>CM070692.1:24480357-26880357 GCA_036346265.1 Melocanna baccifera | reverse complement strand
GCCTGACGACGACGCGCGCGCGCGCGCGTGTTTGCAACTGCAGACGGTGGCGGCAGCGAGGCGACGGAGGACGTGGTGTTCATCCACGGGTTCATCTCGTCGGCGGTGTTCTGGACGGAGACGGTGTTCCCGGCGTTCAGCAAGGCGGCGCGGGGGAGGTACCGGATGTTCGCGGTGGACCTGCTGGGGTTCGGCCGGAGCCCCAAGCCGGCGGACTCGCTCTACACGCTGCGGGAGCACGTGGAGATGATCGAGCGCTCCGTGCTGCAGCGCTACCGCCTGCGCTCCTTCCACGTCGTCGCGCACTCGCTCGGCTCCGTCCTCGCGCTCGCCCTCGCCGTCAAGTACCCCGACGCCGTCAAGTCCCTCACCCTCCTCGCGCCGGTGCGTATACTAATCACACGCTATGCTCATGCCTGCCTCTGTATCGCCTCGTTTAAGTTCCTTCATGTGAGCACAATTAACGTCAGTCACACTGCATGTGAGCACATCGCTAACAAACCGAGTTCACTTCATACTAGCACTTCAGATTGATTTTTAGCCGCTACGCGTACGTCAAAGAAAGAAGAAAACGACACAGGCCATGAAAACAATTTTACCATGGCCAAACATCTTGCTCCCACCCGACGATCACGTGTACTTTTAACCGTGCGACCAACGGTACTGCGAAAATTATGTTTGATTGGATTTTGGTGCGAGCAAATACAGCCTTATTTCCCGGTGCCGAAGGAGGCGGCGGGGGCGGCGACGCAGTACGTGATGCGGCGGGTGGCGCCGCGGCGGGTGTGGCCGCCGATCGCGTTCGGGGCGTCGATGGCGTGCTGGTACGAGCACGTCAGCCGGACCATCTGCCTCACCATCTGCAGGCACCACCGGATATGGGACCGCCTCTTCAGGCTCTTCACCAGAAACAGGTAACCGCTCCTCACTTGCTCTGTTTAACCTCCGTATTTTCTTTCCCAACCACCCGATCAGTCCTGACCTGGTTGTTCTGCCGTTCTCTTCTTCTTTCGCCGTGATGCGCAACATGGAGCCCACCACACTCGGCAAATACGAGCAGAAAATTCGAACTAAACTGAACTCCACTGATCTCGTAGCAACATACAAATAATTCGCATCCAATACGTCTGGAATGGGTAGATTATGTTAATGCTCTTGTAGGAGTCTTCTTCAGTTCTACTTACCACAAGTAGTAGTATCTGTGGTTGGTCTCTGCCCGTTGACGTTGACGGCCTTGCTCTGTTCTTGCTGTTCTTCAGTGCTCTGTTTCTGTAGGAGTCTCCCTATCCTATCGATTTCTCCCCTTCCCTGCGACAAGATCTCACACACACAAAAAAGACCTGTACTTGCTCGTGAAACGTTTGGAGAACGAACGATTAGATGCTAGTAAATCGGACGAAGCTAGCGTCTGAAGAACAGAGAGACAGCGACGGCGACGGCAACAGTTGGTGTCACCGAATTTTTCTCGATCGCCGTCGTCCCCTTAAATGATCGCCCTCAAATGTTGTTCTCCGACAATAGTTCGCCGGTGCCAAGCTGCATCTGTCCGTCCGGAATTAATACCCGAGGCTCTTGATAACCAGACAGAGATTCCAGCTAATCCACACTCATCCTCTCCCTAGTGGAACCTACAGTTTGATTAGGGACGCCGCTGTGCAGGAGCAATGCTATCGCGTACGAGCAAACGAACGAACGGACTGGCTCGTCATACGCAGTTGGTAACACCCACTGCAGGTGGGCCTGAACCTGGTAGCCGGCCGGTGAGGGCCACCAACGGCTTGCCAACGAGTTCGCTCGTACGCAGATGCTTTTTTCCCCCGTCCCTGCGAACCAGCTGGGCGACTACGGTGGTAGGCGGTGTGGAATGTTTTGGGTACCTAAATCGGCGGCGGCTCACGACCCACCATAAAACGCCACCCGGCCGGGCCGCCAACCACCGCGGCCCACAATTATTCCGCAACATACACAACACACGCACAAAGGAATTAAACGGCCGCAAAACCATCGCCATCTAGTACACTCGCCCTTAATCTCTTCCTTAGTTCCTCTGCGAAAACTCTCGTGCGCGCCAGCTCTTGCTCACGTTTTCTCTCGTGTTTCCGTTCACTTTTGCTTCGGTTCTGAGCTCGATTTCAGAAACTTCGCATCGACTTTGCCGTGCCGTCCTGTAAGGCACGCGCACGGTGCTAATTCGAGTGGAACAGACAGCCGATCTAGGACGCACGAATCTATCAGCAGGGACACTGCAAGCTTCTTTCTGCCTAGTTCTGAAGAAAAAAGGAGTCGATCTGCCCGGAACTAGCTACGGTTCGCCGTCTGCAGGATAGATTCACGGGCTGGTGCGCAGGAGGCGTGTCGTTCTGACGACGGTAACTAGCGCTCTGCGCTCGCTAGCTGGTAGTACCGCGCACTTCGCTTAATGGTTTCGGTTGCGGAATCGTATGCATGGTCCATCGATGGGCTCACCTAACCACATGCCTTGAGACGGAAGGCTTCGTCTTCCTCTTTTTCCTTCCGAGACCATCATGGAAACGGCAGGAGGAGCAGAGCCAGGGGTCCCAAAGTACGCAGGAATTCAGGTCTCTGTCGACCGAGCTCTTCAGCGTCTCAATGCACATGCTACGTACTGATCCTCTCGACCTATACTGACTGATACGTACCAACGTACAGATCGCGCGTTAGCTAGTTCCATTAAGTCCTTGTGTATGAACACGCATTGGCAGGTAACTGACTAGCTAGAACTGTCCTTACAACAAGTTAAGAGGTGCTTTTCTTTTACTAAGGGAGAAGTAGTGCTAGTGATAGAGAATACTAGCGGTACTAGTACAGTAGTACTGTACCAGAAGGTTGCCCTGCAAGCTAGGACCGTATCCATCCTTATGCATGCATGGCCTCAGATCTAGCAGTTAAGTTGGTTCCAAGTAGCAAATTTTATTACTGGATTGTGCAAGTACATGTACGTACATGATACATGGTCCAGGGAGCTACCTTCAGAAAGCAAGCAAGCAGAGTAGTAATGAGTTGTGGCTGTGTAACCAGACGCTGCCACGGCCAAGGTTGCTGCTACTGTTGCTTGCCGGCGCGTGGAAGGAGGAATGAATGACGAACGTGCATGTACGCAGGATGCGGACCTTCTTGATTGAGGCGTTCATGTGCCACACCCACAACGCGGCCTGGCACACCCTGCACAACATCATCTGCGGCAGCGCCAGCAAGATGGACAGCTACCTCGACGTCGTCGCCGGCCAGCTCGCCTGCAAAGTGGCCGTCTTCCACGGCCGCGACGACGAGCTCCTCCCCGTCGAGTGCACCCTCGCCGTCGGCGCCAGGGTGCCCAGGGCCCGCGTCACCGTCTACGACCACAAGGACCACATCACCATCATCGTCGGCCAGGAGAAGCTCTTCGCCGCCGAGCTCGAGGCCATCTGGAGGAGCGCCGGCGAGTAGCATGCATGCGGCTAGCTAGCTGCCACTCTAGCTAGTGTACTCTACAGTGAGCATTATGCAGTACGTACTACACTGATCATCGAACAGTGCACAGGAGAGAGAAAGAAATTAAACGCCGGTAAAAAAGAAGGCAATAACGATTACCCTGCAAGAAGAGAGAAACAAGATGCCGCCCTTGTAGGATGAGCAATTCTGTCCTATCCTTTCCAAGAGTTATAAATACATTTATATATATATATATAGTTGTTTTCTTCCTTTACTTTCTTTCATTTTCTTCTGCTCTTCTTCTTCTTCTTCTCTTGTATAAAGTGCCCTTGATTATACAAATCCTCTGTATTAATTGTTTGATTGGATCAACTTGGCCTCTTGTCATCAACTCCAGAATTGTAATATAGCAATATGGACGTCAAAGCAGAATTAATTAAGCTGCGGAAGTTGGTTTCTGAGATGGATGTTTCGTACAATAGCATGACTTGTGACAGGCACGATTTGCTCGATCGGGGCCTGCTCAGAATTAATTCGGCATATGTATATCTAATGGAGCGAAAGAGACTAGTCCCGTTCCACCAACGACTCTGCGTCTGCCTATGTGCTGTCGTCCCTTTCCCTGTGACTTAATTTTTCAGGGGTCATGCCCGTATGAACAAAATGCTAATGACTTAATTTCTACGAGTAATTCCCATGTGGTGTCCACAGATCGATCTCCATTTATTTGCTGCTGGGGAGGGAAGGGTAGACTAGAGGATTGCCTCCGAACTTTGAAGACCTCAAGCCTTGATCTTCTTCAGATAAATGAAAATTTACAAAACTGACAGGATGATCGCAATACTTCAGCCCTTTGAAACTTAGAATATGCCAATTCAGTTTGCTGCCTATGGATCACGATCTCATGGATGACCTTAGATTTCCATTTGCTGCTGTGAGGGAAGGATTGCATGACTTGCCTCTGAACTTTAAAGACCCTGCATCTTCTTCAGATAAGTCGGTACTGAACTGAACTCGGAAATAGGCCCAATAACAGCAGAGTTTTGTTCTCTGTTTTCCTTGCCCATTTCTCAGCCATTTCATTTGTTTCCTCTTCATGCCAAGATCAATAACATTCCAATGGAATCCAGTCCATGAGCGCGGTCCAATTATCTATTGCTCTACAGGAAAGGACCTCTTTCTGCTTGGGCATGGTCAGAGAGAACCTTTTTATGGACTCCATCTCCGCGTGAGGACTGTCTATCACTGTTCAGATGTGATCATGGAATCGTCCTCGCACACGGATTTTTCAGCCTGTTCAGGCCCAACCCACATTGTTGAGCACATGCTACCTATATTATTCCCCGGGATTGCTCGCCGGAAGACATGCCACATTATGCATTTTGCAGAAAATCCCTTCAAATTTACATACAAGTCCTTATTTCTTACAAAAAAAACCCTTATCATACCAGCAATTTTGTGATAAGACTCTACACTTTTTAAAATTACGTACAGGACCTCAGTTTTTTTAGAAAAACACTCTTGTACAAGATAAAACTCCACGATTTTTTTATAATTACGCACGGATCCTTTGTTTGTTTAGAAAAGGCCTCTCCTTTTCCCGTAAATACGCGCGAGCCCTCGATTTTTCCACAAAAGCGCCCTTACGAATTATCAACTCTTTTTCTCCAGTCCGTGTAGTAGCTAGTAAAACACAAAGCGCAAAAGCTTGCTAGGCTCTTGATGCACAAAAATTTACCCCCAAACACACTACAAAAACTAAATGTTGTTCATGTATTTTGAATTAGGCCCTGTTTATATTAGCTTCTAAAAACTTTTTTCTATAGTAAATAGTTTTTCTACAGCCAATTTTTTTAAACGGATTGTTTTTCAATGCGAGGTCTACTAGTCGACTATAGTATCACTGTAGTGACTTTATTTATATTGACCAAAATTGTAAGCAAAATTTTCTCTCTACAATTCTCTCTAAGCTATTACTATTTATAAACTAAAGGTAAAGACAACAGAAAAAAAACTCAATATGAAAGCAGCCAATATTAGGCCTGGGCCGAGCGTAACAATTTTTACCCAGCATTGCAAGAAGCCCTACAAAAAAAAGGGTCCATTTCGAAGTGTAATTATCCCTTACCTCCCTAAGACAGTTCGCCATCTAAACTAGGCCCCTCGTCCGCAAAGCTACAGCACAAAAATTCGTACCCGAGGGGCAATCCATAAAAACCCTATCCCCAAAATCCCAATTCCAAACTCCAACACCCGCGAACCACTCGAAAGAGAATCCCTCACCCCGACCATGGCGCGCGCCGCCGTCTCCACCGCGCCGCTCTCCCGCCTCCACCCGCTGCCGCCTTCCCTTCCCCAACACCCACACGCCCATTCGCACCTCCTCCTTCTCCCCCAGCGCAAGCCTCTCACCACCGCCTCGGCACTGCCCCCGGCCGCCGACCTCCCGCCGCTCTCCCTGCCCGCCGCGGCTGCCGCGGCGGCCGCGCTGGCGGCGGCGGTTTCCCTCTCCGACCCCGACCGCCGGCGGCGCGCGCAGGCGGAGGCTGCGGGCGGCGGGGACAAGGAGGCCGTGCGCGCCTACTTCAACTCCACCGGCTTCGAGCGGTGGCGCAAGATCTACGGCTCCGCGACGGACGGAGTGAACCGCGTGCAGCTCGACATCCGCGAGGGCCACGCGCAGACCGTGGCCGCGACGCTCGCCATGCTGCGCGACTCCCCCGTCCCGCTGGCCGGCTCCACGGTCTGCGACGCCGGGTGCGGCACGGGGTCCCTGGCCATCCCGCTCGCCGCGGAGGGCGCCTCCGTGCTCGCGTCCGACATCTCCGCCGCGATGGTAGCGGAGGCCCAGCGGCAGGCGCAGGAGGCCCTTGCGGCGCAGGCGACGGGGTCGCCGTTTCGCATGCCGCGGTTCGAGGTGAGGGACCTGGAGAGCCTGGACGGCAGGTACGACATCGTGGTGTGTCTGGACGTGCTGATCCACTACCCGAGGGAGGAGGCGCAGAAGATGATACGCCACCTGGCGTCGCTCGCCGAGAAGCGCCTCATCCTCAGCTTCGCGCCCAAGACGCTCTACTTCGACTTCCTCAAGCGCGTCGGCGAGCTGTTCCCGGGGCCGTCCAAGGCCACGCGCGCCTACCTCCACTCCGAGAGGGACATCGAGGACGCGCTGCGCGCCGCCGGGTGGCGCGTCAACAACCGCGGCTTCATCTCCACGCAGTTCTACTTCGCCAAGCTCTTGGAGGCAGTGCCCATCGCCGGCTCGGCGTAGCCGGGCCGCGCGGCATGGTGGCGCGTGCGTGCGTGTGTTTCATTGGTGCAACTGTTTATAGAGACGCACGCTATCTATCCATTTGATTCTAGCAGTATCAGTATCCATCCATCGATTTCCAATGTTCCCGGCCGCTCGTTGCGTCCTCCCTGTCCACCCCCAACCGCACGCCGCCGTCCCCTGCCGTTGCACGCCGGCGCTCACCGCCGTGTCAGCCATGCCACACCGCGGCAGCAGCGGCCCCCGTCGTGACCGCCGCTCATGAGACGACGGCAGCGACAGCTTCTTCGGAGAGGCACAAGATGAAGAAGCAGAATACGACGACGAGCCACCGGGTCCAGAGCAACAGCGACGACGACCCGCCTCGCCGGCACCGGAGCTCGCGGGGCAGCTGCGGGGGTCCGACGTGCTGCGGCGCTGAAGAGGACGGCGGCGGCGAAGAAGGCCAAGAAGAGGAAGAAGACGGCGGGGGCGCGGCCGGAGGTTCGGCGGAAGGAGAAGCGAGGCGACGCCGTCTAGGCGAAGGCGGCGGGGTTGGCGAGGCCGATAGAGATAAGGCGCGAGGGGGCGCCAAGGATCCGGGAGCTGGAGCTCAGGGTGCAGCAGCTCGTCGACAAGTAGAATCAACACTGATTAGGATTCAGATTTCAGAATGTAACAATTCTGAATTAAAGAGGCAATTCTTCAGGCAATTCTGGCGGCAACCTACTCGCAATTTCACATTTGGCGTCGCAGCCTACCTCTCAGCTTTACAAAGCACGATGGTTATGTCACTTACGTGGGAGCGACTGACATTGTCTCCATGAATCCTGCAACGTCGAAAAGATGAGTTCTTGCCTGCCATTTGATGATTCACGGACTAAAAGACTAGTACTTCCACCAAGTACTAAATATCAAAACGGACAAGGTAGCTAGAAGTAATCGAAGTCTGAAGGGATCAACATGTCCACCAGACTAGTACTCCCAGCTAACTTGAAGCACGCGATTCAACCTGCAATCCTTTTAAAACACGCCGTGCCAACACCGACACCCTAATGTCAGGCACCGCAACGCAACCCAGGAAAAAACCGAGCCAAGCCCAGGACCACCCAAGCAACGCAAAGCAAACAAAAACAAGGAGTATGATGCATGATCATGTGTCAAATTTAAAAGTACTTTTATTTGACGAGATCTCAAAAGAAAATCAAAATGGTACAAACCATATTTTGATTAAGCTAATTAAGTTCTTTAGCGCCAAGGGCTCAACCACCGGAACCTGCACTTGCCTGGAGTAGCAGCCTCATAGGAGCAGTGATGAGAATTAAATAGTCACTTTAATATATAATCATAGTCCTTAAACTTGTGTTGTTTAGACCTCCTCTCTGGTTGGAAAATCACTATTTATTTGCTCGACTAACCACTACTCCGAAGCTTTATGACCCAATATTTTAGATCCCCCTGATGTGATGTCTTGTGTAGTTAAGGAGCAGATCACATGTATTCCCTTTCCATGACCATTCCACATTCAGTCCAGTGTCTCTGATAATAATCACCATATGGTTGTTTCCTAAGGCTCTCATTCACTAACAACAACTGGTCGTCGGTTATTGTCAGACTTCTCTCACTGCCATCAACAGCTTATACATGCGGACAGGAGGAATCGATAAGGCATCTATTCATATTAACAACTAACATCTCTTCCGCACTATTTAAGCTTTACCCGAGAAAGAAGATAGGACAAAGAAAAATAGCAAGACCAATCCACATTAGGGCACATAGTATTTTCCATGTACTCGCTCATTTAGAGCAAGTTATAATCTCTATATAGCAATAAAGACTAAAATTTTCTTTTTTATCCTTCTATGAGGCTTAGATTTTCTTACTATTTGTAAGATCGATAATTCAATCATCGACAATTAGTTATCCAAAGAATGGGGGGATATCTCGATTTCCTTTTCATCCTCGGTTATGGCCCTTCTGGCAGACACAGGGACATTTTGGGTCCTCTTCTCTACCACAACAATATCTTCTCTCAATGGTGTCAAAGCCAATAAGGGATTTTTTTATGACGGCTACCTCTGCTTCTCTAGTCGATATCGGTTGAGGAATGGGTTCTATGACCTTGCTGTCTTTGACTTCTTCGTCCCCTTGTCTCAATCATTAGAAAATGAAGTCGTAGAGGGGGGGGGAGTGACCCTTTCGACCGCTTCAACACCTGATGTAGCAGGTGAACTCCAAGATAAAAGAGGGAAAGAGGTGGGAAATCAAGGTATTGCAAAAATGAAGGTATGATAATATTTTTTCCCAAAAATCTATTGCATACCACAACCACTCCATATTTAGTCCAGTGTCTTTGACAACAACCACCTTGCAGTGGTTTCCCGGGGCTTTCCTTCATTGACAAAAATCGATCGTTAGTTATTATCAGACTTCTTTCACCGCCATCAATTGCTTACACGTGTGAACGGGAGGAATCGACAAAGCGCCTGTTCATATCAAGAAAGTGGTGTCTCTTCAGCGCTTTTTAAGCTTACACGGGAGAGAAGACAGGACAGAGATCAACGGTAAGACTAATCTGCATTAGGGCACATAGTGTTTCCCATATACTTGCTTATTTAGAGCATGTTGTAATCTCTATATAGCAATAAAGACTAATTTGTTTTCCTTTTCATCCTTTGTAAAAAGCTTGAATTTTCCTACTATTCGTAATATCAACGATTCAATCGTCAATAATCACCTAATGTAAGTATGTAACCCCTTACTTTCTTTCCCCTGTCTCTTTGCAATATCTTCTAAGGTATCCTTTGTGCAGTCTCATGTAAATATTTTTGAGAAGTTTTGAGTAACACAGAGACTTAGGAGAGGTAACCCTCCATTTTGCGTCTTAAAAAAACTAAGGTAGTTTAAGTGTAATTTGCTTTTGAGGACTAAGCAATGCTCGGTTGGCAAGTTTCACCACCGAGCAAGCTGCCCGCTCGGGTTTGATCACTGGATAGTTCAGGTGCCTCACCTCACACACACGTATACATTCAGTGAAAAAATGTATGTCCACACTAAGGTACTGGATAACCTCTATTTAAGTCTTAACATACGTTTCGGTAGAACGCACACGCGTGTATTATATGAACGTAGTGTGCATAAGTCCTCCATTGTAATTAAGAAAATAGTGTATTTTGCTTCTAAATGAAATTAAAAAGAAAAGGAAAAATGAAAAAGGGGAAGTAGAGCGGAGCCGGGAGCGGTACTCCTCGTCGTAGGGCCGGACCCGAACGGAAGTTCCCTTTACCGCCCAATCACGCCATCCCAACGTGCGGCTCCCCCCTCCAAATCCACCCCAAACCCCACCGGCCACCGCCACCGCCTCCCCGGATCGCACCAACCAATGGCCGCCTCGCCGCTCGCCGCGGCTCTCCTGGGCGTCCTCCTCGCCCTCCCGGCGGCGGCCGAGATCCGGGGGACGGTGATCCGCGCCGACCCGCGCACCATCATCCCGCTCGACGAGTTCGGCTTCTCCCACCAGGGCGTCCTCGAGCTCAACGTCTCCGCCATCGCCTTCGACCCGCCGGCCTCCTCCGAGCTCGACCTCTCCCAGCTTGGCTTCTTCCTCTCCACTCTCGACGCCTGGGTCCACGTCCTCCGCCAGCTCGAGGACCTCGACGTCACCTGCGCCCTCCAGTCCGATCTCGTCAAGCTCGCCTACTCCTTCGACCGCCTCAGGCCACCCTCCAACCCCGCCGGCGTCCAGGTCGCCCGCTCCTCCTCCTTCAACACAGCCTTCCACGTCTCCGACCCAGGCCAGTACACGCTCGTCTTCGCCAACTGCCTCCCGGGGGGGCTCAAAGTCTCCATGGACGTCCGCTCCGCCATGTACAACGTCGACCCGGCCACAGGAGAGCGCGCCTACCTCTCCGTGGGGGCCTCCGCACTGCCCTCCATCTACTTCCTCTTCTTCCTCGCCTACGCCGCGCTCGCCGCCGCCTGGATCGCCATCCTGCTGCGCAAGCGCGCCGCCGTGTTCCGGGTCCACTACTTCATGCTCGCCGTGCTCGTGCTCAAGGCGCTCAACCTCCTCGCCGAGGCCGAGGACAAGTCCTACATCGAGCGCACCGGCACTGCGCACGGCTGGGACGTGCTCTTCTACATCTTCAGCTTCCTCAAGGGGATCTCGCTCTTCACGCTCATAGTGCTCATCGGCACCGGCTGGTCCTTCCTCAAGCCGTACCTGGCCGACCGAGAGACAAAGGTGCTCATGGTGGTCATCCCTCTACAGGTCGTGGCCAACATTGCACAGGTGGTGATCGATGAGTCTGGGCCGTATGCCCGGGACTGGTTCACCTGGAGTCAGGTGTTCCTGCTGGTGGACGTGGTCTGCTGCCGCGCCGTGCTTTTCCCGATTGTTTGGTCCATCAAGAACCTCCGGGAGGCTGCTCGCTCAGATGGGAAGGCGGCGGTGAACCTCATGAAGCTGACCCTTTTCCGCCAGTACTATGTGGTTGTCATTTGCTACATTTACTTCACACGTGTTGTGGTGTATGCGCTGATGACCATCACCTCGTACCGGTATCTGTGGACCAGTGTCGTGGCTAGGGAGCTTGCCACCCTTGCATTCTATGTGTTCACTGGGTACAAGTTCCAGCCTGAGGTGCATAACCCATACTTTGCGATTGATGACGATGAGGAGGAGGCTGCTGCTGAGGTACTCAAGTTGGATGATGAATTCGAGCTATGAAGGCTAACAATTGCGGCCTTTTCCTTGCCAGTGGTGATACGGTTGTTGTGTGTGCTTCCACAGGACAAATGGTATAGACTGGTATCTAGTTCATATCCTTTTGTTTTCCATTTAAAGTTAGTTACATTTTGTCTTACTGTAATTGGGTATCAACAACCTTGTGTGTGTATTAAGCAATGCGGCAGCTTGGATCTACCTCAATTTAATCGACAATCATTGAGATGAGTTGTTATAGTTGTACCTCTGTAGCAATTGTTGTATCTAGATGTTTACTTTGCGTACTTGGTAAAAGAAGTTGACTATGATCCAATTTGTTGATTCATATGATGCTGATTGTAGCTTTGAATTCTGACTTTTCTAGAATCTAGATTACCTGTATGCCTGTATTTGTATTGGTGTTCTTGTGCAGGATACTATTGTTTTGTAGAGGGGAAACAAAGTGCCAGTCTATAATGGACTTGAATAGTTGACTACAGAGTTTCCTAAGTTCAACACAAAAACTAAAAGACTGGCGCATATAGCACCATACTAAGTTTCAAATGTTGTTTACTTATGTAATTCACATGATTCTTAACCTACTTGCCTGTTTCATGTATGCATTGATTGCACTCTCTTTGCGTTTGTATATGCCTAGTTGCAAATATTATATGAAGGTTTTGCATAGAAGCATCACCTTGATCCTTCTGAAATTTGGTCTCTAGATTCACAACGCTGCCTAGTTTGAGTAGAGTAAGCTGTAGTCCTGTCTACACTTGTCCACTTTTGGCATTTTGTGTAGTTTGGCATTTCCATCAAGGACTATGATGGTGACACAACAACAACAACAAAAATTGATTCTTAAGTTTTGGAAAAAAGAGGGTTAGGAGATTATGACCTTTCATTTTAAATAAGGTCTTACGTGTTGAAGTATAAGTGAATTGCTCACCTTTCCTCATCAGTTTAAGCTTTTGGGTGAATTGGTTGGTGCATGCAACTCAATATGGTATCAGAGCCAAGAGGTCTTGAGTTCGAGACCCGATTGAATTAAATTGAAACTACCATGTTTTCTGTTAATACATTTGTATCTTTGTACTGCTGTTGAGTTTTATCATCATTGAAAGTTGAGCTGGGTCTATGGAAATGGGGACTGATATTATGCTACATCTAATTGCAGTGTTGATTGCTCAAAGCTTTGGTCCGTTTATTCTTCAGTTCTTCACCCAGCAATTCTCTTTTCTCCTTCTGTTAGTAGCTTCGTGTGCTAATAGCATTTGACTGGGTGCCTCCCTTACATATACAAGAAAAATTATTGGGCTTTCATAAACACGCAAGTGCAACGTGTCATGGAAAGTTTCAGTTGGGTTGTATACTCGTATGTCCCTAGAGAGGACGTACATGCCTCCACGGTAATTAAATTGTTGATACATCTTATGGAGTCATTATAAACTTGTAAGAAAAATACATTGGTTCCCTGGCTCCCTGCTAGACTGGAAAACAAAGTCTGGAATTATAAGCCATTCCTAAACTCAGTTGGGAGTTTGAGGTTTTGTTCAAGTATTGCTCGTTAGAAGAAAGAACAGTTGTATTTATGTTTTTGAGCATATTTGCTGAATGTGCATTCAGAGTTGAATTAAACAGGTGTATTGTTTGACAATGGTAGTCAAAGATGATTTATCTTGTCTTAATTTATTCATCTTCTTTTACATAGTTTTTCATTGTAGTGTTTTGCTTTTTCAAATATGCAGTGTTCTGATATCTTTGAAAATCTTCCTGATTTGGTCTTTGAAAATGAATGTGAAAATTTTGATCTGCTGGACATGATTTACATCATCTAGAATGTTTGTCAACTTTATTTTGTAGCTAGAAGACCATATCAGAAACTTGGTCAGCAGAATTCTTAAATTTTCTTTTTCTTGGGTATATTTTGTATTTAAATCAAACTTGACGGTACTATTTGAAACTTATGAGACTTAGCATCTCCCATTAGTGACACTGATTCTACATGGGGCAGTTGATTCCTTCTCTTGGTCCTTTTAGGATTTAACGGGCTGTGGACTTAGTTTGTAAATCAAGTGTGCAGGCTTGGGCTTTATGGTTGGTTACTGTCATTGTCCTAGCCCAAGCTTGGTCCTAGCAGTGTAATTTCAGATCTGTCATCAACTTATCCTGAAGCCTGATAGAGGGGATGTACTCCAGATCAGTACTCTACTTACATGGAACAACTACAAGCAACTACAAGAGATTTCAATTGTAGACTTGTAGTTCACTCTTTTGCATCTGTTCAGGCTGAACCTGACTAGAAGTTTCCTTTCTGTAACCACAAAGTTACTTGCTGGGTATAACATAACAACAACAAAGCTTTTTGTCCTAAAGAAGTTGGAGCAGACAGAGTTACTTGCTGGGTATAACATAACAACAACAAAGTTTTTTGTCTTAAACAAGTTGGAGTAGATAAAATTACTTGCTCGGTATAACACAACAACAACAAAGCTTTTTGTCCTAAACAATTTAGAGTAGACTATGAATGAAACCTCTTTAAGAAAGTTACTTGTTGGGTATGACCAAAGAAAAAAAACATGTACAGGGTAACTGGGCAACTAAATATTTTTGAATGCATATTTTATTGTGCAAATTGGAAGGCAACATCTACATTTTTAAATGAACTGTAGTTAGGGATTTACACCTCGAGTTTTGCAAGGGAAAGCTCTGTTATGGTTTGAAAAGGCGTTGATTTGATCTGAACCAATTATTATGGGGATGCAATACGTTGCATGCATGGCCAACTCTGCTACTAGTGCTGTGTGATTACTTCGTGGTGAAAATCAATTGGAAAGTAATCCGTGGTTACTTTGTGGTGAAACTTGGTGCGTGATTAGTATGACTGTCGTGGAGATGAAATGTTTATATTGATTTCTACCCTGACAGGGGAAATGGAAGTGTGTCTCTATCGCGCTTATTAGGCCAAACCTTACTGAATCTTGATTATAATAAAAGTTCGTTATGTCGTGTAAACAGGTCCTTTCCAAACGGTGCAAGCACTGAGCTTTGATCATAAGCAAGGTGGAGCAACTTTTCAAGTGGATGGAGCTATTCATGCTAAAGCCTCTGGTTATAGTTTGCGTAGTAAATGATTTCCTTTTGGCATGTTAACATCAAATCTTCAGGCAAGGCACTCCCTTCCGTTAGTGCTAAGAGCTGATTTGGTGTTGAAGATTGCATGCTTCCTTATCGTGAAGAACCAAGTTGCTAAAATAAACCAGGTTTGCTATTCCCCTGTGGTGCTGTGGGCACTCTCTAGTCACTAGCTGTTGGCTTGGTCATATATGTTACAAACAATGTTAATCCTGGCATGGGCCCTCTTTTCACCTTTTCTGTTATGCTACTGCTTAGCTAGGGCAAGATTGCATGCATCTTCTCCATGAATGATTTTGGTGATGAGTCGCAATCTAATTCCCAGATGGTGCTGCCTTGATTTGCACTTGTTGGCCAGACATGCCTGTTTCCCCATGCTCTGCATCATCTGCACTGGGAGTTGGAGGAGTTGGTCTGAGCCCAGAGCTGCAAGTTGGACAGTCTTGTGAGCCTGCACGTAGGCCTCTGCTGATGGAAGCTGCCACTTTGCTTGCTCCGAGTCTGATGCCCACTACACTACACATGCCAAAGGAAAGGAGGAAGGGTCATTGCAGTGCAAGCTGTTTGATTCATGGGGAAGAAAAAGTGATGCATATATTCCTGTAGTTAACTTCTTACATGTCATGGAAGGAAGGAGAGGAATTAAAGGTGAGCTATGGTGTTCCAGAATCTAAAATCTAAATCGCCAGTTGTGCTAAGACTTTGGCAGTTTGATCAGAGGAGCCCCTTTTGGTCCAGCTGCTATCGCTGCAGCAGCTGTAGATTAGGATGCAAGTATGTTACTTTACCAATCAGAAAGCAGGCGAGTTTTTGTTATCAAGGTGACATGTGAGATTGTTGTAGATCAATCTTCTTATGAGCATTAGCTTTGCTTGTTTGCGAAGCCAGATGCTTGTAGAGTTTAGGTCTTAGACTTTCGATAGATGGAAGAAGCTTATTTTACCCCTGTTAATTCTTAAGATAGTCTAAGTTTCAACCTCAAACTACAAAACCAGATATGCAACACCTCTCAACTATGAAAACCATGTATTTTAACCCTCGAGACCATTTCAGCTCAGTTTTTGTCTGCATGGCATTGACGTGGAAGTAGTTTTGACACATGAGCTTGTTTTAGGGTGACGTAGTAGCCCAATCAGCATAATGAACATATAAATAAGAAATATACAATGGGGTTCACTCTTTAGCCTCCTGTCCTCTCATTCTCTTACTCTATTATCTCTCTATCGTAACTGGCCATGCCAGCCGCCAACGATCACCACCACCATGTCTCTTTCTCCTTCCCTTCTCTCACCCTCCCCTAGAGCTTATCACCATGGCAGATGATTTAATCGGTGTAGGAAGCGGAGACCGTGATGTAGATGAAGGCATGCCATCAATGACCTTTGTGCCTGCGTCTTCACCAGAGCAAGCGGCAAGATGTCACCGCTAGCGATCGGAGTGGACAGAGGAGGTGGCCCGATGACTAGGACGCATAGCATCTGAACCTTGTCGTGGAGGATTGAAGTAGAGTTGCAGGAGCAACCTCAGCCAAATGCCACCGTTGACCCCAAGTGCCATCCCCATAGCAACCAGAGATTGGGGAGGAGGCCAAGAGCGACGACTGAATCTAGGGGAGGAGGCTTGCGCTAGCTCCCCCTCCCCACTGCCCTCCGCCACACACCCAGCTCCTCCATGACCCCTTCTCTCGTCGCCCCTACTCGCAAAGGACGAAGACTAAGAGAGGAAGAAGTGGATTGTGAGAGTGACATGTGGGCCCCACCATAAAATTTTTAATTTATTTGTTCGTTTTTAGTGACTTGACTGCTTACATGTGAAAACCTGAATCAAAACAAGTCTATGTGTGCAAACCTCTTCCATGTTGGAGCCATCTCGGAGCAAAATCGCCTTCAATCGGCTTTAGGGGGTTAAAATAAATGGCATTGATACTTAAGAGTTGTAAAATATCCGGTTTTACAGTTTGAGGTTGAAACTTATGCTATTGCAAGAGTTCAGAGGTAAAATAGACTTATTCTATGGATAAATTAACAAAAGCGCCCAAGTGCAAGTTCTCTACACCATCTACACCATGTCAGATGTATTTTAGTTCAACCAAGTAATATTCTCACTGTTATTTTATTTTGTCAAATTCATTTATCTGTACCTGCATGCAAGAGGTTGATCTTACAAGAGGCTCTCTGGCCTGCGCTGAGCAGGACATTCCAGATTGATTACACCTGAATGAAGGTTCAGGTTCCTAATGTTGCCCATATCTGGAGTGACCGCTGATGAATGGCGGATGGACACCGTTGCCATGGCCCATACTCTTCCTGCCCATATTTGGTATGGTGGTCGTTTGGTGAGACGAGGCTGGAAAGGAGCTTCGAAATAGCCAAGCAGAACCAAAGAATGACGGTTCAGGCCATTGATCGTTGCTTTTTCCCTATATTCAGGGCAAGGTAACTACTCCATTGTGCAAGCCGAGCAAATGCTTCTCCCCGTAAGTATATACACAATGATGTGACTTAGTTACCTATAAACTTTGTCACGTTGGATTTTTATTGACATGGAAGAGAGGGAAGAAGCAGAGAGAGTGTAGTTGTCTCTTTGTGAAGAGACGACTTAAGCCTATGAATTTAGTGCATGTAGATAACATGAAGTAGATCAGATGCTGAAAAGGAGGGTGAATTGAGATTCTTTTTCATAAAGACGAAATTAAAAATGTAAA
Organism: Melocanna baccifera; assembly: GCA_036346265.1. Lineage (NCBI taxonomy): Eukaryota > Viridiplantae > Streptophyta > Magnoliopsida > Poales > Poaceae > Melocanna > Melocanna baccifera. The sequence goes on along the minus strand of CM070692.1, from coordinate 26,863,131 downwards.
GTTCCCTGGCCCAACCTATATGCCTATGGTTTACATTGTAGTCAAACAACTCTTACACAAGACTAGTGAAAATTTTCAACCTTAGTTCTAATCCTACATAAGTCTAGTGTCTAGAAATTAAAACACATTGACAAGGATAGAGTCATCCTCAAATTATTGTGTTATTATATATTTTAAATGTACCCCTTTATCAATAATGGAGAAATTTCACAGAATAATCATAAGCTCTCCTGCGACCATATCACAGTCGTAAATCCGTCCTACGACTATCTGGTCTTAATACTTCTACGACCATCTTATAGTCATAAGTTCTTCTACGACTATGAATCAGTCATAAACGGTGGGTACAACCACCATATGGTCATAGACCTTCTTGCGATTAGAGCATCTTCAACTAGTATGTTTACGACGATATACCATATTGTAAGTTTATCTGACAAGACGGTTAGAACGTGTGTCTATACTCAATAACTGCACACGATCTCTCTCTGACAATAACTGTCACACGGTGAACAACTAGTTACGTCTCCCTGACAATAACTTCCCTATGGTGGTTATATCCTGAAGCGTTGAGACGTCTCTTAGCGTGGGATAACAACCATCGTTTCGTAAGCTATATAAGAATTGATGTCGGAGGAAGAATGATGAGATCTAGTAGATTGAGAAGATACTGCAAGTCATTTTCATATTACTCTGTTGTAACCATCCTCTTTGAGCAATAGTGATACAGGATGTAGGGTTATTATTTTCCAGGAGAAGGCTTGAACTTGTATAAAAATTTTTGTGTTTTCTGTGTACTCATAGCCTGTTTCTTGAGAGAGTTTTCCCCGAATTTATACAAATCATATGTAAGATCGATATTAAAACATCGACAGACATGAAAGTAAATACAAAAACGTAAAAGAGACAAGGAGCACAACCAATTTTTTACCAAGATCTTGGAGATTCGGCGATCTCCCTTAATCCTCATTGGAGCGCTCTTGCAAGAGTATCACTCTGACTTGAACCGCGCAAGGAATCAAGCCATCCACTTGTAGTAGTCTTTCTCCGCTCCAGATAGGTGCACCTCGAACCAGCACAACACTTCCGATGTTTTTTCACAAGCTCCTTTTCAGAAGGTCACCGAGAACAACGCCTCCAAGCTATGTAGGAGATACCGACCTCCGAAGATAACAAGCCTAAACCATCACTTTAACCTAGAGAGGTCAAGCAACTAGAGTGATGCACACTAAAGGTATATTCTACCTCTCAAATATCTCACAATATACTCTTGAATGCTCTTGATTTTTTCTTGGTATGAGATGAACCTGTAGATTGGCGAGAGTTATAACAAAGACGTCCATGCAAGTATTTATAACCCCCCTTGAGGGAACAAGCTTTACACTCACTTTCTTGAGAAATTAGTACTTTCTAGATCATCCTAAAGCTTGAACTCCAACGGTAAAAAAAACTAGCCTTTACAGGCCTAAAGTATCATTCAATAGCTTCTGGATGATCCTTACATCCGGATCCTTTCCATTCGGATCATCCTGAATGTACAAAAGTTTCAACCCATGCCGAAAACCAACTCTCTATCTCAATGATCAGTTTGCTTATCCGGTAGCTATAGGCCCCGCTTAGAACGGCTGTGGGCGGTGAGCGATTTTTTTCACTGTAGCAGGTACTGTAGTACCTGCAGCTACAGTACCTGCTATAGTAAAAAAAATTTCATTTTTTTAATTTACTTATACTTTTTTTCGTTTTTTTATATTTTTGTACATTTAATTATACTCAATAAACCAACTCAGCTACAGTGTTTTTTCAGCAAAATCTAAAAGCCATCGCTATTCCGATCACCCCCATAGGATCATCTAGGATGTGTAAGTTTCCAACACATTGAAAAACACCACCTTCAGCTCCATTGATTTGTTTACTTGTTTGATTTCTATAGGATCATCCAAAATATGTTACTTTTCAACACATTAAAAAATACCACCTTCTGCTCCAATAATCCGCTTCCTTGTCCGATAGCTATAGGATCATCCTGAATGCATTGACAATTTTCGAACTTAGCCAATATTACTCCAATTTTGATTCTGTTGCAACTTCAACTTTTCATGGGCTTCTTTTGACTAGAGATGAGGTAGACAAGTCTAGTGTGCATCACAACTAGCTAACCAATCTAACCACAAAGCAAAATAAAGAGCTAACATTATAATGATCTATCCTCAACACCTTGGATCTTTTTTAAACACAAGTCCTTAATCTTCATCGAATTTTCATATTTTGCCTTCATTGATTACTTAGGGTCAACACTTAGCCCAAAATGCCAAATCATCATCAAGACCTAACTTAAGCATAATCTTCACAAAATCGGTAGTCCCAATGATTACGTTGTCATTAATTACCAAAACACGAATTAGGCAAAATAGAGGTCTAGATGCTTACACAGAAAAAAAATACCATTGTATGAATTATTGTCTATAACAAACATTTTATCCATGTCATAATTAAAAGATTATAGGGTCCCATAGAGACAAACTTACGAGATAATCTATTATAAAAGCTATCTTTAATTTGATCTCTAAACTTACGGAGAAGTATACAGAGAACAGTTGTCTATGCTCTAACTGCACGTAACCCTGGTTGTGATAGTACCATATTTTTTACTAAGATTTTTACCTCTTCCTTCCCTTCTAGATCATTGTAGGAGTGTTATTGTTGGGTGGAGGTGTGAGCAAAGCAGAGCAGGGAACCAAGGAAAGAAAGCAGACCAGGGAACTAAGGAAAGAAGGTTCAGATGCCTTTTGCTTTGGTCTTTGGAAAAGAGTCTTCAGTGTTGGAAGGGAATCAACTCGAGCATGGATCAATCATTCGGGGAATATAATGTGAGGCATCGGTAATGGTGGTGTCCACTAGCTAGAACTACAGATGAAACGCCCGATCTCCACGGCAACGGCGATGGAGATGGTGCGGCCAGCCGAGGCGCCGGGCGCTGGCTGCCATGATGATTAAGGCGCTTGACTTTCGGAGATTTCATGTCGAGAATCCCGAGCCTTTTCGCGCACTTCGCCCATGCACGAACCAGGCCGTTAGCGCGCATGATTTCCTAGGCCACCCCGCGCGCGCGCGTGATGCCATCCTGATGGCAAAACTTTGTCATAACTCACGAGCTAAACATAATCTAAACTGAAACTCGGTCGCGTGGATTTGCTAATCTTTCGGGTTTGTTATATGCTGCTCATGTGGTCTGGTCGAACAGATGAAGTAGAGCGTTTTGCCTTTTCGTTTGGGCTAAAATTAAAATGCCAGTCAGAAAACCAAGTACAATGAGCAAATAGGTATGGTGATCATCACATGGAGATGGAACTATTTGAGGGGGACATCACTCTTTACAAGTTCATTGCTTAAAGTACTGATCATCTCAGGCTGCTCGAATGAAGTACCCCACGGATGAGCTAAAGAGATCAATTATGAAAATTCATACACTGGCAGAGCTAGCAGAGAGTTCTGCATGTACTCACTTTTCAGTTAACTCAGGGGCGGATTCACACCTCAGACAGCCTAGGCTCCAGTCCAGAGCGTACAATATTTATCAGTGCAAAATTCATGTAAGCCTAAATAAGCCAAGCGTGTAACTTTTCTTTCTAGTTCAGGTAGGTAATAGTGGCATCTAACTCTCTTTAGCATGAAGCGTAACAAACTCCTACATCTGTCCCTGAGTTAACTAATTAAACTCTGTAAGAAAATCTGCCAGTGGAAAGTAAAGTATGGATCTCCTCATGTCTGACGATGGATCGGTACGACCCCGCTCGTTTCATTTTTTTTCAGTTTCAGCTTTTTTTTTCACTATTCAATAATTCATCTTTTTTGAATTTTTTGGGCTTTTTTTGTATTTTTCTTTTTTTCCCGTGTTCCTTTGCATTGTCCGTGATAGGCTAACATATTTTTTCTATTTTTACATTTTTTTAAATTTAATTATGCCTAAAAAACCAAATCAGTTACAGTAAAAAAAAGGCAGCTACAGTGAAATTTCAGCCAAAAGCCAGAAGCTATCGCTAAAACGAACGCCCCCTTATGGTGATCATATAAAAGCAAATCCCTACGGCTTTGGAGCAGTACACAGACAGAATACATCAATCAATGCGCGCGCGCATATATCAAATAGCTTGTGTCCTTTACTGCAAAGGCTGCGGTTTGACCGGTCAGTTTTTGTTGCTTCAACTAAAATAGGTGATTTTGAGAAATTAAGCCATATATTGATTTGGATTGACCTATGTCAGGTATATATGTTGCATGAAGTATGTTTTGACTAACATGAGTTAAGTTGTGAAGAACTTATATTTAAAAATAATTTCTTGGTCTTTAGATATGCAGGGTTATTTAGAGTTAACTATAGTCAACGGCGAGGATCAAGGCTATGCTCATGAAAGAGCTGAGACCTAGAATGATCAAGAATGCCATATGAGATAACTGAGCTTAAGCATGGCACAAAAAAAATATTGAAGGAGATTTCAAATGATGGGTTACACCATGTGGGTTGGTAGGTCCAAGTGAGGCGTGGTCTAATGAAATCGAAACGAAAAAGACTTACTGATGAGTAGCAAGCTAGTGGTGCATCTATACATGGTTAGCATGGCAATCACTTTAAGGGAAGACGAAGATCGGGTTAAGAAAGGTTGTTTTGGTAAGTTGACCAAAATATTGAAAACTACCTTTAATTAAAACCACGGCACTTATGAATACGGTTTAGGTCAAGGAGGAGCTAAGATGATCAAGTGGATCAAAGAGTAAGAACTTAGTGGATTCGGAGTTATGTATTTTGGAAAACGTGTATAAATGTAGAGTATGAGCAAAACCCGTATTATGTGGGATTAATGGGTTTCTCCCATTTGTGCTAAGTGGATAGTATCTATTAGATTTATATGGAGCTGATTGCCTTGTTTATTTAATGGGTTAGGATGAAGACTTATTAAACATCCAATTATCTTAACTTTCCTCATTGAGGTAAGTATTCTAGGATTAGAGTTTGAGAAGTATGAGATCAGTGGAGTGTTCTCTTGTCCTCTAGGTAGAGTAGCTGTAAAATATTTATTCTCAAATAGCAATATATCAACTTTATTTATCTCTCATGGATCTCTTGTTTTGGTTTCTTTGCTTTTATTTTGGTTGGTTTTGATCTTTTCTTATCCCCTTCTTGATCGGCACGTGTGGTGCTGTGTGAGCTAGCTAAGTACTAGTGATCGATCGATCGAGAACATGAGCATCTCGATTAGAGTTTGGTCGGTGAGGAAGACTTACTATTTAATGAGTTAAGATGAAGACTTACTTATTAAACATCCAATTATCTTAACTTTCCTCATTGACGCCAAGTATTCTTGAATTAGAGTTTGAGAAGTATAAGGTCAGTGGAGTGTTCTCTTGTCCTCCAGGTGGAGTAGCTGTAAAATATTTATTCTCAAATAGCAGTATATCAACTTTATTTATCTCTCATGGACATCTTGTTTTAGTTTCTTTGCTTTTATTTTGGTTGGTTTCGATCTTTTCTCATCCCCTTCTTGATTTTGTTGGATGCCAAGAACGAGTAAGTAATATAGATATACTTTAGAAATCAATCCTCATCCAACTAGATATTAGGTTTGGCAAATTCTTAAAGTTGCCTGGTTTTTGCTTGATTTGGCCTCTCCGAGTGATTTCTTATTTTCGCCTTGATTCCTTGGGTGTTCTAGCTTGTTGTGACATGCGAGAATACATTTGAAGTCATCTTGGCCATTATTCACCATCGTTAATTGGAATATATTTCTAACATTCTAGATAAGGTTTACACTAAATTTTAAGTGATTTGAAGTCTTAATTTGAAAGTTTGCTTAATTTGTGGTTTTGATTTGATTTTAGTACAATAGAGCTTCACGAACCAAAAGATCCTAATTTACTGAATTTCTTTCAAGATTTTTGGTTGAGATAAGTTATTAAGGTCATGATCTTGCATTAGTTCAATTTTTAAGTCTTTTAAATCAACAAATGAAAAGTTACATAGGCTTTTGGGTTTGAAATAGTGTTGTTTCTGCTATTTTACCTAGCCGAATTTACTGTAGTATGGCAATTTTTCAGATTTTTTGCTCCTTGATCTTCATAAATTCTCATAGTTGTTGGAGAAAAGAATTAGCAAATACTTAAGAAAATTTGAAGGTATCAATATTGAATCCTCTCTGTTGCCATGTGTGTGTGTGTATAGAAAAATTATCTTTTACACTCGGGTGTAATTACACCCATCTCTAATATACCACCTAAATGAACTTGAAATACTCATTTATCACTTTGGATATACTCGTATAATAATTATAAGATACTCGAATGTGAATCACATAAAAAATTACAAGAGAGTCCATAATTTTTAGCGTATTTTACAAATACATTTATATACACACATATAAAGGAGTATGTCGAAAAAAATATACATATCACTTCTGAAAAAGTATTCATACCACCTAGATGGTCTTAAATACTCGTATATTATACGTACATACCCTCTCTTACACGAGATACTCTCTACATTGTGAGATACGATATAGGGTGTAATTACACCCGGGTGTAGAAAAGAGACTACACACACATGCTGCATGCTCCTGGAGTGAGCCATCTAGTAAGCGGCCTATAGGAAGAAAGAGGCAGCTGCACCGGCCGGGCGGCTCCATGCATGCATATTGCAGTTTATTAAAAACGAAGCAAGCATCCATTAACGCCACACTATCCATAGCTAGTTGGTGTTAGCTCGTGTAAAGTCAAAATCAGCTCTCCATAGCCCCCACCTCCATCCATCCATCCATCCATCGTTCCATTATCCATAAGGAACAAAAAGGAACGAAATGTACCAAACGTATACGTACGTACACACATACCGTAGCTCCCCTTTTATTCCTTCTTTTATATATATTATCCCAAAAGGAAGTATAAAAAGAAGAACAAAAGAGCAACCGCAACGGCGTACGTCGTCGCTGCCGACCTGTAGCGTACGCATCACAGCACGTAGTACCAGGCAGGCAACGAGCAGATCGATATCTATCTACAGACAGGTAGAAAGATCGATCAACGGCTCACCGACGCACACTGCCACCTCGACGGATGGATCGTGATGAGATTCGCGCAGTCCGAACCCCACCAAGAAATACTCGGGGAAGGCAGGACAGTTGGCCCGACAGGGACGCCACACGGAGGCATGCAGCCGGCCCTTTCTCCCTCCTCCTCTCGTTTCGCCAGCTTTGCCTTATCTCCCAGCTGCGACCTGCCGCTCGACCATCTCGCCGGTCAAGTCACTGTGCCTCGGTGCCTCGTGGGATAACGGAACTCGCGTGTTGGCGTCGGAAAGCAGGTGTTGACACGGAGAGGCCACTCAACCCACTCGGCTGCGTTGTATGCCGTGGCCCAATTAAGCTGCATCTGCGTCACCCGTTTAACTGGTCTCGTCCATCCATCCCGCGATTACCTGTGGAGAAAGCAAGGGATTACACGTATTAGCGAGCTAATACCATGTGCAGACCACTATAATCGCGCTCTAGCTAGCTACGAGTGTGCAGAGCCTCCGCTAACCCAGCCCCCCGAAGAAGGAAGCAGGGCAATTGCGAGGCGGAGAGCGAGAGATCATCGTGTGTGACAATTCAGTTCTAACGGTGCGCGCACTAGCTTGCTCAACTGGTGAGCAACCGAGCCTGACAGGAAGCGTCGTTGCATGCTGCAGAGAAAGAAAAAAGGTGGCGTTGCTGGCGTCTAAAACAACGAGCAGTGCATGTGTGCTCCTCCTGGCTAGGACACCTGGAGCTCGGGATTGCTTGCACTCACGAAGAACGTCGTCAGAACGTCCGGCTAGCTAGCTGCTACCGTCGGTAATCGGAGATCCTCCGCAGATCGGCCGTCTCCATCCCAACACCGGCTTTGTTAATTCGGAATCTGTGCCCAGTTTGCGAACATTCACACTGATTTTATTCGTGTTTTTTTAAGGCAAATGATCCCCGAATTGAGTATATTATGCTGGTATTAAAAACATGGTAATAGAAATAAAATCTATTCGTTGATTTATAAGAGTATTATAGATTTTTTTTATTTTAAGGTACCATAAAAGAGCTCTCTTTTTTTGACACTTTCACAGTGGATCAAGTTCTTGCTCTAGCAAATTAAGTTTCTAGGAACATTACTTGGCATGTCGTTGACATCAATCCGGATTATCTTCCCGAGTAGCGACTTCTTGTTCTGAGCGAAGTTTCACCGACGCTGCCGCCGTCGCCCATCGTGAAGTACATGCGGCCGTCGGCCAGACCGAAGAGGATCTGCCCGCAGTGGTGTGTAGTGAAATTGGTAAAGAAATCTCCCTAAGGAATCCTGGCAATGCTACACATGCATAGAGGGCGATTACTCCGTCATATAATTTTTGAGTTTAGCATGGCTCAACAGGACCGGTTCCTTCAGTCAGCCATGGAACGAATAGTTGATCTGTCGGTCGCATGAAGCCCCACGTTGAGATCAGAACGTATTGTTCTCACTTCTCGTCATGGTGTGTCGTCAACGTACGGCAGCCCAAGCGTCACGATCCTTCTCACCTTCGTCGGGTTCGCTGCACGGACGACGCCGACACCAGCGTGGCCGCACTCCTGCCCCAAATCGGTGAGCTCGAGTGGACCAGATGAACCGTTGCAGGGCAGCGTCATCGAAGGCGGCTGTGGCGGCAGCGGGCGGCACAGATGAACCGTTGTTTACAACTCTCTTTGAAGATTCTACTGTTAGTATTGTGAGATAGTATAATTAAATTCTAACTAATATGAACTATTGAATTTTAAACATTAGACGGCTTATATTCATTTTAAGGTATCGTAAAAGAGCTCAGAATTGAAGGTACCTGCAAAGAGCTAGTATAGCAGGTGAGTCCTTTGACAAAGACGGAAATTATATCCAAGTCCTTGGATCCTTGTTTTTGGCGACTTCACCGAATGGATGTGTCGTGATGAGCCTCCGCCATGGAGGTCGAAGAAGGCCGAGCCAGGAATGGATGTGTCGATGCGGCGCAGATTCTCTGATGTAGCGAAGCTACGTCAAGGCGTGACTTACGCTCGATTTGGCCGTTCATCTCCGGATGAACGGTCCAGATTATTTCTACTTTTATTTTTTAGTTTTTGATTTTTTTTTTAATTTTAGATTTTAGTTTTTTTTACTTTTATCTTTTTATCTAAAAAGATAAAAGTAAAAAAACTAAAATTAAAAAAATTAAAACTTAAAAAATAAAAGTAAAAATAATCTGGACCGTTCATCTTCGGATGAACGGTCAGATCAAGCGTTAAGTTACGCCCTTCAGAGAATCCCATTTGGTGTCGATGGTACCTGGGATGCTGGACATCAAAATGTCACTATAATGTCACTGTAATGGTTTTTAGCCAAAATATCACTATAATAACTGTTAGTTTTTTCTAAGTTATTCAATCAAAAAAATAAAGAAAAATAAGGTAAAATAAAAAATATTGTTATATCTTCATGAACAATGCAAACGAAAAGAAAAAAAAAGGAAAAATACAGTGTTAAGAGGCCAACACGTTCGCTGTTTGGAATGGAGGCAATACCGGAGAAGATACTTCCATGTAAGCACACAATCAATAGAAAAAAAAGTCTAACTGTTCGTGCTAATTAATTATTATGAAAAAAATGCTTAAATTCTTTTCGGATTTACTTCATGTGTTAATTAACGATTTTGACGTACAAATAGGTCCGCGTAGTAAGGATGGGGAAATGACTCGTCAATTCATCATTTAATAGACTCTTAACGATTGAAGTCTAAATTAAGATCGACCACAGTTCCAGTTCCAGCAAGCAATTCTTATATATGTACACATATATCTCATTCTCTTTTCTGTAAAGTGATAATCAGAAACAGCTTATGAAAAGAAAAATGTGCAGGCCGGAAAGCGTGCATATGTACAATTACTCACAAAAGTGATAAGTATAATTTGAAACTATATAGCCAACACCCGTTGTTCTCCTGTGACGACTTATGTTAGCAATTAGTTTGGAAGATAATTATTTCTATTGATCGTAGTCTCCATCTTGGGCTTTCTGGCCTTGAAGGAAAAATGACGGGGAGACGAATTCGCACAAGATCGAACACTACAACTGAACAGCAAAATTACGCACATTTCTTTATCGTTTTGTAGAACAAGTCAAAAGCTATTTTTGTTTGCTTGCTTGCTTCTCCAATAGCCTTCTGATCAGCTGGTTAAGCTAGTACAACCAAGATTACTTTTTTTTCCCTTGTGCACCTTTAATATTTGTCACAGTATCTTGAAGCTTACAAAAACAAAAAAAGCGTATCCGTTCAGTTGCTGTTGCTGATGCTGTTATTGTTGTTGCAGTGGTTGCTGCGGTGGTTATGCTGGCCATGCCAGACATGCTAGTTGATTTACCCCGGCCGGCCCCGTGATGCAAAGTAGTTTCGCCTGTGCTTTTCCTGTAGATTTTTAAGGTCGCGTGTCATGGCTCTGGATGCTGCCTCCTCTCCTTTCTCGCCCCTCTTATGCACGCCCTTCCAATGGCCATCCGTCTCTCTCTCTCTCCTCCATTTCTTCCTGCGTCTCCTTCCCGGCCGGGGACCACGCCTGCTGCTTTGTGTCTCGCTCGCTCTCTCTCAAGGTTGGTGGCACTTCCCTTACCTCGCGAAACTAATCCCACTAGGCAGTGTCACTAGCTATATATAACCACCTCCATTGGAACTTGTTTCCTTGTACCCCATCACCAGCTGAATTCCCTCCCTAGCTTCCTTCCTTGCAGGCTTCCTAGCTAGCTAGCTTCTCTCTCGATGTTAGTCGACTAACTCTTGCCCTCTCAATGTTAGTCGACGTCTGATCGATGCACACCACAGGCTGCTTGCTAGAACATTGCACTCGTCATCTGGTCTTCTTCCTAGCTTTTAGTTAACCGTTGTCATCTTGTCGTTTTGATCGGCACGTGTGGTGCTGCGTGAGCTGGCTGAGTACTGGTGATCGATCGATCGAGAACATGAGCATCTCGGTGAACGGCCAGTCCGTGGTGCCGCCGGGGTTCCGGTTCCACCCGACGGAGGAGGAGCTCCTGACCTACTACCTCAAGAAGAAGGTGGCCTCGGAGCGCATCGACCTCGACGTCATCCGCGACGTCGACCTCAACAAGCTCGAGCCATGGGACATCCAAGGTACACACACACACATCGATCCAGCATTGCACAATGCTGCATACATACATACGTACGTACATATACTGCTAATACTAGTAGTGTAGCTACGTACGCCCACTGCAAGGTACTCACAGGTGCGTCCGCCATGGATATCATTATCGCAGAGCGTTGCAGGATCGGGTCGGGGCCTCAGAACGACTGGTACTTCTTCAGCCACAAGGACAAGAAGTACCCGACGGGGACGCGGACGAACCGCGCGACGGCGGTCGGGTTCTGGAAGGCGACGGGGCGCGACAAGGCCATCTACACCAGCTTCAGGCGCATCGGCATGCGCAAGACGCTCGTCTTCTACAAGGGCCGCGCCCCGCACGGCCAAAAGTCCGACTGGATCATGCACGAGTACCGCCTCGACGGCACGCACCCCGCCGCCGACGCCAGCAGCCACCCCTCCTACTCCTCCCCAGTACGTGTACACATACCGATACTGATGGTGTTTCTCGTACATTATATTAATTTCTCGTACACGTCGTAGAATGGTTTAGCTGGCTGGCCAAATGGTGGTTGGAGATGGGGCATGGTTTGCGAGGGGGAGCGGCGCTTTCACTCGCTGTCAGAAAAGGGAAAGAGGGTGGTGGGTGCGTGGGTTCAGTACGTTTGAAGGAACAAATCGAGCCGCTACAGCTAGGAAGGAGGCCGGGGTATGTGCTCGCTGGTCGTGGTGGTTAGGTGCGAGCATTTTGGGGGCAAGGCAGGAGATCGAATCTGCGCACCAGCAAGATCATCCAACACATGCCCCGTCCCATGCGATCCGACCCCCCCAACCCAACACCTACGTACTTGACGGGGCCGGCCGGGGGACACGCACGCACGCACACACAAAAGTTAAGACGAAATGCTACGACTCCTACTATAACTACTAATGGAGGGAGAACACTACTCTGAATATGCATGCATGCATGCATGGCCCAATTAACGAAGGGAGACCTTAGCAGCACACGACGAACCTCCTCCATCTCTTTCCGGAGGTCAACGCTACCATGGAGCTGGCCGGTTCAGCTCATGGGAAATCTTGCAGATGGACCTGCAATAATTAACTAGCTTTGGATGCTTCGTTAAAACCTTTAACCCTATATGGAAAATTCAACATCGTGACACACGAGGCTCTCATCTAAGTCACTAGTTCATTAATCAAGTGACTTGTCGTACGTTAATTCTTTTTCTCATGCAAATTATTGACTCGGTTGCGTGCTGAGCAGACGCGTCGCGCGGCCGGAGACCAAGCGGTGCAGGAGGAAGGGTGGGTGGTCTGCAGGGTGTTCAAGAAGAAGGACCTCGCGCACCACGGCCAGAGCAGCGCCGCCGCCGCCGCCTCCACCGTGACAAGCCACTTGGCGTCCAAGCTGGCCGCCGCCATGAAGAGCAGCCCGAGCAACTGCTCGTCGGTGACCGTCAGCGATCACGTCAAGGCGCAGATGCTGCACTCCGCCAGCGACGGCGCGCTCGACCACATCCTCCAGTACATGGGCAGGTCGTGCAAGCAGGATACCAAGCCCGCAGCACTTGATCACCTCACTGCTAGTACTGCTGCATGTCCTAACAGTCTGTACGGAAAGTTCATGAAGCTTCCGCCCCTCGAGCACGTCTCCGGTGGCGGCCTCCTGCAGAACCCGGCCGAGTACCCCGCCGCCGACGCGTTGGGGATCGCCGACTGGGAAACGCTGGACCGGCTCGCGGTGTACGAGCTCAACGGCCTCTCCGACGCGTCCAAGAACATGGCCAGCTTCTTCGACGAGCCTAACGCCACCTTCTCCTCCGTGCACGGCGCAGTCGAAGCCGGCGCCGGATACGGCGACCTGTGGAGCCTGCAGGCGCGGTCGGTGTCATCCCTACACGCGGACTTGACGATGAATAACATATAATTATCAAGTGAGACATGGCGTACGCATGCACTACTAACTCGATCGACCTCTACGTGCGTGCATGCGTGCAGGCAGGCATGGCCGGTATTGTACGTACGCACGTGTACGCGAATAATTCGTAGCTAGGGAGGAAAAGCGATGTACGACGTACTCGAGATACACGACGAGAGGCATCGGTCGGATCGGAGCTGCTGATGGTGTGAAAGAAAGGAGGAAAGAAGTAAACGTACGGCGTGGTAGGAGAGAACACATATGTATTATTATTGTACCTAAAGCTTATTATATAAAGCCCCTTTCTAGTGCAGTGAGGTATGGTTTCTTTTCTGCCGATCATATCATGCATCACCATGTGCCGTGTGCGTCTATACTATTAATGCGATCGTCATCGATGGAATTGAAGGGGCTAAACAGCCAGCCACATCCCTACGTGTGTTCAGTTCTTTTTCGTGTGTTTGGATGGAAATCGTTGTCTCTCGTGTCGTGACAAGAGGAAAATAGTTCGGAAAAAGGGATATATCTTTGGCCCCTCCGGCTATTTTGCGTAGACATTTGGCGCTTAATGCGAAAAGGAGATGTGAAGGCAGACCGCCAAGCATTGCTTTTGGCTATCTTGCTCGATTATCAGTGGTGTGGAGAATATTGTAGAGGATTCGACGTCAGCCTCGTGCCACATGCACAGGTATATATACTTTTATGAGGGTATCTATATAATATTTGTATATTTTTTGGGTCTCAAAATCTGATAGATTTATGTCTAAAAAACATATAAATATTGTATAGCAATTCTCTACTTTTATTGTCTTGTCACGGTCAATTGGTAGCGTTAAAATCTTACGCGATCTGGGCTTTGTTTCTTCTCCATACCTTTAGCTCTTTGTACTTCTCCTTGATATAGCTATTGTTGGTAACCCCTATGCTAGTAATAACTATACCATGCATGCATACGTTATGTAACGCTTGGAGTTATGGTGATTAGTGCTACTTGTAGTGCTTTCGTTGTGTAATGCTAGAGTAATGGAGTTTTATAGCATACATGTAACGGGTCTTGCTTTGCAAGTATAAAAGGAAGAAGCTATCACGCTGTAGGATTGAGACGTGCAGCAGAACAAAACAACTTGTCTCCTCTGTGTTTGTGTGTGTTCTAGAGAGAAAACAATGTGCGGGTTCTCTCCAGGAGCTGGGCCAACAGCTATTAACTAGGGAGAATTGTTACGAGCCCATCACGTGTATCATGGATCATATTCATGCCTTGTGGAATTGAGATCACAAGGCATTGAGATCGATCCGTGGCTTTATATGTGCTCCGCCGATCTGTAGAGCTAAGGTCAAAAGAAAAAGAGAGAGTGTACTTTAAGATTCATTAGAGGAGTTTCTTTACCTTTGACTGTCTCTAGAGCAAGACGGCATGTCTTTCCTGGTAGATGCAGGTTTATGTTTTTAGACAACTTCTTTGACTCCTATGGTGGTTCTAGGCAGCGTTTTGGGTTAAAATATCGTGAGAGTAGACCACGAATAGCACCTAGTCAGGGAGAATACCAGTATTTTGGTGGACCAATTTGGAGAGGGCTAGGTGGGTCTCGTGTGCAAGTTCATGATCATCGTGCTAACCATATTGTTTCTATTTCTACTGCTTCTCCCAAGCATCGTGTGGCTCAGTACTGGATTCCAAAATTATTTCTCACTAACCCCAGTGTTGAGGCACAAATATTTCCTGTTCGTGCCTTGTAGATCCAGCGTGTGAGGAAGAGGACGTGTAGCTTGTTGACTTCGGGTGTTCTCAACACGTGACCAGAGATTCTAGATAGTTCTCTTCCCTCACACGTGCATCCGGCAACGAGTTGATCATATTTGAGGATGCTTCTACTAGTACTGTGATAGCCAAGATCACTATGCGCGTCAACGACAAATTCATGCTCAAAGACGTTGCTTTGGTAAGTAAGCTAGGGTATAACTTGTTATCTGTCTCCTAACTACTTGATGAGGGTCTAGAAGTAAGATTCAAGAGTGGTGAGTGTAGAGTTTTAGACTCCTCTAGTGAGCATGTCTTTGGGATCTCTAGGCTTTTAGTGCAGATTTCAATATCTCTTCTACTTCTAGCCCTAAGTGTCTTGTGTCTTCTAATTCTGATAATGACTTAGTGTTGTAGCATCGAAGGCTTGAGCATATAGGTTTTGACCACCTGACTAGAGTTAGTAGCAAGAACATGATTTTACTATAGCATGCGATCAGACCAAAATTGGAGGAGAGGTCAGACAGCCATTTGTAAGACGGTTAAATCGCCGGAAAGTATTGGCTTCAAGTTTTTGTGTTCTTGAGCTATTTACCTTAAGTTTTTGAACGAAATTTTTTTCTACAACTCTATAGTTGTGTGCGAATAAAATTTTGAATACTTATGAAAAATTTGAGTTAGCACTATTTATCCTCTCTGTTACTATCCGGTTCTATATGCATTTTGCAACCATGCACGGTCTAGACAGTGATGAATTCGCCAATGAGGAACCGATTGATGTAGAACCAACCAAACAGCTAGCTAGGAGAGTATCAAAATTGTAGGTAAAAAGAGTGACATATACCTACCAAGGCTAGTATTTGCATCCAAGATTCTTTTTGGTGGATAGAGAAAGGCCCCGCTCGTTTCAGTTTTTTTTCAGCTTCTAGCTTCAACTTTTTTTTTCATTATTCAGTAATTTATCTTTTTCTGAATGTTTTTATATTTTTTGAGCTTTTTTATATTTTTCTTTTTTTCCTGTGTTTCTTTGCATTGTCCGTGATGGGCTAACATATTTTTTCTATTTTTTACATTTTTTTTAAATTTAATTATGCCTAAAAAGCTAACTCAGCTACAGTAAAAAAGTCAGCTACAGTAAAATTTCAGCCAAAAACCAGAAATTATTGTTAAAACGATCACCCCAAAGACTAGTACATGCATGTGTTATGTATGTATCCACCTCAAACGTACAATCGTGCCTCATGTACTTCTGCATAGATATTTTCTTTGCAGCACCTCGATACTAGCATCGATCTACTTGACTCAGCTTCCAGTGCAATATGCTTCGTTGCACATTTCAGACAAGACGATCATGTAAGGGAGAAACATCGAACCTCTAGTTAGTTTCGTGTTAGTGCTACTCGAGCATGCAGATCTAGGACGCACAGATACATCAACCACAGGCGTATATATTACTCCAAACATGAGAATCAAAATCTTCATGCTCAGTATATTTTACAGTGTTATTGTAAGACTAACCCACAAGGTGCCAAAGAAGAAAACACAACCTTAACCTCCTCAGTACGGAGAGGGACAATTTATTCCTTCTTTACCTATAGCACGTTCGATTCGAAAACGACGAGGCGCCGATACCATTCCTACCAAGTACCAAAAGTAAGATGCAAAAATGTTCTTAGCCAATCAATTTCTTGTGAAAAAACTTAATTTGGAGAATCAAAGGATCATTTGTTGGCCAACACCTAAATGTGTCCTTCATGATTCTGATATGGGAGACAGCTTAATGATCATCGAAAGCGGCAGTTAGATACTACATTTGATTGATTGAGACGATGAAGGCGCACTAAATTTGTTGCGCGGTAATTTTAAGGTCTAATTTTCTTTGACCCTGCTACTCCTGCATTGGGCGATTGCACGGCCCACTAGTTCCTGGCCCATGATGGTCGAAGGGCCGGGCTTGGATTTCAACAGCGTGATGGCCCTTATCGCGTCATCCAACAAGGACCCTCAATCCGAAACGACTCCTGCTGCCATAGACGACTGATGCAGCAGCTACTCCTACCTCGGAAGACATAGCTACATAGACTGTAGTGTAGGGAACAATGCCAACGATGGCAGGGTGCCAATCTCTGCACCAACCTAACTGAAGTCTACGAAAGGCAAGGCATGGCGAGGCATGAAAGGGATCGATCGAGCATCATGTGTCTCTGTCGACGAGACGACGGACGGATGGGATGGACAGAGCTGGGGCGTCCGTTTCTCGGAGGAAAGGGACGCGTGAGGCCTGGGAAGATAACCGACAGACGAACCCTATCGGCGGCTGCCGTGTCGCCGTCGCGCGTCTACCGTCCGAGACGGCCTGCGCGCACGAGCTCCGGTGGTAGTGTATGTACGGTCTGTTCTTTTCAATTTTTTGAAATAATTTTTAACTTATACTACAGTATCTAGCTTTTAAATAAAATATTTTTTAAGATAAAATCTACAAGTTAATTATAGTACACGTTACAAGCCTAACATTTATACCATCCAAAATCGTAAGCTAATCTCTCTTCGTAATATCTGTCGTAAACAGTTAAAATTCAAAAACTTCAACTAAAAATTATAAATCATAAAAAAAAAAACAGACCCGTAGTTCTTCACGTCTGCCTCTGAAATCTGCGTTGGTTAGTAATACTAAACCGAAATAGATTAGACCCGGTTCAAAACGGTTTTGGCTCGTGGGAAATCCGATAGCCGAGGCGGACGGGAGTGGCCGCGTTTCGCACGGCCCAGTTACCCCCAGCCGCGGTCGCCCGACGGATTGGCACGGCCTGTCGTGAAACGCGCTCTGGCCCTGGACAAATGAGGCCGTGGGCGAGACCTGGGGGTTTGGTAGGCGTGATCACTGTGGCCTTGGGCCCCGGAGCACTTCCATATAGGCCTTGGCGGGCCGGTACAAACCGTGCGCGCGCAACACGTACAGCCAGACGTAAACTGTCCTCTTCTTTTTTTCTTTGCTTTTTTAGTTAAACTAATAAACCTCAACCCAAAAGAGTAGGCTGTATGTAGTGAAGGCATGGTCATCCACAGTCTCCTCTCAAAAAAAAAAAAAACATCCACACTCTCCCAAAAAATAATGCTGAGCATTCGCACATGGCCATGCAAGAAACATACTCTTGGAGAAGGACGCTAGAATTAGGATCAGAATCGGATCAACCGGAGCAGGAGCTAGCATCAATGTGTATCAGTCGCATCTCTTCTTCCTCTACACAGCTAGAATGAAGACGTACAGATGAACATACGAATTGGACGCGAAAAATAATGATCAATGAATCGATGGCATGCCTCACCTTGTCCATGTATGCCTTCAATCTCATCTCTCTCTACAGCCTCCAGGTCGATCATGACCAACAGAGCCCGGACACCATGACTAGAACGATGGCCATCAGCAAGCTTTCCACACACGGCCACCTCTTCACCTATGAAAAAAAGAGCATGCATGAGGGAAAAGTGAGACATATTACATAATTCAAAAGGGAAAGCGAAAGCATTGCTTGTAAAGGTGGGCTAGTATAAATCACAGTGCGCTGATATATGCTGGAACACACAGCATCTTTACTAGTGCCAGGCATGAAGCCTCTTTTTATATCTAGATGTAATTACACTCTATATTGTATCTCACAATATAGAAAGTATCTCGCGTAACAGACAATATGTACGTGTAGTATACGAGTATTTAAGACTATGTAGGTGGTATAAATAATTTTTTAGAGATGGTATATATATTTTTTCGACATACTTCTTTTTATGTGCGTATATAAACGTATCTACAAAATACGTTAAAAACTATGAACTCCCTTACAATTTTTTCATGTGGTTCACATTGGAGTATTTTATAATTAGTACATGAGTATATCCAAGATGATAAAGAAGTATTTTAAATTTGTTTAGGTAGTATATTAAAGGTGGGTGTAAAAGAGTATATCTAGTGCTAAAGGCCTATTAAGTGTTAAAATGCTAAAATTTCTACAGAGCCATCTGATCTATCCTGTACAGTTTGGATGTTAAGTCGGATACATTATTGGCATAGCCAATTTGTTCAATGCTAACTTCACATACTAACCAACCAACACCATGTAAACTAACTATAGTAGTATAGTGCATATGAACCGATACAGAACAGCACAATTATATTTTGCTACTACCAAACTCAAACCACAATGAAATTAATCAAGAACCACTAACAAACTGTACGAGCACGTATACATTACAACGTGTAGATACGTACCTTGCGTGCGGCCGCAGACACGGTGTAGTATCCTGTGCCCGGCCCGGCACCGGCCCTCCCGCCGGGCCCTCCCGCCACAACCAGCCCGGCGCCACCGCTAGTAGTGCCATTGCCGGTCCCCTTCCAACCTCCGACCGTCGGAGCCTTGACGCCAACGTCGTACGCCGGCTTGCCGTCCGGCTTGAACAGCCCGTAATGCCGCTCGGACGCCGGCCCGGGCTTGAGGTTCTCGTTGAACAGCGCGAACACGTACACCTGCAGCGCCTCGTCGGGCGCGGCAGGCGTCCCCTTCCCCTCCGCCACCAGCCGCATCAGGTTTCTGTTGTACTTCGCCGCGTTCTCCGACGTGGCGCCCGCCTCGTCCTCGTCCCCCTGCGACGGCCACCCTGTCTCCGACACCCGTATCGCCACCGACTTGCCGTAGTTGGCCTTGCATATCGCCGCGCGGATGGCGTCCACCTGCGCGTGTAGCATGTTGTCGTAGTGCAGCCCCGTGGCCGGGTCGACGACGCCGGCATTGGACTCGAAAAGCACGTATTTGAGGTTGACAGTGTCCGGGTCGGCCTTGTATGCGAAGTAGGGGTAGGCGTTGATGAGGAACTGCGAGTTGGTCTTGGCGAGGAAGCCGAGGAGTGGTGTCATGTACGGGAGGAGGTCGCGGCGGAAGGCCGCGGAGGAGGGTGGGAACGACGAGGACAGCACGGCGAGGGAGTGCGCGGTGGTGACGGCAACGCGGGAGGTGAGGTTGCAAGCGGCGAGGGCCGCGTGGAGCGACTCCATGGCGGGGAGGAGGGAGCGGAGCATGGTGCTATCGTTGCCAGTGAGCACCTCGTTGCCGACGGTGACGGCGGAGATGGACGTCGCGGGGAGGTGCGGCAGGATGTTAGCGCGGACCCACGCGGCGGCCGCCGAGGGGTCGGTGGCGAGACGGGGGACAAGGCGGTCCGGGAGCCCGACGGTGAAGTCGGCACCGGAGCCCGCGAACGCGCGGAGCACGCGCGCGTCCGCGTCATAGAGCTTAACCCTGGTGGCGTTCAGCGCGCGGAGAAGCACGGCCGCCGCCTGCGGCGGCGGCAGGTTATCCGCGACCTGGCCATAGTTCACCCCCACCGCGGGACCACCCGCTGCCGCCAAATCCGGGGCAAGTACGGCGACGGCGAGCAGGAGCCGAAGCGCCATTGTAGCGGCGAGCCGGAGTAGGGCCAGTGGAGTGGGAGAAGAGCTCCTGACAACGTTGGAAATGACAGCCATATAGTAAAAGCGCGTGCATTTGGTGGCTAAAACGGGCTGCTTTATAGGAGGCCTTGCTGCTTTTGTTTTGCCGGCGTCGGCCCTGCGAAGGTGTCGTGTCTGCCGTTGGTAGATCGTCGCTTTCATCACGACCGTACAGTGTGTCCCTTGCATATAGGAGTCTCCTATATGTGTTCTTGTGTGGTCGTCATCTTGTGCACGAATCACGATGCTTGTGTACGGTTTGGAGATGGACGGGTCGACTTTGAAATCAGTCAAAATTAATGGGACATGGAGTATGGGACAGAGGTTTTCTTTTCATGACATGTTGGTTTCGTCGGTTTCGAGAAGTTGCAGGCAGAGCTCAAGGCTCATGTGGATTCTAGTTTCTGATGGAGCAGTAAGAACAGCATGCGGTGCTCATTTAGTCTTAAGTTTTTAGTTTTTTGACTTTCTATTTTTTTATATTATCTATGATGATATAGTTTTTATTTGTTAATTAATTATACTAAAAAGTTACCAATATATAAATAAAAAAACTATTACAGTACCAGAAAAGCTAGAAGCTTAATCTTTATAAGCCTGAATAAGCACCCGTTTATCTTTGGCATATGTTCTTTCCTTGAGAAGTCTGCGCTTGTTATTTTATTCGTTCTGCAGATTATTAAACTAGCTGATAAAAGAAATGAGCCTACGATATGCAGACCACTTAGAAAGATGCTGTTTTCCCCAATAGCAGCAACCTCTCAAAAGAACAAAACAATCGAACCTACCCTACGTACTTTTTTTGTTATTTAATCTTTTCTGCAAAATATTTTATTGATGGCTCTTCTCAAATCTGACTTTTTTTTGCCACGATACTACCGAAGATGTAACATTTGTTAAGAAATTGATGAAGAATAAATAAATAGTAGCATAATCTATGCAATCAATCACCAAGAATGTAATAAATTAATTATATAAGACATCAATTAAGAGAACACTAGAAAGTCTTTATTAATACAGTTCTGTTTAAATGGTACTTAGTGAAAGAGTTACATCCCAATTGGAAGCCAACACTGAATTAGCTTTTCCTCACTACTACTCTCTTGCTTGAGGGCAGCTCCTCTTTTTCCCCAGCTTGGACCATTTTTCCATCTGCCCATTTCATCTAGATGGCAGAAGATTACACTCCAAAAGCAAAGAAGACAAGGGAATGGATGGATGGCTCCAAAAGAAGGTAAAGTAGCACGTACAGTGCCCACTTTAAAGTGAAGGTGTGCGTCGCGGCCTTTACCTATAATTGCCTACCGATCGGTCGGAATTACCTTTTTCCTGTGCCCATTCCGAGTACAGAATATTAAATGATCGATGGCACTGCTGTGGCGGCCGTGTCCGAGATCAGAACGCCATTGTAGACGTGATCTACGACCGATGCCGAAGAAGAAGCGCGAAGCTTACTGCGATCGAGCCAGATGCAGAGGGTTTCTATTTTCTATACGCATGTGTGGGATGGAAACGAAGCAAGCCAATACACGCTTGTTGATTTCATGCATGTGGATAAGCATGGGGGAAACGAAGCAAGCCAGATGCTTGTTGTAAGCATGGGGGAAACAACGTGCACAAGGATGCCCTGATGTGCGATTAGATTGCTTCATTGCCATATGGGTCCATCTGTACATGAGTCTATTGATGCGTCGCACGTACCAATCAGGATAATATCTACAGGCGAGCAATCAGCTCCGCGGCCGAGTATGCGCACGGATAATATCAACACTTCACTTCTTCAGCAAAGCAAATCACCACTCAGGGTCAGGCAGCACCGCAGGCCGCAGCACGGCAGCGGTACTTCGGTTCGGCGCTTCGGCTCCCCCACTCCCCAGCGAGGCTGCGCCGGCGATGCGCACGCGCGGCGGCTCCTCCTCACCGGCTCAGCGCCAGCGGCCTCCGCCCTCCCACATCTGCTCTCCGCCAGTCCGCTGGGCACCAGCTGCCAACGCCGCCCTCCCGGCTGGCCAGATCTGCTCTCCACCGGCGCCGGGCGCCAACGCCACCAGGTGTCGACTGCCGCCCGAGGTGCGTGCGCAGCGCAGCCCCTCTCGACTGCCCCGTGTGCGTGTCGTGCGTGTGCGTCTGTGGATGTGGGGGTCTCTGTACGATGCGTAGAGCGTGGTGGGCCTGGTGGCTGCGGAAGTGCGAAGCGTTCACAAATCTGTAATGTTCTGTGGAGAGTGATGCCCTACCTGGGTCCTGGGCTGCCAAGCTTGTGGGTGTTCGGGGTGGGCTGAAGCTGACGAAGCCCACCCGGTGGTCTGATCACAGTTTTTTAATATTACGTTAACTTAGCCTTATTGACTCTGTACCGTACTGAGTTTTATGGAATAATTAATTCATTTAAAAAATTAAACTGTCGGAGAAAGGTGAGCATTATACTTCAACAGAAACGAATGCTCTCTGTCATGATATAGCCTTTCATCAATATAATAACTGTGAGTTTTAGGTTAAATAGGCCGTATTATGTAATACATAATCGTGTAAATTTTGTGTTACTCCTTGTAACATCTACTAGAATAAAGAAGCCGGGATGGAATTGGCGGCTCAATTGTCGAGCACTCTGCTTGGTGGGGACGAGTCAAGGAGACTGGGAAATTTTCACGGTCATCACCACTCGACCAAATGAACGGCCTTGCGCTGCGCGGATCTATTCCGTGGCCAATATTGACGCCCGTGGCTGCCTCTCTGGCCACTAGAACTCGCCTGATCGAAAGAACGGCCCGTGTTTGGTTGTCCCTCTCCTCCGGACTGGACCAACGTGCTCGTCTCAGTCACTAAAGATGGCCGATAATTTGTGCCCTCCTGTAAGTAATGAGAGTTCTACACTGTTGCAATACATTGGCTTTTCTCATAGATTAATCCCGTCTCATGGTAATCCACAGTATGTAAAACTAAACGCATGGAAAAGATGAACAAAAAGGGGTCGTCTTCTTGCCTAAACGTGACAGGGTCAGGCACCTCTTTTTGCACTGGTAGTGGTTAGTAGTACTAATAAGTACCTTCTGGTGCAGGACGCAGAATGCATGTGTTGGGTGACGGGAGCCACGGTTGTCTCATCTTGTTGCATTCACCCGATGCGTGCGTGCATCGTCACGCATCTCAATCCACAGCATCTTAGTGATTATCTAAAAAGATGTTGCATTCACCGGATACGTGCGTGCATCGTCATGTATCGCAATCCGCAACATCTTAGTGATTATCTAAAATTTCTGGTGCGTTATTTTCAGCTAGGTTAATAATTTTTAACTATAACATGAGCGTTTGTAAACCATTGAATATTGATAAATCATTTAAAAGAGAAAAACTATAATATTTATTTATTCGAGAGAAAACTATATGCTATAGGACGAGGCCATAAGCTACGGATTGGCGACGCCTACTAATAGCGAGCGGAACACCCGCGAGAGGCCTCTACGCCTAATACACCACAGCGACGAGCCGCGGTTGCAGCGCGTACAGCTCCGTTAATTCCGCTGGTCGTGCCGTGCAAGACACCAACCGCTGCGTCGCGTGCGCTGCCTGTCGGCACGGCGGCATGGACAGGATCCTGGCCATGTCGATCGTCGGCGCGGCGCCGGGCAACGTGTTCGGCCCGGCCATGAGCGTCGGCGCGATGGAGATCTTCGTCCAGGGCGGGAGCGGCAAGGTGGGAGCCTGCGGCGGGGGATCAGGGCGCGGCGCGAGGCCGGCGGGGAAAGGGGGGCAGGAGGAGGCCGCGGACGAGGGGAGGAGCAAGGCGGCCAAGGGTGGCGCTGCGGGCGACGCGCGGTTCGATCCGGCGTTGGGTGGGCTGCACTGCGTCGAGACCATCGCTCCGCATTGACATGATCTCGTCGTGTCCCGATGCGCTCGAGGCATTAGTCTTGCACAGTGCTCTGCTCTTGTTCTTGAGGGCTTCGTTTCTGGGGTGCTGTGTTACTTAGGATTGTTGATTATAGATTTGTACCGGAAGAATCGAGTTGTGTGATCGGTGTTCTCTGAGTTGCAGGAAATCAATTTGCCACTCAAATTCGATTCGTTAGTTTTTCTTTCATCTTGGAAAATTGTAGCAAAATTCTGCGTGTCTCTTTTTCTAGTAGTTTTGTGTATAGGAAAGAATGCTTCTTTCACTATCCAAACCGGCAATGTCGAATTTTATTTTTCGAAACATGTAATTTGGAGACTATACGATACTCCATGGTCAAAACTGAAAGGTGGGAATTCGTGAAACCTTCAAAAAAAAATACAGGCTAACTCAAGCACCTTTTTTTTAAAAAAAAATCAGCTAACTCCAGCACTATATTATTGATTGGTATAATTTTTTTTCCCTGAATAA
The DNA here is from genome assembly GCA_036346265.1 of Melocanna baccifera. Taxonomy (NCBI): domain Eukaryota; kingdom Viridiplantae; phylum Streptophyta; class Magnoliopsida; order Poales; family Poaceae; genus Melocanna; species Melocanna baccifera. Next base: position 26,838,477 of record CM070692.1, on the reverse strand, counting down.
TTGCATTTTAAAAAGTACTCCAGTATGTAGGTAATGATATTGGGATGAGAGGATACCGATCAACCAAATCGCTTCTTAAATAATAATACCACTAGCAAATTGCTTGGGATCAATTGGAACCTGTCTATTGAGATATATGCCATGATTCAAGATGCCAAACACTCATTTTCTCGCGTCTTCTCTATGTAGGTTTTCATAATCGGACCATGGCACATTTCGAGCAAAAGCTGCCAACTATCACTAATTGGAAGTTTCTTTTTAAACATGAATTAGCTCTCCATGTGTGTAGAGTTAAAGACCAGCTCAAATCTTTAGTTTTTGTCTGGCTAGTCTTTAGGTAGCTTTATGTTAGTGATATACCCTAGAGGTAATCATGGAGATGATTGTATCACTTCTATGTTTATGATTTTTTGAATAATATATTATTTTATCTCTTGAATAAATATCTTTAATATTGATCAACAAGTATGTGACTTGTTCGTGAAACTCTTTATTTATGTTTTTGATATTATTCTAAATTACCCTTGATTTTATATCATTATGTGGAACAATTATGATTTACAGATCAGCACATGTATTGATTGATCATATTTCACGAATCATAGATATGAGATATCAAATCAATAATGTAGACATATGTTAGTAAATATGGTATTGGATTGACTTACTATGAGACACTGCGGGAATTGTTATATTCTGAACAGATTAATTTAATGGATTATTTTTTGAAAAAAATCGTTGAGAAGTCAGAACCATTTCCAAGCCCAGGAAGTTGGAACTGGGCCAACCAGGCCAATAAGAGATAGAGACAAAAGTCGGCCGGCCAACCATTCGGGCCATTGTGCTTCGCAACATCACATTCATACTGCGGTTCAGATCAACCGGGCGTCCGGGCTGTTTCCGGATTTGCACGTGCACGCATCCGGACAGACCGGGCTCCATCCGGACGCAGGTTCTCGGCTTCCCCTCTCCGAGTTCGGACCGGAAAACAACACGACACGCCGCAGCTAAGCCTATAAGTCTGCACCCCGGACGTGCAGATCATCCCAACGCAAACGAAGCAAGAAACCAATAAGCAACTGCATCCGAATTCTCGCGCTTCAACAAGCAACGAGCGGCGCCGAGCATGAAGCAGATGGCCATGGAGAGGTTCTTGACGGCGCTGATCTTCTGCGAGGCGCCCCTGGACGCCGCCTACGGCACGGCGGTGTCTCCCGGCGTGAAGTTGGTCTCCACGAACAACCCCGGCGACGTGAAGAAGTCGGCGGTGGCGGATGCTAAGGCGGACGCCAGGAAGCTTTCCGGCAAGTCGCCGCGGCGGCAGGCTGTGTACGAGCCGGCGTTCGATGGCCTCAACTGCTTCGAGACCGTCGTTATGCAATGAGCCACTTATTAGTGTTATCTCTTTCTTTCCTTTATTTTGATCTGTACGTACGTATGAGTAACTGGGCTTAGGCTATTGACATGTACTTTGTTACATTTCCGTATTTATTTCAATGAATTGAGGAAGAATTTAAGTAGATACTGTTACATTTTCTTCTCTGTACGTCTCTCTCGAGTCTCTTGTTTGCTGATATATCAATTCGCGGCTTTGTGTTTGTCGGAGGAACAATGCAAGAGACGTTGAATATTCTTGTGTGTTTGCTTCTTGAGCAATCCACAAGGAAAGTGGGGGAAAGTATCAGTTCAGAGTCAGGAGACAACAGAACTAGTCTCTGCATGCGAGAAGTCTGTTTCAGGTGCGGCCGCGAAATCTGACCACTGACTAGGCCCTTTCAGGCTTCATTCAGTGACATTGGCACATGGCATGTGCGTGCTCTTCCTTTTGACTCTTGAGGCATGCTTGCCCTGAAGTATCATCTTCCCTGCCAAACTTGCCACTTTGGCAAATGCCTCTGTAGCAGACTTTATTGGGCTTTGTAAGCTAGACTACTGCTTGAATGTTCTAAACTACTCCTGTGAGATCGTGAGTTACCCTGGTACAGTTATGGGGCTTCTGTTCGATCCTCTATTTTGACTTTTAAAAACGGTTTTAAATAAAATAGTTTTTTAACGTAATTTCTATAAATTATTTATACTGAATCACTTTAGAAACTACTTTAAAAGTAATTATTTTTCAGCACAAGTGTCTCTTATTTTTTTAAATCTTTTTCATAATCAGCTAAAAGTTAAAAATCGCAACACTTTTAAAACGTACTTCATAGACTATTTGTAACGTACTTCATAGACTATTTGTATGCATGAGTTTCATGCGATGTCTAATTCTCTGAAAATCTTGTGCCAATTGGACGGTCTATAAAGAGACTCCATGTGTGGATTATGTACCGGAGTGAACTACTACTGCTTGGGATTTTGGTTTGCATTCGAGAACCAAACATGATTAGACAACAGCAGTTGGCGGGTTGTTTCTTGTAGCAGACGAAGAGGCACGGCAACATGGGCTGATGTGCTCAACAGAGACAGACACGTTAGCATTCTTTTCGAAAGGGCAATTGGGGAAAGGGTGCAATAATAGAAAAAGGGGGTGTGTCATCCTCCAACATGAGGGGGGGGTGTCATCCTCCACCGGCAGACGAGCCGCCGCCCAAGTCAACAGGGGCAATGGCGATGTGGCCTGCATGTTTTGACCGTTTGACCGTGCCAAACTGCCAAGGCGACTACTATGAGAATATATCCAATATTATCATCTTAAATATTTCTTAAAAATTCAAAAATAAAAAATAGGTTAATCTATCACAAATAAATACAAAAAAGAATAAAAAATTCCAAAAAAACTAAAAACAGAAAAAAAAAATAAAATTAATAAATTAGAAGTTAAAAGTTAGAAATCAAAAATTGAAACCAAAATAAACAGAACTTAGAGATAAACTATTGTACACATCTTAAATCTTTCTGAGTCACTTGGCAACTATTGGACGGCGAACAAGAATGTTCATGCCATGACTTTTGGTTGAAAGGAACCTACTTTTTCTTTCTGAAATATAGTATGTCCAAACTACTTTTTCTTTCTGAAATATAGTATGTTCAAACTATTTTTTTTTGCTATAGATGATGATTTTTATTTATACTTTTTAAGATGACAACGAACGATGAAAACATTGATATTGATGGTGTACACGATTTTAATGTCAAAAAGTCATTTAAAAATCCACTTTTAAAAACCAATTCATTTGTTTCACTTCAAAGAAATCAAACGAGAAAATCAAGGCCTGTCGAAAGGGGAGCTGAGTTCTGGATCATCTTTTTTTAAGTACACTGGCAGCGGTACAGCCATTATATGCAGAACAGTGCCCCTAACTGTTGGACCCAGCAGAAGTAACCATTTCGTTGGCTTTTAAAAGTTATTTTTTATAGTAAATAATTTTTCTATGATAATTAATTTTTAAATAGAATTTTTTTAAAAGATGAGATATACTAATTAATTGTAGTACATCCTATAGTAACTTCATTTATATCAATTAAAATCATACGTAAATATTTCTCCATAACCTGTTACTATTTATAAATCAAAACAAAAAACATTACCAGTGAAAATCTATATAAACGCCTCCTAATTTTGCGTAGTTGGGCACGCAAATTCACCGGAATGAATACTGCAACCGTGCTATCCTGTCACTGTTCTCACGCAGCCATATAAACGAGAGCTCGAGGTAAACCGTAGGTAAAGGCAAGCAATTTCCCAAGGGAGGACGACGTCTCGCAGCACGGCCCCTGCCTGCCCGGCTGAGCCAACTAGGCTAGGCCCCGCCCAGCCGGCACATCACCGAAGAAATTGGCCGGCCGACGGGTGCGGGGCTGTCCGCCAATCGCACAGCACGGGGCGGTGGCCTACCGAACGCGACGTCAGCCAACCAGTCCGCGCCATCCGTCCGTCCCGATAGCCTCACAGGCCACGGCCTCATCTCGCCGACTCAGCAGCAAGCCGACCTGTTCCTTGCTTTTGGTTGGAATTTGGGAACGAGCTTGACCGACTCGGCGCGGCAGCGAGCGAGCCCCGGTCAGCGCCGCCCCCCGGGGTCCGCGTCCAAGAACTTCCCTTCCAGCCAGCCGCGTCACGGCTCCACCACCTCCGTTTCCACTACCCTTCTTCCCCCCTCTATATAAAAGGAAGCGCCGGGACACCAACCGAATCAAAAATTCAGACAGAGCAAGAAAGTGAAGGAGAATCGTTGCGTACATCACCAAGAAAGAAAGCGAGAGTTTGGGGCTGCCTTAGCTTGGTGTGATCGTCATGGACAAGATCCTGGCTTTCTCCATCCTGAGCTCGTCGCCGGCGGACATCGCGGCTGGCGGGTACTCCACGCGCCTGTCCTGGAGGAGCGGCGGCGTGAAGCAGCAGCAGGTGGAGAAGGCGCCCAAGGGGCAGGAAGAGAAGGCCGCGAAGAGCTCGCGGCCGCAGGAGGCGGGGGCGCGGTTCGCGCCGGAGTTCGACGGCATCAACTGCTTCGAGTCCATGGTTTCCTTCTGAGCGGCTCCCTCCGGTCGTCTGATCCATAGCTTTCCACTTAATTTCCCCTCTTGTTTTTTGGTTGCTCGGTGACGAAGAGACCTGTAATTTGTAGAGTTGTGCTATACAACAGGCAAGTGAATGGATGATCATACGTTCGTTTGATTTTTAAATTTTCTCTGTCTTGAAAATGTTTACGATGTGGTTTCGAGCCATAATCCAGGGCTTTCACCATTTCGCATCAAATTGCTCCGTTCTTGACTTCTTGTTCGTGATCGAACGATCCGTTTTATTTAAAAACGAGTACTCGTTTTAGGTATTACAAAATTGTGCCAGCGCATACACGTTGCTAACAAGTATGAAACTGACAACGAGACTGGGACATCTGGCGAGCTGCAGTGTGGGAAACGTGCCCACTTCTGTTCGGATTAGGTGCGTCCAATTTGGTTTTTTGTTTTCTAAACATCTGCCCTACATCAAGCCTAAATATTTTTTACTCTTCCGTGCTTTGGAGAAACACTCTAAATTTTGCAAAACAAAAGCTAAGCTAAATCATGATGAAGAACCAAGGGCATGTTTGCTAGCTGCACATCCTTGTCACGCTTCCATACTGTTTAACTGAGTTCGACGTCCGTTTGTTTCGAAACCTCATGTACGATAGGATTTCTTTTCTGCCACCCAGATCTTATGCGTCAATGACTTGAGAAGCGTGGCACGATTCCTCTTTTGCAAGCCGAAGAATTCTGATGGCCTAACCAAAGAGGACCTAAGGCAGATAGATCATCCAACACCTGTGGGGATCACCTTAATTAGCCCATCGAGAGATTCCAACACCGATGGATGAATCGGCAGAACGCGGCTTGGTATAATGCTCGTTTCTTGCGTGGATAGGAAATTGGACACAAATCCATGTGGTTAGAACGAAAACAAGTTTTTTTTTCAATTTATCCAAGTAATTCTGTACAGCCCGTGGTCTCAATTAGCAGCAACAAATAAACACACCGATCGATACCGTACGCATAGTCAGATGAAGCAAGAACCATCATACGGTTAATTTCCAAGTATCTCGTGTACTAACTAATGCGAAACGATGGTCTCGAAGCAGTCGATCCCGTCGAACTCCAGCGCGACGCGCGGCCTCATCTCTTCCCGCGGCCGCCGCCGCTGCGAGTGCGAGCCCTCCTTGTCCCGCTGCTTCTCCGCCTCCGCCGGCTGATCCCCCCGCTGCCTCTGGCCCGCCTGATCATCCAGCTTCCCCCGCCGCCACGACAGCCGAGCCCAGTGGCCGCCGGCGCCGGCGGCGATGTCGGCCGGAGACGCGCTCAGGATCGAGAAGGCCAACACCTTGTCCATGACGGCAAGCTCACGGGTTCCTCGATTGACCGCGCTAACGCTTCCTTGCTCGCTTTCGATGCGGGTGGGCTTTGATTTGGACTTTGCTTCGCCTGAATTGCTCTTGCTCAGGTTGGTAATCGAAGGCAGGGGAGCTTGGCTTATATACTTGCAGCTGCAGGAAGCTTAGGCACGGTGGTATCTCGGTCGAGAATATTCGTGGACGCTGTGGAAGCCGGCCGACCCGAACTAACCCGGCTCGCGTCGCCTCGTGAGGCACGCGGTCGCGTGGAAGTTACAACTGCTTTGCGCGCAAGTTTCTTCTGCCTTGTCGATCGGGTGGTGGTTGTCTTGTGGTTCCCCACATGGCCGTGACACGTCGCGTCAACAGGCGAGACTGAACTGTCCTTGTCCTGCAGAGATTAATCATGGGCCGGAGTAGACAACTGGGAGTAATCGTGGCCTATCCGGCGGTAACCAAGCTCCAATATTTGGGCTAGTCCTGTATTCTTACTTGGGTTTAAGCCCAATTGGTAGCTCCAGCCCGGAGGCCCACTTGTTTCCTTCATTTATACCCTATTGGGAGGGGCATCTGCGGTGGGCCTGTGGCAACTTTTGGCTTGTAGTTTGTTATTTACATTTTTTTTAGTTTTTTAGTTTTTTGTTTTTTGGTATTATTTGTGATAGGCTAATCTATTTTCTTTTAAAAAATTAAATTTAATTACGCTAAAAAGGCTCTAGCAGTGGATGGTGCAAACTGTTATAGACTTAGAAAGCTGTCTGAAGAATCTACTTAAAGAGTTCATCCCATTTTGATGTTTGGCTTGGAGAAACTAAAAGACAAAAACAGAAAACAAAACGAAAGGAAAAAAGAACCGGCTACATATATTCCACAAACCAATGCCTGGACAGCACTATAAAATAACTGAACCCGGTCTACACTCAATTAACGTTCATCAAAACATGTATACTGTTAAAAAAGCTTGACCTAGCACTTGTCTGTCATAACTGATGAGTTATAAAATTGTGAGTACACCACCCATGACCCATCTCATATGGGACAAGCTTTTCCTTGGCTAGCAAGCGGCCGTGGTACTCATACACGGATGGGTCAAGTATTCTCCCTCTTGTTATTATGCTCCACTTCCACTGCATTCCTCGTAAATATACTTTGCCAACTCAACTTGGCCTTCGTCGCCATGAAACCCAGTAATGCCGTATCCTTCTTTGCTTTTTTGGTAGCTTTTTACTTCGACTTCTTCGAACCAAAACATTTGACTCAGATTCACGGGGGTTCATCCAAACTACAGTACAGTACTGTTCGACAAATATTGCCAAAATTACAAAATAATTCACCGCGAAAGAAGAAAGAAATGGACAGAACTAGCACTCCACCTGATGACACATACTCCTGCAGCAAAGAGTATGGACGACTGTAGCACGCGTATGGACGACTGTAGTACTTTTGGCGGTTTCTGTTTTTTTTCGAATTTTTGTGTTTTGTTTTTTTTCCTGTATTCCTTTGCATTGTCCGCTTTAAATTAGCGTGCTGTTTTTATTTTTAAATTTTTTAAAATTTAATTATACTCAATAAACCAACTCAACTACAGTATTTTTTCAGCAAAAACCAAAAACCATCGCTATTCTGTTCACCCTCTAAGTTAGCTCGAAACGAACATATTCGACCGCATTTCTACTCGTCCCTGAAGTCAGTGCGAATTCTGAACCACCTAAACCCTAATAAAGCCATACTACTACAGTACCACTCCAGTATATTTTGCAGATTACTCCGTGTAGACATGGAGATGTATTTTTCCGCGGCATGGGCGCCCACGAATTTCCACTGAGAGATCCTGCAACAAAGCCGGGGTCTCTTTAATCAATGTAGAGTACTTCCCTCCAATTTTCCCCCCTTTTTGCAGCTTTCTTCCCCACTTTTCCCGGACACCCCGGCCCCACCCTTCTTTGGCTGCTTGAGAAAACCTACCGAAGAGAACAACTCACTGACATGTGGGCCCAAGGTTTCGTGGGGCCATATGGAAGTGTCTGCCCGAGGTTCCGCTATGCAACGAGATGCGGTCGATCACGGCCGTCCACTAGCATGGCGGGTTCGGACCTCCTTAGCTTTGAGATCCGAACCCGCGCGTGCTGCGCCGGGCCCCGCTCGGAAAATATCTCCCCGGGTGGCCCACGGTGTCAGCCCAGTCGATACGTGACACGTGTACGGTGTACCGGGGGTGTGGGGCCTGGTTGCCATGCAGTCATAGGAGAGACGGTGGCAGTGAGAGCAGAGGGAGCGAGACGGGGGAGGGGATCTGACAAGCGGGCCCCGCTGACAGCTGGGCAATAACGACGCCTCATCACTCATGCTGCATGCTCGACAGCGCGGGCGGGCGCGCGCACTTTGCCCGCGCGTTTTTACCCGCTCATTCCGTGGAGGTGTGAGTGACCGAGTGTGACAGTGACTCACAGCGTTCTCATTGCGCTGGAATTCTTGCTCTTCCCACTTGCAAGTTGCAATCCCTGGGAGTGAACATTCCCTTCCACAGTTTTTTCGTTAGTCACAAATTCAAAACGCAGGAATTTTTTTCTGATTTATACAGAAACTAAATTGATTTTTACAAAAATCGTATGAAATTGTTGTGAAATTCCTGCGTGCCTTTCTCATGTGATCTTGTGACTGGGGGCCATTGATACGTGAGAATTACAGGAAAATTTCCAAGTTAGGGGGTAGAAACAACCCACATTCCACTTAACCCCACACAAAACAAAGCTACCGAACACCGGGAACGAAAAAAGATGGAAACTCCTAGTCCAAGAGAGCCCAAATCAAGAACAGTGTCTCCTCCTCTCCACTCTCGCTCCACTCTCTCTCGCACTAGCCTCCGTTTCTATAAAGCATCCCGAGCCAAGAAACCCCCCAAAACCGCCACCTTCCCCTCCGACTATGCTAAACCTTGCCGCGATGCACCACCACGGCGTCCTGCACCTCCTCCTCCTCCTCGCGCCGCTCGCCGTCGTCGCGTGGCGCCCATGGCCGCCGCGCGATGCCAGCGGCGCCATCGTCGGCATCGGCGCGTCCAAGAAGTTCGAGGGATCGTCGGAGTTCGTGAAGTTGCAGTACCACATGGGCCCCGTCCTCGCCGCCGACATCACCGTCCACCCCATCTGGTACGGCCGGTGGCCCGCCGCGCAGAAGCGCACGATCCGCGCCTTCCTCCGCTCCCTCTCGCCGCCCTCCTCGTCCCAGGAGGGCGTACCCTCGCCCTCCGTCGCCGCGTGGTGGCGCACCGTCCGGCTCTACACCGACCAGACCTCGGCCAACGTATCGGCGGTGGTGACGCTCGGGCAGGAGAAGTCCGACGCGCGCATGTCCCGCGGCGCGACGCTGTCCCGGCTCGACATCCAGTCCGTCGTCCGGGACGCTGTCACCGCGAGCACCAGGCCGCTCCCCGTCGACTCCAGCGGCGTGTACCTGGTACTCACCTCCCCGGAGGTGCTCGTCGAGAACTTCTGCGGCCAGGTCTGCGGCTTCCACTACTTCACCTTCCCGTCCGTCGTCGGGTACACGCTCCCCTACGCCTGGGTCGGCAACTCGGCGCAGCGGTGCCCGGAGGTGTGCGCGTACCCGTTCGCCATCCCCTCCTACGTGCCGGGTCGCAAGCCGGAGTCCCCGCCCAACGGCGACGTCGGCGTCGACGGCATGGTCAGCGTCATCGCGCACGAGCTGGCCGAGCTGGCGTCGAACCCGCTCGCCAACGCGTGGTTCGCCGGCGAGGACCCGTCGTTCCCGACCGAGATCGCGGACCTCTGCGAGGGGATCTACGGCACCGGCGGCGGCGGCGCGTACACCGGGCAGCTGCTCACCGACGGGCGGTCCGGCGCGTCGTACAACGTGAATGGCGTCGGCGGCCGCATGTTCCTGGTGCAGTGGGTGTGGAACCCCATCCTCAGCTACTGCTCCGGCCCCAACGCGCTCGATCAGTAGCAGCGCTCCACTTACCACGCATCATCATCTCCACCTAGTATTATTCCTCCATGGATTCCTTTCTGGGGACATCCATGGATGCGTTCTTGAGTAGAGTCAATGACGAGCTGAAGAAAGGTGGCGAGTTGGGCTAGCGCTTTGGAAAGGGGGGGGAGGGGGGTATTTTGGTTATGGATCCATGGATGGTACGTTTGAGGAGACCTGGAATTTGCGGTTTGAGATTATTTTGTCATTTTTCTTGGTGGATTCGTTCGAATTTGGCTCGGCATATTTTCGTACCTCGTAAATTTCACTGGAATTTCGCAGGGCACTGCAGCCAATTTGTGGAGAATGGAGTAGCATACGAATATATCCATCCAGGTGCGGGCATTGCTGCACCCTCTCAAATGATTACTGTATTGCAGTACAGCGCAAACGATGTTCTTCTACACTGCAGATAAAAAGACTGTTTCTGTGACACCTACATATCTAAGGTTGTCATGGATAGACAATGGTGGCCATTAGTCACGGCCTCACGGGATTATACTATGTTGTATTGGAAACTAATACAAACATTCTATTTTTTTAAAGTGATTTTTTTTTACTTTTTTCGCTATGTTTCGCTATAGGGATATGTTAAGGTTCATAGATATATTATACATTTTACTCCTCTTGCATCTCACTTTTTTTACCATCCGACTCTTCTTTCTAGATTAGAATCTTTTAGTTATTATTATTTATTTTTAGTTAAAAATCATTGCTTTACCAAAATCAATACAAATACCACTGCTCGTGAGCAGGTTGGTGTGTGTGCAATGGAATGCATGCAGATTTGGGGGTGCAGTGCAGCGATTCACGGGCGTTGCGATCTGTTGGTGCTCCGTAGTCCGTGCTCATCGTGTAGCCATGTATTATTGGCCTACAAAAGTACAAATAGTAGTGGCTTGCTGCTAGCCTGCTGCTGCCAAAGACGGAGGGACATGGGTGGGTTTGGCGGCTTATTCTTTTGCTCTACCGTAATTAGTTTTAATATATATATCTATTTATATATATATATATATATATATATAACAGATTTATCGTGCTAAGTGAGAACGGCCATGTAAAAATCGCTCCTTTTGTCCGGTAAGTAGTACTATAATGTTACACCAATCTGTCACCTTGCTATTCGTACAGGTTATGGCTGATTGTTTTGGCTGTGGATAATTCTTTAGCTAAAAATAAATAGCAAAACTATTTGTGTAGCGAGACAAGATAGAAATGGAGAAGGTTCTTTGAAAAACTATGTATTTATACTAGTTTTTGCAAAAAAAAAAAAAAAAACAAAAACAAAAGCGGGCCGGAGTCCTGCCTGGCTCCAGGCTGTTCTGTGTGTGCCTTGCATAGTTTGCATTTGTGGGGAGGTGGCGAAAGCACAGGTCCTAGCTACGAATTGATTCTGTGCGGTCATCTCATGTTATTGTTGGTCCTTTATAGTAGGCCTTGTGATGCGCCTTACTACTCGATCGCATTCCGATCAGGCACTTGGATGGTGTACCGGGGCGAGGCATCAATCTCCCTCCTGCCCGCCACACCCATCTACTCCGTCCGCGTTAGCCGCTAAGCTCGCGTGAATACGATCGATAGAGCAAAAATGCTGCTCCTGCGTGCGTAGCCTCAACTTTTCTTGCCACCCTCTTCACGTGTCCGTGTGTTCAGCTTGCTGTGTGGCTAGGCCTATAGCTGCACGAATGATGGCACGAACTTACAGAAATGCTGCATTATTGTACCTTATCGTGCGCTCGTGTTGGTCACCAGCCCAAGGAGCTACCATTGTTGTTGGATGGAGTAAACTTTAGGCCTCACTTATTTGAGTTTTTGGTTTTTTTCCTGATTTGTTAGTTTTTTGAACTTTTTTTGTTGTAATTTTCCTTTATTTATTTGTATTGTTTGTGATGTACTAATCTATTTTTTTATTTTTATTTTTATAATTAATTACATCAAATAAGCTATTATCATCTGCAGTGTAAAATAAGTCAACTACAGTGCAAATTCAACCATAAGCTATCAAAATTCGGTTTAAATGAGCACCCTCTTAAGTGTGTGATTCTTTTAGTACGTGGTTTATGATTTTTAATTTAAAATTTTAAATTCTAACTATTCGTACGAGAGGGTATGAAGAAAAATACTCATGTGATTTTGATCGATAAAGATAAAGTCAGTACAGTGTTTACTTTAATCGACTTATAGATTTGGTCTTAAAAAATATATCGTTTAAAAGCTAATTACTATAGATAAGTCAAAACTTATAAGCTATAAGCTAAAAAGAAGACAATAATAGAAGCAACATGTAAGATCCACCAGTCTGAATTAGTGAGCATTTGGGAAATCTCCAAGATAAGTCGCAATGTGGCACGCATGGAGCTTACAAAACTAACCTTTAGGCAAAAGTTGAATCGAATACTCGGAAAACGGGATTTCTCATCGGAACGCGGAGATGGGCAGATGCAACGCCGTCTCGATGCTCATCTAGCTGCAACTGTAGAGTGTTATATGCGCGAATCGAGCTCACGGAGCACTAGTGTAGTATACGCACGGAAACATCAAAGATTGTATCGATCCCACCGGTGTTTCGTACCGCAATGATGCCACTTGGCCGTTGAATCCGGGCACGGCATTGTTCGCCACATGAAATGTCTCGCAACAAACAGCACGCCTGCATGAACATAGATGCACGAGACACGCAGCTGTGAAGTCCCTTCCCGCCATTTCCCTTCCCTCCTATTGGAGCTCATGAATCATGCAGTGCAGTGCTTGTAACCATCCACCAACACTTTCACCAATCATCGAAAGGAAAGGGGGCAAAACATCGATCGATCCATGGTCGCTTCTGCGGTTCTGCCGCACACTGCCCGCTGCTGCCGTCGCCAAGTAGACAAAACGTCATATCGTCAGCTCTCTCGCCTAGTCATCCTTCTACTCCCCTCACTTATGTAGGACTGAATTAGGCAACAAAAGGGTGGATATTATCGTTCAAAATTTCCTCAAAAGTATTCTTTATCCTTGACTACATACCTACTAAGCATAGAATCAATAGCTAAAATCCTAAATCAACTCGAGGAGTCAAAATATGCAAGATAACAAACTCTGGAGGTTTGACCTTCATGTAGAGGACGGTCTGACTTCTTTGCGGTGTGACCATCATTTCAAGGCCTGTTTGACTGGTCGGTGGCTGTTGGACCGCCTCTTCTATCTAGTCAGCCCAACAAGATACAAAAGCGGTGCAATTTCTAAAATACAAATTCAAATACTATAAAACTTTATATACACCTTATTTAAGGTTTTAGAAACATATTCCATTCAAGGATCGTAGAAATCCATGTCAAAGTTCAGATCTTTTTCAAATTTAGCCAATAACTATAGAAGATAAGTATTGTTATGCGCCATAATTGGTTGTGTCTGTCTATTCCCCATATATACACAGAAGAGGTTACAATATATAATATGTAAACAGAGATAGATCGTTATAAGATCGCTACAATTGCGGCAATAGTCGATATATTGTTCGCTATACGACAACTACCGATACAGAGCAATCAAGCGAACGTCTATGCTATCTACGATTCCTGGTTGTCATCTTTCCATTCCCGCTCAATCTCAACTACAGAAACATAGTTTGAGATTGGCCTTCAGTCGTTCAAGCATCTGTTTCGTTCCAGGCTTTGTGAAAGCGTCAGCTATATGATCACTCGAAGCAATGAAACGGACCTCTAAAGCGCCCAGTGCTACCTTTTCTCTTACAAAATAAAAATCAACTTCAATATACTTTGTTCGTGCATAAAATACAGGGTTAGCTGTCAAATATGTAGCTCCTAGATTATCACACCATAAAACTGGAGCTCTTGGCTATGGAATGTTGAGTTCCTTAAGCAGGGACTGTGTTCAAGACACTTCTATAGTGCCATTTGCTATCGCCTTGTATTCCGTCTCAGTGCTTGACCGAGATACTGTGGGTTGCTTGTGAGCACTCCAAGAAATCAGGTTAGGACCAAAGAAAACGCCAAACCCCCTGTGGAGCGATGATCATCGATGCATCATGCCCAATCTGCATCCATGAACACACTGAGAAGTGCGGAAGAAGAATGTCACAAACACAGCCCGGTATCCGTGACACAGTGAATACTCCAAACTCGTATAGGTGACAATAAAAACTGACAGCGAAAAAGCATGGCATGCTGCCATTTAGCTGAGCCCAGGTCAGCCATAAACAGCTGATAAAAAGGCAAGGCATCGATGGAACAAACTGCGTCCATGTCCATAATGTAAACCCCTTAAGCATAGTTCATCCCTAGTTCCCTACCCCCTAGGTCTCCTAGTTCCAAATGCCTCTTTGGCAAATGGTGATGAACATTGTTCATGCAAGGATCATTCTCATGCCATCTACTGCTCGACAATATAGGATTAGGAGACATCTGGAATGTAGCTTCAACACAAGTATTTGCCTATGAGACAATATACTCTCAGGCATCATGTATATTAGAATGCTACATTTCTATTGTTGCGTTAGCCCGATTGAGGGTTCAAGCAAGAACGTGCAGATAGCAAATCTGCAAGTCAAAACTGACAATGAAGAAGCATAACATGTACTGAAACTGATGAAACTCCACCTAGCCATAGAAGCCGATGCATAATAGCCATAGAAGCTGATGCATGAGAGTCACAACTGGTGCCCAGTTGTGATTCTCTAATCCTATTGGATGGAGATCATCAGTCAATACTCATGTAGAGATCTCACAGCATCCTAAAGATTTTTGTAGGATTAGAAAGCATCGGGAATTATCCTTTAGCTGTATCGTTTGCTGTTGCAACTTGCAAGAACGTGTGCCTTCAAATCTGTGAAGTAGTCCAAACTCCACATTCCGATTCGTCAATAGGATGAGTTTTGCCATCTCTCGGTTCTGGTGGATTGATGGCTTAGCTCTCATAGATTAATTCTCCCTGTCCATGCATCAAGACAGAAACCACTAGTTTCTAGGTAGTACGAATGTAAAATGACTTCAACCAGTTCTTCCTTCGACTTACATTAGAAGAAAGTTTTACTCTGGGCATTGATTTTTGCAACCTAGTCATAGCAAATCACACTGTACCCAATCGGCTCTTCAGATTTATGTCATCATCAGATGTTTCAAGCAGAAATTTGTGATGTCCAATGAAATATCTATCAGTTCTTTCAAATGAAAATACATAGTCTACAATTGTAACAACAGAGCTGATATACTAAGCATCTCGTACAAGTTGTACCCCCATTCGAAACATTTTAGTTCACTTATGAACCTTATTCCGAAACTTCCTATTCAGTATTTCTAACCACAACGATGCAACAACCGGCCAACCCCAATCTAGCTATTATTAAATCCCTATTCAGTATTATTAAAGTTCATGTACTAGCTGATTCTTATACTGAATTTGCAATAATCTATAGTTCTATGCTGATGCAGAACTAGTCCTTACGACACAGAGAAGATAAAACTCCAACTAGTACATGAACTTTAATAATGTAGGACAGAAAACAAGAATCATATGAAAAGAAGTTGAAGCCCAACTAGCCAGACGCATATAAAACGCAAGGCAGTGAATAGTGAACCGCATCCATGGCCACAATAGTGCACAAATATATGATTAGAAGACATTGGGAACGAAGCTTCAGTGGTAGGATTCGCTCATACGATCTAATTGCGCCATCAGACCTCCTAGATGGAAAAGGCAGCGCTTATCCATCAATGGATTTGCCTGACGGATGGCTTGGCTTGCCGCTTGTGCGTCTGAACTTGCTGCCCGACATAGAGTTACTGTGGACATCAACCAAATAAGGCTTGCAAGTGGGAGTAGGAGTGTATCAAGCTCGCAAGAAGTTAGCCTAGTGATCTTTACGCTGATCACTTTTATGTTCATTCACCTGCTGACATTAGCTTCCAGCCTTGTCAGGAAGAATTTAGTGCATGTCCACAAAATTCAGAAATAAAAATTCATGGTTACTTTTTAAAAAAAGAAATATTGCAATTCAGATTTAAGTTTCCTTCTGTCACTGAGTTACCTGCCCACTGAATGCGAATTGTATGCCATGTTCACAGTTGTATTAAAAGTATGACAATACCGTATAGGAGCTGCAAACTTGTAGTAGTACATTACCAGGGACATCTGTGATCTGTTCATTGGATGCGATACGGCCGAGATGCATGCAACCGTATCTCTTCCATAAAAGTGAAGATAGCAAATAAAAACTGAAGCACCGTCTTGCCACACGAACCGATAAAAGGCAAGCCAGTAATTGTGCCTTCCCGTCTGCAATGTCCACCATACACATTTAGGTCCTTTCCAAGCCCCCTTAGTGCCGATTCCTCTAGCGAATGGAGATGATCAACACTGACATCACATGACATCCAAATGAATTATTACGTAGGATTAGGAGGCATTGGGAATTAAACTTTGGCTACACTATACTCTTCGGCAAGTAATTTGGGTCCATTATCATGTAGCTTGGACACAAAAATGCAGTTGTAGCCGTCTGTGCCGTCCAAAACCAATGAAATGCGCCTCAAACCAATTTAGTGAGCTTCCAGATTGGTGGGCTATGGTCACTCAATGGGGAACAGAAGTTTGGTCACGGCCGTGGGCAGCACAGCTTTTCCTTCTGTCCTTCGTATTATGAAAAAAATGAGTGCCGTTTCTCCTGCCTTCTCAGGAAAAAAAAATACTAATCCTGATGGATTAGTCTGATCCTGATGGATGGCTTAGCTTGCCTAAGCTTTCGTCCCATCTCCCTATTCAGGATTGATAATCGACACCAACCAGGAAGTGGCTAAATGGAAGCAGTGTCAGTGTGCATGAAATTAACTCGCAAACACTGAAACTAATGATCCTTGCGCCCATCTCTTGTATGTTCATTCACCGGCTCACCCTTGCTTCTAGCCAAGTTCTAGCTGTACGAGACAATTTTCGCAGGCTCACAAAAATCAGAAATGTAAATTAATGGTTTCTCAGTGTTTCTTTTTTAATCCCGCAAAATTCATCTATGAATATCTTCTGTCAGTGAGTGTATCTGCTCACTGGATGCGGCATGTGCTCAATGCTCGCAATTGTATAAAAAGCACCATGGTACACTAGCAATCGTCTGTCCATCAGATGCAACATGGTCATGACGAAAGCAATCGTATCAAAGGTCTTAAAGGTGAACAGCAAATCAAAACTGACTGGAAAAGTGTAACGCTCCGACCCTACATAGGGTCTAGGATGCTACCACCATATTCTTACCATTTCAGATTAATGCTGCTAAAAGACTTAGCAGCACTTCCTTTATTCTTAAGACTACCAACAAGAGGCAATCAACAAAATGAACATAGGTTAATTTCCTACGTGCAACAGTAATTCACAAATCACTTCTAGTTGTCATGATCTAACTTTAATAGTATACCCGGGTAGTTAACATCAAAATTGTGCCTTGTTGGAAATGTCTCGAATAGTAAGGATATACCTCTTTTGGTAGTTGGTAACGGGGAATTGTTGCCTCAACGCTCATCGGTAAGTATGTGTGCTTACCATGTCGTTGAGTGGAACAACGGAGTTGTTGTCGGATTCTAGCAACAATGGATGTGAATGGTACAGTTTTAGAGTCGTGGTAGCATTCTGAGCTCAAAGGTTGGGCTGAGGTGTTACAAAAAAGAGTATCACATATGCAGGAAGGGAGTGTTTAGTCATCATCCGGATGTTTTTTTCTAAATAATCATCTAAATTGTTGATCATTAAATTAGAGATCTAATAACCCTTTTTTTAGAGAGAGGATTTTTTTAGACAGAGGAATTTATAGCCATTGAATCTCTGATCGATGAAGACCCGCCCAACCACATGGACAAGCCGATAAAAGGCAGGGCGCGCCATCACATCCACAATGCCCAACAACATATACATATAGGTCCCTTCCCAGGCCTCCTTAGTCCCTTCAATTCCTCTAGTGGCGATGAACGGAGACGTATTATTATCCATAATCACGGAGTGAGTAGAGATCGCGCCGCACCCGAATGAGTTGCGTAGGCTTGGAAGGCATCAGGAATTATGATTCGGCTGGGCCATTTCCTCGCGGAAGCACTTTGCCCCCTTCAAGACCGGCCACAGCGACGGATCGGCCGCTTTGGTCGTATTTGGCCTCCAACAGCTACCAGTTGTGCACGAAACTGATTTGGCGACTTCGTGGATTAACCACCCACGGCCGTGTCAAGGGACGAAAAAGTTCGGTCAGGGACGGGTGATGCGCATTCGGGCTTCCTGCACCTCTTTTCTGAAACTGCAAGCCGGAGTCACATAAAGATCTAACTTGGCAGAAAGATGGCACAATATTCAGTCTGGTGAGAGTCTTCAAGTCTTCAGTGTATGGTCATGGCCTTTTTGTACAGTTGCTTTTGTACAGTTGCTTTTCCCCTCTCATCCGATCATCTTACCCTGGCATGAAACACCGTGTTTCCATTTCCGAACTTTGTGTTGGCAACTTGACCGGGATGTAAAAGATGGTGTCCTGCTGTTACTATTTCTAGAAAATAAAAAAGGAACGAGCTTTGCCATGTAGACTGTTCTTCTGCTAGTCCGTCGCTTTCTGCACCAGCGACAACAAACGCTAGGAGAAAGGCAAAGACGTTGACCTGAGGCTCCAAATGCCTTAAGGAAGACGACGATATGGATAGCCTATCGTTGCCTCAACTCCTCGAGCCACAAGCATTTCTGACGACCTCCGATTTTATCGTCAGAAAAAACAGGGGCCTTAAGATTAAGTAAGGCAAGCAGTGGAGGGAGTTCATCTTAGCCGGACCGTGTGGCACTCCAGGCTCATCTCTATTCAGTGAACAGCAAGACCATGCAGGCCATAGAAAGGGAGGTATAGTCGTATAGATAGCTCTTGATGTTCACATATCTTTAGGTGGTGCTACGACCAAGGGACTAGAGAGTAGAGACAGCAAATCTGAAAAATGCATGAGCCATGCTGAAGCAAAAAAAAAATGTTGTTTTCTTCACTTGTTCATGAGCATTGCGTTCAGATGAAATAGATTATGCCAATTCTCCTAATCAAGACATTTGAGCCCAACAAAGATAGCTATGTTTACACCAGACTTGCAATAAATGCAAAACAAAACAAGTCAGGAAAATAGCTTTCTGCAAGTTCAACAACGCACCAAATTGGATGGAAACCACTCTATATTTATTGCACTAACATCAGGCGTTGAAACCTCTGCAGGGAAGAAGGAAAAGGGGAGCAAACTACAACAACTAGGGGCACAACTGTAACACAAACCCATTGAGATGATCTCGGCGAGAATGAAACATCGTAGCAAGACTATCAGTTCAATGTAAATATTACCAAAACCAGTCCCCAATTTAATCAGGCTCACCTTCATGAATCATCTAAGGGGGGGATCAAATAAAACCAACGTAAAAGGAGAAGTGTTGTTTATTACAGGCCTAAAATACCCCTCACGATCCGATGCAGGCATCCTTTCCCTCCATTATTCCAAGCTTTGGACACAGGACCTTGAAGTATAGTGTTCCTTGGCATCAAGGATGACAAAAACTCAAACGGTGTAATCTTACAGGCTCTTGGCTGCCGCAATGATGTTTTCCGCGCTGATACCATACTCCTTGTAGATCTTTCCAGCAGGAGCACTTGCACCGAATTTGTCAATACCAATAGCCTTGCCCTTGGCTCCAATGTACTTTTGCCAGCCCAGAGTAGACCCTGCTTCAATGCTGATTCTTGCAGTAACAGCCTCAGGGAGAACACTCTCCTTGTATTCATCTGACTGTTCCTCGAAAAGTTCCCAGCAAACAAATGACACAACACGGACAGTCTTCCCCTCCTTCCTCAAGTCATCGGCAGCCTTGGCGGCAATCTCTAGTTCAGAACCAGTACTCATCACAATGAGGTCAGGCTTGTTGCCAGTTGAATTGTCAGAGATAATGTACCCTCCCTTCTCAACACCCTCGATTGAGGTACCAGGCAGCTGAGGAAGCTTTTGCCTGGAGAGAGCAAGAACAGATGGCCTCTTACTGTTGAGGACCGCGATTTTGTATGCCCCAGCAGTCTCATTGCCATCAGCAGGGCGAAGCATCAGAATGTTGGGCATTGCACGGAAGCTCATCAAGTGCTCAATGGGCTGATGGGTCGGACCATCTTCTCCAAGACCAATAGAGTCGTGGGTCATAACATAGATAACTCCAGCTTCGCTCAAGGCTGAGATCCTCATGGCAGCTCTCATGTAGTCGGTGAAAACAAAGAAAGTAGCACAGTATGGAATGAGCCCTGGGCTGTGCAGAGCAATGCCATTGCAAATGGCGCCCATTCCGTGCTCCCTGACTCCAAAGCGGACATTGCGCTCCTCAGGTGTATCCTTCTGGAAGTCGCCAAACATCTTAAGCAATGTCATGTTGGACGACGCAAGATCAGCACTACCTCCAAGTAGACCAGGCACAACTTTAGCAAGTGCATTCAAGCACTGCTGAGAGAGATTCCTAGTGGCATCTGCTGGGCTCTCTGGAGTGTATTTCTGGACAAATCAAGTGATCTACCATAAGGATCTCATTGTTTACATATCAGCTCAAACATCACGAGTAAATTTGGCAAATCACTTACAGGAAGAGCATCAGCCCAGCCAGCTGGCAACTCCCCTGAGACGATACTCTTCAAGGTGGCCGCATCTTCTGGGTACTTCTTCTCATACTCTGCAAACTTAGCATTCCAATCAGCCTCAAGCGCAGCACCTTGGGGAACATGGCGGCTCCAGTGGCTGCAACAGTCCATGTAAATAAATAATAAGGTGAGTGTTATGCAATTTCATCTCGTTCAGATGACCAAAACAAATGATAAACAAACCTCTTGACATCATCAGGCACAAAGAATGGCTCATAAGGCCATGAAAGGTTCTGCCTGGTTGCTTCGACCTCTTTAGCGCCTAATGCACTTCCATGCACACTGTATGAGTTGGCCTTGTTGGGAGATCCAAAACCGATTGTAGTAGTCACCTAATAATAGCACATCTTAGCTAAATACAATAAACTGTACAAAAAAACAATGCTCAGGTAACAAATGAAACTAACCTTAATTAATGTGGGCTTGTCGGTCACTGCCTTTGCTTCCTTAATGGCTGCACGGATCTCGTCATACCCGTTGTTGCCATTCTTAACCCAGATTGTGTGCCACCCGAGAGCATCAAAGCGGGCGCTCACATCCTCTGTGAATGCAATCTCCGTGTCTCCATCAATGGAAATGTGGTTGTCATCATAGAAAGCAATCAGCTTGCCAAGACCCCAATGCCCGGCCAATGAGCAAACTTCATTGGAGATACCCTCCATTTGGCACCCATCTCCCAAAATACAATAACTGCACAGAATTCATGTATCATGTTAATAAAGTTGCACTGCTTGAACTAAAGTGAAACACAAAGCATTCACAGAAAAATTATTACGTGTAGTGATCAATGATCTCGCTGTCAGGCTTGTTGAAACGGGCAGCCAGGTGCTTCTCAGCAAGGGCCAATCCAACTGCATTCGCGATACCCTGACCAAGGGGTCCTGCAGAACAACGAAACAAGAACCCGGAACTTAAGTTTCGTATTACTATTATAGGATGGCAGGTTACTATTAGTATGAGCTCAGTTGAGATGAACATACCAGTGGTAACTTCAACTCCGGGAGTCTCAAAGTTTTCAGGGTGACCTGGAGTCTTGCTTCCCCATTGCCTGAATTGCTTCAAGTCCTCGTCCTGCAGCAGCATGCCGGTCATAGTTACAACAAGTTCAATGGCATAAGAGCTGATGAAAATTAGCCTTATTAAGGATCTAGCAGCTTGCTCCAGGTTTTACACTAGCGAGTTGCTCAACCAAACATGAGTGATGAGTCCAAGGTATGAAGTCTGAAAGTTCCAACTAATTTTCCTAGGAACTTTAAATTCCACTAAACAGATCTCTGACAACTGGATAAAGGTACAGCCTTTACTAGGAAAGAAACGAGGCCGCCACAAAAAAAGCAGTCAAGATCCAAACTTTCTACTGTTTCACCGAACAAGATCCAAACTTTGCACAAACCTACTCCCGATTTCGCCGCTCCAACCAATCGGCAGCGAATTTCACACGCAAGAAACAGATGCGATCATGCAAACGCCGCAACGAAGCAGGAACTAAAGCGCTGGTCTTACCTTGACGGCGTCGTAGCCGGCGAGGTGGAGCAGGGCGTACTGGAGCATGCACCCGTGACCGGCGGAGAGGACGAAGCGGTCGCGGTTGAACCAGTAGGGGTTCTTGGGGTTGTACCGCATGACCTCGTCGTAGAGGATGTGCCCCATGGGCGCGCACCCCATGGGGAGCCCCGGGTGGCCGGAGTTGGCCTTCTCGACAGCATCAATGGCCAGGAACCGGATCGTGTTCACCGACTTCTCGAGCAGCGCGCCGGTGGCGGCCTGCCCCTCGAGCGTCTCGACGGCGGCGGCGCGCACGCGCTGGCGCCGCGAGGCCGCGGGCGCGCGGCGGGGCGGGAGAGGGGAACGGAGGCCGCGGCCGGCGAGCGAGCTGAGGCGGAAGCCGAGGCACTCCGACGGGGCGGCAGCGCCACCGCAGGGCGCGGAGCCGGCGCGCGCGGCGATGGTGGCGTGCGCGGCGGCGACGGAGTGCGCGGCCATGTCGCGAGGCGTTGGGTGGTGCGTGCGCGGATGGGGAGACGGAAGGAGAGGGAGGGGTAATGTATACACTTCGGGATGCGGTTTGGGGGACTCGTTGGTAAATAAAAGGATGTCGCAGGGACGGCTAAGGAGTTTCCGTGCACACGGTCCATAGACCATATTATAGTACCATCACACTATCATTTATTCATTTACGCCTAAGCCGCCAGTGGCTGCTAGCGCGGCAGCAACTAATGAATTGCTAAATCTGTAAAGTAATTTTTAATGTTAGTTTATACTATATTATTGTGTTACATTAGTAAGAAGCATGTGATTTTTGTCATCATTTTCGCTGGCAGTTTAGCACTATGATCATGTGCTACTTTGTCAAGAGTTAAAGAGTGCAGAACGTTGTGCGGCCTAGAAAATGATCAATGACCTATTTGGTATCTCAACTTTTGCAAAATGCTACCCGAATTTCAAAATGGACAATTATTTGTGTACTTAAATCTACAACCAGTAACTTGTCAAAACCCTATGTTTTTATTAAAAAAATGCACGTTGTTTATGAAAATTTAAATGCAATTATGTACATTTATCCGTATGTAACATCGATAGTTTAGGTAAAAAAAAATCTGTTGATGGAATGAATAAAATAACTTAATCTTAACAGAAGCGATATGTGTGGTTTTGATTACGTTTGCGTGTATGGACCGAGCGCATGGGGGATGGTTGGGGCGATGTGGGGTTGGTGGAAGAGGGGATCCGCGGTGGCCGTTGATGATGGCCGGTGAGGAAATCCCGGCCGTTGGAAGAGGGTAGGAAACGACTGGATATTATTAAATATTTTTTTCAGCTATTTGTTATTGGTCAGAGAGAGATGAGAGATTGGCTCTTTGTGCATGTTGGGGTCGTCGCCATCACAGTTGTTTCCTGGCGTCATTCCAACCTTGATGGCGATGTGCTTGATGAAAATTTGAAGTCAAAAACTGTTTTTAGATGCAAGAGGAAAATTTGAAGTCAGAAACTGTTTTTAGATGCGAGAGTATGATCATGGTATTTTGTTTTTACCAAAAGAAATAGCGATTGTTCTCTCGAGTGATTGGATGAGCAGCAAGACGATCGAATGACGAAATATAACTACAGGAGGATAATAACAAAACTAAACTAGAAGAACATAGAATCTGTCAGTAGGAATCTATTTTATGGGAATATTCCTATTTTATGGGAATATTGTTCGGTGCTTTTGTAACAATATTCATGCATGCATGAATTTCTCATACTGTCAGGTCACTGCTCATCACAGAAACGCCGGCGTGCAATATGTATTACTTGTTTCCCTCATCAAACATGGTCAAATTGCCATGTCTTATGGGCCGGTGGAAATTGGATAAACACGTGTTTGTTTTCTTTTTTAAAAAAGGATGTTGGTTAGCCTATTTGTTATAAGAATCAAGAAATCCTTTTATCCCAGTGTAGAGGCTACGTTGTTGATACCCTAAAAACGCCATCCGGATCTATCCATAATAATGTTTTACTTTTACACTACTTTAAGGTTTGAGAAGGGAGTCGTGTTAGCCTATTCTTCTTTTTTTACTTCGGATTATAATTTTTAGTTGCACCTTATAATTTTTAAGCTATTCGTGAGAGAGTTCAGAGTAACAGAAATTCACATGCGGTTTTGACCGATATAAATGAAACCGTTACAGTGTATATTATAATTAATTTATAAACTTATCTAAAAAGATATTTTATTTAAAAGTTAATTATTATAAAAATGCTAAAAATAGCTTTTAGCTGCTAAAAGGAAGTGACCCCCAACCTATCGATAAGATTGCATTCTCTAGCTATTCAATAAGCCACTGTACAACCATGAATCCATTATCCATCCTGGCTGCTGCCACATTCGAAAGACCAACAGCTACGCATGAGTGATGAAGCATCTTTGACTCGTTGTTCGATCGTGCAACCTTTCAGAGCCCCAAAGGTACTACTTGTTGCCCAAAAAGACCAGCGTTAAGAAGATGCTCTGATGCTGCCCGGAGACGTACGTGGATGAAGTACTGTGATCTGCAGCAACTGGCACGAGCGCTTCATGCAATTACTGTTGGACTTGAGGTTAAATTGATAATTTTTTAATTTAATAGAAAGAGAAATGATGGTTTCTACCTGTCAGTGAGATAAAAGAAAGATAGGACCAAAAAAAGAAAAATAGACAAACCACCAGAAACTCAAGAAGTAACTACGAAGTTTGTTGTTGTTGAATTTGTCGAACGGCTTCAGCTACATTGCATGTTTTGTTCCTGATACTTATTCAGTGTCTTACACAGTGGCTTCCTGGAGAGTAAAGGAAACCAAGAGGATGGTCGCAACTCGGACCGAGCGAACAAAGGTGAATACATTAGGGCTCTGTTCTTTTTGTAGTTCAGCCGTCTGTTTTTTCCCCCTGTGTATCAACATGCCATGCCTATCGTTTACCTTGTTTTAGCTGGGAGCATCGGTTGAGGAAGGGCCGGACTAGTGCATTATCACACCACCGGAGAAGCTGAACGTGACTGCAATCGATGACCACAGGATGGCGATCGCCATCACCCTGGCCGCCTGCCCCGACGTGCCTGCGACGATCAGAGACCCTGGCCATGGTCTGAGGAATTTTGGCTCTTCTTTTCTTCTTTTTGCGAGGTGAGAGATGAGTTTTGAGTCTGTAATACTAGTCTGTAGCATGGCAGCATGACATTTAAATCTTGACAATTGAGATAAAATGAGATGTGCTGCACACCGGATTCGTTGAGAGAGCACCAATTCGAGATAAGAAATACAGTGTCAATTGCACCGTAGAACTTGCGCCACTTAGCTCCCTAAGCTTGTATCCCCTAAACTTGCAGAGCTGTTTGGGCCACAGGTCTTTTTGGCTGTAAGTGATATAACCGCGTAAGTTTAAGGAGATCCGATACAATTTACTCATAAATAAATTACCCTCTAGTGATTCTACGGAGATGCCCTGTAGCTTACTCAGGCGAGTTCTTCACCGGGCCAGGGCGAGGCGGCAGACAACGCTCCTCCGCATCTTGGCCCCCGGC
Organism: Melocanna baccifera; assembly: GCA_036346265.1. NCBI lineage: Eukaryota > Viridiplantae > Streptophyta > Magnoliopsida > Poales > Poaceae > Melocanna > Melocanna baccifera. The sequence goes on along the minus strand of CM070692.1, from coordinate 26,812,981 downwards.
CATTCTCATCCTCACACGACTGCTGTTCCCCCCAATAATGGCCGAACCACCGGGCACAGGCCACCAAACCGGTCGCCGTGCTCCGGGTTTGGCCGATGAGGTGACATCAGTGGCACAGAATGGCAGAATTGCTACTAACCGAACGTTACTTTAGCCAAAGCTAGCACAGGAAAAGCCACACAGAAACAGGGGTGCAAGTTAGCGCCCACACACAATAATTAAGAATCGATTTGGTCTAATATGCCTTGCCCAACATCATATAGATCAATAGCGAGTCATGTATTAACATCTGTTGGGGCACAAACTGGAGCAATAAAATCTCTGATAACGTAAGACAATAGGGACTCAGAATTACGATGCGAAGAACCTAAAGATTAACAAAACCTTTTTCCACCAGTGCTCTCGTGCTAAAAGCTTTTAAATTATGCTGTTCACTGATATTTCTCCACCATTGTAAGAGATAAGCCGCTGGGTAGCATATTATTGATCACTGATCGTCACTTCAACCTCCACGCCCGGCTCAATGGTGATCGAGGTGATCTGCTTGACAACATCTGGAGAACTGACAAGATCAATCACCCTTTTATGCACCCGCATCTCAAACCGATCCCAGGTGTTGGTACCTGAAACAAGGTCAGATAGTCGGTATTTGTAACAATTTGCAGGAAAACCTTGGAAAGAAAACTAATGAACAAGACCATAAGAAAACATATGGTAGCATCATCTGCCAAATAAGAACTTTTCAAGGAGATCGATCAAATTTTGATATTCAATAAGAAACACAGGCATAGTGACAAAACCAAAAAACAAAAAACTCCAAGCAAGGGATTAGATAACCTCATGAAGGGCTGAGCATCAGTTTTAAAAAGCTCGATTTTGATACATCCAATATATCAGCAGAAAACATATGGTAGCATCATCTGCTCAGCCCATCCACAAAATGCAACATTTTTTTGTGCTGTTAATCAGACATAATTCTGCTCCTTGGATAATTGCAAATATCAAATGCTTCCAGGTAAATACAATTTACCCGCAAGTTACAATTCTTCAATGTAAAAACAAAGCTCAGAACAAGTTAACGAACCACAAAACCAAAATTTGGAGGACACATGAAGGGATGAGATAAACATAAAATTGCCATTAAAAGTGACTTAAAAGAACAACCAGAACCAGAGTTTGAGAAAACTTAACAAGGAGAACATAGTTTAAGGACATAGTTTAAGGCACACAACAAACTATAATCATCCAGAATACTACAATGCAAATAAGTAAATGGCATTGCCTACAAAAAGGATAATGTACATCAAGCATGGATAGGGCTAGGGCTAGGGGTGCAAGTGGGGTGGGCTGCGGACAGCCCGTGCCCACCTGCGCTGGCCACTACGGTGTTTACTGTTGCCGCTAGCCCACATGTACTTGCAATACGTGGCTGGTGGGTTTAGCGGCTGCCCACATAGTGTTGGCTAGACATCAAATGTACTAATGAATGCATATGTAGACATCAAATACCGGCAAGGCTCCTTTGTGTAGCTTTGTATTTTGTTCTCTAGCAAATTTTGTGCACAGGGAAGGCTGCAAGGCTAGTCTCAGCATAGTTATACAATAGATGCATTATGTAGGCATCACATAAATAAAGTTATAGTCTGATACCTCGAGCAAATTCAGTACAGAATAGATCAAACTCCAAATAAGGATGAAATCCAATCAAAAAATTATGTAGCTTGGTCAATAAAGGGCATGTTCTTTTCAGCTTCTCAAAATAGTTTTTGGCTTTTGCTACAGTAACTAACTTTCAAACAGAGTATTTTTTTAATATGGAGTCTACAAGTTAATTATAGTACACGTTAAAAGCCGAACATCTGTACCATCCAAAATCGCAAACACGTATCCCTCTCTCCGTAATCTCTGTTGCAAACAGCTAAAATTCAAAAATTTCAGCTAAAAGTCATAAGCCATAGCCAAAAAGAACAGACCCAAAATGTGCCAGGAGACAGGTAACATGACGCAAGGGAAAAAAGAATCATGTTTAATTCTGGCTGGTGTTTTCATCTATGCTTCTCTCTACAGGATGAGAGAACCATTAACATCAGGCCATAATTCCAGTTGTGGAGCAACAACAACAAAAACAAATGAAATTTTTGTAAGAAAAAAATAGAAATCTATGAGTCCACGAATGGAAGGTCTCCTCAGTTCAGGTCTCCAGATGGCTTCCGCAGCGTGCCATGAGAGAGCGCATCAGAAGAACAGAAGTTTACAGTTTGATCATTATCGGAGACTCCAACAATACACGCAAAGACAATTATGCGTATTATGCAACGAACAGAAAAAAATCAAGGAGAAAATGATTAATTATCTCAAGAGCACCCTCAGAACGTGTATTGCATCAACAGATTTGATAATTTTCAGACAAGGCTGAAACTTGAAAACATGTACAGTCATCGGGAGCAAGCAAGGCTGAATCGAAGATCCAAACTTGTAGGAAAGAACAAAAAAGCAATTTCGCAAAAAAAATGGTAAGATTTACAAGTTGATTCAGATCCCTTTGCTTGATAATAATAAAACTCATCGATGGTATGAATCTGGCCACTACTTTAACATCACTGGTCTCCACAGAGACCCAACAACACAAACTTCCGATCCTTAAACACAAGCTCAAGAAAAAGAAAATCAGAACAGAAAGATAACAAATCGATGAGGGTCGAGGGTCTCCTCAGTTCAGGTCTCCAAATTGTTCTTCCACATTGCAAATTTCAGAAGAACGAAAGTATTATAGTACATCATCATCAGAGATTGATTAGAGCAAGAAAACAAAAACAAAAACAAAACTGGAACGAAAGAAGCAAATCACCCCCACAAGAAAGCGATCTTGGTAATGCAATCAAACCAATAGATAGATTGGGAAGAAGAGGACGAACTGGCTGAGCTGGAGCTTGTTGCCGAGGACAAGGTCGGGTTGGGGGAGGGGGGTGTAGATGGATTGGGAAGAGTCAGAGACCTTAACGTAGAACTGGCCGTGCTTGGGCCAGAGGTCCTTCCCGTCGGCGTCGAGGTTGGCGGACACGATGTGTGTGACCTCCCCGACAGCCGGTTCTCCCCAACCAACTTGGCGGCCGGTCCTCCCAAACCAACAGGTGGGCGCCGACAACGAGGACGATGACTACGATGGGGCCGACGGTGGAGGATGGGAGGATCAGAGGAAGCGGGGGATAGGGTTCACTAGAGACGACGGGGAGTAGGCTACATGCGGTGACCCCTTGGACTTTGTGGGGCGGCCTGCTTTAAAATGCTACACTTTGGTGGGTTTTCGCGGATAGATAAGTCAGCTGGTTTTGTGGGGCGGGCTGGCAGCTTGGCGAACAGGGCCACCCCACTTTCACCCCTAGATAGGCCAACCATCAGTTTTAAAAAGCTCGATTTTGCAAGTCCTCAAAGCAAATCTCAGCAATAATTTATTTTAGCATCATTTGGCCAGCCCATCATAAAACAAAAGTGCCTGCGAATATATATCCCACAAGATTAACTAAGATGAACAAGATAGAGCTCCTAAAAGAAAAAATAGCAAATTCAACACAGATTCCTAGGAATTCAGACTTGTAAGAGGAATTAGACAATGCCCGACGCCCCTAAATGGAAATCAACAATTGAGCTACATAAACTTCATATAATGGCATGTTTAGAAATTAAAAATATACACATGCAATAATAGAATGCTTCCTAGAGTATATACAGTCGCTAAGTAGCAGCATTGGGCCCTCAGTAACTATCAATTGCTATGGACAACAGAAAATCACAATGTAAGATGACTAGCAAACAACAAAATTCCAACATGAAATAGGAAAAGTAGAACACAAAACAGCACCATCACCATACAGCATCACCACTTATGTTCACATGAGGCCACTCAATAACCACTAACCCTCTGTACTACCCAGTGTTCACCAAGGCGCTAAGCGCTAGTCCTGCAGCAGACCAGCACCTAGCGCCAAATCACCACCTAGGCAGGAAAAATCGGCAAGGTGGGAGGGTGGCGCCTAGCGCCTAGGCGGGCTAGGCAGCCGCCTTGGGGAACAGAGGTACTACCATTACACTAGATAGGCCAAACATCAGTTTTAAAAAGCTCAGTTTTAGAGACTTCAATGATGTAACATCTCAGTAGCATCTCCTTGTAACATCACATGCTCAGCTCTCACTTCAACAACATTACAGCACAAATAGAACTGCTCCCATTTATCTCCAAATGAACAAAACCAGTTACCTTACATGATGATATGTTAAGCATCAGTTTTAAAAAGCTCGATTTTTTGAGACATCAAAGACCCAAAAGATCTCAGTTGATGTAATGTTAACATCACCTGCTCAGCACATCATCATCACTGACTACTCGAAACACTTAAGAAGCCAGTCTTACTAGTTACTTCTTGACCCACATCAACATTATTATGAGACTAGCAGAAACACAGAAACTAACTATACAAAAATCAAGATCGCGAGGGAAAAAGAGAGATCACCTTCGCCACAAGGGGACTTCCTGGTGGTGATGTGGAGCACCTTGGTGGGCATCCGCACGGGGCCCTTCACCCTCAGCTGTTTCTCCTTGGCTCCCTTCACCAGATCGGCGCAGACTGTTCACGCAACACAGCCATCACCATCAAATCAAAGTCGCACAAAGATGCCCCAGAATAACAATCGAACAGCGAGTGCACGGATGGATGGATCACGGATATCTACCTTTCTCGAGGTTCTTGATGCTCTTGGAGGAGAGGGTGATGCGGATCCTGTGCTGCACCTCCTGCACGCCCTCGAACCCCGCCTTGCCGGCCTTCATCGGCGGCGCGTACGCCAGCTCCGCTGCCATCGCTCGTGGGAGGAGAGGAGGCGGCGGCTAGGGTTTCGCCTTGTGGAGGGAAGAGGGGAGGTGGCGGCGGGAGGGAGAAATCTAGGTTTTTCGGCACAGGCGGACGAGGCGTTTATGTAGAGGCGGGAGGTAAGGGAGGGGGGCGAGTGGCCGTTGGATAGTTGGTCTGAGCGATCTGGCCGTTGGATGGGGACCCGCTCTTTGGGAAGAAGGGAATATTTGTGGTGTGTGGATGACAGTGGGCCCAATTTGTCAGATAGCACATCGAAAAACAGAGTCGTAGCGACTTTTAACACGCAATTTATATCTGCGGCTCCAAAAAAACGTAGTTCTGACAGAGTTGCAATGCAAGTTATCATTGATTTGTTCATCTGATTATGCTGGATACAACAATGTCAGTTATACCCAATAGGGCAATGGAATCTAGGGCAAGACCGCAAGAGAACCAGCAACGTGCAAATATGGTCATCAACATCAATATATAGGTTTGTACAGCCACAAGAGCAGCAGAATTATGTAATACAGCCCTTGCAGACATTAAATACAGTAAATTTTCTTATCCGACAAGGAGACTCTTGCAAAGTGCATGCATCTGAAATTCTCAACAAGTCATACAGAAACTGCAGTTACACTAGCATGGTCTCTATCTTTGAAATGGTATTGGCTCTCGCCCTGGCCATGTTTCAATCTTCTCGAAGTATTTGACAGGAACGACGCCATCAAAACCCTCCGTCAATATCACCTTGTTGTCTGAAATGTATAGCTTCATTCCGTCTGAGGAACAAATTCAGTTATAAAATATTAGCCTCCAGTGAGAAAATACACGAAAACACAAGTCATTTACACATATTTACAGGCAGCAATGGTACCTTGCAGTGCCTTGCTGACATCCAAATATATCAAGATGTTAACACTCCGGCGCATACCTGAAGAAGAAAAACTGTTAGCTCATGACGGCAGCGGTGCAAGAAACAATAGACCACATGCTGGAACAAAAATGCAATCAGTATGAGTTGTTGATGCACACAATGGGATAACAACAACGATGGGAAGTGTAGTAGATTTACAATGGAAACATAAATAACCTTCAACGTAGCTTTTACTGAGACAATAGCCTTAGTTCTTCTACTACAATAGCCTAAGTTCTTCTAGTAGTTTCCAGAAGAACAAACTCAATAATAGTGTGTTTGTAATTGCAAAGCATACCGCTAATCACTTCACCATCTGATGGTAAGCCACTTGAGAAATGTACATGTAACCTCGCCATACGTTTTAGCCCAGATTGCAAGATCGAATCAAGATTTTTCCTGTAAGTTCCATGCACACAAACTGTGGATAAAAGGAATTAGCACAAGCACACTGCCATTCAGGAGAGGATGCAAAGGTGAGTTTTAAAATCACACACCTGAGACTTCATCAGCCGATAAAATGGGTTTCAACAAGCTCTCTGAAGTAACAGTCTGCAAGAGGTTTGCAGGATTATTATAAAGCGAAATAGATTAACCAGTTCAGATGCAATTGCCTATGTCTGTCTAACCAGTGTACAGTGTGTGTCAAAAAAGGACACTGCACCCCACCCCCCCCCCCACACACACACACAAATTTGTTCTCCAGTCTGTCTTTCCATTAAGCTGGTTACTTACTTGTAAACATAATTCACTTGATGAGAAAATGAATCTAGCAGAGTGCATGACAGAACCCACAGGATAACAAAAACAGGAACACTGCCCTAGGAGATACATCAAATAAAAATGAGAATGCAGAGCAGGAATTATTTGTCTTTTAATTACGGTAGGGGATGGGACCCAAACCCGTGACCTCAGCACTACACCTAAGTGCTTTACCACCACGGCACATGCAACCAAAAAAATCAAATCGCATACGTTCTCTGACTTTAAATCTGATATGGTCTCTTCAAAACATACCCACAAGTTACAAAGCTAATTTGTTATTTAGCAAAAGATAGGCAACAGAGAAGACAAGAGCATTTTAATTATTAACATGAAAATTAAACTGAAGTGCTAAAGAAGAATATATGATTGTAGAATATAAGAAGTCATCAGAAGATGTCTCGGGCATGACAAACACACATGAATTGCAATTTTCTTCTTTTTTTCTAGTTCAGGCCAACAAGTAATCTAATGACATTATTCTCAAATAACTAGTTAAGCAAATAGGAAAACCACCACTGAGCTTATAATACTGTGGAAAGCATTGGGCTAAAAACACGAAATGTATTATATGGACAGCCTAGAAAGAGGGCGAACACAATCAAATCACCACACAGGCCGGTATTACCACTCTTTATACATGTCTGATCCTCCCAGCAGTTACAGCAAGCTATTGTGTTTGTAGAACTTTGATACATTAGTGCAGGGTATCTAAGTCAGAGAACATACAGTTACTGTGTGCCCCTGGTTTGCCCGAATGAGCAGCTCACCGTCTTCCTCCAACAGACTAAACCTCTGCTTGTTATCCCGTCTGACCGCCTACAATCAGAAAAAGTGATATTTTACTCATCATATTAAAATCAATTCACAATTTACAGCATTTTTCATAATGTAAAGACATTTACAGCACACTGGTATTTATTTCCCCATGACAAGTTCATGATGCAAGCTAGCAAGACGAAACAGCATCAACATGTGCCATGGAAGAAGTCTACCAGGAGCTAAGTGCTTCGCAAGTCTCCCTACTGTTCAGCAATAGGATGAAGCATAACTCAGTCGGTGTTTCTATTACCTCCCTAATTTCCTCCACCGTATGGGACTTGAGAGGGATCTTGGCGAAGGTCTGCAAGCTGAGCTTGAGCAGGTCGCGAACCCGGACGTAGCCATCGCTCCTCATGTCCAGGTTCAGCTCCGACGCCATGTGCCGCAAGATCCTCGTCCTACGAGAATTCGCCAGCCAAGAGTGAGAATACGAACACCACCACCAACTGCGGAGATGGGAGTGGGGATATGGCGTTAGTATTACAGGAGGCGGCCGAGGGCGTCGATGCGATCGCTCCCATCGCCGTCGCGCCCTCCTCCCCCTCCGCGCCCGCCGCCTCCGCCGCGCCGCCTGGGGCCGCCGCGCGGCTGCGGGGAGGCGAAGGCGGCGGCCTTGGAGTGGTAGCCGGAGGAGGAGGAGGAGGGGTTCATGGGGAAAAGCGGGAGACGCGGAGAAGGAGAGGAGATGTGGGGGGAGCGGAGGAGGAGGAGGAGGGCACGGAGCGGGGAGGAGGCGGCCCTCATAAGCAGCGTGGGCAACACAGGGGAAGCCAAGCCAAGCCGGCGCGGTCGGAGCCGGACGACGCGTGCGGCGTGCGGACTGTGGTGGCAGGCAGCGTACAGGTGGGCTCAACTGGCCTATGGTCCAAGGCGGCCTATTAATATTGATATGGGCAGGGCGAGTTGGCCCATAGGCTGGCTACTCCATCATATGGGCAGGGCGAGTTGGCCCATGGATGCTTGCTATAATATTAATGGATCTGTTTAATATGACTGTGGTTTCTGATTTTTAGTTGAAATTTTTAAATTTTAGCTGTTTACGATAATGGCCCATGGATGCTTGCTATAATATTAATGGATCTGTTTAATATGGCTGTGGTTTCTAGTTTTTGGCTGAAATTTTTAAATTTTAGCTGTTTACGATAAAGATTACGGACAGAGAGATAATCGTTTGCGATTTTGGATTGTACAGATGTTGGGCTTTTAATGTGTACTACAATTAACTTGTAGACCTCGTCATGGAAAAATACTTTGTTTAAAAGCTAGGTACTGTAGCAAAAATCAAAAGCTGTTTTTAGAAGCTAAAAAGAACAGGCCCATTATCCTACGTAAAAGTATCGTCCAAAAAAAATCTTAGTAAAAGTAAAGCAAGGTGGTATTATCTGATAGGGTTGGCCAAATTGGTGGCACAGTCTAGCAAGACCCATTTAGACACGATTCACTTAGCCTATCTGTCTAGATAGATCGTACCATACCACTTGTAGTCTATGGATTTAGCCACAAACCTATCTAGATGGATTGTACCGTGCCACCTGTAGTCTGGGGGGTTGAGTCACAAACCTATCTAGATGGACCGTACCATACCACCTGATGAGGATATCATTAGCAAACACATTACATTATTTACTTCAAGTGTTGAAATCATTGGATCAATCACAACAGTTAGAGCAAAACAAATGCGATAAGAGGTGAATCTTTTCCGTAGTGATTATTCTTGTCAAACAAATACGATAAGAGGTGAATCTTTTCCGTAGTAATTATTCTTGTACTCATGAGAATTTGTTACTACATAATGCTTCTATTTTATATATTATTAGATTTGAGAAAAAGATAACAAAAGGAAAAGAAACTTTAGTGGTATGGGAAGCATAGCCACAAAAGATCGCGTGACCACAGAAAATCATCATAAATATATTGTAAACGCATATGTCACCATAGCTACAAAAAGATCGTATGGCCATAAAAGATGAATATGAAGTGATGTAAGCGCATATGTCATCATTACCACAAAAGATCATGTAGCCACAAAAGATCGTCTTCGACGTGATGTAAGCGCATATGTTATCATAGTCATAGAAGATCGTACAACATGATGTTAGTGGTTACCTCATTTCTTTCTGAGCCCTTAAGTCATGTCACTCTATAAATAGGGGGCACCCCCCATGTGAGGAGGCATAAGTTTGATGGTTGAGGCTTTAGTAGAACATTTGTTTCTCTTTGTGTGTAAGTCATTTCTACCACCAACAGGGATTGGGTGTTATTTCTGAGTTGCTACTTCGTTGTTCTTGCGAATCTTTGGGGGTTGCTTGAACTTGTCTGCTCCATGATAGTGAGTAGACGAATGCTATAGCGTATAGTTGAGTAATTTGAGTGCTGCAGGTTGCCGTATAGAGATGGTGGTTGGCCGCATCAATTGTTAGGTTGCATGGGCTAGTTATCCATAATCCTACGTCGTGAAGATCGGGCCATCCCCCCACATCACCACCTGTGGTATGTGGATTGAGCCACAAACCTAGACATGGTTCATTGAGGTTACGGATCATGTTATGCCGGTCCAGGCCCACTTAGCAAAGTCAAACCAAGGAACTCATGATCTTCGAAATGGGCGGACTTCGCAGCAAAGTTGGCGTGCCAATATAACGGTTCGACGGGTCCTGCTCATTTGAGTTTTTTGTGGTTTATTTTTTAATGTTTGGCATTGTAACTAGCTTATTTTGTATTGTAGCTACTGATGATTTTTTTTGGCTAGGTTAGCTCATTGCGGGCAATGCAAAAAAAAATACAAAAAAATCAAAAAAGTCAAAAAAATAAAAAGAATAAACTAGAAGTTAGAAACTGAAACACAAACGAATGGGTAAGACTCGATGTCATATCACGATGTGCTGCTACCCTATAACCCTCACCTTCTCCCTGACCATTCTCTTCATCGTCCAACTTGAGCTCATATATCTCGTCTGCTTTGATTGTGCGGAAGCTCGTAGAGACACTAAAGCCACCCACCAGGGGCCTTCCCTTCTTAGTAAGTTGAGCGACTTCTTTGAAATTCCTCGAAGCCGAAGATTTTGATACGTCTTGCTGGAGCTCTATCTTCTTCAACAAGCACTCCATCATCTTTAAGGAGTCGCAACCCAGTCGGTAGCCTCTTGATGGTATCATGACCCAAAGGCTCCCCTGCAAACAAACAAACATCGATACCCCCTCCGTCAAAATTAATCTCAAAAGATACTCGCTCTGTTTTCGCATTTTTTGTGAAGCATAAATATACGAAATAGAGGGAATGCATGGAAGAATACATCAAGAGTAATGTATAGTGTGGTTTATACAATGCTTACCGGCAACCCTTTCGTAGTCAGCAATGAAAGTGTCGATAGGAACCTGAGACTACTGCTTCTTGGTGGCTCCTCAAGCGCTGCAGCTCTCATAAGTTCAATCTCCATAGCCTCGCACAGCGAATGAAAGACACAGCTGGGCCGACGGCCCTGGTCGCGGACCTCTGGAAGAATATGGTATGGATGTGGTAACATCGTACACACAACAATAGGTCCTCACTGACTGGGCTGTTGTGTTCTGCACTGGCCTATGGATACCCAATTTAGTGAGACCAATAACCTATCGGGTATGATTTATATAGAGGACTGAGCAGTGAAAGATTTTGTTTTCTCGATTCAGTCGCACACTAGCTGGAGTGTGTCTATAACTTGACATTAAGAATTTGAGAAATCTTGTAGGTAAAACTGAGCAACTCTGCAGAGTGAGATTTGATGGTATTTGAATATGCTGTACTTCCGGCTAATGGAACTATGTTTGATGGGTGATTACAGTGGCAAGACATAAGTAGTTTTCTGAGGTTTTAAATTGAGTAATCTGGAAATGCAAATGTTGAAAACCCCCTTTCTTTAAACAGTTTTGTTGTTTTGTGTTTTAAAATTATTTACAAATAAAACTGCATCCACATAAAATAATAGAACCACTGTCCTTTCATTTGGGAATCCTTACAATTAGAAAATTAAGATTTACCCTTGTAACTTGCTGGGTACGGTTGTACTCTTGCTGAGTACGGCTGTACTCATTACTTGCTAAACAACATCAGAGAACTTTTGGCAAGGCGAAGGGCAAACTTTCAAAGAGGGCTCAGAAGAGCTAATTTATTTTGAGAATCAGTGGTTCTAGATCTTAGCTACGCTCAAGTTCGCTTGTGTCGCTTTTGTTATATTGTAAAATATCTTTGGGTCTATCGCCTACTGTGCTAAAACCAAGCCGATGCGCCTTACTTTTGTAATGTAATTTGGATCTTATGTAAGCATGTGCTATTGTAATTATCATTCTTATATGGTATACTGCAATTATATATTTCTAGAATAGTTGTGGGTTATTAGCGTTCTCAGAAAATGGAGATGTTACAAGCCTTCGTGCTCGGCCGACGCTCTGCCTACGATCTCGGCGCTGGCTGGCAATTGGCCGAGCTCCCGTTTTTCTACTCATTGGGCCAAAAGTGCCCGCAGATGCAGTGATTTTCGTACCCTTTTTTTATGGGTTCTTTTATCATGTGCTTATAGTTTTTTATGTAAAATTTTGATTTCAAACTGTTCACGAGAAAAAGTGCAGAAAATATTTATATACGATTTTAACCGATATAGATAAAATCAATATAATGTTTACTATAATTAACTTGTAAACCTCAACTTTTAAAAAATACTTTATTTAAAAATTAGTTACTATACAATGTCAAATTATAAATAAAAAAAGCTTTTTAAAAAGATCATAAACCCAAAAGGAAAGAGCCTTGCCTCCTCGTTCCGTCACCTGGTGGCTTATGTTCTTCTGTCATGTAGCGTTTGGATCAAATGACACTGAAATTACATCAGCAGATGATCGCACTAGCACATGGACTCTCTCAAGAATCCGAGCAACAGACGAAAGCATGGGTAGAACAAAACGGGAACAAATTACCAAGCACCGTGTGCTTACACTGTTACCGTAAGTCGTACAACTCCATGAGCCAACGGGCACTACAAACACGTGTGGCATGCTCATCAAAAGGCGGCACATAGCATAGACTCGCATATAGCGTTTTCAGTCTCGTACACATACAGACACTAGCACGTAGGTCACATTCGGACCTTCAGGGCCTGATTTTCTAAACGAACTTGGACCTGAATCTTAACGCTTACACAAACCAGCAGCTTTTATTTAGTTATTTACTCCGTGGATGTAATATATTCTCTCTTCAGGGGATTGGGATGACTCGTGATTTTGGCCGTCCGTTGCGATGCCTTGGACCACGGGCTTGCTCCGTTCCAGGAAGCGCCCAACTCCATGCAGATTGTCGGCCATGTTCATTGGCGCCATGGTTACCTGCGGTGCATCGACAGGTACACAATTCAAGATTAGGAATGCAAAATGAGCACGGTCACACAGATTGAGCACTACTGTCTAGATTAGCAAAAGGAAGCATCTCAGCAAACTACTAACAAAAGCCGATCCACAATATGAATTCAAATACAAAATTAGAATGCACTTCAGTTATCTGCAAATGTATGCTGAAATTTTGTTCCAAACAGACGGGACCTCTGGAACTAATAACTTGGCGCCTAGAAAGAGTGAAGCAGGAAGCAATGCTATATCAAGTGTAAGAATATGTCATAAGCCACTTCATCAAATTTGTGAACCGGCTAGACACTAAAGAGAAAATTGGAACATGAATTGCAATCTTCAGACAACTGTGGGCAAACAGTTAAATACAGCTCAGTGCCGAAAAGGTTCCATGCAACAGCTGCACTACAGGATCCAACCAATTTTGTAAAAAATGCTCAAGGTGTAACAAGTTTTTGTTTGAACTGTTCATTTTCCATCGATCATGTTATCATTTGCTAAACTAGCCCTGGAGATACTTCAGATTTTCCATTTGCACTAATTCAATTCGAGTAGTCAATATCTACACTATTCACCCAGATATTAGAAGTAGTGTCCCACCGAGAAGGCATTCACATAAGAACACTCAGCCTAGGCTTTTTCTACTTGATACATGTAAGCCTCCCTCCCTACCGCATCTTTCTGATTTTTTTCCTCTCTCGTGATTCCTCTATGTTTTGACTTTTTGAGTTTTGACTCTGTTGTGCCGTCACCGAATTCACACAATCGACAAGAGAAGTGCAAACAACAATTTTGCATTGGGCCTTGCGAAGAGTGGGATCGAAACAAGAAACATTTTGGAACAATGCTTAAATTAAGACAGAGATCCAATGTAGTATAACGGCAAACAACCCATCTTAGGACTTCGATGCAAGAACAAATTCTCTCCCATGGTAAGCAACGCTCACAAAAGTAGGTATTTATCTTCAATAATAGGCAGTACCTCTAGTTCACCAAGACATTTATAGAAGTTCTCAAGAATATAAAACAATGCTTACCGGAATTATCATTATCAGATGTACCAGCATTTTGGCCAGGCAAGTGATGTCCCGCATTCCCCTTCCATGATTCCTCAAACCCAGCTAGTTCATCTATATAGAGTATTTGTGTCAAAAATTTATCAAAAATGCAATGAAGGAACCGCAAGAAAAGATGGAAACATCAAACAAACCTTCATTAAGATTGTGCAATATCTGTGTAGTGTCCACCTTCCCATCTGAATTCAGCTTCCTTGTTAGTGAATGTCCCTAAATTTTTTTGTTAAAAACCAAATTAGTTATAGAACCAAATAGCACTAGGTATGAACTTAGCTTTAGGGTTTGTTCATATTGGCTGTAGCTGGTGGCTTTTGACTACAACTAATGGTTTTTAGTTGAAAATGATAGTAGTTGCCGAAAGAAGTAGCTTCTAGAAGGAGGGCACGCACAAAGGGGAAATAAGGGAGAGATGTATGCGAGAGATGGGTGCGAAAGGAGTAGGATGCGTGATGTGTCTGTGGCCGCTTGCCTTATCTCCGAAGTGAGACTGAAATGAGAGTAGGGAAGCCACTTCGAGAACCCATTGGGACTATTATTTTGGGTAGTAGTTTATAGCTTTTGGTTGTGGCTTATTACTCTAATGAATAATGATTGCTGAGAGAAGCTATAAGCCACTGAAAAACCAAAAAGAACAGGGGTTGGCTTCTCCAAGCATAATCCAATATGAACAGGCCCTTAGATGACCAGAAGTCTTAGATGTTATTGTCTAATAGCCTCATGATCCAAGTGTATGGTAGACTGCTACACAATTCAGTGTGCATAAATCTATTCAATATGATTTTGAATTTTTTATTGTCAAGTAGGTCCTTGAACATAGCAAGGGTTGTCTACCTTGTCACGAATTCCTCGGGAGATTCTATGAGTGGCCTCTTTAGTTGTTGTATCTGCTTCCTTGCTTTCTTCGACAGCAATCTGCAAGAAACATAATTATTGTCACTTCCGAGTACCCAAAAATGAGGGACCATTAATAATATACATTTGTAATTTGCTTACTCCATCACTGCCAGTCCTTCGAGTCTTTGAAGCAGTGTAGTAAGCTCCATTAATACCGCCGTAAGTCACAGAAGAGCTCTGGTATGTGAACGAGCGAGCCTGCGGCTGCCCTCCATTCGCCCCATTGAAATCCCTTCTCTGCTGAATTTGGCCCCCTTGCATCCCTATAAAGAAAGGAAAAAACAAAACATGTGACTTCCAATCCATAATGCATCCCAGGAAACTAGACAAGGAAACTGATCCAACCCCGTTTCCTACCATCATTTCCATCATCTGGCTCCTGAACATACCACTCATGGTTTGGCTGATCGTTATTACGCCCCGTATTCTCTCCTTCCCCCTCATCAAGCTCTGTAATAATAGGCATCCTGCCATTACTTGTCGGAGGAGCTTGCTCGAGGAATCCATCATTCCCCATGTCTCCAAATGGCCCGAAAAGACTAGGGCCGAACATGCTAGGGCCACCCATCCTGCTCCCAAATGGCTGAGTAAAGAATGGATCATCAAAAGGATCCCTCCCTCCAAAGAAGCCAGAAATCAGGCTCCCCTGGCGACCAAAGCCGCCGAATCCAGCAAACGGGTCCCTCGCACCAAACAAGTCATCCCTTCCATTCTGCCCTCTCTGCATTTCCAGTGATTGGGTAGGCTCTGCAAGCTTCAAACTTCAGGCAATTGGTAACTTTGAATAGGAGAACACAGTTCGAATAGTAACAACAACACAGTAACAAGGCAATCCTGTCCATTTCCGGCCATACGAAAACATGAGGTTTCAAACAAGGGCAAATCTGTCATTCCTTCCGCCAACTCATGCTACCGAATTCCGTTTTGAGATAGTACCTTGCTCGCCAAACACATGTACTACACAGAAACATTATTTTAAAAAAACTACAAATACAATCAAGAAATCGATTTGAGCCATGGCCATCGGAAAACATCCAGCTTTCCCGCTTTCCCATGCACAAGAATCAAGGCACAAGCTCAATCGATTCTTCTCCCGATCCAACCAAACGCAGGTCATTTCCTTCTCTCACCCAAAAAAAAAAGATCAACAGCAGCGTCAAGCGAGGCACCGGACGAACCAATCAGCAAGCAAGAACCAGCCGAAACGCACAACGATTTCCAGGATCGACCAGCAACGCTCTCGCGGCTCCGAGCAAGGAACTCAATCTCCGCACCTTTACCTGGATGTCCCAAATCGGACGGAGGAGGAGGACAGGGGATCCGCCGGGAAGAAAATCTCAGAGGAGCCTTCTCGATGGGGGATTTCTTGGCTTTTTATCTCGGATTGGTATGGTATGGTGGGAGAATTGGGAAGAAAAATCTCTCCTCTCTCGAACGTTCGGGTCGGGTGCAGCGATGCTGCCGCCCGCTGGTCAAAACGGAGGTCCGAGAACCCTCCAGAGTAGACCAGGCTCGCTCCTCCCGGGTTGGTTGGGTTTTTCCACTGGCGTAAGAGTAAATTCGGCCCGCTTTTGTTTACTGTGCTATGGGCCACTAAATCCCAAGCAGAATGCTTAGTAGATGTGGCAACAACTGGCATTTCTCGGCCCAGCCGTCTGATCCTGAATACTCTACATCACATGTTTGTACCTCACACATTTTGTGTAACATTTTTTCACCATCCATTTACTCACCCTACAAGTGAAAAAATGCAGGAGGAAATCTTACAAGTTTTATTATCCGGAGACCTATTCTTTTTTTACTTTTAGTTTTGGCTTTTTTAAAAATTGAAATAAATAGAACGTTTTCTCCGAGCAACTTCTCGGCTTTCCAAGTGTAAAAGTGTACGAGTCAACTGCCTAAAAAAATACAGTCAAAAACTATCAACCGCAGTCTAAAAGAACAGGGCTGAAACTTGTGTGCTAGAAGATGTCAGGTGCTCTTAGCTTGTTCATGTATAGAGTAAATTTGCTTAGTACCACTGCAAGCATTGCGGAGTTGAAAAATACTGTAATGAAAAGATCAGGCTTGCAAATATCATCCCAAACAAGAAAGCTCTACCAAATACCATTGCTTTCAGAAATTCCGTTATTTTGTGCCGTTGACAGCCATGCATACGTAGTTTGTATTCTTGACTTGATGTGTGAAACTAGGATGTTAATTAAGCATGTGAAGTGAGATTTGTAGATATTTCCTGTGGACTTGTTGGGAATTTGATTGTAACGTGAAATTACTTGGATTTGGTACGCATGTGTTCTTGATCTGTCTTTGTGTTGCTCGTTTTGAATCACCTGCTTCTTCTATGCTTTTGTGGCTATGCTCTACTTGCTTCCTCTGTTTCGAGTCTTTGCACTCTCCGCGGAGAAGCCAGAGCCCAGAGTGGATGTCGTCGGAATATACCTGAGAAGCACAACGTGTCACCACTTAATTTAGTTTCTGACTTCTATTTTTTTATTTTTGCTATTCATTATTTTTTTCTGAATTTTTAGGTTTTTTTACCTTTTCTTTTATTCTGTATTCCTTTGTATTGTCCGTAAAAACTAACATGTTTATTCATTTTTAAATTTTTTAAATTTAATTATATCAAATAAATCAATTCAGTTATAGTAAATATAAATCAGATATAATAAAAATTATAAATCAATATTATTCTGATCATCCCTGTCACCCTTTCAAATGGCATGATCCAGAGTCTCTCTCTCTGTGTTTGTGCGCGCTGCCCCTCGTTCTAGCTCTCTCTTGGCACAGCTTGCACGATGATGGCCACCGGAGTGAAGCAATGGTTAAAATGACATGTGGGACGGGCCTTAGCCAAAAAAGAAAAGGAAATAGGAGGAACAAGGGTAAGGATAGAAGAGCCATTTCGCACTCTTAGGGCATCTTCAATGATCCTAGTTAGCAACTAACTAGGAGACTTTCACATCATTTATATAGTACATACTAAAAACTAGCATTTCAAAGGACTATCTATAAGGATAGCTATTTGATGCTTACATGCACATACAGTTATTTATAGAGGCTGCTTCGTTTTGTGTTATAGACTAGAGATGAAATAGTAGTTAGCTGTTTGTATTTTGCATACTCTCTTTCCTCCACATAGGATATATGCTAATGTGTACATACAAATAGCTAGCTGACTCAGCACCATTGAAGATACCCTTAGGATGGAACCGATGACGGTAATGATAATTCTCAGAGTTATGACGGTAATGCAAAACTGGTAGAAAAAAGTGATAAGAACAGTTGAAGAGATTAACCAAAGTAAGCAGTACATTATTTAAGAAGAGAGGTGTTATATAACATTTATATGTTTTTTGGACTCAGATCAGTTAGATTTTTAAGTCATTAGATCTCCATCTAATGAATCCCCATACAAAAAATTTAAAGCGTTAGATCTTCATCTAACAGATCCCTCCAAACCTCCTTTAAAAAAATGTAGATGCTTTGAATCTGAGATGTTAGATAAAGATCCAATATAAAAAAAACTGATTAATTTAAATTCAAAAACCATCGAATATTATATAGACACACTCATTTAAGAAAACAATGTAAGCACATTATTCTGGGAACAAGATGCCTAACAGTAGTACACATTAGATTTCCTTCGTCTATGGACGTACAGGAATCATCCAGAATGCCTGCCGTGACGGCTCCGCAACACCTTTGTAAGGTTCCCGCACTTCCTCTTCTCTCCGAGATCATACACATGCAAGCACTTGTCGACGTTATCGTACAGGCAGTGGCGAATACAGAATTGATCAAGTCCTAAGTTAAATTTTAATAAAGTAACAATCTAACATACTAAAAATCTAAAACTATTATGATATAACAAAAAATACGTCACAAATGCATCATTGATGAAAATTTTGCTTAATGCTCAATACTTCAAGAGTTCAAATCTTCAACACAAATCACAATAAAGAAAACATATCAAATCATAAAAAATATAGCGTATCAAATCATTGAGTATCTAACATAAAGAAAACTTAATGCTTAATAGTTAGTTCCTAAATAGCAAATGTAAAATATTGAATATATGTCACTCATCATTTCATCTGATCATTCCAACTAATTCGAAACATAAAAGATAATTCCTACTAATTACATTCTCATTGTATCAACAAACCAATTCGGAAATTTTATTGAAGTAGCAAATGTGTACAAATTTAAACAGAGCAAATACAGCTCAATCTGTTCTTTCCCACAATCTCATTCATAACAGAATTAACAGATACATATATGATATATCAACATATCACAAAGCGGTCCCTTGAGATACATTTCATATGGATGCAAGATTTATAGCTTAAAAAAATTCATGCACCTAGATCTAGATCCATCATTTGCACTTCTTAATAAACTCAAATGGGTTGTGCTAGCAAGAGCCAAGAGCCATGTGTTACCTACTCGGCTGCTCCTTGATGGAGTGGGCGTTGAGTTGGAGCACGAGGGCGGCAGACGAAGATAGGGAGTGAGCGTGCAGGTGCGACAGCCATTGCGCGACATACGACGGGGGCACCTGGAGGTGTCGGTCCACGAGACAAGACCGCAGGGGCGGCAATTGGCGGACCGCAGCGTCGAGAGCGCAAGGGGTGAGGGCGGCGACCAGCAGACCGCGGCGTCAGGAGCGCGCTTGACTTGGTGGGCTGAGGCATTCACTTGACTTGGAGGTGCGCGCGGCGCAGGCAAGGCGGCAGCCGGCGGTGGAGGCGCGCGTGGGTTGGGGCGATGGGCTGCTAGGGCTGGGGGTTGCGTTGCCGGGTTGAGGAATGGGGATCAGGGTTTTTTTGAGTATATATTAGAGAGGGTAGTATTAGTAGTTTTGCTGGGCTTCGGGCTATAGTCTATCTAGCCCGAAGTCTAGTTCCACCCCTGATCCATGGGGATGTCCATGAGATGATGGTTCCACGGTTGGGTGCGGTTTTCATGCCTCAACTTTCTTGGGGCTGACACGCATGATCCAGGAGGCTGCCTTGATGGGGCCCAAGGAGCCAGGGCCGAGCTCCTCGCGCACCAGAGAAGGCTGGTTATTACGGTCGAGCCAGGATGCTATATATTCCATTGACGCTTTGCTGAAACCAGCCATGGGTGACCCCATGTCCTCCAAGTTCTTTGACTGGACAAGTACAGAAGCTTTGGCGGTGTCCGTATCGAAAGTGATGTGTACGTGACGGCGCAAGGATACGAGAGCCTTACAAACTGCCCCCGAGAGACCTGGGAAATCGAAGCGGTAATGGCCGGTGATGCACAATGGCCTCTGCGTGCTTCCAGTTCCACTGCGACAGCAACAGAGAAATAGGATCTGTGCAGTTTGGTTTTTGCGAAGCATAGTAACACCATTCTACATTCATGAACTTTTTTGTTTGGCAAAGCCACTGTAACAATTGTTCTATTATTACATGTGTACGTCAACAAGGAGAATAATGTTATTTTACACCATTCTACATGTGTACGTCGTATACATGCATCTTATTTTACAATTTGCGCCCCCGGCTCACTTCCTTGATAGAGTCAAAAAGAAAGAAGAACAAAAGTGCGATCTGATTCTGTTACGAGTACTCCACAATCAGTCATTGGTGACAACTGACAGCATCATCCCGACAACTGTTTCGTCAGTTGACATGCAAACTCAATGCGTAGCTTTTCTATTGAGACGTCCTAGGTACCACCTAGCGACTTCAGCTTCTGCATTTGTGGATTCAGTGAATGAGTACAGTGGGTAGAAGGTTATTCAACATGTGAACTATGAATTACAATACTCCAAGAAATGGCTATGTAGTCTTTCACTCCAGTAGTACGATTTGATGAAGAAGGAAACAAAATACTTCAAGACATTATAAAGGTGCACAAATGGGGTTTTACCGAAATAAACTGCGGAGGATCATCAATGCTAGAAGATCCCAGGACGATTTCCCGCTTCAGTTTCATTGTAAGCTTGTGCACCGTGCGCAACTGATCAGTTGGAGTGTAAAATTGATTAAAAACATATACACAATACGATTGTAGGAATGAGAATCGACAAATCATTTGTAGTAAACGGCGTACTTCTGATCTAGTGGCTCCACCAATCATGAAGACAAAAATTCGGTTGCCTAGCCTCTTGAAGTCACCTGATGCATGCCTCAAGACTGAAGAATCACTGCCAATCAAATTTATGGTGATAAGAAAGCAGCTAAAAGGTATGAAGCTGATCAAAGTAGGTGTACTAAGAAAACGTATATGGTCCAAGTTGTTCAAACAGAAAATTATCTTTGATAAATACCTTGACTGACCATCATCAGAATTTCGAGACTTAGCCCATGCTGGTGTCCGCCGCGATCTCATAGACATCGGCTGCGAAGTTTGTGCTGGTCGCGCAGCCGATGCAGTTTGTGTGGTTCCTTGAGCAGTAGAACTTGGTTCATTCACAGATGGGTATTCATTTGGAGGTAATTCACCTTTGCTCAGTTTCTCAATCAGCTCCTGTCAAAGAAGCAAGGAATTCCAACCTTTACTTTTAGGTATAATTAAATATCCAATTATCACCAATATCCAACAGTCTATCAAAACCAGTCCCAAAATGGTAAAATTGATACTTCGACATGTAAGGAAAAATTCCCATAAAAAACTTGTACGGAAAATGTAACAAACAAAGTACACATGTCCTTAAGCAAATCTGGGTGTTTATTTTTTATGGTTAACTTGCTTTAGATAGAACTATATAGATAATGTGTAAGAAACATGTAATAAAATACAAAAGACAGATCTTTGCAACTATGAAGACACTAGTTCTGCTCGCCCCAAATGATTGATCGTAACATGTAAGTTATCCTTGATCAACAACATTTTGAAGCAGTGCTGAACTATGAAAGAGCATAGATCTAATTTTGTTCAATTCCGGTGTTCTGAGGCTTATAAGAGCAAGAGAATGAGGATCACATTCTTAAGTCCGCAAAATTTAGGAATTAGGTATATGTTAGTTTAGTAAAGACTAATCATTGTATTGCATGAGATAATCCTTGACTGTAAGCACCGCAAGGAATAAAGCAGCTAAGCAGATATTTGATGAAGAAAAGGAACTTTAGTAGTAATAGTTATATGGCATGCCTCTATAAGTGGGAAAAAACGTGATAATGCCCAGGTTTCCTCCCCATCCTGCCGTTCTGTCCTGGCAGCATTTTTCTTCTGGTATAAAAAAATACAAGCATGTAAGTACCACAGAAGAAAGTAGAAGTATTTCAATTTTTAGCTGATATAATGACTTCACCTTTTGGGCATCAAATTTGAGAGAGAAACCACCAGTTCGTGAAGATTTTTTTGTATCTGAACCGCCCAAGTATCTTAAACTGTTTATTACATTCATGTCATCTGGTGGCAGTTTTGCTAACTGCAAGTCAATATATTAGCTTACAATGTCATATAGCTATAGAAATAGAATCAATTGCATAACATGAAGTTTTGATTGTAGATCCAGTATTTGCAATGTACTATCTTAGACAAAATCATCCACATTGCAAATTGAAGTAAACGGTCTATTGTAAGCCCTAATAGGCACTGCTTTATGAGCTTATTTATTGCGCAAAGCATCACATGCTAATTTGAAGCACAAGTTCATGTTATATTGATACATAACACTAATTCTAAATAGGCATATAGAGGATTCTGAGAAGCCAACAACTAGAACATATCAGGCACCTGCTAATTATATAGTCTCCTTAGTACTCCCTATACCTGTCATGTTCATAACTAGTGAAATATGAGGTATAATTCCTTTGTAATTGTATAATTTTGCATCAGGAATGAGGCCTGCATTATTGATGCAATGATTGTACTCCTCACAAGCAATGAAAAACATCATGTGAAATACCTGCATCAACTTTTCCCCTTTGTCACCTTCAAACTTCTCTGGATATACAATTGCATATATAATCAGCAATCTCAATTTGTTTTCTGGACTCATATCCTGGACAATAGAACAAGCATGTTAAGCAAAGAACAAAATTAAACAGATAGACTCAGCAGTAAGCCTGTTTTTCATTTCTCTGTTTCTACACAAACCTGCTTTGACCTGAGGATACTGATCACCTCCTTCGCTCCTGCATCTCCAAAAACAAGATCCTGCTCCAACTGCCCGATGTCACGGAGCCCGTACTCCCTGATAAACTTATTAATTTTTCCAGCAATCTGGCAAGAGTTTAATCAAAAGCATTAGAGTTTTTATCATTTTGAATTTACAGACAAAACTTAAGGCACTAAAGCATATGCTGTAAAACTAAATACAGGAGTATATATTAAGGTGACAACAGTGCTTTTAAACATCAGCTGCTTGCTTTGAACCAGATGCTGAGCTTAATTCAGTAAGACATGAAAATTGTGTGACAAATAAAAAATACATCTTTAATGTTGTTAAATCATATAGATTTTGACATAAAGGTACATGCATTTACTCATTGATGGAGGATACAATGTATGCACTGGATAATTCCCCAATGATGGAATCTACTGTGTAAGAGAGATAAGAACCATTTTTTTCTCTCTCTCTTTCAATTTGAATTAACCAAAATATTGTAAATTTCAACTATAATATAATAATTCCTTTTCGCATTTGTATCACAGTTCTTATAAATCTCAAAATAAAATGAAATAATAACTTACGACTTAAAAATAAACAAAATAACATGGAGTATGTAGGGAAAATATTAGAAAATAGCCATCTACCTCTATATGGAGGGTCAATTTCTCAACTTGTTCACTGTATTGTGGCAAAGCTTGAACAATCTTTTGCAGATCCTTTGTTGAGATTTCACCACCATCTCTAGTTGAGAATGGAAATGTCATAAGCATTTATTATGAAAGAACTTATAAAGAATATGTATTCTGTGGTCTACCGGTCTTCACCAGCAAATAACCTATCAATCAGCATTTGATATACCTCTATATCAAAATACAAACTATAGGTTACATAGTTTAATTTGAACTGTAAGGATTTCAGTACAACTTCTCTACAGAGTTGCAATTCAGATCCAAATAAAATCAGTTGTTTAAAGGAATGCTATATGCTAGTAATATAGATCAAATCATGTTAGAACTACAACTAATTATGTCACAGATAAATATCCAGCACAAGGGATATTCAAAAGGTGAGATAGAATATGTATGCTGTCAGCAGTCTAGACTCTAGAGCGGTAAATAACACCAAGGCAGGCATGGGCTGGAATACCATACTGCATTCCACTGTGTATTAAAACATTTACAATTGCATTTTTTTTACAAAACCTGAAAGATCATGCACCTTGAATGAAGTTGCGCCGCTTTATTCTTTGCAACAAAGTTATTCATCTTATCATACAACCTCTCACTAGCCTGGCATTTTAATTAGTGTTAGAAAGCATAGACCCAAATGCGCTTAAACAATCTTAAAACACCAAAACAACATGAGACTCACATCAGCTATGTGAACATGGCGAAGCTCCAGCCAGAGAGGATCATGATCCTCCAATAAAGCCTCCTTCTTTTCAGGTTCTGATCCCATCTTTGACATCTTCCAAGTTCCAACAGAGAGTAAATCTAAGAATAGGAAAGTGAAGAGAACATGTAGCTCATTTACAATATGTAATTACATGTACCTCATATATGTATTTGTTGCCATCCATTTCGAGTAGATCGTGGCACATTGCATCATAGGTCCATTCATGAATAACTGGTGCTATCTTTGCAGTCATATGAATTGTTGTAAGTTGTAGGAAAAGCATTGAGGTTTTTTGCTGTAATTTAAAAATAAGCATATTATTGAACCCTTTTTAACTTGAAAGATATGCTTTAGCACCTGATCTATAGGCCTATCGACAATGAGCAGGTCACATGTCTCCTTCTGGGGAAATTCAGGAATTGTTGATTTATATTTTGACACAATTTCCCAAACAGCTGTAGCTAGCCATTTTGGAACTAGGTCAAATTTTGCTGTTGCTGTGGATGCATCTGCGCTTTTTGGTGCCCGATACCTCACACATGGAAATTCCTGTAAGTACTCAAATCAGATTTTGTGTTTAACAAAAAGGGAATAATAAGGCTATACTTCATTGGTGGCACAAGACAAGGATAAATGCCTAGGAGATACCATTACTAAGATAAGAGATACTGAAAACTGCTGGTCATCAGTAAATAGCATTGTGGCCCATATTTTAAAATGGTTAGTTGACAAATATTCTGTCATGGGCATGGGCCTTAGGCCCACCCGGTTAATTATTAGAAAGTAGAGATTAGTTTCCATCTAAGTTAGAGATTAGTTTCTCTATTAGGAGGAGCCCATCTATATAAAGGAGCTGCTGTATGCTGTTGGAACCAAGTAAGAAATAATAAAGTCATTCTCATCTATAGTCTCTCCCTCTCCCTCTACGCCGACGTCGCCTGCCCATCCTTTTGGCGGTGTTTATCCCCTATGAACTAAGATTCATAACAATTTGGTATCAGAGCCAACACCTTGACTTCTGCTGCTGAGTTAATAGGTGACAATATCTTCACTGGCTATGAAGAAATCATTATTGGACTCAAGAGTATAGAAAACATGCTGAAAAAGATGATTGCAGCAAAAGAGAAGGTACAAGCAACTGTTGCTACGCAATCTGCGGCGGCGCAAGGGGCATGAGCAATGGTGGCCGTGCCATGGCAACGACGCTGCTACTGCTGCTCCTTCATCTGGAAAGACTAGCACTACATCTTTAAGCGACGCTGGCGTGACATCTTCCAAAGTCGACGTACTGGCTACAAGCTACACTTCATTACTATGGAGGCGCTACTTGGAGATCCGATCCAATCAAACCAATCAACCTCAATTCCCACCGAATCCTCCTCCATGGTCGTCGCCGTCCTCGGGCCGTCTCTTCATCCGTAGCGCTCGCTCGGCGCCTAGTGCCGCCAAGGGCACCCCTGCTTCCCACTCCTTCCTTGACCTCCTCAAACGCCGCCTTCAACCCCACCTCCAAGGACTTCCTCAAGTCGCGCAAGACCCTCACGGAGAACTCCGCCGCCACCTGCGCCAACTCTGGCAACCCCTGCGTCGACTTCCTCTTCCAGGTCGTCCTCAACACGCCGCCCGACCGCATGCGCCAACTCAGCACCAGCGCACGCGACGTCGCTGCTCATTGCCATCAGATCCAGACTCATCAACGCCGGATCTGGGCTCTACCGACCGACTCCTCGCCAGGCCGGCCATCATCGCCGTTGCGCCTCTTCGGGCTGCCGTCGGATCGAAGGGCCTCGTAGTCCTGGCCGTTGCGGCCATCTCTGTCGTCTCCACCACGGGCACACCGGCGCCCAGCCCCATCGTCGCACGTCGCAGCGCCTTCCTTAGCCGCGGCCCTCGTCGCCTCCGTCGTCGTCGTCTACGACCCTAACTGCTTCACTGACCTCTAGCCCCGCGATCCTGGCTCCGCGCCGAGCCCGAGTCACCCCGCTCCCCTCTGGCCACTCGCTGGTCAAGCGCCCCCTCGCCGAGCACCTCTGCTACAGCGTCATCAATCTTGACAAGCCATCGAACCCATCCTCCCACGAGGTGGTCGTCTGGATCAAGCGCCTCCTCCGTGCCAAGAAGACCAGCCATGGCGGCACGCTCGACCCCAAGGTTACCGGCAACCTCATCATCTACGTCGACCGCACCACGTGCCTCGTCAAGTTGCAGCAAGGCGCAGGTAAGGAGAACATCTGCATTGCCCGCCTCCACGCTGCCGTACCAGACACGATGTCAAGCACAAGGACGAGGTCAAGCGACTAAAAAGCTATGAGATGCTTTGTGAGTTCTTCAATTGCTTCGAGAACTCCACGCGACTGCTCCGTATAAAGGGATCCAAGGCGACGTTTCCCAACATCTGCGCAAGCATTTAGCATTTGTCGAGGAGGTTTACCTACAACCATATTGCGCAATGTAAGTACATAAGGCCTGAGGCGACTGTCATCGACAAGGATCTCCTGGGGCCGCAACCATGGCCACCATCTAGCAGTTTGAGGATGAGCTGCATATTCGGGAGGGGTGTAATATCATGGGCGTGGCCCTACCCGGTTCATTATTAGGAAGTAGAGATTAGTTTCCATCTGAGTTAGAGATTAGTTTCCATCTATTAGAGATATGATATTAGTTTCTATTTGTTCGAGATATGATTGAAATTAGATTCTATCTATTAGGGGGAGCCCACTATATAAGGGGGTTGTTGTATGCTATTGGAACCAAGCAAGAAATAACAAAGTCATTCTCATCTATAGTCTCTCCCTCTCCCTCTACGCCGACATCGCCCGGCCATCCTCTTGGCGGTATTTATCCCCTATGAACTAAGGTTCATAACATATTCACGAGAGGAAGATAGCTTGCCACAAGACGAGGCATTAAGAGATTGCCAAGACCATGTATTCCACTTCAGAAAAATTGCTAATAATCAACTATGCAAGTGTCTTAATAAAGTTCCATGAAGAGTATAACCATGTCATATTCTTTGCATTTTTCACGAATTCAAAACCACCACCATATTTTGGGTGTGGATTCAAGGGGAGGGGGAGGTCAGGGTTGGCACTTCTGGCTTGTAATTATCCAACACAAGATATTTGATCCACCCTGGGATATGGGAACGCAAAATATTGGCAAGCAAAAACATGCAAGTGCCGTCGAGCTTTTAAAAATATCAAGCACATATCAGAAGTTGCAGCATCCCAGTAGCATTCAGCAATATTCACTACAAGTGATGTATTCAATTTCAAAAGACAAGTAGGAAGGCTATATATGAATGATGACATCCTGAAATTTAATACTTTTATGATAATTTTGGACCATTTTGACTTTGATGAAAATGTCACACTAACATAAGAACATAGCATAAAAATCAATAATTACTTTATTATTGTACTGAATAGCACAGTGGGCATGAATAGATCATAGCAAATGAAGTTCATTAACACACCTTCAACGAAGCAAATGTGGTAGCAATGCGAGTAGCCATAGTGCTTATAGTATCGTTGAACTTTTTGGAATTATGCTCATTTGGACCAAATAATTCATTCAGTGCCATATCATGGTCGGTTACGAAACCCTGCAGATACGCCACATAAAACTATCAGTATATTAATCTCAAAACTTAGATTTCTAACATCAAACTAAAGAACCAGGCACAATGACATGCATACAAGTCCACCTCTACCAGACCTCATTTGCTTTGCGTTCACCTTCAAGAAAATCATGAATATTTCCACCATGCTAGCAAACTTTGACTTCAAAGACGAACCATTTAATTTTCCTTCATAGTGCAAATGCAGAAATTCTAAAGAGTGTGACCATTTTATTAGAATAATTAGATATCTTTCCCTGTATGCGCTTTTCATGTATGCGCCTTCCATGTATATACTTTCCTTGTATACGCTTTTCATGTATGCGCTTCCCGCTCGCCACCGCCGAAGACTCCTTCGCCTGCGCCGTCGACATCTGGCCGCCGCCGACATGCTTCACCCGTTTGGTCGCTGCTCCGATCGCCGGCCTCCCTCCCTCCTCCAGAGCTGTCGAACTCTGGATCGGCAGATCCAGATCTGACTGGTAACTTGTGAGTTACTTTTATAGTTGCTCAAAAAAAAGGAGGGAATTTCGGTCTTGCGCCGCGCCTCCCGACCATGGCGGCCCCTCGCACCGATCCAGGCTACACGTCATCGACCACCACTCCGGCCGCCAATGCTCATGACGGGCGTCGTGGCAGCCGCAACCGACGCGGCAAGCAGGGCGGGTCCGGCCATGGCGCCAGTGCCGGTTTTCATGGTGGCCGCATACCACCATCTCCACTGACCGGTCCCTGGTTTTGCTTCAACCCATGGACTGCCCCCACTGGCCGTTAGTGGCGTCCCTCGCCTGCTCCCGGCCTCCTCGGTGCTCCACCTTAGGCTTATACCGCCTTCACGCCGTCCCAGCCTTCCACTCCGCAGACTTGGGATCAGCAGGGCATCCTCACCGCATTGAACCAACTGGCCGTCCAAGGATACGGCAGCTGGGTCATGGACAGCGGCGCCACCTCCCACATGACGACAGACGATGGTACTCTCCTCTCTTCCCACCCCCACCTCATTCGGTCGTCACTGTTGGCAACGGTTCCCGCCTCCTTGTTATTTCTCGTGGTCACACATTTCTTCACGCACCATCCACTCATTTTCTTCTTTCCAACACCCTAGTTGTTCCTAACCTACTTCACAACCTTCTTTTCATTAGACAGTTCACTCGGGACAATCATTGTTACATCGAGTTTGACGCTTTTGGGTTTTCTATTAAGGATCCCCGGACACAGCGCGTGTTGCTTTGCTGCAATAGTGCGGATGACCTCTACACTATCCCTCTAGTCGTCACCACAGCTCCACCCAGCACCCACCTCACCATCTCCTCCCGGCTATGGCATTAGCGTCTTGGTCATCCCGGCGTCGCTTGTCTCGACACCCTCCATAAAAACTCGCTCATCTCATGCAACAAAGTAGACCGCTCTCTTTGCCAGCCCTGTCAACTTGGCAAACATACACGCCTCCCTTTTGCTACTTCTTCTTCGCGCTCTTCTGCGCCATTTGAGCGAGTTCATTGTGATGTGTGGACATCTCATATTCCTAACATATCTGGTTTTCTTTACTATTTAGTGCTTCTTGATGATTTCTCTCATTATTGTTGGACTTTTCCTCTTAAAAAGAAATCAGAAATTTCTCAGCACTTAGCAGATTTTGCCGCCTATGCTAGCGCACAATTCGGTCTCCCTCTAAAATCCATACAGGCCGACAATAGCACCGAATTTTTAAACCACACCAACACATCCTCCCTTGCTTCCCGCGATATTACCCTACGCCTCTCTTGCCCATACACCTCCCCGCAGAATGGTAAAGCCGAGCGCATCATTTGTACCCTTAACAATGCGGTTCGCACGCTCCTGCTCCACGCCACTATGCCTCCCAAGTATTGGGCCGAGGCGCTAGCAACTGCCATCCATCTCATTAACCGTTGCCCATCCTCTTCTGTCGGTGGTGACATTCCCTATGCCCTCCTTCATCGCTTTCCACCGCAGTACAGTCATCTCCGGGTTTTCGGTTGTCTTTGTTTTCCGAATCTTTCTGCCACTTCTGCTCATAAACTTGCTCCACGTTCCACGACCTGTGTCTTCCTCGGTTACCCTACTCACCATAAGGGGTACCGCTGTCTCGACCTCGTCACCAAACGTGTCATCATCTCTCGCCATGTTGTCTTTGATGAGAGTATATTCCCGTTTGCTAGTAGTGACCGATCTTCACCCCTCCCTTTCGCTCTGACTTCGATTTCCTCGACGTCGACACTGCCATGCCGGTGCCTCGCACTACTGCAATAGCACCCCTGCAGGTACCCCAAATGACTGCTCCACCACTGCATGGTGTCGAGCGATCATCTCCCTCGTTCATGGCGACATCCGTCGCTGCGCCACCACGTCCGCCCGTGCATCTGGTTTACTCCAGACGGCCACGTGCGGCTCCTTCCGACCCAGCTGCACCATCACCGTTGCCCGCGTTAGCTCCAGCTACCCCAACTTTGTCAGCGCCCGCACCTCTCCAATCGGCTGCTCCCAGCCATCCGATGGTGACATGGGCTCGGTCTGCCACCGATCCCTCTGTGGAGTTTTTCTCCCTAGCGGCTGACCACTCCCCAGCTTCGCCCGTTCCAACGAACTATCGTAGTACCCTCGCCGATCCTAACTGGCGCGTTGCGATGGCCGAGGAGTACAAGGCCTTCATGGACAACGATACCTAGCGACTTGTACCGTGCCCGCCAGGTGCTAACGTCGTCTTCGGGAAGTGGATCTTCAAGCACAAGTTGCACTCTGATGGTAGTCTCACCCGCTATAAAGCGCGTTGGATTGTTCGTGACTTCTCTCAGCAGTACGGTGTCGACTACGACGAGACGTTCAGTCCAGTGGTCA
Organism: Melocanna baccifera; assembly: GCA_036346265.1. NCBI lineage: Eukaryota > Viridiplantae > Streptophyta > Magnoliopsida > Poales > Poaceae > Melocanna > Melocanna baccifera. The sequence goes on along the minus strand of CM070692.1, from coordinate 26,782,329 downwards.
AACCGGCCACCATTCAGATTGTCCTCTCCATCGCTGCATCCCGCTCCTAGCCGATTCATCAGCTTAATGTCAAGAATTCCTTCCTCCATGGCACTCTTAATGAGACTTTCTACTGTCAGCAGCCTTCCGGATTCGTGGACCCTGCTCGTTCCACCCATGTGTGTCTTCTCTAGAAGTCCCTCTATGGCTTAAAGCAGGCTCTCCGAGCATGGTACCAACGGTTCGCCTCCTACATCCACGGCATCGGTTTCGTCGCTTCCTCCTCCGACATGTCCCTGTTTGTCCTCCGTCAGGGGACTGACATAGCCTACCTACTGCTCTACGTCGACGACATTGTCCTCACCGCTTCCACCCAAGGTCTTCTCCAGCATCTCACAGGATTGCTCCACTCGGAGTTTGCCATGACGGACCTCAGTGACCTGCACTTCTTCCTCGGCATCTCCGTCGCACGCTCCTCCAACGGCCTCTTCCTGTCTCAGCGACAGTATGCCGTTGATCTCCTGCGACGCGCTGGGATGGTTGAGTGTCATCCTACGGCCACACCAGTGGACACTCACACCAAGCTATCCAGCCACGACAGAGCTCCCGTGGCCGATCCGTCCGAGTATCGCAGCCTTGCGGGGCTCTGCAGTACCTGACAGTCACATGCCCTGACTTGGCGTATCTCGTCCAGTAAGTGTGCCTTTTCATGCATGATATGCGGGAGCCCCACCTCGCGTTGATCAAACGTATCATACGGTACGTCAAGGGTACTCTCAACGCCGGTTTTCACATCGGCCTCTCCCCGGAAACATCCATCACCACCTACTCCGACGCCGACTGGGCCGGCTACCCCGACTCACGACGCTCCACCTTCGGCTACTGCATTTATCTCGTGGATAACCTTGTCTCTTGGTTCTCCAAGCGTCAGACAACTGTGTCTCGATCAAGTGCAGAAGCCGAATACCGTGCTGTTGCCCATGTTGTAGCAGAGTGTTGCTGGCTGCGGCAACTTCTCCAAGAGCTTCACGCCCCAATTGCTTCGGCGACCGTTATCTACTGCGACAATGTCAGCGCCATCTACATGTCAACTAATCCAGTCCAGCACCGGCGCACGAAGCACATCGAGATTGACATTCACTTCATCCGCGAGAAGGTTTCACTTGGTGAGGTTCGTGTTTTGCACGTGCCATCCTCTCATCAGTTCGCGGATATCATGACAAAAGGTCTCCCGATGCAGCTATTTCAGGAGTTTCGATCCAGTCTTTGCGTCCGGACTGCCGCTACGACTACGGACGGGTATTAGAATAATTAGATATCTTTCCCTGTATGCGTTTTCCATGTATGCGCCTTCCATGTATATACTTTCCTTGTATGCGCTTTCCATGTATGTGTCTTTCATGTATATGCTTTCCTTGTATGCCTACACCAGACCAATATATATACAAGCCACCCCAGCCCTTTAACGGCGCGGTGTCTACTCCAATCTTTCTCTACCTTTGTACACATTTTTCAGTAATAATGTTCTAGAAAAAATCAGTAATTATAGGTTTTATGTTATCCTCTCCTTATGATGGTCAAAAGCCTATAATACAATTCTGCAGTGAATTTTTATACTCAACACTAACAAAACAAATATAATAAAACCAGGATAAGTCCTAGACTTCTTTTACAATGGAATGAAATAATACAAATCGAAGGCCACGAATACCTGCATGTCAATAGCAAAGAACTCCAAATTCATCTGAAATTAACAGAATCACAGCATTAGAAACCTATTGCCAAACTCATAGCAATCAAAGGTACAAAATAATTAACCTCTCTTAGTGCACCGATGCGTGGTATCACACTGCTGTCATTCTTTATGTAAGAGACCAGCTCCTTAGGAATTGGTGAACTGAAGAAGATGTATGCCCTAAAGTTGAAAGTGAAACCTTTAGCATGTTAGTTCAAATTTATTACACTTGGAGCTTATGGAAATGATATTCCAGCTGCGAATTGAAATCTCAGTTTAACATACTTCCTGTACAGCGGACATCTCCCGGACATGTCGGACAGAAGCATTATGACACTGCAGATTTGTGAAGCTTACGTATCAGAGAAGAGGATTTGAGAGAATATAACATATCAAATTTACTACTATATAAGTGTTAAAGAACCAGGAAAAGTTAATATTATGCTAAACAAGGAAATATATTACTATGGCTTAAATTGAGATGGATATACACCTTCAGTATCATCCTATAAGCTACTCAATAAGCATTTATCTAAAGAAATATCGCAGTCGCTAAAAGAATCAAAGAAGCAACCAAGTCTCTAAATGCATGGCATTCACAATCAATTACATTGCTGTGCTGATTGAAGACAAAAAAGGTCAATGGTAATTGAAAATTACTTTTCCTTCAGTGGCTGGAGAAAGTAGATTGCATCCATTGAAGGCATCGGCTCCCTTCTCTTGAAAAGATCTTCTACCACTGCCGGACAAGACAAGACAATAAGCTCACTTAACTATCTTACTTTAAACTCTGTTACAGTTGAATACTCTATGTCGCTGGTATCCCCAGCTTGTTGCTTCTTTTGCTTGTAAACTCTGTTACTAGCTTTCAATAAAAAAGCAGGGAAAACCTTTATTTTTAAAAACCTATCTTACTTTAAGAAATTCAAATCAACCAGCTTCATCGAAGTGTTATTCGCTGAACCGGAGACCTTTGAATAGGCGTCCTTGAAGTGAATGCAGTAGGAAAAACATGGTACTATCCACCACCACCACAGATATATGCTTTGTGCTAGATGATTACAGAACTAGGTTTCGGCAACTTACACGAAATTCCTGCGTCGGTAATTTCTGCCATCTTGCAAGCATAGGCCATGATCTTCACCGTAAATTTATCCATGATAAGAACCTGCACACAATACAAACGAAAACCACAATTGTTCTTCATCTCAGTAAATCCTCAAAAGATGGGTCAAGATCATCATACATTTTGGGGCAGAATCACACTTCTTGTTAGAAAGTGAATCAACAGCAATGTGAACACATACAAATGGATCCAGGATTCTCAACCAGATCATATACTAGGATACAATGTAGGCTCAACAGCATGCTACGTGTCAGAGTGCGTGTGAAATTGAACAGATTAACCACGGAATATGTATGTATAAACGTACCTTCCATGAGCTTTTGGTCTCCTTGTCCTTGTCCGGCTTCAGCAAGTCCTTGAGTATCCCTGTGGAATAGAGATGCAGCAGAAGGCAGCCATTGGGGATCATTCCATTACCCTACGAGAAGCGGCGGAACGGAGGAGCAAGAGAGAGCTGAGAGTAGAGGCGCTACGTACGGTCGCGGCAGATGTTGCGGAAGACCTTGGGGTCGTCGCCGAAGTCCGACCCAGACATCGACATCTCGCCGCCGCCGCCTCCGAGTCGATCCGACCGACGATCTCCACCACCTCCACCACTTGCTCCTCCTCCTTGTCTCCCCTCTTCTATCGCTCTCTCGCTCTATATCCTGATTTAGGTGGTCGGGGAATGTCGATGAGAGCGTGGGTGCGTGCGCGCATGCCCGCGCTGAGTGGGGAGGGACGAGGCGCGAAGGGAGGGGTGGAGGCGCAGCGTGGGGCCCGCAGGACGAACCGGGCCGCGATTCCCGCGGGGAGGAGGGGAGAGGCCACGGCCACCGCACGACATGGGATGGGAGTCTCTCTCTCTCTCTGTCTCTCGCCGAGGGGGAGGAGTTGCTGATTCGTTGCATGCACGCAAATTCCACGAGATCGCACGCGCCCGATCCATCTACTTACTGACCTGGCCAAACGGGCCGTTCGGCACGGCCGATAAGATTTGACACCACTGATCTGAAGAAATTATATTATGTTATGGCCAAACGGGCCGTTCGGCACGGCCGATAAGAAGCTAGGGCAAATTTAGCCCCCAGCGGCACACAAATGTCTGATTTGGCCCACTCCAATGTGTAATGCCTGATCTAACCTCCACGCACGGCCGAAGAGTGCGTGAGGGGGAGGTGGCACGGCCGCGAAGTGCGTGAGAAAGGTAGCGTGGCTGCAATGGCGTATCCCGACCTACGCCTCCACCGGTGTTGCCCTCGGCCAACTGTGCCGCCTCTAGCCTGCGCACAACCACCTCCTCCCCCTGCAGTGCTCCCTGACCACGCTCCTCGTGCACAGCCGACCGCGCCACCTCCTCCTCGCACGTTTCCCGACCGTGCCACCTTCCTCGCACGCTCCCTAGCCGTGCTAGGGGGCCAAATTGGGCATTACGCACAAGAGGGGACCAAATCAGGCATTCATGTGCCGTTGGGGGCCAAATTTGTCATAGCTTCTCTTCTAGCGGTGCAGTGAAGTGGAAATCTACAACTGCAATGTTTTGCTCTGAATTCTGACCCCATACTTAGGTGCTTTATTCTAAATTTTGACCTGACCCCATACTTGTCGTGTTTTGTTCTGCTAGTAAGCGGCTAGGATGATCTCTTGAGTTCGGAAACCCCAAATCTAGAGTTATTTTTTTTCCTATGCTTCAACTAGCATCAAGCGTGTAAAACTATATGACCTGAATTATCACATTTCAAGGGGAACGGAATTATATTTTAATGAAATAAGTCCATTTGACAACCCTGAACAATTGGAGTGGTATGAAAATCAACCTTAAACTTAAAAACCGTCTGGATGGGAACCCTGAACTACAGATACTGGTCAAGTTACCCTCTCGTGCAAGCTGACCCTGGCTTTAGGCTCGTGTGGACGCCATGTGTCTCCTCTCTGGCAAAGAATGAGTCAGCAAGTAATAATGGATCCACATGTCAGTCTCCCCTCCCTATCTTCTTCTTCCTCCCTCTTCCTCCCCTTCTTCCTCTTTGTTCACCTCTTAGGCTCTCACACCGTCGGCCATAGACATTGATGGCGATTTGGCAGAGGTCATTGTCTTCTTTGAGCCACCTCCTCTGTGGCGCGTAGCCTTTGTCACCCCATTCGGGGCCAAAGGAGTTCTTGGCAATCCAGAACTTGTCCTTGCCCTTCTGCTCGTAGCCGACCACCGTCAGGCAGTGGTTCTTCTTGGTGACACACAACCCGCTGTAGATGGTGCTGGCATTGTACGACTTGAAGAAAGAAGCATCCACGATGACGCCCACCGCGATGGGCTGCTGCACCACCGTGGCCATCAGCGCCAGCTCGGTGGAGTTGTTCGTGCACTTATATCCGGTAATGATGGTAGCACGATGGCCCAACTTCTACCGGTCACAATCCCCTTCCTTGCCCATGAAGGGGTAGTCATGATTGGTCGTGATGTCGCCATTCTTGGCAATCCACTCCAACGCTCTCCTTGGCGAGTGAAACTACTTGATGATGTCTGCGCAGTCCACCACCTGTTGCTACGACAGTGAGACGAACTGCCCCCTCTTGATCTTTGTCAGCCCCCTCCACCACCGCCACGGCCACAAATGCCCAGTAGGACCCCAACTCGCCCTGGTTCTTAATCGGCGTCACGGCACCCTTTGCCCTCCAATCTACACTGGGGGTAGGCCGATCGCCTACAAGGCATCACCGAGTGACCAGCTACGCAGCTGACCACCAGTACCGCCACAAACGACAGCATAAGCTTCATGATGATCAGGGGCAAATGCATGTTGTAGGAAGGGGGGCACATGCCCCCTGGCCGATTTTAACTTTTGTTGCGTAGAGCCCAAGTTTTCAATGTGTTTCAATATCTAATTCAGTGTGTTCTAACTTTCAATAATTATCATATCCCTATGACAGGTAGTCCATAGTCATGGAGCTATTTATAAAAGAAAGGCACCAGGTTCAAGTGCAAATGCTACAAATACAGAAATTTCATAAATCAATTGGGAAGATGAGATTCAATTCGATCCAGGAAAAAGAAAAAGAATAGACGACTATCTCACCAATCAAAAAGATGTGATAAGAAGAAAGTACTTGGATAATGGGCCTTGCCAATCTCGCACATATGATTTTCCATATACAATGTTTAGGAAGAAAAAGAGAAGATTTAACCCTACATAGTTTGATTGGTATGGTAGTTGCTACAGCAAGTCCAAAGATATAAAATTTAGAACGTATTATTATCTACTACATTATTGATATAAAATTTTTATATGTTTGATTTGCCAATTCATTGCCACATCACAGCCACATCAATGTCTACATGTGAATACCACTGACACATTGCATCAAAACCGTACTGGACTGCAGGAAGGGAGTGAAATGAACGATTTTAATACTTCAAGATTGTGTTCTAGATGGTTTTCGAGTTCAAAGTTGATTTTAAGACTATTCTAATAGTTCAGGGTTATAAAATAGATTTATTCATATTTCAATTAATCGTATTCTGCTATCAAAACACGTACATACACGTCCATCACAGATTCATCTCACTTGAAGCAGGTCGACCGAAACTTTTGGCAGAACATGTTGTGCTGTGCCTACGAACTTGACTACATTATATATCAAAATCCAAGTCCCAGCACCCATATTATTGTTCACTACTAGTCTTGTAATCTAGCCCTATTCTAAATAGTTTTTATTTTTTGGTTTTTAGAAGTTAGCTTTTAAATGAAATGGTTTTTTTAAGGTATTTTATATAAACCGTTTATACGAGTCACTAGAGCCGTTTTGAATGAAGTGTCTTCTCAACACAAATGTATCTTATTTTTCCTCAATCTCTCGTAATCAGTCAAAAGCCACAACACACAGACCCTAACATGAACACACCCTCTCATTTCGCGCTGAAATGTCTCGCACCGTATGCCGCAAGGACCGTTATTTACACGTTACTGCCTGATGCTTCCGTCACACCGTTCCGGATTTGCTCGCTGATATCCCTCACGTGGCCCGGGCCGCGAGGCATGAACACGGTGGTGTTCTTCGAGCCATCCCCGAGTTCCTCGATGGTGTCGAAGTACTGCGTGACCATCATCTGATCCATGGCTCCTTTCGCGGTGGAGCCTGAAACTGTGTGCGACAAGTTCAGGATGTTCTCTCCGAGGCCATCGGTTACCGCCTGCCGCTGATTGGCAATGCCGCCTCTGCGCCCGCTTCCGCTTTCTTCGCCAAAAGAATCTTCTCTGCTTCTCCTTTGTAGACCCTTGCAAGCTGAAGCCTTTGGGCTGTGACAAGAGTTGACCAGTTAAGTGAGCACACATGCAAATAGCACAAATGGTTACTTGGTACCAAACATTGCTATTCCGAACATTACAAGGAAACCAGTTATGTCGTTCATTGCTCGGCGCACAGCGGCATCAGGGATGATGTCTGTTAAGGAAAGAATAGGAAACAGACTTAATCAACCATGAGAATGTGCTCAATGCTGTAACCATAATCTGCCATCACCTGGACAATAGATAGGATTCATTAAATTGCCAGGCAAGACAGAGAACAGCAGTATGCAGCAGACCATCCAAGAAAAGAACATGTACAGAACATTAGGTTACTTTCTCAAGAGATGGCATAAATAAGGAACCACTTAAAATTGCCAAAAATGCAGGGGAAACAATGTTTTGGGGACAAAACCAGACATAAGCAATCACACTCAGGGTAAGCAACATATAGCATTATAAATTTGGTGTTATAAATTTGGTAAGCATTATAGTTTTCTGGACAAGACTAATTGTAGCATACAATACAGCACTGTCTAATTTCCTTGTGACACAACCAAGATCAATCGAATAGTATTCTGGCACTATCCCCTTTTTTTTAATAGACATGTTAAACCCATATTGAAAAAAAAGGAACTCTGGGCAACAAAATAGCATGTAAACCAAACAGATATTCTTTATTCATGGCTTTTTTGTTGCACATGTGTATAATAATGTTGCAAGTGTTACCATAAAATGTTTCGACCAAAGCATATGATGCTAGCGTTCGGATCGGACGTCCGGACGCTAGCAACACACTTTTACTTTTCATTTATGGGCCTCAATAACATATTTTTACTTTTTATTTATGGGCCTCAATAACACACTTTTACTTTTCATTTCTGGACATCAATATACGGTGCTCTGAATCCAAAGATAGAGTATTCATTACCAATCGTGTCACATAACTGCTGCAAAACACAGTTTGATCTGATAACGCGCTTATTTTTGGGGGTAACAGACGTAAGCTAGCCTAGAAACTCGTACTCTCAGTAAGCGTCTACTGGAGTTGGAGCCTGGAGGACGAAACCATTGCAAACGAGTGCGGCTCGTCAGAACCCAGAAGAACGAAAGCTATTTATTTTATTTCGGTGCCCACCGACAAAAACGCCAATAGTCTGTCCATTGTCCACCGACAAAACCATATGAATAATCTAGCCACTGGCGAGACGGCGAAGGCAACTAACATAGCTCGCTCCCGGATGACAAACACAAGTTCTACTTTTTATTATGCTGGGCAGACTCGGATCAAAATGCAGCAGTAAACTAGTAGCATCACAAACACATGCTTCATCCCTTGCTCCAGATTCCACGCAGGATTTAGTACGGCTCCACTGGCGCTCTGAAGTTTGCTCCAGCGTAAACCGCTGCGTCACCGAGCTCTTCTTCGATCCTGAGCAGCTGCCAATCGCAGGCAAGCAATGACAGTCAGAACACGGAGCATAATTTGAAGAAGCCTACACATCCCCAAATGACACAAACAAACCAAATTTGCAAAAGCTTCACCGCATAATTTCATGATCTTACCTGGTTGTATTTGGCCAGACGCTCTGACCGGCACGGAGCTCCAGTCTTGATCTGACCCTGTAACAAATGACGTGGGGAATGGTGTTACCATTGAAGATATTCAGAAGTATATGAAGTTTAATTTCCAGTATAGCCGAAAGCAGTACCGTAGCCAGACCAACCGAGAGATCGGCAATGAAGGTATCCTCTGTCTCACCACTGCAGAGAGGACAAAAGAGTTAAGTGAAACAGATCAAATGACAAACGCTAATCGTCCAAAGGAGCTGAAAGCATTACGGTGCTTACCTCCTGTGGCTTGCCATCACTCCCCATCCGGCACGCTTGGACATTCTAACAGCTTCAATACTCTCAGTCACAGAGCCTATTTGATTCACCTGTTACCGTAAACGGGTGGTATTGATTTTCTGTAGCACTATAATGTCCTATCAAAAGGACTAGCAACCTTAAACAGAGATGATACTACCTTCAAGAGAAGAGCATTGCAAGTCTTCTCACTAATTGCCTTGGCAACCCTCTGTAAAAGTCAAACAGGCATTGATAAAACTCATAAATTGTCCGTGGGGTTAGTAACAATTAATTCATTAACATGTAGCTTACCGTGGGATTAGTAACAAGGAGGTCGTCCCCTACAATCTGCACTTGCTGTCCAATCTCATCGGTCAGTTTGGCGTAAGAGGCCCAGTCATCCTGATCGAATGGATCTTCGATTGATACGATAGGGTACTCAGAAACAAAGGACTTGTATACGTCTTTCAGGCTGTCACCCGAAATTTTGTGTGAACCGTCATTGTTCTGGTCAGGAAACGTAATGGATGTTAATATACACGAAATATCATTTCTTACTGTCATATGCATCTAAAGAACACGAAGAACTATTAGGCATATTAAAGCACAATAAAAAAAATAGTAAATCTTACCTCCTCCTTGAAATTAAGATCATAAGTCTTATCCTTTTCGCTGTAAAATTCAGAAGCAGCAACATCCATCCCAATGACAACCTGCCATACGTACATAAACTAAATGTTATACAAAAGTAGATCAAACCAAGGGCTGCACATGAGCTAAGTAAAGGGGAAAAAATGAAATACCTTTCCAGTGTACCCAGCCTTAGCTATGGCCGTCTTCAACAATTCAAGGCCTTCTTTGTTTTCCTTCATAATTGTTTGGTATAACAATCTTATATGAGCATTTGGATTTAAATCTGCAATAGAAGTCAACACACACTGGTACTACAGCTCCTTTTACCATTTATTGTTGAGTGGAACGTTGGACGGAATTACTAGTACTCACTCCGTTCTTTTTTACTTAACTTCCTAGAATATGTACTGTCAAACTTTTTAAAATTTGATCACCAATAGATTTAAAATTATCTAGATTAGCTATACAAAAATTATATCATTAGATTTGTTATTAAAAATACTTTCATAATATTATAATTTTATTAGTACTTCTTAGTGTAAAATTATAAAAAGTAATAGTCAAACTCACATCTCAAAGACCGTAAAAAATAAAAAAAACATCAAATAAAAAAGAACGGAGGGAGTACTGTCATGCCCTAGGCAAACCATACAACCTACCTTTTGTGAACAATGACCATAAAAGCAGCTAGCTTGCTGCCCATTTACTTATACAGAGTAAAATTTGATCAGCCGTCAGACCTATTAGATGTTGCTTAGTTATCACTTATCAGTAGCGGAGATTTAGCTTTAGTCAGAACATCTTAATCCAACATGTAATGAAACATTGTGTTTTACAATCAGTTCTACTGTATAGTCAGTTTCCCATCAGGTTTCCCAACAAATTATTAATACATACTAACAGCTTTGTCCTGGCATATTGACAAGTGGAGAAACGTATGAGTATTACCTGAATGTTAGGAGCAAAGCCACCTTCATCCCCAACATTTGTGGCATCTTGACCATACTTCTTCTTGATTATACTCTGCATAAAGAAGAACTGGCATTCTAACTACATATTCTGAAGGTCCACATACAAAATAAAGAGGTTGATCGTTCACCTTCAGGTGGTGGTACACCTCAACTCCAGCCTTCATGGCCTCCTTGAATGACGAGGCACCAGTAGGGAGGATCATGAACTCCTGTACAACAGCTAAATGAGCAGAGAATATAGTTGAACACATGCGCCGAGAAATTCATGTTTTACAAACAATGTTACCTGCATTGCAAGTTTGTTTCCAGCATGCGATCCTCCATTAATCACATTAAAAGCAGGTACAGGCAGCACGAGAGTCTTGTTTCCGGCAAGATTTGCAATATGCTGCAAATATATGATATTTCGGTATGACTTCAAAATTTTCAAAAGAATACAATTATAAATCATGGTTTCATTGTTTAACAGACCTGGTAAAGAGGAATCCTCTTCACCATAGCTCCTGCTTTGCACACAGCAAGTGACACAGCAAGAATAGCATTTGCCCCAAGCTTTTGTCGATTTAAGCACATCAAAGGAAGTCAGTATGAACAGCGAAATATTTGATGCAATGTATGAACAGCGAAATATTTTATGCAATCATGCAAAGTTAAAAAGCTGAATCACTAATTCCATGATACCTTTTGTTTGCACCAACCCCAGTTGTTCGAGGTTCCATCAAGCTGTTGGACCATAAAGTTATCAATGTCAACCTGCTCGGTAGGATCCTGCAACATAACTCACCATTAGTTAAACAAGCCATCTTGCTCTTTTGAGCATCATGCCAATGAAACTATATCACTTGAGATACATATATACCTTCCCGATCAGTGCTGGTCCGATAATAGTATTTACATTGTTCACAGCCTTGCGAAAGACAATATGAGTCATTAGTTATTTTGAAGAGAAATGAAAACACTCATCAAAAAGCACACAACAGTTGCAACAACTGGTGCATGCTAATTGTTAATAGAAACTGAGCCACAAAATACATAGCAACCAGTTTTTGCAACTAAAGTTCGATGATTATTGTATTAAGATATGTGCACTACCGCATCAACGATTCAGACATTTTCAATAACTAGCATCATGGAATGTCCTAGCATAGCATGTACTTGGATTATTAAATGATGTTCAGCTGAACTACACTAGCTTGGATTACAATGCATAACCATTTTTTCTCGAAAAAGTAGGAGAGTTGTGCTTCATTCATTAAAAAGAAAGAGTTACAGGGGGGTTCGAGGCCGATTACAGGCAGGGAAACAAACTAAAGTATTACTAAAGGATTACAATGGGGGAAACGACAGACTAAAGAGATGGATGACAGACAGGCTGGACAGTCACTGCCGACTGAGAAGGTCATACAGTCTTGAATTTGCAATGAGTGACCAATTGTGGAACTCCTTAATGCGGAGGACTAACTCCCCTACAGTGAAGGAGCCTTGTTCATGACGCAGTCTATTCCTTTCTTTCCAAATCATCTAGATCACTAGGATTGTTAGAGTATCTAGCCCTTTTCGCTTTGAGCTGGGGACTAGCTCCCGGATGGCTGCCCAATGTGCCTGAAAGGTTTGCTCATTGAACTGGTATGACGAGCAAATGGACAGCCAGGAGAAGATGAGGAACCACGTCTTCTTAGCCACCACACATCCAACAAGCAGATGGTCTACTGTCTTGGGCTCCTACTCACAGAATAGGCACTCAAGCGGCACTGGGATGTTGAACCACCGAAGACTCGAGAAAGTCCAGACCCGGTGTTTTAAAGCAAACCAAGCAAACAGCTTTGCTTTGAGTGGTATTGAGCTTCGCCACAATTCAAGAGCACAAGGCAAGAGGATGGTACCAACCATGGCACATGGCATTGTATGACGATTTGGAGGTGTATGTGCCATTGGTAGTCCAACGCCATTTCATGGTGTCCGAGACTCCTTATTGCAAATGGACCTAAGTTAGAGCTGAGCAAACAACAAAGAAGTCAGAGATGACACATGAGCTGTAGGGTCCTCGCAAATCAGTCATCCACTTATTATTTGGAAGGGCTTTTCCGAGAAGTCTTCACTCTTTCCCAGATGGCCGATGCAATGTCACAGATACTTTGCCCTTGCAGCCATGCATCAGTCCAGGATAGTGTTGAGGTGCCACCCCCAATCTCAAAGGTCACTGATGCACGAAACAATTCTTCAGTCGCCTGGTCTTCTTGCAGGCGAACGCGCTGCCAAATCCGCGAGGGGTCGGTGCGCGCCAGCCATTCCCATCGGGTTCGAAGGGCGATGGCAGCTGGCTTCAGGTTGGCAATGCCCAGTCCGCCATGCACATATGGTCGACAAGTTTGGTGCCAGCTGACAGGGCATCTCCCTTTCTTGGACAGGTCAATCCCAATCCAAAGGAAGTCCCGGCAACTCTTGTCAATCGCTTTGATCGCCCATTCAGGAAAAATCAAGGTGATTGGGGGGTAAATTACCATGGATGTGAGGACTGTCTTAACAACTATAAGCCTCCATGCGCGCGAGAGCAGACGCACTTTCCAAACAGGAAGATTGCGTTGGACTTTGTCGATAAAGGGCAGCAAGTCACAACGCCGCAATTTACTCGTTGTGAGGGGCATTCCAAGATAAGCAAAGGGGAAGACGGCAGTGCTACATTGGAAGATCTATGTTACAGTTTGTAACTCCTGATGTGTGCAGCCGATTTGAATTAAAGTTGACTTTTGCCAATTTGGCCAAAATCCTGTAGCATTCCCGAAAAGGGATAGGATTTGCCGGACAGCAGTAAGGTCTTGAATGTTTGGTTTAAAGTGTTATGAATATTGTGTATATGTATTGAAGAGGCCTAATGAACAATAGTACAAGAGGGTATTACAGATAAGGACGGCATATCAGGAATAGAATACAAACTCTATATCCTAATACAACTATATTCTTAACACCCCTCAAATGTAAGGCGTATGCAATAGTATTGCATTTGAAAGAGTTAACATTAAAATAGTAAAAATCCAAAATTCAAGTCTTGTAAACGTCGTCGTAGCATGCGGCTCTTGAAAATTGTGTCAAAGATAGATCTCCATCATAAGTCGTGCAGTAGCCCATAAAGCAGATCGAAGCCCAAGACGGCGGCGGTGCAGTGCACAAGCGCAATAGAAACGTAGTGCAGAAAAAGCGCAGCGGCTTTAAAAGCCCGGGACGGCGGCTCAAAGAGAAGCGGCGGTCATCATAATGACTTCTACGACCTGCACGCAGCTCAGAGAGAAGAGCGACGGTTGCTGCCATGTGAAAGACTACACTAAATCCTAAAGGATCGGCTAGCAAAGCAATCGACTAACTAACACAAAAAATTATGGACTCACATGGTTTGAACGAACTAGAAGATAGAGGCTATGGATTTGAATGAACGCAACGGAAGACTCAAAGTTGTAGATACTAACAACAACAACATCAAACTTCTAAAGACTCAAAAGGCTATGGATACTAGCATTCACCGGGAAGCAAAGACTCTCACCCATGATCCCTTTACTAGCCGCCTCCTCCCACATCCTATCTGCCCCTCATGCGCAGGCAGACCAGTTGCGAACTACCATGAACTCCCCACGGGCGACCTCTGGGATCTCCCTTTAGGCGCATCCGGGATTCTCCCCAAGCTTTTGACCTCCATCACCCGCCTTCGTCGACCGTCCCTGGGGCTCCGCCTCCTTTGCCAGTCTGGTCGGAGCCTAACGCCCCGGCACCCCCGAGTCCTCGGCTGCTTCAACAACCCCGGCGCCCCTAGGTCCTGCTGCTTCAACGCCCCCGACCAAATCTGGCTCGGGAAGAGGCCGTCAAAGCCAGCCGAGCATGGCGGCTACGGCCCAGAGAGACGACGGCGACGTCAATCACCGAGAAGAACCCCGCCGACGAGCGTGAAGAGCCCAACGGCGGCGGTGAGCCGGAACTGGCAAGGAAGAGTCCGAATCCGGCGCAGACGAGGCCGGATCTGAATAGATTCGGGTGGAGCGAGATGGATCCGAGCGGGAAGGTGGCGTGCTGGCAACTGACGACGCCGGATTTGGTGGAGCAGGAGGAGGCAGCCGAGCCAGGCCCGATCCGGCCGGATCTGACGAAGAGCAGCGGCAACTGATGACGACGAATCCAGGCAGGAGAGGCGTCAGGATGTCCGGATGGATCCGGCGTGGAGGCGGCCTGATCTGAGCGAGGGCGTCGCGGCGGTGGACGGATCCAGCGTGGAGGCGGCTCCTGAGCGGATCTGGGGCGGCGACCAAATCCAGTGGCGAGCTAGGAGGCACGGCCAGATCTGGAGACGAGGCGGCGGCGGCTTGATCCGAAAGAGGCGTCGGCGGCTGAAGACGAGGATGAAGAGGCCGGCGGCGGCGGCGTGCGATGGCCGCCCCCGGAGTGGAGAACGCTCCTCTCGGGGGCAGCAGATGCGGAAGCGAGCGGAGGTTAGGTTACAAACCCTATCTTTGATACCATGTTATGAATATCGTGTGTATATATTGAAAAGCCCCAATAGGCAAATTATATAGGGAGTATAAGAGGATATTACAAATAAGGAAGGCATATCAGGAATAGAATACAAACTTTATATCCTAATACAACTATATCCTTAACATAAAGAACAGTATGACATCATCCACGTATAGAGAGCATTGCGTCGGGATTGAAGGAGTAGGGGTAAAAATTTGAGCTTGCAATGCATAACCATGAAGCAAGTCATTAATATATTGTAGAATACCTACGCACTGGATCAAAAGAATGGACAGTGAACTAACCTTAAGAACACCTTTGCCAAGATAATCTGATCCTCCGTCTCTTAACTCCAAGGCCTCGTATATTCCTAAAGTCAACATTTCGAACATAGAAAAGGTCAATATTCTGCATATAGATGTAATGGTGTAAGAATGCATGCGGAATCTGTTTTGTGATGCTTGAAACAATATCCTACTTATACTATAACTGAAGTAAGATCTTTAGCACGAAGAACCATCAACATCTGAAAAACATGGTGGTGTTAGCCACATCAACGACTTGAAAAGTCCACGCTGCCTTCAGTTTCATTTACATCCACGTCGTTAGAAATTTTCAGGTAAGTTCACCAATGTCATGATGTTGATGATTCTTCCAGTATATTTTCTAGTAGATGTCAACACCCAGTCCTGACGGAGACAACTACGCATCTCCTTCCATCCATGCACACATACCGAACAGGGATCCAAGCCAACCGTTCAATAAACCCACCATATGTAATCACAAAACAATCAGATGGGTGTACCATTTAGCACAACTTAAAAACACTTGTTTTTTGCTATTTGCTCCAATTTAACACTGTTTTTACTTGCTATTTGTTAGTCACACGCAGCTGGATTGGAGCAAAGAAGTGTTCATATGACACAACTACATGAAGAAGCAATTGCTTCACCGCGGAAATTCCTCAAACCTGCACGGTGGAAGAGATGGCGCTGGTAGTACTACGTACCGGTGGAAGCGCCGCTCGGCACAGCGCCCCTCGCAAAGCTACCGTCGCTGAGGCCCACGTCCACCTGCGCGCAATCCAGAATTCCAACACAGAAAACTTCAGCTCGCACCGAAACAGCCGGGGTACTAACTTGCAACGGCGCACCACGCGCGCAGCGGAATCAGGACCCAGCCAAATCGAGTCAAATTCGAAAAGCTCCTCCCAAATTCGCGCACCTCGACGGTGGGGTTGCCGCGGCTGTCGAAGATTTGCCGCGCCTTCACGGACTGGATCGTCACCGCCATCGCCTCTCCGCCGCCGCGCCGCGCTATCTCCTCCTTATCTCGGGACCTCGCGTGCGTGCGCGCAAGAATTCGTCCTCTCCCGTGTTCGTTTTCGTGTTCGTGTAGCGGTTTTGTGTTGCCACTCCACTCGAGCTGAGGCGGCTGGCTATATGTAAGCCTGTAAGGGAGCGGACGGATGGGGTGGGGCCACTCGGCGTCCGGAGATTTTTCTCCCCGACGTCAGTGGTGGAGTACGTGGGCCCGCTTGTCAGTCTCGCCAACGAGGCCCCGTAACTTCGCATTCATTTGCTTGGAGAAGGGGGCAATCTGACATGGGCAATTAGGCATGTTTGCCCTGTTGTTCAAGAATATTCGAGCATCATTTGCTAGATTTCTTACCGTTTTGACTTCGGTCAATAACTTTAGTTATATTTTATAATTTTTAGACTGTTTGTGAGGGAGAATATATAGTAATAAAAATCTACGTATGATTTTAACTGATATAAATAAAGTTGTTACAGTATATATCACAAATTAATTTAGGTTGTTCGTGAGAGAGAGTATGGAGCAATAAAAATCCACGCGTGGTTTTAACCGATATGAATGAAGTTATTATAGTATGTACTATAATTAATTTATAGACACCATCTTAAAAAATATTTCGTTTAAAAGCTAGTTGTTATAGAAAAATTAAAAGAAATAGAAATAGAAAAGAGAAGACCCATATTATGCAAAATGCGACCAACACTGTAACCTTTTAAATATGGAAGGCAAGATTTAGGTAGCGTTCGGAATAACGATAATTTTTATTTTTACTGAAATTTTACTATAATTATTTTATTTTTTACTATAGTTAAATTAGCTTATTGACTGATTTACCGGTTGGATACTTGGACTAGCTACCGATGTGACCACCAAGAACCGATGTTCGCTGTTTTGCCGCTGCAGTCTTTTCTCCTTTGCTACTGCATGGTTCCTGTGCGAGGTAGGGCACCTCTTCTTTTTAGTTTTCAAAAACTAATTTTTAAATTTTCTTTATAGTAATTAATTTTTAAATAAAATATGTTTCAAAGATAATTTAAAAGTTGGTTGTAGTATATGCTATAATAACTTTATTTATATAGATCAAAATCATAAATAAATTTTTATTACTCTGTTTCTTTTCACACAAATTAAACAATATAAAAATAATAAAACTATAGCTAAAATATATGAGTCGAGCCAAACAGAACATGCCCAGTTGTCCTTGGGAGAGAAAGAGACGAAGTGGCATTTCGACTCGTCGCCGTGGTCACCATCGGGCTCTCGAAGACAACGATAGGTAGCTGGTAGTCACCATCTGGCTCTCGTAGACAACGAGATGTTACATTGCTAAGAGAAATTCTTCTCGATCCAACCAGCTATGCAACTCTGTCGACCAGTGGCGGAATCAGGATTTAGTTACACCTCAAGCTGAACTCTAACAACTTAAAACTAACGTCAATTTGTACTTATGCCACGATATAACTAGCAATGTATATCCAACTGTCATTGGTTTTAGGAACATACCTTTGCTAGTAAACCAAAAATTCCTGGACGATGCTTGATCTGGGATGTTTAGAAAGAAATATGAGGCAACAAATTAGACAGTCAGGATAATTTACTCCAAACAGACTCATTTTGTATTATCAGCAACCATCCAGAAACCAAAACCACCACCAACTTATAATCAGCCCAACACTAGTAAAACCCTAATTGCAATAGCACAATCTACACTCACATAAGTTCACAAAATTGCAACTCCCAGGTATTTAGAGCAGATGTGATCATGCGATTTGCAAAAATTAAATATTTGTCATCCCAAGACACATCTACATGTTTGCAAGATTCAGTAACCAAAGGATACGTGCAATATTCAAATTAATAATCACACAGTGCAAACCTACCAGAAGGAAATTGAAGCAACCATCAATCAATCATCACATTTCAATATAAAACAAGAAATAACCCTTGAATCTGAATTAGCGCAATCTAAGGATTGATCTGAAAAAAGTAAGTGCTTTGTTGAAAATCTAGCGCAATAACAAGAAATATACAACAAGGATTGACTAATAACTCACCTTGCTTTGTTGAACCCTAGGAGCGGGCGACGGCAGAGAGGGGCGGTCGAGGCGGGCGGCGCGAGTAGCGGCGCGGGCAGAGCTGCTCTGGCGCGCCGCACAGGAGGCGGGCGACGCAGAGGGAGGCAGGCGGGAGGTGGGAGGCGCGGAGAGAGGCGGCTAGGCGCTGGCCGGAGGCGCTGGAGCGGGCGAGCTGCCGGAGCCGAGCGAGGCTTTGGCTGGAGGGGCGCGCGCGGAGCGAGGGCGGGCAGGCGCCTCTGGCGCGCCGCTCGAGAGGCGGGCGACGCAGGAGAGGTAGGCTGGAGGCGGGCGCGCGCGCACACTGAGGCGGGCGACGCGAGATAGAGGGCAGCGCGTGAGGCGGGCGCGCCGAGAGGGGGTAGGCCGGGAGGTGGGGAGGCGTCGGGAGGGGGGCGGCTAGGCGGCGCTGGCTGGGAGGCACTGGGAGCGGGGTGGGCCCGGACCGGGAGCTGAGCGACGCTGGACGGGAGGCGGGGCGACGCCGGGAGCGAGGCGGCCGTGAGCCGCTCTGAGCAACGCTGCTCTGGGAGGCGGCGACGCGAGAGGGCGGCCGGAGCGGGGGCGCGGGAGGAGACGAGCAGAGACGAAGACGAGGGTGTATCAGGCTAGCGCGTTAGGGTTCTAAGCCTTTGAGGCAGAGACGAGCAGGCCGCAGACGAGCAGCTGTTCTGCGGGCCGAGCGTGTGAAGTGGGCCGGTGCGGGATGCCCGAATGAAGCGCGCGGGAGACTATCGGCCTGGAGAGCTGTTGGGCTATTGGGTTACCTGGGCTGAAACCTAGTAATATTACCCCAGGCTGGACTGAAATAACTTGGGCTATACACTACAAATTATTTCACACCCCGGGCTAAAGCCCACCTTACCATGGGCCTAATTCCGCCCCTGACTGTCGACGAAGTATATGAACAGCTCATCCGACTTCCGGAAGCTAGCATTATGTTAATTCCTCTCGTTTGGGACAAACTAACGCGTATGCGTAGCTTTTTTTTTTTTGTCTAGAAAACGCACACTCGGTGTTGCACAAATTAAAGCTGATGATATAAATGGTGAATTGCTACTACAACTTTTGTGTTTACTACTAGTTGCTGTTTTTTTATTCAGAAAATAAGATGTTTTGTGTATGATATTTCGGAAACGGTTTTACGCCGTTGCACATGCATGATAATGAACTCCTTTTTCCTGATGCACTAAACCCTCAACACGACCAGCTCCTCTCTCTTGATTTCTCTTTTGTTTTCTTTAATTCTTTTGGGCAAGAAACTAGACCAAAGTACAAATTCAGCAATGAACAAACATATGGCTGTTGAGGTGTCTGTACCAACAATTTCAACACTCCTCAGGCTAAGGCTTAGACATGCACTTAAAGTGTGCCGTAATTATTATTAATAATATTTTATGTCTTTAATACTATATTAAATTATATATAGCGATCAATTTATTAAAAATTTAAACTGATGCAGAAAAGATAGAAAATACATTTTAAGAAGGCAGCCTAAAACCTAGGGTCAATACTTTGTCAAAATTGCTGGCCGACTGTAGGTCACGCACATCCCTCTCGAGAAGTCGCGAGGTACGTCAGTTCCATTTTTATTTCTGTAGCCACTGTTTTGGGCTTTACTTTTCTAGCGATCTCTGTTCAGTTGACCATACATCGTTCTCCTGTCCGTCTCAATATTGACATTTCCATTTTTTTAAAGTTTTCGCAGCATGTTCCGCTACGCCAAAAAAAAGGACATCATTTTTAAATCAACCAATTTTGTTGTGACAACGAATTTGACTTCCTCTCCAAATAAAAAACGGTAAGGAATTTGACTTCGCCTTTGCAATTTTGTTGTAGTACCATCACAACGACGATGTAAGAAGACACTCTCATCAGAATATTTAAAAATCGAAGTTCAAAATGTGTAGTGTTTCATGGACTTGTATCTCTTACAAAATAAATGGGCCTCTGCCTTGATGATAGAATGGGCTTCGTAGAGCATGATGGGCCTGTATCTTGACCACGAAGCAACGAAACAGCCTAAATATTTATTAGGCCTTTATGGGACATTGTGTGGTATGCTTGTAGATTCTTGCAATTTGGGAGGCCAAATCGGCAAAAACCAAACTTAAAATCAAATTGCACAAACTGACGTAGCGAGGAGGGCTCCGGTGTAAAATTCCCGCCTTCCCGGCATCTGCCCGACGGCGAACGGCGCACCACCGCTCGCCGCCGGCCATGGCTTCGCGTAAGCACCTCGGCGCTTCATCCCGCGCGCTATACACGCGCGCGCGACCTCCCTAACCCGTATCCTCTTCTCCCGCGCCGTCCTACTCGAGTAGCAGGAGAAGCTGCGGCGGCACGTCGACGAGTGGCGCTTCCGCTCCCGCGCCGCCCTCTCCGACCTTGGCTCCTGCTCCCTTTCCACCTCGGTGTCCTCTGACCCCGTCAGGCTCCGCGTGGCCCCCGCCGACCAACGCCGGGGCGGGCGCCGCGTCCCTCCTAACCGCGGCGGCGGCCGAGGATAACGTCGCCGTCTCCAAGTTCGTCGCGTGCTCCCCCACCCCTGCCTAGAGATATCCCGCCTCTCTGATGCTGTACGCCCGCTAAACCCACTCGTTCATTTCGAATTGTTAATGTGTAGTCACTTGGTTTGTAAGCCAGAATTGGATCACATGTCCTCAACCACATTTGATGAACTTTGAGTTTGCTATTGAATTTTGGGATTCCCTTTTGTAGCAAGTTTTTAGTGAATTTAGCTTTAGCAGTGAAACTGGGACGCATCTGATAAATCTGAACATGTCAATTCAATTCAAATGTGCTCAATAAGCAATGCCGGTCCTGAAATTCATGTGAGAAGCTTGTGGTGGTGGTGGTGGGGGGGGGGGGGTGGGGGGTGATTGTTACCTTATTCATTTTCCTTTTGACTTATTTAGGCATTGAGGGATCTCTACCGGCAGCTGCTCCTCTTTGGGCAGAGTGCAGGGGGGATCCCGAACGAGGCACTTCTGGAGGGGGAGCCACAAAAGACGTTTGCAAACTCAATCCCATTGTTGCTCGAGGTGTCTGAGATCGTCAATGGGCTGGTGTTGATCCTTGGGAACCTTCTCCGACAGCTGGACGCTATCTGCTCAGTCCGTGACAAGAATGTGCGCCCACTGAACTCATTCAGGAGCTTAGATTTGAGGACGGTGTTTGGATCGCTTGGTGAGGGGCTTGTCGTGTTCCTTTTGTTGGATGAAGTCTTGAGGGACAATGGCAATGCCAGGAGCTATCTATCTCTATTCTCAAGGTACTAATTGTTAGTAGTTTACTAGGTTCATTTGGTCTGAATCATTCCACGCAGGTAGTCTGGGGAGTATTAACTGCGTATGTTACACTGAGAGCACATCTTCTGGTTGTTCGGTGCGGATGTAATACTGCAATAGCAAATATTTGTGGAGATTCATCTATGATCTACTCAAGTTGCGAATGGGTGAAGTAATGCTTTTTTTTTTGGAGCATGCTTGCTTTGAAGTACTTATGATGGTTTCCTACTCGGAGTTGCTTTTGTCCTCAAGGTAAACTTCGTTCTGATGCAATGCTTGTTTCCTGCTATTTTGCTTTACCAGGACCATCTACGAACGTGTTCTTGTTTTACCTTGCTGATAGTTACATTGTCCATTTTCGGATGCAATGCTTCTTTTCCTGTGCTTATAAGTTCTTTTTCCCAGGTTAGTGTATTAATGTCCTGCCGTGCTTCTGTTGCAATCTGATGCCATTTTCAGGTTTTGCAGCAAGAAAACTGACCTCAGTTGGTTTGCTTGCACAAAAACAAAATTCGAGGGAGAGATGGGGGACAGGGACAACAAGAAAATACATAGAAGCACGAGCGGGGCTGCTTTCGCCAATATAAAACTTTGGCGTTCAAGTCCACCTGTTAGGACAGAGCTACTTAAGGTGTTTGCGTTCACTTTGGATGTCCAGCCATTCTTCATTCATACCGATAAGGTCATATTAGTACGTCACACTGGATCCTCCAAAAGAATAGCAAGGTTTATCTCTTCCTTTTGAAGACTAAACGTCCCTTATTTCCATAACAGGCTGTTGTTGACAAGGGAATGCGCTACCGGCAGGACAAGGCCCTGTTCTCTTTTCGGTTTGTGACTTATGGCTTATGATTTATGCTACGGTAACTAGCTTTTAAATAGAGTATTTTTTAATGTAGGGTCTACAAATAAATTATAATAGGCATTATACCGATTTCAGCTATATCGGCTAAAATCGCACGCGAGCGTCTCTTTCCATACTATCTCTCGCGAACAGGCAGAATTCAAAAATTTAAATCATAAGCCACAATCCAAAAGAATATCCTACAAGCTTGTAGAGTGTGGCCTCAGTCTTGCTACAACAGTTTTGAGATGATATTGTCAGATAATACGATGCCTTCTCGTTGTTGCCTGCTAATGATTTTGCATGGGCTGAGGAGTTTTTACACTAACAACAAGAACTCAAATACGGAGGTCAGAGCTACTTAATCACCTGACCTTATCAAAGAAGTTCGGAGACTGTAGTGCCATGCCATATCTGTTGTGCTTAAATTTAGCCCTGTTCTGGAAATTGAGAAAAGAAGGAAAAACAGTGCATTGTTGGATATGAATTCTCTTGTACTTCATTCTGTGATTATTATGGTTTAATTTCACAACTGCTGAAAGCTCGAGAATTCAGTACAGAGTACAAACATCTCATCTCGAGAATTCTCACACCCTGTTTGGATGTTGGAATTGGGCTGGGAAATCGGGAATTGGAATTGTATCTGACAAATATCTGCTGTCTGGAAGATAAGTGATTTGGAATTGGATTTAGGGCCAATTCCGCTCCAATTCCACGGACAACTGCGAGTACCCCTCCCCCAATATCGAGCTCCACCCCTTTGAATCGAGCGGAATCGGCCGGACCCGTATTTCCTCAACTTCTCTCACGACACGTGATACATACACTCATTTTGATGCAACTGCCGAAGACGAGTCTCGTTGATCTGCATCCATCGGCAAGCTCATCTTCTTCCCTGTTGTCAGTGCCGCCTCCTTGCGCCTCCAGTCGATGCCCTCGATAGCACCTCCTCGTGCCTCGTCTTCATTTGGTGAGGCCTCTTTTTCCATCCTCTCTAACGCTCAAATCTGCCCATCATCGTCGTCGACCACTTCTCCTCCAACCTTAAGTGGTAGCGAGCTGGACAAATTTAGGGTTCACCGTCGCCGTCGGCAACTCTGACCAGATCTAAGGATGCAATTGCTGCATCCAGTGCAATATCCTAGAGACCTTCACTACCACTGACGGCGAGCCCCATAGTGAAGCCACTCGTCCAGGTGTGTGGTATCACACCAATTTCAGCACCATTTTCTTTTGCAACCAAACATGATTTGGAATTGGCTATTGATCTGATTTCCGTTGAGCAAATTTCTTTGGCAACCAGACAAAAATATTGAATTGTAGCCCAATTCCAATTCTACATTTTCATAAACCCAATTCAATCCTGGCATCCAAACGGACCTTCGTCACAGTTTCCTTGCGACTCTATTCGGAATTGGCACCCGCAGGTGACATCTCCGCCCTTGCCACTCTACGGGGAAGGCGCGGCGCACGAATCTCAGCGCACGCCGCGCCTTCTTCTCGGCTCGTCCCTCCGTTTTCCCCAACTCCCACTCCGCTGCTCCAATGGCGCTGTCCCCGACGGCGCCCACCAACTCCTCCTGCTTCCACCCCCGCACCGTCGCCGGCCCACCCTCCTCTCTCAGGTCGGCCACCTCCTCCATCTCCTCGTTTCTCTGATCCCCCAAACCCTAAACCCTAACCCGCCCCAACTTCTCCTGTCCATTCTTTTTCCCCTTTTACAGCTTGGGCACCAAGGTCTACGTTGGGTTGATAGCCCAGACCGAGCTCGGTGAGAAAACAGCGAAAATTTACATTCGGATTAATGCCGGGGTTCATGTTTCCTCTTTTCCGGTTGTTGATTTTGGTTTGGGGTAGGAAATGCTGAGCAGGCTCGTCGGGGTCGTCGTGCCCGAATGTGAGCGCCGGGTTCTACACCGCTGTCAACCGGAGGATCTCTCTGGGGTAGGTGTGCGCTGAACCGTATGCGTATCCTTCCTTTGCTTGGTGTATGATTGCGTGTTTACAAATTGCAAGTTGTAACACCATGGGATTTGATGCTGCACAATCGTCAGAGTTAGCTGCACTCTCCATTTTGGGTTGTAGTTATGCTTGTTGCCATATTGGGCTAGTTCAGTTCATTTTCAGGCGTCGCGGTTTGCATGGAAATACTTGTAGGTTTCTATTATTATTATTATTATTATTATTATTATTATTATTATTATTATTATTATTATTATTATTATTATTATTATTATGTGAATGGGTGCTTTTGATTGTGTCAACTATCTGTGGACGTTGGCGACCTTTTAAGTCCAATGTTGATGGATGAGTATATATTTTTTTTGAAAAGATCTTATTTTGTAAAACAAACCAAGATGGGAGGTTGTATCAGTCAAGGACCAAAGAAACTCTTTGTTTGTTTTTGTTTTAGCAAGAATTCACAGATTTGTTTGCATTTGAGGCAGCCAAACATACCAGAATAATGTTGATGTGGTTTGTTGGACACATTTGTTCCCTTAATATGTCTCAGTTTAAGGTTTCTTTCTTTTGTCTAGTTTTGGTGCAACATTCTTTCAAATAGAAAAATGCCACAACTTTGATTATGATTTTCTCAATCATTAATTGGAATAGATTCATGACATCCTACAGAAGGTGCATGTTAAGTTTCAAGTCATTTAGATCAATGGATTAAAAGTTATATGTATTATTGGTTTTAAAATCGTGTTGGTTTTTTATTCTGTGTTGAAATAGAAGTCAGACCACTCCTGAGAGAGGTCAAACCGCCTAGAGGTCAGACCCCCCGTGGAGAGGTCTGACCGCCTGGGGCTTGCTGAGGCACGTGTTGCTCGATTTTTTTTGGATCTTTTTGTGCGAGAGATTGGTCTTTGAATTTTGTGTTTCCGTTGCATGTTTTTGATGATGCTTAGAGGAGGATTTTGAAAGAGTCATTCACCCCTTTCTGATTCATCATACCTGATCTTACAAATAGCTATCTCAAAATTTGCAGAAAGGTTGTTATGATCTGCAATATGCTAACTGTCAAGTGACAGTATCACCATACATATTGCTGACTAAGAGGGCATTCATATTAGATTTTGCTGGTTGTTTTTGGGTTTGATTTATGAATAGTAATAGTTTGTAGAAAGAGATTCACGTGTGATTTTGACCGCTATAGATGAAGTCACTATAGCGTTTGCCATAATCGACTAATAGACTCTGTCTTAAAAAGATACTCCGTTTAAAAATTAGGTACTATAAAAAAGCTAAGCAAACAGGCCCTATGTTTGTTAGTGAGCACAGAGTAAAAGACCAAAAGGGGAGAAATCTTAGTTGTATAATCGTTTCAATAATTATATCAGGTGCTCATGCATGCCCTATCTTCAAAACAGTTTGAAGGGTTATTGGAGCAAGGTGGTAGGATTAGCTTTCAACGAAGCAACACTCAAGCTACCTTACTTCCGATACAAAAACGTTTAGAACATATTTCTTCAGACAAAAATAAATGCTTTGAGAAGGATGGTGATTGGTAGGTGAAGAATATTACTGGAAGCCCAAACACACTGCCACAAGTTGTAATAAGCCTGTGACATATATGGCTCTCTCAGATGCTGCAGACATCGGACTTGTTCTTTTCGGTTTTTTAATTTTTACTATAGTATCTAATTTTTAAACGAAATATTTTTTCAAGATATGATCTATAAGTTAATTGTAGTATAAATTAAAAGCTCAACATCTGTACCAACTAAAATTGCAAACGAGTATTTTTCTCTCCATAATCTCTGTCACAAATAATAAAAAATTCAAAAATTTTAATCAAAAGTTATAAACAACAAAAACAGACCCATCGTTGACAATACAAATTAAAATGTGAAACAACTCCAAAATCGACAGCCCAACAGACATGGCCGTTTACCACTCACCAAATCGCTAACAGTGCCAACCTACCATCTCCCAGTTTCTCGCATTACCACATACAAAACCCTGGCCCTTCAAATCCGGCCGAATAGTAGGTGGTGGATGTCCGCATCTGCTTGTGCGGCCGGCAAGTACGAACCAGAAGCGGATAAGACCACAGTTTGTTAGGTGATAATGACACCGAGGTAGGGCCTTTCACCACACCAACTTCAAGAAATCAGAGAGGGAGAACTTTAGGAAATAATTACATGAGATGGGGCCATTTTGGTGAGGGTCCCAGCAATGGTCAGCATCGTCATTCATCGGAGCTGTTTAGAAGGAGAGGCCTGCAGGGCATGCATGCACATACTACACAGACAGACAGACAGACAGGGACACAACCAAGCAAGAAGGAATCAGCCTTGAGCCACTCCTGCCTGCACTGGCTCTGCCTGCATTCATCTCTCTCTCTCTCTCTCTCTCTCTCTCTCTCTTTGCAGATGGCAGTCACCTAATTCACTTATCACTCAACTTTCCTCGCAGTGCAATGTGATGGCTCTCCAGTCCTAGGATGTACTCATCCTAGACCCTCTAACTCAGCTTGCTACGCTATCTATCCATCGATCCCTGCTAGCCTGCTGCTGAGCCAGCGCCCAGCTTGGCTTTTTTTTTAACTATTTATTTTTTTATTTTAGATTTTTTATTTTTTTCTGTATTTCTTTATATTATTCGTGATAGATTATATATATTTTTTCTATTTTTAAATTTTTCTAAATTTAATTATGTCAAATAGACAACTCAGCTACATTAAAAAAAATAAGCCAGTTATAGTAAAAAAAAAGGCATAAACCAACGCCATTCAGAACACCCCCTTAACTTGCAGCTTTGGATTAGGTTCCGTACAATAGTCTATTTTGAGGATAGTTTTAGGTCCAATGTATTTAAGCTTGAGTTTCTAATTTTTAGCTTATTTTTTACTATTCATAATTTTTGTCTTTTTTATTTTTCGGTATTTTTTTGAGCTTTTTTACCAGTTCTTATTTCCCGTATTTGTTTACATTATCTGTGATAGGCTAATCTGTTTTTTATTTTTAGATATTTTTAAAATTAATTACGTCAAATAAGCACCGTCAGCTACAATATAATTTCAGCTAGGTACAAGTACAATTTCAACCATAAACCGCCAAATTTCAGCCCAACCGAGCGGCATCTTAAGCTTTTCATTTCATTTAAAGATAGTATTATAAATAATCTCTTCAATAGTAAACTATTCTTCTAACTATTTTATACTATTTTTACTATAACTTCTTGTCTCACACCTTTTCACTATTTACGTTGATTTGCAGGCTCAAATCATCTCTTACATAAGAGACAATATATTGTCTCTCTTCACCTCCATTCTATCTTATATAGAATTTTACTTATTTAATATGGCTAAATGACAGCTAAATTAGCACTATTAGATATACCCTTATGCAGGCAGTCAGAGTGAGAAGAGAACATTTCTGCTACTAAGGGCCTGTTCTATCT
The DNA here is from genome assembly GCA_036346265.1 of Melocanna baccifera. NCBI lineage: Eukaryota > Viridiplantae > Streptophyta > Magnoliopsida > Poales > Poaceae > Melocanna > Melocanna baccifera. The sequence continues at coordinate 26,754,346 of CM070692.1, read as the reverse complement.
GGCTTTTAGTTTTTACTACAATACCTAACTTTCAAAAGAAATATTTTTCCAAGACGGAGTCTATAAGTTAATTATAATGCACATAGAAAAGCCATTATCTATACCAACTAAAATCACATACGAGTATCTCTCGCTATAATCTCTATTACGAATAGCTAAAATTTAAAAATTTTAACAAAAAATTATAAATCATAGCCACAAAAAACAAACCCTAAATATTCGAAACACTCACTAACTTCCTGGCTGGTTTATGCATGGTAACTACCCTTGTCAATTCTGACAAAGGCCAGAGCCACTTCTCTCTGTAGAACGATGACATGCGCCTGTAAAATTATAGTAACACTTACTGACTAGTACTACATGACACTTTCACATATCTGCATGAGTGTCAGATACATTATACAAGTTTCATGGTGAGGAGTTTTTGGCCAATATAGCTGTATTTAAAGCAGGATTAGCAAAAATGGTACTAGTCACACGAAATTTGCAAAAATAGCTCTTTCACCACAAGGTCACCATGCAGGAGTGCCAACGAGGCAACACGTAGGCAAAAACGAACAGTCACCATGCAGTAGAGCGCTGTAGCTCCAAAAACGCACAGGCCTACCGCGTGGTAATTACTATAGCACAACTGTAGTGCTCTGTAGTAATTTTCAGAAAAATCCATTATGTATACATTTTTATAGGAATGTTTAAATACAACAAATGAGCTTAAAAATTATAATTTTTTTGTGGAGCCTCCTGACACAGTGTACTTGCTTGTGTAATTTTTCATAATTTTATCCATTCTATTTTTTCTCAAAAATTGTATACATTCTATTTTTAATATATTATTTTTTAATATCGTCTAAACAGTATAAATTTTTTAAGACTCCTTGTGAACTTAATTGCGTAAGTTTTTTTTAGAATTTTATATGTTTTAAAATAATCACCTTTCAAAGAACGGTGGCGAACAAACTAGAGTGTGAGTCACTATGTAAAAATAACTATTTAAAAATGTATAAAATTCTAAAAATTACATAATTAAGTCCACTATGTAAGGAGTCTTTAATAAAAAAATTCATAACGTTTGGACTCTATTTTCTATATTAAATTTTTTGACAAATAGTATATTTAAATAAATTTTTGAGAAAAATTCAGAATAGATAAGATTATAGAAAAATTACACAAGTACACTATGTCAGATGACTCCACAGAAAATTTATAATTTTTGGAGCTCATTTGTTATATTTAAAAATTCCTACAGAAAAATATACAAAAATAGATTTTCCTTAAAATTGCTACAGTAATTATAGAACACTGGTCGTTCACTTTTTGGAGCTACAATGGTCCGCTGCATAGTGACCGTGCGGTCTTGGCTCCCCGTCGGCACTCCCGCGCGGTAACCAGGCTATAGATGAGCTATTTTTTAAAATTTCACACGACGAGTACCATTTTTGTTAATCCTATATTGAATACGTATCATTTCGGTAAAAAAACTCTCAAGGTGAGCTAGATCACGTTTGTACGTACGTATAACACGTATGACGTATGTATACACCATGTACGTACTGAGGACTGACAATTCAGTTCTTTTTTTTAGAGAGACAGAGAGAGACCTGAGCTTCGATTTCAGGCCACTGACCGTGTGCCAGCACATTGTTGACCGGCCGGCCGGCCGATGTGTTAGCTCTGACTTTTCAGCTTCGTTTAGAAAATACCCCAAAAATACATGTAAGAAGGCGGTCTTGTGGGACATATGTGCCCTACTAATCGATCGACCGGCCGGGTGCAAAAGCAGATGTCACCGTCGCCAAAAAGTTGTCGTCCCATGTGGCAGTCATTCGTGTCCTTTCCTAAACAGATAATCTCCTCTCGTACTCTCGCCCGTACCTCTGTCCATTCGTATGGTGATCTCTGGGCCTATCTATCCGATTGAAAATTTTGTGGCAATTGATCCAAATTACTAACCTTTTAGGTTAGTCCATTAGGCTTAGTGGAAGTCATGGCGGGCAGCGAGGGGGAGGGATGAAGAAATCGGAAGCTTCAGATCTATATATATCCACTGGTGCAAAATTTCGGTTGATTTAAAAGGGAGGAATTCAAGATTTATCAAGCTATACATTATCATTTTAAGATTTGCCGCTCGATGTCTTAAAGATGCATGGATCTAAAAACCATGACAGCGAGATAATAAGTATCAAATCTTGAAATACCAACGAATGGAGTGACAAATCACTCCAGTAACGTATAGACAGTGTTAAAAAATATTGCCTAGCTTTTTCACGAGTTGGTTGGTCCGTAGACTGAATTCATAAGTAGAAATTTAATTAGTTATATATCCATGTTACATGCACGTCCATTTGTAAAACGCGCAGTTCTTGGTCACTAGTACTGTCAATTAGCTTGGGAACAGTGCTTGTTACACTCTATTGCGAGAACGGCCTCTTGTCAACCGTACACGTACGGTTGATCAACGGCAGGAGAACGAGCTAGATAATCAGTGGAGTGGTGTACACTCTCGGAGACCAAGGCTCCGTTTAGCATTGCGATACTGTGCTGCGTCCCATGCTAATTAAAGACAACGACTACGGAATACCCTGCTATGCAAGGTACCATTTTTATGTAAACATCGATTTAATTAACAAATGGACAAAGCTTTCTGAAATGCGCGCGCTGTAATTCCAAGAGAGGCCTCAATTAGATCAGTCGGTGTTCTTAATTAGTTAATTAATTAGGTCCCCCTACACTAACACTCGCACTGTCCAAAGTCCAAACCACATGAAATCGCCGAAAGCTCTATCCATGCACAGATCCGGCAACCGGTACATGCCTGCCTTATGCCTGAGCTCGATTGATCGCTGCTCTCACCTCTCCCTCTCTCTCTCTCTCTCTCTCTCAGCCGGTCAACCCAGCCGGCCTGCAGAGTCCTCCCTCTCGATCGGTCCAGAATCTTTGTATGGATCTCGATCAGCGACTGCCACTGCATGGAATGCATGCATGTATTGTGCACACAATAGAAGCTGCAGCTAGCTACAGTGATAGATCTAGGATTAAAATTTAGTAGAGATTAATAGGACTTTTTTCACTGGTTTATCGATGTCATAGCTAGTCGTCATCCCCGATGTCGTAGACCAGGCCCGGGTTCAAGACCTTGCCCAGGGTGACGCGCGTGCCCCGCGCCGTGGTCGAACGGTGTCACGGCGCGCCGGGGCTCCGCCTCGTTGCCCATGGCCCCACCGCGGTTCAGTGACGACGGCCGTGGACATCAACGCATAGCGAATCACCGACGGCTGCCACCCAGGGTGCGCAGACCGGAGCAGCGCAGCGCAGCGCCGCCGCTCGTGTGCGGGCACGCCATGGATGTCCCCGACAGAATGTTGAACTCCGTGCGCCGGCGATCGGATTCCAGGCCAGTGGGACTAGTGGCGCCCGTCCAAACCCCGAGGACGTTGACGCCAGGGGTGATGCAGTCCAGCCTGAGGGTTTTCGGGACGAGCCCGTTGGGCCCTCGCGCCGAGAAGGAGGCCACCATGGGAGCCGGCTTGACGCCAACGACCGTGCCCCTGAAGTTGATCGTTGCAGTCGAGTTGGCGATGTTGGCAACATATGCAGCTAGCTTTGAGCGCGTCGCCGTCGTTCTCGCCCACCGAGCAAGTAGGGAGGACTTGAGACATCTTGGACCGACCGGTAAGAGGAGCGCTAACCCCGGCCGACCCCGACGGATCCGCCCCTGGCTGGCTAGGCCAGGCAGCATGCCCTGAGCAGCACGATGGACGCATTCAGTCTTGCAGTGATCAGCGGCAGCGCAAGGCGCTCTCTAATGGCTAAGCTTGTCCTCTGCCCGTCCCATCTCTAGCTGTTGCGCGCCATACCTCCCAACTGTTGCTGCCTCGAAAAGGCGCCAGCTGCACGTGTGCCCCTGACCACCCCCACCACTCTCTCTCTCTCTCCTCTCTCACATCACATATATCACACCCACACACATCATATCACGTATCACTCCCCCTCTCTAATCTTTCTCTAAAGCTAGCGAGCCTCCATTCAATTCTTCAGGTGGCCCATACCTTAGCTCTGCATTGCATCCATGTCGTCCATGCCTGTTAAATTACCACCGCTGCTACTCACCACACTGGAGATGGGCAGGCTGCTGCAGTGCATGCTGCTACTGTTACTTGCATCAGCCTCAAACTTCGCGCTCGCAAAGCTGCACTGCTAGCTCTCATGCAGTAAAAAAGGCCGGGAACCAAACCAGTAACACCTGCATGCATGCATGATGCATGCTTGCAGCCTCCGGAATCATTTGCTCCCTTTTCACTGCATGCATCCATGCATGCTGCTGCTGCTGCTGCAGAAGCAATAAGCTAGAGCCTGCATGCAGCTACCTTTGTCTATGTGGTTAACAAAGCACGCATGCAATTGCATATGGATACATATGTTGTTCGACCCCATTTTTAAGAATAGGGGTATCATATTTCCCGTAACATCTTAGAAATTCAGTTGCGGACAAAAAATTATCATACCTGCTCACGAGCATCTAAAAGAATTTGCTTGATTAAAATATGACCTAACGGCTAAATCACAACAACTTTACAGGAGTTCAAACTCAAAACTTCACTTCAATTAAAAAATCTGATGAAATCCCGTAGAAATGTTTGAGTACGGTTGTAATCCTAACACCTTAACTGATACATTCTTTTTCTTATGGTGTCCATTATGATGAAAATAAGCAAGATTGGGTATACTAGATACTCAGCAAGCCACTTGGAAAGGCTATATAACTAATATGTAAGGAGTTCAAACAGATAGTGTCACATGTTATAATATGATAATAATAATAAATATAAGTTTGATGGCAAAGAACTTTGCACTTAAAATAGTAAAATAATATTTAATTAACAAAGAGTTTGTTATCCACAATTTTCATATTAAAATTATTCAAATTCTATTATGCCTTGTTATTGGAATCAACTATGAAACACAATTCCATTCACCAGGAGTATGGCGTATTCGAATATCATTTGTTGTACTCTACAGAGTTGTCTAACTTTACCTATAAGATATCTTAGTCTCATAATGTTAAGCTATAGATACATAACATAAGCTATAGAATTAAGATAACAAGATTGTTCACTGCTCTATTCTTTTTAGCTTCTACCTAATAGGCTCAAGGCCAAACAACCTTATCGGGAATCCATGGGCTAAAGCAAAAATTGCAGCCCGACATTGAGTGCATCTATTATTGTGAAGAACGGCAAGTGATTTTTTCAATCCCACTTCCATTTCACCCCTTATCTGTGGGCCATCCTGAAACACTGGTTTAGCTGACCTTCCAATAGATATTTGATTGAATCAAGCGGTGTACTAGATCATATTTGACAAGTCAAAACCTGTGGTTGAGCGAGTTCTATGTCCTTTACTTGGCATAAGAGTCTAATCCTTGTGAGGCTACCATTCACAATTCCTATGCACACCGGTACTACACCACCATATCTAAACTAGAGTCTCAATTTCTAGAGTGAGGTCATGGGTTCCAACCATCTAATGGCTTCCCACCAAGTAGCCTAAACTCTAACACCATTTGAAAGTCTACCAGCATGAAGCCGAATTATTCTTAGTAGTTCGAGTAAATCATTTTAATTGTACCATCTACTGATAGCTATCTATATAATGATTATTTATCAGAGTTGTCAAGGTAAATATGGCTTTTATAAATATGACAAGACTTTTCGATGGTAGGGTCTAACTATTCATCATGTCATTTCAAACTATTATTAAATATAAATAAGAGTGCTCAAATAGTAATAATGAAAGTTACGAGAATTTAATAGTACAGGATAAACATGATCAAATATATGCGACTTGCTTTTTATCCAGAGTCTTTGATTATTTCTTTGTAGGCTTTAGGTTTACATCATCTACTTTAATTGCTCCAATAGCTTCTCCACTGGCCAACTAGTTATATCCAGATACTAGTTCAAAAGAACGAATATAAACAAGTTTCTATTTTGTAGAATGCAAGCTGGGAATAAAATGCAATAAAAATATCCAGAAAAGATATAAAAGAATGTGGGTTCGGGTTGCTAGGGTTTAAAGTAAGTTTGGTTGGGTTGAATAGAGTTGAAAATGGATTAGACGGGTTTGAAATGGTAGAAATGAGTATAAATAGACTTAATAGGTTTAGGGTTAATAGTAATAGGTTGAAAGAATAATACCGGGTTAGTACTGTTCCTAGCAGGTCGGATTTGGTGAATAGTATTGATTCCGTTTATTGTGGTTGCAGATCGGGCTGAATAGTATTGGACTCGGGCTATGAACAGTATTGGGTTGAGAGTGAACAGTAATGGGTTTCGACCATTGGTCTTAGCCCACTTGGCCTACTGGTTTTCCACTACTTCGAGCTAACTTAGCCAGCCCAATGCTCGGCCTACCTGGCACGAATCCCAGTCGGCTTGAATGGTGCTATGCCGCCCGAGCAGAGAAAGAAGATGATGGTGGCGATTGCGCGTCGGCGAGAACTACCTGCGATGAGCGGTGGTGCTACAAGGGTAAGTGAGATATAAGCAATCCATTTTGGATATGCGCATAGTCGAAGGTGCACCAGAGATGTGAGGTCAGTGACGGTGTGGAGTAGGCATGTGGCCAAGGAGTGGTGTGACAACCATTGATGGCTCGGTTAGCGAGGTGGCAAGGTGTTGTGTGGGGTTTGACAAGCATGGCAGCAATGAACAGTGCGATGAGCTGGCAGGTGCATGGGCTAGCATGAAGCTAGGGAAACAGGGGGAAGTGCCAGGGCAGAAGGCGCTAAGGCAAGGAGTAAAGCGTATTTCCTAAAGAAGAAAGCGGAAAAACATGAAGAATTTCTGGATTTGGCAAGATTTTTGAATTCATGAAAAACTCAAATAAATTTCAAAATTTTCTATTTGTTTCATATATGATATAGGCATATGCAGGCAGGCATGCACTATGCCCTAGTCCTAACTATGCATTCATGCCACAGTGTCGTTTGCTTCCAAAGCAGCATAACAGACTGCTGCAGGAGAAGGAAATGCTCGGATGCAAGTACACATGCACTAGATTAGCTGAAATGATCAAGTGATCGAGCCTGCAGTACACCACCCACTACTTCCATCCCATTCTATTGAGTTGCATGCACCAACCAGTTCAACCAAAAGCTTAAACTGATGATAAAAGTTAGGCAATTCACTTATATATACTTCAATACACCCCCTCATGTGTAAGCTTATTCAGGCCTAAGACATAGAATAGAAATAGATTATAATTATTTTTTAATTACGCCAGCCAGGTCTTGAGAAGACCTCTTGGTTCTAATACCATGCATATTGAGTTGCAAGCTCCAGCCAATCACCCAAAACTTAAGTTGATAATAAAAGATAGATAATTCACTTATACTTCAACATTCATCATTGCTCCACTACCTTCAATTCCTATGTAGTAATCTTTCTTTGCGGAATTACACATGAAACAGTTGATCATGTCTCATTTGAAACACGTGAGTTTTCCCGATCCTGTGTGAATCGAACTGTTTCAGTGAAATTAATTACTTCGATATTTTTGTGAAATTTCTGCTTTCCAAACAATCCCTTAATTACCGCACAAATTAACTTGGGAAAATTCATGTATTCCAAACCAGCCTTGAATGGCTAAATGACATACATGCATGCAACAAAAGTTAGCAAATGCCATCTTACTAAAAAAATATATACATATACATACACTGTTGGTAGCTTTTACTTCAGTAAATTAATCTGCACGAGCTGTCAAATATATATTGGCGAGGCATGTCTACTGGCTCAAAGAGAATGAAGCACAACGAGTGAGTTGTGCTGTACAACTGGAGCTAGGTAGCTTATTACACGTACATTAATAGTTAAACACACCTGTGAACGTCTGGTTGGGACATAAAATATAGCAACAGTTGCGTGACATGTATATACTTGGTTGGGCTAGCTAGCTTGTGTGTGTAGTGCTGCAGCCAAAACACAACCAAAATGGAAAGGAACAGAGGAGAAGAGCTAAGCTAGCTGGTCTTTCGTTGGTGAAGTGGTTGCTCATGTGATACCATCTCGTTATCCATCTACTATAGCTATTTAGCCAAGTGTCTTGACACATCTGTTCATATGTGGAACCAACCCAACAACGAACTCACCCATCATTCTCCATAAAAATACGCATGGTTTGTACAAAGCTAGCTAGTCATGTAGCCTCCTTATCCAGCTCGAGACAAGGAGAAAAGATAGATAGGGACAGATTAATTCATATATAAAGCTGCTTAATTGATTAATTACCACTAAGTCCTTCCTCTCCTACATTCTGATGCATTGCTTAAGTAAACAAGGTAAAAGTAAAACACGAATTAATTAACACCAAGCACCAACGGAACACCAGTTTTAACCATCTATCCCTTGCAACTTGCAAGCAGATTACCACGGATTAAACAAACACGAGAAGAGCATAATTAGCAAAGGAAGGAAGACATTGATTAGCTCTTAGCTTCCATTCCTTTCCATGTCCATGCATGGTTGCATCCGATCCTTCCTTCCGTTTCTTCCATGTCCATCAGTACGGAGCCACGCGGCCGCCGCCTCCTCCTCCTCCGGAGCTGGCCCACCCGTAGGCGTCGCCGGGAAGCTGGATGCCGTTCATCAGGTCGTGGGGGAGCTGATTGGGCGCCAAAGACGGCTGCTGGTGTGATGGCAATGGGAGTGGCGGAGGCGGCGGCGAGGACTGCTCCGCCAGGCCCTGCGGCAGTTCTTCGTCGTCGAGAGGGAGGCGCTCGTAGGAGGCGTTGCCGAACGAGGCGGCCATGATGACCACGGGCCCGGATGCCACGAGCGCGCCGGCGACAGTGCCTCCCACGACCTGCCCCTGGCCGCCGGAGACGTAGACCGTGAGCCCAGTGGCGGACGGAGGGGCCGGCGGAGGGAGGAAGGACCCGGAGAGCGAGAGGATGTCGAAGCTGCCGGCGAGGCTGACAACGGCGCCGGGCCCCGCCCCCGGCTGCCGGATGGAGACGTTGGCGACGGCGCCGGTGCCGCTGAGCACGCAGACGCCGACCTGGCGGCGGCGCGCGAACGCGGCCACGCTGTCGACGACGTCGCAGCCTGCGGCGACCTCCAGGACGTGCGCGCGCAGGGCGCTGGCGCTGTCCCGCGTGATGATGACCGGCGGCTTGGGCTTGTTCTTGGACCCCGCGGGGCGGCCCCTGGGCCTCCGCCCGACCACGGCAGGCTGCTGCTCCTCGGCGCCCGCCTGCTGCCCCGCGCCCACCTGCTCCACCCCCGCGCCCCCGCCCTCGCCGCTCCCGGCGCTGTTGATGGTGTTGCTCTCGTCTACGAGCTCCTGTTTGGCCGCCATCCCATCGCCCCCGACCCCGACGAGCTGGTGCTCCTGGAAATGCTGGAAGTCCGGGTGCTGCCCCGGGTAGTGGCCATGGAACGGGTGGAACGCCACCGGCGGCGCGAAGTGGTGCCCGCCTCCGTGCGCCGCCGCCGCCACGGGATCCATGGATGGATCAACGGACTCTTGCGGTCCTTGGCCGGCTGCTCTTCGTCTTCGAGTTCTTGGAGGACGCTGCTGCTGCTGCTGCGAACGAGACGACGCGCGGTGGTGGTCAAAGGAGGAAGAGGGGTTCGTTTGGTTTGGTTTGGTGCGGTGCGGGGCTGGGTTTAAGACAAGCGCGTAGATTGGGGGATGCGGGGCCCACCAGGGGTGGGCGTGGGGCCCACCAGGGTTCGCTGTCGGTCGTCTGATCCTGATCGCGATCGCGCCACGTCGAGTTACTGCTGCGCTGGGCTGCAGGCTGGTGCTGGCCACGTCTCTCGCTGACATGTCTGATTGCGCGCGCGCGCTGCTGTGTTGACCCTCCAGGCACCACTCTTCCCTTCCCTTAGAAATTCTCTATAACTACAATAAATAAGTCTATTTTACCTTTTTAAACTTTTATGATAGCCTATGTTGTAATTTTGAACTATAAAATCGAATATTTTACAACCCTCAAGTACCAATACTGTTTATTTTACCCCTGAGGTAGATTGAAGGCGGTTTTACTCTGAGGGGACGTTGACATGGCAAATGTTTTGATATGTAAACTTATTTTAGGGTGATGTGACAGCCCAGTTAGCGTGATCATCAAATACAAAAATAAAATATATAACCGGACTCACCAGTCAGCCTTCTATCCTCTCATTCTCTTTTTCTCCTCACCAATAGCCGTGGTTGCCTCCTCTCCCCCCTCTCTCTGTGCAAATGCTTGGGTTTGTGACATCGTCTCAACTTCACCTACAACAGCCCACAATCAATTTGAAGAAAATTGCAACCGGCTCGACGAATTGCATCTTCTTCTCCGCGTTTGTCTGCGAGCCACAGACCCCAATCTCACAACGCCAATGAGATATCCAAAATATATTCACGTCGCATCGTGCTCCTGCCCGCAAACTTCATTTCCCCTCAAACAATTTTAGCAAAACGCCACAGGTTTGCCGGAACGTTGTTGTCTTCCTTTTCTCCGACCACACCTTGCCACCAAACTATGGTGGAGGAAGAGAAGCAATGCTGCCTCGTGCACAACATGTTCTAAGTGAGGTGAACCTGAGGGTGGGGTCGATGCACTCGGAGGTGGCCTGATGTATGGGAATGGCTCATCACTGGTCGCAGCGAGCATGAGCAAGGTATGTGCACGGTAACAGCGAGTTCCAGTGATCACAACGAGCGCGAGCAGGGGAGGTGCACGGCCTCAGCACAAGGGAGTCTGGATGCATTCTCATCTCAGCTCGAGATGACCCAGCAGGGCTAGTGATAGTAGCACAGCGATGGCGCAGCTCAGGTGAAGACAGGGCAAGGGCATCGAGGCGCTCATGATGACATGGATGGGGGTTATTGAGAAAGCATAAAAAGAGATGGGTGGTAGAGAGAGTGGAAGCAGTAGTGAGGATGAAGGTCGTTCTTGAGAATGACATATGGCCCTACTATATATATTTTTTAGTTTATTTGCATATTTGGCTGACTAGGCTAATTATGTATCAAAACACTAAATCCAAAACTAGCTTATGCGTCAAAACATCTGCCATGTCTACGCCATCCTGGAGCAAAACTGCCTTCAATCAGTTTAGGGGGTAAAATAAATGGTATTGATACTTCATTGTTATAAAAACATTCGATTTTGCAATTTGATGTTGAAACTTAGACTATCACAAGAGTTAAGGAGGGTAAAGTAGACTTATTCCTAACTACTATGACTTATCGTATTGAAACAACCCCAAAATTCAAAAGTTTGAATTTTTTTTGGCTTTTGTTTGAATTCCCTAGACTTATTCCTAACTACTATTACTTATCGTATTGAAACACCCCCAAAATTCAAAAGTTTGAATTTCTTTTTTGGCTTTTGTTTGAATTCCCAAAACCATTCCCAAATTTGGCAAATCCCTTGGAATTTGTGCATTTCCTCATTTGCTTCCCCATCTTCTCCATTCACTGGCGCCCCTGGGAAAGCCGCCTTCGTCACCGCCTCCCTATTTCCCCGTTCCACATGGCCGCACACCCTCGCCATGGATTGTGGCTATGCTCTCTCTGGGCGTTCACACCACAGCACTCAGGCTTGTAGCCATGGCCCTACCTCCCAATCGCATGACTCCCCTGCTGACCTCACTTCCTATCCTTGCTTGGCACGCCCAGTTGACCTACACCCTCTCCAGTCGTAGTTTTTCGTAGCCTCCACCAGATGCGTGTGTCCTCCGTACCAGCTACCATCACCCTTTTGCCAACTCCTGCAGAGGTTGTGGTACTACACTGGATACCTCGCTCGCTCACTCACTCCTTCGGCAGAGCCCCCGTCTTTTCTCTCTTCCATGCACCGACGCCACCCGAGCCATGCCACTGCTCCCACCGTCTTACTTCATCCTTAAAGCCCAATCAACTTCATAGAGAGCACCACGCCACCTCCAATTGCTTAACAGAGCTATGCAATCACCCTCTCCCTTACTGTAGCCTCCCCACCTTACTCCCCTGAGCTTGATGAGCTCCAAATGCAATCTCCCTCGTCCCTTCTTTAAATCCAATTGCTTTTGCTCATAGCACCTCCTTAGTATCCTAAACACCCCGAAGAAATTGCTCGGGCATGAGCATTTCTGTGCAACCCTGGCACCATGAGCTTCCTTCGGCCATGGCGCCTCGTCGTGGATAGCTTAGCTTAGACTTCCCCATCTCGAACCGCCACAGCTACCATGAAGCACATCCCCCACAGATGGTCAAACCGCACCCCACCTCATCGGAAGCTCGCCGGAATGGCTCCAAGCCACAGAAGAAGCCACATTCTTCTCTCCTCCTACCGGCCGCACTCACTCACCTAAACTTCTCCCCAAAGCCCGAAATGAAGCCGCCACACAAAGCTTCACCTATTTGTACCATCCACTGCCGTCAAAAACTCTCGCCAGCACTGAATCCCAACGTGGGGGTAGAGCCCTTATTTCTCCTACCGCTGAGCCAGTCGAAGGTAGAAAAAGGCGCTAGGCACGACGTGGCTGCTTCATGGCCGTTCGTGCATCGCGGACCGACCATCGTGTGTTGTTGGGCCGAGATGGCCAGCCCACCTGCCATTTTCTTTGATTTAAAAACTGCGTGCTACACAGTTCATTCTGGGCAACCTGTTATTGCAGTGCAATATAGCGGTTACTGTTCATTCGAACCCTAAAAATGAAAAAATGCACTGTTTCGACCGTTTTGATGCCCCAAACCCATTTTCGACTTCCATTCCACCAAACCAAGCTCCAATAAAATCCAAACCCTCCCAATTTGATTTTTACTATATTTTACTCCTTTTTATTTTATTTATTTTTGTAGCTTGATTAATTTCAAGTCCAAAACTTGTTATTTTATATGTTTGCGCTAGTTTTCGAGCTTTCCGAGGCGACCGCGCAAGGACCGGACCCAGAAGTTGAAGGGTACAAGATAGTAGAGTTTGTTGAGCAGCCAAGCAAGTTACAAGTCTTTGATCATATTGAATCCTACGAAAATTCATATTATTTAATTATAGTATTTGCATTAATGTTATTTACTCAATGCTATTTGATTAAAATAATTATTTAGAATGACATGTTAATTAGCTATGTCCTATCATGGAAAAATGTCCTTTTTATTTTGAGGCCATATTCACCTTAACAACTCTAGTAATATTTAATTATTGTATAAATAATTATAGATAGATTCATTTAAAATTTTGCTACTACTATCAAGCCAGTAAATTTGTTCAAATGGTTCTAGGGTAAGGACGGTTCGTGAAAAGCTATTAGATGGTAGGATTCCACGATCTTACCCTAGGGTGGAGGTTGGGCGGTTGGGTAGCAGTGCCAGTCTCAAGAGAAAAGTAAGCACTATAACCTTATACTGAATAAATGACACAAAAAGCGCTCAACCACAAGTATTGACTCGTTAACCCTAGTCTAGTAGCTGCTCAAATCGATTGAATCTCTACAGGAGTAAGGGAGCGTGGTATGGAAGCAGTGTACCCATACATAACAACGATAGGTCCTCACAAAATCTGGGCATTTGTGTTCCGTATTAACCCGTGGATACCCGATTTTGTGTGGTGCATAACCTATCTGGTAGAGCATATATAAAGAATTAAGCAGTGAAAATACATGATTTTCTTAACTTAGTTATGAGGGTTAAGGAATCTTGTGGGTAAAGCTGGGCAACTCTGCGGAGTGAAAATTAAATAGTATTCAAATATATCGTACTCCCGATTAATGGAGCTATGTTTATTAGGTGATTCTAGCAACAAAGTATAAGTAGATTTCTTTATGTTTTAATCTGACTAAGTTGAGTAATCAAGTGTTGAAAACCCCTTAATCTCGAGAAGTTTTGTTTTATGATTTCTTGTTTAAAAATATTTACAAATAAAATTGCATCCGCTCTCTTTAATAAAACTAGTATACTCCCGTCCGTTGACAATCATGGCAAATAGTTAAGTTAGGGTTTACTCTTGTGACTTACTAGGTACGGTTGTACTCATTATTTTCTAAACAATGAACAGAAGAATAAGGGAACTACGATGAGCAAGTTGTTGATGAAGATCCAGAAGAGCCCTTCTTCGTCGACGTTTAGTGGTGTTAGGTATCAGTTTCGCTCAAGTACGCTTGTAGGAGTTTCTTGTGATGTAAGTAAACTTTGGGCATGTCGCCTGCAGCGTCTAAAACTAGGCTGTTAAGTTTTATATTTGTATTAAAATCTAGATCTTATTTGTAAGCATGTGTTATACTGATGTTCATTTTCGTTCGGTATTCTGTAACTATTCAGTTATATGATAGTTGCGAGGATTACAAACACTTCTAAAAATAGAAGCGTTACACGTACCTCGCTACAACGTAATACTAAACGGAGCAAAGAGTTGGGAGAAATTTGGAGTGGTAAATTAACTCTCTTTCAAGAAGTGGACTATTTTTGGGATCCGATCTTTGCATGCAGGAGATAGATGTGATGAATCACTAGAGATAGTCTGACGTTGTCCGTTGCAATATATATTGTTTGATTGTACGAGGAGGCTTGCAAGAACTGTTGTGGAAAAGTGTTGTCGAATCGGCTGTTCAGACCGTTTGCATGAGAAAATGACTCATGTCAACGTATACGCGGATACTCTGGCGTCGATACACATAGGAAAATGTGTGCGCTATCTAATTAGTCAATTGAACCAATCTAATTGAACAAAATCATGAAGTTAACTACTGGTTCTTGAATCGGCTGTTCCATACTTAGAGATAACTAATGCGGATATCATTTCTTCCCTACGCTGTTCAGCCCGATGGATGGTCTAGTGGATGTTTAGAATAGCGATGGTTTATAATTTTTTTTACTGTAGCTGGTATATTTTTTATTATAGCTGAGTTAGCTTATTTAGTATAATTAAATGTAAAAATTTAAAAACAGAAAAAAATATGTTACCCAATCACGGATAATACAAAAAAAATACAAGAAAAAAAATAAAAAAATAAAACAGTAAAAAACAAAAAAAACTCAACAGTAAAAAAAAAGCCTCCACAGAGCAGAAGCGTCAATGAGCGGCCTAATATCATGTTGCGCGGATTTCCACTCAATAGATTATAATTTTTTTTACTGTAGCTGGTATATTTTTTATTATAGCTGAGTTAGCTTATTTAGTATAATTAAATGTAAAAATTTAAAAACAGAAAAAAAATATGTTAACCAATCACGGATAATACAAAAAAATACAAGAAAAAAAATAAAAAAATAAAACAGTAAAAAACAAAAAAACTCAACAGTAAAAAAAAAGCCTCCACGGCGCAGAAACGTCAATGAGCGGCCTAATATCATGTTGCGCGGATTTCCACTCAATAGAGCGTGCATGATCTGAATCATCTGCTGCCAATATAAACAGATGAATGACCGTGCATGAGCTGCGTGCATACTCTCAAGATATATAAACTAAAGCTAAATGATCAGGAGTCAAAATTCAGAACTGGACCACTGTTTATCGACCATCCATGATGTGACGCCACAACAAAGGTAATAAAACGGTAATCTATTCTAACAATAATGAGGTATATTGCTTCCCTGCTGTATTAATATTCTGGTAGAACCTGCTACGCCGGACAACTGGAACTGATCGATCGAGCACTGCCTCAAATTAACATGCAGATATAGACATATAGTGAGATGCAGAATTAAAGCACACGTACGCATGCAACTAGCCAACTGCAAGTATGTATGCACTAAACCTCAAAATCATTTGCAGTAAATGCTCTATAGTTAATTTCAGCATGAAAGAAGCAACACGCAACACATATTGGTCTGAGCATGTAACCCAAGCATTTAAAAATTCAGAGAACACACACACAAGCCGTTGCCGCAATAATAATAACGAGACGTTGACAGAACATAATGCTTCGCATTTAGCTGGTAATTAAGGTCAACTGCCCGTCTGCATCAGTAGCTACAACCTTTACAGTTCTTCCATCGCGTGGTCTGGCTAGCTTCACCGCGTTGCAAATTCATGTGTTTTAATTCTGCTATCGTATCTGGATATTCGATCGGGGTTTGCTCTTGGGCTCTCGATTGTCCTTTCAGGGATGGGAGAGGAGATAACCTTTTGCAACGCACAGGAATGCGCGAAACAAATACACAGGGTATATATAGGCAGATGCTGTCGCGAGATGAATGCGCCAGGCCAACGTTATGGTTTTGTAAACCACTAATCTATTCAGTATTGAATATTTTTCTCAATTATCACCCATCGATCTTCATAAATATGCAATGCCTAATACCTCATCACCAAGATCGTATGTCTACTCTGAGAAACATCACCACTTGAAACTCATGAGTCCTTATGGCACATCACATTACGTTATAGTCTATGATGTCTAATTACTTACCGTTAAGATCGTACACCTGGTCTGAGGAAAGTCACAACTTAAAACACACAAGTCTAATTGGCACACCACATGCAAGGATTTACTTCTCCACAACCCTTGTCTTTCTCATGTGCTTCTCGACTTAAGATGATACTCTACCTAAACTTATGCGACACGCCACAGCCACCAAGGTTTAGTCTTATCGCTGGTCGCAACAATCATCAAAGCACATGCATATCAAAAAACAATAAATCATATATGAATAAATCATAACTAATACTTGCATAGACATGACTAACACCCAAAACTAAATTAACTCAATAAAATACCATAAAGGTTAGTCTGACCGCGACCACTAAGCCGGTCATACCATCGAGCACATTCCGATCAGACCACCATACAATGGTCAGTCATACCGCTCCTCTTCAGTCATACTACATTTTCAAATCTGGTACTACCGCACCAAGTCTTAGCTCAAAACTTTCAAAAAAAATCTTCTCTAAAAATAGCTACCAGCAACAAAGGACCGGTACTACCACATACTGGTCAGACCACTAGCTGCTGAAGCAACATGTCAAAATGCAATTTCTCAAAATCAAACTCAACCAAAGATAGCAAGATACAAGCAAAATCAAATACTCATCACCAACACGAGACTAGCACCACGTTGTCTTACAGGTGACCTCCACATGGTCTCACAGTTAAACAAAATCCTGACTCAGTAACACAAAAGAAGGCATATATGTATTGCATGCCACTGCACCATACTATCTTCGCCTTACACTAGCATGCTGACAGGGTTCACACAAGTGGCCGGTACTGTAACCATTTTTAAAAAATTGACCTTCAGGCATCTGTTCATGCAAATCTAGACTTTCCTTGAGCTTGACATGACGTCGACGGACGTGCAGTAAATAATTACTGGATAATTAGTGTTAGTTATGCTTAATTAGTGCTAATCATGCACCATTGTACTAATCATGATTAATTTGGCCACCTGCCAATTTGTGGGGGCTCAACATGACGTTGCCGAGCTAGAGTTGCTCAGACTTCGACCTATCGGACTGCTGTTACTCAGCAGGCGCTACCGAGCTCTAATGGTTCGATAGGACCTATCGAGCTGCTGTAGCGTGGCAGACGATACGTGTCATCTACCACGGCTACCAAGTTCGAGGAGGAAGTTAGATTTATAAAAACAACGTTCGGAGCCTAATTAGGAAAAAAAGAAAGAAAGAAAATGGCTATAGTACCATTTTTTGTAAACAGTTCGCTGATGGACACGGGCTGGGAAGGCGTGCGTGGGGCAGGGCGTCGACCCCACAATGAATGATCGATCGATCAGTGGGCTGAACAGCAATCCCCCAACCCCTCGGCGGCCCGGACCCCTACCCACGCGCGCGCTCATATCCCCATCGCAGTCGCAGAATGCAGAGCGAGCAAGTACAGACAGACAGACTACAGTTTCAACTTTCCGGCCGGTTAGCGTACGAGGCAGGCACAGACGACGATAGATCGCTGCATCTGCGTGCACCCACAGACCAGTTCATGGGAGCTAGGTATAGCTAAAGATTCGAGGCGTGCAGCATATGTCGTTCCTGAGTGATAACACGGAACCGATGAGCGTCGTCAGGGAGCTGAACCGCTCAGACGACGTGCCCAGCTTCACCATGTCTGCGCCCACGCCCGCCGCCTGCAGATGTTTTGTGATCGATGGGTCCATCCGCGAGTCGTCTCCTGCAGTCCTCCCCTCTCGCTGCTGCCGGCCTGCCGGCGCGCGCGCGTGCATGCGGCCAACCGCGAGACATATGGTTTCTTCCTTCCTCTGGGGCAGAGTTACTGATATGTTACCGAAAATTGAGACGCCCGTGGAAATTAATTAAGTCTTCAGGCCTATCTCACGCTCGCATAGTATACCTAAACTCATGAGCAAAGTACTGGCAAATCGACTGCAGCCAAGGATTCCAGATCTCACCGATCACATGCGATCAGGTTTCATTAATGAAATATCAATAACAAGAACTTCCTACTAGCATCTGAACTGGTTCAATATGCCCTGAAAATGAAAAAAAAACCAATGATAGTACTCAAATTGTGTCCACGATACGAGATTGGACAGTAAAGTTGCAGGCATCCCCGGTCGGATTTGTGGACCACCGACCGGATTTGTGGACCACTGATGATGTAAAAGGGGGGCTCAACGAGAATCACACACAAACTACGTACAGATATATTGCATATGGGTGTGTTACAAGTGACCTCTCCCTCCCTATTTACAAAAGAGTTCTATTCATGAGGGAGAAAGGAAAGCATTGAAATTACATTTTTGTCCTTGGTTCTTAACTCGCCGCAAGGGAAGCTTTTGTCCATTGTGCCAGGTGGGTCCTGCCACGCCTGGGAGACATTGTTGAGGGTTGGTCTACGGAACTCGTCCGGAGTAGACTCCGGACCTCGTCCGGGATGGACTCCGAATCTTTTCTAGGGTGGATCCCCTCGATGTGTGACATCACGTCAAGTTGTTGTGACATACCTCGGCATACCTTTCCTTGCTGAAGTTATCGTCGGCCTGAGATAGCGCCAGGACCTTCTTGTAACAAATTGGATTTTCACAAAGCATTTGACACAGTAAATTGGGAATGCCTACTGCTAATCCTGCAGCACCGGGGTTTTGACAAAAAATGGATCGACTGGTTACGCGACGTACTTTTGACAGGCAAAGCACATAAACTTATCAATGGCACAGTGGGTGATCAAATTCATTACAAGCGTAGAGTACGACAAGGAGTAGTTCAGCAAGCTCACAACGATGGCCTTGTCTTACACCCACCGGACATACAAGAGACTCCCCCAACATTACAATATGCGGATGACACCCTAATCTTGCTCAAGGGGTACAGCAGAACAAGCGACGGTTCTGAAGGAGCTCCTAGAATCATTTGCAAGTTTCTCAGGTCAGAAGATTAACTACCATAGGAGTACATTTGTGCCAATTCATATGTCGCAGCAAAAAGCAATTATAGCCGCCGACGTCTTACACTGCCCTATAAGCTCATTGCCCTGCAGCTACTTAGGATTGGCTCTCTCTACTAAGAAGATTTCACATAACTTACTGCAACCAATTGTCGACAAAACAGACAAAAGACTAGCTGTTTGGATACCCGGCCAAAAGAACAAGGGGGTTTGGGACCCCGTGATCTCAGAATTCACAATCAAGCACCACTCATGAAATCAGTGGGAAGCTACTATCAAACTCTACAGAAGTGGCAAGGAGATACGGCGATTTGGAGGACACTGTCCTCACTCCTCTGTCCCTGAAGTGGCAATACAAATGACCAAGGTTATGGCCGGGAATGGCCGGACCACTATGGTCCTGTTCTTTTGCGACTTCTAAAAGTCGCTTTTGGTTTTTGTTACAGTAACTAACTTTTAAACGGAATATTTTTTTAAGATAGGGTCTACAAGTTAATTGTAGTACATGTTAAAAAACTAATATCTGTACCATCAAAAATCGCAAGCGAGTATCTGTTTTCGCAATTTCTGTCGCAAACAGCCAAAAAGTCATCAGCCGCAGCCAAAATCTATCAGCCGCAACCAAAAAGAACAGACCCTATGTTTTGAAAAGATCACTGGACCTCGATAGGACGACCTCATCTCCATTTGCCCACCCTGTTCACCTTCGCTACTAGCCCGAACTGCACGGTCCAGTCACAATTCAGCAGCAGCATCACTGCACCCGGTTCTCTCACAACAAGCACATTCAGAATTTCGGACCCCACTGGACATCTTATCTAATCAACACTTGCAATCGGGAATATTGGACCAAAGGGCGATCTGATCGCCCCAACCATGACAGGCTTAATCACCTCAGCGTTCTACAGGCTCCTGTCGTTTTGCAGCCTCAGATGGCCAGCGACTACAAGGAGTACACGAGTGTTTCAAAGAATAGAAGGCAACGTCATATCGATTCAACGTCAGATTCAGGACTCCATTGGGCTTACAGTTCAAAGTCCAAGCACCAAACCTCTCTTCGACAGGGGAGCCAGTTGTAATCTCAATCTTCTTTCTGTATTTCGTCATGTTTTGTACCTTCAGTTGTATACAGTTCCAGCTCCACCTTTCCCTCTATTCCTTCTTTCTTGCTTTCATCTGTTTAGAAACCTCTAACGCCCTTGGCGTTGTAACATCCTTTGACAACCATTTCGATATAATGGTCACAGGGTAGAGAGTTCTCTACCTTCTAGGCGAAAAAACAAACTAGGATGTTAATTGTTCATCTCTCGCGATCCATGCGTGCCGTTGACTAGCCATTGATCATTCGTGCTGTATCTATCAAGGTGCACAGCAAAATGCAGGCCGCATAGGCGAATCATGTCGCTGTCGATCGTCGCCACTGTTGCGCGGAAACAACGATACAGGTGGGATGCGATACACCGGCAGCGCCACGACCACGATCGATCCCCATCCAGCTGGTGGTCGGCATGCGCGCGGGGGCGGAAGGGAACGACCACGTCGAATTAGGAAGGATGATGGGTGGGCCGCGGCGCGGGCGGGCGGGCGGGCGGGCGACGTGACCTGACTCGTCCACCGCTCCTGCTGCCGCCCGGCCGATTTACCCCGACAGCTCATGTGACAGTCCGGTGTCATTATCCTCCATATAACGTCAAACAACAAATCATTACTCTCTAGGGTTCCGATCCAAGTTGTTTCAGTTTTCGGCTTACAGTTTCTAGAAGCCGAAATAAATATGTCGGCTTCTTAATTTTGGCTTTTTCTGATTTTTTTTCTTTTTGCTTTTTTCCCTAATTCCTTTGCATTGCTCGTGGAAATATAACGATGTTTTTCATTTTCTCTTATTTTTCTTTAATAATGCCTAAAAAAACAAACAACTTCTACAGTGCAATTTCAACTAAAAACCAACAGCTGGAAGCCGCAGTCAATTGGAACGAGGCCTAAGATCCACGTCTTAGGGAATAATAAGTTGTACCAGAATTATATAGCAGAACAATAACTAGAGAATTTGCAGTATTACAACAATTAGCCACGCAGGGATTTTAGGAAATTGAGTAAAGAGACAGTTGTGTTGTATTATTGTGCTGATTTCTCGGTTGAGATTTCATATTTGTTAGAATACATTTCCCTTGGTGACTTATCCTTCAATTGATTACTTACAATTCTAGCTAATTATCTCTCTAAGCTATCTATCTAGTTGGCCCAAACCTTCTACATGGAACCGGCCTAGCCTATTGGCCGCCAACCCACGCACACCGCCCACGCATACACGCACTCGTGCGCCCATGCCTGCCCACACACATCTACACACACGCAGCAGCAGCACACACATGCACTCACTCACTTGGCTCCCTTTCATCTCTCTCGCTCGCTCGGTTCCTCTCTCTCTCGATCAGTCCTCCCCGACTATGATTTGCTACAAGTGTCCTGTGGTCCCCATGTCGCCTCCCCACCACCATGGCCCAACGGCATCGGTGGTGGCTTATTTGGGTGTGGCACCGACAAACTGGGCGCTATTCTGTTGTGGCGTCGTCGACCTCATCCACTCCAGTTGCCCTATGGTTCCTGCGCCTCTTCTCATACTCCTCCAGCCGGATCCGGTGCCGGTGATGGTGGATCTGGGCAAGGCTCCACCAAATTGAGACTTCCCCCTTCTAATCCCTGGCAAAAACCCAATCTATTTCGTGTTCTTTACATCATTACAATTGATTCATTTTTTATTTACTTATTTATAGATGGATATGGTGGTGGTGGTGACAGTGTCATGTGGGTGAGCAACTGTGATGGGGCTCAGCGGTCTGCATGCGCCAGGGAGCATACATGTCCACTGAGTGCGCACCAACGGCTATCCGAGGGTTGGTCGCTGCGGTGAGCCAGCGACACTACTCGTCGCAACTCTAACCAGCTGAGGTGAGAGCTAGCTTCCCCCTGTTGTGCTACTACTTTACTCGGTTGATGAGGTCATCTATGATGTGTCGTGCTTTTTGGAGTGAGATGTGAGGGGACAAGGAATGTGACAAATATGTGATGACCTACTTGATTTGGTCGAGTCAGGAATGGGTTGTGATGGTGGTAGCGGTGGTCCTCCCCCCACATGTTCTCTCAATGGTTGACCTCCTCCTTTTGTCCCCTCTGGCCCTGGCTAGTTCGTTGTTCCCAAAGCCTTCAAGAACACGGTGCGCTCCTTCTTCAGTTCTTCTCTTACTCCTCTTAAGCGCTTCCTCCTCCCCCCCACCCCTCTAGTGGTGCCGACCCTCAGTTCTCTCTTTCACTCTCGCTACCGATGGAAGGAGATCTGGGAGGAGAGATGGAAAAGGGGGGCAAGTTCCTACCCTCTCTTGCTCTGGTGGCTTGGTTGTGCAGAAAATGGACGCGGTCTCCCTCCTCTCTCTCGCACGGTTTGGTCTTATCCCTGTCCTCCTCTCATTTCTCTACGCACAGTGGAAATGGGGGTTACCCTTGTGGACCGAAGATCCCTAGGGTAGGGTTGTAAACGAGTCAAGCTCGAAAGAACTCAGCCTGTTAGACTTGAGCTAGATAGAAGCTCAAGTCAAGCTCGAGTGAGCCTAAGTTGGTGGTTGAGCTTTGAGTTCAGCTCGGGCGAAGCTCGAACTCAGCTCGACAAAGCTTATCTACGCTCGATAAAACATGACTTCGTGTTTTCATCAAGAAAAATTCATTCTCACATCACAGGGACAGCTGGACAGGGCAATCACAAAACATTAGAACAAATTGAACAATGCAGTAGCAGCTTTTATATGCAACAATGTTCAACAGCTTCTTGAGTGTAATACGTAACAACTACAATAAAATGAATAATCCAAAGATCCACAAATTTATAGTTCTTCACAACAACAAAAGAAGAGGAGAGGTCAAGAGCATAGTTCATACCCACTCTGTATGTCGTGGGACTTTATGTCGGGGTGGCGGTGGGGAGTCGAGGAGGATATCGCGGTGGAGGAGGATGTTGCTAGGGATGCAATCGGAGTGGATACGAACGGATATCGCTCATCCTGTATCCTATTTTGTATTTTTTTTATTAGAGTCGGAGTCAGACATAGATAATTCTGGATACCCATTTATATATTCCGTATTCATTCCATAAGTTTTCGGACGGTTGGTCGGACAGAAATTATCCGCTTCTTTTGCACCCCTATACAGGATATTAGATAATAGGGTACAATCAAAACAAACACGGAAAGATTAATCGTCGAAATGTGAAAGGAAAAGCACTCGGTATTCCTTGTATGTTTAGATGTGGTAATCTGCCTATATATTATCTTTTTTTCTAAGTGAAGTCATAATAGATTTTCTTATATCACTTGACATATGATATATACGGAAAGATATCATTTATCTCATATTTTATTTTATTTTTTTTAGAGTCGGAATTGAACATAAATAGTATTAAATATTTGTTTATTTTTTATATTTACAAATATATTTGCTCTGCGAGGCTCCGGTCGCCCCCTGCTGTGCTGCTGTTACGTCCGTCCGTCCCCGGAACCCAGAGCCCTGTGTTCCGGTGCTGAATACGACGTGCGACCATATTATTCGCATCTGATCCAGGCGACTCGGCGAGGGATTCAGGATCTGCAATAATGTAATGTATCGAATCGTGTACGGGGCTTGCGTTGCGTTCGTGGCTGCGTTCGATTGGGGTTTGGACGGGACGGGGCATGGCCGTCTGGCGGGGTCTCCGGGACGGACGGACGTGCCGACAACGTCCGCGGGAGGATCAGGGTGGGTTCGGGCGGACCGAATCTTTGACGTGCGAGATCAGGCCGCCCGTCGCCACCTCTGGCCACACAAGGGCTGTCTGTCGCCTGCCTCCGGGTTTCTTTAAGCTTATATATATCTTATATTTAAATTTTAACTATTTATAAAAGATAAAGAAAAATAATTGTATACTATTTTAGCCGGTATAACTAAACTCAGTATAATTTTTACTATAATATTTTTATTGACATCATCTTAAAAAATATACCGTTTAAAAGTTAACCATTGTAAATAGTACAAACGAAACCCGGCTAAAAAGTCGAATAGAAATCAGCCGATGCCTCGTGTGCTAGGCGACGACCACTGTCGCAGCTGTGGCCTCTGTTACTAACTGTTAACAAGGGCGGATCGGAAGAGGTTTCCGACACACGCCTCTCTCCATCCCCTGCACCGTCAGTGATCGATCGCCGCGAGCGCGCGTGGGAACAGACCACACCCCCAGGTCGCGCCCAACCGCTACTGATTAATACCGTATCCACACCCACATTTTCTACGGTGCACTGCAGACACACTGGGCAAATTATGAACGCAAATTCTGTGCAAATTTTCGACCCTTTTCCGGGAGAAGGAAATGGGAAGACGCACATTTACTTCAACCTACTATATAGCAGAGGGAGGCAGAGGGTTGTGCCCGCACTCTGCACCTGACAAAAGTCGCCCATCAAATCCAGTGGCATTCATAGGTAAATAAAAAACATATATCAGCTGCAGTATTGCGGAATTCCTGCCCCATATGGAGTACATTAACTACAGATTGTGCACGCACCCATCTGCCACTGCACCACACTTTGTGCCAAACAGAGGTAATCAGAAAGCAACTAGCATCACTCCTTTGCAGTAACAAGTTAACAGTCGAAAGATCAGCTACTGTACAATGAATACAAGTATAATTCATGGCAGCAGCCTCACTCTCCCAAATTGTAACAGCACTCATTTTGGCCTTGATTATATTTTTACAACAATAATTTTACAAGCTACATAAAAGTAGGAAACCTCTCACACAGTAGGATTTGAAAAAACGAATTGCTACCAAGAGTTTCAACTTTCTCTCAGTACAACAAAAAATGAACCCTTGTGGAGAAAGAAGGTACAAAACCTTGCCTGTTCGGATAATGTAGTATGGTGCCCATGTACGCTTGCAAAAAGTAGGTAAATCAAGGGTCCATATGCTTGATTACCAGCACTTGGCGCAGTGGCACCTCTACTTGCATGAGGAATGTAACTCCACGCTGCGTGAGACCCAGCTGCATCTTTGGTTATTTTATCAACATTCTATTCGCAATCTTCTCATCTCTGATTGAAGAGTGGGGCTGGATGTCAATGTACGGTACGCTAACATCCTTATATCTTCTCGAGAACAATCCCTTGAAATCCGAACAAGTTCCCATAATGCACCTTCAATGATAATATCCTTTGCATTTACTTCTGCAAAAGACCATAATAACACCATAATACATATGTACAATAATGCAATTACTATTACAAGTTGATTTGTGTGTGTGCGCATGTGTGAGAGAGAGAGAGAGACCATGTTGTGCCAAATGGCACAGCGCAAGCTCAATGTGCCGCCTAATTGGAGCAGCTTCATTATTGGCATTTTTTACGATCCAAGGAAGTGCTCCATCATCTATCAATAAAGATTTCCCCACCTTGTTTCCTGATAGAACAAAATTATGCATGTCTTAGTTAGAATTACATGGGTGCAACATGATCATCATATAAGGGATGGGATAGGATCAAGATAAATACATAAAAGTAGACCCCAAACGGGAATTATGTGGGACTGGGACAGCATTAAGGATATAGCCATCATGCTTCTCCATAGAATGCAGGCATATTGTTCGAAGTTAGATCAAACTTGGAAGTATATTTAATTGATAGAATTTCAAATCAAAGATTGTACTGTTGAGAACTGCATAGGAGTTAATCTCGTATCATCAATTTCCACCTAACAAAGGAATCAGAAACTTCCACAGCAATGGATGGGATGGACAGTACAAATGTTGGTTAAGCGCAATTAGGACCTCAAAACTGGAAAGTATCCCTTAAATGGCATCTTTGGATTGTGGAATATGCTCTACCCGATTGAACCAAAGTATCTGTTATCGCCTTATTAAGGGAAAACAAATGAACAGTAGATAGATTGGTAGCATTACCTTGAGTAGCTGCTCTAGACTCACATTTTGCGAAGTTTGCAATGCCACGTGCAACCTGAGCAAGGACATCAGGGTGCCCACACTTAACCATTCCCAGCAATGCTTTAATGCCACCTTCTCCTCCCAACCGTGTTTGCAGTTTATCTGGTTAAAGGAAAAGGTTAGGTTAAGGACGTAGCCATATGGATGGGAATAGCTTCCTAGTTCATGTCCAAGAAATTAAGAAATTATTTGTAGAATATGTAGTCCTGAATGATGTGGTAGATGAGGGTATTAGGAAGGGAAATGAGGTATGAGGCGTATTCGCCCTCTGTAGGAGGCTCTGAATAGCCAAGATAGGATTCTCTTTTCTTATGCTTTGTAACCAAGTGTTTACAGGTATATATAGCCACTTAGGCCAGCTCATCACCATCCCATATGCTATCTCTTTTTAACTAATCTGCATGCAAACCCTAACAAACTCTCTAACAAACTCTTTCTCCCTAATTTACTTAGCTTATTAGCCGACTGTTGTGGGCGCTGGCTTCTTGTTACGGCGTGTGTACACCTTGCCGAAGAAAGCGTCCACAACATGAAGTAATCTAGTTTTCAACTGTGCACCCGACAAATTATTGCTGGTCATTGACAAAAATCTATACTTCAAGTCTTCAACAATTTTTTCCTTTCGATAGAACTTGGAGCAACATGCAAATAAGTATGGTATGGAATTACAGGTAATTAAAGTCATAAACTGAATGGTCCTGGTGTTTTATATAGCCAGTTAGTGTGTCCAGAATACCAACTTTCTGAGGCATGTTTTTCAGTACATTAATTTCTTAGGGTAGACTAACTCTTGCATCAGCAAACTAACAGAACATAGAGTTACCATTGCCACACAAGTTAGCGATAGCTCCAGCCACCATTCTTAGAGTTTGTGGGTCCTCCGCATCAGATGCTGTCATTGACAACAAGGCTACACCACCTTGAGCCATGATAAGATCTTGATTTGTTTCTGCATATGTAGATTATCACAACAATATAAGAAGACATTCTACCACAGAAAACAGCTCACTATCTAAAGCTCTCTTTCATGAATTACAAAATACTACTGGCTCACTAACCATTCATTGCAAGATTAGCAATTGCTCCTGCTGCTACTCTGCGTATGGTCTCATCCTCAGAGCTCCTAAGCAGCGCTAGGAGGGAAGTGAGGCCACCTGCTTCTACAATCTTTTCCTGATTTGCCTCTGAAAGTACACAATGTCAAACATAGTTAATTCATGATTGTATGAAATTGGCATAAGACCATACACTGTTCAGATTGTAAGTTGCATCCAAGCATTGCTGATCCAACATGAGCAAGCAACCATTACATATCACATTAAACAGTGAGATTCAGTGCCAGGGTTAAATATTGAACATGCTATAGCAGTATTGTAATAACATGCTTCACAGTACAAATCTATATTTCTATTATCCAACAGGGAGGCAATTAAGCAGTCCATTACATGCTTATAGAAAAATATATCACTTCATCAGCACGCATCTAAATAGCTCTGCACATGTAGCCACATATAGTCGAGGCATATGAAATGCAGACTAAATACCTAGACATGCAGCAGATGCTGATGCTTAAAAATCTTCAAATACGTAACTGGAAAGAATACTCATACAGCAAATGCAACTCTGTGGAGACATAAAAGAACAGACAGCAACACCTCTCTATCAAATTACAAAAAATATGAAGATGCCAAGCTCACCTTCAGCTGCCAGATTCGCGACAACTTTCACTGCATGAACACGAACATCGGGTTCTTCCGATTCAAGCAGTGACAATATCTTCTGTAACCCGACTGAAACAGCTTGAGGAAAAACATTAATCACCATATGTATCACAGAGATTTCACATAGTTGGAATGGATTTTTAAGTTAAGACTAAACACAAGGCACACGACATTTCAGGAAGTTCTATCTAAAGTTTAAATCAATCTTCTCATGATTTCATCTTAGTCCCCAATAGTTTTACTAATCCCATTCACTATCGCCATATTATTATCATTAGCCTAACTATATAAGCATCCTGGCGTCCAAGTACACTACAAAAGCATTTCTTCAAAGTGTGCCATCTGTTGTCTCTCCTATTATTTTTGAACTTTTGGGAAAACAGAAAGCACATCTCAGTATCGTTTACTTTATAGTGCTGGAACAACAGAAAAACATAATTATTCTCGCCATTTTTTATAACAAAGGAGGTCACTATAACAGAATAACAGTTTTACAATTTGGAGATAGCTTACAGAAACTAGAGGGTCAAACGAAGCAGAATCTGGAAGACAAGAATGAGTGAATCAAAGGTGTAGAACCAAAACAAGTGCGCAGGAAAATCGGACTATGTGAAACTTGATTATAGGCTAGATTTCATTCCTCAAGAAATAGCAAATAAGTAATACATACCTTGTTCAAAGAGTTTAGTAATTGGTGGCTTAGGTCCATTGCTCTGCTCTCTAGGCTGTGAACTGCGAGTATGAGACATCAAAGAATCTAACCCAGGAAATATTTTCCGTGATCCATCTCTGTCGAGGCTCCTCCTTGTCTAACAAGAAGAAATTGAAACGAAAGGAGTGTTAGGGACCTTAGGATAGCACCATACTAGAAGTCAAAAAAAGAAATATCCCAACAAAGTATAACCACATTTAATAAAGGTGGTATAATTCAAAGAAACATGGAAGGCTACAAGTCAAATAATACAGATGATTTTAATTAAAAATTTTGCTAGCGAAAGAATAAGCTAGTCATTTGATGAAGATCTGAAACATTCTTTTTTTATGATCACAATAACCAGAGAGAACATAAAATCTATGGGTATAACACATTAAATTAATCAAATAAAACATAATTTTTCACCTCAAAATGTAGCAATTCAGAATCATCATTAACACATAAAAACTACCATTGCCAGTAACTCCTACCTCATCAGCTTCCAGACTTAACTGCAATAACTGACTTTTCAAAACAGCGATTTCTTCTTCAAGTTTCTCTTTTTGGCTAACTTCACTATCCAGCATTTTCCTGAGTGTTACAACCTCAGCAGTAGCTGTAGCCTACAACATGAGAACAAGGTTAGTATGCTGTCACGACATTCAGGAAGATTTTATTCACAGTTAATAAAAACTATATACTGACAGCACCTCCATCTTTTTCCAGTGGGATACTTGATTCTTCAGGTCATTGGCCTCATCTTCGGCAGATTGGCGTAACATTTTCTCATTCTGTAGTAAGTTCTGTGCTTCTCCCACCTCATTTGATGTAGACTCGGTCTCTTTAATCTACATTTAAAAAATGCATCAGTAATCGTATTTAGAAATTACAAAACAAAAATGTGGCACCTTGCCCTTGGTTAGAAACTAAAAAAAATACTAAATACTATGTAAGTTATGACTGATTATAATGATCCTTAGATCATCACGGGGTAAACACCGCCAAGATGGCCGGGTGGTGTCGACTGTTGGGATGAGAGAATGGACTATAGATGAGGGTGAAGAACCTTGGGATGAGATACAAGATTAATTCATTGATCTTGCTTGATTCCAAATGACAGCCGTATACCTCTTTTAAAGTGGCCGGCTTATTCCTAACGAACTGAGCTAACAACTTAACTAAAGATACGAACCAAAGCTAACTTCTTGCTAAAGCAAAGTAACAACCAAACAACTAGATAGATAGAAAACTAGAGGCCTAATCACGGCGCATGCTGCCTCCTGTACGCAGCTGGTCCTTGGGCCCATACGGCCGGCCGCACCTTGTGCACATAACACTGATTTTTAAAAATATGAAGTAATAAAATTTATTCCCAGGCCAAGGACAAAAAAGATAACATTAGATCTAACTGATGAAATAACCAATGCGTAAGGATGAATTAAACATGTACCTCCTTCTTGGGTGATTGTTGATGCACTTTCCACTTCTCCTCTAGTATCTTTATAGAGTCCAAGTATTCCTGATGGTACTTCATTTTCTCATTCTGCATTAAGAAAGCACACACTAAAATTAATACCAAAAAAGACAGCTTCAATCCATGGTAATTATTTAGTCTTGAAGATGAAGAGAATTACACAGTATTCTCTTAGCTTATATCAAACAATTTGTGAATTAAACATAGGATTCACTGTGTGTTATGGTACTTATTCTACACAGAGACACTGAGGTGGCTTCAAAACAATAATGTCAGGCATATGCATAGTTATTGCAGTAAAATAACCAATGAAAGAATGTAAAAATATGGGACTTATTGCCAAGCTGAAAAAAATTAGTGTTATGGGATTCATATTAGCACATAGAACAAAGTAAACAAGAAAATTAGCTCCAGGAAACACAAATAGCTAAATTGAAAACCACAAGTCCAAAGCCATTTTAGCCATACTCCATAAAGGACTTTGTAAAATACATGCCACTCCCTGCTAGTTTCATTGAAGGCAAGAGCCTAATTGACTATTCTTGACAAATTTATAGAAGGCTTTCCAAATTACACTTTTCATGTTTGGCATGTTCTTTTCACAATATGGGCAGAGAATGCATGCATTGCTGCTCTAGCCGCTACTGCCATGTCATGGTTCTGTAGCACCACCTATGATGTTAACTGTGGTTGCTGCTAACACTGTGAGGTTGGTCTTTATGCATCTAACACTGTGAAGTTGGCCTTTAGAAGGACTGGCTAGCACCTGGAGATGCTTGAGAGGGTTTGAGGCTTTGAGCTACAGATGGTGATGGAAGTCAGAGGTGAGATATTTGAGGAACCAAGAAACAGCAAAGGTATTAACTATTTAACTAGCAGTTAATTCAGGCATTTTAAAATCGAAAACTACTTTTTGGTGCAGATCTAACACCCAGTTTCGTAATGGCTTTTCTCAAATTTTAAACTTCTGGTGGCCTAGACCTAATATTCTCCGAGTAAAAAAATTTAAAATATATATATTAGTAGCCAAGTTCAAAACTTCAAATATTCAGTTAGCACACTGTCAATGACTCAATTCCTAGAAATTGTGGCCTCATGAAGCTCAACACACACATAAGAGTAATTGCTTGCAGCAATATACAAGACAAAAGTAAAAGGACTAATTTCTCTATACAAAACAGTAAGATATATAGAACATTATAATGGAAAGCAAATACATCGAACATTATAATGGAAAGCAAACCTCTAGAGCAATTGTGCATTCCCTTTCGGCCTCAGAAATACGGCATTGAGCTTCTGCTGTTATTCTTTCAACTTCATCATCAAAATATTTATGTTGCCTTTCATTTTCTGCTATTAACTTATCCAATTCAATATCAAGTCTCCTACATAAGCTTTTGTAGTCAAATTCTTCCTTCAATTTCACCATGTTCTCAACCTTCATTGCCTAGACATGAAACAACAAAGTAAATGTTAACCGCTCCATACAAAACCAACTTAGAATTATTTTCCAACACCTCCATGAAATCTGAGATGGTCAGTTGGTCACTATTTCGCAAGTTAAGGTGAAACAATCTAAAACCATAAAATATATCTTAGCGTAAGAACTTACTCTTTGTCCAAACATTATTGTACTTGTAGTCTCCCCCCGATGTCTTGGAGATGGACCAATTGTCACAACCAATGATGTTCTTGCAGTGCCTAGAAATTCAACGACAGAAGCACCTCGGTCAGAACAAATTACTGTGACAGGCAACAAGGTGCACCGGGACATGCCTTTCCTAGCTTCTCAAAAAATATGGACATGGCTTTCCTAGCTATGACACAATGCCATTTTTGCTTTGACCAAATGAATAGTATAGTAGTATTTACCTCCAAACGAATCTTTAAGCAATCTTGTTAGCTTTGAATCACGAACAGGTACATGTGGGCTGCTTTCAGCAAGTGCATTGATGCATTTTCCCAGTGCACTTAGGGACAAGTTGATAGACTTTGCCTCTTCTAACGTATGACCCTCACTTCCTGCAAACATTAATTTTCAACACTACAGGGTCAGGGTTGCAAATTACAAGAAAGACTATTATCTCAACAAAGATATAGAAATGCAGCAAGACATGGTATTATCAAGAAAAAGATGAGTTATCATTTATTCATGAGAATGCACTCACCTGACTTGTCTATTCGCTCTGATCCTGCCAAGTCTACAACTACAAGCTTGCTCTTCCTGACAATAGGTGGTCGGAAAGACCCCACCATGGAAGATGAATGCCCATTTTCACCAGAAATGCCAACATCCATTTCATGCCTACCTTTCACAGTCCTTCTGACATTTACCTTGACCAGTGATACCACAAAAATAACTACCATAATCATAACGATGTGCTTATAGGCAGCAGTATCAAGGAACATGGGTTTACCATGAGAATTGCATGACTACGAGATGACTCTGTATTTAACTTCGTGTTCGCAGCAACACGATGGGCCTCGCCAACCCTTAGAAGGTCCACAAAGCTCTTCTGATCTCTAACTTCAACCACTGTGGCACCAGGCAGTGAAACATCCCCCGTTCTTGGGTCTTCTACAATCGCTATATTGTCATTCACAGGATCAAGGAGGTCTTGTATCATTTCCATATACAACTGCAACAACCAGCACCAGTATACATTTATGATGTGAGAACAATAAAGCTTTGAAAGTCACAGTTTAAAATTGGAGAAAATAGATATAGTCATACAGAAGCCCAGCATCACAAACCTGTAGATAAGATACTGAAACTGTATCAGTCTCAGGAGTTATATCAGCTAGAATATCCTCCATTGCACGGACCATGATTCCCCGTGCGGCAGTATCTTCTTCACCAAGTCTTCCAAGCGTAAAAGTCTTCCCAGTACCAGTCTGCCCATATGCCATAACTGTACCATTGTATCCCTCCATTACACTCTGCAAAACACAGAGAACACTACATTGGCAACAAACAACAGGAGCCAAACTGACAGCCATGGGCAGAAAAAGAAAGTTCCTAGAGTTGAACTTCATGCTTTGTTCTATCATGTCAGCTACACAAAAGTTCCAGATTCCTTTCCATGCCCAACACTCACACCAAAAAGTCATTTGCAATTTTGCTAAAAATGTCTATCCACAAAAAAAACAGGAATTCAAAAGCACCAGGCATGCAACATGCAAATTTGTGTTGCTTACTTAAAGGTTTCACTAAAAAAACTCATAAGCTAATATGAGTACCATAACCGGCAAAAAGGATGGAAAAATTTTACTCCAAAAAGTAAATACAAGAAAGGTTAGAGCTTCATATACCTCCACAACTGGTTTTGCAACAACTTCGTACACTCTCTTCTGTGAAGCAAACTCTGTAAGCACTTCATCGAATTCATATGTTTCTGACTCCCAATTGTTTTTACGAAGCTTTAATCTTTTGAGCTTTGTAACAAATTTTCAACCAGTGAGACCATAAGAAAAAAAATAGGTGTTCTTTTTTGCATAGTATGCTAAAGAGGAGGCCAAACCTCTGGCTGGAGTTCAACACAATCAGCAAAGTCAGCATCTGCCGCCAACTCTTCTGCATTCCGAGGCCTAAGCCTTACAGCAACTCTAACTCTACTAGAAACTGCTAGGAACAGGGAGGAAATAAGATACTTAAATTGATAAATATATATATGCTCCAAACCAAATCAATATTTCTACACAATAAAAGAACACAAAGAATGTTTCACATTTTCAACATAACATATAAGGTTAACTCATGAATTTGGAACAATCATGTCAGGCAACATTTAAACACAGTGTATGCTTAAAAAATCTAGCAAAAGAGGCATTTCAATCCCCTTTCGATAGAAAAATTAAGTTCATCATTTCCACCAAGTAATTCTTCTGAAACGTCAAACTAATGCAAAACCAATCACCATGAAGCGATTTCACTGCAATCACAGCACACTTTCCAGGCATGGTATCTTCATAAGTGATTTGTCTACTTGGCCTGCCATGCGCAATTTCGTATGCATGACGACATACAACTATACAAGAGAACAGGCTACCATACAAGAAAAGCAGCATCAACATGTTGCAAGGAGAAGCTTCTGTGCAAAAAATAAAGTTCTGTCCCCCAAAAAAATACTCACACCAAGTCCCAGTAGCAGAATGTTTGAACTTATGATGCTAAAAAACAACTAAACAAGGTCCCAACCATATTTAATTAGTAATATAAAAAGAATAATGTTGTTTCCGTTTGTGGCATATACTTCACAATAGCAGGTTGGCAATCTCCTAGATGAAGGAACCACTCGGCATCCCAATGTAAATGGTAATTATACACACGGCAAGATGAACTCCAGTATCCAATCATTTAAATGCGCGTCTACTAACTGGTGTTCTTCAGGATGCTCTGCATTTATGTTAAATTCGCAGGGTAAATTGGAAAGGCAGGTGGTGGTTGGGTGCAAGGGGTGCAGGGCCATCATGAAGATGCACGATGCAACAAGAGGACGAACACATGGTCCTCGCACAAACTAAAACCATACCAACAATATGCTGTCGTCGAGGAAACCGTCTTTCTAATCTGAAAATCCCAAGCAGTAGTGCAGTGCAAAGCAGCTACTACTACAGTTTCCAAACGATACGATCCAAGCATATGATCCATTCACCAAACAGAGGGCACTAGCTACTACAGTGTCCAGATGCAGATGGCGCAAGTGTTCTGCAGCTACGTTACACACTTGCATCCAGGCAAGTACACAACCCCATTGCTAATCAACCAAGTCCAAAATCTGAAGAGATTCACCAAACCGATCGAACTATCACACTATCCAAATGGCGAGACTGTTCTGCAGCTACATCACATGTGTACTTGCGTCAATGAATCAAAATCCCCAAAATGCTAATAGATCAAGCGGCAGATTCAGCGGAAACACGCAAGCAAGCGGATCACGCAGACTTAGCCAAATGCAGATCAACCCAAACACCAAATACCCAAACCCCCACGGCAGCAAATCCAAATCCGGATCCCACTCCCAGCGATCGGAGCCACACCCACCTCCAGACTCCGACGACGCGCGCCCGCCGCCCGACGGAAGCGGCCCGGAGCTCGTCCGCCGGTACGCGCCGCCGCCGCCACCAGCAGACAGCCGCGGCTTCCCCGCCACCTTGGGCGTCGATGTGGAGCTCTGCCTGTCCAGCTTCCCGCTCATCCTGGCCCCCGCCCCGCCGCCTCCTCCCCCATTCCTGACTCCACTCGCCATACCACCACCCCACACGAGGTGTGGTCGTGTATATATAGAGAGAGAGAGATCACGAGAAGGCGGTGAGCTGAGAGGGGAAGGAAACGGGAGGCCGGGGAATAAATGCGGCGAGGGGAGGGGAGGGGAGGAGGGCCGGCGGGGAGGGGGAAGCGAAGCGGAGAGGAGAACCGGGTTGGTGGAAGCCAAACCGCTACACAAGAAGGCGGAGGCGGAGCGGCCGTGTGTCATGTCGCGGGCTGTGTCTCTGGTTTCTGCGGCTGGGCTCGTGCCAGTCACTTTCCGGTGGGCCAGTTATCCACTAGGCCCACAGGGCAGTGAATGGGTGGGCCGTCGCTGGACACGTGCGTCTACGCGAGGCTGCTCCGTATTCTTGCGGTGCGTACCCGTGTAGCGGGCTGTGTAGGAAAGTGGGCCCCGGGGGGGATGATTTGTTGAATCCGTTTGCCTCCGGGTTTGGGAGTGGGGGGAAAGAGCTGCCAAAAGCTGTGGCTACTGGCCACACTATTGCTTCTTTATGTGCGTTTGGCCATTTTTTCTCTGGGATTTGATCAGTTCATCCTGGGATGATCCAAGTGGAGGGCAAATGGTTCAAAAATTGGTGCAACTTTTGAGATCCTGATTCTTTGCAGATTTGCAGTTCTTCACAGCACTGCCTCTCTCAGAAAAAAAATTACTTTGAGTAGTAGAACTGTGAAAAAATACAGCACTATCAATGCTACCATATCATCAGTTGCTAGATGCAGTATCAGTGTATAACTGTGAGCACAGCATGCAATTTGTGGATAGGTTCTTTAATGGCTTTCGATCCTAGCATCACTGTATGAATTTATGCGAGCAAACTGAATATTGATAAAGTCAATAAGCCACTTCAAAAATACTGTTCTGATAAGCCGTTTTGAAAAGATGGCAGAGAAATTGTTCCATTTATTTGTTCAGGAGAAACTATAAACCATAAAATAAAAAGAAGAGGCTAGTATTTTTCAGCCCATACTCGTTGTTCTTCGAATTCTTGCTAACCTTATCAAAAGATAAATAGCAAAATCGTGTCACTGATCCATGTTACATTCAGAACGTGTATTGTACACGTTAAATCTAGTTGGTGGCATGGTTCAATCGATCTACTGGTTTCGTATGGGAGTTCACAACCAAGGACACATTGCTTCTTTCGATTCATTCAGAACAACCCTGCATTTTGATGTTCTGCAGGAGCTTCTCAATGGTGACATGAAATCCTTGGGGAAAAAAACAAGTTTAACTCTACGCAATTTTAATCACCTTAAAATTTACTAGTACTTTATACCAGAATTACTTTCAAACTTCAGGTGTTCCTACACAAATTTGCTTGGGTAAAATTTTGGAGCAAGAAACACGGATAGGCTTGGAATTTCCTTTGCTTACCTTGCAATTTAGTTTGAGCTAACCTATTGCTGTCGTACCGTCACATTTGAGATTTTATTCATCGGATGGTACAACTTAATAGGCATATTTCGTATTGCTATGGCTTATGACTTTTAACTGAAAATTTTGAATTATAGTTATTTGTGACAAAGATTATATAGAGAGATACTCGTTTGCGATTTTGGATGGTACAGATATTGGATTTTTAATATATACTACAATTAACTTGTAGACATGTCTTAAAAAAGTACTCCGTTTGAAATTTATGTACTTAGCAAAAGCTAAAAGTCGGTTTCAAAAGCCGAAAAGAACAGGCCCATTACACCATGTTCCCATCAACTTTTGGCTTTGGCTTTAGAAGTCAGTTTTTAAACGGAGTGGTTTTTCAAGGTGGTTTCTATAAGCCATTTATACAAGTTATTGTAGGAGCCACTTTGAACGAAGTAGCTTCTCAATGTGAATGTCTCTTAGTCCCTTAATCTCTCTCGCAATCAGGCAAAAGTCATAATCAAAAACCAAAAACCACAACACTTTTGAATAGAGCATCTATTTCCTCTTAGAAAAGAGAGAATCTTCAGATCTTGAACACAATAAAACATCCTTTTCGCCTTAATTTATCTTTAACTAAACTTTTAATGATTATGTTTACCGTGCACACATCATTTTGCTTGTGTTCACATCAAGATCATGATTCCAAATCCTGTAAATGCTAAATGCTTATCTAAATAACCTAAGGATTAACTAGGATGCATCATTTTATACGTGTAGTATATGGTTTAACCTCCCTTGAAGGCACGACAAGCTCTCTCTGATCCATCACACAGTATAAATTAGCTTTGAAGTAATGCTCAATGAACAATAGTACACTTGAAAAACATAGCAAATTCAGATATGCTAACTACAAAGTAATTGGAGCGGGCTAGTGGTTGGAATATCATCTTTGCTGTTATAGCTAGCAACTTCTGCTATGAAATAAGCAGACTTTTGTAGCCCATTTTAGTTGGGTTTATGAGAACTTTGAGAAGTGTCCATGACAGCAAAATTAGCTGGTGTCTGCTGATAGTTGGGGGCCCTAAGCAGCAGTGGCGGATCAAAGACTAAAATTTAGATATGGCAAACTCGCAAGCGTGGAGTAAACACTATTACCTAAAAGTAAAACAATCCATACTCAAACTTGTTGCAATCACAGTAATAAGAGTATATGACACTCCATAAAAACAACAACTATATTTTGCATGCAAACATGTGAAGATGAAGGTAGAATATCAAAAAAAAACCTCATTAATGAAACTTACTCCATAGTTTGTCACCAAGTTATCGAATATAATAATGTAAACAAAAGATGAGCAATAAAAGAAGCAACATGTTAGCATCAAAGATAGATGGATCAGTAGCGTCATGATTTTATAATAGAACATAAAAATTGCAATAAAAGAGAAGACAAAAGACAAACCACAAATAACTAATTGCGTCTAGGAGAATGAGGCATTTTCATTCTCCGAGATTTCATGCCTTTAAACCGTTTCTTATTTATCACGATCAAATCCTTTGAATATCTTTTACTCAATATAGCACATCATAAAGTCATTAAGCCAATCATCGGATATTTTATTGTGTAAATCTGTCTTGATAATATTCATAGTCGAGAAAACTTTTTCAACCAAAGTTATCGCCATCAGCAGTAGCAATGATAACTCGATGAGGCAGTAGACCAATAAAGATGCACTATGCCTTTCAATTTCAACCATCTTCATGAACAGACTTCTAAGATCATGACAAGTAATAAAATCATCACTTCTTCGCATATGAAGAATGAAGGTTTCAAGTTGATCCTTTTTAGCTACACGATCATAAGGGAGAAATGTTCATCATAGATTTCCGCAAATCAAGCAATATTATCCACATTGAACTTAGAGGAGTCTCTAGGATCAAGACAAGAAAAGCATACAAGTAGATCCGAAGATACCTCATTGAAGTGATGATCCATCTCTTTGGTAATAGCATCAATAGCAGCAAAGAAAGCATCAACATGATATTGATAGTCTTGAGTGACCGTGATCCCATTCCGCCTTGATTGGCCCCATCTTGGTATTACTTCATCTATATTTGGCATTGGAATCTTATTTGCATCACAAAATATTTTGATTTCTACAAATAATGGCTCCTAATCATAGTTCCTCAAGTTGATCAAACATGTTTTGATATCAACAAACAATAACATGGCCTGAACAATATTTTGATCTTTCCTATACAAGACAAGAGATAACTTATTTATAATATGAAGCACTTTCAACATCATCTTTAAAATGAACACAAAGTTAAAGATCTCTGTTATATGAAGCAAACCTGCTGCCTTAGTTGGATTACACCCATCTTCGTGCACAATGCTTAGTGCATCTGTCACTACATCCCACATTGACTCGATATGGAGTAATGTTGCATATTAAGAGTCCCATCTAGTGTCTCCAGGTTTAGCCAAGCTAGTTTCTTGATGCTTCCCTCTTCCTGAAAAATCTCAACACTATTTGGCTTACCCAAAATGTTTTCACGATGCTTGTCAAGCAATATACCCTTCTTCTTCAAGATGCACTAGTGGTGGTCACAATCAAAGTCACATACTCAAAGAATCAAAGATAGACGAACAACAACTACCAACTTGTAATTGGTGAGCAAAGCAATAGACATAAAAAGCATATGGATTCTCATCACAAATATGTTTTTGAAAGCTATTGAATTTACCTTTTATATTTGAAGCTCTATCATACAATTGCCCTCGTAGTCTAGAAACAGGTAAACCATGTCCACCAAGCAACCCAACCAATGTTCTCTTCAATGCATCTGATGTTATCTCTGTGACATGTTGGAGACCCAAAAAAATTTTCTATGGCCTTCCCTTTGTTGTTCATAAACTTGTAGGACAAAAGACACAATTAGTTGAATAGAACAATGAAAAGTTTCAAAAAAATAATGGAACACATAATCAATCACTAACCTCACAATTACAACCATTTTCTCTTTGACAGATATATCATGAGATTCATCAATAAGAATAGAAAAAGACTATCCCCAATCTCTTTTTTTATCGCTTTGGTGACCTCTTGCGTGCAACATTTTGCAACCTGCTTTTGAATATTTGGACAAGTCATTTGGGTAGTTGCAGGACATAGCACATCAAATGCAAGCCTAACTTCATTCTTCTTTTCTTTGTACCAATCAATCATCTCTAGAAAATTGCCCTTGTTTAATGAAGAAGAAGATTCATCATGCCTATAATATGAATGACCTTGCATTAAGAGATAAATTGCACAATCTAAAGATGCAATCACACGAATTTCATATTTGATTTGTGCATCCTTGCTACAAGACACAAACTTATGTGACAAACTTGACCTTTGATTCTTAAAATTATCATATGATGTCCTTGATTTATTGTGGACACTATTAGCCCCACCAACATGATCAGAAAATGATCTATATGCATTCTTCCAAGTGCTAAACCCCACTTTTATAAAGACGTCGTGACCAAATTATCGGTCTTGGTATTTAGATGAAAAGATTGGGTTGGTAGATTACTACTGTACTATAAAGAGAGGTTATGACTAGTAACTTGAAGCTTAACTTGTACTACTTGGATCAATTAAGTGTTCATGCATGCATTTGGGTTTCATTTGGAACACTCTATGCTTTTCCTTGAAGAAACAGGTATGACCGCATGTCTTTGATGATAGTACCGATCATCGGTACTACCGACCTTTACATACCAGTAGCTAATTTTTAGAGAGATATTTTTTTTGGTATTCCTCGAATAAATACTACAGTATGTATTTCGAGCGAGAGGGTGCGTAGGAGTATTTCTATCCTTGTTTGGCATAGCTCCACGAGATCCAAAGGAGAAGCAGAGAGCAAGAGCTGCACCAAACATGCACTAAAACACTTCACCGCACATTGTTGGATTTATGCATGAAAGATTAAAAGATGCAAGAGCAAGATCTATCTATATGGCTGATTTCAATATATGAAAAAGAAAGAAGTGCATTATTTCAACACTTGTGCAGTAACAGGTGTGCATGTACTTGACTTGGTCACATGAGTCAGTAGGGACCATGGCCCAACAGCATTAGCATGGCATATGGGTAGGTCAGGAGAGCAGATGCTTGCCCTCTCACATAAACAACGGCCACCATCATGTATTCATGTGGGCCTCTCTTAGCAGTTAGCACAAATTGAACTAGATCTATGAGCATGACATCCCCTGCAGGCCGCTTCTGATTGATCCATTACAACCTGTAGTCAGGAGAGATCGATCGACCCATAAGTCGATAGCCGGCTCTAATCAGATCACATCGGATCGGATGCTCTGGTCCACCGGAAAAGAACTCTCCGTGTATGGCAGCGGTTTGCAGGCATCAACGCTGTCGTGCGATGAGCGCAACGCAACAGGCCAGGAAACTGTCGAGTGGCGGGAACGAGACGGCTTCTTTGATCTGCACTTGTGCAGTGCATTGCATTGCCGCCGCGCCGGCCACTGATAACACAAGCTAGCTAGCATCGCTGCCTGATCTCTCTCTCGTATTTTCGCTCGCGCTAGGTCTGGACTTCTTTTAGGTACAAGGCGAACGTACACTCAATTTGTATTATCCACATGCAAACAGACATGTACATCCTCTACACACGCCGAAAATTTTTGCAGAGACATAAGGCCTCATATATATAACACAACACATATTTTTTTACTGAACATACACACACGTAAGTAACCAATTCCTAATTTTATGCGGTGAGGTGTGGGAGTTTCGATCCTGAGGATTGATCACCGGGCAGATCGGTGTTCCGTGCTGGGCTACTCAACTCTGAAAGGCGAGTAAAGAGAAGCTAGTCGTCCTCCCGGGCTGGGCTGCACCACGTTGCGTGGAGCATGTGGCATGTCGGGGCGGCGCGGCCGCGCGGGCACAACGGTTTGGTGGCCAACGGATCTCGGTCCCTTTCCGGGCGGTGTGGTGTGCGTGTTATTATTGGAGTACTGCTATATCGCCCACGATCGACGACTTTTGGTGGTGGCTGCGTGCAGCCTGTACCCGTGTGGGGTCATCGGGGCGCTGGACGTGCCGGACGGACTTCGCCGGCCAAAATATTAGAACCGGCTGATTTAGGCACTGCTTTAACTAGTTTTAGCTTTTAGTCTAACTATAACTATTAATTTTTGTTAAAATTGTACTATAATAGTTATTAGATTTTTTAAATTATTTAATTAAAAAATAAAAATATCGTTATGTTCACGCACAAGTGAACATAAACCCATTCACTTTTGAACTTTACGGATTGTTCACTTAATTTCTTGAACTACAAAATCAGATATTTAACTTTCTA
Organism: Melocanna baccifera; assembly: GCA_036346265.1. Lineage (NCBI taxonomy): Eukaryota > Viridiplantae > Streptophyta > Magnoliopsida > Poales > Poaceae > Melocanna > Melocanna baccifera. Next base: position 26,712,099 of record CM070692.1, on the reverse strand, counting down.
AACTTATAAAACCAAGTCAACACTAACACCCCTAAGGTAGTTTTGCTAACAGAGATCCAACTTAGAGTAAACTCATCAATTTTTGCCATATTGGCAGACTCATCCATTTTTGTTGATAGAGATCTAAATGAGAGGATGGAGAATGATGAGAAGTAGAAAGAAAATAGGGTAGAGAGAGAACTAAGAAGAGGTTGAATGTGTATGTCAACATCAAGTTGGATTCTTGTTAGCAAAATTCAATTATATAACTATGAATATGGTAAAAATCACCTTTAGTAGGATCCACATCATCAAAACTGCCATCCAAAACCGCCTTACGGTATAAATTGATTTGGTTTCATAAGTTTAGAAGATTAAATACCTGTGTTTTGTAGTTGAGAATGTTAAATGGACTTTCTACTAAATGGGTTTATTCAATGATTTTGGGAGGTTAAATTCCTGGTTTTGATAGCGTTACTTATTATTCCAAGCTACACTTTTTCTAAGCTCAATTTTACAAAGGAAGAGCCTAAACCCAGGCACAGTTTGCGGCTGTCATGATGTGCTTCTTTTTAAAGCTGTTGTGGAAAGTGAATATGAAAAGTCTATTAATCTGTTTGGTAAATAAGATAAAAGTTAGATCATTTTTGTTATTCAATGGTTATCGTTGTCTCATATTTCATCTTATATATTTTGGAACGCAATTATCCATTCGAACTTGGTTATAACATAAGTAGCAAATATGTAAAAGCAACTCAACCAAACAAATTCATTGGGTGGATTCTTTTTTGTTGCAGCTAATGGCTTTTGGGTCTAACGCAAGCTCTTGTGCAAACAAATTAAATACCGATAAACCAATAAGCCACTTCAAAAAAGCTGTCCTAATAAGCCACTTCAAAAAAACAACAGAGATCGTCCTATTTGTTTGTTTAAGAAAACCATAAGTTATAAACTGAAAAGAATTGACTATTATAATCTACCGTAGTGCCAAAAGGAACCTCAATCACATTGATCATTAATTCACTAGCCCTTATTCCACAGCTATAAGGCATGTTCTTTTCATTTATGGCTGATAGTTTATGACTACAATTGATAGCTTTTAATTTTAATGTGAGCTCTTGTGTGAATGAATCAAATACTGATAAACCGCTTTGAAAATATTATTTTCATAAGCCACTTAGAAATAATGACAAAAACATTATTCTATTTATTTATTCAAAGAAAAATATATCCTATAAACTATAAACCGAAAAAAACGAAACCACATGCTAAAATTGATCTAAAGCTGTGTGGAGGGAGAATGGGCCTGCCAAGACCACCCCTTCCCACGAGCCCACCACTCTCTTTTTTGGGCGGGCCCTTGCCAGCCCACTCCACCCCCACCGCTTGACAGCCCAACCCGTACAATCCTGGACCAGAACAACGCGGCGACCCCACTAGTAGTCTAGTACAACCCATCCCTACCGACCAGTCTGACCCATCAAACCGACCGGACCGGACCCGACCCGACCATCCTCGCGTCGTTTTCGTCTCGTCTCCCTCCGTGGCCCGTGGTGGCGCGACCCCCAAACCCTTGCCCCCACGTCCGCCGCCGATGCCGCAGACCTCCTCGCCGCCGCCGCCGCCTGCGGCTGTCTCCGCACCAGCTTCCGCCTCGGAGTCTCCCCCGCAGGCGGCCCCACCGGAGCCCGCGCTGACCGCCGCCCAGAAGGCGCTGCGCTCCAAGCCGGCGCGCCCGCCGGAGGACCCCGACAAGAAGGTTCGGTTCCCCCTCCACCCCTTCGTGTGTCCCATCTACTTTATAGCTTTTATGAGTGATCCTCTTGTGACTGTTTCGCATTGCGGGTTGGGGAGCTAGGGTTTTGGGGGGCGTAGACTGTGCCGGTAGCTAAGCTCAGTGGAGCGAAGGCATTAGGCATCCTGTCCTTTATATGCGTCAGTAAGCAGTAAATTGCAAAGATCCAAGGTTGTTAGAGTGTTCATTTCTGCAATTGAGAAACGGCTAGAATAGAGTTCAACCCAAGCTCTACTTAACCGCCCAGATAAGTTGCATTGAGCTGCGTTGTTTGTCATTTTTAGAGTCGTGCTTGTTAACTGTATGTGGCATTGTCATTTGTCAACTGATACCGACTTGCATTTTGATTTATTCTGCTCTATGTACATAACTAAATCGATGAGCTGCTTGTCAGAAGATTTGAGCGGGGATGGACCCGAATAATCTAGTCATGTAACTGTCCTTTGCACAATCTAGTCATGTAACTGTTCTTCGCACTATGGTACCATGTCTTCACATAGAACACCAGCTTTGTTTAACATATGATGGTTAAATATGAATGGTCACCCACTTTCTGAATATGAAAAGCAGGGCAAGAATTAAGCATTCACCAAAGTTCATCTTCCATTTATCTAAAAACTCCAGTGTGATTAATCACCCTATAAGATTCGATTCTGGCAAACCATTTCATCCAGAGTGGTTTTGCTACATTATGCTTCGGAGTAATTAGTTGCTAGACCTTATTAATTAGTAAGCTGTAATGATTTTTTTTGTTTGATATGAACTGTTGCCAAAATTCTTTCAACAGAACAAAAAGCTCAAGGATGTGGAGATCAGTTTTCCAATTGTTTATGGAACCATTTCTTTCTGGCTTGGTAAAAAAGCAAGCGAGTAAGCATTTGCTTCACAGATTTTTTTGTTAAATTTCATAAAATACTTAAAAGTGTTGCTACATTTGAACTATAAATACAATGTCAACTTTTATATTCTTACCTTTATTGAATATTATCTGATGGTCATGTATATGTTTTTCCCTTCTAGATACAACTCTCACAAATGGACTGTGTACGTCCGTTCTGCAACAAATGAGGATCTGAGTGTCATAGTTAAGCGTGTGGTGTTTCAACTTCACCCAAGTTTCACTAATCCTACAAGAGTTGTAGAGCAACCGCCTTTTGAGTTGTCTGAATCTGGATGGGGAGAGTTTGAAATAGCAATAACTCTTTATTTCCACAGTGATGTCTGCGAAAAGCGCTTGGATCTGTAAGTTACACAGTTCTTGTTTGAGCAGTGGTTTTCTTTGGGGAAATTAGATTGTTAGACTATACAAATGATGCAGGTTTCATCAACTTAAGCTGTATCCGGAGGAGGACACTGGACCTCAATCAACCAAAAAACCTGTTGTTGTGGAGACATATGATGAAATTGTCTTCCCTGAGCCCTCGGAGGCTTTTTTCCAACAAGTGCAAAATCATCCAGCTGCTACTGTGCCCAGGTTACCTCCTGGTATAACCTTGCCTCCTCCAGGTACTCCTTTGTACTTGGCATGTACTTATATTTCATAGTGGGAAATGATAAAGTAGCGAGAAAATTGCACTGTAGTTTTCTGAACTTGTAGTGTTGTGCCACTTTTTCTCCTGAACTTGCATTTTACTCTCCGCCCTCTGAACTTGTAGGGTTGTGTCACTTTATTCCTTAATCTTGTATTTTACTTTCGCAGCCCCTTGAATTTATAGGGTTGTACTACTTTACCCTTTGAATTTATATTTTACTTTCTCAGCCCGCTAAACTTACGTCTGTTTGCACCGTAGGTCCATTGGACCATTTGCTAACAAAAAACATTGAGCTAGCATAGCACATGGCTGATGCCGTAGGGTTAGGCTCGATCACATGGGCACAATGCCCTTTTCTCCCTTACAGTGTGGTAGAGCAGGGGATGGAGGACACGGGGCGACAACGGGTTCTCATGGTGGGGCTTGGGTAATGTTGTGTGTGTGGCGTGTTCCTGGGACCTGCAAAGCCGTGTGCTGAAGGAGGAGTGGCTCGACAAGGCTCCATGGGGACGACGGGGATGGCATCGATGAGGTCGACGGAGACAAGAAAGACGATGAATTAACGTCCAAGCACACCATCCTAACCCGTTTGCCACTCCTTCCACCTTTTTCATCCGGTTACAACAACGTTGTACCCCCTTCCTTGTCCCCAATCCAACGAATAGTCGCCATTGCCCCAAACCATAACGGTAAATCTCCCACGCAATCGAGCCTGACCCTACGGCATCAGTCATGTGCTATGCCAACTTAGCATTTTCTATTAGCAAACGGCCCAATGGACCTGCGGTGCAAACATAAGCAAGTTCAGAAGGCTGAGAAAGTAAAATGCAAATTCAAAGGATAAAGTGGCACAATCCTACAAATTCAGAGGGTTGAAAAAGTAAAATGCAAGTTCAAGAAGTAAAGTGGCACAACCTTGCAAGTTTAGGGGGCTGAGAAAATAAAATGCAAGTTTAGAAAGTAAAGTAGTGCAACCCTACAAGTTCAAGGAGTTACAGTGCAATTTTCTCTAAAGTAGCAATCTGAAATTATCAATCATTTAGGCCATATGGAGCTTGTGCCGCATGATAAGAAACGTGGTGACACTAAGGATCATCCTTTGAGCCAGTGGTTCTCGAATTTCTCTGAAGCAGATGAACTACTAAAACTGGCTGCTGCTCGTCAACAGGTGAGATTTACAGTTAGCAACAATTGTCCTTATTCTCTGAGATGTATAGCTAAAGTTGGCAATACTGCTAGAAGGCCTTCTTACTTTCCCATGTACATAGTCTAGACATGCATGCAAGATGTATAGACTATTAGACTTCTGTAATTATCCCTTTTGTTGAGAGAGTTTTCTCATATGAATTTCAGTTGGTAAATGTGTTTCAGGCGAAGTTCTACATCTCGCAATGATAGAAAACTCAATGTCTAGTAGAGGAATATTTATTCCTTCTAATCCATATCGACTTTTGAGGGCAACACGATGGTAAAATTTCGCAATGGGTGTCACTGGCATAGACTGACTGATGTCACCCTAGATTTGTTTGAGAGCTTAAAAGCACATGGTGTGCTTAAACCACATAGTGTGCTGGTAGCTTTTATTTCATTTTACTTGTTTAGTTTTGTGATATTACATAGAATGGTTCACACATAGACCTGATAGGGTTTGTTTAAACATGAATAGTTGATTGGGGAAAAAACAACATCAGTGATTTGACATTGTTACTCTTTTCTTCCTTCAGGTGCAGGCTCACATAGCCAAGCTGAGAAGGCAGTTAAGCATGATAGATGGAATGCCCCAGCAATCCAAAGCTGTTTCTGGTTAGTAAAGTTACTTGTTTTTCTGATTAGCAGTGGTTGCATATGTGCATTATGCTGAAGTGTTTGAACTGATGATGAACTTCACTATCTTCTATGTTCAGTTCTTGGCCAAAAGTTTGGGCACAGCTAATGTAACATTCGCTGTTGTAAGGAAGATGTCGGAACCTGATAACAACTCTAACGAAATGTGACGAGTGTATCACTGTATTTCCATTGAAGTTGTTGCGTTAGGCTTGCAATTAATGTACTTGTCAGTGTGCATAGTCTACGAATTGTACTGCCTTTGTGCATCTTAAGGGAACAGTACTTGCCTCTCCTGCTTTTCTATGCCTCCATTTCCTTTTTTCCCTCCATACCAAACTGGCTTATCTAAACTGTTAGTTTTGTCGTTCTTTTGTCTTTTTGCTATATGATGATGGATTGATGGGTATGCTGTAGTGAAAGAGAGTTATGACAAGTATATTTGCTTGTTCTAACTCTTTTAGCTGTGCAAATAGTGTTGAATGTTGACTTTCTTGACTTGCCATGCTTCTTGATTCTGTGACAGGGAGCATCCATTAACGCGCCTAGCGTGAGACTGCTAAACGACCGATTCACTTCCTTGGATCCTTTTGTTCCCATACACTTTGCCTAATCATTCACATATTTATTTTTCGTCTTGTGCATTTTTGTCTAGAAGTATATTTGTATATTTCATATTTTCTAATCTCAAGCTATTACACATAAGAATGTAAAGTTGAGGGCGGTAGAACTAGTATAACAAGTTGCTATTCAATAGTCTTGGCCTCTAGGGGGGTACGATTGGTAGTGCAACTGTGCAAGATTAGTTGCATGTCTGTGCACTGCGACTGGCCATAAGCAATGCTGAGCGTGTGACATTGAGGCTGCCGACAAAATTTTGGCGTTTCACTCGGCAATTGCTGCCACGAATAATGTATGCGCAACTAGTCGCCCTTGTATTTCCGATTGCCTATTTGATCCTCACAAACCCATGCGTGTTCTGTAACGGTATGACAATTGCATTTTCTTACAAGAGTAGTGCTTCTATCAGTCTATGCTCTCTCAAAAACTAAATTGCACAAATCTAAAAATAAAACATTTTGAGTCGAACAAAGAAATCTAATGCAAGTTCGCCTGAAAAAACAAAGTATACCTAAATGACGTGTGCAGCCGGACTGACTGCTGAAATTAGTGACAGATCTAGGACTAAATCTTAGGTATAGTGGCTTGTCGCCGCCTGTTAGGTGTCATTTCCTCGCTAGATGTACCGATCGCTGCGGTCTCGCCGCACGTCGCTAGAGTTTGATAGCTTAGCTCTTGCTTGATGGTTAGATGATGGAGCTTGCCCTGTCGTCATCACATTTCCAACTCTAGCCGAAGCTAGACTAGATCGCACCGCGACCATTATGGTTATCGGCAATTGGCTTAGCGACATCGTCATCTACATGAAATTATCAAAACAGAAACCACTCTATGGGCTTCTTTCTGTAGTTCTATCTCCACACTTGTCCCCTAGTGCGCTTGCTTTCCCCCTTTTTGCTGCTCTGGCCGACGCTTCCCCCCCACCCCCCCAACTTCTTGCTCTGGCCGAATGCCTCTCCAGGCCACTTATTTCCTTCTTCTTCCTTGCCTTACCTCTTCTCTACTCATCCCAAATCCCTCACTCGATCCGGCTCCTAGCTTGGCTCCCACCAACGCTACAGCCCCTTGCGCCACCGGCTGCCACGCCTTACACCTCCCTTGACCTCCGGTCCCATGCGCCGCCGCCCTGGGGCTCGGTCCCGACCACCGTCGCCTGCTCGTCGACCTCCTTTGGCCCCAAAATTTTTCTATTTTAGCCCTTTTTTTGAAAAATATTCACATTTAGACCCCTGACAGTTTTAATTCCGTTTTTGGACCCAAAGATCGGCGCCGTGGGACACGGCGCCGAGATCGCGTCTCGGCACCGTGGTCCATGGCGCCGAGGTCGCGTGCCCGCTCAGCGTCTTGCCGGCTGCGTGGCGCCGTGGTGGCACCACCTCGGCGCCGTGGGTCGTGGCGCCGACCTCGGCGCCGTGGGTTGTGGCGCCGACCTCGGCGCCGTGTGTCGTGGCGCCGAGCTCGGCGCCGTGGATCTTGGCGCCGAGATCCCTAGACCTAAACAGAGCAAAAATCCCTTCCGGCCCCGGACCCGCGCCCCTGCCCGACCGACCGCCCACACTTCCCTCCCGAGGCCTCCCCGCGCCTCCTCCCCCTCCCGGCCTCCCCGCCGCCCCCTCCCTCCCCCCCCGGCCTCCCCACCCCTCCCCTCCTGTCCCCCCGCCGCCACCCTCCTCTCCCGGCCTCTCCCGCCGCCCTCCTCCCCTCCACCTCCCCTCCCGACCCCCTCCTCCCACGTAGGTAATCATTGATTCTCGGTTTCTCAATTCTTTACAACTGTAGGTAATCATTGATTCCTCTAGTTTGTTGTTTTATTCCTGCCGAGTGTATTGTTGCTAATAATTGTTTATTCAGTACATACAAAGGTTCAAGATATCAAGTCGCTATTGTTTTCATTCTTGGATTACGCATGTTGGAACATGCCGTGGGAATAAATGGGGCTACTAGGGTTTGCTTAAGGAACCGCAAATCGACTGTGGTTCCTTGCATGATGCTTTATGATTTAGTGTTATGTTGATGTGTACCATCGTCTGCTCTTTTGAGATAATTGCTGTATGGGGCTCGGCCTAGTTCACGATGGTGGTGTAAATAAAATAAAAAACAGTTCTGTTATTGTAACCATCGGCTGCCTCCGTTGCAAGCATCGTTTACGTGTAGTTGTGTCAATGCATTTTCTGTTTTGCATGTTCTCCATGTGTGCACTTATGGTGAGGTAGTTCAAATGACATGTTAGAGCATAGGAATATAGAAATGTTAACGTGTCTGATGAAATATTTTAAAAAATAATATTAATGGCAACATGCATTATTATGACATTGGAAATAAAAGTATCATTTTGTAAGCATATAGTTAGGTTACGCTGTGCCTGTAAGCATGTAGTCTTCAAAGAAGACATGCCAGAGCAAGGAACGAGATGCTTGCTTTCATAATGCTACATTGCTACTTGATCAATACCCTTACTATTTCTGCCATTTAAAAAAAATGAATATAACATATGATGTTTTCATTGCTTCAAGAAAACAGAGCGCCGCGTGAGGGTGGACCAAATCCGTCTGAAGGGCAAGGAGGATGAGTTGCAAAGGAGGCGGGAGCAGTTAAGTCTACGTGAAGCAGCCATCAAGCGTCAGGAGGAAGAGCTTCAAGCTCGTGAGGCAACTCTCAAGACCAAGAGTGACAGGAAGAAGGATGTAGCGGAGCCATCTTCAGGGCGCGACAAAAAGGGGAAACAACCACGCTATACCCAGTAGACAAAATGTAATAGACCCAGCAAGTTATTTTCCTAAGGCATGCATGTTAGGACTAGTGGTGGAATTACGAACATTACGATCTGAGTTCCATGGCAAAACAAAGATGCTCAACGAAATGGCCGCTAATGAAGTATCAATTCACATCAGTAAACCTTCTACATCGAAGGTCTTGAATCTTGCCGAAGCTAAAAGTCTTCACCGGGATGTCAATCAAATATGTGTTTTTATAAGTTTAAAATCTCAATGCATTAGATCATTGAGACTGTGCGAAACCAAAATCTTGAATGTGTATACAAAAATTAGTTCACGTGCGTCCAACCATCCAAAGATCCCAAGGGGATTTTTGCCCTTTAGGTTTCAGCTCGGCGCGCCAAGACCCACGGCGCCGACCTCGGCGCCCGACCCACGGCGCCGAGGTCGGCGCCACGACACACGGCGCCGAGGTGGTGCCACCACAGCGCCACGCATGCCGGCACGCTGGAGCGGGTACGCGAGCTCGGCGCCGTGTCCCACGGCGCCGAGACGTTTTATCTCGGCGCCGTGTCCTACGGCGCCGACCTTTGGGTCTAAAAATGGAATTAAAACTGCCAGGGGTCTAAATGTGAATATTTTTCTAAAAAAAAGCTAAAATAGAAAAATTTCGGCCCACGCCTCCCCTGCACCCTCAACTCCGATAGCCGACTCCCTAGCGCCGCCTCACTCGGCCTCCGGTCGCTGCGATGCCCCACGGCTCCCACTCATCCAGCGCCTCCCCCAACTCCTCTTCGACTTCCCTTACTTGAATCCGATTGGATCCGTGGCCGGCTTGGCCTCCCGGCGTCGTCTCCTACCCTCGCTGGCTCATGGCCTCCCGTGCATTTTCCCCCTCCCCTTCTTCCCCTCCACTCGCGAAGGTTATCTCGGGCGGTCGCCGAGCCTTGCCCGATTGCTGGCTCCGCTGCAGGCTGAAATGGAGTTACTACTTGCTACTATCTTTCTACTGTTTAACATTGGCAATTGCAACAGTGAGTAGATTAATTGAATTGCTTTACATGCGTCAACCACCAGTATATGATGGATATATCGATCGTACACTCTGCCGAACTTGCTCTTGTGTTAAGCTAGACAACTTGGCTAGCGATCTACCGAACCTTCACAAGTCACCTTTCATATATGGAAACTAGCCGACAAAACCCTCATGATTAGCACACGCATAACATAATGCAAATGGTTCAATTTATTGGCTACCTTCTTAAGCCTGAATTTGAGACCCTGATCCTGTTCTTTGATGCATATGCACGCATGCAATCGATTAAGGCTTCATTAGCAAGTTCATGGATGGATAATAATGAGTAAGTAGATAGGAGGAGGACGTACGTACTTCCGGTTGCATGCACACGAGGGCCTCTTTGTCGGACACCTGCATGTTATATTGGGTGCAGACTTCTCACCAATGCATGCTTGCGGGGGTGCAAACAGAGCGGATACAGATGAATATTGCTCATCTCGTATCTGTTTCCATATTTTTTGTCGGAGTCGGAATCGAACACGGATAATGCCGGATATTATTGCAAATACGGATATTCTCGGTCACGAATACATAGCGAATACATGTCGCTCCGAATACGATTAGTCTCGGTCACGAATATTTAGTCAGATAATACGCGAAAATAAAAATAATATTATCACATGTATAAAGATCAATCACCACAGTACATATCCATAATGGAACTACATTAGTAGCTTAACAAGCAATTTCACACGATGACATGGACAAGTTAAGTAACTAATAAATTCTAGTTAGCAAAATAGTATGTAAATGATAGAGACTAGTTAAACAAGTAGTAACTAACTAGCTACATGCCACATAATTTGAAAGTAAAAATTATTTCGGTCATAGCAGATAATTCAGGATGTATTTGAAGATGAGACCATATCCATTTGCATAGATCTTGAAATAAGCTTTCCAACGAGTACAAGAACACTCGAATCGAACTCCGTTTGTGAAAGTTATGGCCTTTTAGTAAATATCTGTTGGGCTGTCCCGAACCGAATCCGAATTGAGTTCTGAGTTGAATCCGAATTTGAATCCGGTAACTATCCGGAAAAAATACCCGGATAGTTCCGTATCCGTCGGATAATGTTTGTTCCGAATCCGTTTCCGTATCCGGCAAAAAATATCCGAATCCGTATCCGTATCCGGCAAAACATCCGGATATCCAAAAATTTGCTCCGAATTCTATCCGAATTAAAACGGACGGACGGTCGGAAAATATCCGCTCCGTTTGCACCCAATTGCCTTACCACGAAGAAACGTCAAGAGCTCCAGTATGCCTTGTTCCAGCAGTTGGTCGCCCCGACGATCCTGCGCCATGCGAGTCAGCTGGGGGGCGGGCCGGCAGTAGGGGGGCACCAGCCCCACTTGACCCCCCGACGGGTCCTCCCCTGGCTTTACTAAACATGCACCAAGCATGACTTATAGAATAATATGCACCTGAAGTAGAAAAAATAATTTTACACAGTACACACCAAGTATATCTTACAGAATAAGACATAGATTAATATGAACCGTGAACCTAAAGTGGTACAAAGCATGAAGCAAGTATATATTAAAGAATGAATTAACACTAACCATGCAACTGAAATATTACATCAAACTTGTCGAGCATTTGTTTAAAATAAACCTACTTATATTAAGCTCAACATTCTATGAAGCCAAAAAAACTAACATCTAGACAGTTCAAAGCTATCATGATTCAATACCGACATTCACATCAATATTAATTATATAATAACAACAAAAGTATTGCCAAAACCACTACAGCGAAAGAAAAAAATGATAGACTACGAAATCAAGTTCACATTCAAATAACAACTAATAGGTAAATGGAATGAAGAACAAGAGTCCAAGCAAACACAGACAAATAGCAACTAATAAGGCTCAAATAACAAGTAACACCACATAGTCTTCTCTCGATCTCTTAATATCTTCTATGACCTTAAGCAATAACAAGTAACTAACAAGTAAATGGAATCAAGAACAAAAGTCTATGTTGTATGAACCATAGAAGTAACTAACATCATTCACCATCGATATGTAAATATATTCATTTCTTCATTTCACAAACCTAATCAAACACATGGAAATTCATAGAACCAACACCAGGCAGAAAATTTAGTTATTATCACTTGCCTTCTTTACTGGCGGTGGCAGCCGATCTGCGGTGTGCAATTGCATGGGGGTGGTAGGGTGGAGGCAACGGCGACGAGGAGCCGAGGAGGAGCCACGCGACGTCGATGAGGAGCCAGGAGGAGGAGCCGCATGATGGGGATCTGAAGGGAGGAGACGCTGCCGCAAAGAGCAGAGCAATGATGTTAGGTTTTCACAGGAGTAGTGAGTTAAGTTTTCTCTTCGAGTGTCTGTATATATAGGAGATTATTATCATAGATGTTTTTTTAAAAAATATCTATGATATATAGGATATCACTGACAATTTTTATTACGAACTATCTATGATGTATCACATATGGTTTGTGTATAAAACCATCTGTGATAAATGGGTCATCACAAGCAGTTCTTACCATTGGTTGCAACATAGATGGTTATACTTGTAAAACCGTATGATATAACTACACTGCAGCTTAACACTAACGGATTCTGTAGAACCGTCTGTATTAAGGTGTCTAGTATAACCTTCTCTGCAGTAGTACATGAACGACCAAACAAAGATAGCCAATGATCAAGAAGGTAAGATTCGTTAGGTTGCAAGAGCCATATCGAGACGCCGTTAACGTCGATCTTGATGAACACGACATTGACGAAGTGGGAGGCCATCTCCTTGAAGGCTGGCTTGATGAAGTAACATGCCCCACGCCACAAAGTCAATCACCATCTTGAGCAAAGCAAAGAAAGAAACCAATGCTTTTTTACTTGTTCAGATCCAAAGCACGAAAGGTTGGGCAAGGTTGAATAGGGGGAGAGGTACTCACCAATCTGGAAGCGCTCATGTGGGCTTCCCGCTATTAGGTAGTTTGGAGAAGACGTGGGCTCCAACGGCCATGACCTCAACGATGACCTTGCAGAGTAAGCCGGAGTGGGAGGAGTTGAGGTGTTGTAGGTCAAGCCCGGAGACGATCTTCGATAGCTGGTGCACCGGTGTCTACTCCACCTCTACCAAGAGCATCTCTCGGTGTGCTCCACCTCTACCAAGAGCGTCTCTCGGTGGGAGTGCTTCGAGGGCTACGCCGGTGCGATGCGCTCCCCCATGCAGTCGAGGTGGAGCATCCGCGACGCCACCGTAGTGGCCGCCCCTCACTGCGTAGGGATGTGACAAGAGGGGCAACTTGACAATGAGGACGAACAACGTGCACATGAGGGAAGAGCGTGTAGTCGAGGCACCAGCACAGTTTTTTTGTGAGGAGGGGAGAGGGGAATGGAGGAGGCGAAGAGGAAGGGGGCGCTCGGGCTAGGGCCATAGCCCCGACAGCGTATGTGGAGGTGGAAGGGGAGAGCATTTCTCTGTTACAAGGATGCAAAGGCAAAGGAGGCGGAAGGGGATCGGTGCAAAGGTGAGGAGGTGGAAGGGGATCAGCTATATTTTTTTCTGCGAGGAGGGAGGGATGTGATGGGGAAGAGGTGGCCGGTGGAAGGGGAGGGGAGGCGGCGGCAGGAGGACATGCTAAGGAGGCGGCTGGTGAATGGGGAGGGGGACATCGGCGGACAGATGGGGAGAGGAGGCGGCATAAGGATTTCGTAGGGAGGCGGTGGTAGGCAGATGAGGGAGGGAGGAGGTAGGGTATGCAGTAGGGAGTAGGATGAACACCTATAGGATTAAAGAAGTCGGAGCAGACAGGGCCACACGCGAATTGCTTTTTTAGAAGGGAGAGAGAGAGAGAAAGAATGACCACTCACTAACTCTCTCTTTTAAGTAGTAGAGACCATCAGTCTGCAAGGTAACTCTGCATGCATTCCTACCGAGATTGATTGCTGATTGGAGGGACGCATGAATGCAGCTTTCGTTTGGCTAGCTTAATCAGTTAGGTGCGTTCGTCTGTCTGTGTCTGTTTGCTTGCTTGTAATCTCCTGCATTTGCTGGTGTAGTCTGAAAAACCTACACTGTTGGTCCTGATTTGGGCGTAGCCTTCCTCTACGACTGCATTTGTACGCGTGTGGCCTCTCTCTGCAGGACGTTTGGTTGCACGCTCGCTCGCCTTTGTTTGCTAACGCACGCAGGCAGGCAGGCAGGCTGAATGTTTGCTGAAGGGACCAGACACCAGTGCCAAATGGAGATCTGCACTAAGATTTTACGACATGGATGAGCATTGTGTGAAAGATGAGATAAGTTTCATATATAATAAGGGATAAGAATCTAGCAGTGGGCCGGCTGCCCTTATGATAATTAAATTGCAGAGACATAGTTCGTGCTTTAGTGGGCATTATGGGTCCAATTCGCAATATATTACTACGGTCATTTGTGATAAGTGCCAGCATAATGTTGCAAGTTGATTGTCCATACAAGCCTGTTGAACAATTGAAAGACAGGCGCACACAGGGAGGATAAGAATCTAGCAGTGGGCCGGCTGCCCTTATGATAATTAAATATTTATGAATATTTATATCGGTTGTATGAAAATAATATGAGTAGAAGATTTGTCTTAAAATAGCTTGCATGGTATTAGCTAACATAGTGACGCAAATCAAAGCTCGTCACGTGCTATAATGGAGGAGTCTTCTTGAACGATTAATTAATGGGAGGATGCATGAACAAACAAGGGTTAGTGTGGTACTGCATAATGCAGGTCTTAAAATAAGTAAAGTGGTAGGTAGCATCAAGCCAAATGTGCAAATTTCAGCGGATGGTACGCAGCAAAAGCTAGCTGTGGAAATGAAGTGAGGAAGCGATGGTTGTGGTGTTCTTCCTACAGGCTATGCAGTGTAAAATTTTCCTTTTCTCCACTCATAGTGTGCCAATTAGTGCCCCATCTTCGATGGTCCAAGCTAAAAGGATGGGCATCCGTCACCTATCATGAGATGCAACAACTAGTGGCATAGGTCGCCAAGTGCGGCTCTTAATTTATTTTTTTTTGTCCTGGAGATCGACCAGAAAATATATTGTACATTTGGTGTGCACTTGTGTGATTGATCGTCCATCTGTCCAAGTTCAGGAAAGCAAATGCTTAATTTAGTTCTGAAAAGCCTAGTCTAGAGTGATGGGTTCTACATGCGTTGGACAGATATTTCTGCACTACGTTCTACTTAACAGAAATCGAGCTCACTCTGTATCTGCGCTCTTCTGTTAATTGTTAAAAATACGTTAGTTTTCTTGTTGCAGTATACGTAGCAGTATTACCCGAGTAAATTAACCTGGCTGCAGGAAATCAAAGGCTGCAGAAGAAGTGAATGGTGAGTGGAAATACTAACTCTGACAGAAACAATCTACGCATGCATCTTTATGTCCTCACCATCTTTGCTTGGACTTTGGATCGATCGAGTGGTCGTGGATACGGTGGTCAGAGATACGTTTCCAGAGCAGGGAGATATGGATCGTGGATCATGATTGAACGTGTCTGCAACAACACTGGCTGCATTGAAAAGCGTCTCTCTCTCTTTCTCTCTGCATTGTTCTCCCTTTTGATTATACTGTAAAGCACTTGTGAAGTTGAAGACTCGAAGATTCGGTGTGAGATTTCCATTTCCCCCTCCCGTTTCCCTTTGTCAAATGTCAACCCTTTGTCCAGCTGCTCCGTCCCCGCTACTAGTGCTCGTCTCCTGATCTCTGGTCTCTCCCACTTGCAGCTTAGGGTGCCTTTCAAATGTGCTGTGGTTTTTTTCCCCCCTAAAATAACACTATAACGGTAGTTAACTTTTTTAAAAATACTTAATTAAAAATTAAATAAAATAGGGAAAATATAAAAAAACACCGTTATATCTCTGTAGATACTACAAAGAAAAAAGAAGGGAAAAAACACGTTAAGAAATCGATGTATTCTAAATGGCTTTTAGCTTTTAAAGCCAGAAAATATTTGGAATAGAGCCTGGAGATCCTGTATTGACCTTGTCTCTGTCATTGATGTTGGATTAATTGGGCTTGGTCCATTTAATTTAGCAATTAATCAAATGAAATTCCTAGGCCTACATGGAAAAACTGTTTAGTCCCATATGGAGAGTTGAATGTGAGTTACACCACTTTAAAAGGTGGAACGTGGTAACCCCCTTGTGGAATTGGAAAGAGCCAACACACGCGCGCGCTCGCCTCGCCTCGCCACGCCGAGCGGTGCGGTGCGGTGCGGGTGTGTGCGCGTTTTTCTTTATCTATTCGAAAATCGTAACGCATGCGACTCTCTGCGATGCTAGTTCGATTACTAGTGAATTATGGCTGCGGTTACTTTCGAGTAATGGCTACAATTACTAGTGACTAATGGCTGCAGTTACTCTGGCTCTTCGTTTTTCTTTGTTACAAAACTCTCTCCACTCCATACGGGATGATAAAAGAGGATTACGTTCTGTTTTGTCTTTGTGCTAAGTAATCTCGGCGAGGAACTTTACGTGCAAAGAGTTCGGTGAGTAGGCCTCGAAACTCCGTCCGTTCGCGTGCACTGCACGTAGACGGGCAATCAAGTTTTTGGGGAGCGCATTGGCGCGACTGCTTAATCTGTGAAGAACGCCATCTACTTCCTGGTGGTGAACTGTTCGCGAGACTACACGGCGAACATCTACCTGCATCACACCTCGTCATGCATCACGCCTCGATCGACTACATCGAATAGACCATCATATCGACTGATGGTAACGGCGCCTCCGGTGTCACCGACACTGGCTCCGCCCGAGGGTATAACATGAAAACTTCTCTGGTGTATTTGTTTCTGTATGTTATGAATTTGATAATAGGTGTTGCTGTTAGCTTGTTCATAAGCAAATATGAATACATCATTGTTGAATCACTCATGTTTTTGTATGTCATGTTTTATATACTGAATTTCTGAATTAAAATATGCCGAAAATTGACTAAATATTCAACAATTGAGTCATCCAGTCATGCAAATTGCAAAATAACCCATGCATCAACCAAATCAAAAGCTGAAGTAAATTGTGCTGTTTTCACAGGCATGGCTATCATGTACTCTGAGGCCAAGGCTAGCTTTCTTAGCCATCTCTGTCGTCTCAACTGTGGGGATCTTTTGTATTAACACGGGTGTTTTTCACCCGCTCTAAAATATCTCTTAAAGGGGTGTTCTTTTTTCACCCTCTCCCACTTAGGAACTGCCGAGCCAGAAGCTCCCATAGTGGAGTATTGACTCTTGAATACCCCCACCATTACAAACACATCTCACAACTGTGAGCTCATGTCCCGTTTCAATCACGAAAATTTTATAGAAAATAATTCAATTACCGTCTTCTAAACAAGGCCTTATGTCACCACTATACCGCTTCTCCTAGGCGGAGGATGTAGCTAATCACTGGAACTTAAATCAAACCTATCAAAATTAACATCCAAATATTTCATGGTCAAAAAATCCAAAGATCTTCGCCTGTGTTTATGTAAAATAACAGATTAATTAGTAGTGCTTACTAAACAGCCCCCTGCAGACAAAAACAAAACAGAGGTCCACTAGCAGTAGTACTGTACGTACCCATCATCAGATCCTCGCCACACCCGACCACCACCGCCAACACCAACAACCATGGCTACCTCACGAGTCACGACCACCTCCCCTATATATGCCCCTCTCCTCCTCACCGCCTCCTCATCACCAACCACCAGTTCATTGATCTAACTCACTCACGCTTGCAAAGATTTATCGACCCAGCTTGCTGCAATGGCGATCAAGAAGGGCGGCGCTGCGGGGCTGAAGCAGATTCTGAAGCGGTGCTCGAGCCTGGGGCGGCGGCAGCAGCAGAATGGGGGAGGGGTGGAGCACGAGGAGGAGGAGGAGACGGCCGGGCTGCCGTCGGACGTGCCGAGGGGCCACTTCGCGGTGTACGTCGGGGAGCGGCGGCGGCGGTTCGTCGTGCCCATCGCGCTGCTCGACCGGCCCGAGTTCCGCTCCCTGCTCCGCCGCGCCGAGGACGAGTTCGGCTTCGGCGGCCTCCTCGTGCTCCCCTGCGAGGAGGTCGCCTTCCGCTCCCTCACCTCCTCCCTGGCCTGCACTGCCCGGTGAACCGCGCCGGCGCCGGCGCACGTACACTATACACGTACATATATGCACGCACGTGCATGTGGCTATTTGTTCGATTCATTGGTTTGGCCTAGCTTGCACCATGGCTAGCCGATAATGGTGTGTAAATATGGAAGTGGAGATCGATCGATTCGAAGTGGTGCATGAGCGGATCAGCGCACGCCCTTGGAGCTAGTGTGCACGTGGAGAAGAGGAAGAAGATCGGAGGAGATAGAGATAGAGAGAGAGAGAGAGAGAGAGTTAAGGAGAAGAAGATTTAGAGCTAGCTTAGCCAGTAACTGGCCATTGTTTCGTGTACGCTGTTTGTGATGTGTTCGACTCCTTAGCCTTCTCTCTTGATACTACACGAGAGCTTAATTAGGCGAGGTGAACCATCATTAATTATCCTTTTCTCTCTGTATACATGCAAAGATATTGGCCGGCTACGCGAGCAAGCTAGCTTATACTGAAAAGTCTTACATCGGTGTACGTGTTTTGATCAGTAATGTGCAGCTTTCCGGCTTAATTGCCGGCCGTCGTGCAAGAGGGTAGCTAGGGAAGAACGTGGGTGTACTAATTGCTGTCCAAATTTTCTGGCCGTTTTGGCGATTGCCGTGCGCTTGTACTGACCACGATATTTTTCTGCTAGCTAGTGATGTGAAACACGAGGCATGGGCAGCGGAGGCCTAGCCTGTTTACTGCGGCCAACGTTCTTCAGGTTGCCGCTTTGCTGCAACATGTCTGTACCGATTATCTAAACCCTAAGCCAAAGTAGCTGGTAAGCAAGCTGCCGAGGCTCTGAGCTGAAATAATTATCTACTTACCATCTAAATAAGACGATTTTAAATATATATCATTACAAAATTGGTTCACTTTAATACCATCTAATTTTTTAAAACTTAGACAAAATGTCATTCCATCTGCTGCGCCTCCATCTCCGTTCCCCCGACTTCATTTGCGTCGGCTCCTCCCCCGACTTCGTCCGGCCAACCCCTTCCCCGCTCCCCCTCCCCCTCCTCCCCCACTTCGTCCGGCCTCCCCCTCCCCGCTCCCCCCACCTTTGCGCTGTCACCCCGCCACCCGACCTTCCTCACCCCTCCCCGCTCCCCCGCCTCCACCACCCCTCTTCGGCCTCCCCCTTCTCCAGCACCATCGCTCCGCCTCCCCCTCCTCGCTCCCCCGTCTCAGTGCCGCCACCCCCGCCGCCTGCCTTCCCCCTTCCCTGGCCTCCCAAACCCCTCCCCCTCCCCCTTCTCCAGCGCTGGAGGATGTGGTGGTGGTGGGCTAGCTAGATGCGCTTGCCTCGCTCCACGCTTCGCCACCCGCACCACCGCCGAAGCCCCTCGAGTGCTGTCACGGCTTGTAGTATGCATCCTCGTTGAAGGAGCCCAATGTGGTCGCGCACCGCAGCGGCGGGAGCGGCCAGAGCTCCGAGCTCGGGTGGTCGGTGGGCTCAACCGTGTCGACGTAGAGGAAATTGGTGGTGGAGGGGCCTCTGTGGTGATGCGTCTGCCCGCGGTCAGGGCTAAGCAGCTTCTGCGAGTTGCCGTTGCGGCGGGCGTGACCGGTGATGAGGAACACGCAAGCGAAGCCGAGCAATGCGATGGTGATGGTAGCGGCCGCCCCAGCCGTGACTATGATCACCTTCGCGGGATCGCCTTCATGCCGGCCAGCAACAAGGCCTGGCAAGGTGTTGGAGACGTCGGCGACAATGATGGTGGGGGAGGACCTCGCACCACCACCAGCAGCAGCAGGCGTCGACAGTGTCGGAGGGAAGAAGTCTTTGGGGCGGCGTCCACTCAATGGGGAAGAGCGGTTGGTGCAGCACCCGCCAGGCTCCACCACCACTGCCGTTGACATCGTCGGACGCGGCTAGCGATAAACAACCGCACAGCAATAGCGTCGGGAGCGCGATGGCCAGAGGCACTAATGGCAGTTGGATGTCCCTAAGCAAAGTGGTATATTACCGAATTTGGAGAAATTTCGGTGATGTTAAAGTGAACCAGTTTTTTGAGTGATATATTTTTGAAGTGGATATATTTTAATGGTACATAACCGAATACCTCAAAGCTTGGTTGTCTGAAGTCCAAGCACAACGCTGTAGCAGCCCGTGTAAAGGTCGGTCTTTGTCGAACCACACATACATTTGTTGGTAGCCTGGCAATTCGATTGAATGAATGGCTCTTCAATTGGAAGGATCAGTGAGATACATAAAAAGGAGAGTTCAGTCAACTCCAGTGCGAAGAAGCCTACCTACAACTTTGCCCGTTGCAAATCAAATGGCACGTTATTCCAGTCGATTCAACAGAGCGCCGAGCAACCATGCCAGATGCTACCAATAAGGCAGCAAATGATGCCTTCTTGCTACCATGACACTGTTTGTGCACGGTAACTTGTTACCATCGTAAACATCAATTTTCACACAGAAGCAAAGCAAGTTGAGCAGCACTAGCTCTCTGCCGCTGCAACGTACAAAGGAGCTGCAGAGATGAGCCACCCATTGGATTGAATTGGACCAGATAACATGCCATTGCAGGAGGGCCAGGGAGGGAGCAGGGCATGTGCCGCTACTCGTGACCAACCCAGGAACAGAAGATGCAGATGGCAATAACTCGCTCGAGCCTTTCTTCCAAGTTGGTGCAGCAATTAATCCTCTGCCCCTCACACTGTCGTACGTACGCCCCGGCCTGCACGGACGTACGCGCAGCGATGGCCTGGTTGGTAGGGGTGCAGTCGGTGGGATACTAACGGATATTGCTAGTATTATATGTTTGTTTATTTCTTTCAAATTTAGTAAGATCAAATATAAATATGAATTTAGAGTATTTAAAATTTTGAACATGATACTGTCGGGATATATATATAACAGTTTTGGACCAAAAATAGATAATATAGATGGATAGAGCATATATACAGAAAGGAGCATACATTGAAATATACTAGCAATAAATTTATACATTTTACAAGTTGGACAACCGACACAACACAAGTTTAGCAGTTTAGCATAAGTAATAAATTCATACATACGAATATGCTCATCTTAGTTTCTATCAAGTGTAAAGAATCAATCAGATCAATTGAAAAGGGAATAACAAATCACAGCAACATATGTCATTTACAATTTCTACCACATCCACCTCTACAAATTACAAAGACAAAATCCACCAAAATCTACTAAAATTGAAGAGTGTGGATCGGAAGGTGAAAATACACCACGAATCAGCTGCCCTCTACACTACATCCTTGAAAATCGAGAACAAGAAGGAAGAGATGGGGGAGACAGAAAAGGTTGCTTACTGGCGCTCATTCTTCTAGTGCATGGAGGCAGAAATCCCTTGTTCCAGTTGCTCCAGCAAGTGGCGGGTGAAATCCCAAGGGATAGAACTGGCTCCGCTCATTTTAACTTTTTTTAGTTTCAGCTTCTAGTTTCAGCTTTTTTTTCACTATTCAGTAATTCATCTTTTTCTTAATTTTTTTAGATTTTTTGAGCTTTTTTGCATTTTTCTTTTTTCCCGTGTTCCTTTGCATTATCCGTGATGTGTTAACATATTTTTTTCTATTTTTACATTTTTTTAAATTTAATTATGCCTAAAAAGCTAAATCAGCTACAGTAAAAAAACTAACTATAGTGAAATTTCAGCCAAAAGTCATCGCTAAAACGAACACCCACATAGTTGAACATGATCTCTTCTAATTTCGCTATCGAATCTAATACTAACTATCCCGTACCGATACCAAATATAACTAATGCTAAACTCCCTTCCCGAATTTGGTACTTGGATTCGGTACCGAATCAGTTGAAAATTACCGAACCAATTTGCACCCCTACTTGTTGGGTCCCATGTGCAGTACTCTGCCAACCTGCATCTCAGCTCAGCTAGTAGTAACTACTAAAAATCTGACAATAGTAGCAATGGGCACTCATCTCAACTCAATTCGTAGGGATGTAGACCTCAGGAATTTGATCCTGGGCAGCAGCAACTGCGTTTTCATGGCGCTGCTGGGGCTGATAGCAACCTTGCAGAACGTGGGGCTGGCAATGATAAAGTTCTTGGATGGAGAGATGGTGCGGAACAATATGAGGTGTAATCCTGCAGCAGTTGGGTGATAACGACCTTGTATAGTTGTATGACAGATGGAATTGATGATATACATATATCTTGCACCGAATCACATATTGGGGTTGGAAAAAACCAAAGGTAATTTTCGTGTGTTAAAGATAGCTGGAAGACTGGAACAGGGGGGAAAATTTGATGGATCCACAAAATTTACTTGAAAGGTGCATTCAAGTTCGTTACATTGGCGATCGACTCTACGTGCAAAGCATACTCTACAGGGATTTTCAAAGAGCGCTAAAATTTCGCCCGGTGCAGCATGACGATTTCCAGGCTCCATTACAAGAAAAATCTTCTCCTGCTTGTATCCATGTCCGGCTGCAATTTGAAACAGATTTTGCATAATGTCAGAGCAATTCATTGCGTAGACTAGTAGCCTGGGCGTGAGATGGTAAATGAATAATAGTACCTTGTGAACCCACTCATACTCTCCGCATTTTGTGTCGAAGGTCCCATGTTGCAAGGTGAGCAGCTTGAGAGTGAAGCGAGGACCACATTCCTATGTCATCAAAAACAGTTTGGGCTTACTGCTGATAGATAACGAGGTAGCAATCATACAGAGCAGTAGACCTCAAGTGACTTCCATCAACAGCTGTAAAGGTAGCATTGGTAACATCTAACTGGCAAGATAGTGAAGCTACAAAAATTGATACGCATTTTCACTTAATGCTGAAAACTTTAACATGAGTGGAAATTCTTGCTATCACATAGAGAACTTAAATAGGGCGCAGTAGCTCAAGTACCTGAAGGCGACAAATCACTTGCTTCTCAGGTTGGCTTTTGCTTTCAGAAGTCTTAGCTTTCTTGTCCTTTGAAGCAACTTTGTTTTCTTTCGTCTCAAAGATGTACCTATTATCACGATTACAGATAAAAAAATTCAAATGTTGATGATAAAATAGCATGTACAAACAGAATTTAATTACACATTTTATGACTAACAAGAAGATAGCATGATTAAATTAAATGTTTCAGAAATCAGCTTAACTATGAGATAAAGCAATGTTCCAACTAGTGATTATTAAAAACAACCATATCTAATGACCTTCATTAAGGTAGACATGAGACTAACTCCACACAAACAACAGTTAGTAGACAATAACAACAAAGTCTTTTGTTATAAACAAGTAAGGTAGACTGGAAATGAAATCTCCTCAAGATCAAATAAACGAGAGCTTTGTAATAAAATATACAAGGCTAAAACCTTAAACCCTACAACATGCCATATGAAACAAGAGCCTAAAACACCACCCCTAAACCTTCTTTTTATGTCAAGATTTCGATAAGTGAATCGCTAACTTTTATGTGTTTCTATTCAAAATCAACTCTTTGGATACATTCCAATCTCTCAAGTCTGTTTTAACTGCTTCCTCCCACGTCAATTTTGATCGACCTCTACTTCTTATGTTTTTAGTAAGTCTTAAAATTCCACTATATACCGGTACCTCAAAGGGCCTCTGTTGGAGATGTCCAAATCATCTCAAACGATATTAGACAAACTTTTCTTAAATTGGTGCTACCCCTACCCTATCATGTATGTCATCATTACGGATTCAATCCCACCTTGTGTGACCACAGATCCACCGTAGTATCATTACCTCCACTACACTCATCTTCTGTATATGTTGTCTTTTAATTACCCAATATTCCGCTCCATGGAATGAAACAACAGTTAGAAGATACATGAAAAAAATTAGAAATGTGAATCGTCCGCAACACACTTTCCTAGTATTTTGATATATGCACTTGTGATGGTGGAAGTATACAAGCATTGTTGATCATGGAAGGTTACTTACAACCACTGTGTAGACTCATGGAAAATTTTCACATATCAAATTGTTAGCAGCATGCTTTTGCTAATTGTATTTTGAAATATACACACCTGTGATGACGGAAAAATATATAGTCTCGCTGATTATGGAAGGTCACAACTCGACGGCCACGGAAATTGGGGTCTTGGGGGAAAAGGGATTGTATCATCCTGAAGAAACGAAAGAGGAAAGCAGACATGTGAAGAAAACAATAGACATGGATATGAGTCACATAAAAATAATAGCCTTCTTTAAAAGAAAATCTGCGAAGGTGCACAAGGTCAACAATTTCTAAAAAAAGGGTACACGTTCTCAAATTACCTTCCAATACGATGGCCAAGTCGTGTAGTGAAATTGTTCAGCACTAACTCTGGCTTATGACTTGTAGGGTTGCCATGGTTCTGTCATATAATGAGAGAAACCAAAAGGGTAAACAAAGGTAATCTTAAATGCTCAAAAGCCTAAAAGATTCAACTATACTGGCTTTATATATAAAAAAATTGTGAAGACCCTATGTCACATTTTCATTTAACAAGAGCATATCAAATACACCGACTACAGTAAATTAGAGGATAAATATGGACATATGAAGCACTACTGAAATAAGTAGTTAATAAAGTCCAGAGTAGCTGACATAAAGATGTTCCTCCCTGCTAATAAAAATTTCACCTTTCCATCAATCTAGAAGACCATCAACATGGTCTGCAACCCAACTCCAACGCTGCAATAATTTATACAATGCTGTAAAGTGTGGCAAAATTAGAACAACAACATGGGTGTGTCAGACAGAGACATGGACCAACCTCTAGCAGACATGCCATATGACACAGAACATTGCCATATGCATATTTGATTTTTGGGGGCAAAACTCAGATGCCTAAGACAAACTAGAGACAAGTAGGATGACCAATTGATGGCAACTTGAGTTTTGTTCACTTCCAATGCACCTTTAGTCTAAAAGGTTAGCTGTGTAATCATGGATGTGTGTTTATACTTATGCCATAATCTTTACCATCTGCGGTGCTGTCTAAGCTGCATGATTAAATAATTAACATTCTCGAATTCATCTTTGTGCTATGTGTGATCATCAAAAGGAGTTTTACCTTTTGCACTACATTATGTAGAATAAACCATTGTAAAATTCAGTTCAACATTGGTTTGCCTTACTAGGAACAAAACAGGGAGTCTCTAAAAAAATTAGAGAGAATAGATAAGATCATAAGATTGTTATGTAAAAGCAAGCCACTTTTCCCACACATACTACCAGTATTATGCCCTTCATTCTAATAAAATTGGGAAGAATACATAAGACTGTTATCCAAAATCATGTCTGGTGTGTATAAGGATTTCAAAAATAAAAACAATGTTCGCATCTGCGGCTAACAAGGTGAAGATCCTCATTAGAACCTAGGGTAAGCAGAAAGTAGCAAATATGTTGCGTCTAAGCATGGTTATTAAAGCGGTGCGGCGAGGCGCGACGACTCACCACCTTCACACAACAATATCGCTTATGGCGCACGGCGTGGCGACACCATACAAACAACACTATCAGACTTCCAGCAGGTCTAAATAGAAGAAATACAAAGAGAGGAGGACTTTATTGCAATTTCATAAAACTGTGAGGGCTCAGTCGCAAAATGCCGAAATACACTCATAACCATACCGCCGCATGGCTTGGCATTCCTCCCCGCGCCCCCTGCCTCTCTCCCGCATCTCTTCCTTCCCCCACCTACTACCGCTGAGCTCGGCATTCCTCCCACCCCCCCCCCCCCCCTCATTGCCTCTCTCCCGCATTTCTCTTCCTTCCCCCATCTCCTCCACCTCCGACGAGGCCGAGCCAGCTCGCCGGCGGCCATTCCCTCTTCGCGCCGCCACTCTCCACCGCCCTCAAGCGGCAGCCGACAGACCGGAGGAGGCGGCAGAAAGCCGGCCGGCGAAGCAGAGGCCCAATCTAGCGGAGGAGACCGTGGATCCGGTGGCGTCGACGGCGGATCTGGCGGAGGAGACCGTGGATCCGGTGGCGGCGACGACGGATCTGGTGGTGGAGATCATGGATCTGGTGACAGCAATGGCGGATTTGGCGGAGGAGACCGTGGATCCGGTGGCGGCAACGGCGGATCTGGTGGTGGAGATCATGGATCCGGTGGCGGCAACGGTGGATCTGGCGGAGGAGACCGTGGATCCGGTGGCGGCGACGGCAGATCTGGCGGCAGCGATGGCGGATCTGGCGGCGGCGACTCCAAGCTTTTTTAGGCGGCAGCAGAGACCTCTCCCAAACCCCCCCCCTCTCCCATGGTGGACGCCACACGCCGCCGACCCATGCCGTCTGGACGGCATGGCCCGCCAACCCACCATGCCGATATACCGACGATATATCGTCAATATACCGACGCCTTAATAACCTTGCGTCTAAGTCACCTTAACTCATAAACATGGAAAGAAGACACTATCTTGCTGTAAAATATCAATCTGACTAGATCAAGCCAGTTCATAGAATTTTCTCAATTCTTGCACAAGTAAAAACCTAGATAGGTTCTTCTATACACTTCACAAAGGTTTGCCTATTAGATCGCAATTCACAACATGAACACATCAACTAGTGATTACAATTATATATATTATTGGAGATTAGCAGCGGTGGAAGATTGTATGCTTATATATACTTTCAACAACCGTCCTTGTTCGTAATAGCTATTAGTGCAGGCAAATTATATGACCTACTTTTCACGCTGTGACTCCAAAATTTATCAAAAGCACAGCGGATGGAGAACAGTATTACTGCACTGCCCCTAGTTGGGTACAAAGAAAGAGGATGCTAGGTTAGTGCAAAGATGGTTTGAATGTTTAACCATACAAAGCATTCCAGCATTTATTTTTCATTGCAAAAAAGTAGAGAACGCCTCAAGCCAAAGCCTCGGTAAGTCGGTATTGACTACTGCATCACTAGATGTCAATAACACCAATGCCATCCAGAAAGTTCTTCCCAAATTTAAGACACGGATGCTTATTTCCAGCAAAATCTTCAACAGCTCATCTAAGTAAGAGTTTGAAGTGTTATGACCACTAATTGACTAGATCTTGGTGAGACTAATAACTCGAGTTCTTTCATGAATTATTGAATACAAGAAGACATAAAGAAAAATAAAAAAATCTGCATGTTCAATAACTTACCATGATGGAAGTTGCTGAAAACAATAGCCACTAATATGATAAATAAAGTACAGAAAAAGTACCTTTATGTCCTTTCGCAGAACAAGTTTGGATAGTTTGAAATGTGCAGTAGGGCCATCAGGTAAGTTGATGATCAGCAGCGCATCTGTGACATAAATACCAACACAAGATGTCACAAACAAGAACAAGAGAAAAAATTTTTGACTAACGAAAAGATGAATTCTTACCAGGTTCCCTTCGATTTGTGTGTACAACAACAAGTGAAGTGAAATCTCTTTTGTTTGCATATTCCACAATCTGAAAAAATAAATTGTGTTCCAGTGCATATGGAGAAGCGTCTAAGTGAACCAAATGAATGGAAAGTAACTTGAGAACACATCATACTTTCTTGAGTTCATAAGTTCCTCTTTTAACATAATGAGAATTCGGTATCACTTGCATTAACTCCTCGATGAAGGCAGGTGCCCTCTGTTGACATATGCAACAGAAAGTACACTGTTAGATGATGCAGTGTTGTTTGAAGAATACAAGTTATCAAATGATCTCGGATTCAGAACAGCCAGCACAAGATATGGAGAAAAATACAAGTCCAGTAGCAGAAAAGAGAAGCGTAGAAAAAGGCATACACTTGAATTGAAGCGGCATGTAGTAATCAATACTTTCGGGGTTACTTGCTGTTTCAGAACTGCATTGAATTCATCAGCATCATTCCCTGCGAACAGCTGCACACAGGAACAATCATTTGAGAGGTATAAAAACTGTGTAAAGCTGACATAATGGTCTAAATAAGCATTCATCCAGAAAGAGAGTTATGAAACAAATATATCATACTAATAAGATTCTAACAGATCTAACTGAGATGCTAAATGCTTCTTTAGAGTGAGTTGTCACTGCATGAGAGTACAAGAAATTGAGACAAGAAGTCAGCAAGTATAAACAGACACTACTGGTTGTAAACACCATGAAATTGAAGTATTGAACTACTTGGGCATCCAAACACTCCAGAAGAAAGCAGCCAAATCATCCTTAACATTGGCAATGCACAACATGCCCATTGCCACCTAATGGCCACTCAACCATATCGAAAAAAGAAACCAGTCATCCCCAACGTCATGTTCATACCTCTACGTCAATATCCCTACGATCGAAAACAAGAAGCAATGTAATTCCATTTCTCGCAATTACACATAAAGCCAACTTAGCATAAGCAAACCCTCGGATTCATGTTTCTAACTCCGAATGCTCAGCAATCATTTGGTTGTAAGATGGAAAGGTACAGTTATTCAGATACTTGGGAGTCTCGCATTGATCAGATTGATCAAGTAAGCAACACAGAAAAGCTAGTACGAACCTCCTGGTCGTCAGGCCGGCACACGGTCTCGTCAGCCTCCCTGGTGTTCTCGATCGTCCGCGGCACCTGCCTCTCCGGCGGCTGCAAGCACCCAAAACAATCAAGACCAACGCAAAGCTTTCAACTTAAAAGGGGGTTCGTTTGTTCGTTTCCCGCGGCCCGGGCTTGCCTGCTCGCCGAGCTCGGCGGCGCGCTGGGCGGCCTGGACGCGCTCGCGGGCGAGTTTGCGCCTCTGGGCCTTCTTCTCGCGCTTGAGCTTGGCGTGCACCTCGCTGCGCTTCTCCTTGTTCTTGACCTGCGACGGCAGCGCCGGCGCCGCCTTCTCCTTCTTCGGCTTCTTCTCCTTCCTCCCGCCCTCGTCCCCCAGGGGCAGCGCGTCGGCAGCCTGACTCCGCTTCTTCTCCTTCGCCATCGCCGCCGTCGTCTCGGGGGAGGTAGCTGTGTTGTGCGGCGAGGGTTCAAGCGTCTAGGGCACCGCGGCGTTCGAGCATTTGGTGAAGGAGCCCCGTGTAGGCCGGGTTTGTAGGCCAGTTAGCATTCTGGCCCGAGTATTCAGAAGGTCGGCTGCTAATGGGCCAAGCCTACCGTGGGCTTGTTGTGTTTGGTTTTGTTATTGTTTTTTGGAAAGGGGTCCATATGAACCCTGAAGTATGATGCCGTGGCCACTTAACCCTTTGACCTACAAAACCAGCTATTTAACCCTACAAAGTTGCAAAACCAGATAACTTAACCGCCAATTGTTGTTTTGGGTGGTGGTTTTGCTTGCTTTGCACTGGGTTAGGGCAGTTTCGCCACATGGGAAGGTGATGTAGCAAGCATAGAGGAAGACTCAGGGATCCTCGTTCCGCTTGTGCATTGTTCTTTCACAAGCAGTGCCCTAGCCAACAACACCGGAAAAGTCACCATTCGCTACCGTCAAGGTCATCTTCATCGTCTCCAGTCGTGCTCCACCGCTGTTGCCATGGAACACCTTGCATTCCTACCACATATGTGAGTTTCAATTGGTTCTGTTTGTGTCATTATGTGTTCTATGTCCCAATCCACCCTTCCCCTCGATCAATTTTTCTTTTCCTTCATTGTGTGCCGAGAACGATCTCTTAAACTGCTACCGTCATTGCCGCCACCATTAGAGCTTGGCCGATCCGCCTATCTGTTGCATTTCCACTTACGCCAACCGCATCACATCATGTTCCCGAGCCTCCTCGTCATTTTTCCTCAAGCAATTGGATCCAAGATGCAATCATGGAGGAGATCATGCTCTTCTTCTCTGTCCCCAACCGTGTGTCGCCGTCATCAATTTCTTCCCCACCGGTGAGAGCCCTTCCAATTATTCTTGCCCAAAGCATCCCCTCTACCTCCTCTATCTTTTCCCCACTCCATCTCAGGCAATGTGCCACCGTGGAGACCATCATCGCCCCATCACTTCCAACCACCTTTAGTCGTGCCATTTACTCCGATGGATTTCCTGTGATGTCACTTAGCTCGTGCACACGCTACTTCCTGAGGAGCACCACTGGAACACCATTTGTCATCCTTTGTGATCCATGCGCCCATGAAGCAAAGCATGGAGAGATCAAGAGAGAATAGGCCGCACCTGAGGGGGCGCCGCCATCTGTGACGGGGGGTAGGGGCTCAAAATGGTGGGAGGCCATCCTAATCCCCTCTTGATGGGTCGCTAGGAGAGACAGGATGCGAACACACTGGCACCGGAAGGGAACGTATTGGTATAATAGGAAATACCACTAATACCCTTAAACACACATGAGCCAGGAAAGAACTGAAGTAAAAATAGCAAGAATCAGGCAAGTAGCTCCAAAGACCAAAGGTATCACTGTCACCAAGATCTATAACAATGCAAGACAAAGTGGGAAAGCTAATACAAGTGGCCCTGCTACAGAGCAAATGTCTCATCCGGGAAGAACAAAGGTAACAGGTAATACAAAAAGGGTTTCAAGAGTTACAGAAATTTCACCCAGAGATCTGCAGGAGAAAAAGACAACAAGCTCGGTATTGGCAGCTAAATCGGGTCTTATTATTCCTAAACCAAGCTGCAAGGAAGCGATAGAACCGTGAAGAGGTAAAGGCGGTTCGAGTTTTCCACAGACCACAGCGAATGATCATAGACATGCATGATAGCCAGCCAAAGAAGAGCCCTTGCCCATCGTGAGTCGAAAGCAGATGCCGTCCTTACACGTGGGGATGCCCATGTCCCTTGCACAACTCCACTTCACCGAGGTGGTAATGGGTTCCAGTCTGCTCGTGGTTCCAGTGGTAAGATACTAATGGTTTGTCTTCTCTCAAGTTCATGCATCTCACTATTGCTGCATAACGATGATAGCAGCAATGGAATGATAGGTTGCATTTGCAAGGCCTAGAAACTCCAAAGGACCTAATTGATAGTTCAAATAAAGTGGTAGGATAGTCATTGCTCGTATAGTGCTTTAGTGTTGTCTTGGGTATCGCTCAATTTAGTTTTTGACTTCTGTTTTTTCACTATTAATAAATTTCGTCTTTTTATTTTTATTTTTATTTTTTTGGACTTTTTTTTGTCTTTTTGTCTATATTTATTTGCATTGTCCGTGATGGGTTAACATATTTTTTCTATTTTTTCGTATTGCTTTGTATTATCTGTGATGGGTTAACATGTTTTTTTCTTCTATTTTTAATTTTTTAAAATTTAATTATACCAAATAAGCTAATTCAGCTATAATAAAAAATAAATTAGTTATAACAAAAAAAATTATAAACTAATATTATTTTGAACAACCCCAATCATACTCTATATTTTTTTTGGGGTGATGATGACCATGATTTTTCTGTTGATTGCAGAGAAAGCAAAGACCTCGTAGCAAGAGCTATGGTGTAAACGGCACGCTTGCCTCATCGAGGCCACACATTTTTTTTTTCTGTGTTGCATGTGTTCCTTCTGAAGAAACGTTAGCTAAGGTGTACAGACAAGCTGGGCCGCTGGCACGTCACATTTTTCTTACTGTGTGCTTTCCCATCTTGCAAAAAACACTGAACCGGTTCTTGGTTTGGGGTTTAGGAATTCAATTAATTGGAACATGTAAGTCTACGCTTATCCTTTGACTTGCACTCGTACCATTCATACGCACTACGATTCTGATATAATTGGAACATGTAGCTATACGCTTATCCTTCCACGCGAATCTTAGCTCTTAACTCATGTAATTGTAATCTCCCTTATATCTTAACCACGAGATAATGTCATGTTTCTATAATCTACTATACTGGATCTGTTTGCTGATGGCTTTTTGGCTGTTTGCGATAGAGATTGTGGAAAGAGATACTCGTTTGCGATTTTTGATGATACAGATATTAATTTTTTAACGTGTACTACAATTAACTTGTAGACCCCGTCTTAAAAAATACTCCGTTTAAAAGTTAGTTACTATAGCAAAAATTAAAAATAACTTTTAGAAGTCGTAAAGAACATGACCAATATCTCAGCCATGCAACTTTATCCGATTTTCGTGATCTTCGAGATCATCTCACATTACATATATACATATATACATACTGATATTAGTGCAAGCCCAGCTTAGGTACCACGCATGCTGACACGCACATACGGCAAGAGTTAATTGCCACGCCAGAATACCATCAATCAAACTGACCGAATGGTGTGATCAAACAAAGCCATATAATCTAGATGCTCAAATCAACAAAAACAATGGTAAGTTTTTTCTTTGATATTGTATCGAATGAAAAGAATAAATTTTTGCCTTGAAAGTAGAAAGATAATTGATTCTTTGGTATTGTATCGAATAAAAAGAATAAATTTTTGCCTGGAAAGTAGAAAGATAATGGATTCTTTGGTATTGTATCGAATAAAAAGAATACTAAATTTTTGCCTTGGAAGTAGAAAGATCATGAACTGTCATTATTTATTACCTCCATTTCTCTTTTGTCCAATTTTTCTACCAGCAGCACAAGACCCAAACCCAAGTCTTCCGGCCCTACAAATACTCCCGGCCCTCGCCGCCTTCGTCCCCACAAATTTCCCAGATCTAAGCGAAATGGCCGACTCCTCCGCGCCGAACTCCAACTGCGACGCCGCCGCCGGCGACGGCAGCGACGCCTCCTTGGTGCCGCGCTCCCCGGCGCCCGCGCGGAAGGTGGCGCTGGTGACGGGCATCACGGGGCAGGACGGGAGCTACCTGACGGAGCTGCTGCTCTCCAAGGGGTACGAGGTGCACGGCCTCATCCGCCGCTCCTCCAACTTCAACACGCAGCGGCTCGACCACCTCTACCACGACCCGCACTCGCTGCCCTCTACGCCGCGCCCGCCGATGCGCCTCCACTACGCCGACCTCTCCGACTCGTCGTCGCTGCGCCGCGCGCTGGACCACATCCTCCCCGACGAGGTCTACAACCTCGCCGCCCAGTCGCACGTCGCGGTGTCCTTCGAGATCCCGGACTACACCGCCGACGTCACCGCCACCGGCGCCCTCCGCCTCCTCGAGGCCGTCCGCCTCGCCCGCAAACCCATCCGCTACTACCAGGCGGGCTCCTCTGAGATGTTCGGCTCCACGCCGCCGCCGCAGAGCGAGGACACGCCGTTCCACCCCCGCTCCCCCTACGCCGCAGCCAAGGTCGCCGCGCACTGGTACACCGTCAACTACCGCGAGGCCTACGGCCTCTTCGCCTGCAACGGCGTGCTCTTCAACCACGAGTCCCCACGCCGCGGCGAGAACTTCGTCACCCGCAAGATCACTCGCGCCGTCGGCCGCATCAAGGTCGGCCTCCAGACCAAGGTCTTCCTCGGCAACCTCTCCGCCGCCAGGGACTGGGGCTTCGCCGGGGACTACGTCGAGGCAATGTGGCTCATGCTGCAGCAGGCCAAGCCCGGTGACTACGTCGTCGCCACCGACGAGTCCCACACCGTGGAGGAGTTCTTGCAGGCCGCCTTCGGGTATGCCGGGCTGGACTGGAAGGACCATGTGGTCATCGACAAGAAGTATTTCCGCCCGGCCGAGGTGGACAGCCTCAAGGGGGATTCAACCAAGGCGAGGAGGGTGCTCGGGTGGAAGCCCAAGGTCGGGTTCCAGCAGCTCGTCGAGATGATGGTCGATCACGACATTGAGCTTGCCAAGAAGGAGAAGGTCCTTGTGGATGCTGGTTACCGCGATCCCAAGCAGCAGCCGTAGATTTGGCAGCAATGGTTTTCTCGCTGGAGCTTGGATTTGGATGGATTGTTGCCTAGAAGCTGATACCTTGTGGCTGACGCGGTAGAGGTTGGCTGAAGTTACTATTGTTGTTTTTCTTGGGGTAGAAATAAGGAGGATTGCAGTTTGGATCCTACAGGATCTTTGATTACTTTTTACTATGTTATGCGCCTTTATCAAATGAATGAATTGATGCCATTTTGAAGAGGAATTTTCCGTGTCTGATAACATTAGCAAACTTGTGTTCCGTAATTTGGATTGATACAGTCTGAATCTTTGTTTAAGCTGGAACCCTGGGCATCCATCTTGGCACCTTTTTTTTGGGGAAGAAAATCATCTTGGCACTTGGCAATGGGGATATCTAAATCGGCACAGGTGTAAACATGTGGTTAATACATAATTAAGAAAAAAGTAAAATCTGTTGGTCCATATTATTCATGGGTTGAGAGCATGAGTTGAGCGGGCGGGGACGGCACAGGCGTAGTCGGTCGGCCGAATCCCGGAGGCGGCGGTGCAGGAAGCGGCGAATCCGCGGCGGAGAACGTCGGATCCGGTGGTGACGGCGGCACAACGGCAGCGCGAGGCGGCGGGAACTGCGGCCCATGGCAGGGGTCGGCGGCGTTGGCCTACGGCGGGTGACGGCGCGGCGGGGGCGGATCTGGAGCGGTGGCTTGAGGGGCGTCGGCTGGTGTGGCCGGCGGCGGCTGAAGGGCGTCGGCCTTCTTCTTCTCTGTCTCTTATATCTTCTTCATCAGATTCTCAAGAGATTCCTTTAGTTTATTCACGTTCTTGCTCATGTCGTTCATCAGGGTTGCCATCTGATGGTAGATCGCTTGGTCATAAACCATGGTAGCAGAAGTCATGGGAAGGGATCGATTGCTCTGATACCAAGTTGTCATGATCCCGGGTAAACACCACCAAGAAGATGGCCGGATGGCGTCGGCGTAGAGGGGAGAGGGAGAGACTAGATGAGGAAGACTATAATATTTCTCTTCATTGATTCCTCCCAATAGCATGCGGTAGCCTTCTTATATAGATGGCTCCCCCTAACAGATAGATTCTAATTCCAATCTAACAAATATAGCAACTCATATCATATCTCTAATTATATCTCTAACAAAAGGAATCTAATCTCTAACTTAAATAGAAACCAATCTTTAATTATCACCCGACTGGGCCTTGGGCCCAAGGCCCACACCCCTAACATGCACAGCTGCTGCTTGCCTGTCAATGGTAGACACCAAATATAGTCTTTTCCCATGACACCTATTTTTTATTTTGCCCGTCCTCATAATTTGCTTGAATCTATGCAGTATACTTTATAGGAGAAGTATTAGCTGTGCACTAAACCTTTTCGATGTATGATAAAATTGTTTTGGAGTATGTTAATCGAATTGTCGCTTCTTCCCATTGTTTTTCACTGAAGGAAATGCAGATTTGTGCTCCCTGAGAGGAGGTGACAGTATAATAGTTTTCTACTGGAGAGATAAAAAATGTTGAAAAATTAAAGTGGTGATCTCTTCCAGTCTATGCAGTGCATTAGCAGTAATACATTTTAGCTTTTATGATAGTTTTAGTTACTGTAGGTGATAGTTTTAGTTACTGTAGGTTAGTCACTCTTTTTCCATGTATGTTCATACACACTAATTTGGAAAGTGCAATCATCAGAGGTCATGGTACTTTGCATGTTCCACACTCAACTGGCTCATTTCATTTCTATATGTCCAATTTGATATCAGGTTCGTCCTTTCTTATAGCCAATTGGAAATCAGATACGCAAAAAACCAGCATCTTCATATGTAGTAACTGATTTATATGTTGTGGGAATTAAACACTATGAAACATTTAAAGAGTTCTCATTCCAGCAAAAGGAAGAGTAGCGGCTTTCTTTTTTCAGTAAAATAACGAACTGCTCATGTTGGTTTTCCCCCTATTTTGTGCACAGCTGCTGCTTGCCTGTCAATGGTAGACACCAAATAGTCTTTTCCCATGATACCTATTTTATATTTTGGCCTTCCTCATAATTTGCTTCAATCCATGCAGTATGTGCATGCAGTAATCCAACACATAATTGAACTTTTGTCTTCCGTCACATGTTTCTAGATGAGCTTGTTGATATCAAATTGCACCAACTGTTCATACCATTTTCTTATCAGATCATGTATATTGGCTTGTGGCAGTAGGGTACTACTCCCTTCCAAAGGAAAAATAATAGGAACTGCAGTTCAGTGAGTCATTAGCTCAGTTAAGTAGCTAATTGCTTTATATCCATGTGATTGTTATTGTTCAAATCACAGGTGGGCACATTTGGTATGAATGTCAGTGGCTATGGGGTGCCACAGTAATGTGACAGTTAATCTTAGGCTGCATCACGAATTCCCAGCATGTTATGCAATATACCATGATGTCTGCCCCCCTATAAAATTTCCCTGATAGAGTGGTTGTCTAATTTCAATTGAGATTCAGATGTCCTAGTCTTGTAAGATTAACACAAGATAGTAGTTTTAGTCCCTGTTAAGAAGCCATTTTTCTTTAGCTCTCCTCATCCAAGAGCTAGGATTCCCTCTTTTATGCATGCCCCTACTAACTAACTCACTGGATCTTACAATTTTGTCGTACCATCTGTTTAAGGTTGATGTGAAATACAGGGAATTCTTTGATGGGGCATTTTAATAAAATCTCTATCGAGGAGAGGAACAAACTTGATGAAACACTTTCCAACCTGAAAGGAATTAGGAGAAAGAAAAGCTACTCCAAGAAAATAGATGGTACCAAAAACGAATACATAGTGGTATGCACACTTGTTCTACACTCAAAATGCTTCCAGAAATCTTTGGGCTCATTGATTCATTTTTTGTTTGTTCGATTTGTAACATCCCGACTAAAAAAACAAACAGATCCAGAACTGCTGAATTAGAACAAATGGCTGAATATTTAGCTAGAATAACAGGTTTGCCATTTGATGCACACAAAGAAGCTCTAAGGTGTGGTTCTCTTCTATCTGCTGTGCCGACTTTTCAGATGTCAGCAAATTTTACTTCGCTTCCATATTTTTGTTTGTGTGGAATAAAGAATTTCTGCCACAAATCCATGCCCTGTGAACTCCATGATAGATTTTACCAATTACCACATTGATGTTTTAGTGCTCTCATGTTTACCATTTTCTGTTTTTACCGTCCTTGTGATATAATTGCTACTGTGTTGCCTCATTTGGATTAGATTGACCACACAGCTTCTCTTTTGACCTTTGTTCGGCCCTGATTATGTGCTCTCTATCTCCCAATTGATTTTAAGGAAATTAGCTAACACAGTACCTATAAAGCTCTTCCTAGCTTCCTTAAATTCTGTCAACAGCCATTCCCTTCTGCCTCTCCATACCAGAACAAAGAACAGCTCAATAACTCCCTGGAGAATAACACAGTACCACAGCATGCCTTATTAGCTCAATTGTAGAATAACTATATGTATCCACCTGGAGCCGTCACGGTTAAATAAAAGAAAGAAAAACAGCACTGATAGGTGCACGTATGCAGGTGCGGGGCATCACAATAATTTTAGATTGCTGTGTCAGCAGCCAAACATGGTCCAATATTTTTTCGGCCGCAAAAGGTACAATCACCGACCTTCAACCCGGCAACAGAGCAAACACACAAACAAACGAAAGGAAATACAGTATTCACAATGCTTGTCCTGAAGCCCATTTCGTTGGGCCACTCTTGTCTTTCTCAAAAAAATGAAAAGAAAAAAAGAATTGGATGCATTGTTGACCTTGTATCAGATCAATAATGATGCCAATTGCACAACTCAAGAATTGTGAACTTATACTCAGGACAAGCTTCCCGATAACCGAAAAGCAAATGGGCAAGAAGAATGTATAGTTCACTGACCACACTTACTCAGTTACGCAGATGAGCAAATGAGAGCTTGAGTCCAAGATTCACCTTGAACTGTAGGGCTGGAGTTCAACTCATGCTCTCAACCTTCGAATAACATGGACCAACAGATTTTACTTTTTTCTTAATTATGTATTAACCACATGTTTACAACTGTGCCGATTTAGATATCCCCATTGCCAAGTGCCAAGATGATTTTTTTCCCCTAAAAAAGGTGCCAAGATGATACTGTGAAATGCTACTAAGATGGATGCCCAGGGTTCCAGCTTAAACAAAGATTCAGACACTATCAATCCACATTACGGAACACAAGTTTGCTAGTCCAGCCCGACATGCCCGAAGGCGGCCTGCAAGAACTCCACGGTGTGGGACTCGTCGGTGGCGACGACGCAGTCACCGGTCTTGCCCCAAAGCCATTCTGCGGACTGGATCTTTCACGTTTTCATCGACGCGTCTCCTGTTGGATGGGGACACAGTAGTAGAAGCGGATAATTTTTATCCGACCAATCCACTGAAGTCCCATGAAGCAAATACGAAATTGGAAAATAAGTATCGGACACTATCAATGTCCAGTTCCGACTTCAAGGAAAAGATAGAGAATATGATACGGGATAAATGATATCCGTCCATATATAAAAACTATTGTGACTTTACCACATCTAAATAGGAGAAAAATACTAAGTGTTTTTCTTTGATATCTCGACGATTAGTCTCTCTGTGTTGGTTTTGATTACACCATACTGACCAATTTTTGTAGGAGTACAAAAGAAATGGATAATTACTGTCTGACTAACCGTCCGAAGATTTATAGAATAAATACAGAATAGAGAAATAGATATACACCATTATCTATATCTAACTTTAACTCTAAAAAATATAAAGTAAAATACATAATAAACGATATCCATTTATTTCTACTCCAATTGCACCCTACACAGCAGTAAACGATCAACCAACACTGCATTGCATTGCGCACCAAAGGCTCAGCACGTGGCCCCAGGCCGAGAGCTAGTATGCCCAGCCATGCAGCCCAATAATATCTCGCGGCCGCGGCGTTTAGCCCATAACGTGTTTTGCACAAGAGCCCCATCAGGGCAGTCCTAATGGAGATAATTAGAAATTTGCCATCGCTAACAGTGGATTTCGCAAATTTACCATTTTTATCGTAGACTTCGCAAAATTACCATTCAGTACATGTGTTTCTTGTATTCCCTACCATTCTATCATTTTTTATCTTTTTCTTTACTCTCTCTCCAAATTAGCCACCTGAAATACCATTTTTGCCCCTAGGCTAATTAACCTGTACGTGACTCATTTTGACGCTACCTGGCCGCTGGACTCTAAACATCGCCTACGTGCATTTGTTGAATGAATCACATTCTTCACCGAACCCTCTGAACTTTTTCTGAAAATTTTTCATAAGATGAAGAAAGCAT
The DNA here is from genome assembly GCA_036346265.1 of Melocanna baccifera. Classification (NCBI taxonomy): domain Eukaryota; kingdom Viridiplantae; phylum Streptophyta; class Magnoliopsida; order Poales; family Poaceae; genus Melocanna; species Melocanna baccifera. The sequence continues at coordinate 26,673,506 of CM070692.1, read as the reverse complement.
TCTCTTTGCTCTGCATTCGGAAACACATTTTTCACTGCGTTCTCTAAGCCCTTGCATGCATCTGTGCACACTGCAAGGAGAGAAGGATCACCTATTGCCTTCTTTAGTTTGGACTCAAGCCGCCAGCAACACAAAATGAGTCACGTGACAGTTAATTAGCCTGGGCAAAAATGGTATTTCAGGTGGCTAATTTGGAGAGAGAATAAAGAAAAAGATAAAAAATAATAGAATGGCAGGGAATACAAGAAACACATGTACTGAATGGCAATTTTGCGAAGTCTATGATAAAAATGGCAAATTTGCGAAACCCACTGTTAGCGATGGCAAATTTCCAATTATCTCGTCCTAATGCTATAGTTTCTTACATTAATTAGGCTTGTCACATAAGCATTTTGATGATATAGCATAGTAATTAAAGAGGAGAGATAAGGAAATGGTTTCTTCATGAGGAAACTATTTCTTCACGAGATCCAAAGCCGAAGAAACCAGCAAAAAATGCACTGCAGCGAACCTAGTTTCTTATCATAGTGTCTTAGAAGAAACAGCTAATGTATGTGCAGAAAAGGGATGAAAATAATTGATCACAATTCGATCTGATCTCACACGAAGAAACTATGAATTAAAGTTGTAGTTTGTATCATAATATCTTAGAAGATTAGAAATTAATCATGATTTCAAACATTAGGACAGCCCTCATATGCCGCCCCCAAAGGGTCGGAAGGAGAAAGAAATAAAAGAAGGGGGGGAAAAGTTTCGGAAAAGCGACCCGTCCGAGCGACACAGTCGCATTGTCGCCGCAGACGCGCTAGGCCGAGAACCCTAGATGGTACCGGAGGACACCGCGCCAGCGGCGGCGGAGGGAGTGCATCCCCCCCGTGTGGTGCTGGAGCCGGCCGCCGCGGGGAAGGCCCCCGTGGCGGAGGCGGAGGCGGACGCGTTCCGCCACCGGGTCGACGACCTCGTCTCCAAGACCGACATGGTAACACTCCATAGCCTTGGTTTGTAATTCCGTCTCCTTTGGCGTAGACGATGCAACTCTGCTGCGGAAGGAACGTCGTGCTTGCCTCGCTGTAGAGTGCGCTTTGGGGCGCCGGTGCACAGATTAGGCGTCCGTTCTTGCGTTTCTTCTAGTGATTTTGTGTTGCTTTTACCAAGAATTGGGGTTCAATTGCCTCGGATTGGAGATTGTTGCGATGTGTGTGTTGCAGCTGGAGAAGAAGGTGAATGAGGTGGTGGGGTTCTACGTCGTCAAGAAACATGGCAGTGGTGGGCGGAAGGTTGGCGGTAGCAGTAGGTCTGGTGCGTACGGTGGGAAGGAAGGCGGGCAACGCAAAGGGATGCCCGACCTTATGCACCAGTTTGGCGCCGTCATACACCAGGTGATGATTCTTAGCTGTGTCTTCACCCAAAATTCGTGTACACTAATCTATGTTGTTTGTTCTCTCCGGCTTAGTCTTTATATATTTTTGCATCCTGGAGCATGCTTTAGCAAGTCTGCTTGGTGCTTAAGTTTGTAATTTGCGGGTTAACTTAGAACAGTAGAATGATTTTATACCTGCCTGATAGATCGAACTGAAAAATGTGGCGACTTATAGTTTTTCCATTGCTAGTACTGATTGCCTGGACAGACTGCTACTGTTCTTTCTGTTAATAAATGTGTACAGTCGAATTAAGATTTCTATTGGTAGTTTGGAACAGCTCATAAATCATTTTTTGCTTCCTTAAGCATGGATAGAACTTGCAAAGTCCATTTTCTAGTTCTGGAGTAGCGAATGAAATAAGCCTAAGATATGTGACATGCAGCTTTTGGAAGTTGTATGGGTTGGGGCAACTAAACAGTCTTGTACTGAAGTGCAGATGCACCTTTTCCATTAGCCAAATATACTTCACATCAATTAGATCCATTATTTGTGAAAACGTGATATCTCTAGTTTGCTGATACTTATAAAGTTTATGGTTTTCTTCTTGGGTTGCTTTCAAATTCTTATTGAGTTATTGTAGTTAAAACTCAAAATGCATGACTAGTTTGCCGTATGAAAAAATTCACAGTTATCATTTTGCAATTTGCACTTAGTCGTCTTCTTGATTTCCATTTTCTTGCAGATTACGTCTTATGACTGGGCCAAGCCATTTCTGGAGCCAGTAGATGTTGTAGGTCTTAAACTTGATGACTATTACAAGGTAACACTGCTAATCATTTTATCCGGGATTGCTGGACTTGAGTTCCTAGTGCAATAGCAATTTTGATTACAAGGGGATATACATTTGTAGTATAAATCCATGTTAGCGTTACCTGATGTTGGCAAGTGATCCAAATTCTAGAAAATGTACACTGACTTGACGCAATTTGACCAAAGTTTTTTTTATGGCAAGCATGAGTACATATCACCTTACTGATGGGTCACTGTAGCAAGGGGTCTTTCCTTTAACAAATGGAACTGATGTAATGATTTGTGTTCCTGTGTCTCCATTGTTGTCCATAATCAGAAATTTGTTAATGTTAAGGAAATTTGCATGGAACTTTAAATACTCTAATTTTCCGCTAGCTATAGAAGGAAAGCGTCGCTTATTAGGTTGTCTATTTGTTCTGTTAGCTGTTACATGGTTACTTGGTTAGATTACTTATTCTTTGCCTCCTTTCGTGTGCTTCAAATCGATGGAACCATTGAGATTTGGCAATATATATTTCTCTATATTTAGTATATTCTTCCTAACTGATTGGACAGACCTAAGTTCAGATCTGCTTCTTTGGTGTCATTATTATTGGGTCATTATCAAACGGCCTCAAATAGGCCATAATATTTACTTATTATGTCTCTGTGAAGCTTGTTTTAGGGATTTCATGTCGCCAGTTTTTCTCATTTACAGATTATTACAAAACCTATGGACTTTTCAACCATCCGAAATAAAATGGAAGGGAAGGATGGTACCAAGTATAACAATGTCCGAGAAATATATTCTGATGTTAGATTAATTTTTGCCAATGCAATGAAGTACAATGATGAACGGCATGATGTTCACATAATGGCCAAATCATTGCTTGAGAAATTTGAAAAGAAATGGCTACAGCTTCTTCCTAGAGTCGAGAACGAGGTGAATATTTTTAGTCATACATTCTTCCTTTTTTTGTTTTGGTAGCACCAATTGAAGGGAAGTTGGTCCAACATGTAGAAGAGTAGAGAGATTGAAGCAAACACCACACAGCTAAAGGGCTGGGGTGGCTTTTATATATATTGGCCTGAAGTAAGCATACAAGGAAAGCATATACATGAAAGACGCATACATGGTAAGCGCATATAAGGAAAGTATATACATGGGAGGCGCATATATGAAAATATATCTAATTATTCTAATACAACATCGCTTGAGATAGTTTGGACATCTCCAACGGAGGCCTCCTGAGGTACCGGTATTTAGTGAAATTTTAAGACGCACTGAAAACGTAAGAAGAGGCAGAAGTCGACCAAAACTGACGTGGGAGGAAGCAGTTAAAAAAGACTTAAGGGATTGGAATATATCTAAAGAATTAGCTTTGGATAGAAGTCATGGAAATTAGCGATTCATGTATCGGAACCAATAAAAAACGTCTAGAGGCAGGTTGTACAGCTTAGGGTTTTAGTATTATAGGTCTTTAAAACTCTCGTCTCTTTGATCATGATGAGATTTTATTCCTAATTTACCCTAACTTGTTTGGGACAAAAATGCTTTGTTGTTGTTATTGTTGTATGGAGATGTGTTACTTAGCCTTTGACAACAATAAATTGGAACTTTTTTGTTTTAGGAAAAGAAACAAAAGGAGGAGGAATCAAACGATGTTCCTAGCACGAACACTTCTCGAGAAGCAGCTATTGCTAAATTAGCAAAAGATACTGATAATGAGGTACATCCCTCTAATTGATTTTGTTTTGTCATTGTTGGGATATTAATCGTTGCTTTAATGATAGGTCTTTTTGCAAGCAATGTGTACTGACTTGGACTCATCCGTATAAACTCTACAAAGAAATCACACTCAGGTCCTATATAGATGTGTTTCTATTATCGTTCACTTCTAACTGTCTATAGATGTAACAATATGAATTCAATTCTTGGCTAACAGATTGCCAGCCTGAACCAGTGTTTTGGAATGCATTTTCATTTTTTTCGCCACCCCACCGAAATCACCAAATTCGGTAATTTTGGTGATTCTGGACTGAATTTCGTTCAAAAGGTTTGAATCAAATTTGAATTTTAACTTTAAATAAAACAGATAAATTAGCCTAGCCTAGTGGCAAGAGGCTACTTGCGCATGCGCCAGGTGCTGGGTTCGATTTCCACAAAACGCAATTTCTAATTTTTGCCATATTTATATGTGGGCCCCGCATGTTAGAGGTACAATTTCGCATGGGTTCGATCACCACACAATGCAATTTCTAATTTTGCCATAATTATTGGGCCCCTTTTTTCGGCTTCTGCTTTTGGCTTTTTCACAGTAATTAGCTTTCAAATGAAGTGTCTTTTTAAGGCGAGGTCTACAGGGCGATTGTAGTAGATATTGTAGCGACTTCATATATATCAACCAAAATTGCACGCAAGTGCCTGTCTCTTCATACTCTCCCTCATGAACAGCCATAAGCCATAGCCAAAAAAGAACATGCCCATTAATGGGCCCCACATGTTAGAAGTATAATTTGCAAAAAAAATTGGGAGTAAAGCTAGGATTCAATCCTTTGGCCTTAGGCATGCAAGGAATGTGTAGTACCATCACGGTAGCCATGCTCTTGTGCATTGGAAGGGGTATTCCACGGTTTTAACCTTCTATTATTCAAATCAAGCCAAATTTTTTTTTGTCGAGACATCTTTTTTTGGGACCCACTGAAAGAACCGAATTTCGGCGGAAGTTTGGCGAAATTTGAAACCCTGACCTCATCCTTGGAGAAGACATCCTATCAAGGACGCCCATGAGCCCTCACACCTTGCTCCCATGGGAAGAGGCATGGGGGCTCCCATTGAGGCCTTCACCCTCGAAGGCTACATCTTCGGTCCTACTACAAGGGGCTACCACAACAACTCTACACCTCCTGCTACACCCTGCAGGCATTAGAAGATTATCATCAAGGGTTGAAGCTGTCTGAAGTGTGCATCCATCCTTGACGGGTCCCAAAAGACAAGTGGGCCCCCACTGGCCCCATAATGCCCTAGGACATGGGGGCCACCCATCATATGGCCATGTATATGCAGTGCGACCGATGACTGATTACATGATATACAAATCAAAGAACTACTGTTGCACCTAGAAAGAACAATAGTACCCTTTGCTTGTACTTATATGTTAGCTATCTTTACGAAGGGTATATCGGTCATTTGTATAGGTATAGCCTATAAATACCTTATGTATCCCTCATTTGTAACGGGAGCTCTCTTGAGTAATAAAAAGTATATTCAAACTGATGAGCCCTTGGTGATCCGCTTCCCGGAGGTAACCCTTTGTTGGTTTACCGACAGGAGTAGAGTGGTCTTCTCGGACCCCCTGAACCTGTATAAATCCCTATGTCAATCTTACTCTTGTGGACGATGGCCCGTTAGATGGCCAACACCTCCCCCCTCCCACCACACACACTAAGTGTTTGAGTTTCACACCTACAACAGAATTCAAGGACACAAAATGCCTTTCCCTCCTGGACTCCCTTTTACTAATGAATGATTTGATGTTTTGTTAGATATTCAGTACTTTCTCTTTCTTTTCTTCCAGCTGAATGATATCAATAAGCAGCTGGAGGAGCTTCGGAACGTGGTGGTCCAGAGATGCAGGTACATATTACAAAATGTTCATCTCGTTCCTATCGATTTGACTGTCTGCTATGAGTTTCTATGTTTCAACGGCGAACCTTTGCATGTGATGTGTCCGCCAAAATCTTGATATTGTAGGAAAATGACCACAGATGAGAAGAGAAAACTGGGTGCAGGTCTCTGCCACTTATCTCCAGAAGATCTTAACAAGGCACTGGAGATGGTTGCACAAGACAATCCTAGCTTCCAAACTACAGCGGCACAAGTGGACCTTGATATGGATGCTCAGGTAATTTTCTACGTGCTACGCAATACCCATCCATGTATCATTTTGTTTTGTTTTTTGTTTTTGCTGGGTCAGTTTAACCATGCTTCCTGTGCTGGTGCAGAGTGAGACAACCCTCTGGAGGCTGAAATTCTTTGTGAGGGAAGCATTGGAACGACAGGCCAACGTTACTTCTGACAAGACCGATGAAAATGCCAAGAGAAAGAGGGAGATATACAACGCTCTTGCCAAAACTGCTTCAAAACGAATCAAGAAGTAACCCTAGCTAGTGATATCTGACTACTGTGCCGTTTTGATTGTTCAGAATGTTTTGTAGAAATAGCCTCGGTGAAACAATCTCTATTTTGTGGAGTTGTGGAATGTGTGTATATATAGCTTTGCCGTTTCTTTTTTCATTGACATCATGAACTTGCAGTTTCTACCAAGCTGCGCTTGGTTACGGCTTAGGACAACGGTCTCACCATTCACTAGTAGCTGCTCGCTGCTCGGTTTCATCCCATTGCAGAAAAACCTGTGTAGGCTGGTACAAAACAACTTAGCTGACGTTTCCGTATGGATCGTGCCCCCCATGCCAGAAAACGAACTTTGAAACATACGATTTCTAGAAAAATACAGGATTCTTAATTTCTAGAAAAACACGAGCTTACAATTGGCATGGCAAGACGAACAGAAGAATAATTAATTAGAATCTGAAGAAAAAGCATGACTACATTTCTTGCAACTTATGCTGTGTTAGATATCAGCTCCTTGAGATGACCGCTGTTAACAATCTGCTTCACTTCGTAGATTAGGCAGTTTTTCCAACAACCCAGCTTGCTTGCAGAAGAAATCACTTGGGAGGGTCCATTACTCGAGGAGCTGCACAAAAAATAGGTCGTCAGCATAATTTCTTAAGAAAGAAACAGCAAAAGTATATGATCAACCAACCATCAGTGTTATCCCAAATCCCAGCACGAGGGTGTCTCTGTACCTTGCAAATCGTGTCCCTACAAAAAACACAAAATTCACCATAATTTGCAGGTAATCATTCAGCATGCTTGAATTATTATAATGAAGAACATCAACAAGCCGAAGGATCAATCGTAGCGACATGGCTGTATTTTTTGTATTGTACATACCATATAAGAGAGCATCCTGCAGCATCTTGAAAGCTCAAGGAGAGCAGCATGCCTGCTTCGGGATCACTCCATGAGATGTACGTATCTGCCAAAGAAAATGCGTGAACCATGATGCCATTCAACAGGGGGGAAAAGAAAGACGAAGCAATAAAAACTAAAGGACAAAAATAAGCAACAAGAATAGCAAGCTGCTTCACCTTCCTGCTTTCTGTAGATGTCATCTGATGTGATGAGGTGCAAAAGCATCGTGTGGTCGTTCTGTATATCTAACACGGTCAGAACAATTTTCTCCGTTGATCCCTGCAAGTAACCGAAAGAGAAGAAGATGACAGCAACCAGATTAGTAAAGCCTCAATTTGTGGAAACCCTGCCAAGTGCCAATGGCATTCCTTGTATTGCTTACACTTGCACATAAACTCGATCCATGTACGTGTCATGACTGACGAAAAACTCACGTGTAAACTTCACCTAGACTCCTAGGCCCTCCGTTTCGCAACATAGGTCCATTTTTTGGGGAATAGTCGTTTCACAATATATAGAGAGCGTTGAGTGGTGGAGAATCTCATTGGAATAATTTGCCAACTTTATACCATTCTCTATTAAAATCAAGTGTTCATATACTATAGCAAGAGGAGCTAAAGAACGCACATAGAGTCTTATCTGAGTTGATAGGCAGACCACAGGTGAAATGCAAAGGAGAACACACGTACCTCGAGATAGTCCATGGTAGCATGCCCGGTTCCGTAATCGTCCCACCCCTGTTCATCATTCAAGCGGAACACCTTCACACGCTGCACCCAAAAAGAAAAATCCATGCAATTATTCTCGGATTTGTCAGTTCATCGATCATACGTCTAGAACAACAATATGTCTAGAGATTTTGATGAAGAGAATTATTTAGCCTTAATTGGTGCCATCTGCCATGGAATGATAGATATGGAAGCTCCAGTACCTGGAGCCTTGGCTTCTAGAAGATTCCAGAAGGGCAGGTAAGGGAGAGAGGGAGGGAGCTCACCGGCATGGGTTGAAGCGGGAAAGTCGCCTGCAGCTTCATCCCCGGCATCGCGGCCGCACGACGGAATCCGTACGGGAGATCGCAAGATTCGCAAACCCTAGCCCTCCTCAAATATGTGTGTGCGGTTTTGGCTCTTCGATGTGTGTATCGTCTGAGACATGTATGTATGTATGTATGTACGTACGGCGTGATGTACCGAGTGCGAGGCGAGTTGCGATTCCGGTCCGAGTTGTAGATTGATGCGAGTTGCGATTCCGGTTCGAGTTGTAGATTGATGGCCTGGGGTCATATCTTGTGTGGCATTTTCTCATTTTCTGGGTATGAAAATTCAAATTCGAAGAAATTAGCAGTGAATGAAATATATACGAACACAATAATCTGCCACGAAAGACTTCGTTAATCGTGTTATGATCGAGCTCTCTGCAAGGGGCACTGCATTTCGTGGTGGATTCGTATTGTGATTTCTGAACATTCCCTGACGATCACACGGCCAATGAACGCATTAGCTTTTTAATTTTAACTTTTCGTTTGCTTTTTTTTCTTTTTCCCTCGTTTCCTTTACATCTAAGATATAACATGCTTTTTATTTTTCTTTATTTTTATTTAATTGAATAACTCAGAAAGAACTAACAAGAGTTATAGTATAATTTTAACTAAAAACCAATAGCCGAAAGCATTAAACAAAATCCAAAATAAACGGCCCTAAGTTGGATAGCATGAGTCATGAGCTCAGGCTCTTCAACCGCTGAATAAGAATGCATCTATATATTTTCACAGATGAAACAACCAAAGTTACAACTTCACCATCTGTTCAGTAAGCTCGGGCCATTAAGCCACGTCACAAATTTGGATATACATGCTGCTTCTATCGGGGAAATCCCAAACTGAATTGAAGATGCTATGGGCACTACAATCTTTATTACCAAAATGAAGAACGGCTGATTGCAACCAGTCAGCCTATCAACACTGAACTGCTGAAACATTCCTATGAATTTCCCTGCAAAACCATGCACCTCTCTTGTGTCTATGTTGGAATAACTGATAGAAACCAGGACCAGAATTAGCTAAATGTCCCTTAGGATGGGCCATCCTTTCTTATCAACATCATCGATCTTGGAGTTTATTCTCTTCTGGGTGTTTGGAGGGCAGAGCTCAGCAGCATATGCATTCAGTTTTGAGGCAAGTGTTGATGACAGGAGCTCCTCCTCTGGCAGGTTCCCAATCAATTGCAGGAGGAATGGCTTGCGCTTCAGCTCAAATTTCTAGCATGGAATTGATTTTGCATAAATACAAACAATAAATATAGGGAGAAAACACCATTTGCATCCTAGTTCTCGGAAGTAAAATGCTATAGCTACCTGATGTTCTGATTCGGCTGGATAAAATGCCCCCACTGGTTGGATCTGTGTGGTAATAACACTGCTGCGATCCTTAGCTTGTTCTCTTTCTTTGCTAAGAGCAGCCAATCTAGCCTCGATAGATCCATTTGTGAAAATGATAGATCTATGACCACACAAGTGAGTCAACTAAAGATCATAATGTTCATAAAGGTTACTTGCTTTAAAAGACTACCATGATGTAACACTGTACTATGCACAGAGGTTCTTGTTTAAGCCAGTAGGGAAAGTGGGTTACATTTACTCGTGGTACTGAAATGAAATGTATACCTTCCTCTATAGTTCACATTCACCAATCTAGAATAAACTCCATGAAGGTATGAAACAAAGGGAAAAAATGATGCCTTTGTTACAGTCATATCATGTGCTAAATATTGTAAAGAAAATTCGTCTAGCATGAAGAGGGTATTGGATGCAAACAAAATATTATCAGTCTTACAAACAAAATATTATCAGTCTTACTAGATAAAATGGCCATCACAAACCATGTGCAAAACGAGTTACTTTACCTCAAAGAAAAGGAAATTGATAGAAAATTCAATTACCTATACTGATTGCCAACATCTGGTCCTTGCCCGAAGACCTCCCGCGGATCATGACTTGCCCAAAACACATCCAAAAGCTGCTTGTAATGAATCAACCGGGGATCATATTCAACCTAAATGGTTCAAGAGCAAGCAGGAGTCAATGTCAGTCATCCTAGCTCAGAAAATACTTGAAGTCCTTAATACCACTTCAAAACTTATTTTGCGGCAGCACGATCACGAACGCCGAGACCAAAACATGTCCAATTGCTTCAAGCACACAACTACACATAATAAGCAAATCAGGCAGGATCCAATCACACTAAAACATTCTAGTTGGAACCGAGCAAACGTAGCAGGATACGGACAAGAATTTTAAGATGCTCAACTAGCGAGCAATTTCTAGTTTCACTCTCACATATAAAGTGGTAACAACGAATCGCACTACAGTACTAGAAATGCATTGCAACGCGTCGTGGTTCATTGCATCAAGGAAGGAAAACTAGAGAAACTACTAGGAGTGGAAGGAGCTTTTGTACTACCTTGACGCACTCGGCGTGGTCAGCGAGGTTGCGGTACTCGGGGTTGGCCTTGGAGCCGCCCGCGTAGCCGACGGAGGTGCGGATCACGCCGTGGAGGCACCCAAACGCGGCCTCCGACCGCCAGAAGCTGCCCAGCGCGAACACCGCAGTAGCCGACGGCCCCCCGCGTTGAGGCAGCGCCCCGGTCCGGCCCGGAAGGCGCGCGGCCGAGGCCGCCGCGAGGAGGAGGAGCACCCCTAGGAAGACGGCCGCGGATGCGCCGCGGGCCATCGCGTCGGACGGAGTCGCCGCGGAGATCGGGATCAGAGGAGGGCGACCTACCGGTGGGTTGGTTGGGCTGCGACTATTCGAGGCGAGTGATAATTAATGGACCGTAAGAGCTTACCTTGGGCCTTAAAATAAGAAAGAAAGAGGCCCTGGACACCAAATGAAAAGGCGAGTGTCGAGCCGTGCCGGCGGCGGTGTGGGAAATTCGGACGTTTTTGATATTGTTATGTACGAAAATTCTAAATTTAATTTTTTTATATAAAATTTCAAATTTAACCTTCTCTTTACTGCATGATTCGTTAAAAAAGTGACATGTGGTAATCGTACGATCGAGGACCGCACGATTAAGCCATGCACAGTAGTCGTGCGGTCGGGGACCGTACGATTTCGGAGTCGTACGGTCCCCAATTGCACGATTGCCACGTGTCATTTTCTGACGAATCTCTGGCAATCGTGCGGTGGGGAGGGGGCTAAATTCGAAATTTTTATATAAAAAAATTAAATTTAAAATTTTTATGCGTAATAGTACCAAAAACAGCCAAAATTTGCGGTGTGGTGCCACGCGAGCTGGCTCCGGTGGACCTGTCAATGCACGTTGGAAGTACGGGTCCGGTGGACCATTCCATTCACCGAGCACCCGTTACTCTTTGATTTTTCCTTGCTACATGTATTTGGAGTCGTGGTAGAAGGTGGCCTCACCATCACCTGAGAGATAAAAGGTTAATGGCTTATTCTTTTTTTTTACTACGCTTTATAGTTTTTGATTGAAATTTTAAAATTTTAGTTATTTGCGATAGAGATTACGGAGAAAGAGATACTCGTTTGCGATTTTGGATGGTACAGATGTTGGGTTTTTAACGTGTACTATAATTAACTTGTAGACTCCATCTTAAAAAAATACTCTGTTTGAAAATTAGGTATTGTAGCAAAAGCCAAAATCCATTTTGAGAAGCTAAAAAGAACAAGTCCAATATCATTCAGCTTGCAAAGCACGAAAAAGTAAATACCTAGTAAAAATATCATAAAAAGATATGCTACAATTTGCAAACAAACCCGTCTCTTCAACGTATGTCTAGTCTGTAAGCCCATCGAGGTATCCGCGTATGGACCACCCCTAACTAGGTCGCCTCGTCCTCACCCTCAAGATGTAGGACACGACGACTCACGCAGTGCTGCACATCGACATATCGATCCAGCAAGTCGAAAGGCCAATCCAAATCACCAAGATCGTGAGATATATCTGCAAAGTATTTTGAAGTTAGCAATTACAATATAATTACTGGTTTAATTATTAATAACGTAACTCTAGACATTTCTCAACATATATAGACATAGCTGTATTTCGGTATTAGGGTTTTAAGCTTTACAGTTTCAAGGTTTAGGGTTTATGCAACTATTTACAACTATTAATAATATGTGACGTACTTAACACAACTGCATTTTTTACAACTATTAATAATAATACGACATACCCGACACAACTATATGTATAATGTTTTAGTTACTAATCTACCATAGTTTCAAAAATACAATTATTAACAACTAAATTGGCGTTAGTTTTACAACTACACTATTTACAAATATTAACAATATACAATATATCAAATACAACTACATATATAATAATTTTAATTGTTTACTTACTTTAGTTTCAAAACTATACATCTAATGATTTTTGTTACTATCCTACCATGTTTTAAAAGTAAATCTATAAAGAAATTCAAAAGATTCACCATCATCGGTGCGCAAATACCTCCTCCTTTCTCCCCTTCTCCTCTCATTTCCTCATCCTTCTCTCCTCTCCTCCCTCTTATCTTGTCTTCTCTCCTCTCTTTCTCTTCTTCTCCTCCTCTCTTTCCTCTCAACCAAAATGAGCGCATAGCGCTTGGCCACCGCGCGTGCGTGGGGGTATAGCCCCCCTAGTCGTCTAATGGTTGGACGGGCAACTGTGGGTTTGTTGTCCAACCGTTAGACGACAAGTGTTAGTTGCTCAACGATTGGATGACTTGACAATGTGTGCTCTAACGGTTAGTCGACTAGTCTAAGTCGCGCAACCGTGAAGTGACAAATAATCAAAATTGTAAAAAAATAAAATGCAGTATAATGCTATAATTCAGAATAAAAATAAATTATTTTTAAAAACTCCTCGTGCGACACACGGTGAGAAGTCACGTGTATTTTTCGTCACTTCCCGGAAGCTTGAGATCCTGACCGTCCGATCCTGCGATGGACGGCTAAGATCCGCGCAGCGCTGGCTATCAGAGCTCGGCGCGAGGCTCGCTTCGTACAGCAAGACGCAAGCTATCCAGTTCTCGGGAAAATTGAATATATAGGACCCCAGTTGAGAGTGCTTTGCTGAAATAGGATCGAGTTTATTGTTCTTGTACATATAGGACCGAGTTGAGTAACTTCTTGCAAATATAGTATTTGTCCTATTTTATTTTTGTTTTCATTTTTCAGGCCATTTTTGCTCTACTAAAATGACTCTTTTGCCCCTCCCAACAAAAGAGGTCGCTCCCGCTCCTCGCTTTGGCCTGGCAGCCGCGCCGCTCGCTCGCTCCTCGCTGTGCGCGCGCTCCAGCCTCTCGCTGCCTGCAGCTGCGCGCGCGCGCCCCGCTCCTCGCTGCTGCGCTGCTCCTTTTTCGTTCGCTGGGAGGAGTCGGGCCGATCGGAACTCAAATGAGAATAGGCTGGATTGGAGAAAGATAAGGTGTGGTGTGGGAAGGGGTAAAAGAGTCATTTTAGTAGAGCAAAAATGACCTGGAAAATGAAAATAAAAATAAAATAGGATAAATACTATATTTGCAAGAAGTTACTTAACTCAGTCCTATATGTACAAGAACAATAAACTCGATCATATTTCAGCAAAGCACTCTCAACTGGGTCCTATATATATTCAATTTTCCCCCGGTTCTCCCATCAAAACAGCAACCAGACCGTCTCCGAAAGGCGAAAGGTCGAATCGAAACCACCGAAACCGAAGCGGGGGGAGAGGGAGTGGGAGAGGGCCCACACGCCAGCGACAGAGCCGCCGCCGCCATGGCTGCTCTCTCCGCCCCGGGCTCCGGCGACGCCGACCCGATGGCGCTCGTCCAGGGGTACAACGCTGAGGAGCTCGCCATCGCCGGCGAGTTCCTAACCACCTGGCTCCCCTTCCTATCCGCCGGCCTCTGCCCCTCCTGCGTCGCCTCCCTCCGCAACCGCGTCTCCTCCCTCCTCCCACAAGGTAATCGCCGTGGCTAGTGTGTTGCGTACACCCGTATTAGGGTTTCTTAGTTCGCGTCTTACATCCATCCATCTCTCGCAGCGGACGAATCACCGACGCCGCCGCCGCAGCCGAGGATCGATCAGATTGAGCCCTCGGGGTGGGACTCGGATCCGGTTCCCCCGCAGCATCTGCCGTTCGAGCCGAGCGGGTGGGACTCGGATCCGCCGCCGCCGCCGCCGCAGCAGCAGCAGCAGCTGCTGCAGCCGGCGGAGAAGTCGCGGATGTCGTGGGCGGACATGGCACAGGAGGACGAGCTCGCCGCTGCGGCAGAGGAGGACGCGGCGGCTGCTGCCGCTGATGATGGGGAGGAGGGGAGCGAGGCAGGGAGGCCGAGGGCGCAGCTCACGAGGGAGCAGCGGGAGCAGAGGCGATTCCGGAACGTGGTGAGGAGGAAAGATTTCATGTGCTTCGAGAGGGTCAATGGTCGGCTCGTCAACATCCTCGCAGGCCTAGAGCTTCATACAGGCGTGTTCAGCTCAGCCGAGCAGCGACGCATTGTCGAATACGTGTACGACCTCCAGGAGATGGGCAAGCGTGGGGAGCTTGGAGGTGAGGCTTAACTCCATGGATATTCGATATTGGCTTTTGGCGTGGTGTCTGGTAGAAATTTATGATTGAATAACCTAGATTTTCATATAATGCCTTGAGTTTAGAGAAACTTTTGCTTCTAGGTGCGGATAAAGATCATCTCTAGGTCAGGAGGGAAGGTTCTTTTTAGCTGTATTGGACGTGAAGTTTTTCAGTTTAGTATCGCAAATGCTACTAAGGCTATGGTAATGGTAGTGTTGAGAGTATGGACTATGGAGGCGAGTGCTTGGTTTGAGTTGAAGTATGTGATTCAATTAGGTTTTCAGGTCAATTTACGAAGGTCTATATGGACTACAGTAGCAGTTCCATGTAGAACATTTGCTAAATGTTGGCATGCAAAGAAAAGAAGGCCGAAGAATGAGCAGAACATTTGTCTTTTGTGGGTTATGACTTTCAGGTTAGTGTTTATGTGATATTGTATGTGATTTTCACCAAAAGGTAGAAACTTTTGTCGTAGTTAGTAGTTACTTGGTAGATCGTGGCTGCTACTAAGGCAATGGTGTGAGTTGATCGTGACTATGGAGGCAAGTGCTTGGTTTGAGTTGAAGTATGTGGCTGTTTATTAGGTTTTCAGGTCAATTTAGGAAGGTCTATATGGAGTATGTTAGTACTTTCATGTAGAATGTTTTCCTTAATGTCGGCATGCAAAGAAACGAAGGCCAAAGAAGCAGAACATTTGTCTTTTGTGGGTTTTGACTTTCAGGTTAGCATTTATGTTATATTGTGTGTGATTTTCACCTAAAGCTAGAAACTTTTGTCGTACTACGATCTACCTGTGAAAAGTAGCAGGTTCAGCTTAGATGATTGTAAACAATTAAGTCGACAAAGATAAATTTGGTATTTGGTAAATTTTAGGCATTGTCATCATGGGCGTAAGCAGTCATGGATCAAAACACCACAATTTATATATTACCATAGATAGTCAACTCTAGATTATAGAGGTCCAGAGGTATCTCCCAGAGTCCTGGTTATTATGGGGAAACCTAGTGGATAATAATGTGCAAGCCATTTTCCATGTCTTCTGCCACCTATCTATTAAATTTGCACATATGCTTCTGATATAATGATGTTATCCATTTGTATAAAGTATAAACCTTAACATGTTAGTATCAATATGTCAGTCATTTATAGCATTCTCCGTAAATTTGTTCGGTTTCTTTGTTTCTATGTTTCTACATTAACTGGTTTGGTTTCTTTATTTCTACATTAACTAGTGATAATTTACATGAACATTTGCAAGCATGAATAACATAACAAACATGCATGCCTTTGTATTTCTTACAGTGCTGCATTCCATGAACCATGATATGTAGAATTGGTTGTCCTCATCATTATTTCTTACTCTATATATATATATATATATATATATATATATATATATATATATATATATATATATATATATATATATATATATATATATATATATATATATATATATATATATATATATATATATATATATATATATATATATATATATATATATATATATATATATATATATGCATGCATGCGTGCGATTTACCGAAACCACTCATAGATGTATCATATATGTAGAATGGACCCCTTAAAAAAAAGAAAAGCATTGTAGATTGGGCTCTCCTCACCACTGTTTCATTGCAACTGGCCATAATATAGTATAACTTATCCCTTGAATTTGAAGTCGTATATGAGTCACCTTAGGTCCGCTGTATTGACAAGGCAGGCATGCTGACTGCTATTCAAGTTGCTTCCATACCAAAGTTGATAACTTTTGTAACTTACATGCATGTGCCGTGAACCATATAACATGCTACAAAAACCAAAGGCTGAATATATGTATTGCAAGCTTTGAGAAGTTGACCATACCAACTTCTTAATATTAAGCCAACCTTAAGAATGTATGTAATAGGGTGGGGGTGTCTTGATCGAATTTATCCAATTTTATCAAATAAGTGCAGTTTCAACTTTAATTTAATGAAAGAAAATGTGAAGAAAAATCAATTAGCTGTCTGTTTTGCTCATAAATATTTTAAATTGTACAGTGATGCAATGCTATTAAAGTTGATTTCTTCTGTTGATATTCAAATGTTATTTACATTTAAATGTTCTCGGATTCTTAGCTGCATTTGTTGATCTGTCATGAACTCATGATTGGTTTGTGTATTTGTATATGGCTAAATCTAAGCACAATTTTTCCCTTGCCAGATCGTACATATACAGAACCCCAAAAATGGATGCGTGGTAAAGGGCGGGTAACAATCCAATTTGGATGCTGTTATAATTATGCTACGGTACTTACCTTGTTTGAGCTTCTTAGTTCCATCATCTTGTAAATTGCATTTAAGTATTGATGAAACCCATCGGTTAATTTTTCTCAAAGTGAAATCTGTCATGGCAGGATAAGAATGGAAACCCACCAGGCATTATTCGAACTGTTGCTTCTGATCCGATACCTGACCTATTTAAGGTCATGATTAAGAGATTAGTACGGTGGCATGTTCTTCCTACGGATTGTATACCTGACAGTTGCATTGTCAATATATATGACCCTGGAGATTGCATCCCACCACATATAGACAGCCATGATTTTGTTCGGCCATTTTGTACTGTTTCATTCCTCAGCGAGTGCAACATACTTTTTGGATCTAGTCTGAAAGTCGCCGGCCCTGGAGAATTCACCGGTTCATTTGCGATTCCTCTGCCTGTCGGGTACGCTGGTTATCTTATCATGTTTTTTCTCTATGCTAATCGAGTACCTGTGGCAGACTGGCAGTTACTTGGCTATCTACTGTATGGATAGTTTGCGAGTCGATTCTATTTCTTCTCATTTCATACTTCAATATTTTGTAGTGCCTCAATTTTTTTTTTGTAAATTATGTAAATGATATCGTGATTTGCTAAATTTGCCTCCTTTGACCCATAGTTTTTCTTTTTCTTTTTGGTTCAAATGGGCTATTTCTCTAATGATTCATTTTTGTGTTACTCCTATATTGTTTCCATTCTTCTCACCATAGTGTCATGAATTTTACATAATTTGTGCAGTAGCTTCTACAATTGTTCAGTAGTACAATTTATAAAGTAGTATTTATATCTCGTAATATCATTCAGTTTGATTCTCTTACTAAATGTAAGCATTCACAGATCGGTGCTTGTGCTAAATGGCAATGGTGCTGATGTAGCGAAGCATTGTGTTCCAGCAGTTCCATCCAAAAGGTTGTAATAGTCTGCTGTATTGTTTTTCAGAATTCAATTCCTTCACCTTCCTGACATTCGAACTCTGATGCACAACTCACTGTTAAAACACAGGATATCAATTACCTTCAGAAAAATGGATCCAGCAAAGCGTCCATTCAGTTTTAAAGATGATCCGGAACTGCTTAACCTTACTCCTCTAGAAGCAGCTGTACAAGAAACTGGCAGATCTTCAGATGAAGGCAAGGGCAAGCAGCCTGATATACACATAAGGAATCTGAGCAAAACATCCAGAAGCAAGAGATCTAAAGGAAGAACGTCTGCTGGGAAGGCTGGATCGGGCATTCTTGGAGATGAACCTCCTCAACATGCACAAGCCCCTTTCACTGACATTTCGTCACAGCAAAGCTTGCACGGTCAGTCTACCATCTCTAGTTCAAGTGCAGAGAGAGCGAGAGACTTCGTTGGGAGGTCGAGAGAACCAAGACATCAATGGGATGCGCGTGGCATGCTATCTCCCTTAGATGAAATCAGTGAGCGAGCAAATTGGGCACGAGAGAGGAGGTATGGTAATGGCATGCATTTGATTGAAGGTGGTGCAGAATCTCGGGAAAGGAGGGAGCCAATGGAGCATAGGCAGATATTGATGATAAACCGCACGATAAATGATGACATGGATTCCCTTTCAATCGGGAGCCATGAGTCAGGTCACTCAGCAGACCAGCCTCGTGTAAGCATACGGACCATTTATAACAAACCAAGGAGGACTAGGGTAAATCTGGATGAGTAAGCCATAATAATGTCTGTCATCAACTCTGAACTACTTGTTGGAAAGCTTGATTGATATCTGAAGAATACTTCAGCTGTACATTCCAGGAGCTGTTGTTATGATGATGGTGACACCAGAAGATATAAGGCACTCCCTGTGCAAACACTGCACAGTAATGTCTATAGCTTGCCATCTTATATATACGCCAGACTAGAAATAATCTTCCCAATGCATATATCTGGCAACTACTCAATTAATTTCTTCACTCTTACCTCACCTACTCTTTTTTCTTTTTACCAATCCCTATCCTCTACCTTTCTTAGTCTTCTCAAATAGGTAATGTCTTACATGAGATATTAATATCATCTCTCCCTTTCTTAATTACATACGTATTTG
Source organism: Melocanna baccifera (assembly GCA_036346265.1). Lineage (NCBI taxonomy): Eukaryota > Viridiplantae > Streptophyta > Magnoliopsida > Poales > Poaceae > Melocanna > Melocanna baccifera. Next base: position 26,654,393 of record CM070692.1, on the reverse strand, counting down.
GTATGCTATAGGCATTGCTTACATCACCTTATTGGGAGTGCCCTAACTTACCTTTTATTGGTAGATGTGTATTGAAACTAGAGACAATTTATCAGCTAGATAGTCAGGCGCCTGCTCATCTGTAGATAAGAGTTGTTTCCGAATACTGTAATTGTGACGTAATGTGGATGCTGCATTGGTGATTGATGAATGCTCAATAATTTGATTCGATTTGTGGCCATGCCATGTGAAATCCATTTCATTCTGCATTGGCGGCAGGAGTGACTGTAAGTTTGTAATTGCCACCGCTCCCGCCTCCCTCCACCGCAACCACTTTCTGCGCCACCATTCTTCCTCGGACTTTCCGGTGATTCGCCTCCTTGCTGTCTCCTTCCTTCCTCCCTCTTTGGTAAGCCTCATCCGCCCTCCTTTGGGGGTGATCGGAATAACGATAGCTTTTAGCTTTTGCTGAAAAAACACTGTAGCTGGCTGAAAAAATACGGTAGCTGAGTTGGTTTATTGAGTATACTTAAATGTAAAAAAATTTAAAAAAAAACCAAAAACGAAAAAAAGTATAAGCAAATTTTTTTATAAAAAAAACGGGAAAAAACGAAAAAAAATAAATTTTACTGTAGCAGGTACTAACGATGGACGAAGCCCAGTTGAGCGGGGCCTTTCTCGTCTCTGGTGGCTCCCGCTACTGGAGTACTGGACCCATCGTTGCCTCCCACTTCCTAACATTTTCCTCATTCTTTTTGTTGACCCACCAGCCGACCCTGTCCACCACTCTCTGACGATCCCATGGCCAAGGCAGCACCACCGCCGCCTCGCCGTAGCTGTCACTCACCGCCGTGCCTCCATCTGCCCAGCTTCTCTAAGCCTAGGGGGCACAGTGAACAAGAACTCAAATGGGTGAACCCTAACCCACCGGCCGCTGCTACCACTGTCGCTGAGAGCTGGGGAGGAGGAAGACCACATCATTGGCGCACGAATTTCCATGCCGATCCGAAGGTGAGAAAATCGATTGTGATTTTGCAACTTTCGAAATAGCAAATCCGTTCTGTGCTTGATCGCGTTCTTTTATATCTGTTTCTTGATCAATCTGAACTCTGAAGGGCTAATACAATAGAGCATAGCATACTATTAACAGCTGATTTAGATATACACAGAACCAAAAAATTCGCAATGCAAGTCGATCTGAACAAATTTTACTACTGACAGGAGCAAAGAAGACCGTTGCACAGTACAAGAAATGACAGTGAATAACAGTAGCGATGTACAAAGAAATCTGAATATGTTTTGCCTGTCGACTAACCAATATAGAGTTGGTTTTCAAAGAATTAAAGACATAATAGTTGGTTTTGCTCTATGTAATAGACAGCAAACACGCAAAAACGTTTACGATTCAGCTGGTCTTCTACCACCAAAAGAAACATAGATTACAGAGTCTATTTTCTGAGCTTTTAATCAGCTGTTGCAGGTCAGTGGTCACGCGCGCTGGCATTACGCCATCAGAGCATCTCCATCCAGCTACTACGGCCATACCAGAGGTGAGAGAATCTGGCTAGCATCGAACTAACAAGATTCTAGTTTCACCAACGCCATACAGAACTTACAAAACAACCACACACTCGGTTACCTACCTACCCATCCGCAACAGCCAGCAACTGAAGTACCCTACAGTGCCAAAATAACCAGCCTACCAAAAACTACTTGCAAAAACAGCTAATACCTGTCTAACTAAAAACATGGAATTATTCAATCTATGCTTCTGTAACAAAATCAATAAAAGGTCTATCTGGGGAAGCTCATGGAATTACAGTCAAATGGAAAGACCGCGAAATGTTGATACTGTCACCCTGTCCATCATTTTGTAGGTAAACAGATTGTATCTACAAGAAAGCACCGCAATCCCTGATTCAATATGCTTTTGATATAATTAGTACAATTGGATAAGAGTAAGTCCATGATACATGTAAAACTAATTTGAAGGTATTCATATGATAGACCAATTCATGATACATTAGAACTAATTTGAAGGTATTCATACGATAGACCAGATTGTCAAGGAGAAAATGTACAAAATATGTCATAACTTCTTTGTGCAATACTAGAGTAGCCCGTACCACATTTTGTTTTAAAAAACTTTTAATAATCAAGCATAAGCTCTAAAAATATGTTTTGGCAGTCAATTGGAGAAGATCAATTGCACTTGTAGTAGTGTTTTTCTTCAACAGGTTTTTTTATGCAAGATGGTTTCACACTTCCACAGATCAAAAGGTTCCAGTTGCGCTAGCACTAGAAGAAAGATAAAGAGTGGAACCTAGACCCTCACCTTTCCAAAAGAACAAATCAATTGAAAGGAGCTCTGCAACACACTATACTCATACAAGAAAATAGCATTAAAGAGGGGCCACATAACAAATATAATAGAAGAGCATCGATCACTTTCCTTTTCTTCCAGAGATGAAAGAACGCATCATTGGACACCCTCTTCGCAGTCCCCCAGTTAAGCAACAAATCCTATAGCATATGTTTCCCATCTAATAGCAGCCTATTACACAATAACAAAAGCGGAAGAATTGTACTCCTTTTGCACTTATTTTATGTCAATATCCCTGAACGACCAATGGAATCAAGCTAATCCGTGGCACCTAAACGGCATTCCCATTTCTCTCATCAAAACCTCTGAACTGCAAATAATTTGAAGGTACATTCGTACCTCGGATCAAGAAGCCCGGAGCAAACAACCCATCCGATCAAATTCAATCCCTCGCCGGCTTCTGCAGCACCGCGGAGAGGTACACCGCCGCCTTTGTGCTCCCCGTCCTGGCCTTCTCTCCGACCACCCACTTGAGCTTCTTATAACCAAACCTCTTTATGAGCCTCACAACCACCCCCCTCCTCTCCTCGCTGTGGCACAGGTAGCTGTCAATCCAGAGCAGCCCACCGACGCGCAGCACCCGGTCGACATCAAACATGAAGAATTCCAGCGCCGCCTCTGTCCCTGCCTGCCCCATTGCGGGCGCGCCACCTTCGTCCAATGCCGTGGTCCCAACGTGGAGCAGGTCGAACACGCCGTCGTAGAAGGGGAACCGGTGCGCCGGCGAGAGCAGCAACGGGAACAGCCCCCTCGCCGCCACAAACTCGTTCATCGGCTTCCCGGCGTTGTCGAGCACCGAGGTGACGATGGTGATGCCGCGCTCCCTCATCCGGGCGGCGAAATTGGCGGCGCCGCCGGCGACATCGAAGCCAATCCGGATATTAAATGCGCTCAATCGCAGCACGTCGTCGATGAGGAACTCGTGGTCGTGGCGCGGCTTGACCCAGCGGCGGTGGTCGAGGCCCATGTTGGAGGGAGGGAGCGGGGTGCGTGGCCCGCGGGAGAGGCACCGGCGGCGGGGGAGCGGCTCGCAGCCCTTGGAGACGAGGCGTTGCGCGAGGGTGGCGTTGCGCGGGCAGGCGGCATGGGGCTTGTAGGACATGAATGCCGAGAGGAGCGCAAGCGTGGAGGCGGACCTGAAGCAGGCGTGCGCGACGGAGGCCGGCATGTGGGTGAGCCCCGTGCGCGCGTCGCGGCCGAGCGGGAGCGCGTGCGGGGAGAGGAAGAGGAGCAGCTCCGGGGGCAGACCGGCCGGGCGGTGGGGGAGGTGAGAGGAGTCGATCTCGCGCGCGATGGCGGCGACGTGGGCGGAGAGGTTGGAGGCGGCGCTGGTGGAGGGGGTGACGGTGGTGATGGCGGTGGGGTCGCGGGAGGTGAAGAAGGCGAGGAGGGCGAGGAGGTTGGTGGAGAGGAGGGAGAGGAGCATGAGCAGGTTGAGCAGCGCGGGGGAGCAGAGGCAGGAGAGGACGCGGCCGTGCCGGCCTCCGCCGGGCACGTTCAGGGACACCGACCCCATCGCGCCGAGCCGCGGCCGCGCCCGCTCGGCTAAGGGAAACTCGCGGGTTCCGCCGGCGCGGCGGGGAGGGATCTCGTCTCGGGGCCCTAGGGAGCTTTTGGCTTTGCCGCGTCCGTCCGTGTGTGGGTGGCTTTGGTTTTGCTGCTTCGCGTTGCTTTGCTTGCTTGCTTAGTGTAGGGCAGTGCGAGCTGGCGGACTAGGGTGAGGCCACTGGATGGAGGACGTGGATGGCTGTCGGTTGCCTGTTATTTTAGGATTTGGTTTGTGCCTTTAGGTACACGAGTGTTACATTACAAGGTACGCCCTCCCTTCTTTTTTTTATTTGGTATTTTAATTTTTAAAAAAATTAAAAACATCGATATATTTATTATTTTTAGAGAAAACTATCTAAATTGACTACATAAAAATAATATCATTAGATTTCTGATTTAAAATACTTTATAATACTATAATTTTATTAGTATATCTTATTATAAAGTTATAATAAGTTGTTTCGGAATATGTGCAGTCAAACTTTGAACACTTTAGTTATTGATATCTTTTTAAATATTTATATTAGATATGTGACAAATCATATGTAGATTCATTTCGAAAAGTACTTTTATAATATTATAATTTTGTTAGATTTTATAAATATATTACAATAAAGATTAATGATCAAAGTTGTATTTAGAGACCATATTGATGTCTAAAATGTTTTGTTTTTGTGTACGCACCAACAAATTTGTTGGGGAGATTGGATCATATATCCTCCCTTTAGTTAGGAAATTGAGGATTTACCCTCCACATCTCAGTGACACGTAAGGTCATCATAAGTCACTGACACGTGGATCAGGAGGGTAAATCCTCAATTTCCATCTAAATGGAGAGTATATGATCAATTTTTCCAATTTGTTGATCTTCATGTATTCGGTCATTCTTTTCTTTTCAGGTTACGACTTATAATTTTTCCAAATTAAATAAATAAAACAATTTCACTATTATCTTTTTAAAACAACATATTAGAATAACCTTTTTAAATTAATTTTTCAATAATAAGCAAACTTCTCTACTGCCTTTTAAAATAATTTATCAGGGTACCAAGCTAGACAATTTCTCTACTACCTTTCAAAAACGGTTTATGTTTATCAATATTCACGAAGTATAATGCGCTAACAAGGTTCTGGTGAGTAGGAGTCACCGCACGGGATACAAGTGTATGGGGTTACACCGATGAACTCCTCCTTAAATTATTTAAGCTCCAGAACTTTTCAATTGGGAATTGCTGGGCTATGCCCTCTCCGGAAAGAGGAAGCCCATCCAGAAATTCTCAGTGGCCGCGTGGACCAAAGAGGGGGTTTGGAAATAGTTTTCAACCAGCAATTGACGCGCCTCGGTATGACCTCACTAGCTGCGTCATTGCCCCAAGCGCAAAGATGGGTTTGTCCCGGGTGCCCACCGCCCCATCTTATACTGGCCCCCCAGGCAGACGCCTTCGTCGACTACCGATGTGGGACAAATCACAGGTGAAAAAGGAAGAAACTGACCGCCGTTGGCGCCCGTTTCATGCGCAGATTCGGCCGCCAGGTCGAGACTTCACGTGACACCACGCCCACCATCCACACCGGAGGCCCCTCGCAGGCCGACCCCGAACGGCAACACCACCACCTGGCCTGGTCTGATCTGCCAAAATCAATACGTTTTTCTATAGAATTCCTTATATTTGCCGCATTCTTTTAAACTATAATAAATGTCTTTAAACTATGAATAATAATTTTTATCTATATTTTTTAAGATGGTTATGTATAATAGAGATATTATGTAAACAACGTATATAACTTTAAGTTCGGAAAATGGTTTAGAGAAGTGAAGTAGCTCGTAGAAACTACCCGGTAGTCGAAACCAAAAGCTAAGGGGAAAATCGAAAGGAAGGTGGCCACACCTGTTCTTTTTAGCTGCAGCTGATGGTTTTTGGCTGTGGCTGATGGCTTTTTGGTTGTTTGCGATAGAGATTGCGGAAAGAGAGATACTTGCTTGCGATTTTTTATGTTACAGATATTAGTTTTTTAACGTATACTACAATTAACTTGTAGACCACATCTTAAAAAAATAAATAAAAATTAAAAATAACTTTTAAAAACCACAAAAAAATAGAACCTTAGTCTCCACTCCACCCCACGGCCCGCGAGAAAACAAACCGACCAAATCCATCGGCCACTGAAAGGTGAAAAGCCCATTGCATCTAAAGCCCAAAGCATGCGCCGCCTAAGCGGCTAAGCCAAACCCTCGGGCTCGCGAGGCGCGACCCAGCGACGCGACGAGCTAGCATGGTCATGGAGCCCGCGGCGATGGACCGCATCGCCGTCCGCCTGTCGGCCGTCGAGGACCTCTACTTCCCCACCTCCTTCCTCCGCGCCACGCCGCCGCCGTCCCCGCCCGCCCGCAAGGAGGCCCTCCTCGCGCTTCTCGCCCGCGACGCCCCGCTCTTCCTCGAGCGCTACGGCGCCGCGCTTGCCCCCGACGAGCTCGATGCCTTCGACGCGCTCCGCCCGAACTACGAGGTCGACTGGCACCTCCGCCGCCTGCGCGCCGCCGCCGTGGAGCCCCCCGCGGCCGCCGCCGCGCGCGTGCGCAACCGGCGCCGCGCGTACCTCGACCGCCTGGTGCGCGAGGGGGACTATTTCTCCGAGGAGGCGATGCGGGAGCGGGAGCCCTACCTGCACCACGAGTACCTGGGTAGGTTCCAGGACCCGATTGGGCGGGCCATGGCGCGGCCAGGGGAGAGGTGGTCCGAGACGCTGATGCGGCGCGTCGAGGAGGCGGTAATCGTGGAGAAGATTCGCGGGGAGCAGATTAGGAGGGGGGTTGATCCCAGCGAGTGGGTGGGTGGTGGTGATGAGGTGATGCAGGAGCAGGAAGAGGAGGAAGAGGAGGAGGAGGAGGAAGAGGCGCAGGGCATGGAGGAGAAGGGAAGAGACTCCAGAGAGACCGAGAACCCGAGTGCGACTGAGGTTTGCTTCCTGTCGATCAGTGTTACTGTCTACATGTTCTGACTTGATTGTGCTTGCTTTCTATGGTGCATTGCTTGCGCTTACATAGAATTGGAGGAATTTGAGTTGTGATAATTCTAGATATGCATGGTGATTGTAGGAACCTCTCTCTTTGAGGGCATACAACCTATGATGGAGCATACCACAGTGATTCTTGAAGGATTGGTCTTACTTTCTAGTCTACACTGTTTATAATATGTAGATATGGAAGATAGTTTTGCCTTGCAGTATATTACCATATGAAGTATATGAATGTTGAAAATTAGTCCTTTAGAGGTACCATTGTATGCATCAAATTGAGTAAATGGTCAGGCAGAAAATTCATTTATTTTTTTTGGCAGAGCTGCTTTACAGTTTCCTTGGTGTAGAATTGGGATTGCGGATATCCCACAAGAACCCCTTGGTGGGCTATGTTTGTGCTAGGATATGTGTACTATTTAGATGGAGCATGGAGTCTATATTATTAAAAAAATTATGTGAACTTCAGTTTTCATATGGCACCGTGAAGGTGATCATTACAAAGCTCTAACTTTATATATGTCACTCATTCTAAGAAACTAGGATTACCAGTTTTTCCCTGCAAGTTTTCTTTAGCCTCTATGGTTGTAGATCTGATCAGACTTAAAAATCTTTTCATCGTTGAATCTGCAATGTTTAAGTTCTCTGCTGTGCCTGCGAGCTCTGTCTGAAAGAAATAGGTACTTCATACTTTGCTCCTACATTTAAGTGGTGACCGGTGAGGAACAAACAAGATGATAGCACAATATGATGAGATGATCTCTGCTCATTGGATCAATTCTTAATTTGAACAGAGTCATAATGGTTCAGTTGTGTACGTGGGTGGTCTGGAGAAACACCAATCTAGTTCAGTAGGGCACAATCTGTAAGACTTATCAATCTACTTGGTTTGTGAAGCTTATCTTTGAGCTATTGCCCCTTCCAGTTTGCACCTATGATATTTGCCGTTTCTTATTTGACTGGAAAGAAAATTGGATTTATCAAAATTATTTCTGATTGTGAATCTTCCGTAGTAGTGCTGGAAGAAAGTACTGTGGATTGTCGGTTCTCTTGGTTTTAATTACTTCTTGAAGAAAGCACGTTTTATCACAACAGAAAGTTCACTTGTTTGCTGTCCCTGATTGCAGATGGTTGCTCACGAAGATACCGGCCGGGACCCCAACAATGCTGGAATTTCCCCTGCAGGGGCTCTCAAGCAAACATTATCTGCTGAAGAGATGCAAGATCAGCTGGAACAGTTTACATACGTGATGCAGCAGAAGTTCCTGTCTGGTGAAGACTCTGAGCATATGGACTATTCTCGGATCGACAACGATGAGATGCTGGATGACCATTGGTCCAAAGAAGCCAACTACGATGCCGAGGAGAAGTACTTTGAAGAGGATTAGTTCAAAATAGTCTGCAGTTCAAGTAGTAGTATCAGTTAATTAGTGCACCAGATTTGTTGTTCATGTTTAAAGCTTGTTAGTGTTAGCAGCATGTACATATATGTATCGCTTTGCTATATGAGTTTACTAATCAAGACACAACAGCTCCTGGAAACTTTCTACGACGGTTTCTACCAATAATAGAGAGACAGTGGGTGCTTTTTGAAAATAATTTTTGGCCGCGAGCCCGTGACAAATGACGGTGCCTTTTCCAAACAAGCTTTGCCATAGCTTGTCTCTCTGGCGCAAGCAAACAACCACACATGAAGTAATCAAACCGTTGAATTATACTATATATATGTATTTAGGAGTAATCAAACCCTTGAACTATAGACTGGACTAAGGGGGTGATCAGAATAGCGATGGCTTTTGGCTGAAAAAACACTGTAGCTGGCTGAAAAAACACTGTAGCTGAGTTAGTGGATAGTGTAGTGAATAGTGAAAAAAGCGCTGAAGCTAGAAGCTGAAGTTGAAAAAAAGTCAAACAGATCACCCCTAAACTGGAAGAGATTACTGTAAAGGTTGGGTGGTTGGCAGGGTGGATGCGTACTGTAATCAATTCTAGCTTAAGCAGTCTTCCTATCTATCATATGACTATGTACTTGGTACCTAAAACTGTTATTGATAGAATGGACAAAACCAGAAGAAAGTTCTTTTGGTCCCTAAAACTGTTATTCTCTGTTCGCAATGAACAGCATGTTAATGTTAAATCAAATTGCTCTGACTGGGTGGGCCTTAGCTTTTAGACGTTGGCTAAATGAAGGTATGCAACACGATTTAAAAGACATGCTTTGTAAGGTTGCCTTTAGCAATGAAGAAGATGTGCCTAGATGGAATTAGAATAAATATAGACTCTTTACTGTCAATTCTGTCTATAGGAAAATGTATGATCATCTCCCTGACAAGAACTATAAAGTGATTTGGAAGGCAAAAATTCCCTTAAAATCTTTTTGTGGCTAACTTGGAGAAATGCTATTCTAACTAAACTACTTGAGGAGAAAATCAAATGAAGTCCTGTTTTGCTATTTTTGCAGTGAACTTACACATCTTTTTTTTTGAATGTGTAGCCGCCAGACGTGTGGGGGATTGTAGGGAATGTAATAGGGGTTCCTTTATGAATTTCTGGGCAGGTTTGAATTTCAACTGGAGCTGGGTTACTGCAGGAGGAGGCTCTTCGCCATCATCAAGAAGATCGAAGAGATGCCTTGGTGTGTGAGCTGGGATACTACAGGGCGACGAAGCGGAGCTCTGGGCAAATGAAGCCGACATGGGCACGGAGGGCATCTGAAAGGAGGCGGCGTCCTAAAATGCTTGTGTTTAAGCTATGTTTGCAGAAACAATGTATTTTCGTACTTTTGCTCGCTTAGTCCATTCCCATATCCCTACGTACTGTCGCAGACTTGGTGTGTGTTGCCGCACCGGGGAGGGGGTGTTCTCGGCGATGGTTTTTGTTTCTAAGAGCATTTGGGCGAATAAACTGAATACCAATAAGTCATTTTGAAAAGACTGTCCGGATAAACCGTTTCGAAAAGACGACGAAGAAGTCGTGATGTAGACCCGACCACGTGAACCTTTAGAGTTGATCTGATCTTACAGTGACGATGATCACATGGTCGACGAAGATAACCCAACCGAAGTAATACGATTAAGATCGTACCGCAAGGATCACAAGGGTAACTTGAATAAAACAACACGATTTGATAAAGGAAGCAAACTTTTATCAAGCACAAGATTACAACCACCACAACCTTCAAAAGAATCCAATCTACGCAACTTGCTATCGGCAAGAACACAAAATAATTGATCACGACATATTACTCTAAACAAACTCAACTAACTTACAAAGACATATAAGAGTTACTCAAAACTCTTACAAAATAATAGAGATACAAAACCCTAAAGCCAGCATAGCATATACTCAATTCATTCGCATCAATTCTAGTTGACAATTGCGGTAATCATGAATATATCACTGATACTGATCATATCCGCATCAAATCATCTCATTTATTTATTCAGGGAAAGTCATAAACTAAAAAGAAGGGAGCCTTAGTAGTAATAGTGGTTGCCTAAAAACATAATATCGTAATGGTAGTTCCGTTATCTTGATAATGGAATCTAAGTTTTCACGTGTGAAAAAGGAGTATTCAACAACACAATGGAAGTAGTGTAAATTAGTTAGCACCACATGATATGACGCCATCAATCCTTTCATTACTAGTTAATTACTAGTACAGTTGTTGATTTGCCATGTCATTGTCTACGTCCTTGGGAAGCACCAACTAGCAGAGCACAGAACGTCGCGCCAACTAGGGCTATGAAAAAAGCTTAAAGCTTACGAGCTGCTTGAATCGAGCTTAAACCTAATCTTGATCTCGTGAGTTTCAATGAGCCAAACTCAAATAGTTCGATACGGCTCAAGCTATATATCAACACATCATAATCTTTTTTCCCATCTCGCCGGCCAAAGCCAAGAGTTCATCCCATTGCCATCTTTTAATTTTCCCTAAGGCCGGCCCAAGTCGGTTGCCTCGAATGGACTAGTCCATCATAGGAAATCAGCCAAGTAACCAAACTAAACAATATGTGTTCCTCTCAGCAATTACACCGTCGCCTCTCTTTCTCTCCTCCCACCACGAGAACTGGCAGCCATCCGCCCCCAACCACTCTAGACGCCGATTCTCCTGATCTCCTCCTACCGCGTGCGGCCATTGCTTCTTTGCCTCTCCCCTACCATGTCAGCAGTACCCCACCACTCTAGTCGCCGCCTCTCTCAATCTCTTCTTAGCATCTCGGTCGTCATCCGCTATGGCCGACCTCTCTTCCCTTGACAGATGACGAATCCACCGCCAGATGTCTTCTTCCCCAACTCTCAGCAAGTGTCTCCATCACTGTGATACGGCTAACCCTCGTCTTTCGGCCTGAAGCTATACAAGGAGGTTCGCGAGCTAGGATTCAAGACCTTCTTGCTCACGGGGCGAAGCGAGGGGCACAAGGGCGTCACGGTGGATAATCTCAAGAAACAAGGGTTCCATGAGTGGGACAAGCTCATACTGAGGTATAAATTCACCGTCCTCTATTGTTGGCATTGCACATTGCACTCGTTAGCCACCATGTCCAAATGCACGCTTCATGGGGAAATCTTGGGTACTAGCAATGATTGTCTTCATAGTAATGATTATCTTCATAACCTGACTAGCCATGGCCATTTCTAAGAAACTAGAGATTTATCCCTCAATGCATCATTAGTTTGGAATTTCATTTGTCTTTAGAAATATCTGTGGGCCAGACATCCACTAGAATGCCTAAATTGCAAAATTTAGTCTGCGGTGAAGAACCTACAGAATGTCCAGTGCTGCAGCAATGCCCTTGCATTACCTGTTAGCAGAACAGAACCATGCACGTTACGTGCATACGTATGCGATAGCTATGGAGGACTGCATATGTGTACAACGGAACAGTACCGCTACGGAGGACTGCATACGCGTACAACGGAACAGTACCATGCACGTTACGTGCATGCGTGCTGATAACTACTGGCGATTTGCGCATGCGTCTGCGGCGGCTCTGAGAGGATGCGTCACGGCCGGAGAGATTGTAGGGATTAGTTTCCATTAGTTTCCTTGTTTAGCTGATCCTTTTCCTTAGCTGTTTCTGACTCGGTGATTAACCGAGCTCTCTCCTGTACCATATAAGCCTTTGGCTGGAAATCAATATCAAGTGCGCTATTCCAAACGCCTTCATGGTATCAGAGTCAAGAGGTCTTGAGTTCGAGACCCGGTTAACGCAATTAAAAAAAAATAATTGCAGTCCACTTCTATTCCACGTCTTAGGTCTGAGGGAGCCTACACGTGAGGAGGAGTGTTGAAGTATAAGTGAATTGCCCACCTTTCCTCATCAGCTTAAGCTTTTGGGTGAATTGGTTGGCGCATCCCATGGCACAGCCCGACCCCGCCGCAGCCACGGCTGAGGCCACGGCTGAGACCCTCCGCCTCGCCGCCGCGACGGAGCACGCTGCCAAGGTCGCTCTGTGGGCGCAGGCTGTGGCCGTTTCCAGCGTCCGAGCTGTCGTGCCTCTCACCCTTGATCTCCACTCAAACTACTCCCAATGGCATGATCTCTTCACGGTTGCCCTCTACAAGTATGCCCTCGAAGACCACGTTGTCGAACCGCCGCCAACAACGCCTGACTCCCAGTGGCTCCGTCTCGACGCTCTTGTTCGGCAATGGCTCTATGGCGCCATCTCCACTGAACTCCAAGCCATGGTCGCTGCGTCAAACGCCCATGCCGTCTGGACAAATATCGAGGCTGTTTTCCGCGACAACGCCGACGCGCGCGCCATCCTCCTCGAGCACGAGTTCTATGGCCTCCAACAGGGCAACATGTCCGTCGGCGACTACTGTCGCCGCCAGAAGACCCTTGCGGACGAACTTGTCGCGCTCGGCACACCCATCGTCGACAAGAGCCTCGTCCACAACACGCTCCGTGGGCTTGCTGCTCGCTTCTCCCACCTGCGTTCGTTGTTGTCCATGCAGCGTCCTCTGCCGACCTTCGCTCAAGTGCGTTCCGCCCTCATGCTTGAGGAGCTCTCCACGAGCTCCTCCGACACTGCGCCCCCGGCCGTCTTCTACTCCAACGCCACCAGCAAGAGCTCCTTCGGCCACACCGGGCACTCCGGCGATTCGCCACACACCTCTGGTGGCCACGCCTCCCGCACCGGTCTGGGCTCTGGCACCATCGGCGGCAATTCTAGCGGCGGCCAGGGCTCCACCTCCCGCTATAGCTCCAGCGGGAATGGCAACAACAACTACCGTCGCCGTCGTGGAGGCAATGGTGGTCGCAACAACGGCGGTTCCCACGGATCCAACCATGGTGGCAGCCCGGGCAACTCCAAACAGGTCACCCCTTGGCCCTCCATGCAGAATCCATGGTCTGGGTCCATCCACATGTGGCCCGGATCCGCTCGTCCGCATGGGCCGGGCGTGCTCGGTCCTGCGCCTCCCGGTGCCTTCACTGCCACCCTCCCTCCACCGTCAACCACGCCATGGCACGGTGCGTCGTGGCCCGTTGCACCGCCGCAGTCGTCCGCTGCCTCTGGATCGACAACACCTCCTATGCCCTCCTGGGATCAACAGCAGCTGGTGCATGCCTTCAACACAATGTCGCTCACGCCTCCGTCTCCAGCCGAGTGGTACATGGACTCTGGTGCATCCACGCATATGACCTCGGACCCCGGTAACTTAACATCCGTCTCTCCTTTATCTTCCGCTGCACCTCCATATGCGATTGTCGGCAATGGGTCTCACCTGCCTATCACCCATACCGGCACCGCATCCCTTCCCACTCCTTTTTCTTTCACTCTCAATAACGTTCTTGTCACCCCTGACCTCGTCAAGAATCTTATTTCTGTTCGTCAATTCACCATTGACAATCATTGTTCTGTTGAGTTTGATCCTTTTGGTCTCTCTGTGAAGGACCTTCGAACCAGGAACGTGATCGTCAGGTGCAATAGCCACGGCGACCTCTACCCCTTCCGTTGGCCACCTGTCGCTCCCAGCGCCCTCTCCACCACCACCCCATCCTCCACACTATGGCATCGTCGTCTTGGTCATCCTGGCCACCAAGCCTTCTCGTATCTTCGTAGTCAATCTATTATTCCATGTAATAATAAACTTTCGGTAGACCCTTTGTGCCATGCGTGCCAGTTAGGCCGACATGTGCGTCTCCCATTTCTTTCTTCTACTACCCGAACACATAAAGCCTTTGAGTTAATACATTGTGATCTCTGGACATCGCCCATTCCCAGTGTTTCCGGTTACAAGTATTACCTTGTTGTTCTCGACGATTTCACACACTTTCTATGGACCTTCCCCCTCCGGCTAAAATCCGATGTCTTCGACACTCTTCGCAATTTCTTTGCGTACACTCAGACCCAGTTCTCCTCGGTCGTTCGTAGCATTCAGTGTGACAATGGCGGCGAATTCAACAATCATGCCATGCGTCACCACTTTTTATCTCATGGCGTTGCACTCCGCATGTCATGCCCACACACATCCCAACAAAATGGTAAAGCCGAACGTATCATTCGCTCTACAAATGATATTCTCCGCTCCCTCCTTTTTCAGGCGAGTATGCCTCCCTCCTACTGGGTCGAGGCCCTTCATACTGCCACTTACCTCCTTAATCTCCGCCCCACCAAAGCCCTTCACTTCGGTACACCGTACCAAGCTTTATTCCTTGCACCTCCCGACTACTCCTCTCTTCGTGTTTTCGGCTGCAGGTGCTACCCCAACCTTTCCGCAACAGCTCCTCACAAGCTTGCCGCACGCTCCGCATTGTGTGTATTCCTCGGTTACCCGTCTAATCACCGCGGTTACCGCTGCCTCGACATCTCCACCAATCGGATCATCATCTCTCGTCACGTCACTTTTGATGAGTCTTCCTTTCCCTTTTTCGAGCAGCCCCACCCACCGGCTCCTGCCGACTTCGACTTCCTCTCCGTCGCGGCCACAACGCCCGCGCTGGCTCCCATTGCACGTCCCGTGGCTCCTCACGATGCAGCGCCGCCTACCCCGCTGCACGCCCCACTGTCGCCACGCCTCGGCGCCTCCGCACCGGCGGCCGCTCCTCGCCCCTCGGCCGACATCGAGCGCCTCCACGGTCATCGCTCCGGCTCGACACACTGCCGCTCGGTCGACGTTCCTCCCATCCCTCCCACGGCCACACCCATTGCTCCCGTTGTCAATACCCATGCCATGACAACCCGTGGCAAGCACGGTTTTCGGCAGCCCATTGATCGCTTCACACTTCATGTGGCCGTTCCCTCCCCTCTGCCTCGGACGTACCGTGCCGCCCTTACTAACGAGCATTGGCGCCTTGCCATGCAAGATGAGTTTGATGCTTTATGCAGGAACAACACATGGGATCTCGTTCCTCGGCCAGCTGGTGCTAACCTTGTCACCGGCAAGTGGATCTTTCGACACAAGTTCAAGCCCGATGGCTCCTTGGATCGATATAAGGCGCGCTGGGTACTTCGCGGTTTCTCTCAGCGCCCTGGTGTCGACTTCGGTGAGACCTTCAGTCCAGTCGTCAAGCCGGCCACTGTACGCACCGTCCTCACCATTGCGCTCTCCAACGGTTGGCCCGTACACCAGCTTGACGTCAACAACGCCTTCCTCAACGGCACGCTCGATGAGACCGTCTACTGCCAGCAACCGTCGGGTTTCGTTGACGCCGCGCGCCCCACGCATGTCTGCCGCCTCAACAGGTCCCTGTATGGCCTCAAGCAGGCCCCCCGCGCCTGGTTCAACCGCATCGCTACCTTCCTCGCGTCTGTGGGCTTCCTCGCCTCGAAGGCCGACCCATCACTGTTCATCTACCGCCGGGGCGTCGACATGGTGTACTTGCTCTTATACGTCGACGACATCGTCCTCACGGCCTCCTCGACCACTCTACTTCGCCAAGTGATCGAATCCCTACGCCGTGAGTTCTCCTTAAAAGACCTCGGCGACTTGCACTACTTCCTCGGTGTCTCCGTCCAACATACCACCGCTGGCCTCTTCCTGTCTCAGCGACAGTACACGGAGGACATACTTGCTCGCGCTGGGATGAGCAACTGCAAGCCCTGTAGCACCCCCGTCAACACGTGCGCCAAGCTTCCCTCCACCGGCGCACCCGTCGCCAACGCCACCGACTACCGCAGCATCGCTGGCGCCCTCCAGTACCTGACGTTCACCCGTCCGGACATCGCCTACGCGGTCCAGCAGGCATGCCTTCACATGCACGACCCGCGTGAGCCCCACGCCAACCTGCTGAAGCGCATCCTTCGTTACCTGAAGGGCACCCTCACCTTCGGCCTCCAACTCCACCGTACTGCTCCGACATCTCTCACGGCGTACACGGACGCTGACTGGGCCGGATGCCCTGACACCCGCAAGTCCACCTCTGGCTACGGCATCTTCCTCGGCGACAACCTCGTCTCCTGGTCCTCCAAGCGGCAGCAGACAGTTTCCCGTTCCAGTGCCGAAGCGGAGTACCGCGCCGTCGCTAACGCCGTGGCAGAAACCTGCTGGCTTCGTCAACTCCTCACCGAGCTACACCGCCCTCTCAAGAATGCCACCGTGGTCTTTTGCGACAACATCAGTGCGGTATATCTCTCGACTAACCCCGTCCAACATCAACGGACGAAACATGTCGAGATCGACCTGCACTTTGTTCGTGAACGCGTCGCACTTGGCGAGGTCCGCGTACTCCATGTTCCTACGACCTCGCAATACGCCGACGTCTTCACCAAAGGGCTTCCCATCGCATCGTTCGGGAGTTCCGTTCGGTTTGAGCGTCCGCCCGCTCCGTTCCAAGCTGCGGGGTGTTAGCGAAGCGAACCATGCGTTACGTGCATACGTATCACGATAGCTATGGAGGATCGCATATGTGTACAGCGAGCAGATCGCTACGGAGGATCGCATACGCGCGTAAGCGAATAGCACCATGCACGTTACGTGCATGCGTACGCGATAACTACGGCGGACTGCGCATGCGTACGCGACAGCTACGGAGGACTGCGTCACCGGCCAGGAGAGATTGTAGGGATTAGTTTCCATTAGTTTCCTTGTTTAGCTGATCCTTTTCCTTAGCTGTTTCTGACTCGGTGATTAACCGAGCTCTCTCCTGTACCATATAAGCCTTTGGCTGGAAATCAATATCAAGTGCGCTATTCCAAACGCCTTCATTACCATGGGCCTCTTTGTTTAGGCTTTGGCTTATAGCTTAAAATCAGCTTTTTGGCTTAAGCAGCTTAAAAGCAGTTAGCTTTTAAGCCAAGTTAGGCTATTTGGTGTCCTGGCTTTTTGATGGATTGAATGCTATGGCTTATTACCAGAAAGTCTGAAATACCCTTATTACCATTCCGACTACTATGTAGATTCATGTACATGTTTTAATTTGTAGATCAACAAAAATAAGTTGGGTAATTGGAGGAAATGTTTGGTATGTCCGCTTGTTTGTCTACTGATCATCTATGATGCACGAAGCATGCATCGCAATCCAATTTGTTGTGTTCGTATACAATTCGCAGTTTCTTTCGTTTACGCATGAATTCAATCGATCGGTTTATGATAGAAACGAAAAAAAGTGTCCCGACAGAAATGTATGCCCGACATAAATATGAGTTGCATATAAAGATACATGTTGCAATATAAATGAGTTGCATATAAATATGAGTTATCCTACTATCTATGATCTTGCAGACATCAAGGAATTAGCAAGACTTTCACGAAAGGCGCACATGTTTGTATCATCCACTGCCGATGCACTGCCGCTGTTGCCTCCAGATGGTCCAGCGTGTGTAGTGTTTGGTTCATAGTCTTCATCATTATCACATCTCTCAAAAAGTTCATCGCGTAAAGCACTATCTCGGATGAAGTTGTGAAGTGCCATGCATGCAATAATAATTTGCGTTTGCTTGTCCATGTTGTAACTTGGCATAGCCAATAAGATTCGCCATTTCATTTTGAGCACACCAAATGAACGTTCAATCACATTTCGAAGGGAGGAGTGAGCATGATTAAACACCTCGTATTTACCACTTGGTTGTTGACCCCGTCGAAATTCTGGTAGATGGTACTTTTGTCCTTTATAAGGAGCTAGATAGCCCTTTCAATTGGGATATCCCGCATCAACAAGATAATATTTTCCTACACATGACAAACATGAAAGTGTTGATGATCCAATTCGAGAACGCCATAATAGCAATTAATTATAGGTTCATATAAGCAAAGTACCATCAGGAGGATGCGGAAACCGATTTGAATATTTGTCCAAAGTATTATTGAATATCCTTGTGTCATGCGCTGAACCCGGCCATCCGGCGACAACAAAAGTAAACCTCATGTCGAAGTCACACACTGCCATCACATTTTGAGATGTATATCCATGGCGACTGGTGTGGGCAATTTGCTCATCCGCTGGCACAACAACAGGTACATGCGTGCCATCAATTGCACCTATGCAATTATTGAAATGAGGAGAGAAGCGACTATCTTGAAGTTTAGGATGAGCTGTATTAAACTCTGGATCTTTTGGTTTAATGGTATCTTCAGATAAACGGTACAAACAGTCCAAGACTTCATGAAATTTTCTGTAGATTGTTTCACTTGACCTCTTGAAGCGGTTCATGACTTGGCTAATCGATTGAGGGCCACCAACTGCCCATAAGAACATAGCCAAAGATTCTCTGAGAACTCATTTGTGTAGTTGATTTCAAGCCATAGTTTGCAACTAAGGTATCATGCAAGCTATTAAAAATATCTCTACTCATTCTAAACATCTTTGTAACAATCTCTGTCATCACTCGGTTGCTCTATAACCCATTCATATCCGGTCATGCGTGGTTGTCTCTTCTCCTCTTATTTAGATAAGTCTCATAATAGTACATACCTACATAACCAATTCTTTGCAACAAAATCGTGAAATGGTAACTTCCTCTTATTTGTTTTCTCAACTTCACCTTCGCTAGAATTGCTTTGGTTGTCGAACCATCAATTTCACTTGATGAACTCATCTCTGACAAAAAAAGAACATATAAAAGACTTGATGAACATAACTTAATAGTTTGAACTTCATTACATAACCATCATTAACTGAATAATATTAGTGCGGATCACTAATAGTTTTAACTTCATTACATAACCATCATTAACTAAATAATTCACTAATTCAAAAGGACAACAAAATTTTTCTAATTGTTCTTCATCTTGAGATCATACATCCTTTTCAGCCAATTAATCTTTCCCTCATCGGTCTTCATAGTTACAAACACTTCTCTGTTTTCTTTTTTAGTAAATAGCCTTGCAATGAAGTGTTCATCACTTCCTTCAACCATGCCAGCTTGAACAGCTATATCCATGACTTCTGCTATGGACGGACCACTCGAAGCATGGCCGTTAGCCATAATATCCACCATACGCTTGAAATCCCTCGCAATGGGATTTTTCCTATTCTTCTTTGGACTAGGATTGATACTACCAGCCCTATGCTTCATAGGGCCCTTTTATTCTTATCGGCTTCCTCATTGGTTTCTACATCGGCATTTGCGGCTTCATCGCCTTCCTCCAAAGCATCAACATCAACAATAGTTTGTACATCACGTGAAGTCTCACGGGATGGTGAAGTGTTACCGTCACATGAGCATTTGCAAACATAACTTCCAACTCATCTAGATTCTCGGGGTCCATCACGAAAACTTTTATGTTTTGGATAATTCGCAAAATAAATAAGAATGATTAAAACAACATCGATTTGCAGATGAATATAATATGAAACATGAAGATATTTCCGTAATGCCTACCTTTATGTGGTCATCCCACCAAGCATCAGACGCATCAATGGTTCCTTTTGCATGATCCCAACCTAGCCCAGTTGCTTTCAGTTTAAGTTCGTTCCACAAGCTGTATACTTTCTTCATTATTTCCCAATGGTTCTTGAATTGCTTTTTGTCGTGCTTTTTCCCTGTCTTCTGAAAGAACTTGAGCTGCAAGTTCTTGTATCCAGTGGTGCTCAAACAATGCATGGGTCTATTACCAGCCTCAACTTCCTCTTTACAAACCTGGCAAAACGCCCTATTCGAGAATGCATCCCAATTTGCCTTGGATAGAGGAAGTAGATCCATCTACACACTTTTCATCCACAAAGCAAGTTATTACACACTATTCATCCCTCGTTATCATTCTAAGACTCAAACCACTTAATTTCACTTGGAAGTATGTTGACAATAACAAGCATGCATATTTGCATATAAACTACTTGAAATACCATTCAAATACCATTCAAATTTGAACTATCTACTCAAATGAATCACAACTTGAAATACCAGTAACACATCTGCAAGTAAATTATACCATCTACATACCAAACTTGATTAACCTATCAATTGCATCGGAGGATTGTTTACAGAGGAACAACCTGAGCCAAAAATTGAAGACGTGTGCTTACAATTGAGGATAACAGAGGAGGCCGGCGGTGTTGCAGGAGGCTGGTGGTGTTGGGGACGAGGAGGAGGCCGGCGGGGTCACGGGAGGTCAGCGGTGTTGGTGAGGAGGCGCGAGGACGCCGGAGGACAGCGAGGTTGGGGGCGGCGAGGAGGCTGCGGGTCACCGGAGGATGACGGTGTCGCGGGAGAGCCTGCGGGTCGTCGGAGGCCGGCGGTGTTGGGGACGGGGAGGAGCGCTGCGGGGTTGCCGGCGGGGCACGAGAGGCCGGCGGGGTCGTCGGAGGCCGGCGGTGTTGGGGACGGGGAGGAGCCCTGCGAGGTTCTGCGCGGGGCACGAGAGGTCGGCGCGGTCGCGGGTTTGCCGGCGAGAACGAGGCCGACGGGTCGCGGGGTTGCCGCGGGCACACGAGGCCCGCGGGTCGCGAGGTTGCCAGTGAGGCACGAGGCCGGCGGTCGTCGCGGCCTCACGCCGGGCACGCACGAGGCCGGCGGACGCGATTTGGTTCGGGAGGGGAGCAGGGAAATTGGTTCGGGAGGGGAGCAGGCAACCCTAACTGCGGGGATATATGCCAATGGCATTTCGTGCGTAATTTTTCCGAAGTTGAATGGCAAAGCATTATTTTCATTCCGCAAAAGCCAAAAAAGCTCCCTAAAACTGGCTTATGGCTTTTAGTTATAACAAGCTTTTGGCTTTTTTAAAAGCCCAGTTGAAAAGCCTCCTATTTATTTAGGTTTCAGCTTTTTTGCTTTTAAGCCAAGGAAAAAGCCTAAACAAACAGGACCCATGTATGCTCTTTTATTTATTCATTATGTTGCACTGAATACCGAATAGGTTCTTCAGATCTAAATGCCTTTATGCTGTCCTTTTGCCCAAATGTTCATATTACATTATCACTAAGCCTCGGAATTTAAACTGTACAAAAGCCTCACTAGCTTCATGTAGTATACATTAACTTGTAGGTTCAAATGTAATGAACGAATTCAGAAATGTTGTTTTATGAATAAAAGGGCGAGCTCACAGATGTCAGTGATGCCTTGGCATCTATGCTCTACCCAAGGAATGTGTTTCTGATGGTTCCCTTTACTAATTTTGACTTCCAAGTTGCGTCATGTACGTTGGTTGCTACACGGACGTTTGTTTGCTCGAACATACCTATTACTACGTGACAGAGATGCGGTTGCACCGTCTCAACCGTGAGGTTGAGATCCAGCTTTGAAGATGGATCACAAGAACAGAAAGAACTCAACATGAATAATTCTCATCACAGTACAATTGGCCTATTACCACTCCACGAAGACAGACCTCATTTCACCAAACATTACCTGAAACACCAAACATTGTGCCGAGCAACAGAAACAAGTTTAACAATAACAAAGAAACATTAAAATGCCGGTGTGGCATAATTCAGCAGGAATTTTCCAATTCTTTTAAGTTAAATATCTAGAGAAAGTCAGATACAGCTGAATTTGACAAAGAAAGGCGTATGGCTGGAGGGCAAATTCACTGGACCATCGGGTCAGGGTTCCCAGCAGCGAGTATATCAAGCAATGAGCTCTGGGGCTCCAGCTCTTCATGCCACAGTGGTAGTTTGTCACCAGGGTAAAAGTTCCTCTTAACACCATCGGCATTTATCTGCAGCATGGTCAAATCGGTAATCTTTTAAGTCATTTGAGTAATCACTTCAAACGTTATTTTTCCAGCAAAATGAAGTAGAAGAAAATGATAAGTGTATCTCACCTTCTACTTAACTAGCCACAGCATTTCCATAGTTTTACAAACATAATTTTTTAGCAAGAAAAAGGGTGCAAAAGACAATGAAAGCAAAGCAAACAGGGAGCCAAATCATTGAATGGGTTTGATAGGCAACTGGATCAGGTAAAATCATGGCCCCACAAGTCCACAACAGTTTTAGAAAATGATATTATTTCACCACAAGCACAAGCACCAGCATACATCAGTTTTAGAAAATGATCTTGGTCCTACAGAAATTGAATGATCAATCATTTTGGTTTTAAGTTTCAACTGAATAAGTTTCTAAAGCCCTCACAAGGCATAGTATGCCAAATAGATGTGCAGAAAATTGGATGACAGTATAAAATTCATTGAAATCACCAAGTTCAGGTTTTTCTCATATCAACCAAAGGAACAAAGCATGATGATTTGTATGAGATAAGAGAACACTTACAGTAACTGTACGAACAACCCCTCCACTGGCACCATCACGGGCAATAGCAAGGGAAACCACCTTCACCACAAACTTCTGAAAAGATGAGCATAAAAGAACCATGTTAGGCGATGTACCAGGTGCGCAAGGCTATGAAGGGAGCATTTGAGTAACAAGAAATGATGTATGTGCTCTATGATTATGGACATTGTAAGTTATGTTATGAGCTCTTTGCTCAATCATGGCAAAATTGTGACCAAACATAATAATCACTTTCCCTCACAAAAGCCATGCATAAGCTACTTTCTATTCTATTTTGTAAAAAATAAGGATGACATTTCCTAAACAAGTAAACAGCAAAACAAGTAAAAGTAGAATCAAACCTAGCTTTAGACTTTATTCTCCTCCATATATTTAATAAACTATATCCTGTTACTCTCAAGTTTCTAAAGAGAAACTCAATGACGTACCTCAGCTTCTTCCTGGGTCATTCCCTCTCTCCATTCATGATCAAGCAACGCATACAGGTAACTGGAACCCGAACCTGCAACAAATCGGAGATAACATCATGTGTCAGAAACTGTACCTAATATAACATACACTAAAGCTGGATTAGCAAAATCATATGATCAATGCTTATGAGTGGAACCAGGTTGCACTCAACCAGATTTGGAGTATTGATGAAACCCCGACACTTTGTGACGCAAACCACTAAAGGAAACATGTAATTCTAATGGGGAAAACATACCTCCAATTGCAAATGGTTGCCTCAGAATCGTTCCACCAAGGGGCACTGAGAAAATCTGGCCTCCCTCATATTTATCCCACCCACCAACTATCATGCCAGCTTGCAACATGTTCTGGACATGCATAACACATATCAGAAAAAAAATGTCATGTGTTGTCAAGGCGAATGAACATTAAATAGCAATTACATTCTTGTGTTCTTGAATGCTACAGCAAACATACTTTGTTCTGGTAGGCCAACAACCTAATTAAGTTGGCTGCAACTTTCACAGTAGCTGGTTGCCCAAGCTGAATTCTGCATGTGGGGGATGACTTTAGCATCAGCTATCTTGCATGTCAAATAATTCATTCATTGCTGCCCTACCTAGTTTATAAGAAAAACATACTGTTAGGTGTGTATGAAGAACAGACTTACGTGTGTTGGTGGAGAAAATAACGTACATAATCTGAAATGACTTGTGTGTCAGCAGCCTGTCAAACAATAAGAAACGTGTTACATACTTACATGTGAAACATAGAAGTTATGAACAGCTCTGTTGCGCGGATACTTCCAAAAAGTCATGTATCCGTATCAGATGCCATATCGGATACGGATACTTTGCCGATACGCTACAATACGTATCTTGCACATCCATGATTTTTTGAATTTTCAAGAAAAGAAAATAAATCTGATACTTCATGGATAACCCCTGATGCGACATGACCTAATATGACCCCAGTCAGCTGCGCAGATCAAGTTGGCCCTTTGGAATCCCCCAGTCCCCACGCCCGCCTCGCACGACTACCTCCCTGCTCTCGCCGCCCCCTCGGCGCCACCGCCTCCATGCCGCCTGGAGGCCGATCCCCTTCCCTCGACGCCGGCCAACCGCCGCACCGATTTGATGCCTCCACGCTCCGAAGTCCGAACCCCTCAGTGAGACCTCTCCCCTTCCGCTTTGATCCCCTTCTCTGATTTGTAGAATGCAGTGGATTTGTGACTTGGGTTGGTTGAAAGATCGTAGACACTTGTCTGGTCATAGCAGATATGGAATGCTCCAGTTTGTTAGTGTAAGCTAAGTTTGTTAATTGTTAGTGCTCCAGTTCTTGTTATGTAAAAACATAATTTGTGTTTCTGCTCATTACTATCAACGGTTGTCAAAATTGAAAAGCAGATATGAAATGCCGTCTGTACATGTGAAATGCCCTCTTTAATTTGACACATCTCAGCAGGAAATCTTGCTCCCAACAGCTATATTAATATAGTATGTCTGCTACTAGTTGTAACTTGCACACTCTTTCTGTCCTTCCCACAAATGGGAGAAACTATATTGCTTGACTTCTAGTCAAATAAGGTTGTCTTCCATGGTCTTCTCTCTTCTGTTATTTCTCCAATTGGTACTTCATATTTACAGATTACAATACAACATCGAATTCTTTTCCATGCTTAATTTCAGCTAATTTGCGCCATGTATCTAGCTTTGAAGCTCTTCAATCAGCAACAAAGTGTGTGTTTATGACATATTCTTCTATTCATTTTCCTGCTAAAGAACAATGAGCATGTTTAGATGTAATAGCTAACAGCCCATCACAATGTCTTCATTAGCTTGTTTTTTCTCAATATTTTGTCCTCGCTAAAGAACTATGAGCTCATTCGATGTTTGATCTTGTCCGATCATGGCATCTGGTGGTGGTGGATTTGGCGGCTCGAGTGATTCGTGCAGCATTGGTACTAGTGCATCCTGCACCCATCCAGTGGAGCCGCCTTGGCTGTGATTCTGTTACTTATTTGTATACATGTACTTATTTATTCTCTCATTCTTCGCAGATAGTTCATTATATCGGTCTAACAGCCAGAAGGGAGAACCAGAGAACCAAGCAATGTGCTACATTAATATTAAAGTATTCTAGGTTTCTCAATTCCTTATAAGAATTCATTAATTTCTTATTTTTTATCTTTATTACACATATATATTAAACATATCGCCGTATCGGAATTTTTGGGAAAATGGCAAATCGCCGTATCGCGTTTCCGTATCGGGGTATCCGGGCAACATAGATGAACAGGAAATGTGCCTTGTCTTGAACTAAGTAGTTGACTATAAATGGGAAAGCAAAAGACAAACACTGATGTGGTCATAACTCATGAGAACTACATTCCACTATAAGACAAGCAATAATAATGTAACAAAAAATGATATATTGGTATGCAGCACTAAAACACAAAATCTTGTCTTGCTAGCTTGTGTTTTTGTTTTCACTGTTCACACCAACAATCAAACATAAGCAGAGTCTGATTTAGGAAACATTGAATAAATGTGCTAAAGTGAGATCAACGTACTAAATGGACTAACTGAGCAGAGTGCCTACTCAAACATCTCAAGATTACAATAACATGAGACAACCACAACAACATGAAAAAAGCTTTAATCCTAAAAACAATATAGTCACTTACAGATCCAGAGCGGCAGACATACACATTGTCTGTCAGCTGAGTAATCTTGTCCGATGCACGGTTTGCCACATACATTCCTAAGAATTAAGACCAGACAACGAAGGTTATTAAAGTGAAGCAACAAAATGTTATGGAAACACAACTTAATATTGATTTCGTTTGGTTCATACAGAAGCAACAATGTTTTGCTAAACAAATAAGACGCTACAGCAAACCCACCTGAAGGAGGCAAGTTCTCCAGTAAGCACTACACAAATTAATCAGAATGATACAAGGTTCCAGTCTTCCAGATTGACAAAAACACCGACAGCATCGTCTAAACTAAAGTAAGCGCAGCACATATTCTCATTCTTCACTGCCACAACAATAACTATCATATCAATAAATCGGCTGTTGTTTCCCTCTGATTCTATGGCAATACAACAAGGCAGTCCATAATTTCACATATATGTAACGGCACTTACAGTTGATCACTTTTACCAAACATCTGTAGATTTAAACACGATCGAGCACTGGTACACCTAATGACCTAAAAGGTCCAGTTTTCCCCCAATATCACTCAATTCCACTGCAAACACAGAAAATCTGCCCTAATCTCGCAACTAATAAACCTATAAGATCCAATTAGGAAGGCAGCGCATATCACAGGCACTAAATTAGTAACTGCAGCAACTATCCCTCGATTCCCCACGACTTACGAGAGAAATTAGACCCGCGACGCCATCCCTACATCAAATCTAACCACGCCCATGGGGACATACCCTGCGGAACACACACAGATGGGGGGAGTCGGGGCGTACCGGTGCTGGTCCTGGAGTCGGCGGCGAGGACAACGCCGCCGTCGTAGCAGACCCCGACGATGGTGGTGCCCATCCGGTGCTCCCCGGAGGTGGGGGCGTCGCCGGCGGAGGAGAAGCCCATGAGAGCGGCGTCCATGGCGGGGCGGGAAGATCGGCGGTGGCAAAACCCTAGCGACAAGTCGGCGAGATGCAAAGAGGCGAGAGCTGCGCTTGTGTTTTGCCTCCCCCGCAAGAAAGGAAGCAACAAAAGGGAGCCGAGACGTGGGGAAGGACGTGTCAGGCTCGCGTTCGGGTCTCGGTGCGGCTGGACCTGGTTGATGGGCGCATCGGCGAAAGAGGTCGGGCCGCAACCGAGCGCAGCTGGGCCACGGGCAAGGCTTGACTGGTGGAGGTTTGTGTGCCTCGCGCTGCCGGTTAAATTCCCTGGGCCGGAGCTCGTGGGTTTTACGTTCTGGGCCGGACGTTTTTTGGGCGGCTAGAGCGATGGCCACCGGGAGTAGGGTGGAAAATGGCTATAAATTACCTGTGTTATCTTATTACTATATTCGATGGGATACAAATATGGTATAAATTTTTTCACCCACTTAACAATTTTTCTTCTATTTGTATTGTATTCGAATTCATATAAAAATATAAATACAAATATGGTATTGACTTTTACCATCCGAAATGTTATTTTATTCGGACTATTCGTATTCAACGAAGCAATATACATATTTTATTGTAACACAACTAATTAGTTGGACAAATTTTTTAATTAAATATGAATTTATGTTTCTTTGGGTAAAGTAAATGAATTAGAATGATTAAGTGTTGTTGTATGAGGATAAAAATATCATTAATATCTTTATACTATATAAGTTATAAGGATATCTGGATTCGATCGAATTGAGTATATATTCAATTTAAATCTATATTTGTTATAATATTCTATTCATATTTGAGAATATTTAAATTCGTATTTATAATTTTTTACAAAAATATAAATACACATATAGTAAGAGTACTATTTAATCGGTTTCCACCCCTAACCGGGAGATAGAGGTGTCTAGTGCCTCTGATAAATTTTAAACATATGCAAAGAACACGCATACATGTATGCACGCGGGTGGTATGGGTGTAGCGTGTCATTGAGTGTGCGTGTCTACTTTGTACTCTCTCGAATAAAGGAGGCCATCCCCAGCGTCACCCTGGTCGTCCCGTCGCCCAAGCCCTCCAGCCCGGCCGTGGGACTCCGGTGAGACGAGCCGTCGCAGGGCCTCATCATCGACATCGAGCCCATGAAGACAACAGGTACCTGACTATGTACCCTTCAGTTGTACAATTACATGCAACAATTGTGTACGCTCCATGTATATATACTATATAGGGGACAAGAACAATATGTCTGTAAGCTTGTACATTGCAGTTGCCTTGAAGAGCTCAAGTCGATTTATGTGGTGGCAGCTGCAGCTCTGCATGCAGTGCCTTTCTCCAGCATCTCTGCTGATGGAACGCTAGTCCCAAGAAGGGAACAAGTTTTTTTATATATATATACTTCATCTGATTGTCCTATCGTTTCGATTTTGAGCTCCTCTTTGGCCCTATCGTTTTGGTGAATCGAATTGATTCACGTGATCTTTCTTTGTAATACTGGTAGATTTTAAGAATGTGGCCGGTTTTGCAACTTTTAATCATAGGGAATGCGGGCAATCTGAGGCTCTAGATCTCGAGGAAATCGAGGGGGGAAGAGAGGGCGCCAGTGCCAGTAGTGCAGTACAATGCACATGTGTAATTGCAGGCACGTTAGCTTCCATTGAGGGCGCTCCCGTTTGAGACCAACTTGTATTAGGACAGCTCGGAGCTCGAGCAATGGCGGCGTCCTGCTGGCGAGATCTTGGCCGTCCGGCTCATCGGTGTCCCACGGCCGGGCTGGAGGACTTGGGCGACGGGAAGACCGGCGATGGCCTCCTTGCTCGGCGCGGCGCAACACGGTACGGGTGACAGAAAAGACGATTTGTCAAAAATCAAGACCACGCATTGACCACGCTAAAATACTTTCAGAAGATGCCGATTAAGAAAAGATTAATACAAAAAAGGATAGAGAGGCAGACTCACCGAGGGGGTCAGGTGGGGCTAACTCCCCCCTACGCCAGCCGCTCCCCCCGCCCCCATACAGCTACTTGCAAGTTCAGATGTGCTACTTGCAACTCTATGTGCTACTTGCAAGTCCAGATGCTAACTACTTGATTATTTCCAGACACAGGAAATAGGCTTCATTGGTCAAGCAGAGTAGGTGGTACAGTAGTGAGCTGTCATCCAGACGAGTGTGACTTCAGCCTTCAGTTTCTGCAATTTTGGGAGAAAATTACGCAAGAAACTCAAGGAATGGTTCGCAACTGGAATTGTAAACGAACCAAAAAAAAAGGAAGGAAAATGAAAAGATGCAGGTTCTGTAATGCTTGACTTGACACTGCACAATAGTTTTATACTTTTAATACCTTGCGTTGTTATCGGGCATACTAGCTATCTGAAGTTGATTCTGCAGTTTTTTGTCTGACACACAGATGCAGCCTGGCCCTCCTCGAACATCGCCGCCACTCCGGACCTCCGGTTTCGATCGCCATGGCTTGTAAATGGGTGTTTGAACTTCAGAGCTAAATTATTCAGATAAATCGGTGAACAAGTACTATTAGCCCCTCCTAAATTTTGATTGTGTCCATCATTGGACAGAGATTCTATCCAAGAAAAAGGTTAGACTGATATGAAGAAGAAGATTTGAAGCATAATTCAAGATTGAGTCACCTGTTTTGGGCTATAAATACCCGTACATACCAACCTTTCATACTTTTTTGCATATACTTTTCCAAGCTATAATTAGTCTCGGTCACGGATGATTCTGCAACCCCCAAAACGCATGACGAATGATATTCCTTCTTGAACCCAAAATCATCAACTAGGCCCTGAAAGTGGAAGAACAAACTTTTTAGTCCTTTTGGATACAATTAGAGGCCTGGACTGAACAGAACAGAGGCGTTTTAAAAAGAGATGCATGTAGTAGAAAGATGGTATTAGAAATAAAATTTGATCGTTGGTTTATGAAGGTATTATAGATTTTTATTTTTTAATTTTGTTATTTTCGGTGAGGTCCACGTCAGCATTCGGTGCGCCAAGCGTGGCTTCTGCTACAGTGGAAGTAGGTGCAACACAACCAGCGCACAAGCTCCTCCATCGGTGGCTTCAGGCGAGCGTGAATGTTGGCATTGAGCCATGCGGAGTCGAGGAGGACGTTGATGGCACAAGCTCCGCCATCGGGTTGCCGAGCAGCGATCTCTCCATGTACTGTTATACGAGACTAAAGATGTTTGGTGGAATTTTTTGGGTTATGGTTTATAGTTTAAGGGCCTGTTCTTTTTGGCTGTGGCTGATGGTTTTTGGCTGTGGTTGATGGCTTTTTGGCTGTTTGCGACAGAGATTGCGGAAAGAGAGATACTCGCTTGCGATTTTTGATGGTACAGATATTAGTTTTTTAACGTGTACTACAATTAACTTGTAGACCCCATCTTAAAAAAATACTCTGTTTAAAAGTTAGTTACTGTAGCAAAAGCCAAAAGCGGCTTTTAGAAGCCGCAAAGAACATGCCCTAAATGTTTTAATTCTAACTGTTTATGAGAGGTAATACGCAGAGAAAAATAATTACATACAAACATTGATAGAAACATATAGAGGGAATAGGAAAGTTACATCCCTGCAGCGCCGGAGTGACGAGCGCCCTCCACGTTGCCCGGATGGGACAAGTGGCCGCAGTCGCTCTGGCGACTTCTTTACAATTTTATCCCTTTCAATATTTTTCTATTATAAATATGGATGATAGCATAACTAAATTCTAATTAATTTAAATTATTAGATCATAAAAATTAAATGGTTCATATTTATTTTAAGATACTATAAAAAAGCTCTTAAAGTGAACGTTTGATTGCTGAAAGAATCACATGCCAACCTCGGCATCATTGATTCCATAAGCCACACAGTAGTGTTCCTGAAAAAGCAGAAAACACAATGCATGGGAAATTACAACAAAAACACATTTAATTGTTTTGTTATGGGATCCCTCAACAAATGAGCAGTAATTCTCAAGGCATTACCTGCATCATATGCCACTCTTCGAACTCATCAAACAGTTCTAGTCGTTCAATCCTGCAACCATGCAGTTTCATGAGTTATGAATTGTGACATCAAAAGGATGTGCAATGTAAACCAAGTTGGAACTTATGTCCTTCGTCAAAATCAAATTTAAAACTCTACAGCGATCACTAGATTTGCTAGAATAACCTTTGTAAATATACGTAAAAAATAGGGGAAATCCGGTAACTCCACACATATGGATTTTACTCACATATATTCACTTACGTATGTTTTTTAAAACGCATAAACCCGAATCTATTAACTCCTTAGTCTTGATCTATCTTGTTCAGATCAGCTCCACTTAGACCTAAACTGCTCTTCCAAATGCCACTCATATGTCGTAGTTTTGATCCAAGATAGTTTTCGGTATTTTAACCAAACTATCAAAATACTCTTCGTTGACCCGGTCATCATCATCTATTGCAAGCAATCGATATGTTTGCCATGTATAGGTGCACTATTAGCTTGCCACACATTGCCAAAACTCTCTCGTCCTGATTTCACTAAACCATAGCTCACTTGGCCCGTTCAAGTCACATGGTGCGATCCCGTCGTTCGAACTCGTATTCGACATTTTCTAATTTTCTTATGCCATACTTGAGCTCACCGTCTCACACGGTATTTTTGATCGTTCTGGGTCTCAGCTCCTCTATGACCATGGCCCCGATCTTTATTATTGACTACGATTGACTCCAAATAACCATGTACATCTAAAGATAAAGATATCATTTTGGGACACAAGTTCTTCACAACTTGACTCACATTAGCTGTAACATAACTTATCCAACATGAAACCACTAACCTTACTTACCGATACCCATTTCTCAACTTAGAACCTAAGGAATATCCAACTACTCGAGACTCTGTGTCTAGCTGGTCTGATCACCAACAATCAGCAGATCAGACTGCTGGGACTAGAATTGGCAATGGGTATCCGAAACCCAAGTACCCGATTGGTTTTACCCGATAAGGAGGTGAGCATGGAAAGATATCTTCATCCGCGGGTATATTAATGGGCAAAAATCTCTACCCATCGGGTAGAGCGGGTGTGGGCACAACTGTATACTACCCGTACCCACATACCCGTGGATAAAATATACCCGGCAGCCTATATATATAATACATACCCTTATCAATTTAGCCTACTCATGGCCCATATATATATATATATTCAAAAGGATGCCGATGGAAATCCGTGGGATATCTTCACTTTGTGCCTTATTCACTTTGTACCTGTCAGTTGTGTGGAATCCGTGGGAAAAGAAATCTGTGCCTATCACTTTGTGCTATCGGGTACAAATACCCACGCGGGTGCAGGTATGGGTAAGTTTCTATACCCGTGTGCGAGTACGGATATCGTAGCGGGTAGAGTTATATCTGTCAGGTGTGGGTATGGACACCTTTTCAAAATTTTGATCTTATCAATTGCAATAATTCATCACAATGTAAATTTGGATCTACTTACATGAGCCTTCATCCAGCTTCCCAATGAACCACTGAACCGCTTTCCAATGTTCAAATGGGGCATTTCCCATTCTTGTTCCTCCTGACGCTTTTTTGCTCACATTTGCAGGCTGACCCAAAGAACTGCTCACGGAGTTTATGAGATTTTCTTCGTTGTGCTACTCGAGGAGGATTTTTTCCCCTTCAAGGAAGCTACACTAGGAGCATCTGTGTTTCCATTAATCATATTAGAACACACACACACACACACACACACACACACACACACACACATATATATATATATATGTTGAATATTTAGTCAATTTTCGGTATATTTTAATCCAGAAATTCAACATATAAAACATGATATACAAAAGCATGAGTGATTCAACAATGATGTATTCATATTTGCTTATGAACAAGCTAACAGCAACACCTATTATCAAATTCATAACATACAGAAACAAATACACCAGAGAAGTGTTCATGTTATACCCTCAGGCGGGGCCAGTGTCGGTGACACCGGAGGCGCCGTTACCATCAGTCGACATGATGGTCTATTCGATGTAGTCGATCGAGGCGTGATGCAAGAAGATGTTCGCCGTGCAGTCTCGCGAACAGTTCACCACCAGGAAGTAGATGGCGTTCTTCACAGATTGAGCAGTCGCGCCAATGCGCTCCCCAAAAACTTGATTGCCCGTCTACCCGTGCAGGTACGCGAACGGACGGAGTTTCGGAGGCCTACTCGCGAAACTCTTTGCACGTAAAGTTCGGACCGAGATTTCTTAGCACAAACACAAAAGCAACCGAATCCTCTTTTCTCATCCCGTATGGAGTGGAGAGAGTTTTGTAACAGCAAAAACGAAGCGCCAGAGTAACTGCAGCCATTAGTCACTAGTAACTGCAGCCATTAGTCACTAGTAACTGAACCGTTACTGCCAGCGAGTCAGTGCGTTACGATTTTCGAATAGATAAAGAAAAACGCGCACGCATCCGACACGCCTGCGCGCACGCACACGCACACGCACGGCACGGCACGGCACGGCTCGGCGTGGCGAGGCGAGGCGAGCGAGCGCGCGCGCGTGTGTTGGCTCTTTCCATTTCCACAAGGGGGGTTACCACGTTCCACCTTTTAAAGTGGTGTAACTCCCATTCAACTCTCCATATGGGACTAAACAGTTTTTCCATGTGGGCCTAGGAATTTCATTTGATTAATTGCTAAATTAAAAGCCCAATTAATCCAACAATATATATATATATATATATATATATATATATATATATATATATATATATATATATATATATATAAGAAACCTCTTTTCTACATCCGGGTGTAATTACACCCTATATCGTATCTCACAACGTAGAGAGTATTTCGCGTAACGGAGAGTATGTATGTATAGTATACGAGTATTTAAGATCATCTAGGTGGTATGAACAATTTTTCAGAGGTAGTATGTACATTTTTTTAGACATACTCCTTTTTATGTGCATATATGAAGGTATTTACAAAATACGCTAAAAACTATGGACTCACTTGCAATTTTTTCATGTGGTTCACATTGAAGTATCTTATAATTAGTATATGAGTATATCCAAAGTGATAAAGGAGTATTTCAAGTTCGTTTAGGTGGTAATTATAATTAGTATATATATATAGGAAAAATAATTTCTACATCCGGGTGTAATTATACCCACCTATAATATACCACCTAAACGAACTTGAAATACTCCTTTATCACTTTGGATATACTCATATACTAATTATAAGATACTTCAATGTGAACCATATGAAAAAAAAATGCA
Source organism: Melocanna baccifera (assembly GCA_036346265.1). Classification (NCBI taxonomy): domain Eukaryota; kingdom Viridiplantae; phylum Streptophyta; class Magnoliopsida; order Poales; family Poaceae; genus Melocanna; species Melocanna baccifera. The sequence goes on along the minus strand of CM070692.1, from coordinate 26,620,493 downwards.
AGGGAGTCCATAGTTTTTAGCGTATTTTGTAAATACCTTCATATACGCACATAAAAAGGAGTATATCTAAAAAAATGTACATACTACCTAGATGATCTTAAATACTTGTATACTATACGTACATACTCTCCGTTACGCGAGATACTCTCTACGTTGTGAGAAACGATATAAGATGTAATTACACCCGGGTGTAAAAAAGAGGTTTCCTATATATATATATGAACATATTAGAAGCATTCCTATATGAACATCTACACCCGGGTGTAGAAAAGAGGTTTCCTATATGCAGAATTTTTCCCCTGCAAGGAAGCTAACTAGGAGCATCTGTGTTTCCATTAATCATATTAGAACACACACACACACACACAGCACTGTACAACAAAATCAGCAGCTTTCATCATGTGCCTGCCATGCCGCCGGCGTGGCTTTGAGTTCGTATGGGATTTTGAGTTGGCGCGGGCGAGATGCTCCTATGGCGGGAATCTGGTCGGTTAATGGGACGGCAAAAGGCTCTTCACTGGATCAAATGGCCCAGGAGTTGGGCCGAGAAACTGCATGGGCTTGGCAATTGCGATGAAACCTCCTCGAAAGTCGAGAGTGACCAACCGATGATACGGAGATCAAGCGCAAATCCTCGGAAAGCACCTCATTACGAGGATCGAACCCTTCCCTGCCTTCTCTTCTCGCGGAGTACTACAGAAGAAAGGAAGTGAGAAGGGGCAAAACAAAAACCAATGCGAGATCGCTCTGGCTGCACGCACGCTTCGCCCGATTCATTTGTTTTAGACTGCAGCCTATAATTTTATCGTGTTTTTATAAACAAATTGGATATTAATAAATTACTTTTAAAAATCTATTTTAATAAATTATTTTAAAAAAATATAAAAAACTATCTTATTTATTTATTCAGAAGAAGCTGCAAGCCATCTGCCCCGGACGACCGCACCCACCTGGCATGTCCGGCGACTCTGTATCCGAGCCACATGCGCCGGCCTGTGCGCGCGTGCTCGCTCTGACTGATTAATCATGGACAGGCGCGCGTTGCCCGCCATGCCCCGTGCGGCACAGTCATCGTCGCCGGTACCGCCGACTAAATTAGCAGAGGACACACATGAACAAATCATTGGGGAACCGAACCTCGTGTGCGTGTGTGGCCCATCCATATATTATCCTTCCTACCTTTGCTGTCCGATCTTTATTGCGTTGCTGGCTGGAGCTAGATCTAGGAGCCTCATTTATCGTGGAATTAATCAGGGTGGTTCAGTGCATAAATCATTGATTATACAAGGTAGTTTAGTTAGTTTGGGCAACTGCTGGAGTAGGTACATTTTGCATATTCTCTCTGATTGCAAATATAGGTTGTCCTACAGTTTGTACCAGTCCAACAGTTTTAGATTTCATTGTCACTATGGAAAAAAAAATATTATTTAGGTTGGCCTCATAAAATTGGTATTAGTAGAATCAACGTATGACATATAAAATCCGCATTATATATATTACGATAGAAATTAGCGGTCAAATAAGTATTACCTTGGAGACATTGAGAAAGTATCAACGTCGAAAACAACCTATATTTGCAATGGGAGGGGCAATATAATACAGTTGTGCTTTCCTCTATGATCAGCATTTTGAAAGTTTAATCATGCATGGAATGCTCTACAACGATTCAGTGGTCATCATCTCCGAAAAGCCATGTGCTGCCGCGCGCAACGATTCAGTAGTTTGCTAGCTAAGCGAGAGCCCCTGGTCGAGTTGGTCAGAAAGTATAAGCAGCTGCTCTATTAGTACACGATGATTTGGATAACATGCCGTTGTCGGGCAAATAATACTACGTACCAAGCTAGCTAAGTAAGATTTGTTATACACGATCGCACCAACTAGCTGGTTAATGGCCATCCAATATGTGTTAACTGACATCCCAATAATTATCCTGAAAAAAAATTTAACAACTAATTATGACGTGTGTTCTTGCAACTGTATGGGCTTTTCAGTTATGTTAACGACCACCAAATATTCTCTCAAGACACTTGAACTAACTGACAGCTAGCTGGATTGGACGGTCATCGGAATCAGATGTATTTACCATGAACCGGTCGGCTCTATATATACAGTAGATCGAGTTGGACCGCTGCCACATGGTGCCATCATATGTACCAACTTCTCTTGATCCTCATCGGAAAAAAGGAGCTCTCGATCCAACGGCCGTGATCGTCACTCTTGACGAGTCTCATCATCATTCATCAGGGAGCTAAATCACATTAGCTAACCACCCTCGATCATTCATTCATGCACGGCCTACTTAATTTGTTGGTACGTGCTTACGAGGTACTACTACGAATTAATGACCGAATTACAATGTATACATGGCCGATTCCCCGGCACGGCCACATGCGCGCGCGCATCTGCATATGCACAAGCACTCTCCTTTATATATATATATATATATATATATATATATATATATATATATATATATATATATATATATATATATATATATATATATATATATATATGTGTGTGTGTGTGTGTGTGTGTGTGTACATATATATGTATGCGCACAAGTACTCTCCCAGGTTGCAATGCTGCAGCTCGCTAGCTTCTTCATTCCATGGATATCTCAATTATTCAGCGGCCAAGCCGGGGACACCAATGATTAGGGAAAATAGCATGTCCTCGGCTGTCTTGCCTTGAATACTCCTGTGCTGTACCCCTGTCCCGTCCTGTCCTGCTCGATATTCCTCACCGCTTAGCTAGCTAGATCTGAACTACCACTAGCCAGTAACTACACATCGATCAGGTCCAATCCATCCATGCATTCATCCATACATTAATTTTGGTGAGCTAGATCGATTATTCCTAGATAAAATGGGAGAAAGAATCATTTGGTACTTTACACACACACACACCCATATGGTACTATATATATTAAATCACTTGCACGTACGTCCGCAATGACTAGCTACTTACAGGTTTTCTTAATTAAGCATAATTTAATCTTCAACAACATGCAACGGCATTGATCAGCTAGCAGGAACACACAACAGTCTGACAGCCCAGGAGCCATGTGACGCCGCACGCAATGATTCGACAGTTAGTCGTCCACTGGTGATGAGAAAGCCTCCGAGTTCTGAGCTGGGTAGATCGATATGCCCACGCTCGTACGTGCTCCTACCTCTAGTTGTTGCATGATGCATGATTTCCACCACATGGTATTGTCGGGACAATTATATACTCCGCCCAGTTCAATACTATAAGAGTATGTACTTCCATTTTTTATACTTTGATTAAATGAATAGTTTATATCTCTTTATCATTTTGAGGATATTTTAAAGTGAGTTTCATAAAAAAAAATTTATCAAAGTTCATTTTTATAGCATAATTTGTGTATTTACTCCTTTTATATATAGAAAATGGTATATAGCAAAATTAAAAAGCTTCAATAAAAAATATCAACCATGCCACATTGAAGTATATTATAATTAGTTTTTAAATATATCGAAAGTAATAAAAAGGTATAACATGTTTGTTTAAGGAGTATATTGAAAGGTGGGAGAATGCACTCCCAGAAATACGCAATGTTGGTATAAGTTGTTGTGTGATATGATAATTATATTTCAAAATCAAGGCTGAAAGTATCTACGAAATTAAAATCTAGCGACCCTATCTGGCAAATGAAATTAAAGTTTAACAAATTCTTCCACCGGACGTGTGGATTAACTATTCCCAAGTGATCATTCTTCCAAAAAAACCATTCGCCATTGTGTCCATCCAAATTTTACCCGGCATTTTATTTGTATGGTTTAGTTTTGGTGATTTTATTTTTGTCATTACGCAGCAAATATTCGTTTTTAGGCCACGTTTAAACACAAACACAAACACACACACACACACACACACACACACACACACACACACATATATATATATATATATATATATATATATATATATATATATATATATATATATATATATATGAACTATGGACTCTCTTGTAATTTTTTCATGTGGTTCACATTAGAGTATCTTATAATTAGTACACAAGTATATCCAAGATGATAAAAGGAGTATTTTAAATTTGTTTAGATGGTATATTAGAGGTGAGTGTAATTACACCGGATGTAAAAGATGTTTTTCCTATATATATATATATATATATATATATATATATATATATATATATATATATATATATATATATATATATATATATATATATATGTATATATATATATATATGTATATATATATATATATATGTATATATATATATATACTAACTAGTAAAGTGCCGTGCGTTGCAAAAAAAACTAAATAAAAGTGATGCATACTATCAAATAAATGTACGGAAGCATTATGGCTTCATCGAAAGCTGTAAAGAAAAATTTAGCAAATCCATAATACACATAGAATGATTAAAGAAAATTTTAGCAAATCCATAATGCACATAGAATGATTGGTCCAATGAAATGAAAAAACAAGAGATCTTTGGGGCAACTTGAGCATAATCATGCTAAGAACAAGGAACTCTTGCAACAGCTCGAGTGGGATCATGCTAAGGAAAAGGAACTCTTAAGGTCATGATACCCTTGATAATAAGTTCACTTATTGTCACTAACCTAACAATTAACCGACAGCTAATACAATGGACAGACATCTCATGTTCAAGTTCATATTCCAAAATAAATTATTGTGCAGAAAATATCATGGTAAGTTACCAATAAATCATCCCCACACAGCTTCACAATTAGCAAACCAATATGTCCAACAATGACAGTAAAGAAATATAGACGTTTGACGTGAAGTAATGCTGGAAACTGGATGAGAACTATATGACTTCCACTACAAACAATGTACTCAAATTACACAATTGTAGCATGTGGTGTCATGAGATCACAACAACGTTTATACTCCAGCAGAAAAGTACGCTCGTCTTTATAACCAAATATGCACATATATAGCCTTAGCTTGAGCAACGCATGTCATCAGCAAATGAGCCTGGCCTATCATCCATAAAGTAGAAAGTGGCACAAACTTGCTTTGCAAGGTTGCAAGCCTTGTCAGGTGAGTTCAGAATCTCATAATAGAACACGGAGAAGTTGAGGGCAAGCCCAAGTCTGATGGGATGAGTAGGAGCCAGTTCAACAAGAGCAATATCCTACGAAGTACTTTGTACAACAAACTATTTCAGGATAAACATGTTATTTACTTTAGTAGACCAAAAAATAAAGATCATAAAGATAATCCAACAATTACCACAAGCATAATCATAACAAATCTACCATTGGCGATAAAACTACAAGGCACTGATAGCTCAAGCAATTATTGTACAAACATTGTAATGATTAACAAACTAACTGGCTGCCTTGTAGGTCGCCATTGTGCTCTCACCGCTTCCTTCCTCTCGGTACAGTCTTGAATTCAGCAAGGTACCTACATAAAGTTAGAAATTAACCTATCGAGAATTATTTAAAACTATTTTTCAACTACACGTACTATTACCTTGACGGTGGCCTTACCTTGACGGCGTCGTGGCCGGCGAGGTGGAGCCGGCGTCTTGGAGCATGCACCGTGGCGGCGGAGAGGGCGAAGTGGTCGCGGTGCGCGCGGCGCCAGGTGGGGAGGCGGAGCGGAGGAGGCGGCGCGGGGTGGGAGAGGGGGGAGGCAGCGCGCGGTGGGGAGGAGGCGCGCGGGGTGAGGAGGAGGCGGCGCGGGGTGGGAGAGAGGAGGAGGCGCGCGCGGGTGGGAGAGAGAGGAGGAGGCGGCGGGGGCGGAGGGGGAGGCGGCGGCGGGGAAGGGGGGAGGAGGAGGCCGGAGGGGGAGGGGAGGAGGGCGGCGGGGAGAGCGAGGGGAGGAGGGGGCAGGCGGCGCGGGGGGGGGGGAGGAGGCCGCGGGCGCGGGGGAGAGCGAGGGGTGTGGGGCGGCGGGAGGAAGAGCGAGGAGGAGGCGTGGGGCGGCGGGGAAGAGCGAGGGTAGGCGTGAGGCGGAGGGGTGATGTTGGAATTTTAGGGTTTAATCAGATCGTGTGGCTGAGAAGAGAGGAGAAAGATCGAATGGTTAAGAAGTGAAGGAGGGTGGATGTGACGGCAACCACCAACTCCTTCTTTTAAATAGTAAAGATATATATATATATATATATATATATATATATATATATATATATATATATATATATTCCCAAAGGACTGTGTGTGTGTATATGCAAACATCAAAGTTTATGAAAACTGTCCAGCAAACAAGATTGTCATGACCCACTCAAGCAAATGTCAAACGGAGCCTACATGCGTACGATCCTTAACTATCAAACTAATTGATCAACATCTGACAATGCATGATTAGTTCAGCATTACATTGCTTACAATGCACTGTTGCTGATGCATACTAACTTTGAAATAGCTGTTGAATCCTTTTGATACGTTACACAAGAGGTATTTACAATATTGTAGGCTTTTGGGCCTCTAGGCTAGATCAACTTTGGACAGTTGATCGAGAGTTGGTCTATTACCTGACTTAGTTTGGACTGATGTATCATGTACGTCAATTTTGAGCTGCCAAACAAGTTGCAACTTAAAGATGACGTACGATTTACTTCAGTCATCTTAGCAAAGAAGCTAGGTTACATTATGGAAAAAAATTGGAAATACCCCTAGGATCGATCAAAATTTGATTTATCTCCTTACAAATACTTTTGTGGCCCATGCTCCTCATAAAATGCATGATTGTTTGATATGCCCCATAACAATTTCCCTTCCCGCTAACTCTGCCTTTTTTTAATGTGAACCCTACCTGTGGCATACCAGGTTGGTTTGAGATGTTTCTAACATGGCCCCTGGGCTTAAGTTACGCAGTGGGATGGCCATGCATACAAAGATCATGTTAATTTCACTCCTTGAGACAAGTTAATTAAACCGAGACGAGGGACGAAGGCGGTAGCTAGGCAAGGATTGAACCAGCTGGAGGGATATGTCATGGATGGGTCCGATTAACCATGCTGCATCTAGTCCACAGCCAAGGTACGTAGCACGCTATGGAATCCATACCAACAAAAAAAAAATAGCCAAATCAGCACACAAGGGGAGGGGAAGTCGCCGGGGGCCTGTCAAACAACCGTGAACCTGTGTGGGGGCATGTACCACAAAAGTACTTGCAGGAGCTAGATCAAACTCCGACTGACTTCTTGGATGTATTTGCAAATTTTCCTTGTATTCTAGCATTGTGCCTGTCATTTTCAGTACCTTAGATTCATTTTCTAGACCATCGCAAAGTATTGTGTGACAAAAGGCTATTGCTCATCAAGTCCCACTAACTACATGATAGGAGGTTTATTCATTTTTATGTTTTCAAGGATTTGATCTCAGTTGCCTCTCGATTATTGAGACTGTAATGTAACTTTTTTTAATGTTAAAGTTTTTAAGTGCTCTTATATTGGCCATTTTTGTATTGATCATTTCTAGCGCTCTAGGGTATTTCTAATAGTGTCATCTCACATGTCTCTTAATTATATTAATAAATAAGTAAAATCCTATATAGAAGAGGTGAGGAGAGAGAGAGGTGCTGCTCATTTCGGTTTATTTTTCACTGTTTGGCACTGTAGTTAGTTTATTTTGCGTTGTGGCTGCTGGTGGCTTTTTTTTAGGATAATTAAATTTAAAAATAAAAAAATATGTTAGTCTAACACGGAAATGCAAAGGAATACGGGGAAAAAGAAAAAGGCAAAATACCCCTCCCCCCTCAAAGTCAGAAAAAGACAAAACTAAGAAACTAGAAGCCAAAAACCAAAACTGAACTCCAAATGAGTGGGAGCCATAATATGTTGTCTCTTATATATGTAAAATACGACTTGATCATGTAAACCAATATAAATAGTGAGAGAGTGCGAGGCAAAAAGTTATAGTGAAAATAGTATAAAATAGTTAGACGAATAATTTACTGTTGGAGAGGTTATCTCTAATATTATCTTTAGATAAATTGAAAGTCTTAGAGACATATTATTATACATGCCCTTCGAGTGGGTCTATAAACTCGTCTTTGTTCTGGTGGAACTGAATGTATCTCATCACGCGCGTATCTTTCCCTTCAGAAGAGAGAAACGGAGGGAAACGCGGAACAGTTGTTAAACGGGCCGGAGTGATCCAGCAATGAAAATGACAGGTTTTAATTCGTATGCTGCTTGCTTACACTTGAAACTTACAATTAAGCTGCGTTACACCCAGACTCATGCCGATCGAGATCAAGCGACAGGCCGCGCAAGATCATATATATGTTCGCGGATGGACCGAGACACCCGTCCCGAGCTCGCCAGCTACGTCCGTCCGTCCCGCGCGCACGCGGCCGAGCCCCTGACGGCGGCGGCCAAACGGCACAGGCTGCCCGGCCCCCCGTGTCACGATCGATCGTTGTAAATTCCGTCGCACGTGCCGCCGTACGTGCCAATGCGCCAATTAACAAACGCCCAGCTAGCTAGCTAGCTAGACCACGGATCAGATGCCGGCCGGGGACACGACCACAGACATGCAACGACGAACGAAAGCGCCCGGAAAGCGACCGGGCGCTCGACGCAAGCACCGAGAAATCGATTAAAGAAGATGCAATTTGGTCGTACTACCCTCCTCCCGTAAAATAAGTCTAACACATATACATAAAATACATATTATTTAAATAACATTTAATAAAATCAGATTATATTTATCTCTAATAGAGAAAATAGTATTATATCGTATCTATAGTCTAATTTTATTAGATATTATTTACATAATATATTTACTAGATATACCGTCAGACTTATAGACCACTTAGTTGGACTGAAAATTTGGTGGTTTTATGGCTGAAATTGCACTGCAGCTGGTTAAAATTACACTCTAACTGACGATGATTTATTTGGCATAATTAATTTAAAAAATCTAAAAATAAAAAACAAATTAACCCATCATGTATAATACAAACGAGTGTGGGAAAAACCGGTAAAAAGCTTAAAAAAATCAGAAAAATATAAATAGTATAAAATAAGCTAAAAATTAGAAACTTAAATCTAAATGAGTGGACCTTATATCATGGATAGGAGTGGGTATAAACGAGCTGCAGTAGAAAGGCAAAAGAATAAAAATGCCTGGCTAGCTAGGAATATAAAAGTGGCCTGGTGACGCGGGCGAATGTTTGACTGGGAGATACAGAGCGAGAGAGGGAGGGCGCTGCGTGGCCGCTGACCGCGCGCACGTGTGGGCGACATGCCCGTACGCCCCGCCCCGCTGGCGCGGCCTTGGGATTCCACGCAACGCCCACATGCTAACGCCACCCTCCCTGCTTGCATCGCTTGCCCTCCCCTCGTGGTCGCTTCCTCCTTTCTTCCCTTCGCCGTCGTGCCGGCATGGCACGCAGTAATAATGAACCAAGCGCGCATTGGCATCAGCATACTTTAATCAAAACCTATGCTAATCAGCTAGCTTTGAGAACCGGATCCGGGATTTGCTGCTCTTGTTAAAGAGATTGTATGGTCTCTAAGCTATACTAGAGTAGAATTATACGTTACGCTGTGTCGTAGAGATCTACATATGAAAAACTAAAAGCTAGGTACTGTATGTATTTACGAAAAAAAAGAAAGGTTTTTTTTTGTAAAAGGTAAGGATTTATCTGTATTTGCAAAAGGATTTGTACGTAATTTTAGAGAAAACGGAGAGTGTTTTCGGAAACGGCTGCAAAGACTTGTGAATATTTTCCAAGAGAACGGAGGGTTCTTTTGGCAAATCGGCTGACGTGGCTTGCCCCTCCCTACGCAGCATTTCTTCTCCTTTAATAGGTAGATGATAGATCGAGCCGTGTGTACGTAGTGGCTGTCTGGGTCATCCGATTAGGATTTGACGGACCCAAGGGCCGGGGCGCAAGTCTTATGACCGTGTGGCGGCAATGCGCAGCATAAAACGGGCGCTATTTTGTGCTGTAGCGCGAGCACACCGTACGTGTGGGATAACTAGCTAGATCTTCGTTGATCCTCCGGGGGCTCAATGGACGGCTTCGAGGATACCCAAGTCACTTGCTCGTTATATGTACGTTAATTATCTGCGTTCTTGTACGTATCAGAGTAATGACGCTATAAATTTTCTTAAACTATGTAAGCTAGCTAGAGTCCTTACATTTCTTTCGCGCGTGCAATGTAAAACTATTCCTCCTGAACAAACGGGAAGAGAAAGGATGGGATGGACATAAATGGTTCTTGTAATGCCGATTTCATTAGCGCATTTGCTAATCAGCTGGTAGTCATTCGAAGCACATATGCTCTTTTCAATAACCATTACTCGTATGCCGTGTTGCATGCTTACAAAGTACAGTCCTGAGCAAACTATTTATTCCGCCCAATTAAAAGTAAACAAACAAGCAAACAAATAGACAAACATGTAGCTTCCCCGTACACAATTATGGAGATACGCACACGCCGATCGATCCATCTCTGCAGGATGCATGGGAGGAGATGATTACCAGCGGAGAGAGGAGCCATGTGCACCGGGAATAATTTAGCAGTTACCGATCGACCGATGGATGGATCGATCCAGCCCAGCTAGCTCACGGAAAGGCGGCCTCCCCACTGTACATGCCTGCCCGCCTGCCACACTAAACAACAACCATCAATCGGGCATGCACACACGGTGTTTTTTTGACAGCACGGCCATGTCGGCCAGATCAATGCCTACCTTAGCTAGCTAGCGGCAGAAACAACAGTATGTGCAATGGTATTGCATATCAGCTATCTATAAATCTTACTGCAGAGAATACGGGATGATATAAAGAAGAGAGAGTGATATAGAGAATTGAGCCGTTTCTCATGTATTACTCGACTGTAACATAAGAAATAAGACACAATGTACATGGAGAAGTTTGTCTATAAAGATATATAAAAAGATAATTTATTGTAGAAGCTATCTTTAGTATTATCTATATATTATATTAAAAAAAATTATAGACAAAAGTTATCTATATCATTATATATGTCCTAAAGCATGTGGGATGATTGGCATGAACAAGCGGACTACATGCCTGCAGGAACATCATGTAATGAAGTAGTAGTGGTAGCCAAAATGAATGGTATATATATACTCCATCATTGTACTGCTTACCTTGTTGGTTACTTTTTCCTTGCGTGCATTAATCCTTCCACAGTGCAATATATAATTCGTTGGCTCCAATAATTCGGCTCATCGATCATGAGGAGAAGGTGATATATCCGGTAGCGTGTGTACAACTGTACAACGACTCCATGCATGGCTTGCTTCAGCTCGTTAATGCATCGATCCAACGATCGATCATCCATGCTCGCAACCGAAAGCTAACAAACGTCCAGCTGGCCTTCACGTTACATGCTGGCCTCCATGCCGTTCTACACTTGTACCACCAGTTCGTAGCACGTATACATGTACTGTATGCATATGCACCCCCCCCCCCCCATATATAGGCTTATACTACTAAAGTTTTATTAATCTACCAAGCTAGTACTGAAGTACAGCATACTGTACAGATATATAGTGCATATATGATACTCCTTGCATTAGCTAGCTAGGGGGTTTCTTTTTTTGCATTAATCTTGCTAATTTCATAATGTAATTTATAAACATTTCTCATTGCTCTACAACGATACATTGGAGTCCGCCTCATATTAACAAACCCGGTCCATCTGTCGGTCCATGTCAAATTCGACGGTGGGGATCACCATATACTCTACATAGGCTGTTAGATTTACGAGGAAATAAACGACAAATTGTGGATGCGAATAAGATTACTGTACAAACCTGCAGTATACTACATCTGTGTTGTTTGGAGGATGAAAAATAGTAAGTCAGATCAGCCAATAATCAAACAACCGTCCCAAGTGTCCAACCGAACCGTGATGACTGGGGATCTGGGATCCAATAATCAATGTGTAGCTCTATTTTAAAGTGACGTGGCTTTTAACTTTTAGTTAAAATGATATAGCAGCGACTGTTAACTTATCCTTATGTATTTAACTAAAAAAATAAAAAAACACTATTATATCTTCTTCACGGATAATACAAAGTAAAAAAACATATTAAAACTTAACGTATCTCAAACAGTTTTTAATTTCTAAAAACGAGAAGTCAGAACCCACCACCGCTTGTAACCGGGCTATAGGTGCTGGCTCGCACGGCAAGTGGGGGCGAATAATCCATACGCGCGCACGACGACCACCAGCACGTACACCACCGGCCTCGCGCGTCCCGTTCTCGCTCGCCTCCACGAGGGCGGCACATGGGGAGTCCCCGCGAGCCGACCCGAGACCGGCCGGACGTTACGCGCGGACGCAGGAGATCGAGAGAGCGAGCCATCGCACGCATGATTGGGCGCACGTGAGCCAGCCCTCCCCCAAGCGCCGCTGCTGCCATCTGCCCTTGCATCCGCGGTGACCGTCAGATCCACAACCAAATCGCTATACCAAGGTACCCCAGCAACAGCTAGCTCTGCATGCAAATTTTTCAAAGTAGATGATTTACGCACGGTCTAAATTTAAGATCGCCTTGTGATTTTAATTACCATCTTTTAACTTGGAACACGGTAGGAAAGCAAGCACCTAGGTGAGTGTTTTTTTTTTCCTTTAGTAAAACTCCAAACGGTATAGCAAGGCCGGTCTTTTTCAAAAGAAAGATAATGATGGACTAATAGAGCATTACCAAGAGAGGGTGAAAAATGATGGTTGCGGATATGTGTGGATCTCTTATCCCATATTTTTCGTTGATGTAGACATTAGCAGCTGAATCACGAACCAATTATTGGTACCTGATACTCTGCAATACTTTTTTTAAAAAAAAATAAACATGGTTATGCATTCTAGCTCGGTGTTTTTGTTTTAACAAGATATCTCAACCTACCATTTCGTAATCAAGAGTACATGTTTGTCTTCCAATTAAAATGGTGCTAGCCTTTATTAATAGTCACATTCCAGTTAAACTAAGAAGGGAAAAGAACTAAGGAGGCACCACTTGGAATCGGTATGGTTCGCTAGCTAGCTTGCTTGCGTGTCTAATAATTCGCGGATAAACTAAGAAGGGAAAAGAACTAAAGAGGCACCACTTGACCCGACAACAACATCTAGGGGGCTTGACGCCACCCTAAGTGGACACATCCTATACCATTATTCAAACACCCCATCTGCTTAATGCAGCTTTCAGGGCAAGATTGGTCCTGTCCTCTGTTATGTCAAGATACATAAATTAACATGGGACCTATCATTGTATGCATCTGTCCATCACCATTTCCCTATGCGGAATGGCAAAAGGCTCAAAAAATAATGATAGTGTATTTCTTTGGACAGCCGCCGTGGCTTTTAGTTATGACTAATAATTTTTATCTATATTTTTTAAAATGATGACGGTCAACACGCAAACAGCATATATAGAGGCTGCTCGGTTGACTAAAATTTGGTGGCTTATGACTGAAATTACAATGTAGTTGATGGTAGCTTATTTAGCATAACTACTTTTTAAAAAATCTAAAAATAGAAAAAAACAAATTTATCTATCACGTATAATGCAAACGAATACAAAAAAAAGAACCAGTAAAAAGCTTAAAAATACCGAAAAGTTAGAAAAAGATAAATAGTGAAAAATAAATCAGAAGTCATAAGCTCAAACTCAAATAAGCAGGGCTATAGTTTTAGGTTCAGAATGCCAAACTGTCCCATTTATTTTTAACTTTAAGAGAAACGAAATATCCAAAACAACAGGACCAACAATGATCGACGGAAATAGGAATTAATTCAGCTAACCCTTGCAAAGCAAAACTTGTTTCGCTGTATTAACCTTTACAAAACCACAACGAAAGCAACAGCGTTTTGCATGCAGGGCCTGTCTGGCCAAGTTCAACTTCTCCAAAGAAATCACCTTATTTTAGCCCTTGAGCTTCTACAGTAAAAAAATCAATCTATTTGACCTAGTTTCAGCTTTCAAGATGAAGCTTGACCAGCCATGCCCTTAACCAGCAGGCCATCATACTTTTCTAGCATCAACAAAGTTTCAATTGATGATTAGTACATTCTCTAACCTTTCTTTCTTAGGAGATCACTTTGCCTTAATGATGTCTTATGGCTCATAATTAATACCAGCACACTTGTAACTCGACGATTTGTGCGTTTACCCCTAAAATCCGAATCTGATGTCCGGTCAGATTCCGCAAGATATGTCCACATTTTTTTTAACATTCCCAAACTTAATTATCAAAACAGTGAAGAAAAAGGGCAGATTTATTAAGGAATAAAGGGTACCCTACGAGCAGAACTCACAAACTCGGAATGCAATCATTGTGCATCAGGCCAAAAGTTCAAGGTCCCCCATCCCAGAGAACGCAGGAACCACCACCATGGACTGGGAGGCAGGACATGGCCCAGTCAATAATTCCTGCACCCCATACTTATCAATATCATTCCGTAGATTATACTAATTCGATTCTTAAAATGATATATTTCGATACCGACTCATACCGACGTACTATTTTGTATTAATATAATAATATGAATATACATATTTATAAGTATATATTTATTTAATTATACACACACACCAAATATCACTTGTAATATCATTCCAAATATATAGTAGTACAATCAAATATAACATATAGTCCAATAAATGGTATTATCAATTTCATTGATATGACCGTTATCAAAGCCGGTATGAACAGTATTGACTAGTATCGAGTTGGTATTAAGTCCAGTATGATATGTAGGGGGACTTTGTACCGGTTTAGATGTCAGTACGGTATATGTCGACCGATACGGAATTGTATTGATAAGTGTTGTGGCTACGGGCCAAGCAGTAAGTATGAGACTATCAAAGTATACATGTTTTTTACATACCTTATTGGGTCTTCTGGCCCATCAGACCAAATATATGCCCGAGGGGGCCATCTCCACAATAGAAGCCTTTCATGGTAAAGGACTTAATCTTGAACAGGCTGAAACCATACTGCGTAGGCCTTTTGACCCCCTCTATCCTTGTGGACAGGTAGGAAACCGACCCACACAGTTGGTATTCGTTGACCGCGATCGCGCGTAGTTCCTGTCGTGTGGGAGTGGGACACGTGTATAATCCTGGTTGGTATGTCGTGCGCCATCTTGTCGGTTGTCGAGGAGGATGGTTGTGCCGGCACGGGCATCGCTGCCGATGGTCGAGTTGGTGCGAGTGTTGAGATCGGGCACCGTGCTGGCGCAGGCGTCGCCGCCGACCGTTGGGTTTGCGTGGGCGTCGGGATTGTGATTGACGGTCGCTTCAATGTCGCCATCCGAGTCGACTCTCCCCCTGGCGTTGATCGCTGGCAGCCTACGGCGAGCGAGTGCCGTTGCCGCGAGGGGAGTGGACCCCCGATCGTCAGTGCCTGCGCATTGGTCGGACCCTTGGCCGTCGGCGCCAGTGTGCTTCTCTTTCACTTCGTTGTTGCCGTCGCTTTCTTGGATGCTATTGCTTTTCTAAGCTTATGGTTTACTCGTCGTCCCCCATATACGGCGCCAGCTGTTGTGGCTATGGGCCAAACAATAAGTATGGAACTATTAAAGTGTGTGGTGAAAAATGTGCTATATCTTCCTCCCTTGCTAACCCATGGGAATATATATATGACCACAATGCCTTATTACAATAGCGCCTCTAGTACATTGTAGTATTATAAATGTATACATATTTTTTACATATTTTATTGGATCTTTTAACCTAACAGACTGAATATATGCCGTGGAGACCATCCTCACAACATTATAAGTATGTCCAACCGGGTGCGGTAGGTTGAAGTAATAGAGTTGGAGGAGAGAACCATGAAAGGTTGGAAAACAAATACTCTCTTATGACCACAATTAATCACCTACTACAAAAGCAAACGGCCGCAAATGCTACAAACACCTATCTTGGTTAGAAATTGCTACCACCATAAAGTGGCAGGTGCAACATTGTGTTTGTCCTCCTTTAATTTAACATAATGTGCTAGTATTGAAGTTGGGTAGTTTTTGCAAAGAAAAAACTTGTGTTGTCATTTGGATTTTGTTTTTCCTAAGGTATTTAGGAAAGGTGCTATTTTTTTGGTTATGATTGATGATTTTTGTATATATGTTTCGAAACAGTAGTGTACAATAAAGATGTGGACGATGTATATAATTTTATATTCAAAAAACTGTTTTGAGAATTTGTTTAAAGAAATCACTTAATTTATTTTGATTTTTTTAAGAAATCAAAAACGCAAAAGATGAAAAGAACAGGGTCAGAGTCATCGGATGCAGCGGATTAAAAAACACCCCAAGTACAGCAGTTGTGTTGAAGGGGCTGGATTGCGGCGATGTGGTGGAGGTGTCTGGAAAAGTGCCGGCAAAGCGAGGCGCACGGCCGGGCCGGTGGGCCACCCCTGTCTTTCCCTCATTTTCCATTCACCGCAAGTGGGCCCCGCCCCAAGGGCCGCAGCGCTGGAAATCATGGGCTCTGCCGTTGCTTTCTCTTGCTCTCTGCCCCCCCGTTCCTCGGCTACTCGGTCGGTCGCGAGCCGATCGAGCTTGAGCCGGCTCGGTCGTCGCACTCCAAATCTTTCTTGATTGAGTTCTTCTAGGAATTTTACTGTACACAACTGGGGAGGGGTACTAGTGCTAGTATTTTTATGGCCTTGCAGGACTGTACACAACTGGCAAGTGCACAACTGGGGCAAAAAATGCACTATGAAGATTCACTGATGTTTGCTCATCTTTTGTCGTGGTCTTGTAATAGATATTTTTTTTAGGGATATGCAGTAGGATGTTCTTGGGTAGTGCTAGACTAGCCTTCATATTTTCTCCCTAAAAACGTCGTGGAAACATCCGTGGGTATCAACATCCATCTGAAATAATACCCTAATTTCCTCTCAGACCTAAAGCATAGAATAGCTAGCCTGTAATTATTTTTTAATTAGACAAGTCAGATCTCAAACTCAAAATTTTTTAGTTTTAATATCATATTAAGTTTGATGTACCAAACAGTTTACCAAAAAAGTTTAAAATGACGAAGAAAGATGGACAGTATACTTCAACAACATAGTGCTAGGCAGTTTAGCTACCCAAATCGCACGACTCAAGTATTATCCTGATTAATACTCCCAGTTCCAGAAATCGGTCTGGCTGCCTGCCCTTGGACACGGAAACGCAACATCCATCGGAAGCTAACCGTTTTGTCTCGCTAGGGGACATCGACAACCAACCGCCCCAGGAATTCCGACGTAAGTTAAGCGTTGACCCCGCCCTCCCTCGATGTTTTTTTTGGCGCCATCCATGCATGCACGCGCGTGCGCATCGCATGCGTCCACGCAGTTTTGTCAACTGCGCGCACCGATCCGGCACTAGCTAGCTAGCTAGACGCTGCTGCCCGGCCGTTCCTCGATTTGTCGTTTGCAGGTTTCGTTCCTTGGAATCTGCGTCACTGCGAGGAGGAGAGCGGGCACCGAACCGGTCGTTTTCGGCGAGGTCGATCGGGCTCGTGCCGTACCTGTGATGCGTGAACTGGTCAGCAGTAAGATCCGGGCTCGTACCGTACGTGTGATGCGTGAACTGGTCAACAGTAAGATCCAATATTCTCGTAGGGGATACCAAAGCGTGCAACAGAGCTCTCCAGTTCCATTGGTGGCCGGCACGCGGCAAAAGAACAAATCTGTCCTAATTAACACTGCTCCTAATTAAGTTCAGCGTGTATCTCCAGCTCTTAATACGTGGTAGAGGTAGAACGTTGGGTTGGCTAGCTGCCAGCCAGAAAATGTGGGTACTACGCTAGCTAAACTATAATTATATCAAATCTAGTTTTGTTAGCGCTCCTAATTAGTACTCCCATTTCCACGATTTGCGAGCAGTTAACGTGCAATGAACACATGCTTAGCCAGGACAGCTAAAAACTTTTTTTTAGAGCGATCTCGTCAGACCAAGCAAGCAGAGGGCAGCCGAACGCACGGAGCCTAGCATGCACCAAGTTCCGAGGCACGCACGTAGCCGCACGAGCCCAAGGCGCTCAAACACGCAGAGACACGGCTACGCTGGCTCGGCTCAACTCGATTTCGACGGAAAGAAGAAAGGAAGGAGAAGAGGGTCACAAGTGCGGTTAGCTTTCGCTAGTTTATTTGAAAATCGAAACAAAGGCGGTGATTTTTTAAAACGTATCCTTCAACGACTTTTGGAGTGTAAAATTATATATGTTATCTTTATCAATACCTTTATCATCTGCTGTTGTTTCAAAAAATATATATAAAGATCATATTCTAAATAGCTTTTGAGTTCTGATTTCTAACTTATTAGAAACCAAAAAACCGTTTAACATAATTTTGTTATATTATTTATGAAAAATATAATAATATTTTTCTCTTTATCTTTTTTGAATTGAATGTCCATGATTGCTGCGAGCAGAAGAGATCCACCCGCACTGGCACAGCTCATCATTTGCCGCTGCTCCTCGGTTCGATCCATCACCTCCTCCTATTTATAACCCACCACCTCCACCAACATCCGCACACACACCGTTCTTCCTCCTCTTCCTTCACTCCGGCGAGGGGATCCATCTCTTCTTCCGCCTCACAAGATGATGCCTCGTAGCCTGGATCTTGGCCTCAGCCTCGGGCTCGGGCTCGCCTCGCAGGGCAGCCTCTCGTCTTCCACCACCACCTCCTCCTCCCCGGCGTCCCCCTGGAGCGCCGTGCTCAACTCCATCGTCGGCGCGGCGGGGGAGGCGGAGGACCAGGGGAGGACGTCGACCTCGCCCGACAGCGCCGCCGCGCTCTCCAGCGCCAGCGGGAAGAGGGAGCTGGAGCGGACGGGATCCGGCGTCCGCGCCGGCGCCGCGGCCGGGAGCGACGAGGAGGACGGCGGGGACGGCGCCGGCGGCCGCAAGAAGCTGCGGCTGTCCAAGGACCAGGCCGCCGTGCTCGAGGAGTGCTTCAAGACGCACAGCACGCTCAATCCCGTAAGCATCTCCTCCCCTCCTCTGGCTGCTCCTTCTCGTGCTGCGATCGTCCATGGAGTCCGCCCGCCCGCGCGCGCATTGGACTGATCAGGATTTGCGGTGGTTTTAATTGCAGAAGCAGAAGGTGGCGCTGGCTAACCGGCTCGGGCTGCGGCCGCGGCAGGTGGAGGTGTGGTTCCAGAACCGCCGCGCCCGGACCAAGCTCAAGCAGACGGAGGTCGACTGCGAGTACCTCAAGCGCTGGTGCGAGCGCCTCGCCGACGAGAACAAGCGCCTCGAGAAGGAGCTCGCCGACCTCAGGGCCCTCAAGGCCGCGCCCTCGCCGGCCTCCGCGCTCCAGCCCTCCTCCGGCGCAGGTGCCGCCCCCGTCGCCACGCTCACAATGTGCCCCTCCTGCCGCCGCGTCGCCACCGCAGGGGCGCCGCCGCCTAACCAGCAATGCCATCCCAAACCTAACCTCCCCGCCTCCGCCGCCCCGGCCGTCACCGGCAACGTCCTGCCCAGCCACTGCCAGTTCTTCCCTGCCGCCGCCGTCCGGACCAGCCAGAGCACGTGGAACGCCGCCGCGCCGCTTGTCACTAGAGAGCTCTTCTAGGATCATCGATCCATCCATCCATCTCTCTCGCCATTGACAAGAGGAGGGTGATTGATTAGAACAAGCTATAATTAGGAAATTGCAGGTGGTGATCGGGTTAATTAATCAATCAATCAGGAGAGCCGATTGTTTTGGTTTGGTAATTAGTACTAGTGATTTGGTTTTGATTAATTCAGTCGGGTTTCTGAGACGACGACGACGACGGAACAAATTAAGCAAAGCAAAAATGGCTGTCTGCTTTTTCTTGGACGGATTGTACCAATTCACCAAATCTGCTGGTTGGTGAATTAACAGCTTGATTGATTGTACTACTAATTGTTGATGAAAAAGTTAATGAAATCTTTTTACATCTTTTTCAATTCTCTTCTCCAACAAGAGTATGTGGAGCCATGTAATGTTGATTGTTCAATCGATCGTCATATGTTTTTTTTCGCTGCTGGTGTGTTTGCATCTGACCTAACATCTTGCAACTTCTTTAAACGAAAGGAAATATTCATAACAGCGACACCTGAAGGAAATTTGTATGGTGACAAAATTTTATCGGAGGGTAGCAATAACACCGATAACCGCTAATAACCGGTTTTATCGAAAATTTTCAGTCGAAAAAATTTGAAGTTTGTGAAAAGAAATTAATTTTTTTGAGAAAAACTATAGATACTTATCGAGATAAACTAGATATTTATATATGCATGAAATAGAAATGAATATGAAGTTGAAATCTGATGTATTTTCATATTTAACTAAATTGTATTTAACATATGGGCCCCACAACCGAAATCCTTCAAAATATTTCGTTTACTGGCCCTCACCGATACAGCCGGTTACCGCCAATAATCACTGAAATTTCGGCGAAACTATTTTCACTGCTGACCTGATTGATGAAACTAGGTGATGGTGATCCACATTTCATCATATTTTCACTGCTGACCTGATCGATGAAACTAGGTGATGGTGATCCACATTTCATCATAGTTTCAGACTTTCAGGATGAAAATTGTTTCTTGATAAAATATGCACACGTTTACGAGTTTACATACATGCTCCTTTTCTTTAATCAAAAGCTAATCTGCAGACAAGTGACAGGGTAAAGTCGCGGTCAGAGATCTGATTAGATTATGATCGTTCTTGATTGGTTTTGGCCTGGGGCAAGTTGGTTTCAACCGACAATTGTATCTTTACGCGATCGTAGTGATCAAAAATAATTGACGGAAGCTTGCTTCCAGCTTTTCCAGTTCTGATCTCTCACAACTACTTGTAAAATCAATCAATGGAAGAGGTGGAGCTAACCTAACTCAACATGGCGAAGATAATGACTAATAAAGCAGCAGCAAATTATTTGCTCCTTGGCTATTCTGTCTTCTGAAAAGCTATTTACTGTAACCAGTGCTTCATTATGCTGCAATCAAATGAGAAAACATGCTAATTGGTGTTACTTACAAGCATACAGCAGATTATGCATGGGAAAGGAAAGAAAACGAAGCGTCTCACTATTCACAAGACACTGAGCTAACTATCGGCTAAGAAACATTTTTTTTTACATTTGGATAGAGTTGCACAACTTAAAACCTCTCTATCAATACTACTACTACATAAGGTCTGCCAAAACCTTGACGTCTTGGTAACAGAAGAAATCACCAATTGATATGCCACATTGTGAAGGATGCAGTCCAAAAGTTGTATCAGTTTCTCTTCGATCTCCAGTCCGGCTCTTTTTGGGCAATCACAGGTTTGTCATCGGGGACTTACGATGATATGTGTACCCATCTGACGCAATGTATGGATCTACCATCACTTCCTGAAACATTATTGAAAACCATCTCAGTAAACCTCCGATGAAACGGTCACTACGTAAGAGAAGTACTGATTCCAAATTACCTGAAGTATGGGGCAAATGAAATGGCTTGGGGGCGCTGTCAGGCCGTGAAGAGCAGTTTCTCTTGCCTTGGTTGCAGCACCCTTCAACCGCTCCAGCATCGGAAGAACATGCTCGCTCAGGTCAGGTTGGTCTTTGCGAATTCTTGTCTCTCATTCAGAGGCCACTGCCCAGCAGTTGCATCCAGAATGTCCACAAAGCAGCCATCTTCTAGTGCAGTCTCCACAACATGAGCAAGGCCCATTGGTGATTTGCTGTCAGCAGTTGCAAGATCACCATGCCTAGCAAGAAAATGTCAGACTTCATGGAGACTACACCAGTCCGTTGATACTCCTGGTCTATGCAGCAGAAAGTGCCCACTGGGGCAGTATTCTTGAAACTTGTGGACAGGTACTGATCCATACTAGAAGCAGAGTTGATAGGCCTACATGGGGATTGGGGGTGCGTAGATGAGAAAGAACAAACTGAAGAAAGGAGAGAACAGTTACCTTCTAACCCCGCTCGCCGCCGTCGCTTAGGGATCCCGTTTAGCTTCAAGGCCCGCAGCTGCCTGGATCTGCGATCCCCCCCGCCATCGATCGGGGGATCCCGGTCGGTTTCAAGCTCAGGGGGTACCTGGATCTGCGATTTTGGCTTTGGGTACATGATAAAGCATCAAAAAATCAATGCATGTTCTAAGAATGATTACGAATTAGCATCAGTGGGAATGTCCTAATCTCTCCAAGCCCCTACATCATAACCTTCCTATTTGTCACAAATTCACCGTTTTCTGTACAGAGCACTCATTCTTTTGGTCAGGCTCTGAATCCATAACCTTATGCCTAGTAATTGGTTGGTGAATGACGCCTACTAATGCAATTTGCAGCTACTCAGCCAAATTTGAAATAGAATGCTTTAGTAATTCATTGTCTTATTGTTAAAAAAGGTAATTCATTGTCTTGGCAATGCCATGACACAAACAAACATATTAAGCAAGTGAAAATCTAGTGGTTCACCTCAGTTGCACAGCGATGAGGACCATCCCAGCCACCCAGTAAACAAATCTAGCCACCACAGAGCCCAATCGAAAATTCAAGTTCACTTGCCATCCATCTCTACACCGAACCGAAGGAAAATCAATCAACATGTTTCTATCAACCTAAAAGTAGTAGCAAATAAAGCACTAGAGGATTCACCTCGGCTGCGCAGCATCGACGGCCACCTCAGCTTGAGAGCAGATAGAATTCGCAACAAATCGATGACAAATAGGGAGAGAGAGAGAGAGAGAGAGAGAGGAGAAACGCGCCACAGCCACCTCTCTCTACTTGCTTCCCTAGCTGAATTTTCTGTTAATGAAAGAAAGAGGATCAGAACACATGAAATCAGACTGGGGGAGGAGGCAGGGAGGGGATTGGCAAGAATGGAGGTGATTTTGACCTCGATCTTGGCCACCACAGGGGATCGTTGCCAACATGCTACCTCGAGTGCAGCGTGCACTCTCATTGCCGCCTCCACACCCTCAACACAGGTTTGCTCACCCTTCCCCGAGCTTGAAGAAGATGGAGTAGATCTTCTTGGTGCTGAGCCCGTGATGCTGCTCCCACATGTCCTCCCGCTCCTCCTCATCCTTGACGAACCCCACGCGTACAACAAAACCCACAACTTAGAGGCATATCAGCAAACACCTGGCGGGCGAGCGGGTTCGAGTAGCAATGGAATAACAACCTTGTAGCTACGGGACCTCCATGGTCGTTGCTGTTCCGCCTCGGCCACCGGCGCTGCACGACATTCGGACGGTAGGGTGGGACTAGGAGGTTGGGGGAGTTAGAGAGAACACCGGGGGGTAATGCGCGAGGAGGGTGGGGGAAACAGAGTCGGAGCGGAGGAGGGCATACGGAGGGGGCGCGAGCAGGGAGATGGGCAAGGGCGGCAAGCGGCGCGTGGGAAGGGCGTCGGGCCGGCGCGCGAGGGGACGAGTCGGCGTGGGTGTCACCTGAAGCGGGGTGCCACTGTTCCGCGTTTTTGTCCTTCTGTGTGTTTTTGGTATTTTTATATTTTTTTCTGTATTTTTTTGCATTGTCCATGATACATTAACATATCATTTTTATTTTTATATTTTTTAAATTTAATTATACTTAATAAAATAATTCAGTTATAGTAAAAAATTAACTAATTATAATAAAATTTTAGTTAAAAATTATAAATAATCACTATTCTAAACGCCCCTAGAGGGTGATCGGAATAGTGATGGTTTTTGCTGAAAAAATACTGTAATTGAGTTGGTTTATTGAGTATAATTAAATGTAAAAAAATATTAAAAAATCGAAAACAAAAAACAGAAAAAAAGTATAAGTAAATTTAAAAAAAAAACGACCATCGTGCGTGGACCTCGCCTCCATCCTCTGACCCAACTTCCATTTAAAACCTGCACCAACCACATAATTTCTAAAATGGTACAGTCCACAGCGCAACTTAGGAAAAAGAAATGTTTGGGTCTACGTTAATGGTATGTTTGTGTTTTCATAGCTGCTTTTCGTTTTAGCAAAAGCGCGCATTTATCCATGCAGTATTTTTGTAGTCCCGGCCTGCAGCTGAGTAATTTCGATATTCAAGGATTCTGTCAGCATATGTGTGATGCTTTACGTTTTTTGATGTGAGATTATGAACTTTTATTCTACTTTTTTCGCTGGGAAGGGCAAAAGTGTAATTCTCCTAAAAGAATAGTACAGAAACCAACTCTTTGATCTGTCATCACATTCTTAGATATTGGCAATTCTGCAAGCTCTTCAACAAATTCACAAGGTGCCATCATGCACACAACAAGTGTTCGCCAAATAATGAATCAACAGCACATTCTAAACTCTGAAATAAAGAAGAGATTTTTTTTTTCATTTTTTTTTGCCTCTCTCTATACAACATAAGGTTTCCATTGCCCTGATGAAGCCTTCATCAGTTCATCTTATCGCATGCATGCAGCTGATCACCATGTTTGGCGGCTCAGTACGCCCTCAAACAAAAAGAACCTCTTGAGACGTAATTACATATATGTATATAGGGAAGCAAAAACGAAAAGCAAAACCAAAACAGAAATCAAAAATCAAAACAGAGAGCAAAGACTCAGAAGAGCATCCTTGAAGGAATTAACACAATTAGGATGCACAACTATACAACGAGGAGGAGGAGGAGGAAAAGCAACTATGCAGGTACTAGTAATACTCAGGCGATCACGGTGGAGGAGTCGAGGCGGTCGAGGCGGCTCCACACCTCGCCGAACGTCGGCCGCCTCCGGCCGCAGGCGACGACGAGGAAGATCCGCTGCAGCTCGGCGACGAGGCGCGCCATCCGCCGCACAGGCGCCAGCAGCAGCGTGAACGGCAGCACCCAGATGCCCAGCTCCAAGATCAGCATCGCTAGATCTATTCCTCTCCTTCGTCGTCCTACTGGTCTCCAACAACCAATTCAGTTTTGATTTCTTGATTCCTTCTCTCCTACGCGCTCCCTCTCCTGTAAGATAACCGGCCTGTTCTTTTTGCTACAACTTTTAATTAAAATTTTTAAATTTTAACTGTTTGCTGCAGAGATTACGAAGAAAGATATATTCACTTACGATTTTGGATGGTATAAATGTTGAGCTTTTAACGTGTACTGTAATTAACTTGTAGACTCCATCTTAAAAAAATACCCCGTTTGAAAATTAGGTACTATAGCAAAAATCAAAAACCGTTTTAAAAAACTGAAAAGAACATACCCATTATTGATGTGACGACTAGCTAGCCTACTGGCCGATGCATTCTTGGCACGTTGGCCCCGGTTGGCCACACACCAAGCCTCCACGTAGCATCGATGAATACTCATAGATCGATTTGGGTTGGTTTTTTTAGGCTATGGATTATGACTATAATTTTTAATTTTAGTGGGAGCGTTTGTGTAATAAATCGAATACCAAGTCGACAAATCATTTAAAAACATATATCTCAATAAATTATTTTGAAATAAGAAGAAAAAATTATCTTATTTATTTATTCAAAAAAAATCATATTACATAAGTTTCATAAGCCCAAAAACAACTCGGGATAGAAGTTGTGGCTGCGAGCGAGCTTGTTGCGACGAGGCGTGCAACCTTGGAAGTTGTGGCTGCGAGCGAGCTTGTTGCGACTAGGCGTGCAACCTTTACTTGCCTTGGATTCGCTTAATCTGGTTGCTACACATGGCCGACCTGGAAGCGTAGTACGTATAGATGGAGCCCAGACTTCTGCTGCTCATGTTGTTTTTTCTTTTCTTCCCCCATGTCTCTATCTCGCCCACGTTCCCGTAGGCTCCACCTCAGACATGCTTAGTGCTAGTAGTATTTCCACGCCACCACACGCATTGACCCTATGGTGTCAGTCGTTTTCATCTATTATGGCTCCGCTCGTTTCAGCTTTTTTTCAGTTTTAACTTCTAGCTTCAGCTTTTTTTACTATTCAGTAATTTGTCTTTTTCTGAATTTTTTTAGATTTTTTTGAGTTTTTTTTGTATTTTTCTTTTTTTCCCGTGTTCCTTTGCATTGTCCGTGATGGGTTAACATATTTTTTTCTATTTTTACATTTTTTAAATTTAATTATACCCAAAAAGCTAAATCAGCTACAGTAAAAAAAACCAGATACAGTGAAATTTCAGCCAAAAACCAGAAGCCATCGCTAAAATGATCACCCCCTATATAGATCCATTCAGAACAGGGTAATTTCGTAGGAATACGTAAGCCCCCTATTTGGAACATCCTAATTTTATAGGAACAGAGGGTATCATGCTCGAGCATGCATGAGCAGTAGCCAGTTCCGACTGCTTCTAGGTTTTCTTTTGCTTATATTGGTCCTTTTTAATTTTATTAAATGTCTCCCTAGAAATTAATTCTAGAAATGACCCTTTTTAACACACCAGCACGAACAACGCGAGTATTTAACATCCTAGCGCCGTCATTCATGGCACGGGTGGTTGGTGCCACCTCAGCTGCCGAGGCCAACATGTAGGTGGCTGCCATATCAGCCAAGGGTTAGCGCCATTATGTTTAGCGTAGACCTGCAGAACTTAGCGCCACAAAATTATGGCGCTGATATTTGAACCTGAGAGAAATCATGTTTGGCACTCTCCTAGAATGAATCATGGATGAGTCATTTGGGAGGATTTGGTTATTTATGGACTCATTAGTTTTTTTATTAGAATAGGTAATCACATTTCGATATATCTTCAACTATGTGCACACAGGCATAAAGAGATAGTTGTCATGCGGCGTATGCAAATAGGACATAATTAAGTCCTAACATTAGTTGGATGTACTTGAATAGCTAAATAGGGAGAGACATGGCACGTGTGGTGTTCATAGGTGCATATGTTGCTCAGCTATTACTATGGTACACATGGCAACAAGCACAAACTAATCACAGGAACTACAACTATGATACATGTGCATTTTTTGGAAAGTAAACGACACGGTGGATTTACATCTACTCGGGCTTGCGTACTTACGGCCTAAGGCAAAAATGGCACACCGTAAGGCACCCACATGGAGTGCTGGTTGTCAGGGCGGCATGAATGCAACTAGTTGTCATAGTAGTGCTAGGCACAATTGCAACTTGGGTTGGTGCAGTAGCAATACGGATGGTAGTCATTGCCAAGGTAGACCACCTCCCTGTTATTTCTCTCCTTGACCTTGTGCTTGCGGAGCTCATCGTTATTGATCCTCTCGGTCTAGAGCTCCTCCTGCAGCTCATCCAGGTCGATCCAGAAAGTGTAGATGTAAATTTGGGCAGATATTAGACAAGGTGATTACGAGCGATAGAACAACTCTTTGGCTTTTAATAGGAGCATTGGTTGGACTCTAATACCACCTTGTAGGCTCGGCCACTGTGGTGTTCTTCATCCACAGTGGTACCACCGCTCTTTACAACCTCATATTTCCAACTAGCCTTATCGAACCATTTGCCACTTTGCCCAATTGCTCTCCTCTTTGATCTTTCCCTTCACAACAATATCTCATACTTGCCCTTCAAGCAACATCCCCTGCGCTTCATGGTGCCGGTCCACAAAGTACTCATTGCACTTTGTGGAAACTGTACGCTACTATGGATGTGATAGGTAATGACCGGATCCCCTTCAGAACTCTGTTGAATACCTCCATCATGTTGCTAGACATGAAGCCATACCTACAGCCATCTAGATCGAATACACATGCCTATAGAGACTTGTCACATAGACTACTTTCTAGTCACTCCCGTGCCCGCTAGCATGGCAACTTCTTCAAGTCCTTGTACCTCTACTCGAAGATCCTTGGCTCGTTCACCATGCACAAACACCTCAGGTCCTCTGTCTCATTCTTGGTAGCATTGATCGAGAATAAATTTGTAGCGAAGTGCCGCATGCACCAATGGTACCTTAAGATTTCTTTCTCCATTGCATTTATGGTTCCAATGTGCCAATCCAAGATGACATAAATATCCCGGTTCAGTCCTGTGGCCTCAACCTTCACAAGATGCATGAACTACTCCCAGCTAGAGATGTTCTCCCGTTCCACAAGCGTGAAAGCTAGGGGAATGAGTTGGCCCTCGGCATCAACACCAATGGCGATCAAAATGGTACCCTTGTACTTGCCGGTTAGGAAGGTGCCATCCACACTTAGAACTGATCTACAATATCGGAACACCTGCACACAAGGGCCAAATGTCCAAAATGCATGGCCAAATACCCTTATTGTCACACCTCCCATGATCTCAACCTTCGCCTCATGGGGATCTACATTGTACACCATTATTAGGTTGGCTCTACTCGAAGATGCTTCGCTCGTTCACCATTTGCGATGGCATAGAGAAAAATAGGCATTTCTAGGATTAGTTTTTCCTAGTGAGGCTATTTTGGGGAGGTCAAAATAGGCAAAAAAACTCTTTCAGGCCATATGGATAGGTACATACTGTGGCGACTTGCTCGATCGGCATCCCCTTTGTCTTCGACAGGAGGAGGTACACGAACGCAGTCATGGCGGCGAGCCACGCCGCGAAGAAAAAGAATACGCCAGCCTTCATGTGGCATGGCCACAGTGGACATGAAGCTCACCGCCACCATCACGCTCTGCCTTGCCGACCGCACCTTCAGCGGGAAGATCTCGCTGGGGACGAGCCACCCTAGGGGCCCCCATGACCACTCGAACCCAGCAATGTACACGGCGATCAGGAGGATCAACACCGCGGCGCATATCTTGCTCACATCGCCATCGTCGCCCAGCTAGATGTTCCGTTTAGTCAGCAACTAATCTTGCCCTCTTGATTTGTTTATGGGCGCAAATTTTCCAATTTCCACAACGTTTCTTGGCTCGATTGCAATGCTAGGTGGTACCTACTGACACTGTAGCGTGTGTTGATGCGACCATCTCGTCCATGTTTGAATCAAGCGTCAATCAACAATCAACATAAACCGTGACATGAACTGCATCTTGGACGATTCTACATATTTCTGTTGACTAGTTGGAGATTGATGCAGGTTGCTTCTTGTTCTTGTGCAAGACTAGTCAAGCTTGGCGAGTTTTGATCAGCTAGATACCACACATGTAAAATTCATCTATTGCTGTTTCTGTTTGGTACCCTACCGCATTTTGAAGATTCAACTCTGAAGACGAGATAGTGATGCGTTGTAGAAAGTAGCGCCCTCCCCTGGGCCATGGCGTCTGCCGCCACGACGTGGTTGCATACATTTGAGTTTGCAACCATTGCCAGAGCATTTACATCCACTAATCCAAATGGGTGCTTCTATTCTAATGTTATGGGGCAATTTAACTTCAAAATCCAAATTTGTGCAAGCAGAACTGTACCAGAGAACAAGTAAAAGAATGGCTTTTGGCTTTGGCTTCTAGTAAATCTGGCAGATCATACTTGATGCCAGTTCTCTGAATAGGCAAATACATACATGAGTACGTCAGCGCCGTACTGGCTACACATTGTTACATGTGATATGCTCAAAATGCCAATGACCAGAAATGGATATACATGTCCCGTGTGAACCTGGTGTACTTCTCTTGACCTTTTATTACAACTGGTAGCGAATAACATCATATCTACACAAACAACAATGTGACAGCATAGTGTAACACATACATGGTCCTACAAAGATTGATTTCACCATCCCGCTGTCTGATGAAACCAAGTAATAGGGTCCAAGTGTGAACCTGGTGTACTTCTCTTGACCTTTTATTACAACTGGTAGCGAATAACATCATATCTACACAAACAGCAATGTGACAGCGTAGTGTAACACATACATGGTCCTACAAAGATTGAATTCACCATCCCGCTGTCTGATGAAACCAAGTAATAGGGTCCAAGCTCATAGGTTGGAAGAGGAGCTAGGCAGCTTTGGCGCTCCTTCGAAAGCCCATGATGAAATGAGGTGATGAGCGATGGCAAACGGCCCAGGGACGAACATTGGAGCAGGTTCCCCACTTTCCACATTGAAGTCAGCAGAGACGCTCTGCCCCTTCTCAACACCCTTGCATATATGATTGACCTTGAGCGCATTTGTTCTCTGCGCTTTCTCGTATTCTGCAAATGTTAGTGCTTTCTTCACATCCTCGCGGTTGTGCCATTGGGCATCTACAGGTATGACAAAAGAATGCCATTTGAGATGAGAGCTTTAAAAGAATGCCATTTGAGATGAGAGCTAAAGCTCTGCCCAGAGTTATAATTAAGGTTGATTTCTATTTTTTAATGCAGATAATCAACTTAGTAATTCAGTTAAGTTTGATTTCTGCAGTATTTAATCACTTTATTCTTGTATGATATTGCATATGAAGAAAATAACAGAATATCAACTGCAACATAGGATAAATGGACCAAACCAATCAGTTGCTGGCTTGCTGCAGGAAAGAGGAAGAAATTACCTTCAAGCTCTTGCTTGTCAACACGTATGTCCAATGATTTAGCATAAGCAAAGAAACCCACCATCAGTTGGCATGGCATAGTATTTGGACCAACTGAAAAAGGGCATCATATACAACATGAATACTATCAGACTTAGTACATGAAAACATGCGACTGAAAATGAATTAGTTTGCAACCGATAAATACATTAGTTTGCAACCGATAACCTATGCATTTGTGCAACTATATAAGTACTTCTGCGTTTTTGACACTAGAAACATGAGAACACATTTATAATCTTCCAGTATTATCCTCCACTGGTTTTCATTGGAAGTAAAGGAATAACAGAGGAAAAGACTTTGTTACCAGGCCATGGTTGAGAACTGTGGTAAATGACTTCCCCAACTTCAATACCAGTTTCTTCCCATGTTTCCCTTCTCACTGCCTCTTCCAAGCTTTCTCCTGGCTACAAACAGAACAGTTGCAGTGTACATAAGCTTCTTCCAATATACAACAAGAAGATGATGAAATTGTTAGCTACACTACACATTGAACGTGGCAGTAAGCATAAGCATAGGACGAAATTTAACTAGAACATGAGTTTCTTTTTGTTTTTCGAAATGAATTCTTTCAACTTAGGAAAATCACACCAAATTATTCAGATGATAAAGTGAAAACATTACTGTGTAATAACAAATAATGGATATCTAAGAGGTCCTTCATTGCGTACTAATAGTTACTAGGTGCCTACATGTAGGAAAATCACACCAAATTATTCAGATGATAAAGTGAAAACATTACTGTGTAATAACAAATACCAGATATCTAAGAGGTCCTTCATTGTGTACTAATAGTTACTAGGTGCCTACAGGTCAAACCCAATTTTCAGGTTCTGATGATTGGCACGCTACGGAAGTGCCAAGTTCCAAAAGCACATGATAGTGTGTTGATGAGGTATATTTTTCTTCTGCAATTGAGATTCAATTTGGGTATTTTCCCAGTAATTCAAATTCAAGTCCTTTTGCTTAGCAAAGTGCTTCAACCACTCTGTTACAAGCATGAGCACATGATTAAAGTGGCAATGATAACTTTTTATAAGACCTAACCAGGATATGGGAGCATGCCGTATAAGAAAGCTCTTCATTAACTGAACTATTCATGCAGTATTCAATTACAATCTGGGTGTAACCGCAACTTTTAGTCCTGTTACTTGTGCACTAGGTTATTTATAAATTGTAGTCTTCTTCCTTCTCACCCACCCAAAACCATCTTAAGAAAATTAGTGACAAGAATCAACAAGAATATGCCCAAGATATATGAACAGCTGTAAATAATTTGCACCTCTATAAAACCAGCAAGACAACTCCACATTCGAGGTACAAATCTTGACTGATGGCTTAAGAGCGCGCGATCATTTTCTTTATCAATGACCAACATAATCACAACCTGCAATACACCAGAAGGGAAAGGGAAACAGCGAATACAAATCACAAGATGACATTGCCAACTGCAAACACTACGAGGAATAGAGCAAAAATCATACAGGATCAACTCGAGGGTATATCCTCCTCTTGCAAGACTCGTTGCTGCACTGCTTTCGCCTTCCAGCTTCAGTAGGAATCGCCCTTGCTCCACATGCTCCGCAAAATTTTGCTGTGTTATGCCATTCTAGCAGTGCCCGAGCCTGCTCGCATCACAAATCAAATCAAGATCGCTTTTTGAGCCCTCAACCACAACATTGTTTCAAAATTAATGGCTTTTACAGATCAGTAGTGGTTGATAAGAAATCAAGAACCAAGAAGAATCGCGCCCACATACGTGCCCGGCGATGGCGAGCTCCCCCATGGCGTCCTTATCCTTCCAGTCCGTGGCCACCATGAGCGTCCTTAAATCCACAAACGCCGACCCATCCCCCCCGACGCCGACCCTCGCGCCCTCTCCCTCGCTGACGTCGACGGCCCAGTACGCCGCGGCCTCCTTGCCCTCCTCCTCGCCGTGCGCGCCCAAGAACACGAAGGCGTCGGAGGAGACGCCGGGGACGCGCGAGGGCGGGAGCCACGCGAGGCGCCACGCAGGCGCCTCCGAGGCGGAGGAGGAGGATGGGGGAGGGGGAGGAGGGTACGGGGAGCGCGCGAGGGGGCGGCCGCGGCGGAACGGGAGGATCTTGGAGAGGTGGTGGTGGGCGGCGTCGGCACCGTCGAGGAGGGAGCGGAGGGCGTCGGCGGCGGCGGAGGGGGAGACGGCGGAGGAGGCGGAGAGGCCGCGCAGTGGGTTGGCCGCGAAGGCGTGGGCGCGGAGGTGGATGGACATGACGGCGACGAGGCGGGGCAGGGTGCTCGCCTCAGTTGTCTTGCTGGGTAGTTGCAGCTTCCCGGCAAGGGTGGTAGTAGGCTGTTGGATTGGAAGGAGGTGGTGGTCGGATTGGAAGAAGGCGGCGGCGTGTGTCCATGACATGGGGAAATTCATCTTATACCCTTTCTTATAAATAAAAATCTAAGATATACCTTTCTATATATCTAAATTCATCATATACCCTCCTCCAACCTATTTGCTTTACAAAACACCCTCTTTGCCTCCTCCAAATGACGAGACTATCCCTCCTTCTCCTCCTCTCGCCATTTATAGGAGGAGGGGTAGTCTTGTCATTTAGATGTGTAGAAGGGTATATGATGAATTTAGATGTGTAGGAGAGTATATCCTAGATTTTCATCTATGGAGAGAGTATATGATGAATTTTTTCCTATGACATGTGGGACCTTGCCGGTCTGTGGCTAGTGGCAGCACTGTTTGGTCTGACTTCTGTTTTTATACGGTAAATAGTTTTTTATAATATTTATTTTCTAAATAAAATTTACTAATTGATTGTAGTATATATTATAATAATTTTATTTATATTAACTAAGATTATATATAAATATCTCTCTTCACACTCTTTTATATAAACTATTATTTTTTTATAAATTAAAGTAAAAAAATACCAGTAATATGACCTCCAAAACTGCCCACCCCATTTAGCATAGAAACGGGGGCAAGTGCACGCAGGCCGCACGGACATTTAGCGCGGCCCAGACTCTGGCCCGGCGGCACGGCGTGGCCCAGTAGCATCCCGCACGCTAGCGGCCGACGTCCAGGCCCGTCCGGCCCGGCCTACCCCGATCGGCAGGTTGCAAAACGCGAGTCGCAGTCGCACCGCACGTCGGGACAGGCGCGCGTGGAGGGCGGCTTCACGAATCACGCGTCACGCGCGCCGAACGGACGCGTTCACGGTCCACCGCGCGCGCGGGTCGTCCTGTGCCGAGGTACACGCGTACGTTTTCCACGAGTTCTCTAGCTTTCGCGTTCTGTGGCAGCGCTTCGACTTTCACCTCAGCGTTTTCGGTCAATTGGCAGCGTGACAATGCGACGTTCCCTGCGAACCTGTGCCGTTTGATGTACATCTCTGCTAGAGAGAGTTCTGGTATCAACGGCCGATGGAGCTATAGGTTGACGAATGACAAAACGCCAGGCACTGTAGATAGCCCTGACTGACACCAATGGCGGCGGCGGCAGCGCTCGCAGCAGAGCCATCTAGCTCTGGTAGACCATGCACCACTGCTGAGAACGCTTTCATCGATACGGATCGGGACTTTTTTGGCTGATTTAACGTGATCTTGACTCGTTATTACAAAAGTAGCCTCCGGACGGCGAAAAATGCAAATCTAGAACCGCGATAGGTGGGTGCCGTGTGGCACATACAACGGTCGCAGTCTGTGGCAGGACATCGGATATCATCTTTGTGGCTGCGGTTTATAAATTTTTATTGAATTTTTTAAATTTTAACTGTTTACAACAGAGATTACAGAGAGAGATACTTGCTTATGATTTTGATCAGTATAGTTGTTGGATTTTTACTGTGTACTACAATTAACTTATAGACCCTGTCTTAGAAAATAATCTACTTGAAAGTTAAGTACTGTAGCAAAGTCAAAAGCCGAATTCAAAAGCGAGAAAGAACAGAGCCATTAGCTTCGTGATAGCTCAGGCCAAGTGGAAGTTATCGCATATATAGCATTGTAGTAACTTTTTAAAGAAAAATATGGATTTCGGATATACAATTTTAAAATTTTGTCATCTTTCTCGACCGACACCGGATCCGTGCGGATCCGACCGTTGTCGACCACGCCGCGCCGGAGTCACGTGGGAGGTGGTTTTGTGGGGCGGCTGAGTCGCGTGGGAGCGGCCTCAGGAATTGCCTGTTGCATTGCCCAACGGGGCTACTTCTACAGCTTCGGGGTGACATGGGGGGACCCATTTGTGTCCAGACAAACGAAAAATAGGCCAAATCAGCCAAAATGCTGGGTATAATCAGCCATGCTCCTGCTCTTATTATGAACATGGGGGGACCCATTTGTGTCCAGACAAACGAAAAATAGGCCAAATCAGCCAAAACGCTGGGTATAATCAGCCATGCTCCTGCTCTTATTATGAACGAGTGGTTAAGCAGGGAAGCACGCTGCCAGCGAACGCTGTGCACGGCCGTATTTACCATCCACCTGTGCGCGTACGTGCACCCCGACTGAGATTGGCGGACCTTACCGAGGTATAACTGTGACGCAGCTCTCTCTCACGTTTTTTCGTGAGTTTTGCCTTACATGTTTCGTGTCATTCACGACGGCCGTTTTGGCACACACCTGAACATTGCTGGCCACTCGATCGCTAGATGTGATGATGTTCACAGAGAACTATTCTGCTGAGCCCGCTAGCTCTTGCATTAACATTGCCGCATGTTGGTACCAATTGAGGCGACGGGCAGGGTAGGAGGGTGGTGGGCGTCAGCAACGAAAAGCATTGGCTATTAGGTTAGGCAGAGGCAGCATGATAAGGAGGGGTAGAGAGTGGTGCAGCGAGGTGGCGGGGGCGCCGTCGGCTACGGGTGGTAGAGGAAGAGGCAGAGGTGGTGGGGGGAGGCGCGCGGAGCTGCTCGAGCGAGAGGAGAGGACGGGCGCTGGTGATGAGGAGGGGACGGCGTGAAGGGCGATAAGGAGGAAGTGGCGCGAAGGACGCGGGTGGCAAGTGGCGGGGTCGGGACAGGGGTTAGGGTTAAAGGTTATATAGTAAGAGAAAAATGATAAAAGCTGTTGAGTCTTAATCTAAGAGTCACAAATTTAAATAATTATTGAAAATAAAATATTCGAACACACCTATGTGAGGAGCTAGCGACCGGCCGATAGCCAGAACTGCGCAGGCTTCATCATCGTCCTGACGGACGGAAAGGGCGGGAGCGAGATTCCAGGCGGCCTCAATAAGTACCCTGTCCACACCTTGGGATTGTGCGCGGCGCAAGACCCCAAGGCGCTGCTCTCCATCGCCCAAGAATCACGCGGGACCTACTCCTTCGTGGAAGATGACGACCTGGGCGAGATCACCGGCGCTCTCGCCGTCTGCCTCGGCGGGCTCAAGAATGTCGTCGCCGTGGGCACGCGGGTCACGCTCAGGACCGCGGAGCGAGGTGCGGTGACGATAGAGGGAATCAAGTCCGGGGACTACGAGAGCTCTAGAATCGACGAAAGAACGTCCGGCGAAATCGCGATCGGCGCGCTCTACGCCGGCGAGGTGAAGAACTTCATCGTCCGCCTCGATGTGGGTGGAGCACAGTCACTGGATGGCGGTTGTGATCTGCAGCAGCTGCTCACCGTTAGTTTCAACTACAGCGGTGGCACCGAACCTATCTCGAACGTCGTGTCCGTCCAAAGGCCCCAAGGCGTCGACGCCGTACAGACAGCCCGTGGTCGTCAACCACACCGTCCGGTTCGAGCTGCTGCAGATAGTTGCCAACTTCGTCGTCCAGAACGAACTCGGGAGCCCGGACCTGGCGGAGCGAGCTCCTGAGAGCGTGGGAAGAGTTCGTGCAAGTCCACCGGTTCTGGAGCGGCTTGGACCGTCCCGGGAGGCCGAGATCAACGCGATGGTGAGCAGCCCGAAGCAAGGAGGCTCATCAGGGGTGGCCCACATCTACTCGTGGCTGTCGAGCTACCAGATGCAGCGCCCAACAGCCATGGGCTCGCCGGGAAAGGTTGTCGCCGTGTTCGTCACGCCCGAGGCCCCGACCAGTGCGTGGACGCGATACTGATTCATTCATTCATTCATTCCATGTGCTAACGCCAGCTGCATCTGCACGCGCGCACCGATCCAACCTCACCGACTCGATCATCTCCGTAGCGTGCGTCTATCTATGGATTGATCGATCGATCGATCCTAGTTAATTGCATGCATGCATGCAGGCCGCCATGGAAGCGATCGAGCAACCTGAGTCAATGCGGGGTCGAGGCGCACGCCCGCGAGTGACGACCAGGACCATGGAGCGCGCGATCGATCGTTATATATCATCGGTGCACGTGCAGTTAATGCTAGATCATGAGTAAGCAAGCAGGCAACCATGTCTGTGTGTGCCTAATTTCCCTAGAGGAATAGACGTAAACAACACTCGTTATATACAGAGAAAGAGGCAAGAACAGAAGTACGCCAACTGTTACATAATTTATATAGGACGTTTAAGATTAATAATGCAGGTACATCAAGCCGTGTACAATTCAGCAATAATGACTGAACCGACGTAAAAGAAGGCAGAAAAACACACGTTACAATTGGGAAGCTAGGGTACTTCTCCACCCTCGCAACCATGCAGCAGTATTATCATTGGCAATACAGCATGTTATATATTATACAAATCATCTCTGGATAGCAGACTGTGAGTGTGAGAATAGTTGGCTTCATGGCCGGCTCGCCACATCTCACGGTCTTGGTCGGCTCGGTCCTTCCTTACTTCCCAGTGCCTGCCACACAACAGAATAATCCCTTCAATTTTAGGATCACAAAGCACAGACGGCAGAGGTTGAAAGAACCATTTGAAATGCAAACCAATGTCTTCAGGATTGATTGATTTGTTAGCAGAAGTAGATTTTCACTATAATTAATTATTTGTTGTCAGTTTTTGATCTCTTTCGCATCGATCATTGCGTGCAGACTTCGCGGTAAAACAAATGATGTGTAGACTTTTATCAGGATCGCATGTATCTGAATCTGATCAAGGAGGCATAGAAAAGGCACACCGAAATAGCATAGTTTGCAGATTGAGGAAGACATATATACCTGCTTCCCTAGGCGCGTTGCACCTATAGCACTCGATCCTACTCGCAAAGTTGTGCACATTGCAACCAGGCCTGGCCAAAATAAAAAAAAAACAGAGAGAAAGACAAATACAGTAACTTATTTGTGTCCATACATGTATCAAACAAATCCATAAGACTTAACTTGAAGCTGACACCTATATTTGAAGTGAATAGAATAGCTCACCTCGCGCAGATCCAGTCGCCAGATTTCCACCCAGCACGAGCTCCACCGCCCTCCGCGCCGGCTGGTAAGTCCTTCACGACGGCGCCGCACTTGAAGCAGCTGGCGCGGCTGGCGAAGTTGTGGTAGCCGCAGTTGCAGTACCAGTCTCCCGGGCGGACGTCCAGCGAGGTCAGCACGCCACCAGTGCTGTGGCCGTCGCCGAGCTGCAGGTCCGGCCGTGGGGCACGGCAGCGGTGGCAGAAGTCACGGCGGCTGAAGTTGAGGTGCTGGCAGGACTTGCAGTTCCAGTCTCCTGGCTTCCTCTGGATGTTCATTCGCAGTTGGCCGATCCTGCATGCGTGCATGCATCCATGCATATGCGTGTTAACATGAAGTGACCAACATAACAAAACAAAATTTATACTGTAAGTACTACTACTCATTGGCTTATTTATTCGTATATTTGTACAGTATGGGAATAGTGATTTTACAGAAAAATCTTATGGTGTTGGAGTTAATTATATATATAGGGATATGTCTCGGCACAAATGCGGTTAATTACGGTCTAGGAAGCTAAGAGCTTGTAAACCAAGAATGAGAATGCGTGCACCCAAGTCATTTGCTTCTTTTGGTCTTTCTTAGATGATTATACTACGCATGTCATCGCAAACTAAAAAGAAATAATATTGTGAAGGCTGGACAAGACATGCGCAGAGAAATCAATTAATCAAAGGCCGCTCTAATCAATCATTCGCACATGTGGATACATAAGATTATATTTTTTTAGATCGACTGTCCCCATGGAGAAAAAGAGAAGCAAATGCAAGAGAACACTTGTTAATTCCCCCAAAAGAAAACTAGCTAGTTCCATCTAGATCCGAATTAAATGGAAGATAGATAACTACCAATTAAAATCTTATGCACATATCATCACAGGCAGCAAGCTCACCCTTGCAAATATTTTTTTTTTGCAATTATTAGTAAATTAACAGCTAGAATAACTTAATAAGACAAAATGACCTTTTCAAGAAGAATACCTAACTGATTAAATTGTCCCAGTTTGACAGAGGGGCCACAATAACAAGAGAGGAACAGGAAGGGACACACATACCCTGTGAACTTGTCAAGCTTTTAGTGGCTGTTGTTCTTCTTAGTGCAAGGGTTTTCAGTTGCTGCCTCGTCCTTGTGTGCTTGCTTGCTTGCTTGCTGTGTTCTTACTTCTTGTGGATGGTTGGCTTTTTATAGTGGAGGCGCCTCAATAATTGAGGATCCAGGGTGTGTTGTGGAGGCAGGGAGATGTCTGGTCTTAGCCTTTCTAACTGAGCTATCGAAATTGAACAAGAGGATGAAATGAAATTTAAAAAATAGGGGACAAACAAGACAGTGAAAAATGCAATAGGAAAGTGATGAAAAAGATTGGAGAATTTCAGTGTTACATCTCAGGTCTACACCGTGGAATATTACTTCTGAATATGTATTAACTTCTATAAGAAACTACAACAAAAAATCAAATAGTTGGTCTCAGTAACATAATTTGAGTATCATATCTATGAGATTCACTAAGATGCTATTTGTGCTGCGAACATATAATTAGATGATACAATAGAAGATGATACAGGTAAATGAGTCATGTAATTAATTAGATGCACCCAAACAAACCTACTAGTTTCTTAACTATGATATACATCTTGACGTAGGTGTAGAACTTGGGCCAGTTGTGAATGTTCAGGCAGGCAACAAGACATGAACAGGTGCAGCGGTGACAAGTCAGAACAGTGTCTACAGGGTGCGCAAGACACGCAAGTAGATTCTAAACCAGTTAAACTAATAATGGATTGTCAATTATTACAGTTAAACAGGGAAGCAGAAAGTCGTTAATAAATCTGAATTCATTCAATTGTAAATGTTATAGAGAATGTGCATAAAGTTCTGAATCACACAGTATGCTAAATTTAATTGAGTTGTTTAAATTAGCCTTTCTCTTAGGTCTTTCTCCCATTACGCAGGTTATAGGTACAAAATAGGCTCAAAGCAAAGCTTGTATGCGTTGCAAATCTAAAATCACACTGTTACATGTCTGTAAATCAGTAAACGTGCTTCTGGCTCAACTATCTCCTTCCTATATGGACACTCATGATTACACAGCAATGTGTAATACATTGGATCTTTGTCATCCTCTGTTCTGTAGTGCACAAAGGTGGAGGCCAAAAAAAATATTAGAGGGTCCAAAATAGATTATATGTATAACTTTTAGGAAAATGATCGACGAAATCCATGGCGAATGGCAACCAATAAACATTTCAATGAAGGTACTGGTAGCTCAGGACTTAGTAAGCTTATCACTTCAAGAGCAAAAGGTGAACAAGCAGAATAGGTAAAGCTACTTCCCTTCGGTTAATCTTTCCCTCTTTTACTAATTTAATAGAGGATTTGTATGTCTTGTCATTTTAGATGCTGAGCTGCCTGCCAAAGATAGTACTAAAAAGTTGGCCAAATGTTCGTATATGCCAGGGGCAGATGACCACACCTACGATTGATTGTATTATTGGGGTTAAATATACATAGCCTTTTGAGAATCGATTCTCCACATACGTGCATGATCAATAGACATTCACAAAACCTATTCTGATCTACATATATTCTCCAAAATCACACCTTTCCCCAATAATTCAAGAGGTTCCATGTTCACTTCTAGTCAGCTATCCGCACTGTTTTGTTTGCAAGGAAAGCATCTATGGTCACTGTCCTTAGTATTTATGTTCATCTCTCTCTCTCTGTTGCCATTCAGAACGGAAACCTAAGTAGCCATATAACATGAATACCACTGTTGCTCAGGGACCAAGTAAGAGCAGTAGGGAAATATATGAATATATGATCGAAGCTTAGTTACTGAGATCAAAAGTATGACTGCCTTCTCTCAAAAAAAAAAAGAACTATGGATTTCCTAAAAATGGATAGGTTTAGTTGTCTAGTTTACAACTTCATACAGATTTCTCACAATCTAATTTAGAACAAGTGTACTTCGAAAGGATCCAGTGTATTTCTTTCCACTGCAATTACCCTCCTATGTTACATCCTATGGATACAGATCTGTTGCAGTGGACTTACCATTGCATGAGAGTGGAGACCATTGGATCAAAAAAATAATCTTCCAGATTGACCTCCATGGAAAATTAGGCCTGAATACCTGGTGTCTTCTTCCAATATCAACATCTCTCTCTCTCTCTCTCTCTCTCTCTCTCTCCCACTTCTCCCGCCAATCATGCGTAGACATTGGTATAGTGCTCCCTTTGTAGCAAAGAGAACACGCTCACTTAACATTTATCATACAACTTTTGTTTTGTGATCTGGATGCTTTAGCGCCGTCTACGAACGGTAGAGCAAGGTTATGTCGATGCTTCTCGCGCTGCTGACTTGAGGAGGAATTAATTCCACACGGAAGAGCAAATACTGTTTCCACTAAATCATGTTGGTTCACGATGGAATGTCGATCGGCAAAGCAAATTAAAGATCAACTTGTGAGGATCTAATAAATCTTTTCCGATGAATGGATACTGATTTGGTGGAGGTGACGTTCAGTCCATATTGCAGCTAAACGGTGCTCAACTTTTTCTCAAAAAAACGAAGGGATTCCAAGGTTCTAATTCCAATTTAACTATAATTTGCAAAGAATGTTCCTCGTGTCCCCAAAGAATATTGAACCATGTTCCCTCAGAGGGAGCTCCTGTGCTGCAACGCGGCAAGGCCTATTCAGATTTTCATTTCACGCAGCGCCGCCTCTTTTTAGCTTTTCTCAGTAATCACTGTTTATTATACTAATAAATTATAGCCACAAGCCTTCAGCCAAAGCACCAAAATTCTGCATACCTGCGGTCTTTTGGTCACGTTATTTTTGGCTTTTTTTGTAGCTTTTGGTTTCGGCATATCTAAAAATCAAAACAAACAGGGCGACTTGTAGCACCCAAATATTTGTAAAAAAGGGCTCTAATCCCTAATTAGCCCTAATCAACTCAATAAAAGGGGCACTCCAAGTTTTCCTTGAGTAGTCACCATCCTCTTTTTTCCTTAGGTTCCTACCTCTCTTTCTCTCTCTCTCTCTCTCTCTCTCTCTCTCTCTCTCGTATGGCTGGGGCCAGGCCGGCCTATGAGGGGTGGTGGTCACATGATTTGGCCAGCCTATCTATGTGACACCGTTCGAGCGACCGAATGAGCGTTCGGTCGGTCGAACGGTGATTCGCACAGTGAAAACTTAGCGAACATGGAATTTTCCAGCCGAATGCACTTCCGTCTGTCTTTCCTCAAATATCTTAGTGTTGATCTGTTTTATCACTATCTACCTTGTAGGTTCGCACACAGCTTTGGAGGGAACATCCGGCCAGTGGCGTACCTCTGATCCTTCGTACAATGAGACCGCCGATCGTGCTCAAGGCAAGTATCTCGCGGTCGTAACTTCTTTGTTCCGTATATCACTTATCCATAATTGTCTGTTGCCTTTACCGTGAGTATAACTGTCATAGTATAAGCTTGTCGAACATACCCTGCTAAAGTAGTAATTGTGTTACGATGACTTAGGTTAACCGGTGTTATGTTTAGACTTATTAAATGCTTTGTCATAATGTTCTAGAATTCATACTGTATTTAGTGCATTAGAATTGATGATTTAATTATTAATGGGGGATAACATTTGAACCTGCTGTAATTTAGGTCTAGCCGTTAGTACTTTGTTAGCACTAAGGTTGTTATATTTAGTTTTTAAAACATGATCCGTTACCTGCATGATGTAGTATGTGAGCTAGATTAGAGTTATACATATAATACCAGTTAATCTGATTAATAATCACTTATCACATAATAAAATTTGGATGGTTGATAACATTGTGTGAGCTATGTTATAATACTCCTTTCAGAATAATTCTTAGATCATTATCATCATAATACCATTTCTCCTCCGCTTCTCATTAGAATTATGCTTTCGCTCTCCACCATAACGAATGTTTCCCTTATCATAACTTTTTCTTCCAGCCTTCCCTGTTGCCACCCTAACCTCTTAACCATATAACCTGTTGATAATATCATAATTACCTGGTCTAGAGTTATCCACATATAGGGGAGATTACCATCCACCTAGTAACGTACTGAGGGTCGTATACTTTCGTTACGCAGGATATTACACCCCATTGGCGGTTATACAGTTGAAGACAATAACGTGCCTGACTAATCTCATATAACCGGGTATGTGGGAAGTAATCGCTAGTGTTATTGCCATAATTTGCTAAATAACAATTAATTCTAATCCCAAATTTCCGCTATCACCTCTCTTGCTCTCTATCT
The DNA here is from genome assembly GCA_036346265.1 of Melocanna baccifera. Taxonomy (NCBI): domain Eukaryota; kingdom Viridiplantae; phylum Streptophyta; class Magnoliopsida; order Poales; family Poaceae; genus Melocanna; species Melocanna baccifera. The sequence continues at coordinate 26,577,578 of CM070692.1, read as the reverse complement.
ATGGCTCTATTAACCTACTCTCTTTGCAATTAATCTGTGTTAATTACTTGCTTTTATTGCTTATCCTTTACACTTTTCTTGTTGTGATCGTTGTTGAGTTCTTGCTGAGATTTTTAAATTTCACGCTTGCTTTTTTTATCCTCAGGTAAAAGGTCAGTGAAGTGATAGCATCATGCATGGATGGAAACACTCGAGTTTTCAGCACCGTGGCTTGGCACCATTTGGTTATTTCATTTATTTTTCATTTGCTTAGAAGTGGACTGGTCCCATATTTTGAATATTTATTTCAGCTTCTACTGATTCCCTAATAAAGTACTTTTAAAAGTTTTTAATTGTTTCATGAATTCTCTTGTTGATTTTATTATTTAATCCTTTCTAGGCAATGACTATTCATAGTAGTATCTCATATTAGTATGTGAGGTTCTACACGATTACTCTGAAGGACTTCTCAAAATGGCTTATCGAGTCCAAAACTATGTACATCATCCACGTTAACGTCTTCATCAGTCGATACTCGAATATACAAATTCAGACTCTCTATGTATTCTGTACTAATTCAGAATCACATTGGTGCAGTGGTAATATAGATTGATAAGTTCAATTAGTACACCACATGCACACATTGCTTCCTCACAATCCTTGTTTTTCTCTTGTGCTTCTCGGCCAAGATAACGCTCTACCCGGACTTAACGACAAGCCACTGCCACCAAGCCTCGATCTTGTCGCTGGCTGCAACAATCATCAAACACCTGCACATCAAAAAAAAAGCAATCAATCCAAGAAAAAATGACATACATTTGACTCTTAATTAGCAAAACATATGTATAGATACACCATGACTTACACATGCATGAAAATCCTGTGACTAACACTTGTATGGACTCTAGCCCACCATGACTAACACCACCACAACCAACAACTCAGCACATCTCAACTGGGACTGGTCTGATCGTGACCACCAGGCCGATTAGACCGCCCTACAGACACTGGTTAGATTGTCATCTTAGGCCGGTCCGACCACAACTACACAATGGTCAAATCACCTCTCCACGGCAGTTTGATCGGTGCTATCCTTATAGCAACATCAGAGGGTCAGAAGGCACAAAATTAAACTCAACCCAAATAACAACAATGCAAGAGTAAGATCAAACACACATCATCAATATATGACTGCGACAACGTAATCTTACAATCTAATTATGACATGTCCATCCAAACACACTCGATCGAACAAGTTTGGTACTGCTCCTTCCCCTCTTTTGGCTGAAAGCATATAAATTATGCAAGGACAGGAGGCAAGTGCGTGTTTCATACTTCGGATTCTTTAACGACGACATCGCGTACGTAACAATAGTACTGTAGCAGTAAGATGGTGATGATTATTAAGATCCCGTTTAAATTAGCTTTTTTTCGATTTTAACTTTTTTTTACTATTTACTACACTATCCACTAACTCAGCTACAGTAAAAAAGCTAGTTACAATAAAATTTCAGCTAAAAACCAAAAAACATTGCTAAAACGATTACCTCTAAGAACAAGCTGGAAAGGATGAATCAGGATCGACTGATCAAGCACCACCGGACGGCCACCGCCCAGCGTGATGCGCACCTTGCAAATCACATGGCCGGAGTACGAGCCGAGGCAACCATTAGCGAGGGTTTGTCTGAAAGCAGACGGTTAATTAACCATCCGGATCGATCGACTTGCGCATTTCACGCGCCTCGTCAGAATCTGTGGGCTCCACTACCTGCAAATAGGCACCCGGAATGGAGTAGACCATAGCTAGGCAGGCAGGACTGGTAAATATATACATGCGTGACGTGTCTAACTTAGTACGTACTTTCTCCGGTCACAGAAATATTTAGCTCTCTAGTATGTGCAATCAAGATTCAAAATTTTGAAATTTTATATATCGATATCTTTTTAAATATTAGGATTGGATTTGTTTCGAAAAACACTTTTTTAGTATTATAATTTTATTGAATTTCACAGACATCTCACGACAGAAATTAGTGATGAGAGTTACGTGGGAGGGAGTAGTTTGCTAGTCTAACCAGCAACTTTATCTTAACTTCTGGAATTATTGAGCATTAGCAAACTAGCTTGCACGCATCCCGTGGGTTGCTGGCAATTGTGCCGGATCGATCGAACGAGTTAGTATTCTTCAACTCATTTCCAGTGGAAGTAGTCTTTATCTGCAGGCAGGCATCAACGCTAATATATCCTAAGTGTTATTATCCTAGATCCATATATGTATGTATGGTCGCATATAGTATATATACTATGCGTGTAAGCTAGCCAACTTTTCGCAGCAATTAGGGTATTCGTATACAGTAGTCACTGTCATGCATGATTGATATTGGAATAGCTAAAGAACAGAATTGTAGAAACGTACAATCGTTCGATTGTTCATGGAATCAACAGTCACAGGGAGTAGTGTATACATGCTAGCTAGTAGTATAAAACATCTCAAAACCGTCAGCAAGTGCAGACTAAAAAACCGCCACCTTTTTCCATCTTGGATTTGGAACCTTGGTGCCTGGCCCGTGAGGAATTAGTAACTGTTTACGAAGTAAACAATGACCAATAAGCTATAGTGGGAAGAAGATGATATGTGCTCCACTTCTCAAACCCTATCGTGTATTTTTCTCTTCAGTTAACCACCACTCCTAGCTACACAATTTTCTGAACCAGATCGATTTTGTTCGGCTGGCTAGCTCGATGAAGTGCTTAGTTCGTTCTATTGATTCCACAAAAGTGGTCGATTTTTTTTGCCCTCTTTTCTTTTCAAGGTTTTTTTTTGGAGGAAATCTTCTGTAATCAAGAATTAATGTGTGGCTCGAACACAGGAGTACATCGATCCGTGCCAAGTGTACCGATACTGGTTGGCAATTGTGCTGAAACTTCATTACTGCAGTATCACTTGTCATAGTAGTACGAGATACATGCGCATATATTTAGGTGGCCAGGTAGAGCACACCACTCTACAGATCGAGGCAGCTATCAGGTCTGCAGACTGCAGGGGCGTACTGACTTATTGCAGCATACAATCGATGAAGCTGATCAAATTTTGAAGAACAGTACATGTTTAAATTCAAGGCCTGAAGAATGCCGGATGGGGACGGCCAGCGCCCTGGAAGGAGGTGTTCTTGAGGTGCTCGGGGGCGTTCTCGAACGAGTGCTTCCTCGCCATCGACAGGATCGTCTTGTCCGCGACGATGAAGTACGCCATGCCAGCAACTGCACGCAGCAGCATGCGTCAATATATGTCAGATTAATTGCTCAGGGATGATGTAAATCTGTAACGTAACGAGGCACCGAAAGCATGAAGAGAGAGAGAGAGAGAGCAGTGTGATAGTAGGTGCCTGTGGAGATGATGAGGGCCTGGCCGGTGGGGTTGATGTTGGCTTTCGCCCATGGCAGCATCCTCACGCTCGCCAGCTGAGAAACGACAGGGAAAAAAGATGGTGAGACCGACAATGTTTCGTGGAGGAACAAACGTTACGGTAGAACAGAAAAATAAACAGAGCTAACTCACCGTGGGAATCGCGGAGGCGATGGTCGCAACAGCTGCCGCCTTAGCCCCTGCAAGCGTCGCCTCTGCACACATCGGTGCATAACGCGTTAATAAGAACGCGCGTTAATATGATATGTAGTTTTTCCTCTCTTTTCTATTTTTTTATTTTTTTTATTTTTTGAGATTTTTTATTTTTATTTTTTCTCCTTATTTCTTTGTATTTTTTGTGCTGATATAATAGTTTTTATTTTTATATTTAATTATGTAGAATAAAGTAATAACAGTTATTGCAAGAACGCGTGCATGTACGTATGCTATGCAGCGTAGCTGCAGTTACGTACCTCGCGAGCAGCGCTTGGCGAGGGCAAGCTTCTGGTCAAGCGACGCACGAGTCACCGTAGACATCGCGTATCCGACCGAGCTTAAGAAGACTAGATCAAGTAGCTAGCTAGCTAGTGCGAAGGCTAGCTGAGGGTGGCGAGAGACGGATGGGTGGATGTGCAGGAGGCAGGGGAGCCCGTGAATATGTAGGCCGCGCGGGGATGCGGTCTCGGCGGACGGCGAGGAGAAGGAAGCGGCGGGCGGAGGCGGACGTGGTTTTGGGCGGGACGGAACCCATGTGTGGTTTCCTATGCAGCATCCACTCACCAAACGGTCGGCGCACGGGGGGACTCCGCCAACTACCGATCTACTCCTGCCGTACTTTTCCAGTAGTAGTACTGCTACTTCTCACCGGAGAAAAGAAGGAATCCGTGGAAAAGAGAGCGAGTAATTTTGACAAGGGATGTGTTCTGGTTTTCAGAGATCAAAAGCCCTGTAGCTAACCTGAGCTAGTTAGTCAGAAAGGTAGTGAATCGGAAGATTCAAAGCGTTGAAATTAACCTGAACTAGTAAGTCAAAACAGGTGACTGAATAGGAGGAATTCAACGGATGCATCTCAGCCATTAGGTTTGAGTTTTGACAATACCGACATGTTAGCCGATCTGTGGCGTAGACCTGGCATGTTAGCCTGAGAAGTTTCTCCCACTAAACATGTGTAGTATATAATAGTCCAACACAAGATCTACATATGCTTCTGTGGAGGGGTGCTGCAAGATTCAAATTTCAAAGCGCTGAAACTAACATGAACTAGTAAGTCAAAAGGGTGACCGAATCGGAAGAATTCAACGGATGCATTTCAGCCGTTAGGTTTGAGTTTAGACAATACCGACATGTTACTGTTTAACAGAGTCACCACGCGCTCCTGGTTTTCAGGTGAAACCAAGCCGGTTCAGTCAGCAACGTCACTCTCTTGCCAACACCGTGACCTGCCTTGCCTTGGCTGGTTTGCCACGATATACGGACAGCACAGCCCATTCTTTCGGATTCGTAGCTCTTCGTTGCGACCGGTAGATGCGATGATAGAAGCCAAAGCTTAAAAAAAAAAAAACCTCAAAACATGCAGCACATCACATGATATCGCCAGCATCTTCTTTATCTCTGTCTGGTTCTGAGAACCAAAGGCATACTTAGCGTGTAGGGAATCGGTTTAGTTTTTATGGGAATATGGAAATTTTCTCGCGTTACGAACGGGTGCTGACGCAGATCTGAAACCACAGGCAGCCCTCAGTTACTGCTTCGCTTGATATGTATGGTCGTATGGGCGCTCCTGGTTTCTGACCGCGTCAGTAACGTCACCGTCGGCACCAGCATCTCGTTCGAATTTCTTTTAAATACATTATTTTTTATTCAAAATTACAAAATATATCTGCGCATAATTTTTTTATATAAATAGACTCCAGTCGTCCAACCGTTAGACGAATGGACCCTGTCGCCCAACGGACAAGCGACACACAGACAATCAATAGACCGTTGGGCGACATAATTGCAGTCGACAAATGATTGGACGACTGAACCCTATTGCCCAACCGTTGGACGACTGGAGGACCAGTCGTCTGACCATTCGGCGACTGCACGCTATATATAATCGTCGCTCGGCCGAGCCCCCGAGCATTCCATCCACCGACGCCGATCGAAAGAAAAAAAGAATAGAAGGGTCTGACGTGCCGTTGCGTAGTGACAACACCAGATGGGGTTGCTTTACGCAGTGACAAAGACCAAAAGGGGTAGCTTTATGCAACGACGTGATGCCACGGTGGTCCACGAATCGTTCGATGTGTCGTTGCCTCACAGACACGAATTTGCCTAAATCGAATTGAACTTGCAAAGAGTACGTCACATCGGCTAAGCCTATAAATATTGCCCCTTCCGAGGCGTGTTCTCCTGCACCATGACTGCAAGCCTACATCACTATTATGGAGAATCAATTAGAGGAGATTACCCAATTCGTAAGGGCTGCTGTAGCACGGAAAGAACAAGCGGAGCATGGTAGGAGGCCACCTCCCCAAAGAGAAGTTCCTGTGCCTCCAACCCCAACCAATACCTCAATGTTTCCACTGAGCGTTCGCCGCAAACCCTGCCTGTGGGGGAGATGCCCCTCTCTGTTGATATAGGGACGCATGCAAGTTCTTCAAATCTAAGGAGCGGCTGAATTTGGGCATGTGTTACTGGGGTTACGGTAACTACGTCTAGGAGTATCTTGACCAACGTTGGGACACGGTCCGCTACCAGCATCCGGTAAGAATGGATTACAATATATTCCCTTATCATTTCTTTTGTATGACACGTACTAACATGCTCTCTCCTCTTCCCGTAGTCATAGGATCCGTTATGCGCTTAACGCAAATAGTCGATCAGGAGATCTACCCATATAATTAGTGGACTCTGGACTGTGAGGAGTGGGATGCTCGAACGGCACACAAGGAGATGGAGGAGTGGCGATGCAGCGAAGAATGAAGTGAGCGTATCCGATGGAAGACGCAAATGCACTTGGAGGCATGCAGGCGTAGGGAGCGGGAGGCTCGTGAGAAGGAATGCGAGAGAATGTGTGAACTGGCGGCCAAGGCCATGGCCGATGGCGAGGACTACAATACCGAGCTCGGGAGGAAGGGCAAATAGCCGCAGTCAACGCAGTAGTTCGACGCTCTTTATCCATATGTCCTATGGATTTCTAATGCCCTAAAGGTATACGTGTACCATTCTTGATTTGTTAACCTATGTGTCATATAACCTCTTTGTCCGATGAATGGTCGTGTTGTTTTTTTTAAGTTATTTATCCGAAGTTTTTAATCTGTATATGAATTCTCGGTTGTATCGCAATATCACTTATCTTCGTACATACCAATCGTTGCTATTTCAATTGCCCTCACAATTTTTTTTCAAAAAATTTATCGCACTACAAAAACATACGACGATCGCAAAATGTTATTGTGAATTTAACAAATTTCGTAACATTCACAATCTACGAAAATCACAAATGGATCAACCAACATTTCTTCTCTTTTTTAAAAAATACAACTTACAAACAAGATTTCATAAATGTTACATATCTATAACAATTGCCATTTACCCCCATATGTGGAGGCTGTACATCTTTCTGAGCCTTTTCCACAAAAATGACAAACGTTACCAGCTAGTTGATCCGTGGTCGGGGAGGAGGGGCAATTGCAAAAAAAATTGGTGTAGGTGGCAGTCGCCCGACCGTTAGACAATTGAAGTCTATCGCCGAATGACCCACCGACTGCCTATGTGTCGCGTGGCCGTTGGATGACAGGATCCGATCGCCCAATGGTTAGGCAATTGGAGGTACTCCTATAAAAAAATTTATGTGCGGATATATTTTTATAATTTTAAATAAAAATAGATTAGTTTAAAAAAATTCCGTCTCATCCTGTTCTATCGTCTTCATCTGTGGGCTCTCTGTCCTCTTTCGCACACAAAAGCGGATTTCTACTCATTTGAGTTTCAGCTTCTAACTTCTGATTTATGCCTTTTAGCTTTTTAATTTCATAATTTTTGACTTTCTGGTTATTTTTTTGGGTTTTTTGTCTTACTCTTTTGCTTCGTCCGTGATGATATAATTTTTTATTTTATTTATTCATTTATTTTTAATTACACTAGAAAAAGATATCAACAGCTATAATGTATTTTTAACCTCAATTTTTTTTCATAAACCTGAGTTTATGCTCAAATGAGCACCACCTAAAAATGCTAGCTTTGTTGCGCTCAGCAGCCCGCCGTGCCTGCGGGTCCAGTTCTGCCCATGGAGTCCTCTCACATATATATTCGCTGTTAATTTCAGCCGTTGGTGTTTCCATCAACGGTCATCCAACAAAGTGTTAGCTTTTGCTTGGAGACTGGGAAAGTGTTTGCTGTATGAACAATGTTTGCAACTCGTTCAATTAACCGCTCCTTGACAAATACTACTAGCAGTAACATTTTCTTTGAAGAGATATTACCAGTAACATTGTCATCGTCTTATTACAGCAGAGTACTGAGGTATAAATATTAAGAGGTCCAAGTAAGTGGATCTGTTTTCCTTATGCCCTTTCCCCGGCCAGAACAATATCACCTCCCTTCTTTTTTATCCGAAATTATAAAATTTATGAAAATTTGATCATCAATATGTTTCAAACTATTTAGACGGTTACATGAACACTACATCGTTATATTTATAATTAAGAATATAATCATAATATAATCATTATTTTATTAGTATATATTAATAAAATGTAACGATCAAAATCGTGCCTTCGGAGTCCATAAAAAAAATGAAAAACGTCAATAAAAAAAGCACGTAGGTATGACTAATTTACGAGTTTTTGGAGAGACTGCTGCTGTGGTGTTTGTCGAAATGGTGGCCGCTGTTTTAGTTAAGAGCAACGGCAGGTGGATGGCACATGAACCAGACTTCACATTACATTCCAGCTTTTCATTTGAGCTCACAAAGAACTCAAAAGCTATAAATTACAGTCGAAAGAACTCACATACTCTGTATATTATGAGAGGGGGAATGTCCGGGTGAACGCCCTTGCCACATGCCAACTTTACAAAAAAAAAAAACCACTGTATTTCGATAATTACATACATGCTCTTGGTTATTTCGAAAAGACCCATACCACCTTGGTTTTTTACGAAAAAACATTTCCACTCCTCCGAAATTATGTCTGGATCCTTAGTTTTTTATGGAGGCCCCTCCTTTTTTGGATAACATCCCGCAGTTTCTTTGAAATTACATATAAGACATTTTTATAGTTTCTTTGAAATTATGCACGAATCCTTTTTACACAAAAAACCCTTCGCTTTCTTTAGAAACCTTGGTTTTTCATGGAGGTCCCCCCTTTTACGTGACGACACCCCGTGGTTTCTTTGAAATTATACACAGACCCTTTTTATGTAAAAAAAATTCGTTTTCTTTGAAAATATACACGAGTCCTCGTTTTTAAAAGAAAAAGGCATCTTATGAATTTTCATTTTCTTTACTTTGTTTTATACGGTAGCTAGTGACGTAGCGCTTATGTTGCTAGTACTAGTAGCGAGAGTCGGAGCCCGCCGAGCATTAGGCGAGGGGAAAGCCGCTGTTTATCCTGCAGAATGCTGCTGGGCCGACGCGACTTAGGACTCAGCGGACGGGCAAACCGATTCGCCATCTCGGCCTAGGAGGCAGCAAGACGTGGGCTGCTTGCCCACTATTTTCCATTCCCCCCGGTGCATCTCTCCCATCAAAGCCGCCCATTTCTGGCCCGCTGAAAGCGGCTGGGACCGAATGAGAAAATAAAACCTGAAAGAGCTCAAATTCAGCCCAAGAACCAAGAAACAATGAAACAAATGGTGTAAATAAATAATAATAATTAAAAAATAGTTTTTAGAATAAAAGAGTAAGTGGTAGAAAAAATAAAAGAGAGATACGTGTGCACGATAGAACAATAGGAGTAGGATGTGTGATGCGGCTATGATCCGCTGCTTTATTCCGAGATAGAAGTGAGATAAGTGAAAAATTCCGAGACAGAGGTGAGATAAAGTGAAAAAAACGCTTTGAAAATGTCCCAAAGTCATGCTTACAGATGTCGGTGGCATCCTCATGTGCTGCACAGCGCATCAGCTGATGGATGCTACTTCTATTAATAAATTTATAATATTATTAATGTATTTTAACAATAAATTTATTAATATAATTTTCGTATCGTTAATTTAGATAATTTTAAATCTATTAGTAATTAAATTTTACAAAATTTAATGGTCGGATTACAAGAAGTTAAAGTAAAAAGGAACAGTGGGAGTATTATCGTGTAACAGCCGAAGCCACCAATCCTTGGCTGGTTCGCCATGCTGGAGAGGCGATGCACGCGGCGTACTTCCTCTTCTTGCACACGCTATCGTCCCGACAGGTAGGAGAGTGCGAACGAGCTGCTCAGCACCGACGACGCGGCCTGCAGCCGCAGCCCGCCGCCGCCGGACGAGCCAGGGGGGGCCAGCCCAAACGGCCCTCCGCGCGCGTGGTCGAGCGCCAGCAGGTCGACCACGATCATGTCCGACGGCGGGGGAGCTTCCACGGCGCCGCCCCTCCCCTCCAGCATCTCCACCACGCGCGCCATGCTCGGCCGCGCTCCGGCCATCTCCTGTGCGCACCACAGAGCCACGTGCACCGCCCTCCTCACCGCCGCCTCGTCCACCGCCTCCCCGCCGAGCCGCCTGTCCACGACCTCCATCACGCGCCCCTCCCGTGCCTTGTCCGCCGCGATCTTGGGGAGGTACGACCACCGCCGCGACCCGACCGGGCCCGGCTCCTCCTGCAGGTTCCGCCGCCCACCGACCATCTCCAGCAGCACCATCCCGTAGCTGTACACGTCGGACTTCTCCGTGATGCCCATGCCCAGGAGCCACTCCGGGGCCAGGTACCCCGTCGTACCGCGCACCGTCGTCACCACCCGGCTCTGCTCCTTCCCCATCAGCTTCGACAGCCCGAAGTCCGACAGGAGCCCCCGGAACCGGTGGTCGAGGAGGATGTTCTCCGGCTTCACGTCCAGGTGTAGCACCTTGGCGCGGCAGTCGTGATGCAGGTAGGCCAGAGCCTTCGCCACGTCGACGGCGACCTGGTAACGCTGCGCCCACGGCAGGCACCGGCGGTCGGTGCCGGCAGCATGCGGGAAGATCCACTTGTTGAGGGAACCGTGCTCCATGTACTCGTACACGAGGAAGCGGGGGCCGCGCGGGACGAGGCAGAAGCCGAGGAGGCGCACCAGGTTGACGTGCTGCGCGCTCGCGATGGCCGACACCTCCGACTTGAACTCCTTGTCCACGTGCTCTGCGCGGTCGATCCGCTTCACCGCCACGGCCGTGCCGTCGTCGAGGATGCCCCTGAACACCGTCCCCGATGAGCCCCGCCCGGCCACGCACTGGAAGTTGTCCGTGGCCACAGCGAGCGCCTCGAAGGAGAACTTGCTCGGCAGCCCGGCGACCTTGCGGAAGAAGCTGTACTCCCCACGCAGCTCCTCGCCGTTCAGCGACGGGCGCCTCGCCATGCACTCGACCAGCCTCCGCGCCCTCAGCGTGTGGTGCAGCAGCGTCACCACAGTCGCCGCCAGGACGGACGACAGGATGACGGCGGTGGAGAGGTAGAACGGCCTCGACAGGTGGAAGCAGAGGTAGAGAGCGAGCTCGAGGGCCACGAGCACGGCGACGGCCGCGCCGGCGAGGACCTTGGCCTTCTTGCTCTCCATCGATCATGCCATCACCGGCCGGCAGGCGACGTAGCTCATTTGCACCGTCTCTCTGGCCATGATCCGTTCTTGCACTTCGTCGTGTTCCGAGTTTTGATTCGATGCTTAGTAAATATACGCTAGAGAACCCATGCTTCGTTTGTGCCTTCATGTTGTCCTGCGATTGCCTGCTGACCAGATCAAAAAGGATTGGAATGCAAATGATACCTTGTCATCCCGAATTCGTCCTGAATCTCGTGTTCAGAGAAGAAACGATGCGTATTTACACGGTCAAGCGAAGGAAAGAGCTCAGTGATTCAACGCCTCGAGTGACATCAGTGTATAGTGAGGTGTGTGGTGTTGGCGTCTGCAGCTTGGCCAAATCCAAGACTCATTTTTTGATGGGTAAAGGTAGACTTCTCGAGTAACATCAATGTTTTATGAATCACATTATTTGTATGACCAATTCTCTGAAAAGAAAAAGTATGTTTCCAAGGCCCTCTGCTGTTCCAAGTCACGAGAGCTGAGAACAGCAAACCACCAGGGCAACCAACAATCCTTTTGTTGTAGTATGACTGAATAACAGCAGGAGCATCCTATGGATGGAACAACATGGACACATATCGGTTCAATTGGACCACACAAGAGTGAAATTAACTAAACTGAAGTACTGAGCACCGACGCAAAAGGTACACATAAGCCAAATCACAGTTAAACATAACATTCCGCAAAGCGATTCATCAACAGGCCAAAACATAATCCAAATTACAGCTGATGTAAGTTGAGGGCCAAATTCATGCAAAAATAGTATGGATGATCCAGTGTGCTAAAACAAAAAGGGAATTATATAGTTGAACAAACTACAATATGCAGGGACACCTAAACAACAAACCATACCAATTGAGCGTAATCTGATTTAGAGATACGAGGGGGAAGCCAAAAACTTTTCAGAAAACTAGATTCTTTTAGCCCAGTTTTAGGAAAACGTTGTTTGGCTGATCCGACAAACCTGCGGATAAGGAAAACTCATTTTTCGTAAAACCTAGAATTTCGCGTTTTGTTAAAAACGTTGTGGTTTTTAACCGAACCAGTTTCTCATATCCTTATCCCAACGGATCGCTATTTCTCCGCTCCAGGCTCCACACAGCGTATTGTTCTTCGGCGCCTCCTTGCGCGCCAAAATTTCACATTTGTCGTCTGCACACGATAAAAAAGGAGCAAGGGAAGAGGAGCAGCCGGGGAGGTTGACTGATGTGCTTGGCGTCGGCGGCGTGGCGTGGAGAGAGAGGAGGAAAATGGAATGGCGAAAGTAGGAGAAAGAGGATGGGGGAGTGACGGCTGATGAAGTGACGAGTGTCTCTGGTCAAGGGGAGGGGGTTGATGCAGAAGATCGGATGGTTTACACATGGCAGGGAAGTTTGATCCAATGGCTAGAAGGTTTAACGTTAATTACACTATTTTTCCGATCCCACCCTTCTTCTCATCTGAATTCTCTCTCCTCAAATGCCGATTCACGACTTCTGTCTGAAGATAAAAACCAGATTTCCTTGTCTTCTTCCATCGAAGCCTATGCCTAAGCCCATGGGCAACTAGGGCTGATCTTTGGCTCCATCAATTCGAAGACACGTGTAGCTACAAAACACCTTGATTAACCATGGTGATATAGTGGCTTTTGGATTTGTTTTATAAATAGCAACAGTTTTAGAGAAGTTGTACGGAGAGAGACACTCGCGTGCGATTTTGGTCAAAATAAATAAAATCATTATAGTGTCTACTACAATCGATCAGTAGACCTTACATTGAAAAGATATTCCGTTTAAAAGGTAGACACTGATAAAAGCTATTTACTATAAAAAAGGTAGCTTTTATAAAGCCAGTACAAGCAGGGCTTTATGATCGGCTTGCCCAGCAACTACTCCAAAGTTCACTCAATTTGATTCTTATTGGAGGTATTTGTCAAGGTTGGCTTTTCGTGAGCCCTATGGCTGATGTACCTCAAACCTCGTCAACTTTGTGGATATCATTGAAATTCACATACTGCTAATACTATAGGTTTGTAAGGATTTACAGCCATACTAAAAATGCCATACTACAATTTAAAGTTCAGATCGAGTCACCGAGCTTAAACCAGATCTCATGCGTTAAATCATATAGCCAATACGTGTGTTGCTAAACTTAATCGAGAGACACGTGGCATGTTACCATTGGCCCTACACATAACATTGCGCAGGGCACCCTTCATCTGAGCGGAGAGCTCATGACCTGAATAAAAAACTTCACTTATCTAGTTGGGCATGGAGACACCCTAGATGCGTAAACACGGGACAAAGTAGTTGTACATATACAATCAATCAAAAGCTAAAATTCACTACTTATGAATTTTCTTAAATAAATAAATAGAACGACTTTCTCGTCGTTGTTTCGAACTGACTTATCAAGATAGTCTTTTCGAAATGATTTATCGGTATTCGATTCGTTCACACAAACGCTCATGATAAAACTAAAAGTCATAAGTTATAACCATAAAGCATAGTGGAAAAGAACGCATCCATAGAGTGTTAAAGATGTATCAACTGTATAATCTCTTACTTAAAAATTTAACAATGTATCAACTTAGATCACGAAAATCAAAGCACAATCCGAGGGCGGACAATCATGGTCACAACTCTTTAAAAATCGCGCAGCTCCATAAACCCTAGAAGGCTAGCAGCGGCCCCCTCCACCAAACACACAAAAACCCCTCGCCTGCTCTCCCTCCCTCCCAGTCCCGCCTCCACACCTCTCTCCCGATGGCGTCCCTCCCGAACGCAGCCGCCGCCTCAGCCGCCGGAGGCGCGGGCGTGGTGGACAAGGAAGTCGACTTCGCCAACTACTTCTGCACCTACTCCTACCTCTACCACCAAAAGGGGATGCTCTGCGACCGCGTCCGCATGGACGCCTACCACTCCGCCGTCTTCCGCAACGCTCCCCACTTCCGCGGCAAGGTGGGAGATACCCCTCTCCACCCCCTACGCTCCCTTAAAAATTCGATCTTTGCTGCAATTTTGGCTCCGGCTTGATGGATTTGGTGGATCTATCAGGTGGTTCTTGATGTGGGCACTGGGAGCGGCATCCTTGCCATCTGGAGCGCGCAGGCTGGCGCCAGGAAGGTGTATGCCGTCGAGGCGACCAATATGGCGGAGCACGCCCGCGAGCTCGCCCGCGCCAACGGGGTCGCAGACATCGTCGAGGTGATACAGGGGTCCATGGAGGACGTTGTACTGCCGGAGAAAGGTAAGTCATGATTTCTCGATTGGTTGTTCTTAGTTTCTGCAATCTGCATCGATGGTAAAGGGGAAAAAATGACGTGGCTAGTGGCATGATATTCCAACCATATGAACAACACAAAGCCTAAGACTTCATCTCAAAAGGAAAAAAGTTCAGATGTTTAATCAAAATGTGGAATATATGATGTATTGAGTATTGATTACTTCGTTTCTGTCTATTGTTTGGAACGGCAGTGGATGCCATTATATCAGAGTGGATGGGCTACTTTCTCTTGAGAGAGTCAATGTTTGATTCCGTCATTTGCGCACGTGACCGTTGGTTGAAGCCAGATGGTGTAATGTAAGTCAAGTGAAGGATGTGTATATATACTTCTATCTGCGCTAGTATAGACAATAGGAGTAATGAATTTAGGGTTCACTCTCTTGATTCCGCCAAATGTGAACTGTGATTTGTTACATGTGTCTGATCAAAGAGTCTAGGGCAAGTTAGGTTAACAAATATGCGATCTGAAATCTTTTGATTTTGTAAGATGGCAATACCCTTTTGATTCTGTTGTTGGCGCAATCAAAACACAGATGCACCTGATGTAATCTTTTTTTTCTGTAGGTATCCTAGTCATGCTCGGATGTGGCTAGCACCGATAATAAGTGGTTTAGGTGACAAAAAAATGGAAGATTTGGATATTGCTATGAATGACTGGAATCTATTTGTTGAGGATACCGAGTCTTATTATGGAGTCAACATGCATGTTTTGACAAAGGCATATCGTGTAGAACATGAAAAATACTATCTCAAGGTATGTCTGAATTAGTAGAAATGCCAGCGTGTTTGAGCTGTTCTTTTGGATTGCATGTGCTCTGTGCAAAAATGCAATGCGAACAAAATCTTGTAACCATATTTGTAGCTTTAAGTGGCTACCAAGAATTCATTCATGATAAAGGTCAAGATGCATCAATAATGTTTTCAGATTCATTCCAAAATTATCCTGGATGTTACTAAGAGCTAGATTATTTGCGCACTTATTTCTCTAATCAATCATGACTGCAGTGATGGATGCAAATTTCAGGTTTTTGGAGTTTATGACTTGTTTTCTATGTGCAATATAGGATCAATGTTTTATCAATTTATCATCTTTTCAGGACTTGTTCCTAATTGTTGTATATACATGTTTTCATGTGCCTTTTCTCCCAAGCTTAATGTACATATGGTTGTATTCTTCTGCAGTCTTCAATATGGAATAATCTTCATCCAAACCAAGTTATAGGGCAAGCTGCTGTTATTAAGGAAATTGATTGCTTGACAGCAACGGTTGATGAGATTCGAGAAGTTAGAGCGCAAGTTACATTGCCAATCAGCCAGGATAGAACAAGATTAGCGGCACTAGCTGGATGGTTTGATGTTCATTTTCGGGTATGCCAAACTGAATTGTTACTCAATTCATCTCATGAGTTGTGATAGTATTACATTTTACTTAAATGGGAGATGCTCACTGTCAAGCTTGTTACAGCGTCGTGGTGGTGCTGGGTGGACGCCATTGGCGTTCGCTGCGGCTTGGGAGGGGGGAGGCGGCGGGGGGAGGAGGCGTGGGGGGGTGGGTGGGGAGGCGGCGGACGGGGGACTGGGGGAGACAGCGGCAGGGAGAGGAGTCGTCGCGGGAGAGACAGGATGGGAGAGAGAGGAGAGACGGGAGAGAGAGAGGTTATGGGGGGAGGGGAATGGGAGAAAGAGGGGTTATGAGGTGACTGTATGCATGTGTACAGCATGTGTATGGCGTTCGCCTAGGCGTCCAGACACCATGGTCGCCAGTTACGCCGTGACAACCATGCTCACTGTTCTCTGTATGACCTTTTAGGGGAGCAAGCAAAACCCTGCAGTTCAGGAAGTTGAGTTAAGTACAGCTCCAGATGAGAATGGTGGGACTCACTGGGGTCAGCAGGTTGGTTCCCTGGACTATAAATCAGTTTTTTTGTCATTGCAGAAATTTGTTACCAGCTATAGTCTTAGTTTTAAAATGATAAATTCTTTGTTCCTCAACTTGTGAGCGCTGACACACATAAAAGAGGAAATATGTAAAGAGAAGGAAACAAAACTTGAGTCCTTTTGAATTTCTTACGTAGGAGCAGAGAGCAAAATTCGGTACTCAATTAAAGTGAAATATGTTTATTTCAATGACACCCGTCTACATATGAATTCTTTTATGTGAAACAATATATTGTTTCAATTGCTTATGTCATGATGGAAATGCGCATCATTTCATAGATGATAGACTATAGTTGTCTGGCACAATTCAACAGGCATTTGCTTTTTTTTTTTCAAGGTATTCTTGCTGACTCCACCTCTGAGAGTAAATGAAGGGGACGATGTTAAAGTTTCTTTCTCGATGGTTCGCTCAAAAGAGAATCATCGGCTTATGGATCTGGAGTTCACCTATGAGTTGCATGAGTCATCTGGCAAGCAGCTCCCAGCAATCACAACCAAGATTTACTTAGAGTAGAGCAAGGTTCGGTTCTCAAAACTACAATGTTATTGAATTTTGCTTATTCAATTGTTTCAATGCAAAATACATAGGCAGCCGTGGGGTATTGAAATTCATCGTGATACCCATCTATGAAGTGCACTGCATTTTATTGCATTGCTTAATACTAGGATTCAACCTAATCTGACCATTTTGTGTTTATATATTGACAGAACACTGACTGGATTTGATTCGTTTGATGAAATGTGGGGTAGCGGTTACCAAGTGTCCTCTGTGTCGCCAACTCTAAAACCTTCCTCGTAATTCGAGAAACATTAGTCCCTGGTGTGTTTGTTTTTCATAGTATTATGGCCTAATGGCCACCATTTGTAATACTATGCAGGATGTGTACAATGAGACCATGAGGCATGGTGAAGCGGCAGAGATTTTGTTGTACGAGTAACTTAATTATTTGATTGGGCAAGTAATGGGAGCTATTGCTTCTCCATGTTGATGTTTCGTGAACCTGCCTGATGTTAGCGTTAATGCTAATCCTTATTCCGGTGTGTAGGAACATTCAATGCCGACGTGGTAGGTTAGTCGCTGAAATTATGCGCCAAATTTATAGAAAAAGCGGATTTTGCTGCTGAACTGCCTGTCCGGATTCCTTTTGTTTGCCGGAAATCTATTTCCGGTTTGAGCTTGTGTTCAATAGGGTAGTGGCGTAGGAGGAACAGCACGGTTTGTGCTGCCGGCATCAGCACGAGCCTCGTCGAGTCCTGCTCCTGCAGGCGGGGCCGGCGTCGTGCCGAGCCGAGTGTGCCGCGAAAGGCGTCCTGGAGTCGGGGATGCGGCGGCCGGTGCGCGAGTGTTTGCTCCCCGTGGAGGTGGAGTGCAATCGGCACGTCGCTGCGGTCGCACAGGTGCGTGAGGCGCGGAGTCGCCGGCGAGCCACGTTGCCACAGCGCAGCCGCACACCCATCCGTCCGTCAGATGAGACGGCGCCCGACTGGTGTGAGTTGACACCAAGGTTCCAAAACCTGAAACTGGGACTAATCCCGGTCAATAGCCGGTAACTGTAACTGATCGATTATCGAAAATTTCAGAAAAAATTTGGATGAATTTTGTAATTTAAAATTTGAATTTAGACGATTTAAAACAGGTAACCGTTCCGGTAACCGGTCAAAAACCGATAAAACAGTTAAAAAAAACCAGAAAATGACCGAAAAAACATAGAAGAACAATAATTGATGTATATTTACTTCATACATTAGTAATCTAGCGTAACAAATACCTAAATTAACATAAAAAGTACATCATATAATTATAAATCTAAAATTACATCCGATTTTTCTGGTAACCGGCAGACAATTACCGCTGGTTTTTTCAACTCTGGTTGGCACACACTAGCGAGCGAAGTGCAGCCGGCTCTCGTGCCGTCTGCCGACGTGTCCACCAGGGTTGAGGGCCGCCGAGCCGTCGGGCGGCGTGCCCACAATTTGTCGGTGACTGCATCTGCATCGCAGCGTAGAGAGTCAGAACGGATTCGTGCGTTCTTTCCACGGTCCATACCCAATTTTGTCGGTCCATTTCATTCGAAAAAGGATTCAATTCAATACACACAGCTCTCCACAAACCACACGCACATTTATGTAGTATATACAGACGCAAGTACTTTCTGTAAATGCTTGGCTAGGTTACGTGATGATCAAAACAGGGTTCGTAGTATGTACCCCCACCCACCCAAAAAAAAGAGCGTAATATAAATGTAGGACTGTAACAAGCATCTGCAGCACAAAAACACAGCAGGTTGCGCCGCCGATCTTCTGAGTGGTGCACACAAGCACCTCCCATAGCAGTCTCAGCTTCCTCTATATGAGACAACATGATGGCTGTTCTTTTCATGTCAAATTGAATGGTCTCTTCGTCTTTTCTTCTTCTTCTTTTGTGTTCTTGGCTTACTTCATCAACAAAAGAGCGTCTCTGTGTCGCCCTAGGAGGGTCAATGCGGTTGCCGCAATGTGATGAGCAGTTAGGCCAGCCATGTCGAGTTGCTCAGCGGTTGAAGCGTGCTCTATGTACCTGTCTGGCAGTACTATGGGTCGCCACTGCAAGTAAAAAATAAGATGGTATCATTTGGGATTAGCATGCAGAAATAACAGGAATTTATGGAACAGAGGGCATCCAAGTGAAATTTCTACAACCGAAGAAAGAGAACACCAAAGTGTGTGACCATCGCGAGTGAAGCTCCATTGCAAGAATGCAGAATGCATTTCATGCTAGGTACTCAATTAGCAAGACAATAACCAGCAAAGCTAACTTGTGGTGAGGGTTAAATCCCTACCTTTATTCTGCCATCAAGTAAACCATCGAGTGAAATAAATTGGGAGACATGTGAGCCAAAGCCACCAACAGTTCCTTCTTCTACTGTGATAAGAAAATTGTGCTGCTGGCATAACATTCTGATTAGATCAATGTCAAGTGGCTTGCAAAATCTCGCATTAGCAACTGTTGCTTGGATACCAAAGTTGGATAGAAGAGATCGAGCTATCAAGCATCTCTGGACCACCTCACCATAGCCAAGAAAAGCTATCTCTTGCCCCTCGGCAAGAATCTCTCCTTTACCAATCTGAAACAGGGTACAAAAACTAAGCTCTTTAAAAGTTGGCATGCACCAGCCATAACGCAATAAGGTTGAGCGGCATAAAGGCATTGTCAGTTTATTACTACTTGCTAGGCAATTGAAACAACTTTACTTTTAGGTACATATAAGTTCAGCCCAGCATTAGTGTAACTACCACTTGAAAGATGGTGGCTTTCAAGTTGTATTATTTTCAAGTGATGTCTACTTAGGATCAAAGAATAAATAGAAGTAAAGCTACCTCAAGTGGATTCCCATATGTGAAAATGCCACTAGTCCCAACAATTGCACCCCTAGGGTACCGGAAGCAAATGGGTCTGTCCTCAATCACTGCAGCTGTCGCCACCATGTCAATAAGTTCATCATCATTAGATGGTGACATGACAATCATGTTTGGCATGCATGACATGAATGTAATATCAAATGGTCCTGAATTAGTTGGCCCCTCAGATCCCACCAGACCTGCACTTGTGATCGCAAATCGAACTGGTATCTTTTGCATGTCCACATCTTCGACTATCTGGCATACACATGAGCTTTATGAAATGTAATATACTTACATTAAAGCAGCCTTGCAGATTAAGTGGATTAGCTAAGCCTGTACCCACTATTTTAGAAACACTATCTATCATTTGAAGAAATTTCCAGTAGATGAAATATGGGTTACTAAACCTAATAATGAAGTTACTACTGTTACAACAGTAAAAAAGTGCTATTACAGTCCAATAATTGTTATTAACCATGTAATTAAATTGTACCATGACTCCATAAGGCAGAGAGGGAGCGGATAGGAGGGAACAGGTGAGGAGGGGTGTTGAGCTAGCAAAAGGCACCTGATCATATGCTCTCTGGAGAAATGTGGATGGAATTACGCAGAAAGGCTTTAAACCTCCGCAGGCCAAACCAGCGGAAAAGGTAACAGCATGTTGCTCGGCGATCCCCACATCAAAAAATCTGTCTGGGAATCTAGACTGAAATAAACGGAGTGATCGATCTATTCCCATGCCTCCATGAACCACCACAACACGCTTGTCATTCTCTGCTTCTGCTATTAGTGCTTCTACAAAGCAATCATTATACGTCCTAGAAAGGCCATTTTCTAGAAATCTTAAAAGATCTTGGCTTGAACCTGAAGGCCCTGTTATCAGTAAAAAAAGGTTAATCAATTAAAGCTTCGTCTGTCTGTAACTTTGTTTATATAGCTTGACTATTCAAAGGCATGTAGTAGGATCCCAAAGGACAATAATGCCATAGTTCACCAGTAGATAACACTTTCAGTTATATTGACTAGTATGTGGCACCTTCAAGAAACCCCTAAAGGTTGTGATTGATGCTAATCCTACAGGCGAGAGATCATTTACACATTTCAATTGAAATACTAATCATGAATTCTATCATTTTATAAACAGTATGGCTTTGGCATGCTTATTGTCACTTAAAACAAATCCTTGTCATGCATCGTTTCCTTCCTCCCATATATGGTTCACTCATCCCAGTGTGCTTGTAACAGAGCAAGAGATATTCAGAATATAACAAGACAGTTTGTACTGCCTTTTGATTTAGCAAGCAAGCATAACAGCATTCATGTTATCATAGGATTGCACAAAATTTTGTTAATGATTTGTAACCACACACCTTCCTCATTTGGAGTTATCTCACTTTGTAAATTTCCACCTGAGTCCTTTTCATTCTCAGTAATTACATGTACAAGTACTGGGCCAGTTGAATCTAGAGTTGCAACCTCCTTAAGTACACAGATGAGATCATCAATATTATGCCCATCGATAGGCCCAATATAATACAATCCAAGTTCTTCGAATAGAGTTGCTCCATGAGGGCCTATCATACCACGAGCATACTCATCAACTTTGGCAGCAAATTCATGCATCCCTTTACCAAACCATTTGGAAAACCCCTAGGAAGAAAACAAAATTCAAATATCAAAATGGGAAACTCCAGATACTGTAAGACTATTGCTATTAAGAAAGTACAAAGGTTCACAGCCCCCATGCCAAAAGTTTCTGGAAGCTCTTCATCCCTTTTGTACAATGACAAGTTCATTACCATTTACTAGGCTTTACAGCATTAAGTTGGAAGTAATTATAATTACATTTGTCAATGCCAGTTTGTTTTTAAAGAAAAGCAGCATTGGAATGTCCAGCTAGGTATACCATAATCAAGAAATAACAGGACAAAGTTTAATAGAACTATGTGCATGCTAACAAGTTTAATGAAATATCTAATGGTAATGAAGTATCTAATACACTATGCCTTGTACACAAACAAAAACTTATACCTTTGCAGCCTCTCTAAACTTCCTAAATCCTTTGCTGGATTGAATCTTGCTGAGAGCACTAGAAAAGGCATTAACTGACATCTTTGGTCGACCATCTGCTTTTGGAAGTAAGGTGTGCCGGCTGTCATTTAAGATAACTACCATGTTAGAATCAAGGAAACCAGCATGTCCCATTGCCTCATATACCTGACCAGCCATAGTTGTCCAATTACTTATAACTGTTACTATTCGATTTTTCCTCCCACTTATATCCCTTGCGACCGCCATCCCTGACAAGAGATCATTTTCACGCTATAGAAAGAAAAGGAAATGATTCGATATAAAAGAAGAGAACACGACAAGATTCATGATTGAGTGTAGGAACAGAACTTAGATTTAATAGGCCGTGCAAACTTTTATAATGATTATCCAATCAACTAGGAACATAAGATACTTAATTTCATGTGCTTCACTGCTGATCTTGCACACAAGGGATAGGAAGCTGAGTGCTAAACATCACAACTTATATTAGACTTTTTATTACATTTTTAGTTGAAGCTCTCTTGGCACTGCATACATACCTTGACTTGAAAAGCAAGATACACAGATTTTGAATTTTCCAAGTAGCCAAACCATAGATAAAATGTATGAAAATAAACAGAAATAAGAAAATAGATGCAAAGTTTCGTACAAATCCCATAGGCATTGCGATAGCTGGATAGGTCTCTTGTAAAATAGATACTACTTGATGTGTAAGGCATGAATGCGATAACAAAGCAAATACTGTACCAAGGCCGGCAGAAAGACTATTGCATCCATGTCCAGCACCAAACGGATCATACTCACTCTCGAAACGAGATGTGAAACCTGAAAGGCCGTTTTTCTGTTTAATAGTATGAAAGAGAGTGCGCCTTCCTGTGAGAATCTTGTGTGCATATGCCTGTTGATGAGACTCTTATTGATCACAGAAGACAGAATTTGCCATTGTATGAAATGGTAATTCAGTAGCTATTTATTGAAAGCAAAGCCTTAGTACAAAGTCAATAGAGAGAGATCTCATACATGCTGACCAGCATCCCATAGTATCTTATCCATAGGGGCATTGAAGACATAATGTATAGCAATAGTCAGCTCCACGATTGAAAGGCCAGTGCTACATGGTTGGCATTTTCTGGACATTATGAAAGATATCTCTGATCGAACTTCATTAGCTAGCTGCTTTAGCTCCTATTTTTTGGATATGCAAGTGTCAAAATTTTCTCAATCATAATACTGTGAGAGAGTACGCTTAAGATAGTATGACTGACGACCTTACTAGATAGATTTTTCAAATGAATGGGTGCATCAATCGTGTCCAGAATTGGAGTGGGGTCCTTCTCCCAGAAAAAATCATCAACCTCTGGTAATGCAGTCACTCTTTGAATCAAGCCCTATACAAGAAAGAAAAGTTACACTATGTGATTATAAAGGCCGGAATTATTTTTCAGGCACAAATCGATACAAACATGATATCCTGTGACTAAAGCCCACGCAATATACTACAAAGCTCAAAACTTCTTTTCTGATTTATGTGTTGCAGCTCTGGAAAAGGAACATACCCTTAATGACGAAGAGGATGCCAGTGTTTGGCATGGCTTCAAAAATGATGTATTGCATCTCAAGTACAGACGAGAGTGGAAACGGTAACTTGTTGAGTGCAGAAGAGCAGATTCCTCACAGACCAAATTAACAGTAGGTGGAGACTGCAGAAATGCTGCACCCATCCTGGACACTAGCTGATGCCCGATAACCTGCAATTTATCTATTAGCATGAGACAGTTCCTGAATTGAAAAACAATAAACTTAAGCGTGGACACCTAAATTCAATCCTAATCATTATCCTCATATATGTTCTAGATGAGCACACAAACAAGTATCAGCAGGGGCGGACCTAACGTGGGGCGAAAAAAATTGGAAAATAAACTGCTATTAGTACTCCACCACGCAAGAAACCGCATGGATTGGAGTACCCATCCCAGAAAGAAAGATTTGGATGAGAAAGTTGTTCACAGCAAAGAAAAGATACCCCGAAGAGGATGTCGACGGGGGGACCTCCGGCTGGAGCTCACCGCGCCGGTGATCTGGTTGGGTAAAGCAGCGAGTACGAGAGGGGCGGCATGGCTGC
The DNA here is from genome assembly GCA_036346265.1 of Melocanna baccifera. Classification (NCBI taxonomy): domain Eukaryota; kingdom Viridiplantae; phylum Streptophyta; class Magnoliopsida; order Poales; family Poaceae; genus Melocanna; species Melocanna baccifera. The sequence continues at coordinate 26,553,682 of CM070692.1, read as the reverse complement.
AACGGCGGCTCGGCGGTGGAGCAGCAAGCCGGAGCTCGCCAGAGCCAGCGTGTGGACGGCCAGCGACGTTGGCGTCGTCGGGAGCGGTGGTGATGTGTAGAGGATTCGGAGAAAGCAGTCGGGGATGGAGTGTGTGGGAGGAGTTAATGGGTGTTACGTCCGCTCGTCGACTGGGGATCGCCGCCGGCCGGCCGTAACAAATTCATCAGTGTGAACGCACGACGAATTTGGGGATCGGGACAGAAGCAGATACAGCGAAGAGAGAATTGGGGATCGGTTACGGCTTGTGGATTATTACGGTTTCTCCCAACATGGAAACAGCATAATAGTTTTTCTAAAATAATTTATCACTATCCAATTTATTTATACAAATAATCACACTAAAACTATAAATCATAATTCGTAACCATAGATTATAAACTACAATAAAAAACCCACCGATAAAAGTATCAAGACCTAATACACAGCAGTCACCGGTACTTCTAGCCAACCACTTCACTCTTCTCTGATCGTATTCTCCATTTTTTTAAACTTACGGTTCCTTTTAAATAAATAAATAAAATAATTTATTTATCAACTTTTTAAATCTTTCAAATAATTTATTTAAACAGTTTTTAAAAATAATTTATTAATTTATCAGTATTGTTCGTTGGCACAAACTCGCACGCGCCAGGGAAAAAGACGAAACAAAGCTAGATTTGATATATTTTGCAACTAAAATTACAAAAATAGTCGTATAAAAATGGTATTAGCAAAAATAGCGTTTTAATTTTGCTTGTTAGTTAGGTGTATAAAAATAGTATTGACAAAAATGGTATTTGCCACGTTAATTAGCCTGCCTAATCACCTATCGTTTGAAGGTATGGCGGTAGGCTCACCTGTCGTCCGCTGGTCAGGCAGTAGGCGTCTGTCGTTCGATGGTGGGGCGGCAAGCAACCTGTCGTCTGCCCGCGGGGCGACAGGGGCCACACGTTATCCTTACGTCACTGTCAACCAATCACCAAACGACAAAAACACTATTTTTGTCGATATCATTTTTATATAATTATTTTTTATAATTTTAATTACAAACATTATCAAATCTGCCTTTTTGTCGGAAAAAGACCACGCAGTTGAAAACAAGCCTCTCCTTATCCCCCTTCCTCTCTCTGGTGAAGGTAGTGGATAGCACGGCTCGGGAGGGATAAGAAAAATGGCGGCTTTGGCTTTCCGCTCTCCGTCTCCGTCTCGTCCCCTCGCCGCCGGCAGCCGCGCGTCCTTAGCAACGGCGGCTGCGTCCGGTGAGCCCCGCGATACCTCCTTTCTTCTCCTCCCTCTTCTTCCCACGCTCACTGGATGCTTGCTCATTTGCTTCTTTCATTTGTGGGAACCGAGGTGTTTGATTTGATGTCCCATTGTGTCAGCTTTGGTAGATCGAGCCTGTGTAGTAAGTGCATGGTGGTTATTGTCACGCCTACCTAGTGCTCGAGCATATGCCCGAAAGGATTTGGAAGTGTGTGTGTCACAACCTTCGTTTGCTTGAAAAGTTACACGAGCTGGAGACGCTAGATTTTGCATTGTGGCTTTTGTGATTCAACGAACATATAATGGGCCTTGAATTGGAGACATGGATTGCTAGCTCACTTTACACTACATTGTAAACATACTAGATTGAGATTATGTACTGGTCGCAATCTTTATGCCTGATGTTTATTGCAGAAAATGCGAAGGCAGGTTTGTCTTATCTCGAAGATTTTCAAAAGTCGTGTCTTACTACGGTCTCACCACTCCACCATATATAAACTTGTATGTGCAGTCATCTTGTTGATATTGTTCTCAACAGATTTGAGTTGTGTTGTTCAAGATGTTTTAAAAAATAACTCAGGATGCTCTGGAACCTTACATGAGCAAGAGGATGGTTGAACTTCACTGGGGTAAGAATAATCAAGATTATGTGGATGGCTTGAATAAGCAGCTTGCTACCAGCCCGATGTATGGATACATTTTGGAGGAGCTGATAAAAGAAGCGTACAACAACGGAAACCCATTACCAGAGTATAACAACGCAGCCCAGGTAATTTGATGCCTCTTTTGTTGAATTTCGTTTTATATCATTTGCTTTCCATTACTTGGGTATTTTATCTCCACACACTGAGATTTAACCCTAATAGCTTCATTGGACCTGAGTCACTGTTGCAGATAGCTGAGACAAGGATACAGCAGTATGCTTATTCCATCTTCTGATATGCAGGTCTGGAACCACGACTTTTTAGGGAATCAATGCAGCCAGAAGGTGGTGGCTCACCTGAGGGAGGCGTGCTGCAGCAGATTGAGAAGGATTTTGGCTCATTTACTAATTTCAGGGAAGAGTTTATTCGCTCAGCCTTATCACTATTGGGGTCTGGTTGGGTTTGGCTTGTCTGTAAGTTTCCCTTTTCATCTTCTTTGAATTACAAACACTATTGATTCCGGTGCTGCCTTTCTGAACTGCTGCTTATAAAGATATCTTCTGAAGTCTGATTCATACTCTGCTGAATGGTTGCTTGTTGCAGTGAAGAGAAAACTTTCAGTACTTCATACACGAAATGCCTTTTGCCCACTTGCTTTTGGTGATATTGTATGTTTACTCAACCATTTTGTTGTTGTTGTTGTTGTTGTGCGTTCTGTATCAAAATGTTGAGCATAACATCCCCAGTTTAAACCTTTGCGATGACATCCCATGTCCTCTTCTCTTGCAGCCAATTATCCGCCTAAACTTGTGGGAGGTAAGGAAATTGACTCTGTGTTTAGATCCTACCGTGTGTGAAATACTTATGTTTCTCCTTTTCTGTTTAGCATGCTTTTGTTTATAATTTCATCTAGCGGTGTTTCCTCTCTCTCTTGTTTTCTGCTCATTACCTACATTTAAAATTTAACAAGTTTGTACTAATCTATCAGAAAACATCTATGGTGTTTCCATTTTAGTGATGCAGGATGACAGGCGAGCGTATGTTATGAACTTTATGGACCATCTTGTCTCTTGGCTACACATGATGCGTGCTGAGGCTTTTGTGAACCTTGGTGAACCAACTATCCCAGTGGCATGAGATCATATGGATATGACATGGCGATGTCTATGCATATGTTATCATTGAGGTAATATTTTTCAGCATTACACCTGGCATATGTGCATCTTAATCACGTAATACACCATTAATTCCCTGGGTGTGGGATGGTTCATACATAATCAAACCAGGGCATCATTCAGTTTTTCTATGCATGTTTTTTCCAACTATGAGGTAATCTTCAGTAGTAGCAGTGCCAGAAGTCATTCTCCTAGGAACATTGATAAATCATGTAATGTTCCTTCTCATGGAACAACAAGGCTTTTTACAAAGCTGGCATATAAGGCAATCAAATATTGGGATTTAGACTCAAGGCTCAAGCACATGCAGCTGGGAATAGCTGGGTGCAGGTGACATGGCACTGTTTCTTTGGTTGGGCTAGGAACTTAGGAAGTAGGGAGCATGCTTGGCGGGTGAAGCAGAAAAGGTGCTGAAATTTGGTTGCATCTGAGATTGTGCAGAGGTATATGGGGCTGGCAAAGAGCCTCTGCTTGGATGGGGGTTGGGCAGTTTCTTTTAGCCTTAGGGAGTGCAGTTGATTAGGTGTCTGAACTGGAGAGAATTTTGAGTTTGCATTGCCAATGAGTTTAGCTAGCCTAGGATTCATTTGTCCACCTTTACAGTTACAGTTGGTGAAGAGCCCTTGCTTAAAACTTACATGCTATGGAGTTTCCTGAGAGATGTAGTCCCTCTTTCGGCTCAACTATATGTATATTGTTTAATCTATCCATTGTTGTGCCGAATCACTAAACTTTGTTCTTATGCACAAACCAGCACTTCCAATAAGGAATTAAGGATACATATCAGATGGATAACATTTAACTTCACTAGTAGTTTATCGTTGAATCTGTTTCGACTACATTAAGAACAAGTTAAAATTTTATATTTTTCCTTAACTTTTACTTCTGCCCTTGTTTAAGGTGGAGGTTTTATGTAAGGGTTTATCTTTGTTTATTTGTACTTATAGCAGGTAATATTCCTTTTTTTTTACAAAGGTTTAGCAAAGATTCCAAACCTGCCACTGAACAGATATCCTGTGAATTTTTTTAGCCATATTTACATATCACGTTGATGCAATATTCTGACAAAGGAATATTGTTATTAAAGCATGCACTGGACTTACTGCTTTCCATGTCCTGTGCTGAGCTATGATGCAGCGCGATGTTCTTGCACCCATCATATATGTCAGCACAATTGCCCGGGCCTACTTCCACAATTCTTTTGAAAATATCAAGTGATCCGCTTGTCTTCCCTTTGTCACCACAGATAAAAACAACGTTATTTGTTTTGAGATCTTCTATTGTGTTCCAGGAGCAGGTTATGCTAAAATTGTTTTTATCCCCTTTTTCATCCATTTGTCAGCAACACTGAGGAAATTTTGGATCAGATTCTACCCGAGTAAGCTGAGAGTTGCCAAGACAGCCTGACAGATACTTTATCTCATACCACCTCTTGTCATGCACGGTGATCTAGTGGTGAGCTTCAAGCAATGCAAAACAGGCCTTTGACACTTCCGAGCGATGGGGCATGCAGACTAGAGACTACGGGCTATCGATCGAAACGTTTACGCTTCAGAACAAGCTCCCATGATGCTGTTAAAACTTAGAGTAGTCCTAGTTTCCACGATTACTAGACATAGTTTCGTCTTTCTCTTGTAACAGAATTCAGTAATTCTGCATTGAGGCATGCCTGAAGTTTTTTTTTTTTTTTGCTCGGAATCCATTCAATGCACTCGAGTTGTGTACAGGTTAAGAAATACAAGCCAGAATTTTGGGCAGAAACATAGGGTAGACTCTCGGAACTGGAATGCAGTGCTTAGCAATCAGAAGCTCCAAACTTTCAGGACACACTGTTTGATATGGCATAGCTTGCTGCAGTCTCAGTTTTGACAAAAAAGAAGATCACGAGTACATTTTGAATATAACTTTTTGATTCCCCTGGTGCTCTGCAACTGCAATGACGACGGCTTCGTTCCTGCAGCAGCAGAGTCAGTGAACACTGGATTCATGTGCAAGACTAAATTGAGCTTAGTTAACCAGTAATCTGACCAAGTTTCCGCATATAAAAAGCTAAACTGTAACATCCTAATTTGCAACTTTTGAAAATCTAAGAGAAATTTAAATCTTTTGTTGATTTCCAGTCTTATTTAAAACTTTCGGTGTTCATTCAAGATTCTTGAATTCGATTTTCGCTAAACAATTTAATTAATGAAAATCAAATCGAGGAAATTTCGGATTCCCTTTGTAGGTCCAAAATTCAACTTCAAAACTAGAATTTGGAAATCCTGAAACCAATAATAGAAATTGAAACTAAAGGTTAATATTAAAATCTTTCCTATCCAATTTTCATACCCAAAACTCAAAATCAGGAGTTCAAAAATTATCTCTCGGAACTCGACAATTTCGAAACTCAAACTTTGACTCCAAAAATCCGAACTAAGTTTCAAATTCAAAGACCCTCAACTTTTTGGTTGTAAGTTAGGCAAATAGCTATAACTTTCTTATCATTCTAGTGAATTCTTTTCTTATACTTTTTTTGATTTAGTTCATTCAGATGTATAGAAACCTGCACCTATTATCTCTAAAAGTGGGGTATAAGTTCTATGTAATTTTCATTGATGATTATTCTCGTTTTTCTTGTTTTTCTCTATGTCTAATCATGGTCAGTTTCTTACGATCTATCACAGCTTTGCAACAATGGTTTATACTAGATTTGACTCTTCCATCCATACTTTTCACTGTGATTCTACTGGCGAATGCTATTCTGACATCTTTAGATAGTTTCTTTCTAAGTATGGCACTCTTTACCAGCCTTTCTATCCTGGTGCCCAAGCTCAGAATAGGGTTATTGAACGCAAACAACATCATTTGATTGGAACTGCCCGCATTCTTCTCCTTACCTCTCACACTCCACCCCAGTTCTAGGCTGAGGGTATTTCTAAGATAGGATATCCCATTAATATGAAGCCTTCTATTGCTCTTAAGGATATTAGTCTTATAGAGTGTCTCTACTCTCGAGCCCATCAGTACACTCATCTTCGTATTTTTGACTGCACTTGTTTTATTTTTGTTGTAACCTCATGAGCGCATCAAATTATCAGCTCAGCCAGTTAAGTGTGTATTTCTTGGTTATAGCTCTAAGTATAAAGGTTGTCGTTGCTATGATCCTTCTGCTCGATGGATCAGGATCTCATGAGATGTTATCTTTGATGAATCTCAACCTTTCTTCTATTGAGATTCGACTTTTTGTCCTGTTTTCACTGTTGAGATGATATTATGGTTATCTCTTTCTAACTCTTCACCCATTTCTCCACTATCATAGTCTTCCTCTAGTCTATCTCCAGTGATTCCTTCTATACCCTCTGTTGCCTCCTCTGTTGCCTCCTGCAGCACCGCCTCTTGTTCCTGCAACACCATCGTTTCGTTTTCTCTAGTGTTTACTACTCCAGGCATCCTCGTCCTTCACCAGCCTGCTCATCTGGTATCTTGCTGACACCTTCATATAATCCTCTTAATGATGCTCCTCGTTACACCTTCATGACCAAATATCCCTTTAGCCTCTTGATCATCTTGGTTTTGCTCCGATAGCTCCTCTCTCTATCACTGAGCCTAGTTCTTACCATGAGGCTGCTCCTTATTCTGAGTGGCAGCTTGTTACGGCAAAGGAACTTGATGCTCTTCGACGAATAAAGATTTGGGATATTGTACTGACACCTATGCATGATCGCCCTATCATACTCACCCATTTTGATGGTACTATCGAGCACTATAAGACCTGCCTTGTAGTTCGTGACTTCTAGCAGGAGTATGGTCATAAGTACGATGAGATTTTTGCTCTTGTTGCCTATATGACCACTGTTCACACTCTTATTGTGGTTGCTTCTATACGTTGGTGATCTATCTCTCAGCTAGATATTAAGAATACTTTTCTTAATGATATTTTGTATAAGGAGGTCTACATGTAGCCACTACCTAGGTATTCTGTTTTAGATGGGCACGTCTATTGTCTCCGTTGTGCTCTTTATAACCTCAAATAGGTTCTTCATATCTGGTTTACGCGTTTTACCTTAGTGATTACCATTGCCGGTTTCACTATCGATTTCCATGATTCTACTATTTTTGTCCACATGTCACCTTGGGGTAGAATATTGCTGTTTCTGTATGTGAATGATATGCTCATCACTGATGATGACTTCTCCTTCATCATATATATGAAGAAGCATCTCAGTTAGCAATTTTTGATGACTGATCTTGGTTCTCTTACATACTTTTTTGGGATTGATGTCACTTCTATACCTAAGGTCTACTACCTCTCTCACAAAAGTATGTCCAGAATCTTCTTGATCGTTTTAGACCGACTGACACTTATACTGCTGAGACTCTCGTGGAGCTATTCCGCCAGCTTCGTACCACAGATTCATGTCTACTCCGATGCAACTTAGGTCAGTGATTTTTCTAATCATCGTTCTCTTTCTACTTATTGTGTTTTTTTTTGGCTCCTCTCTGATTGCCTGAAAGACAAGGAAGCAGATCGCGGTTTCTTATTCAAGTACTGAGGCTGAAGTGGTTACTTAGTTGAGGTGGCTACTTGTAGATTTTGGAGTGCATGTGACGAGGCCTATGAATATTTTATCTGATAGTATATGTATTATCAGTATTGCCTGTGACCCAGTGAAACATAAACTCACCAAGCACATTGGTGTGTGCGCTTCATGTACTCACTTACAGGTGTGGAAGGGAGTGCTTGTTCTACAGGTTGTGCCTTCAGAGTTACAGATTGTTGACTTTTTTACGAAGCCACATACTATTTTACAACACACACACACTGCCCATTGGACCTTGGAAACACAATATTCATAACAGCTAGTCCTTGCTGATTGGTATGGCAGGTTAAGCTGTACAACACACACACACACACACTGCCCATTGGACCTTGGAAACACAATATTCATAACAGCTAGTCCTTGCTGATTGGTATGGCAGGTTAAGCTGCTCAACCTGCCTGGTGCACCAATGGCTGCGCATATCAACGTTGCAACAGAAAATTCAGAGTGACTCTAAAAACAATTGTTACTGCAAGACAGCTACAAGCATCTTCCCCTGTTCTTTTTTTTTGGGGGGGGGGGGATGGTTTTGTTCGCACGCGTAGCAGCAGTTATGATAATTTTAGGCAAAAATGGCGTGGTGGTTTCAGAATCAGAATCGGATGCTAATATGCCATACCAACTCAAACCACGATTACAATAATTTTGTTCAGAACACAAATGTTCGATCTGACAAAGTTTTCATCCACTACACGCTTATTATTTTTGCACAACCACAGGAGTCCACTAAATCTCGGGTAAGAAACGGAGGCCGAGCTCCGTCTTCATCTTGTTTCGGTAGGTGGTCTTGGCTTGGCATGACGGCCTAGTTGCAGCAGCAGCAGAGGCAGTCGAGGCAACACTCGCAGGTCTCATAACAGCAGAAGCAGCACAGGGCGGTGAAGATGCTGTGATCAAATGCACAGACATGAGAGAAGAGTTAGTGGACAACTAGTTCAGGATTGTAGCAAGATGAAATTTTCACAAAAGCACCGCCCTTTGGCAAAGAGCCGAAGAACACAACATGATTGTTAATTAATAGGACATCTTTTTACTGCGGTTTCATGTGCAAATTTAAACTGAGATTCGAGGTAATTTCGTCAGCTTTTGCTAGTCTGTTGCCTTCTAGATGTATGCTGCTGAGCTTGGCTCTCCTTAGATCTACAATTCTACTGACTTTTAACTATAGGCAATGAAGCATGAGCAACTGTTAATGGTATTGGCAGATTGCAAAACAAGAAAGACACGTGCTTTCTTCAGGTTAAGAAAAGCACTAATAAATGAATCTATGATCTGAAATTATTCAAAAAGTATGGTCCCCTGTGTTTGCTTGCCTCTCCAAAAGAGAAGAAGAACAAGATCCAGAATCTCTCACCATGCATAGAGGCAGCCCTTCTCCTCATGGCGCCTCTGCACATGCTCAAAGTAGGACATCTCCTGCGCCATTGGAGCGTTGTACATCTTCACTATCTGCTTCTAAGTACCAACTGTCTGACAAGTGGAGAGGGCAGGGAGGAAGGAACTCAAGGAGGGGGCAAGGGTTTCTCTTCTCTCCTTTTGTGGCTTGCAGGATTGCAAGGAGGACTGGATATTATTTATAGACTACGCTACAGCTGCCTTCAGTCCGGTTACCACCGGATTACGAAACTTCCACCCAGGCACTGCACTGCTATGCGTGTGACCTGCCCGGCTGCCCCAACCCCCAAAACTACCAACTATAAAGAAAAAAAAGTCAATCAAGCGCGTCCTATGAACGAGGTCATGAGAGGAATGGCCCATGGGTGTGTGCTTCGGGAACAAGATCCTCTCTTCCACTTTGTCTCTCCACTAATTGTGCCTGCAAGGTCAGCAACTCACAATATCTATTGGCTGCTATTGCTAGTATCTTCGTGTTTCATATCTTCGTGCGTGTTGTTGCAAGTTGCAAGTGCATCGTCTGTCAGGATAATTCTTTTGCAAAGTCAGATTCGCAAGTAACAAGCCACGAGGGAATATTTAGTGCAAAAGGACTATGGTAGTAAAATCTGAAAGTTTCATTGTCCTGACCATTGCAAAGTCTCAAATTTACTCCCTTTTAGGGAAATATACCGTGTACCAAGTGGTAAATAATTGTAAGAGATGGAAGAAACGATCATCCTGCAAGGGGCAAGAGGCTGGATCGAATTCCACAAAGACTGGCCAAACATTCCGTACTTATTCCGCAAAGGATTCAAGAACCAAGGGTTTGCGCAAACAACTGGACAAGTGTTTGGATCCCACACTGTTCCCTTAGTATGAGGATGTGACTGAATTTTAAGGGGGAGAAAAAGAATCTGACCATGCATACAGGCAGCCCTTCTCCTCTTGGCGCTTCTGGCAGTGACCATAGTAAGACATGTCCTGCGGCGGCGGAGGGTTGTACATCTTCGGTTCTTCTGTTCTCTGCGCCTTCTGACGCCTGAGCAAATTAAGCAACCGAGGGCTTTGTTGATACTACCTAAATTCTCTTCTTCTTCCAGAGTTGCGCTTACTGCTTAGCATTGGATGCAAATGGGCGTATATATAGAGCAGGAATGGCCAACGTTTGCCAACGCCAAGTGCCGAGTGTATCTACCTTGGAAATACCCTTGCATCGTATGGGGAGAAATGGTGGGATAATATTCTGCTTATATTTGTGCAGTCATGACATAGTTTCCTTCGGACCAAAGATTTCTAAATTTCCACTTATTTAATTCCCTTTGAATTGATTTCTGAATGGTCATATTTGTTTGGCAAAGGTTCAAAACAACCGGCACAACAGGACACAACGCATGCATTTTAAATGTAGTAAGGAAGAAGCAGGTGTGCTAGTGCATTTGTAGTCCATCTTCAGTTCACATTTTCACCTAACCTCGTATGCTGATGATGTCAATTGGATGGAACCAATCAATTCACCAATGCTATCAATATTTGCTAAAGACCATGGGATTCTTTTTGAAATTCAAGTGAATTGTGTCTTTTGGCTATTTGCTAATGAGATATGTGGTATTGAAGATTTTGCCTTGATAAGATCACATCATTTATCAGATTTCTTGGGCACGCTGTTGGGGATTTGGATGAGTAAAAATGCAATCAGACGCTGTTTTTTTTTCCTTTTTGTTGCTTTGTGGACTTGATGGATCAGTTGAAATCTCTAAGATATACATAAAAGAAAATTAACCAGAATTCTAGACAGTTTTGCAAAAGAAAATTAAACAGAATTCTAGACAGTTTTGCAAATAATAAATTGAGCTTTTCTTCCCATGCTTCCAGTTGATATTTTTTTCCCTTAGTGATTAAGAGAAAAGACTGAGTGAGTATCCACGGTACGACTAGTAATTGCAACGGCTCTTACGTCCTATTCTTTATGCGGATTTCCCTTTGCTGACTTGTCGACGTTCTATCCTGGAATTTGTCAGCATCGTGGTATGCACGCCAAAGTACAGTATGCACATTGAAGATTGAACAAAGCAGACGCATTCCACGGCCTTACTTAATTGTGAGGAGAATGATTAAGAGGCAGCTCGATTGGGCTAAAATTTGATGACTTATATTTAAAATTGTATTGTAATTGGTTAGAATTATACTATAACTGACGGTGATTTATTTGGCATAATTAATTTTAAAAAATCTAAAAATAAAAAAGATTAACCCATTTGTATTGTGCAAACGACTACGGAAAAAGAACCGGAAAAAAGCTCAAAAAATACCGAAAAGTCAGAAACAAATAAAAACTATGAATAGTAAAAAATAAACAAAAAATTATAAATTTAAATCTAAATGAGTAGACCTAAGAATGCTGCAATCGACAACAACCACCTGCCACATAAGACATCCTGCTTACCTGGAAATAGTCCGAACTTTGTAGCAGACTGGAAAACCATAGGGGTGGAAAAATGGTAGTAGTACAAAATAACACGCTGTACGTACGTGGATTATTGCAAGAGTGTCCATAGAGGCGACTAAGACTTCCAAAACGGCGAATTTGAGGCGTCTAAACTTCTTGGCACCAGGGTCTGTTTGGTTTGACCGCCAAAATTGCATATGGAAGCAAACCAAAATTTGGCGTTACCAAAATCGGGGCAGCCGAATCGGCCACCCCAGATTTTGGCAAAGTTCGGCAAAAAAAAAAGAACAACAACTAGAGAGCCAATGTAAATAGAATCTTATCAAAATTTTTCCATCAAACCAAATGGAGGCCAAATTTAGGCCTCGTATTTGGGTTTGAGCTTCTGGTTTATTTCTACCATTCATAATTTTTGTCTTTTTCTAACTTTTTGATATTTTTTGAGCTTTTTTATATTAATTTTTGCTGACGACTTTTAAATTTGACTTATGAATAGCAATAGCTTATAGAGAGAGATATTTGTATATGATTTTAGCTGATATAAATACAATCATTACAGCGTGTACTATAATCAATCAGTAGACTTCGTATTAAAAATATTTCGTTTAAAAGATAAATACTATACAAATTATTTACTATAAAAAAACGGTTTACAAAAGGCAAAGCTAACAGATCTAAACTTGCCAAGGCTGCCATGTTGAGAAACCGCCGTGTGTTGCATCCCCCGAACATCCTACCGTGTGGTGAATCGTGTAGTCATCCTACCTGGGCCGCACGGCGGTAGAAAGACGAGCCGCGCGCGCGCGGGAGGCCGCGGCCGACGAGGGCCACGGACCTGTGCGTGCCGCGGCGGCGCCCGCGCGGGAGAAAGACGTGCCGCGACCGGGCGCTGGAACGAATCGGGCAGGTCTGCTCGGCGCTCGCGGGAGGCCAGTAGACAGACAGACATGGGCGGGAGGTCGTCGTGGCGGGCAGAAGGCACTGCCCGGCGTGGAACTGTGGCCGTGCTATGTGAGCCACCTTCATGGGCCTCACGCAAGCATCTTAGAGGTTTGTTCCTGCTGCTCCCGAGCAGCAGATGCGACACATGGTCCGGCTGCGACAATAATGCATCGGTGTGACGACGCAGCGTCGTTGTTCAGCTGTTCTCTCCCCTCCTCTGCACAGGTTTGCGCACGAGGGTTGTACTTTGTCCCATGCACAGGAACCAGACAAAGCTTCTTCCTCGGAACCGCTGAAGTTACTGCTGATGGCCGCATAGGGATCCCGACACTGTCTCATGATTATAGCTGATGACTTATAGTTTTTATATTTGTGCAAGTTGTTACTTTTTTTTACCTCAGAAGAAAACGCACATAGCACAAATAAACTGAGAGAACACGGGGTTTCAAAAAAACTATCCCGATAAACCGTTTTGAAAGATGATAAAGAAGCATCTCATTTATTTATTCGGAAGAAGTCATAAGAGAGAAAGACGATGAAGAAGCATCTCATTTATTTGTTCGGAGGAAGCTATAAGAAAGCCTATGAGGCTATGACTTCCCCTGAATAAATAAATAGGACGATTTTTTTTGTCATTTTTTCAAAGCGACTTATCGAGACAACTTTGTCAAAATGGTTTATCAATATTTGATATGTTCACACAAATACTCGTGCTAAAGATCAAAAGCCCTTGGTCACAGTGAAAAAAACTCACCCAATAATCTGAAAAGAAGGGTCCTTTCTTGTAGGCTTCAGCACCTTCCCTTGTCTGAACAACAAGGGTCTTGTTCTGGCTTTTGATCTCCAATGCTCCCCGCGCTTGACTTGATCGGATGTAGTATTATGCCGGCATTTAGCACATCATTCATAGTTATGCCCGGGATGCGCCATGTCAGGTTTGATCTAATATAGGAACTCTCTATAAAGAAACATATGAGGAGGTTTGGCATTTTGTTGTCATCAACAATTATTATTTTGGAGAAGTAAAAATTTAGAACTCACAAATTTGGATAGCTTGTAGAAATAGATGATTGTGGGAAATTTAAATCATGGGATGAATCGGTTTGATCTAGGTCAGTGTATATGTGTTGCATGATGTATGTTACAGCTAACGTGGGTCAAGTTATGAAGAACTTATGCCTAAAAATAATTTCTTGATCTTTACATGTGTAAAGTCGTTTGGAGTCATCTATGGTCAACGACGAGGATCAAGACTATGTTCATAGACAAACCGAGGCCCATAACGATAAAAAAATGCTAGGTAAAATAGATGAGCTCAAATATGGCACAAGAAAGACGGGAAATGTTGAAGGCAAGTTTGAGCGACAGGTTGTACTATGTGACTTCATCTAAATGAGACGTGGTCCGGTGGAACCAGATCGGAAGGAACTTATCGACGCGTTTCAAGCCAATGGTGCACTTATACGTGACAAACATAACGATTATTTACAACAAAAGATAATGATCGAGTCAAGAAATGGTATTTTAGTAAGTTGATTAAAATACCAAAAACTAGTTTGGATCAAAACCACGACACTTAGAAGAGATGTTTAGATCAAGAAGAAGTTGAAAGGATCGAGGCTAATAATTTAACAGATTTAGATTTATACTTTTTGAAAAACATGCATAAGTGCAGTGTGTGATTTAAAATCCATGTGTGGAGATTCTTAGGTTTTTCCTATGTGTGCTAAATGAATAGTATCCTATAACCCTTGGGCTAGATAGTCTATCTATTTAACAGGTTTGGATAAAGACTTACTAGTTAACCATCCAACCATTCTCTCATTGAGTTCACGAGTTCTAAATTTAGGGTTTACGAGAAGTTAAGTACTGTGGTGTACTCTCTTACCCTCTATGTGGAGATCTTTATTCATCTCCCATGGATTTAACTTATGCTGATTGATTTGCTTTTGATTTAGTTGGCCTTTTCTCTTCTCTCTCCCTTTCTTAATCTTGTTGTGTCAAAGACATGTTAAAGATAGAGATGACATCTGAAAATTAATCTCCACTCCATCTAAGCACTTGGTTAGCAAGTTCACGGAGAAACCTAATTTTTGCACTTTTTGATCTCTCTGAGTAATTTTCTGATCCAGCTGTTTTTGCCTTAATTTATTTGATGTTTTTACTTATTGCGACATATGAAAAACACATCTAGAGTCATCTTATTCATCATATACTCACGAGAAATCATATTATCGTTTTTTGCTTGACAATTTTTTGTGTAACTTTTCTTCAAATGAGAAAAATCCAGAACTTTGATAATAATTTTCTTGATTATTGATTGGAATAAGTTTCTGATATCCTAGAGATGAAGGTGCATACTAAATTTTAAATGATTTGGAGTTTTTGTTCAAGAGTTAGCTCAATTTTAAGTTTTGGTCCAGTTTTAATACAGCAGAGCTTTGTGAACCAAAAGATCACAATTCTTTTAATTTTGTTAAGATTTTTGGTTGGGATAGATTTTTAAAGTCATGATCTATTATTGGTTTAAGTTTTAAGTCTTTTGAAACTATAGATCAAACGTTTCATGAATTTTTGGATTTAAAATAGGGTTGGTTTTTACTGTTCAGTGTTCATAGGATGACTTTACGGTATCATCGAGATTTTCTAAAATTTTAAATTCTTAATTTGTATATCTTCTCATGTATATTAGAACGAAGAATTTATGAACACTTAAGATAAAATTTTAAAAATACTATTTATTTGTCTGTTGTCGTATCTATTCTATACTGTTTGTCTACGGTACGCTCTCTCCAGGTCGACGTGAAAAACTATGCCACTACGTCCCAAGTACCATGGGTAAGGTACGTACGAAACCTCTTTGGTCAAACTGATGCTGCAGAGTTCGATCATCACACGGTAAGATAGATCTAGGGTACAAATACGATCGGCAACAGCATTTACCTTCTTGTCCCTAAAAAACGACAGCAGCATTACTTATCTTACTTTGTCGTGTAGAGCTAGGCCGGTTGTAAACCACAGTGGTAGCATTAACGATGAAAAAACAGGAGAAGCGCCTGTCTTTTAGATTGATACTTATAGTTTATAGTATTGGTTTTTAAATTTTAATCTATTTGTAAGAGATATTATATAAAAAAATAGATGTAAAGACTTTAACCAGTACAGCTGGATTCGGTATAATTTATACTACAATTTACTTATAGACTTCGTCTTAAAAAAACACACCAGTTAACGGTAAATTACTGTAGAAATAAAAACCAAAGTATAAGCATAAACCTAAAAGAACTGCGCCATAGTATACACACAAGCTCTTACTAACTCAAAAGTCAAAAAGTAAATAAATCGACTGTAACATAGGAGCACTCCAGTTACAGGGTGTTTGAAACGGCCGGACCTTTTAGCTTTTAAATAGTAGTGGTTAAAAGTAGAAGTGATAGAAAGTGTTTGATTTAGCTGGTGTTTCTGGTTGAACTGATTTGATAAATGTTTGAATTGCCCCTAAAGCAAATGATGACTTATTTGATGCCAATAATTGCACTAGTAAATCTTAACAACAGTAATGATATCACATAATTACACAACAAATCAATTTCATTATTACACTAGTAATTAATTTATATCAAAAAAGAGGAAAAAACATAATTGACCAAAAAACTAAATCTGCGTAGGCTATAGAACAGTGTTTTCGGTGGGAAAATAAATAGAAAATTTTGAAATTATATTCAAGACTCTGCAAAATCGTTCCTAAAAAACTAAGTGCTCAATTCGACTTTCGATTTCTTAAAACTAGAAGCCGAAAAGCGGAGTCATTTCAAACAGCCCTACGACCCGCGAGGATTCTATGGCCAATGTAGGAAGAGCTAGCAAGGAACAGAATTGCTGATGCAAATTCTCGGGACAGCCAGCTCCATATGATTGCAGTCCTTGGACTCGGTGCTGGATCGCTCAATTAAATTGATCACCAGCTAGATCTCGGTGGTTTGACTATATAGTTTTTGATGAGCAGAGCCTGTTCAACTCCAGACCCATGATCACGCCAACTTAGACTGTTAATTTTTCGTTGGTACTCAATCAACTCTTGCTGCCAGCCATCCTAGTTGGACCATAGTTGTGTGTTCCGTCCCGTCCAGTCAGTCGAGCATGACCTCTCCATTGCTAGCAATTAATTGTCCAACAAGTCACGCTGTTCCTTTTCCCGTTTTCCATTGCTAGGATTGATCGTGGACGCCAACGCCAGCATGAACAGTTCAAACACGGTGGTTTGCTCCGAGTTCCAGCGATTTCAGCGTGGCCGGAATGAAATGAATTGACTTCATAGCGGCACGTACTGGAGTCAAACGACTACGGCTTGGCACCGTCAATGAAAATGCACCGAGCTTGGCGATGAAGGCAGTGACAGTCCGTATGCGCGCCTTAAAAACGAAAATTGCAGCTCATCGTGTTCTGATAATTTGGCTTTATTCTGTCCGTATTGATTTCTAAAATTTATTTTTTATAGTAATTAACTTTTAAATAAAGTGTTTTTAAAAATAAAATCTACTAATTGATTATAGTATATACTGTAATGATTTTATTAGATCCAAAGTGTAGATAAATTTGCATTATTTTTCTTTAATTGTATGTACGCGTGTGAGATGAGACGAAGCGCTTAGATACTGGAGGCAGAAGAAGGTGGAGGACTGGAGGCCAGGAGGGAGAAGTAAGCAGTTGGGCCTGAAAGCCGGCCATGGGCCCATAGCCATGCACGTGGCCACCGCCCACGGACAGAGCACCCTCCTGTTCTCGAAGGTACCACTGTTTCCCAAACTGCCCCTCCCGATCCACGCGACTCCGACAACTGTCAGCAGCGGCAGGGCGTCACGGCGTCAGCTCACGGCGGCCGCCCGGGTCAAGCGAGTCGCGCTGCCTGACATTCCGGAAGGGTTAAATGCCAAGTTGGTCCCTCAAATTTCCTCAACGGCTCAGTTTAGTCCCTCAGTCAAGTTTCAGAAAGGCCGGTTTGGTCCGTGAAGTTTCGGTGTGGCTCAAATTAGGGGCGCTCGTTTTAAGATGACTTCTCGTTAAAATTTTTATTGTAATTGATTTTTTACTGTAACTAATTTAATTTTTTAAGTATAATTAATTTTTAAAAAAATATAAAATAGAAAAAATATGTTAACCCATTAGAGACAATACAAAGGAACGTTTTTTATATTTTTTAAATTTTTTATATTTAATAAGCCAATTCAGTTACAGTAAAAAAATAAATTAACTATAGTAAAATTTTAGACAATGATCTGAACTTTAATGGAAAGAGCCGTACTGTCGCAACTCTTCTTCCGGAGACGCTTCCTGTTACAAGTAAGGTTGAAGGTAAATCTATTCAAGGTGATGATTAAGCTCGATGGAATACATCAACTTTTCACCATGTCTTTGAAACAACCATTTTTGCTGGCCGAACTGGCTCGAGGATTTCGTGTAGAACCATCGTTCGGACAGCTAGAAGAAGAAGAAAAATGGAAGAAGAATCCGGGGGCCGGGCCCACCGGCGCTGCCCTGGGCTGACCGGACCACACCCAGGGGCATTTCCGTACTTTCACGCCACCGTACGAACACACGCTCTTGCTTGCTCCACCACCGCATACGCGCGCGCGTGTATATATGCACGCCTGCGCCGGACACTAACGGCTCTGCTTCGTAGCCGCCTCGCAAAAGGACTCATCTTTCTCTCCCTCTCTCTCTCTCTGCCCCTCTGGCGTGAGGCGGCGAGCCCGAGAAGCGGTGGCCACAAGTCCAGTCCGCTCGAGGGGAGCGCGGCGAGGAGGGGAGGGCGGGAGCGAGCGGCAGGGGCGTGGGCTTGGTCTGGGCTCGTCTCGTGGAGTACACGGTGAGTTCCCGGCGATCCGGCGGCGAGTCGTTTCGAGTTCCTTTGCCTGCATTTTGGTTCCACGCGGGCTTGCTTGGGGTTCCGTTGGTAGATCTGGCGGTGAGTTTTGTGTCGGTGCCCTGATGCTGGGGGATTTCTCGATGCGGTTTTAACTTTTCTTTGCGTGTAGATTTTTTCGTTTTGACGTGGGGCTCGTGTGGAGAAGTTTGGATTTTGATGGCATTTTAACTTGGGTGTCTCCTTTTCCCCCTTCATTTTTGCGTGAAATGGACATGAATGGTGCTCGAGGAATGGAGTGTCACGGACCGGGTATGGGCTGGATCCTGGGCCTTGGTCATGTGGGCTGACTGACATTGTGCAGTACAAGAGCAGCAACGGAAGGAGGACGAACACCTGACCTCTCTCGGTTTCTGCATACATGGCGCCGTCTGCTCTGCTCCGCGCCGCCGCACCCCTCTCCCCGCCTCCCGAGGCACCGACCTCCTGCCCCAGTCCCCATCCCAGCACCAACGGCCGACGCCACCTCATCCCCCTAAGCCGCTGATGCCCGCCCCCGCCATCCTCTGCCTCTGCTGCCGCGGCGCCGTCTTCCTACACCAGGGGTATCCTCTTTCTACTCCCCACCAACTTGTCGCCCGCCTCACCCCTCTCCACCACCTCCCACTCCACCGACAAGGAGCCCCTTCCGCCGCCCCCTCCTGGGTGGAGAGGTGGCTCCCCGAGGCGGCGCGCCCGTACGCCATGCTCGCCCGCCTCGACAAGCTCATTGGCACCTGGCTCCTCGCATGGCCCTGCATGTGGTCAATCACAATAGCAGCGATGCTGGGGGAGCTCCCTGACTTGAAGATGCTGGCACTCTTTGGATGTGGAGCTGTCCTCCACAGGGGAGCTGGTTGCACAGTGAATGATCTTCTTGATCGCGACGTTGATACAAAAGGTTGAGCGCACCAAAAGCAGGCCTTTCGCATCAGGTGTTCTAACCCCTTCTCTAGGAGTGCGCTTTCTCGGGTTTCAGCTTCTACTGGGATTGGGCATTCTTCTCCAACTGAATAGCTATAGCCGTATTCTTGGGGCGTCTTTACTTCTGTTGGTCTTCTCTTATCCACTTATGAAGAGGCTCACTTTTTGGCCTCAGGCATATCTCGGCTTGACCTTCAACTGGGGAGCTTTGCTAGGATGGGCTGCTATCAGAGAGAGCTTAGATCCCTCCATCATTCTTCCATTGTATACCGCTGGTATATGTTGGACACTGGTAAACGATACCATATATGCACATCAGGACAAAGAAGATGACCTCAAAGTAGGAGTTAAGTCCACAGCGTTAAGGTTCGGAGATTCAACCAAGCACTGGATTAGTGGCTTTGGTGCTGCATGCATTGGCAGCTTAACACTCAGTGGCTACAAGCTGACCTTGCGTGGCCCTGCTATCCTTTTCTGACAGCTGCAGCTGCACAATTAGCATGGCAGATTTCAACTGTTGACTTATCTAACCACCCAGATTGCAACAGGAAATCTGTGTCCAATATGTGGTTTGGAGCTTTGGTATTTGGTGGAATTCTATTCGGGCGACTTGCATCATGATAGATACACCAGTCATAATATGTCGCCATATTATTTTCTATAGGATTTTGATAGTTTTGGTAGTAAATGCAGCATACTGCAGATTGAACTTCTGATGATGCAGAGACAATAAGGGACAAGGACTTAAGCAACGATGAGGTTTTGGAGCCTGCAAAGAAGCGGAGGGAAAGAGATGCCGAGAAGGCTTTCACCACAAAAAGGTTGAAGAAAGAGGAGGAAGAAGAAAATAAGGCCCCATCCTCCAAGGATAAAAATCCTGTTGAAAGATATAGGAACGGGAAGAAATTATTGACTGGGAAAAATGCCCAAGTACTAGACTACTAGTGCTATTTGTATCTGGAAGGTCAGGACCGTGACATGGAGAAGTTCGGGCTTTGGGTGGATTGCCTTGGAATGTGCTCCTCTTCTTGTCAAAGAAACGGGGGCACTTTTACAAATATGTTTTGCTTAATTTGATTGGAAAAATGATGCAAATAACAAGAACATTTGAGTCTCTTTAGGGATTCCTGTTTGCTGAGCTTTTTTTTTTCTCTTCTGCGTATTTGAGTTGAACCAGAAAAATGGTTGAAATTTTCTTGACTCGGAGGCGTTTGATGATCATCGGCCTTATCCCGGTTTGAAATGGTTTTGATTGGAGCATTGCACCCTTTTGCCAAATTGATTTAAATGGAGCTCAAATAGCTTCAGAATTTACTGGGCTCTTCTTTGATACTTGCCTTGTTTTGGCCCAAAGCAGACAGCTTTTATCTGCTGGATCCGGTGGTTCATGTCTTAACTTTCCAGAGAACTGTTTGTTAACTCGGATTCTCTAACTCATATGTGGAAATTTTGATTTGCTTCTTTCTTTAGCTAGCTCGATTCTGCATGTCAAATCTGGAAACTTTAATGGCATTATGTTCTTTTTTTAATCTCTTTGACGAGGAAGAAAAGTTCTACATTTCTTGCTTTCTTGATTGATGCCATGGAAACTAGAAAAAAAATGATATTGTGAATATACATATATCCTCTTGTAAAGCTCATCCTTTTGTCGATTCTTCCTTCAGGTTGGCCCTTCTAGTGTGTGATTTCGAGCAAATTTGGATTTTGAAGTGTGGTTGAATCATGGCTGGTTCCCCCGCCGCCTCGGCAATCTTCCCCGGCCCAGGGTCTTCCCCGGCCGCATTGGCCAGAAGCTCCAAGAACACGACTGGTGAATTACCGGAGAATCTGAGTGTCCGTGGCATTGTCGCGAAGCCTAACCCGCCTCCTGGTGTCATGCAAGTGAAGGTGCAGGCCCAAGCCCTTCCCAAGGTTAATGGCACCAAGGTTAATCTCAAAACTACAAGCTCGGGCAAAGAAGAGACTGTGCCTTACAGTGCTCCAAAAACATTCTATAACCAACTGCCGGACTGGAGCATGCTGCTTGCTGCTGTGACGACCATCTTCCTGGCCGCAGAGAAGCAGTGGACACTGCTTGACTGGAAGCCAAAGAAACCTGACATGCTTGCTGACACATTTGGCTTTGGTAGAATCATCCAGGACGGGCTAGTGTTTAGGCAGAACTTCTTGATTCGGTCCTATGAGATCGGTGCTGATCGTACAGCTTCTATAGAGACATTAATGAATCATTTACAGGTGACACAATGACTATGCTGCTTTTGTTTTTCTTCCTTATATTCTCTTTTCACTATTGACGCATTTTGTTTCTGTGAGGCTTACAGTAATTCGAAGTTTTGCAGGAAACGGCTCTTAACCATGTGAAGACTGCTGGCCTCCTTGGAGATGGTTTTGGTGCTACACCGGAGATGAGCAAAAGAAACTTGATTTGGGTTGTCAGCAAAATTCAGCTTCTTGTTGAGCGATACCCCTCATGGTACTCTTCTGCAAACCATAATTGTCCATGTCATTTTCTTGGCAAGCCTCTCTTTTTCTTTGCTTTCAATTTAGTTCATAACTGTACCATCTCTTGCGCATCATTTATAGTCATATATTTTCTTCCATTGGCACAGTCAGTCTCACAATTTTATGTTAGACTGGCGAGAAGAGTCTTATTTATGTTAGTTCCACAGTGTAATGCTATATTTATTTACTGTACCAGAATAGACTATGGATTGTAGACTATTTGAATTCATAGATGCACGTTCGGTGGCTGTTAGATCCATCACAGAGTTCATAGCCAAATTGTCCTTGTGTACTATGGAAAACTCCTAGTAGCTTTATCTAAGTAAGTTGTAAGCTCTCTAATAGTAAACAGAATGCACCACTAGTCCACTATAATAGTACTCACTGAGTCACTGTCCACCTTTAGTACAAGCACCACAAAAGTTGATTTTTTTTTAAAAAAAAAACTTGACACTTTAGGGCCTATGCCAACTTTGTGATCTCTTGCCTCGGTAGTCGGTAATGGCCAAAAGAACAAGGACTCAAGGATGGGTTCTGCAGTTTAAGGATTCGATGTTACTTAATACTCTTGGAAGAAGATGAAAACAAATATGTGAGCTGTGCTGACTTAGCTCTTTCTAAAATTTAAAATGATTCTCTATCAATCAAAAGCACTTGCTTTGTGCTTATTGTGTTAATGGTGTATCATCCAACATGAAAACAACTCTCCCTGCTAAGTATGTATCATCCAACATGAAAACAACTCTCCCTGCTAGGTTTCTGTATCTATTGGTCTACACAAATGAGCAAGCTTATTATTACTTATTTTTTCCTCAGCATGTAACTGCTCATAGCATGTACACTTTCACGTGTGCACTGTGCAACACCTTAAAATGGAGCATTACACTCAAGCTTAACAACAATAGGTGTTTTTACTTTTTAGATGAATAGTAGTAGGCATTTTTGTCATATTATAATATACAGTGAACAAGGTACAGGGAGTTCATTTGTTTGATAAAACAGTATTAATGGGCCAAATCTGCTCAATTAAGTGGTGCCTTCTCCGTCCTTCCTTTGATCTATACATTAAAAGAGGTCGTACAGATGGTACATCTCAAGAGATCAAAAAGTTGCCTTTATTGGTGGAGTAAATGAATTCGTAGTGAGCAATAAATGGTGTGGGCTGCCAAAGGAAGAAGTCCCTGATCTAGATCGGTGGACTGGTCTTGATCTGATACTAGGTTAATCTTCCATTTCAACAACGGGCAGTTCAAAACCCATAACTAGCTGCTATTTTGTTTGGTCAACTGACTAGAGGTCCAATTTGGCCTAGTTAGAGAGAAGGAACAGTGATTTCAATTTGCATTTTATGACGAATCGTAGTTCAGATTGAGTTGCAGACAATTGTTTATAGCTGAAAAAATGACTAAATGTTTTTCACCCTGCACTAATTTTAGGGGAGATATGGTTCAAGTTGACACATGGGTAGCTGCTGCTGGCAAAAACGGCATGCGTCGAGATTGGCATGTTCGTGACTACAATTCCGGCCAAACAATCTTGAGAGCTACAAGGTGTGGATTCCATCTGTTGCATGCATTGCATTTCTCTTTTTGATTCATGTTGTTTGGTAGTATCTTTTAAGTCGTTAATTGTGATTCCGTTTTGACACTTGTTTGCAGTGTTTGGGTGATGATGAATAAGCAGACTAGAAGACTTTCAAAAATGCCAGATGAAGTTAGAGCTGAAATAGGTCCATACTTCAACGACTGTTTTGCTATAATAGAGGAGCAAGGTGAAAAGTTGGCTAAGCCAGGGAACAAATTTGATGGCGCTGCTACCAAACAGTTTGTAAGAAAGGGGCTTACTGTAAGTCGGTTAGATATTCATAGTTATCATGATTCATTTTTTCTGATTGTTCTCATGTATAAGATTTCTCATGGAAACTCCGTTATTTGCAACAGCCTAAGTGGGGTGACCTTGATGTCAACCAGCATGTGAACAACGTGAAGTATATTGGGTGGATTCTTGAGGTAATTCCTTTGCCCCCTTTTCTGATGTTTAGACAAAATTCATGGCTTCTATCCTGCCTGATACATGAGCCCAGAATCAGAAGTTTCATGTATCTATATTATTCTAGAGCATCAGGGTTGGTGGTTTGTAAAGTAGACATTAATAGTCTCATTCCTAGTCATCTGCCAAGCTTTTATAATGATAAGTTGTTAAGATTCCTGAGGTTTTCTTCTTTTTTCAGAGTGCTCCAATTTCAATACTGGAAAAGCATGAGCTTGCAAGCATGACACTGGATTACAGGAAGGAGTGTGGCCGTGACAGTGTGCTGCAGTCACGTACCACCATCTCAGGTGAATGCACTGATGGTAACCCAGACTCTGCCTTCCAGTGTGACCATCTGCTTCAGCTGGAGTCCGGAGCTGATATCGTAAAGGCTCACACAGAGTGGCGACCGAAGCGAGCGCAGAGCGAGGGAAAAACAGGGTTTTTCCCAGCTGAGAGTGCATGTGTGCTTCTCTAGTTAATCCGGCAAGCATGGGTTCCTATGAAATGCAAATTCTAAGCTTGGCTAGTAACACAGGGCAAACGCTTGATGACAGGAAATTTGGTGCGCCGGGGATAAGCCACATATATAACCCAACCTGGGTTTTGTGCTGCACACATTCAGATTTCAGAGACTGTTATGCGCATGGTGGCATCTTGTTCGTACGCCCACGAGGTTTGGGAGAGAATGCTCTGATTGGAAAGCCTTGGCAGGATACTTAACCGGTGGCACTGAAGTAATTTGAAGCTTGGGTTACGTCAGGGAAGGGTGAATTTGCGATTATGGAACAAGAGTGAAGCCAGGCTTTTCAGACCAAGAGGACGCGGACATGTTTGTGATGCTGATTGCTGAACAAGAATAGCGCAGAAGCTGGATTGTTTTTTACCTGTGTTTGGATTGACGCCGGAGCAAAGATTTACATTCGATATATATAGATAAATAAATGCACTAATTTAGCCCAGATGGGTGTGTGGAGGCGATCCCTTGTAACAGCCTAACTTGTACATTCTTACCATCTCTTATTAATGGAATCGAAGCCCTCCTGAGTTTTCATCAAAAAGAAAAGAAAAGAAAGCAAAGTCATATTGTGCTAACCCAAGCTTCAAAATTCTGTGTCAAAACAATTCATTACTGTTTCTGTCAAATGTCAAATGAGTTTACTGCGCTAACCCAAGCTTATTCATTCTTTTTTTCATCGTTGCCAAAATTACCTCTTATCTTTTCTGTTCAATTGTTCTGGAGACAGGCTGTGGGTATGGGAACTGGGAAGTTGTCTGAAGCATGTGATTTGATTCTTAACAAACTGCTCGAAGTTTGTCTGGTTGGAGCATTCCTTAGAACATCTTTTGACCTGTCATTAGCACGACAGCTTTGCAGCCCGCTCAGTTAGGCTTATTTTTGGTGATTTATAGCTGAATTTATACTATAGCTGATTTATTTTATAATGTAGCTGATGATGATTTATTTGATATAATTAAATTTAAAAAAAATTTAAAATAAAAAAACAGGTTATACCATCATGTATAATATAAACAAGTACAAAAAAAAGAATAGTAAAAAAGTTTTAAAAAATAGAAAACTAGAAAAAATAAAATTTAAAAATAATAAAAAATAAACCTAAAGTCAGAAGCTAAGCTGAAATGAGAGCTTACTATTCTTTGGCTAAGAAGGTCGACCTGTAAGTGACTGGCAAAACGCAAGGGTTGGAGTAAGGTACAGCGACGTGCAAACTACGATGCCTTTTTATTTAGATGCAAGCCTGGAACAATACGGGGCAGTTTGAAACACGGTAATTTTTTAATTTTTTTATTAGAAGTAAACTGTTTTACGTGAAATTTCTGTTTAACGGTTAAGAGACATAAGTACATAAAAGTATGTACAATGGTTAATATCAGCTGGATGTGAACTTTTCTATATAGGATATAAGATAACGTAGAAGAGAGAGATAGAGTATAAAGAATTGGGTTATCTCTCATACAACAATCAATCGTAACACGAAAAACAAGATATATTATATTAAAGAGAAATTGTCTATAATGATATGTAAAAAATAATATATTGTATAAGTTGTTTTTAATACCGTCTATAGATAATATAGAATATATTATAGACTACAATTGTTTATACCATTGTAAATATCCTAACGTTTGAGAATTGAACACCCCCGAATCAAAGCAAAAATTACTTGTTTTGGCGGCTGACAAAGTGTCATGCAGTACGTTCCAATTAATTATGAGGTTGATTTTTTTTAGGTTGTATCTTATGATTTTTGGGTTAAAATTTTAAATTCTAACTATTTATAAAAAGAATATAGAGAAAGAGATACTTACATGTGATTTTGGTCGATATATATGAATTTAGTACATTATTTACTATAATTAACTTGTAAACTTTATCTTAAAAATTATATCATTTAAAAACTAATTACTATAATATAAACTAAAAACTATCAGTCTAAAGAATCCAGGCATGAAAGATTTCCAGGCTTTCTCAGCTTCAAGCCTTCAGTAAAAAGGTGGGAGATAATAAGATAAGTCTAAACCGCACTTCACCTTCTTTCGCGACGGCCGGAGGTAACAATTGCATGCCGCATCATATCACACGTTTGGTAAGATAGGTTCACGAGGAATACTCGCAACAAACAAAGCTAAAGAAAACATATAGCATGCGCCTTTACGCATGCATGAAGCACACTTTTTAGCAGAAATGCCAGTATTTGATATGTGATTAGCAGAAATAGTATTTATCATATAGAATTTACAAAAATAACGTCTCTATAACATAATCACTACGTGGAAGTGACTAATGATCGATATGTAACCGATGCCACACGGTGACCGTACGGATTAGTTAAAATCGTATGTCCACCCTGTGGTGGGCACATAGTAGCATATGGCCACCACACGATGACACTGTAGCAATTTTCAAGAAAACCCATTTAAGTATATTTTTTATAAATTTTTTTAAATATAGCAAGTAAGCTCTAAAAAATATACTTTTTGTTGAGCCTCCTGACAAAGTGTACTTGCTTGTATAATTTTACCATAATTTTATCTATTCTGATTTTTTCTCAAATATTCATTTAAGTATACTTTTTATAGGAATTTTTTAATATGAAAAATTAGGTCCAAATATTATGAATTTTTTGAAGCCTCTTTACACAATAGACTTGATTGTGCAATTTTTTTCTAGAATTTATATGTTCTGAAATAGTCATTTTTACTCAGTGACACCTGCTCTAGTTTGTTCGCCACTGTTCTTTGGAAGGTAACTATTTCAAAACATATAAAATTCTAAAAAAATATACAATTAAGTATACTATGTAAGTAGCATTCAAAAAATTCATAATATTTGGACCTCATTTTCTATATTAAAAAAGTTTCAACAAATAGTATATGTAAATGAAGTTTTAAGAAAAAATTCAGAATAAATAAAATTATAAAAAAATTCATAAATAAGTAAACTTTGTCAGGAGGCTAAAATTGTATAATTTTAAAAGCTCAGTTGCTATATTTAAAAAAGTTTTACAAAAAATATACTTAAATGAATTTTCCTGAAAATTACTGCATTGCTCCTACAGTGCCACCACACAGTGGTCGTGCGGTTTTGGCTAATCCGCACGGCCACCGTGCGGCTAAGGTTGTAAAAAAAGCTCGAGGCTTGCGAGCTGCTCGAACTCAGCTCGCTGTAGGTTCGATTCGAGTTTGGCTCGAATTCTAAATGAGTCGAACTCGAACTTAATCCCGTACTCGAGTCTAGCTACAAGCTCGGATCCTAACTCAAGCTCGCTCGAGCTCAGCTGAAGCTTCTACCGAGCTCGAGCTTGGAAGGCCAGATTTACTCGAGCTTTGCTCGTTTACAAAAATAATTCGTATTCAATTCATTTCATTTAAAAAATATATGTTCATATTCGTATTTGAGACTATTTAATTTATATTTGATCCGTTTCCATCCTACTACTCAATGGTAAATATACCACTGCATGATTGGTTTTGATGGATGGATCCGTGTAGAGCACAGGAATGGTTGGTTTGCATATTCATGTCGATGCCTAGTGCTTACATGGGCAGTGGGACCATGGGTGGGGTTTTTTGGATGTGGTTTTGGTTTTTGATTTATGATTTTTAAATTTTTGTTGTTCATGAGAGACAGTACAAAAAGAAAAAATGTTACATACGATTTTGGTTAGTATAACTAAACTCGGTATAGTGTATACTATAATCAACCTGTTAACCCCACCTTAAAAAATCACACTGTTTGAAAACGAGTTAATGTAGTACGCAGTCAAAAAGCCAAAGCCTGAGCCCTCTCGAACGCAGCCCATATACTCATATGATGGGCTATATGCAGTCTTACATGTTCCGTGTTCACGGCGGTGGAGACACGAGGTCAGACTTTTTTTGAGAGTATACCGGAGGTTGCATACACGTACTCACATATACATCTCACACACAGGTTTTAACTTACACACATATGCATCCACTAGTACATATCTAACTAGAGTACAGACCTGCATCTTATAGAGTGTGGGCACACATTTTAACTATTAAACGCTATCTTGGCCCGGTCCGTGTCCAGGAACGGCCCATCAGCGCTCTCCAGCAACCCGGCAGAGCTGAGAGCTGAGACTGAGGCCCGAGAGGAGAGCGCCTTGTTTTCCGTGAGCCACAAGCCCGCGACAACCCTCTTGGAGGCCCAAAGTTTTTTTTTTATCTGATGGCTAACAGAGATGTGGTGACACGGAATACAATCATTCATGGAGGATATGCATTCAATAGTCTTGGTCAAAATGATGTTGAAATGTTTGAGAATATGAAGAACGCAGAAGTTGATCCTGATGACATCACGTTTCCTGGTGTACAATCTGCATGTAAGCACATAAGCCTTTTGGAGGAAGCAAAACATTTCTTCCATGCGATGACATTTGATAATGGAATTACACCTAATATAATGCACTATGCTTGAATGGTTGATCCACTTTGCAGTAGGGGCATGCTTTCAGAGGCTGAAGGATTAGTCAAATCAATGCCATTTCGAACCCTGTTCAGCTATGTGGACTTCTCTCTTAAGCAGTTTCAAATTGAGTGGCAATGATAATAGCAGAGCATGCGGCAAGTCAATTAATTGCCACCAATCCTTAGTAAAATGCCTTATCTGCACCTCATCGGTGTGTGCATGGATCAGCCAATAGATGCGGTGTGATCGATAGTTTGACAAGTCAAATTAGTTTTAGTTATACACCGTAAAGATAATCATAGAGACGATGATATCACTTCTATGTTTATAATCTTTTAAATAATATGATATTATGTTTCTTGAATTAATTATCATTTATAAATATTAGCAAGTATATGATTTGTTAGTGAAACTCTTTATTTGTTATGTGATATCATTATAAAAGATCCTTAGTCGGATATCACTAGTTGAGTCACTAGTGATTTATAGACCAACATATGTATTGATTGATGATTATGTTTCAGCAGTCGTAGATATGTGGATATTAAATAAATAATATGAATACATGTTAGAGAATATGGTATTGGATTGAACTACTTTGAGGCAATGTTGAGATTGCTATATTTTTCTGTGTCATTAGTTGGTTTCAAACAATGATGAGGTATAATCCTTGTATCCGATATCAAGATAGTTTTCTATATATATATATATATATATATATATATATATATATATATATATATATATATATATATATAAAATAGTATATTTAAGGGTTGCCAAACGCTACTCTATAATTAGATAGTTATAAAGGTAATTTTCGAGTATGCTATGAAATATGAGGAGAAATATGACTGGTCACTTATAAGATTTACCCCTCCTACATAACATAAGAGATATCTCCAGGTCTCTTGATGTGATTGGATAAAGAAAGTGCATGATCATGCTACGAGTAGTCGTAGAGTCGACCACATGAAGTTATCCATCACTAGATCAAGAAATGATCAAACAATCTATAGATGACACATTTCTCACTTGGAGTTCCATCAGGTATCATGAGGCAAAAGCAAAATATGCAAACAGGTCGTTTAGTATGACTAGATACAAACTAGTGGTATGGGTATATTGACTGATCGTAAGCTGGTCGGACATATCACAAAAATATCTACGAACTAGTCGTATTGAGATGCAGACTTATTGCAACCAGATATGAATTGTTTGTAAGAAGTTATGAACTAATCATAAGTCTTTAGACTTCGTTGGATATCATATTGCATAAGATTCATTCAGATTAATCTTTGTGTATATTTGGAAATCGATATGTCATGCTAGGGACCGCCATCGATCAGTGATTGGAAAGATATTTTTGAGTTACAACCAAGTATACATAAACTTACAAGATCATATATTTAACGAGTTAGAGTAGTAAGGGTTTGGATGATAGACTTCGAGTCGAATACGATCTCTATTCGTATTGGATAAGGAACCGGTTGGATGCTTTCTGAGTGAGATACGATCTCTACTCGTGTTGGATAAGAATTCGACCGAAAGCTCTATATAAAGGGGGCATAGGGGTTAAGGAAAAGAGATAGAGTACACAACCTACCTAAAACCCTAGCCACCTCCTTCTAAAGGTCCTGCTGTGCGTATTAGTGCTAGTACGCCGGTGCATGACGTTTCATTTTTGGAAGTGTGGACATCAATAGAGGTATTGTTGTGACTGCAACGCTAATCCGGACGATCCGAGAAGACAATCGGCTTGTGGAGATCGAATACAGCTAGCGGACGATCGGCTTCCGAGGATCACTTTATAGAGATGTTGGACAATCGACTACTTTCACTACATCGATGTATGCTACATTGAATCGGGCTGCTTCAACTCTCATTCCACTGCACTACGCGTCTAGCGGTAATGATTCATGATCTGTTATTCGCATGGTTTCCTGGATTGCGCCGTAGAAATTTCAGTTTACGCTAATGTAACCTACCCGTATCCGTATGATTAGAAGCACTGCCACTAAGAAGTAAGTTGGTTATAACTGGATTTAGCGTCCCATCTGATCCATCATGATTCACTGATGTGTACTTCTGGTATTTAGAACCGTTTTCATGGGCGGGCGTGTAGCCCTCGATCATTTCTGCAGAAATTTTCCACTAAACAGGTAAAATTCTAGCAAATAAGTTGATGGGTCCCCATTGAGGAGATGATAACTTTTGTTTACAGTATCATGCAGAATGTGAGAAATGCTGAGTGTTCAATCAGCCTGTGATGGGTTAACCCAGACAGATTGATGAGGGATGGAACAAGCAGAAACATGTTCGTTGGCTACAATTCGGTTGTATATTCCAGCTTGAGATTTCCCGCACACAGCACTACAGCAGCAATGGTGTCACACAAGCTGGAGGGCCATTGTTATGCTTGTTCCATGGTTGCACATTCTGAAACAAAGCTTCTGAAGTCCGAACACATGTGCTGTCACCGTTTGCAAGCAAACTACTATGCAAAGAAATTTTCGGTTGGTAGGTTAAGGTAAGCATCATGCTGGGTTATGTGCCTTATCAATTAAACAAAGCATGATAAACACCATTTCTAGTTGAGTGAGAACATTTTAACAGGAAGTGCTATCTTGCTCTCCAGAATTCTTTAGTGCTCAATTGGAGACAGTAGGGCCTGGCCTTGTATGCTTATAGATTTTTATTTTTATTTTTGCTCTTCAGGAAGATGATGATGACATGAACTTCGCCAGCAGGTTGTATAATTTGATCTGCAGGGACGGTGTTCAGCAAAAGGTGTGGACGAATCATTTTCAGCAGGCCAAAACAGCTTCAGTTCCTTTAGCTTCCTACAAAGTGTTCATCCCAGCTGCACTTATGATCAGTGGTGAGTGTTAACGCGACCCACACAATATGGTATGCCAAGAGAAAAAAATTGACCTGGAGTTGTGGATGGATTCACTTTAATCTTACTCGTGAGCCACATACATATCACAGTACAGCTCTTCACGGTACATGACCTCTGACGATCTCTTCAAGTATTCTTTTAGCAGCTTGCTTTCTTCCACGGAATATGAAGGACTTTAGCAACTTACCTAAAGAAAATTGATTTGCCCTCCCGAAAATGAATCATACAAACAGCTTCTGTACATTGTGCAATTTTCAGCCAACAAGCAACTTAGCCAATATTATGACCTATGGCATCATTCTCGTGTGTTGGCTTTGCAATAATCACTAAGTTTCAAAATCTTCGAGATAATGCATCGTAGGACGACCGGAATAACACCTGAAGAATCATTATAAAACAACAAATCATCGACGTACGTGCAGCGCACAGCTGAATGTCAGAAGATGGGAGAGCCAAAGAAGTAGAGGTTTTAACTCACATAACAATACAGCATACCAGATACAGAACCTGGCTATCCAAATTAATCACTTTCTCCTAGTACTGTTGTCTACTAATTTGTTTAGCTGGCTTAACAAATGTATTCCATCGGATGCATGCTAAAGCTAGAGACATTTCCCTAGGAATGGTAGCACAGGGCGAAGAATCCCATCATATGCTGGGCATTTCTGACATCGTATATAGATGTTAGTACAACAAAAATGAATGGAGGTAGCCGCGTAGGTGCAATCTTGTTGTCTTGCTTTTGACATTCACCTCCACCTTGCACCTCCCAATCTGATCACCTCTTCAGTTCCAGAATCCCTGCGAGCTCTATCATCACCGTTATCATCCTTTGTATTTGTTGCGTCACCATATAAATCCTTCAACTTTGCCAAGTTGGATGGCTCTGGTGCTTTACCAAATGGGCTGGAGCGATGTTTGTCACCATCGGTTCTGCGGCTTGGACTCCTGCTCCTGCTTCTGCGGGCGCTTGAACGCCCATTTCGATCAGAATCCCTGTCCCTCCTTCCATGAACTCGTCTCTCAACATCCCTATCCAAATAGCTCGACCGATGGTAATCACGGTCTCTGTTATCACGGGTGTGCCGATCATGCTCCCTGTCCTTGTACCTACCACGATCACGATCTGAACGGTCCCGCTCAGAATCATGATCACGCTCACGGCTCCGACTTCGGTGGTTCCTGGGTGAAGATTTTGCATGATCACCATCATAACTCCTTTCCCTGCCCCGTACAGAAGGCAATGTCTTTCGGACTGGGGATGAGTCCCTTGTGGATGCACGGTGTGGAGCACGCTGACCAAAAGAGACGGACAGAGAAGCCTTTACTGAAGGAGGCCGTCGGGCAGTATCATCTGAACCAAGGCGATTAGAATCCCCTGTCATCCCTGACTGCTTTGTTGGGAGCTTCATCTTCTCAAGATGGCTAGTGACCTGCCGCAAAATTGGGAGAGGCACTCGTGGAAGAAGACTGTCAAAGTAGTACTGCAAAGAAACAATAAATGGCATGGAAAATTAGTTTTCATGTGAATTATATTTCTCAATTGAAGCTATCAGAATAATAGCGCAAAAGAGGAAACACTGAGCAGTAGCACCAGAGTTGTCGACAAAAATAGAATGTAAGTCAATATGATTGTCAATAGCATCAGAGTTGTCAACAAAAACAGAATGCAAGTGAATATGCTTGTGAGGTTAATATGCTACGTTATGTTCTGGCATACGGGCACGTAGGCTTGGGGCTGTTATGCATAGCTCTAAGGCCCCACTCAAAACGGCTTTTGCTAATGGCTTTTAGCTGCGGCTGTTACCTGGTTGAACCGAGTCATTCAATTAAAGGAAAATGAAGAAAAAATAGGGAAATAAAAAACTGTTATATCTCCACAGATAATATAAAAGAAAAAGGAAAAAAAAGGCACGTTAAGAAGCCAACGTGTTCAAAACGGCTTCCAACTTCCGAAAGCTAGAAGCCAAAAGCTGTTTTGAACAGGCCTAAAATCAGATATGAAGACAAACGGTGACAGTAGAAAATAAATTGGAATAAAAAATTGCCAAAAACAAACTAGTCAATTGTTTTATGATTGCTTTCAGCCAACTGAGTCAAACATTATTGATTCATTGCTGTATAGGCTGGACCTGTAAAATGGAATTAAAGGATGCATCCACCGAAGAGTAACAACAGCCAACCAAACTCAAGAACCACAGTTCACCACTGTTTCAGTTCACCCAGAAAACAGACATCTCAATTTGCTACCAGTTTTCTGCTAACTTGCGTTGACAATGAAATCTATGAATCATTGGACCTAAGTCCATTAGCCCATAGCTAAATTTGGAGGAATCTCCAACTATAATATCACAGAAGCCTCTGACTGGGAATAAATGTGGGGGACAAGACAACCAGTAAACACTACATTTTTTACAGCTAACTGTCCACTAGAACATGGGCATTATGCAACCTTTCTTTTTACTAGCAACCTAAACAAATTCAACAACTTCCAATTATAAGATGCTTATTACACATTGGACTTCATTTTCTTTTTGATAGGGAGATGGACATTTTTCTTGATAACCCATAGACATTTTCCAAAACATAAAGCATGGGCAGAAAAGAAAATAATGGCATCTCTTGCAGAAAAGAAACAAATATGTGACATAATCCTCAACAAGTTAAATAGTCCTCAACAAGTCATAACAGAGTAAAGCATCTAAAAAACTAAGACAGCATACATCATTTTCATGTGCTATGAATCCTTCAACCAGTTTAAACATAGGAAACACTAGTGGGAAAAGGGAAAGAACATTTGAGTAACATATCATGACAAACCTTATACAAAGTGGTTACTGGTGGAAGAGGTGATGTCTCCTCTTAAAGCAACTCCACAATTGAAATTTCCGCTCAGTATGCCAAATCAACAGGTGAGTGATTCAACAAACACTAATTGCATTTAGGCTCAGAAAATAGTATGTTAATGATGTATGCCCTTGGATGTGGTTGGGTAACTAAAGGACACTGTAATAGCAACTTTACGATGCTGTTCTGTTTAATGGCAGAAATAGGTGCGAAGTTTAAGAGATATACCTGACCAAGGAGGAGATCACGCACATAAACACCCATAGTAGTCATTTTACCATTGGATCCAGGGGAAAACTCCTGAAAGAGAAGACATTATGTAGAGTGAGTTATGTTACACTGCAAAGGGATTAACCATTTAATCATAAAGAAGCATAAATGTCTTACAACTATGAACACATCAAAATTAACATGTTATGAAAATGCGTGAAAAACCATTTGCACATATAGATCCACATGGCTAAGCATTGGGTTCATACATGTGATGTGCGCGTCGTTATGTTTCAAAAGAGCAAGTGCTAGTAGTCTAGTACAGGAATGGTGGATTCCAGAGAAGTATCAATTTGGCCTTTCTGATCACACACTTCCATCAGCTCAATATCTGGGCTTCATTTATATTTTTAGTAATTATTTGTGGTTTGCACAATCGTTGTCCTTAACGAATAGCAGGTGCACAATAAAAACAGAAGATCTTTGTTTATCTTATAAAAGTTTAACATACCACTTTATTGGAAGCAATACAGAGGTTTGCTAAATACTTCAGCGCATAACATAGAACACATGGGGGAAAGCTAGCAAATGTCCTCTTGCTGCTTAAATTTATTGTCAAACAAATGCAAAAGAAGCAGAGAACTAACAGAAAAGAGAATACCTCATCATCTTTAATGTAGGGTTCATACCAAGTCCATAATGTCTTTGGTTCCGCAACATATCGCAGGTAGAGAAACCCAATCTGAAATATAAATGATTATTATAGTCTGAGAGCTAAAATTAATTTTTTTTACAAA
Organism: Melocanna baccifera; assembly: GCA_036346265.1. Lineage (NCBI taxonomy): Eukaryota > Viridiplantae > Streptophyta > Magnoliopsida > Poales > Poaceae > Melocanna > Melocanna baccifera. The sequence goes on along the minus strand of CM070692.1, from coordinate 26,518,159 downwards.
CTAAACATGCCTGATTCCTTGTTCTATAAAAGCTAGTGCCTTGTGCAAATGGGAATATTTATTGACTCTGGAGATTCAACTACCTATCAAGGAACTATCAGGACTCCCACTACATTTACCAGGGAAATTTTACCTAACAATGGACACTCATTTCCAATCACACTGTCTGCACAGATGCAACTAAATTCAGTGCTTTAGCAAATTCTCTTGCATATAGTAATTCCCCAATATTGCAGTCTCCATGCAATATGCGATCGTGAAACGCAGAAACGAAAACAAACTGCGAAAACCAACAAACCGTAGACTTACAGCTCTGATGTAAGGAGAATCAGGGTGCTTCAGCAGCCCGTGCATCTGCTTCACGGTGAGCTTCATGGTAAAGAACTTGTACAGGAGGCAGAACGCGGAGGAGGGGCCGCGGCAGTTGCCGGTCATCCATGGCTCAACGTGGTCAACCTGGTTGTAGATCTCGTCGATAACCTCGTGGTACGTCTTGAGCCTGTAGAGCTCCTTGAAGTAGTCCGAGGAGATGATGTTCACGGACAGCACCTTCTCCATCAGCACATCGATGGGCCTACCAGATGATTGTATCTCCATTTCCCCTCTGAAATTAACATCACACAGAATCAATCCGAACCATATTCGAGATCTCCTAAATCTTTGATAATCTATATGCATTACTATTCGATACTAAGACAAGGGCAGTAAAATTATAGGGCATCTCTAAGAAAGAACTTGTCAGTGTTTCGACAAAAGATCAAAAATTTCTAATCCGAACCAAATTTGTTGCAGGCTAGCACTATTCGATACTAAGACAAGGGCAGTAAAATTATAGGGCATCTCTAAGAAAGAACTTGTCAGTGTTTCGACAAAAGATCAAAAATTTCTAATCCGAACCAAATTTGTTGCAGGCTAGCAATAGGGGAGAGCAAAGCACAACAAGATTCTATATTTTTCGCATCGAGATCCAAACTTTCAGACTGGAATCGAATAGCTACCTCTTTCCTTCTCACCGGAACGCGAGCGAGGCCACGGGCGCGCGCGGGAGGCCACGGCGGCGACGCGATCGAGATGGGGGCTCACAGAAATCGCATCGGATTGGGTGGGGACTTGGGAGAGGAGAGAGCAAGAGGCGGAGGAAGCAGCTCGTGGCTTGGCCGCTTAGGTAAACTCTGCCGAGTAAACAGCCATATCGCAGCCGTCTATTATACATCCGCGGATTATAGTGCCACGTAATGTGTTCGCGGAGGAGGATATCACCATTAATACCCTATTGGATAGGGGTGAAACGCAAAATTACGTCTTTTTACAGTTTTTTTCTCCTCCACAAGCCTTTTTGAACTGTAACTTATGTCTTTTAGCTATGATTTATTAGTCTATGAATAATTATTACTGAAAGTAGTTAAGCCAAAAATCACCTAAAAAGCTAAAAAGGACAGAGCTAAAATCCATCGGAACATAGAGATTTAGGGGGTGTTCAGAATGACATTAGTTTATAGCTTTTTTTACTATAGCTGGCGAATTTTTTTACTGTAACTAAGTTGAATTATTTGATATAATTAAATTTTAAAAAATAAAAATAGAAAAAACATGTTAGCCTATCACAGACAATGCAACGGAATACGGGAAAAAAAGAAAAGACAAAAAAGACAAAAAAAAACTAAAAAAAGACGAAATTAATGAATAGTGAAAAAAACAAAAATTAAAAATCAGAAATTAAATTGAGCGGTACGTTAATGTACGAAAAGATCACTTCTGAACTCTAATCTTACTTTCTTGCTCTCCTTAATGATTAGCCTCCTATAACTGCCCCGCTCGTTTCGACTTTTTTTCGGCTTCGGCTTCTAGCTTCTACTTTTTTTTTCACTATTCAGTATTTCGTCTTTTTTTGATTTTTTAAGATATTTTAAGCTTTTTGTATTTTTTTTGTGTTCCTTTGTATTGTCTTTAATGGGTTAACATGTTTTTTCTATTTTTACATTTTTTCAAAATTAATTATGCCTAAAAAGCCAAATCAGCTACAGTAAAAAAACCAACTACAGTGGAATTTCAGCCAAAAGCCAGAAGCCATCGCTAAAACGAGTGCCCCCTTTGATTCGTCTGCTTTGCCTATCCTCGCTAATTCTCATGCATGAATTCCATTAACATGACTTCACATTCCATTTCCTTTGTTGAATTATTCCCAGCAGAAGTAAAATTTCTGTGGTTTAGTTCCAGGCTATGTTGCACGCAAACTTCTGAAAATGAGCGTACCAGTATCGAATATGGATACAACTTCAATATGCTCAGATATGTATCCTATCTGTATCGATTATTTTCCTTTTTTAAAAAAAGAAAATAATTTTTGACACTTTGTGGATATTTCCCTAATACTTTCCTAATACCTCTCAACACTTACCTTTATTCCACTTGTTACGAAGCCGTCTATTCGCTCATTTTGTTTCCACAGGCGCATGCAATTCCTCTCACCCCCGACGCCACTTCCTTGCTGCCCTGCTCACACCGCTACTACTCCACTGCACTCGCCGACTGCTACCGCTCTCGTTCCTATTAGTCCCCAGATCTGGTGACTAGATTTGGAGCGGGGAGATGGAGGATGAGAGTCCTAGTCTCCAGAGCACTTTGTGGGCATGTTAGCTCGTCATCACCTTCTTTTCAGTTTGCTCTTGTCTCCCTTTTTTCGCTCTCTTCTCTTCTTTATTTCTATGCTTATTGAGGAAAGAGAGAGAGAAAGATGAGATTAGTGTGGGGTGGCGGCTGTAGATAGGAGTAGAGAGAGATTGAGATGGGTAACCCTAAGTGGTTGGTTGTGGTGGGTTGGTACATTATTTTGTACAAGTGGACTGATGGGTTGTAAAGTGCGTTGGTTGGTTATGATGCGGTAAGCTGGTTAGTCTGCCTATTTTCTTATAAGAAATTAGTTATTTCTATATTTATTTTTTATCATATATACACACACATGTATCACTGTATCGATGTTTTTTTTGGAAAATGGCATATCGTAGTATCGCGTATCCGTATCAGCATATTCGGGCAACCTAGGTTCCGGGAGCAAGTGATCGTGAGGTTGTTGGTGTAAAAGGAGAATTTTCTTTGGTAAAAGAAAGAAATGTATGAGCTTAGTGAAGCGTGAGTAGTCTTGCAGCATTGGAGGATGGCACGATCTATTATTGGTCTGCTGAATGTTGTATTCTTCTAGCATCCATAGATTTCTGCTGTCCGGGAGAGATCCTGGGTTTGTTCTTTGCTTTTCCTGAAGGATGCATTGGTTTTTGCTGCTTGATTGGATTGGAAATGTTGGCAAATAGACAATTGGCCATCATTGATGATCCAATTTGTTTCGCGGACAGTTAACAATAGAAGGATGCGCTTTGTTTGTGTGGTAGCTCTGATACCAATTTGTGTTGGTATAAATCATAATATACTCTCATACCACTTAAGATGATATAACGGGTATGCTAACATATATGCTACCAATGATTTCAAATGGGGCAGCGAAAATGAAACCAAATGGGCAAACTAAATCCTTACAAGCATTTCGTCAAACACCTTATGTATATAGACCAACAAGCAAGTATTGCTTAACAACTACACACATGACAATATGAATATTCGACTTCTCTAAATGGTTTCTCCACATCTCTTACTCTAGAGTTACGGACGTATCACACAACTCACTCATCTAACCCACATCTCGCACATATATCTCTCTTCCATTTTTCTTACCGCTCGCACTCTCCTTTTAGGAATGCCCCTACGATAGGCTGATGGCAACATAGCACACAAGAATATAATGTTCATCAAAAGAACGATCATGGAGAGCGAGACCACACATAACGTTCTCTTTTGATAGCGCAAGCCAAATGCAGAAAGAATGCTGTTCGAGAGCCTGGTCCTTGTCAGCTGACATGCCATTCTTCGAAGCACATTGTCTGAGAGAGAAATACGACAGATTATGTATGATCACTCATGAGCAACTTTCTGTACTGATGTTCTTATCTTGTGCTGGACTGCAAGTCTTTCTTCAAATGCTTATGTGGTATTTTGTTCTTACCTTCAGACGATTGTGACGGCATCAAAAGTCATATCAGAGCGCACAGTTTCAAAGACACGAAGAAATCTGATTAATTACCTTTGAATCAACGTACAACTACAACAACTACATGCATGCTGATTAAATTCTTCAAAAACTCTTCTCCTTGGAAGAGATCAGGATCGGCGTTGTTTTGCATCTGTCCTATCAGTCTCCCTAAACACAAGAACACGCGAACAATGGGGCCTTCTTCTTCTTCTTCTTCTTCTTCTTCTTCTACGTAAGCCTCTTCCGAGAAGCACTTCTTCTACTGCTTCTGCTGGTCAGAGTACTGCTGCTCGATCTACGGGGGCCTCCTATGCGTCAGCTGCCTACATGTAGCACATCTCCTCGTCAGGGCTGTGCTTTGTATGGTGCCGCCGCGACGGCCTCCGCGATGCTGAAGAACAAGCGGTCCGACCCGAACATCTCGCCGACCACGGAGTTGAGCATCCTCTCGGTGACGGATCCTACCGGGTTGGCGAGGACCAGCTGCAAAATACATGGCAGGATCGTGTTACACGCTGAACATCTGATAACTCGCCGAGCGCTTTGGTGTGAAGCTACAAGAACATTTACCTCGATGTTTCTTTTGTCCAGGACTCTCTTCAGCTCTGCCAGTGCGTCTAGGCCACTCGTGTCGATCGCTGCCACAGCTGCAAGATGATTGATTCGTGTCTGATTAGCTGAATCGATCTCTTTTTTGTTTTTACTGATTAAGAGTTGTTAATTTCCAAGATCTGCACTCACCACTCATGTCCAGGATGATGCATCGGATGGAGCTCTGCTTCGACTTGAGGGCCCTCTCCTCTTCCTCCCGGAGATATCTCATTATCCTGTACGTTCGCGTGGCGACACACAACAATGCAACGTTATTGGCATCAATCAAACCGAAACCTTGACATTCCAGGGTTCAAACTGCATGCGTGTACCTTTCGACGATGTACATGGAATTGGCGAAGTAGATTGCCGACTCGACGCCGACGATGAGGAAAAATGGCACCCTCATGGCCTCCCTGTACTGAACCATGCTCCGGTAGCTCTGCGTTCCGGGAATGACCCCCTTGACGACCGTGTTTGGCCGTGTGACTTGCAGCAAGATCTTAAACAGCGAGATACCAACCTGCAAGAAATTAAGAGCAGAAAAAATAGTTGCATGGTTGGCTAATCACGCATACATTATTTATATTAGGTGTAAGTACATAAGCGTGTTTGCGTAGCTGGATACTTACAGCAATGGCAAGGCCCATCTGGACGGAGACGAGGAGGACGCCGAAGAAGGCGGCAATGCAGGCGAGGAAGTCGAGCTTGTCGACCTTCCACAGCTTGGCCGCTCCCTGGAAGTCGATGAGCCCGATCACCGCCGTGATGATGATCGCCGACAGGATCACGTTGGGCGTGTAGTGGAAGAGCGGCATCAGGAACAACAGCGTCACCAGCACTGTCGCCGCCATCACGATGTTCGACACCGCCGTCTTGCACCCGGCGCTGTAGTTCACCGCCGACCTTGAGAACGATCCTGTCAATTTCATCACTGTGAGCTACGGCCATCTGCTATTGATCGTTCCATTAGCTGGTTAATGACTTAATTCAGAGCTGGGGGTTTCACTGACAAACCTGTGGTGATATAGCAAGAGGCACATGAGCCAGCCATGTTCATGACCCCAATGGCCATCATCTCCTTGTTGCCATCAACCTGGTAGTTGTTGATGGATGCAAATGTCCTGCCTACTGCAATCCCCTCCTGAAAATTCAGGTAAAAACTTCATGTTCTGATCAAATTCACAGCGTCGCAATCTTAGACAGCAAGAAGATAACTCATGCAGGATGTTTGCATGTGTCTTACAGTTAGGGACAAGATGCCTGTCATGATTCCTGTCTTCATTGTCAGGGCTAAGTAGGAGCCACTGAAGGTCAGCATGTTCAGTGAAGGAGGGTTCACTCCCTTGGGAAGGTTGCCGATCTGAGCAAAAAAAAAAAAAAAATTTACAGACGGATTTGTGACTGATGTTTCTTTGAGCTTGGTTTCAGGCTTCCAATCATCCAATGTGAAGTAGCAACTGGTTCAGAAAAGCCAAAGAAAATGCTACTTACAATGCTGATGCCGTGAGCTCTACAGATGAATGAGATGATGGTGGAGATGATCACTGAGGCCAGGGGAGCAGCTGCCGATACCCAGAAAAGCTTTGGATTCCTCGCACTCTGCAAAAGAACAAGGAATAAAATGTGCTGTTGATCAGTCCTCCCGTTTGCTGCTGCTGCTGCTGCTGCTGCTTGCATACTTACACCAAAACAAAGAGAGAATTGTACCCTGCGAATTGAAGAACTAGTGGATAAGTTTGCCTTACAAATTAGGTAGGTTTTGATTCACGCATGGAACTATTTGGGTGGAAAGCTGTTAATTTAGGCGGCCCCATCTCGTCCGATCTTTTCAAGATTTTTGGTTTCCTGAGAAGGTCCCATGACCGTGGAATTCTCAGGCTGACGCTCTTTTGTCGTACCAGGTGAGGAACAGCGTCATTTCTAAGCAAATCTGCTGCAAAACTCGTCCCCACACGGGAAAAGAAAGATGAAACTATAGCCACATTTCTCGTAGGAAAATCACCGTGGACCTTGGCCCACATGTCATAGAGAGTTTGGCGTAACGGTGCATCGTTTACGGGTGTCATTCTTTTAAGCTTACAACTTCTTCCAAATAAATAAATAGGACAGTTTATCCGTTGTCTTTTTGAGACGACTTGTCGGATAGTCTTTTTGTAGTGGTTTATCCGTATTCGGTTCATTCATACAAACGCTTATTCTAAAAGCAAAAATCATCACCTATAACCATAAGCCGTAGAAAAAAAACGGGCCTACAACTTCTTTGAGGTGGTGGGGGGTATCAATCGTTATATCGGGATCGGAAAGAAGGAAATGTCACAGCGATGAGCATGTGACCAACTTGATCAACGAGTGACACATGAGAGGCCAAATCAGATCCATTCTCCCCAAAAAGGAAAAGGAAAAGGTTCCAATGGACACCAGCTTTTTTAGAATAGATTCTAAGGCCACGCACACGTCTTACTTTAATTGATGCGTGTGGCCTAGCAAGCTAGTCGTATGAAGACTAATGCAAGGTGTGCTGCACATGACCACACCGAAACCGCTCAATTAAACTAGTTAAGAGTGGCTTAATAACACATGTTTTGTAAAACGCTTGAATATTATTTCCTAAAAGAAATAATACTTTTCTGCGATAGATGAAGGGAAAGAAATACGACTTTGAACTACATCTTAACAATCATACAACCTTAAAAGTACATGTGCATGGGCACGCGCCAACAAGCACATTTTGGAACCAATGATTCAGTCCATTATTCAGATATCTTGGAAGATTAGTTAGGCCTAGGGAAGAACTAAAGTTTTCTTGGCATACCAACTGTTTGGTCTAAAGCATTTTTTTTAAAAAAATGATCTAAAGCACTATCAGCCCAGCTAGACGAACTAGCAGATTAAAAATGTTCTAACTTATTGAACCAAGCTAGCCATGCTCTTTGTTAACAGAATATTTCTTCTCCTACTATGATAGTAATCTTCACATACTATTTTAGGTGTACTTCAGGTACCTTTATATGTTATTCTAAGAAAACAAAAACTAAAGTAAGGTAAGAGGTTTGATTTTGCGAAATTAAATCGAATGAATGGGATTCCTTTGGGAAGAAAAATATCCCTGCATTATGAGGTCCCAATAAGCAGGGGCTAACTTAAGGTCACTCTACCATTAATTATTAGCCATTAGTTAATCTAGCTTCTTAATTTCATCTTTTTTGGACTTTTGGTTTTTTTTGTTTTTCTTTTTTCCTCTTATTACTTTTGCGTTGTCCTGTGATGATATAACTTTTTCATTTTTTTAATTTAGTTACTCAGAAAAAGCTAACAGCCGTTACTACTGAGTAGAGTTAATTCCTTGTTAGTGGGAAGCACCCTTTGGGCCCTCCATGGACTCAAGGTTACTTTTATGGTTTTAGTCACCACCTTTCCTTTTTGCAATACCTACCTTTAATTCCTACTAGCTAAGCTACCCCTCTATAACCATGGTCAAATAATCCTAAATAATTTTACCGACTAATTAACTAACGATAACCATGTCTAGCTTTAAGAGAGAGAGAGAGACAGAGCTACGGGTGCATATGTATCCGTTTTATCCGATTTACAACGGTCCAGGGGCGGACCTACATGCATCCTAGTGGGAGCATGTGCCTCACTTAATTTTCTAAATTACATGTAATTTTTATATTTATAAATAAGATACTGTGGTTTTTTTTTGGATTTGCAAAGGGAGTGTCTCCGCTCAAACTTTTGTGCGTCCGCCTCTGCAAGTCACATTTTGTATGTGCGGCTATTTTGGCGCCTAGCCGCTTGTGCAACTCTTTCCAATAATAGCAATAGTATTTAGGTACTTCATCTGTCCTATAATGTAAGTGCGACTTATATACTTAGAAGATATATTATTAAAATGATAAAATTAGATCGTATTTATCTTTAATAGAAAGAGTAGTATTATGTTTATTTAATATTTTATTAAATACTAGTATTAAAATAATATGTTTTCTAGTTGCATGTGCTGACTTGTGTTACGGAGGTGGTAATTAATTATCTTATCTTTTTTTTGGTTGTGAGAATAGAATAGTTATTGAAACTTGAAAGCACAAGATGAAGATGGGTAAGGTGAACTGGAACAGAGCAGCTTACGATCTTGCGTGTGGCGAGGAGGATGGCGAGGAAGGTGATGCCCATGACGATGGTCTGCCACGTCCACTCGTCGCGGCGCTTGACGACGGAGTGCATGACCTGGATGAAGCCCATCTGGGAGGTGAAGTGGGTGATGCCGAGCAGGCCCTTGAGCTGCTGCAGCGACACGATGACCGCCGCGCCGCCCATGAACCCCGTCAGCGTCGCCTTCGACAGGAAATCGACGATGAACCCCAGCCTATTTTGTGCGTGCAGCTGATCAGTCGATTGCACACGCAGGCGTATGTGACTAGCTGCTAGCTGATCAATGGAACAGTGCAAGGCGACGGACCTGAGGAAGCCGAGGGATGCCTGGAAGACGCCGGCGAAGAAGGTGGCGGTGAAGGCGAGCTGCAAGTAGAGGATGGGCCGGTCGTCCGGCGAGACGGACTCCCTGAGCATGGACCCCATCACCAGCGACGCGATCGACACCGGCCCCACCGCCAGGTCCCTCGAGCTCCCCAGCAGCGAGTAGATCAACGGCGGCACGAAGCTAGAATCTGCACGCCGTATGCATATCGATTTTCGTCCATCAGGCATTGGTAATTATCACTAATCCTAACTGCTACCAGTAATTTTTCTCTAGCTAATTAATTGTAGCACATGCACGCACGCACGAGATGAGCAGTGTGCACAACTCACATAGGCCAATGATTGGAGGCAGGTTCGCGAGCTTGGCGTAGCTGATTCCCTGCAGGCCAGGAGAGACGCGTCAGTTAATACGTTGCCTAGCTATATTTTGCCGTGTTCCAGAAACAAACGTACTAAAAGTTGCTAGGGATTGAATTGAAGCCAAATTCAGAGAGAGAGAGAGAGGAAGAGAGAGAGGAAGAAGCAGGGGAGGCAGGGCAGAGCAGAGGACGTGCGTCTGCGTGAATTGCGTACCTGCGGGATGGCGAGGCTGGCAATGGTGAGGCCGGCGATGACGTCGGAGCGGAGGAGGCGGAGGCTGTAGTCGGAGCCCCACTGGAGGATGGGGAAGAAGTACTGCAGCGCCAGCACCAGCCTCCTGGCGAAGGACTGGTTCTTGAACTGGTGCAGCGGGTCGTCGGGGAAGAACACCTCCTCGAGCCTCTGCTTCAGTGCCTGCGCCGTCGTCCGCCGCTCCGGCACCGACACCTTGTGAGGCTCCACCACCACGCCCCCCGCAGGCACCTCATCATGCTGCTGCTGCTGCTGCAGCGCGGGCTCCTCGACCGTGGGCTGCGCGGCGGCCACCGGGGGCGCCTCGACGTCGTACGAGAGGCTGTCCACCTTGTTGTTGACCACCATGGCGAGATGGGCCGTGATCGACGAGACGGCGACGGCCAAGGCGGCACCGGGCGCGGTTGCTGTGGCCTTGGCTGTCCTCCCTGCAACGACGGGAGCTGCAGGGGAGGAGGCAAGTGGGGAAGGTGGGTTGCCTTCTTCTTGCTTGACGGATTCGGCGGAGGGGGAGGAGGCCGCGCTTTATAGGGGAGACGAGACGAGACGAACGAAAGGGCGGGAGAAGGCGCGGGGAGGGCAAAGGCTTGCAGGTTCGGATTGATTAGGAGCTTAATTTGGGTGCGCCTATTGCTGGCCTGTGTAATTAGCCACGCAGGCTTCGGATTAGAGGCACGTGGTAAATTAGCTGCTCGGATTAAGGCTAACTAATTAAGGAATGATTAATGTTTGGCTGTGTCGCTAATTCTTCCTCCTTATTCAGGAAGGGGCTGTGTGAGGTAGTGGAATCAAAACTCGCAGACAACAAATTCTGCCGGAATTTCTCCTGTTTGTGCGGGAATCGAGCTGCTCATTTCGAAATTTCTGTAAAAATTCATATGAAATTTCTACGTTTCAAAGAGGTCCGAAGGATGGCTTGGTTTCCCGCTCTTTAAGATCGGGACGAACTTGCTCCACCTCTCCATGTCGGATTCGAACAATGCAAGGAAGACTGACATGTGGAGGAGATCCAGGGAACATGGTTTAGATCGGACGGACTGTAGTGTTGATCAGATGGCCTAATCATGCGATTATCGGACGAACTACACTGTTGATGACATGGCCTAATCATGGGATGACATGTGTCAACCAAAAGATGGGCTTCGAAATCGAACGTTATTACTAAGAGTGTGTTGGGAGTTTCACATAAAATTTCGTAATTTTTAGAGCTCGTTTGCTATATGTAACAGTTCCTACGAATATCAAAATTATATGAATTTTTGAGCAATTTTGATAGTACATAAAATTACAAAAAATTACACAGTGAACTACGTTATGTTCGAAGGCTGCATATAAATTTTCATAATTTTTTAAGCTTATTTACTATATTAAAAAATTTACAAAAATTTTATATAAAATTTAAAAAAATAGCAGGTTGATTAAGCCGGCTAATCAGCTGGCCTAATCACCTGCCATCTCACCACTGGGCGACGGATGGCCTGTCGTCTGTCCACGGGACGACAGGGCCACGCGTCCGTCCCACCATGTTGCTGCTCGTCCACTGGATGGCAGAAAGGTTATTTTTACTAATACAGTTCCTATACAGCTATTTTCGTAAATATAGTGCCAAACAGTGCTAGAAGTAGCGAAAAATTGATTTTAATTTAGCTACAACATCGGATACCTACATATGTAGCCATACAGTTGGACATTTTATACGAACTAGCAAGGTGATTTACATATGTGATGGCATCAAATACTTCAGATATTAGAATTTTAGAATATTATCAATTTGATTTAATTTTCATATTTATAAAATTAGTTTAATTCGTGATATTAAAGTATTGCAGTATATGCTAAAACAAAGAATAATGGTCAATCATTTATAGCTATTTATAGTCAAGCCATCATTGTCTTCTTTTTTTTAAAAAGGCATCTTTATTAAATATATTAAAATTTCAAATGTGTGTGTTTGTTAAGTCTTAATTCATTAGGGCATGTACAACCCACAGATAACTACTGTCTTTATCATGCCAACACAGCAAAATCATCCGACGTGGACTGTCATTAAGGAAGAAAGACACAAGCCGTCCTCTCGCGAAGAGACGGCCTGCGCTCGTGCTCCTAGGCGAAGAGACGGCGTTGCGAGCGTTGTACGAGCTGTCTTTTTTATAAGCTGTCTTTTTTATTGTCTTTTTTAATGAGGTTGCAGACAACTAAATAGACAGTCCATTGTACAAGCTGTCTTTTTTGTTGTCTATGTATGATGTATATGTATATACAGACAGCAGCCGTCTGAACTGTTGTACGTGCCCTTAGGGCATCTCCAATAAGAGAGAATTTAATGTGCACCATTTTTAAGATGGGGGCATGTATAACCCATAGACAGGTATCGTCTTTATCATGCCAACACAGCAAAATTATCTGACGTGGACTGTAATTAAGGAAGAGAGACACACAAGCCGTCCTCTTGCGAAGAGACGACCCGCGCTCGTGCTCCTAGGTGAAGAGACGGTGTTGCGAGCGTTATACGAGCCGTCTTTTTTACAAGCTGTCTTTTTTGATGAGGTTGCAGACAACTAAATAGACAACCCATTGAACAAACTGTCTTTTTTGTTGTCAATGTATGATGTGCATGTATATACAGACAACAACCGTCTGAACTGTTGTACGTGCCGTCGTGCCCTAATACAACTTCGATTCTTCTTTCCCGTTACATTATTTTGGTTGGACCAAGCCTCGCCTACTTGCTAGTTAGTTGTACCTTTAACTGTCGAATTCAATAGTGACCAAATGACATGTGGACCACATCTTTCACGAGGCTTGTGGGCAGATTCTTTTGGGCTGATGGCTTATGATTTATGGCTTACATATTTGAATTCTGTCTATTCGCGAGAGGTGGTACACACAGAAAAATAGTCACATGCAATTTTAACTGATACAGCTGAACTTATTATAATTTTTACTACAATATTTCCATTAACTACAATTTAAAAAATACACCGTTTAAAAACTAATTACTTTAGATAGTACGAGTACAAACCAACTTTAAGCTGGTTCGAACCCAGCCTTTATTTCCCGAGCTAAGGCTTGGCCACGATGGCATGGACCCTAGACGCTTGCTCCATGCAACAACAACTAATGCTTCACAAAATGGTTAAGGATAGGTTTTTTGGGCTAAGATCTATGGTTTATAGTTGTAATTTTTGAATTTTGATATGTTCGTGAGAGGTACTATGCATAGAAAAATAGTTATATGTGATTTTAATTGATACAGCTAAACTTTGTATAGTTTGTACTATAATTTATCTTTATCTATAGACCTTATCTTAAAAAATACACCGTTTAACGATGAATTACTATAAAAATAAAAATCAAAGTCTAGACATAAGTCAAAAATAAAGCTGTGTGTGATGGTGGCCTACAGATGAGATCCTACACGGCGACAGTGGGATATGGCGTGACGACGTCGTATAACCTTTGCATCGGTGCGGTAGAACTGCGCACAAAAACGATTGGGAGGCGATGTACCGTATACATCTTAGATTTATATGCATAGTTACCTCTTTAACCTCCCTAGGATTCACAAGTATTAAAGAATAGGTTTTTATCTTTTTTTCCTTTTTTTTTCATGCATCACTTTTACTCATTTGTTTTGCACATTGTATCCTTTTCCTCTTGTACATAGCCTTTAGTGTGGGCCATCTAGGATTTTGTTTATCTATTGAATTTATCTAAAATCTATAATAGGTAGTATTATCTTATAAGATTTCTTATTTTATCTAAGAACATCCAATAGTAATTGTTTACCGACCATAATAAGGATCCACTTATTGAGGGACAGATCTTTTTTTTCTCAAAATTTCTAGATTATTTCTCTTTTTTCTTGGCAATTGTAAAATTCTTGTCATCGACTTTTAGTATATAATAGAAGATTTTATTTTTTGGAAATTACTTTGGAAATCGTATGGAAATGAAACTGCTAATTTTCGTTCCCGTTGACATGGACTCTTTCTTTTAATTTGTTAATTTTTATTTTGAATTTTAGTTATTTATGGTCATTACTATAGTTGTCACATGAAAACCAATTTCCAATTTTTTATTTTTTTATTCCAAATTTTAGTTAATTTGGACATTACTTGACATTGATTCTTTTTTATCCGAGCTTTTATAACTTGGATCCACGAGATAGATGGCTCTTATATCTCTAAGTTAATTGTCAAATCTAAACATTTGGAATTATGACCCACCAAATTAATTTGGACGGTACTTGACATGGATTCGTTTTTTTTATCCAAGCCTTTATAACCTGTGTTTACGAGATAGATGGCTCTTATCCTTAAGTCAACTATCAAATTTAAGCATTTAGAATTCGGACCCACCAAATTAAAAACTAGATATTTTACTTTTAGTAAGAAGTTTTACCATATATTTTTTTCTCAGCAACTTTAAAAGACATTTAGTCGACTTTTGCTATAATAGATAATACATAGATTTGCACACATGCCTTATAGTTTCATTAGTTTATTGTTGTTACACATCGCTGGTCCGATGCTTCAAGGCACCATCCATGTCCTTTTGCTAGTTGTATGTGTTGCATGCCATCTCTAGCACCCGCGTTAGATCTATAACTAAAATTATGCACAAATACAGCTAAATGCTGTAATAAATATATTAATATTTAAAATTAATGTACCTCAAAATAAATATTCTAGATCGTTTTGTTTTTCTCTCGATTATGAAAATTTTTCTAGGATTTTTTCTATGGAAATACCTTCAATCTCATCATTTTTATCATAAGACTTAAATCATTCGTAATTTTATATAGCTTACTAAAACGTTCCGATCAATCTATTTGAAAAATCGCAATATACCTACTGAAAAAACAAAACAATTGGAAGATGGAGTGAAAATAATTGAAAAGAAGGGCAACATGCATGTACAACGGGCTCATGCACCATACGACCGAGTCGAGCTTGCCTCTCTGTCTTTTTTTTCACGAGTTAAGATTGTGGGTCATGAATTGGTTCTTTTTTTTGTCCGTGAAGAAATTGGTAGGCCATCTAGTTTAAGATTGGTTTGTTAATAAGATTGCTTCTTTTTTAAATTACAATGTTATATATCTTTAAGTAGTAACATCTGATGGCCGCTATAGTTCTTAATTAGGACCTATTTAATTAAGGACTAGATGTTTTTTTGTGAGATTTTCTAGCTATTTTCTTCTTAGCAACTCTAAAACACCTGTTATCAATTGTGGGTCATGAAAGGAGGTTGTTTTCTTTTTATTTTGTCCGTGAAGAAATTGGTGGGCCATCTAGTTTAAGATTTGTTTGTTAATAAGGATAGCTTCTCTTTTAAATTACGAAGTTATATATCTCTAAGTAATAACATCTGATGGCCGCTATAGTTCTTTTTAATTAGCATTCACTTGATTAAGCGCTAGATATTTTTATTTTTTGGTAAGAATTTCTAACTATTTCTCTTATTTCTTAGCAATTCTAAAACGTCTATCATCGATTTTTAGTATATAATTTTGTAGAGATTTCATATGAAACATTTCAATTTACGTAGGAATTTAGAAATTTCCCACATACCAAACAAGGTGTCAATTTACATATGAATCTGAGCAAAAGTAACCGTGTTCCAAACATGGCCTTAGCTATAACTCAAATCGACTCGATTGATCAGTCTGACTTGGACATCCTAGAACTCATGCATAAGTGATAAGGGAAATGAACTAGGCCAGGATTCCCTCCACCTGGAAAAGAAGCCCAAAATTAGATTATAAACTTGGAAGCTTGTGAACCATTGATTGCTCTTCTGACTAACTGTTGAGATGTTTCCTCCTTGATGAGGGGGAGAAAACCCAATCCCCTTCCTTGAGCTGCTGGTGAAAAGGGAAGGGCTGGATAGTGGAGAAATACACACCCACATAACAAACAAAGAGACGAGAGGGAAAAGAAAAAGAAGAAGAAATCTGTTTTAGCTCGGGTGATCCTATACAGTCTTTATCAAGACGTCAATCAGAACCTCAAACGTCATTGGATCGAACTAAAAATTGGTTAGTGTGTTCTTGACTTGATAATATTTGATTTGTACAGTTGGATTGAAGATTGGAATAAAGCAACACCATATTTTAGAGTAGTATTTTCAGTTCGAGTTGCAGTAGACTCAGCAATATGCAGTTTTGGTAGATGATCTATTTGGGGATCCAAATGATGTCCGATTTGGATGAAATTTTGGCAGCTTGTTAAGGACTCATGGATCCATATTCTTGCAAAATTTTACATGATTTGGATACGTCGTTTGCAAGATATGAACTGATAACTGATGGAAAAAAATTATGTCTTCACTGCTTGGCTGTTAGTGTACCTCTTACTAATTATATGTGGTAGTTGATGATGATGCTAAAATTATATCTTGATGATGCTATTATTTATGTGATATACCCTAGATGTTATAGAGAAAACTCCTTATGTCTATTATTGATTATAGTGGACGATTTGGGAGTGGGTTGTGCAAGTCCCATGATTTTTACTCCTCACATCGAGTACTATAAGCCAGTATTTGCCACGGAGAAGCTGATGAAACTGATGATGAGTGGAAGGTACTTCACCATTAAGCTTGTGGGTTCATTCGACAGTGGGTTGATGAAAATGTTATATCAGTGATGAGACACATACATGCAACTTATGGTAGAAATTGAAAGAATTATATGCTAGGAAGGAAAGCACCAATAAGATGTTCTTGATCAAGCAATTGATACATCTGAGGTACTAAGATGATACTCCTGTGGCTGATCATGTGAATGCATTTCAAGGCATTATAAATCAGCTATCTTCTATAGGCATCTCATTTGATGATGAGGCCAGAGCTTTGCTACTACTTAGTTCTTTGTTGGATACTTAGGAGACTCTCAAAGTCACTTTGTGCAATTCAACTCCAAATAGTATTGTCTCTTGGAACTTTGTGAAGACCAAAGTGATAAATGAAGAGTCAAGAAGACTTGTTGAAAGAGAGAGTTTCTCCTCACAATACGAGATGTTGTTCACCGAGTCACGGGGGAGAAGCAAGAGCCGAAATCTGAAAAATTCAGCTAAAAGTAGAAGCAAGTCAAGTGAAAAAATTTCAGATGTTGAGTACCATCACTGCCATAAGAAGGGACACATTAAAAGGTTCTACCAAAAACTCAAGTAGGAGAATAAGAAGAAAAAGAAGACACAGAAATAAGACAGTGATAGTGATGTTGGTCGTATTACTTCAACGATTGAGGACATGATGGTAGTCATTGCTGAAAATGATGACAGCAAGATTGGTTCCATTGTTGAAGAAAGAATCACTGCTGTTTCTAATATGCAACCATCAACCTTATGGATGATGATGATATGACTTAGATACTTGATAATGGTGTTACCATATATGCTATTTCTCATAGAAGGCTCTTCGCAAATTATGTTGTTGGTGACTTTGGCATTGTGAAGATGGGAAACAATGATCGTTCTCAAATTATTGAAAAAGGAGATATGCATTTGGAGACAGCTAATGGCACACTACTCATTCTCAAGTCTGTGAGACATGTTGAAACATTGCGACTCAACATAATTTCAGTGGGATTGTTTGATAATAAGAAGTATTCGAGCAGATTTGAAAATGGACAGTACAAACTCACCAAGGGCAGCATAGTATTTGTAAGAGATAAAATGGTCTCTCTCTTGTATCATGTTCATGCTAAACTTTCTAGTGTTTTTGTCAATACATTAGAGAAGGATAACCCTTGTGTTCTATGATACAAGAAACTTGGGCACATGGGTGAGAAGGATATGGCTGTGCTAGTAAAGAAGAATTTTCTGTCAGGATTTTCAAGTGTGTAATTAAAGAATTATACAAATTGTCTAGTAGGGAAGCAGCACCGGGTTGCTTTCAAAAGTCAACCTCCTTTTAAAATTTCATATGATTTGGATTTGTGGTTTGCAAGATATGAACTGATAACTGAAGGGGACAGAAACTTTATCTTTTTCTGCTTAGCTGTTAGTGTACCTCTTATTAATTATGTGTGGTAGTTGATGATGATATCAAGATTATATTTTGATGATGCTATTATTTTTATAATGTACCTCTAGATATTCTAGAGAAGACTCATTATACCCATTGTTGATTATAGTGAAAGATTTGATAGTGGACTGTGCAAGCCCTGTGGTTTTTACTCCTCACATTAAGGAGGTTTTTCACGTAAATCGTTGTGTCACTTTGTGCATATTCTTGTTGTTAATTCCGCTGCTTATCTGTTGGTTGAAGCTAACCTTATTGGTTTACTACAAATAGAGGTATTGAACTTTTGTTAATTGCAATGTTTAGCCCCAACAGCGTAATGTAAGAATTTCCAACAATTCAAATAAGCAAAGCCAACAAATTGTGATGGAGATCAAAGAGCAATGTGAGAGGTGGAAGGCTGCAGGGGCTTAGTTGTTTAGTTAATTTATCCTTGTAATGTAATCAGTAGTGTTGGCCTTGAGTTATTACCGTCTACAGCCATTGGGCAGCAGTTGTTTTCATTAAGAGCTATTTTTTTTGTTGTTTTGTCAATTTATTCTCTTGTCTGCCTTGTTGTGTGTCTTCTTTCTTCCTCTTAGTGCAATGAAGCGTAGATCTCCTGTGGGTTCTCGAAAAAAATATTATAAGCACGGGAGAATGATTCTGAGGTGGCATGTTTGTTCCACGTGTGCATGGCTGGGCCCACATGTGTGCCAAGGCAAACAACAAGTGTAAGCATGTTGTTAGGAGCACATCTCCCTCCACCAGTCGGGTAGTGCATAGACTTCTGGTCACGGCGATGGGTGATGGGCGTCTGGCGATTTTTCCACTGTTTAAATTTTTTTTTGTCTATTTTTGTTTTTGTGTTTTATTTTTTTTCCCTGTATTTCTTTGCACTGTCCAAGATAGGTTAACATGTCGCTTCTATTTTTAAAATTTTTAAAATTTAATTATGTCAAATAAGTCAACTCAGTTACAGTAAAAAAATCAGCCAATTACAGTAAAATTTCAGCCAAAAGCTATAAGTCATCGCTATTCCGAACGCTACCTTAGTTGCCGCATGCACGATGCCAAAGATATCTCAACTGCTAAGGCTTGGCCCTCTTCCACATAGCTTTTAACCTTTTAAAATCGGTTTTTAAATAAAATGGTTCTTTAAAGTAATTTCTATAAATTATTTATAGGAATCATTGTAGAAGCCACTTTAAACAGAGTGACTTTTCAACGTGAATGGCCTTTACTCCCACAATCTCTTTCGTAATTAGCCAAAAACTACACCACTTTTGAACCAGACCTTACTTTCTATGGCAGTAGCTATAACCTGCATTTTTGCTTTTACCGTTTTTGGGTATATTAGTTAAGTGGTAACATCTTTGAAGAGCTAGTATAACAGAAACATTTATTAGAATTTCTGCAAATTTTCTCTAAATTAATCAACTAGATTTGGCAGCACATCAAAGCATAAGGGCATCTCCAATGGTCCTAGGTAAGTACTATCTATAAGGATTCCACATCATCTATAGAGTACACACTAAAAGCTAGCATTCCAAAGGACTATCTATAAGAATAGCTATTTGATGTTTACATGCACACACAGTCATTTATAGAGGTTGTTTCGTTTTGCATTATAGACTAGAGACGAAATAGTAGCTAGCTGTTTGTGTTTTGCATACTCTCTTTCCTCCATATAGGATATATGCTGATGTGTACATGCAAATAGCCAGCTAACTCAGTACCATTGGAGATACCCTAATACCGTAACGCGAAACTAGCCCCAAACCCGAAGAGCCCACACTTTAAACCATGCAAGGCAAGGTTAACACAACCGAGACACTGCACCAAAGGAGAGTGATTGAGCACAATGCATGCATGCATATTCTTGACACATGTTAAGCTAGTAGCTTCTGAACCATCAGTTGTGACAGGAGCACCAAGAGTCATGGTAACAACAGCTATATTTCAATGATAAAGGTAAAGTCTACCACTTCCAACATAGAGTGGAACTCCCAACTATCCATGGAGTCCATATCCTAGCTTCCTTCCAAAGGTGGCCCATGGAGTAGGATGCCCTGAATTTTTTTGCAAATGTTGAAAAACATTCTGAATGCAGAGCAAAAACTCAAGTGGATCACCATGTGAATGCATCTATAGCACCTATTGCTTCCCCTAATTGTGGTGAAGATGTGATATTAGAGGCCAATTTGGCAACATGGAACTGTCGGCCAGCAATGCCCCTTCAGATAGGAGTGGAGCAACCAAAACTAGCAAATGCTAATAGAGTACTAGGTGATCTCCATGTTTTCTCTGTTAAAATTTTTCGTTCCGACTTAACACGTGTGTTGTTTTCTGGCCAGCTGCTGGATTTCTCGATCTGGGGTAGTGTAGGTACTGTGTTACAAACGGTCTCTTCTTGGTGTAGGAGAAAGTAGCTGTCGAGTTGCCTGCAATAAGGTTGATGGAAATTTTGGCAGATACGTACGTACTACCCAACTTAACCAAAACAACTAGGTACCAAGAGTTGAAACGCATGTATCTTTGCTTCATATGATCATGTCTCTATGCATATATGTGATCTTATCTCAAGTTAGTTAATTAGCATGTTGGTTAAGCTATTACAGCTGATGTGTCTATGCCTTCGTGGACTAGTTGCTGGTGGCTGATTGGTTTCTATCCCTATCTAATTTGCTGAAAAAAATCTTAAAAATTAGTTAAAGGTTTGTTATTTTATTTTTAGTGTTTCACAATTGGTACATCATTTTGAAAAGAGTATAATGGTATAAATTACTTGCACATTATCGGATATAGAATATTGGCACTCGAGGTTTTGAGCAGTGCTACTATACTCTCAACAAACTAAATTGCGCAAATCCTAAGGCAGAGGCAGTTGCAAATCAAGTCATCAATTTCCTTCAAAATTATCTCTTTTTTGTGCTTTTGGAGGGGTGTGTAAGTGGTGTGAGATTGTTACATACTACTCCATCCGAACCGTTCTTTTTTTATTCCGTGTCCTAGAATCTGCGCCGTTAAACCTTCTAAAGTTTGATCATCAATATATTTAAAATTATTTAGATTACCTATTTAAAAACTATATTATTAGTTGTCATTGAAAATACTTTTACAATATTATAATTTTATTAGTATACAGTTATAAAAAGTAACGGTTAAAATCACGTCCTCGAGTGCGTGAAAAAATAAATAAAAAAGAATGAAGGGAATATATACTTTTGTGAAACCCAGAATATTGAAGGCTTCCTACGATCGAGTTATAAATGACACGACAGTAAGGAAAAGAATTAGAAACAGTACAAGCAGGGGAGAGACAACGTGAAAACAAGAACGGTCACAAACTCACAAGTTAGACCTAAGCAACATTAGGTAACGGCGATTATATAATCACTTCATTTTTTCCCTTCCTTTCCTTCAGTTCCTTTTGCTTGAGCAGAATCTGTCTTGATTTGTAAAAAGGTAATGCGGCTGCAATCTGCATGCTTACATTTAAAGGGCCGTCTTCTTCTCCACTTCTACCTTTTCAATCTACCTTTTGTGTTTCTTTAGCACTTTTTACACATGTTACAAAACTTCATGACCAACGAGCACTATTACAGAAAAAAGTCATCACAGATGATTCAAAATCATCATCACAGATGGTTTCTGAACCATCTGAATTTATATGTCAGTGATAATGGCTCTCAAACCATTTGTGATAAGATACAACATAGACGGTTTTTAAATATAATCGTCCGTGATAGTAAACATATCATAGACCGGTTGTATTTAAAAACCATGTGTGATATCAGATATATCACATACGATTGCATATAAAAACTCTCCGACTGAATAATCAAGTCTAATTGAACCCATAGGCTCTCTTCCTTTTCTTGAGAGGTCTCGGCAAGGTCGACTAGGTCACTCGCCACCTCGAGTAAGCACTCTAAACGACGACAAGCCTTCTGGAGACATGCAACGTTGTTGTGGAGGACCATGTTGATGGCAAGATTAGCTCACTGGAAGCGGAAGACAAACCAGAAGACACGGCAGAGGAGGATGTCAAGGCGACGGAAGGTGGCCTTTAACCTCTTTGGCAAATTCTCAGATATAGGAGGGAGGACACTCTTAGCATAGTGTCTTTCCGTAGCATCTGCCAACGTACTGCCGACGAGGTGCTCGCCTAGGATGGCTAGGTTGGCCACCAATGCTAACGACAAGGATGAGTAAGAAGCCATATATTTATTTGTGTGCTTGAGAGACAAAGAATTAATGCAAGAAAAATAGCCGGCCAGCGAGGTGTTCGAGCAGGATCAGCGATGTGGGGATTAATCTCCGATGGCGAATAGTCATTTTTATACATTGCGCATAAGACGAGATCGAGACGTATCGGGGAGCCGAAATCATCGAAGAGACGTGTGCCCATCGAGGAGATGAAGCGCTAATATTCATTCTACAAACATATATCACAGACGGTTCCAACTACAAATCGTCTGTGATACACAACTATCACAGACGATTCATATTAATAACCATCTGTGAAATATTATAGACGGTTAATCGTAAGAACTGTCAGTGATGATTGCTATTATCATAGACGGTTTGTGTCAATCACCGTCTGTGATGTCTGGCGTTATTATAGACGGTTTGTATAAATAATCGTCTATAAAAATATCACAGATGGTTATTTGTAATAACCGTTTGTGATAATTGCGTATCACAGACAGTATACGGTCACGCTTATAAAATTGTCTGTGATATTTATAACATAGATAGTTCTCTATAAACCGTCTATGATATAGATGTCTAGTATATCCTCTTTTGTAGCAGTGGAGATCAGTAGATAAACTAACTAATTTGTATGATGGGGTACTACTAATGGAGAAAATAGTTAACTAGGTGTGGGCAGCAGAAATGCAAGACTGAAGCATGCAAAGACCATATTCGAGTAGTACAGTACTTAAAACTCTTATAGTAGATGCGAAGAGATCAGATGCGTTAAGGGATTTAAAGTGCAAAGATTTGCGGCTAAATGCTTGAGACTAGAGTCAAAAGCGACGTTGGATCTATTCTTTTGGTCTGTGACTACATATAAATCTAATAAATAATTATTATTAAAAAAAATCAAAAGCTGTTGAGAAAAAAAACAGAACCGTTATGACGGAGGGCATGGGCACTTCACTCGTTTACGGTTTGGCACTTCACTTCAGGAGCATCGCGCGTTTGCTGCATTTGTTCCAAAGTTAGCGTCCTCTAGTTAAAAAGGAATTGGAAATTGCATTTTTCAGCAAGATTAATTTTACCCTTTGCCTACATGCGGTGGTAGAGCCGGGAATCCGTAGGAGGTAGGGCGAATTAGCAAGATTTATGGTTTTTGGGTTCGTGTAAGGGAGTACTGAGTAACAGAAATTTATGTGCGATTTTGACTAATATAAATAAAGTTGATATAATATATACTATAATTAACTTATAGACTCCGTTATGAAAAGATATTTCGTTTGAAAGCTAGTTACTGTAGAAAAATTGAAAAGCAGTTTGTAGAAGCTGAAAAGAAGAGAACTGTTATTGGACATGTTTGATATGGTCATGGATTTTGCTTTTTGGCTGAAATTTTTGAATTTTAGCTGTTTGGCTTAGAGATTATGGATAGAGATATTTGCTTGCGATTTTAGATAGTATAGATGTTGAACTTTTAATATGTACTATAATTAACTTGTAGATCCTGTCTTAAAAAAATACTCCGTTTAAAAGTTAAGTACTATAGTAAAAATTAAAAATCGATTTCAGAAACCAAAGAGAACCATTATTACACGTCCGCCTTTCTCGCCCTGGTGCCACCGATCCACTTAGCCCAAATCTCTCCGGTGTTCAACCAGATCACACCAGGTGCTGAGTAAGGCAGAAGATGATGTACCGTAGACAGAGCGATTTTGGCTCTCTTCTTCCATCTCTTCTTGTCAACCGTTTCCAACTCACTCCAAGACGAAACAAGCTGACATGGGCGAGGACGAGACATCGATTGCGAGGGAGATGAGAAAGCTGATCGATCTGCCCGGCCACTACGGACTGGATCGATGATGGATGAGGTTAACGGTGATGGACGCAGCCTGCGAGCCTGGTGCTTGCGTACTCTGATGATTGGAGCCACTCACAATGATTCACAAAGCAGGTGATCAGTGATCGGGCTTAGACGTGAAGTGTCACAGGTGATGCATCGTTTTCTTGGAGAATGAGGTTCCCATGAGGCCTGTCAGGCTAGGCCAACCTCCCAACAGGACAAATGCACTACTCCTCCTTCCCAGGCACGTATCCATCCTAGAATATTTGCACGTATTTGTCCTTGTTTTCCTTCCCGAATCAAAACACTGCGTTGGTCCTCCCAACATTTCAATATATGCCGTTCGTTTCGTTACAAACAAGCAACAACTGATTCATCATCTGGGGTATGAAATGACTCTGTTGGGCACGAGCAATTCTCAAACGATAGAGCAAAGGATCATCCATGGCCCGCCTTGACCTGAAAAAAGATATGCTACGTTTTTTTAGGTTTTTGTTTTTAGCTTCTTTAAAAGTTAAAATAAGTAGAATAATTTCTTGAAGTAGCTTTCTAAACTAAAATATATATACTATCTACTACCATCTTTAAAAAAAATTTAGATAAAAGCTATAATCTATGATCAAAAGAACATGACAAACTTGGAGGAAAAAAAGGGAGAGGCCAAATGAGTTGACACATCGATGACCAGTGAAGCTAGCGAGCCATGCATTCCAGCTCCATTCGATGTGACTGTGCACACAAGACAATACGGATGGAGAATCTCCTCCTTTTTCCTTTTTTTGGAGGGGTGTTAAGCGGCGAGGGGTAGGCGAAGCGATTGAGTGTAGAGATAGCAATCATGTCTATTTTTCAATGTGTTTGTAGGTAAATATCTTAATAGAGTTAGATATAAGATATATTATTTATCTATAGGTATAAAAATAGGGGGAAGGGACTCTCTGTTCACTGGATAAACGAGCACGGGTATGAGTGAGCTTCACCTGTACCTGTCTCGTCTGTATACTCGTGACCTGACAAGTAGCCCAGCCCAACAATCCAAACTCCAGTAGAAATTCCAGTGAAGCATCGGTCCACAGTCCAAGGTTGCCAGACTCCAGATCCAGAAATCCCAATCACCTTCGGCTACTCGTTCCCCACCCGACTGCTCCTCCTCCCGGCCGCCGCCCCTCGGCCCCCACCCGGTTGCTCCTCCTCCCAGTCACTGCCCCTCGGCCCCCCACCCGACTGCCTACTCGCCCCCAACCCGATCGCTCCTTCTCTCGACCATCGCCCCTCCTCCCGCCCGCCCTTCTCCTCTCGGTCGTCGCCCCTCCTCCAGCCCTCCCTTCTCTACACCATCCTCAAGACCTCAATGCTGTCCTCCCGCCCAGGCACCCAGTCTCCTCCTCAACGACATCCTCAATGCTCGGGCAATGCTTCATTATTTTTATAGATTTGACCACAGATAATTGAAAATCAGCTTGAGTGAATTTCTGAGAAGTTTTGTCTTATGATTTACCTCTTTGTGTTGCACCTGCAAGTTGCCCTCTGTGAAGTGAAAAATTCAGCAACATAAACTTATGTACATAGCTCCTTATCTTATATGGGGAGAAGCATCAAATTTACGACTTATGCCAGAATGCCTCTACTACATCTTTCATCATGTATGTAAAATCTTTGTAAAATCTTTGTCCTTCATATTTTTGATGTGGTTTTACTATATTAATGATTCCAAACCATGATATATGTTGGATTTTTCTTCAATTCATTTCTGACCAATAGATGTGTGCTTCTGTAGTCATTACTGGTCATATAAACTTGCTTTGTTGGGTAATAAAAAATATCATGTAAATGCTTCGGGTGTTGATTTGTAGGTGTGCTTTGAGGAAATATATCTGCTAAACAAAAATTATCTTGTTGTAATTGAACAAAACAGATGTACAAAACAGATATCTGCATTTTTCTTTTTTGCCAAAAGACTTCAGCCCATTGTTACTCGTTGCTTGGTTTGGCTGGTGGGCAAATGGGCATACCCGTGGGTATCAGACACCACCGGGCGACGGATATAGACGAGGTTTCTTGCCCGTTGGCTTTGACGGGTATGCCCGTGAAGTGAAAATAGCCTCACAGATATGAGTATAGACGAGCATTACCCACGTCCACCGCCCCTGATTGCCATCCCTAATCGAGTGGCCTTGACAGCTTCTGAAATGCATTGGATTCGCTTCTGAAACGTCCTGCTATACTACTTTTTCATGTTTTGTTCCTTGCTACAGTCATTGGCAGCATCTTCTCTCTCTTTTTGAGAGGATTGGAAGCAACTTCTAAGCATATGATAAAGGTCGATCGATCTGTAAGTGATAAGTAGTAGAGAAGCCATCCATTTAGGTATCACTTGCTCATATGGTATATTATTATCATCATCATTTGGTAGTGTGTTGAATATTAAAGTGGAGATCATTCTTGTGAATGATTAATTAATTCCTCCAAAAAGGAATATGCAAAAGATTTTATCCACGTTGGTTAATTCTCATGCAAGATGCAACTTCCCTCTCTACCTTTTATTAACCACCCATCTACATCACTCTTTGTTAATTCTCATGCAAGATGCAACTTCCCTCTACCTTTATTAACTAACCCTCTACATCACTCCTTGTATATCCTATGTGGCATAACAGTCACGGGCTCAAAACGCTTGCCTTTATTGGATTGCTATTAGTAACATGCTCCCAATGAACGATGTGGTAGGGTGAGAGTTGGGCCCACAAAATCAGTACCAAGCCCCCCAGTTGCATAACAGTTTGATACTAAAGTCTTGGTTTCCTGGACAGCCTTCGTACTCGTGCGAGGATCGAACATCTTCTCTTTTTTCACCTCACCGAAAGTCTAGTGTGGTGCTGTCGGGAATGCCCTTAGGGCATCTTCAATGATCTGAGTCAGCTGGCTATTTGTATGTACACATCAGCATAAATCCTATGTGAAGAAAAGAGAGTATGCAAAAAAAATCGAGCCGGCTCTTCCTTAAGCACTAGGCTATAACAGAAAACGAGGCAGTCTCTATAAATGACTGTGTGTGCATGTAAGTATCAAATAGCTATCCTTATAGACAGTCCTTTGTATGCTAACTATTTGGTTGATGATGTGGAAATCTCCTAGTTAGTTGCTAGCTAGGACCATTGGAGATGCCCTTAGGGCATCTCCAATGGTCTGAGTCAGCTGGCTATTTGCATGTACACATCAGCATAAATCCTATGTGGAGGAAAGAGAGTATGTAAAAAAATCGAGCCGGCTCTTCCTTAAGCACTAGACTATAACAGAAAACAAGGCAGTCTCTATAAATGACTGTGTGTGCATGTAAGTATCAAATAGCTATCCTTATAGACAGTCTTTTGTATGCTAACTATTTGGTTGATGATGTGAAAATCTTCTAGTTAGTTGCTAGCTAGGACCATTGGAGATGTCCTTAGGCAATTGCCAGCCTAGATCAGCAGGCCACACAATTCCCAACAGGCACGCGGTGCTTGACCCGAAGCGTCGATTTTCGACACGACAGCCTAGCCCTGCACGCACGTGCAGCCAGCTGAGCTGTGCCCTGTAGCATCACGCACAGAGAGCCGACACGGAGCCAGACGGAAGCGGTCAGCCTGGCCTAATTTTACGTGACAAGATCGCACCAGATGCGATCGGAACCCGTCTCGACCACCCGTGCACTGCCACTGGGCAGGACCGCGGGAGCAGCCCGGCCCAACGGCGCTGCCAACTTGCCAAGGCCCCTATAGCACGTGGGCCCGGCCCACATGTCAGTGAGCGCAGGCCCATAGTGCGGAGCAGTCGGCGCCTTCCCCCACGCACGTGCATTCGATCGGGAGTGATCTGCTCAGGTAGCATTCGTTTTCGTTTTTTTTCCCCCCGGAGTTTTTTACATTTTGGCTGTTGAATTTTTGGTTACTGTTTAGATCCACCCCTGTCTGCCACTCCTGCTGCATCACACACCGTGTCGATCTCGTGGGTCTGCGGCGTAGCAAGGCTGCACGCATGATGAACCAGCGGATGCCACCACACTGCGTGCCTGCATGGTATGGTACACTGGTACCTGCACGGCGCTCGTTCCGGCCAGCCTTTCGAGAGCAGGAGAACATGCATTTATGCGTACGGTTTAGTTGACGGGTGCATCAAAAGAAGCGGATATTCCAGGTATCATCCCCCACTTTTACCGACATTGCATATCATCATAGTCTGATTGACCCCTCCTCTTTCTCCATCCTTACCCCTGCTTTCCTTCCGTTGCCTTTCCTTTCTCTCTCTGTTCCACGAGCCGTCCACTCAAACCTACAAGAATTATTGGTCATCGATCGGGCTAAAAGCGTTTCAGAGGAGGCTGAGGCTTTGTGACGTGGCGCTGCCTCCTGGGTGGGCAAAGCACCGCGTTGCCTCGATCGCTAGCTAGCTCACCACGCTGCTTCGCCGCAAGAATTGAAGACCCATACGCACATGCATCGTATAGACAGAGAGCAGTGGAGGTCGTTTCTGGAGGCTCTATTGCTAACGCGAATGTTCCTTGGTGCACGTACCTACGTACTGTTGCAGTCACGGCTGCGACATGTCACACGTATGACGTATGTTGATATATGTATGTGCATGCCCCCTCTAGCTCGTCTCTAGAGCCAAAAGCGGTAATCGAGCGTATGACAACTTAGTTAGTACATATGTTTTGTATTTTGCTTTTTGTATATGTACTTTTTTTAAAGAAGATATTGTTAATTAGAGGCTTCACTTCTGCCCAGAAGAAGTCCCAAAACACAATATTAGTGCTTATACTAAACCTTATAAGACGTAAAGTAAGAGCCTTACTTGTTGTAAATATTACGGTATAAACATATATTTAGATTTAATTTCAACATATTCATTAAAAACATAACCATGATATAAAAGGCATATAAATGACTTAACTACCATATAAGCATATGAATTTTCTAAGCCGTCCAAATTAAAACATATGCCTAATAAATATACCATGTAAAAGTCTAAAATCAGCGCGCGCGCGCGCACACACACACACACACACACACACACACACACACACACACATATATATATATATATATATATATATATATATATATATATATAAACAAATTTAGTCATACCAACTGAATGTTGATAACAAAATAAATATAACATGTATGGGCCGGTGGAGGAAGAGGCAGTGGCGGCCGGTGGGCTTGAGTGAAGATGGGAAGTGAGAGAGATCTAGAGAGAGAGGAGATGAAGGGGAATGAGTCTACATAGATGCCATATAATATAAGGTAGCGTTCGTTTTAGTGATGGTTTCTGGTTTTTGGCTGAAATTTTACTGTAACTGGTTTTTTTACTGTAGCTGATTTGGCTTTTTGGGTATAATTAAATTTAAAAAAATAGAAAAAATATATCAGCCCATCACGGACAGTGCAAAGGAACACAGGAAAAAAAATAAAAATACAAAAAAGCCCAAAAAACTAAAAATATTCAGAAAAAGACGAATTACTGAATAGTGAAAAAAGCTGAAGCTGAAACGAGCGGGAAATTTAGACACATACATGTCACATCAACCAAAGCTAGGGATGGCAAGAGGGCTATTCCCACGGAGAACACCCTCCCATCCTTACTCCCTATTTAGCTATCAGAGACTATTTTCCTCCCATCCCTATTCCCACCAGGATTTTAGCAAAGAATAGGGCACATCAAGAACCTAAATTTCAATAACATTAAGGGTAATTTTATATATTTATCGTATAGTTATGTAGAAATAAATAAATTTATTAATACATGAGACGGTGAAATAATACTAGATGAGTTGTATACCACATATTATACCAAAATATATTAGATTCAAAACAAAATATGTATATTTTAAACATACAGAAATATTAATTTATATGTATATAAATATATATATATATATATAATAGCAATAATAGAATAGGCATTCCCATCCCTATCTATATAATCTAAGGCCCCGCTCAGAATCGCTTTGGGCGGCAGGCGACGAGAGACGAAAATACTGTAGTTACAGTACCTGCTACAGTAAAAAATTTTGATTTTTTTCTTATTTTTTTTAAAAATTTACTTATACTTTTTTTTCGTTTTTTGTTTTTGGTTTTTTATATTTTTTTACATTTAATTATACTCAATAAACCAACTCATCTATAGTGTTTTTTCAGCCAACTACAGTGTTTTTCAGCAAAAGTCAAAAGCCATCACTATTCCGATCACCCCCCTAACAGGGACAATCTCCCTTGTAAACATTCTCTAATAGGAGAATTCCCTATGGTTACTAGATAGCAGGGGCCCATTGCTATCCCTAGCCAAAACTATTGTGGTTTTAGGCGAGGGGGGTATTTTGCCTGGTTTTAAGAGTTCGACAATATGAAATACACAATTTTGGAGTTAAGGGGGGAGAGGGATAAAATGGACTTATTCCTGGAGTAATACACGGGCAAGCTTTTTGCGCCAAATCATATACTACATGTAACCTTATTGAATAACATAAAATTACAGTGAATGACTAAGGAAAATTGTGATATCCTAAAAGGTGTTATGGCTATCGTAATATGGCATATACTACACCTCTATAACAATCACTCAAAACATTCTTCATTACAGCCAACTCTGCACCCAACCCATTGATTTCAGGACATGAAAATTTGGGTATGAAAATGCCACAGAACGAAAGAATTGCCTGTGTTGCTGCGAAGTAACCTGCCAGGATTGATACCATATAATAACACCCTTCCATGTGTCTAGTTTGGACTTCATCTGAGGGATTTGACCAAAAAGCAATCTGTGGCTCAAACGGCACTATGCATCAACCAAGTCCAGTGCTCCCAAACAAAATTGGGATTGCATTTGTTACCCTCAGAAAGAATACGTGCAGCCATCGAGCTGTGGTTCCCTCCTCGGTCCCTACTCATGTTAACACTGCAAGAAGAAAATATAAGAGTAAATTCGGGCGAATACAAAGAACAATAAACTCCTTGGAATCAAGAACATAAACTCCTTGCTGGAATTGGGAACTTAAAACGGACACACATCCTTATATCCTTAGCACCAAATGGCATTATTGTCCACAAAATTAAATCAGCTTTTTGCAATAAATACGAGCATATAAAATAAAACATCCCTTAATAAAATGAGGAAAAAGATAAAAAAGAATTGACAAGCTAGTAATGTTATACGTATTTTAATCTCCTAATTAACTGGCAATGGTGTATATTAAGATAATTGGATTTGCTTTCAAAAATTTGGAGCACTAAAAGGGTTTAACTGTGGGGGCAAAGCCAGTGAA
Source organism: Melocanna baccifera (assembly GCA_036346265.1). Lineage (NCBI taxonomy): Eukaryota > Viridiplantae > Streptophyta > Magnoliopsida > Poales > Poaceae > Melocanna > Melocanna baccifera. Next base: position 26,487,037 of record CM070692.1, on the reverse strand, counting down.
TCACCAAAGACAATTTGGGTTTTTACATTTGCCAAACAATTCTTTTAGGCTGACGAAGTTCCTTCATTGTTCGTACCCCACTGTTCCTCACCCTCATTCCCATTTACAAGAACAGTCTCTTCGGGCTCATCAGCGTCAACTTGGACAGCTTCATCCGTGTTCTCCTCCACTTTATTCTCTTCCAATATCTAAGAGGAATTGTATTAGATATTTTCAGAAATTAATAAAAAAGTATTATAATCATCAATCAAGGAGAAAATATTAATGTAACAATGGCATTGTGATTAATAGCCAAGGAAATATTGCTAATGTAAACATTGATTAGTATAGATATCATAAGTTTTTTAAACACCATAGCATATAAGTTGAACATGGAAATGAGGCGGCGCACGGCACATGCAATACCTCTTCATCAGGCTCTCCATTTTCAGCCAGTGCATCTACTGGTTCCTCATCTTCAATAACCTGCATCCTTTTGAAAGCTTCCACAAGAGTCATGTCTGACTTTTCAGCATGGCTCAAGTACTCATCAGCAGATGGATAGTGACCCCTGCACATACAAGCCTTATTATCGCGACAGGTTTATTTACTTCAAAACTATGAGGTGGTCAAGATTTTTTTAAATACTGTCAATGAAATAAAATCCAACAAATTGATGTCATTACACTGTACAAGAAAAAAAGAGTAGTTTCTGTGGTAATTTTTTTAACCTCTGGGAAGCAATATTCTTTTCTACATTAAGTGCAATCTGCCAATCTTCAAATAAATTTGGATACTCAGAAGGATCTGCCAGAGACTCTGCAGCTTTTGGGTTAACCTGCAAAGAAGGAACAAAATAACGGAATAAGCCAAGAACAATAATAGAATACGATGGTCTCTCGCTTTTTTAATGGGGACACCCTTTTCAGAAAGAGGTTAATAGCAGAAGATTAAGAAATTACTTTGCTGAGGTCATTTCTCCATATTGCTACTATCTCTGAAACTTTGCTGGGAAGATAAGAACGTGCCATTAATGCAGCTTCAGGTATACGATTACTGCAGAATACACAATATGTAGTTTAGCTTTAAAAAGGAAGTCCATTACAACAAGAAGTTCATCACAGCAAAAACAAAATTCACCTGTGTACGAGCAACTGTATGCAATCTTCCAATTTACCAAGCATAAAGAGGCAGAGGAAAGCAACATTGTTTTTCCCGTGCTCTTTTGCTAGAGAAGAAAGCTTTTCGATTCCGTCTGCATCTCCAAGAGATGAGTATAGTAGCAACAAGCCACTTAAATCCTTCCCTTGCAGAAGGCACTCTTCCGCCATCTCGAGCTGTAATGCAGAAGTTGTGCAACACTTAGAACACTAAGCTAGCATGCATACTCAAGAGCACTAAGCTATCGTGCGCGAGCTAACACAAATGTAAGTTTATGAAATGAATATGTTGATTTACATTATTTTCCATCGAATGGTTGCAATATTGACAATTAACCATTTCCATGTTTCCATGGCGAGATTTGGCAGGAAAATCGTGGAAGGATACAGTCTCAAAGCTCATTTTCAAAAGCATGTTTGGTTTGATTTTTCTTCCAAGTTTTGAACAGATAAATCATTTACATGTTAGATACCAACAACCTTTTCATAAAGTTTAAGAACCAACCTTGCCTGTGGACATGGCGAGTTCACCCAACTGCTTCCACTTAGATTCACTCTGTGCTTCTATGGCAATAGCCTGCACCGTAAATGACAACAAGAGATTTGGTACTATATGCCATTTAGCCAATAATTTTGCACCATAGAATACCTTAAAGCATATGCTCTAATACGTGACAATATGTTCTGTACCTTGGCAACGTCTAACTTTCCAAGCTGCACAGCTAGGTCAAATTTGTAATCAGCATCAGTGGCTATCTCAAGAGCCTCCTCCAACATTCCTCTAGACTCCAAGAAGTGAGCGATACTGCCATAAGAAAAAAAGGAACCGGAATTAAGGTTAGAATAGAACAGACTCAAAACAAAGTTGGGACAAAATACATCAACAGAGGAAGGAAACTAAATTGTTTGATTTTTTTATTAGACACTTCCATTAGTCAGTGAATATACGAAGATACACTAGGAAAAAATTGGTATGGAATTTCAATATGGAATTTCAAAAACAGACATAAGTCAATAATCTACCAGCTGAGTCTATTTTAGATGTGATACTGAGATGTACGGCAGCACAGTTACGCGATAACACAGATATCATAAATAATGTTGAAATGGCAGCATAATTTAGCATACAAATGTATTTTCAAGATTTCATCTTGCTTTGTTATTATTTGGAACAAAAGCACAACAATTTATTCACAAACCAGAGCAACCAAAAATAGGAATCATTAAAAGAACTTATCTTTGTGGATCAAAGACAGCCACTAACCTATTATATTGCGTCTTCGGTATGGATGGTAAAATCTCATTTGCACGTTCCAAATCTCCACGCATCACAAGTGTCTTGTACTCAATCAAACTGAGAAGTAATGTGTACCCCATGACACTGCATTGAGCTAACGTATTAGTTGCAGAAATCAACAAAGATGCTACACAAGAAAGGAAGCAATGTATTCAAGCAAACGCACTTAAACTCCTTGTCAATGAGATAAACTCGACTTTGATTCGCAAGATATCCCAACAAATACATAGGGCGATCCAAGTGATACATTGTGGTGACCTGTAAATATAAAGCTTATAACCATGTAAAAAATAAAGTTGTATGACACAAAAGACCCATATAGAGAATGTTAAAAAAAATGCTTGTGTGGAGCACACGATCTTTACCTCACCACCAACGCAATAATTTAGGCGCCACGATGAGTTGTTATAAATAAAACAGTCTCCAACCCAAATCCCTGTCCGCACTCGCTCGTTCACCTCATGAAGCAGCTCAAAAGCATCTTCAATGCCTTCCTCGTCCACAGGCTTTCCACCTTCTAGATAAGAAGCAACAACATCTCTCTGCAGGAACATAAACCATAAACAAGATTTCATGTAATGTTTTTTAAGGGTTTCATTTGATAATAAATTCAAAGAGCAGAGCAGGAAAAATGAAAAGATAAATATGTTATGAATATTGTGTGTATATTTATAAGACCCAAAGGGCAATATATAGGGAGTATAAGAGGATATACAAAGGAAAATGTCGTACACAGATAAGGAAACCACAACATATAATGAAACAAATAATCCAATCATATTATATCCTTAACACCACTCTTAAACTCATGGTAGATCACACACAGAGTTTAGAGAGAAAATACAAATATTGTGCCCTTATCTGCGGCTTCATGAAGAAGTCAGCAAGCTGTAACTCTGAAGACACAAATTGTAAAGTAAGTACTCCCTTCTGCACCTGTGAGCGAGTGTATGAAGCATCCACACCAATGTGCTTGGAGAGCTCATACTTCACTGGATCACGAGCAATACTAATAGCACATGTACTGTCAGATATAAGGGTCGTAGGTCCTCTCACAGGTACTCAAAAATCTGCAAGTAGCCACCTCAACCAAGTAATCTCTGTTGTCACTATTGCCAAAGCTCTCAACTCAGCCTCTGCACTCAAACGGGAAACCGCAGTCTACTTCTTAATCTTCTAGGCAATCAAGGAGCCGAGAAAATCACAGTAAACAGAAAGAGAACGACAATAAGAAGGATCACTAGCCTAGGTCACATCAGAATACGCCCGAAACTGTAGTGAGGTGGAGCTAGGGAAAAACAAACGACGAGAGATAGTTCCACACAAGTAGTGAAGAACATGAAGGTGACTGTAGTTAAGATGAGTAGGACGAGCCATGAACTGACTCAATATATGAACCGCATGAGCAATATCAGAACGAGAGCTCACAAAATATACCAAACTAGCGATATCGAGAAAGATCCTCAAGAACATCATCAGTAGCGGGGAGCTGAAAGGAGAGCTCCATAGGAGTCTCAACAGTGCGAGTATCAGTCAGACCAGACCGATCAAGTAGATTCTACACATACTTTTGCTGGGAGAAGTAGTAGCACTCAGGTGTGGAAGAAACCTCAATCCCAAGGAAGTACGTAAGTAAACCAAGATCAGTCATCAGAAACTGCTCACTGAGATGCTGCTTCATATATGTGATAAATGAAGAATCATCACCAACGATGAGTATATCATCCACATAGAGAAGAAACAATGTCCTACCTCGAGGTGAGACATGGACAAAAAGAGTAGGGTCGTGGTCACTGACAGTGAAACCAACAACGGTAATCACTGAGGTAAAACACGCAAATCAGGCACGAGGAGCCTGTTTGAGGCCATAAAGAGCATAACGAAAACGACATACATGTTCATTTGGAAGAGAATACCCAAGTGGTGGCTCCTCTGCCATAGCAAGTTGTCACTCAAAATAAGAAGCAATCTCATGATAAGAGCTAAGCTCAATGACAGAGAGCATAAGCTGTCGAAGAAAAACCAAGACGATCAGGAGGCTGAAGGGATGTCCGGTCATGAAGGATGTAACGAGAAGCATCATCAGAGGAAGTAGGCATCAATGCTGGCAAGATACCAGAAGATGAATCTGATGAAGGACAAGGACGCGTGGAGTAGTGTACCCGACAGAGATGAGACAGTGCTGCAGGAGCAAAAGGCGGTGTTGCAGGAGGCAACACAGAAGGTGGGGGCACAAAAGGAACCACTGGAGACAGAATAGAAGAAGGCTGTGAAAGGGAAGAAATGGGTGAAGAGTCAGGGAGAGAACCAGGAGATCGTCTCAATAGTGGAAACAGGACGAGGAGCCGAATCTCAATAGAAGAAAGGGCGAGATTCGTCAAAGACAATGTCTCGTGAGATCCTGATCCATCGAGTTAAAGGATCATACCAGCGATAACCCTTATGCTCAAACTGTAACCAAGAAACACACACTCAACTGTCTGGGCTGACAGTTTGGTGCACTGTCGAGGCTGCAACAGGACAAAACATGTACAGCCAAAAACATGAAAGTGAGTGGATTGGGGGGCTTTAGAGTAGAGACGCTCCATAGGACTGACATTCTTAAGAGCAGTGGAAGGCTGCATATTGATGAGATATGTAGCCGTAGAGATGGCCTCAGCCCAGAACTGTGATGGAACATGAGACGCAAGGAGAAGAGTACGAGCAGTCTCAATCAGATGATGCTTGCACTCAGCAATCTCATTCTAAACATGGGCATCAGGACAAGAAGACTGGTAAAGAGTGTCCTGCTCAGAAATTGTCTGAAAGTGCCAGAACAGTACTCGCCAGCAAATCACAGCGAAAAGTATGGATAGAGGACTCAAACTGAGTATAAACCATTGTGACAAAGTTACGATAGATCGTAAGAAACTGACCACGATTAGACACAGAGAAGAGCCAAATAAACTGAAAATAATCATCAATGAAAATTACATAAAATTTATGCTCGCCTTTAGAGATAATAGGCGCTAGTCTCCATACATCTGAATGAACCAAATCAAAAAGACAAAACAATGACTCACTAAAATGATAAAGAAGTTGTAACTGCTTGCCAAGCTTACAACCTTGACAAAACATAGATGTATCAATGTAACACGTCCAAGGACACCCTGACAAACTAATGAAGAAAGACGGGACCCATACATGTGACATAAACAGTTATGCCACTGTGCAAAGGCTCCAAAGGTGGTGGCAACAGTGGTGGTGGAGGTAGACGTGGTAGGAACAACTGAAGTGGACGGAATATGGAGGCAGTCGAGAATGTAGACCCTGATGATCCCCATAGCGTCAGCCAGTTCCAAGTACCTTCCCTGCCTGTCGATTCTGAACGAAACAGGTGTGAGTCAAAACCAGCACTACAACCAAGATCAGTAAGTTGTACCACCAAAAGAAGCTGCATGATAAGCTGCAGAACATGGAAAACAGCTGGAACAGAAAAATTAGTGGACAAAAGAGTGCCCTGACAACGGATAGACAAGGAAGTATCGTCAGCTGTCTGAACAGAGATAGGAAAAGCAGAAGACCCTACTGAAGTGAGAGATATGGAGTCCGGTGTCATGTGGAAAGAGGAACCAGAATCTAAAACCCAAGAGGTACTTGGAGCAGACGTCTGAGCTAGACTGGCAGAACCGCTGAGCTGTGAGAGAGCTGAAGTAGAGCTAGGCAAAGCTGCTGAACAGAGTCACCTCGCTGAGAACCTGACAAGCTAGTTTGTCCTCCTGTGAAGGAAGGGCCTCGCTGCCCCCCTTAGATCGTCTACGCCCACGCACCTTATTTCGCTTTTTCCGCACCGCACAACTCCGGTAGTCGTGCCCAAAGTTCTTGCGGTAATTGCACTGAACTCCAGTTGGTGCAAAAACAAGAACGGAAACAGGCACCTGGGGAGGGACCGTAGTCAAAGCAGAAAACATCGGTGTGGTCGAAGGTGCAACAAGCATAGTCAGAATGGACTATGCTGCTAATCCGAGGCGAAGCTTCTCAGCCCGAAGCGTCGAAAAGGCATCAGTGACGGTCAGCCGTGGTGAGCGATGGGTGGCGAATCGGTGACTAGCAGACAATGGATCAACAGATCTAAGTAGCGGGCCTATGGATCGGCAGCAACCAGAGACCGGTGACCATGGTTATCAAGGCGTCGCTTAGGCAACGCCAAGGCGTCCTGGCGGCTGGAGGGGGATGTCGTGGACAATCGCCCAGGCCGTGAGGAGTTAGGTGGTGCTGGGCAACACCTAGGTGTCTAGGGCGAGGTCATTGTGGCGGCCGCCTAGGGGGATGGGGGCTTCAAAGACTTGTAATCTAACTTGGTAGGGTTTCACGGTCGAGCGTTTGCGCCGGTGCCGAGCAGTTGCCTCCTCCCGCCCCAATCTGCAACCTCCTCTCGCTGATCTCTAGCCTCCTACCGCTGGCGTCAAGCTGCTACCTCCTCCCATAGCCTTCCCTGAGCTGCTGCCCCGATGTTGCAATGACTTACCGGAGCACCGTAACAACCTTGCTGGTGGCGGCTGCGAATCCTTGACAGAGGTGCGGAAAAAAACTATCCTAGCTCTGATACCATGTTATGAATATTATGTGTATATTCATGAGGTCTAAAGAATAATATATATAGGAACTAAGAAGTACAAAGGGATATACAAAGAAATATGCCGTACATAAATAAGGAAACCAAGACATATAAGGATACAAATAATCATATCCTATTCTATCATTAACAAAATGAACATTTAGAGAACACAATAACTTACATTGTACTTTAGGATGTAGAATGATGTATCACTTGCTATTGCAACTAGGTCACCACTATCAGCCCAGTAGAGGTTCTACAAATACACAACCAAAACATGTTATTTAAATATGAACTCCATATATCCATAATTTCCGTCCAAAAATATTGAACTCACCTTGACATTCACATCAATTCGGCGTATTAGTCTACAATCAATCCAATCATAAAAGCAAATGAAGTCACTGGAACACATTGCCAACAATACCCCACCAAAAATACGCTCCGCTGAAAATGTAGGGCGAATGGATTTCTTCTCCTGTAAACCAGATCATTCAAGTCAGAAGACATTTTTTTATTTTGAAAAGTGCCAATAGAATAGCATGCACATTTACACAAATTAGTTGGAAAAAGTGCCCAGAATCCAGATCACATAGTAACTCAACATGCGCTTCTAAGATTTCTATATAAGTGCTATGCATTGTTGTTACGGCGGAGTCGGTGACCACGGCAAGTGAGCGGTGCCTGGACGCCATGGCGACGCCTAGGCGAGTCACCGTGTTGTACGTGTGAATGTATCAGGCGTGTATATTGTATACTCAGTAACTCATACTCTGCATCGCCCGACATATAGCTGTCGACTCCTCTCCCCTCCTCTCTGTCTCTCTCACGCATCCCCCTCTCCCGCAGGCCACATCTCCCACACTCACTCCTTTCTCTCTCCCCCGTCGTCTTCTCTAGTCCTCCCCCCGCCGCCTCGCCTTCTCTCCTCTCCCCGGCACCTCCTCCCCCCACCGACGCCTTCCCTCCCCACCGCCGCCTCCCCCTTCCCAAGTCGTGGCGAATGCCCATGGCGTCCACCCAGCACCGCTGCGAAGCTGTAACAAGCTTGGTGCTATGGCTAGGCTAAACATAGGTGAAGCATTCCCTTGGGGCGAAGAATGTCAGAAGATAAGGGACATGATGCAAGAAGAGGCAGCAATAGAACTCCAATAAAATGCCAACCTATAATGGTCCGTAAATTCCTTCACCAAATATGATGAAATATTGAAATATGACCAGAAATAATAGCAGAAATCAAAGTGCATGGCGTATAACTTTTAACTGAATTAACATCAGTGTTAACTAGAAACATTCATTGATTAAAGCAAAACATAATGAAATAAAAGAAGCCTAGAAGAGTTAATTGAATATTGCAGGTTAAAAGGCAACATGATAAACAGGTGAAGATGAACTAAACCAGAGACAAGTGGTCATCTAGAAATGTGACACTTGGATCTTACATAGCAAATTCATAATGAAAAGACCACAAATCAATGTAGACCACACACCTGGAATGATTTATTGAAAATCTTTATTCTTGATGTACTTTCTCTGGTTACGTACTCTCCTTCTGATGACCAAACAAACTCTAATGCAGATCCAAATGATCTATTCCTCCAAGCAAGTGCAGTATATATTATGTATTCACCATCTCCGCATACAACAACAAATCGGCCATTGGGGTTATGCTTCAAGCTCTGACCAAACAAAAAGATAGCTCACAGTCAGATAAAATAATCAAGATATAAGAAACAATGACCGTTACCTAACAAAAAGAAAACAAGAGTTATATCCATCTGAGTCTAGAATCACTCTGCTAAATGATCCAAGAGTATATAAGGTGCATCAGTGGGCTTATGATTCACAAAATACCAAAGCCTGTAGCATTCTTAATGCACCCATCAAAGATTCTTATTGGAGATTATTTTATTCATGCAGATATGGTAGGTATATAAACACCAAGCAAATGAACAAACTCAAGTATAACTCCTGTTGCAGTAAACAGATCATATACCCTTTCTTAAAGCTTATTAACTTAACCGTCATCAGTCATCACAAGCTGCAGAAACAGATAACTGCTGTTGTGCAGATGCAGACATGAATTGACTGCTATTTATGGACGGGAGCCTAGGCGATGATTAGACGAGGCCCCTTCGGTCCCACTTTTGCTATGTACACCGAAGCAAATCTATACAGACAGTTGTCCTACTTTTGTTATGTATACCAAAGCAGATCTTATCCCTTCCCCTCTATTCTTTCTTCTTCCCCCCAACCTCTCAATCCCTTCTTTCTATTTCTTCACTCCTCAAATCCCCCTCCAGATTTGGCCAAACATTGTGCCTCCTCCCTCTCTTGCGCCTCTCCCTCGGCTCCAGCCCGGCCCCTACGGCGTCCCAGCTCCCATCCGGCCGACGCACCTCCAGCCTCCGGCGCGCCACCCCGATTCGGCCACTGTGGCCCCTGCTCGGCTTCCACTCCAGGCGCCACCCACCGGCTCCCTGCAGCCTAGCTCGACCTCCTCCGGCTCCGGTCCCCTGCGCCGCCGACCTCCGGCTCCAGCTCGGCCCCGTTTCCATGTGCCGCCGCACTGGGGCTCGCCCGACCACCGCTGCCTAGCTGTCAGAGGGCGGCGCGCCGGCACACAAAGCAAGCAGCACAAGGTGGAGGATCTGTTTTCTCTCCTTTCCACCCCAACCCCTTTTGACAGCCACATCTTCTCCGCCTAGACGCCGCATCTTCCACCTGAATGCTTGGAATTGCTAGTCGAGCGCCTAATTGCGAACGACCTAGGCAACGGACCCTGGCGTCCACCCTGGAGCGCCAGGATGCCTAGGCGTCGCCTATGCGACGCCTTGATAACATAGTTAAAAATATGAAGAGCATTGTAGCGTCCAAAAGTACCTGTGGGTAGAGGTCACAGCTTCCTAACTCCTTTACAGCCAGGGGCAATCTTTCCCCATCTGTCACCTGATGTAGAAAACAAAACAAGCCATCATACCAGCTTCTCAATTCAATTAATTCATTTTGTTTACGAATAAGCAAACTGACCTCAAAGCTTGCACCAACACTCTTGATATTCACAGTTTGTATCTCGTTATGTTTTGCCCAAATGATTTTCCCACTGGTATCCATACTTGCTACAGGTACTTCGCGACCCATTTTTATCATTATATTTCCCTCGTCATAACCAATCACCATCCTAGATGGTAAGCAAATGGCATATTAATTTCAAGATTAGAAAAGGTGGAATAGCACAAAACAGGGCCTAAAAAATGAAAAACAACAGGAACTACTAGTTATCCAAATAAATGAAGAATGTGAACAACTCAACGGCTACAAGCATTGACATATTGCAAGAAAGAAAAAAAGTGAAAAAGGACATAACACATGGAACAGTAGTAACAGCCTCAGTTGCCAATGCTAGGTTTTGATGAAGTGTGCAAGGACATGGTAATCCAATCAACCAATAATTTGGCAAAGGTCACATAAAAAGCAAACATAAAATAACTTGCAAAGAGAATTTCACATTGATTTATGAAGCATGACACAAGTACACATATCCGCTAATCAGAGAAGAAAAATTCTATGATATGATACTTCCAGTCAATGGTAAATATTATTTAAATAGCTAGTGTCAATTCGATAATGGATGGCAAAAGCAGAATGCAAAATGATATTCCACTTACCTTCTTGACCCCTTCATGTATCCAACAGCCCAGACTCGTTCAAGGCCATAGTTTAGTGTGTTCTCCAGTCTACAAAATAAATTAGGAAACAAAAATAAGAACATCTCACCATTGTGAAAATTGTAAAACTTAACATAAGTAGTGTGCTGCCTCAGAGTCTGACAAACTATCCAGATTATCAAAGAAGGAATGAATAAATTACAATAAAAAACATTTGTAAGCAATCTGATCAGTAGATTTATCATGCTGACGGTTATCCTTTTGTTTCATACCCTACACGAGCTCATACTCACAATGTCACTGATTGAACTTTGTAAAGTTAATCAAAATAGCAGTGTGATAGGCTTTAGAACATAAGTGCACCAACACTCTTGATATTCACAGTTTGTATCTTGATTGAACTTTTGTTGAGACCTTTTTAATCTAGACTTCTTGCAGATGGAAGATTTCCTAAACTCTCGGTACTACATACAGAATGTACCCTGTGGGTAACCTGCTTATGATACACTTCCAACAAAAGCTAGATTGGTTGAAATGCCTCTTTAACAGTATTTATAAAACTTTTGGATCCAAATTCAACTCTATACTTGAGAGCACAAGTCAAGCATAAAAACCAAATACTCAATAACATTTGGGGCTAAAGGGTCAAAATGTTCTTTCCTTACAGGCGCACCTACCCACCTTCACACAAATAGAAAATGAAACAAGTAATGATTATAGGAAGCATATTGTACACATCAACAAGTAGATACACAAATGAAAGCAACCTGTAAGTTGTCGAATGCCATATACGAACTGTCCCATCTTCCGATCCAGTAATGATTATAGGAAGCTCAGGATGGAAACAAACAGCAGAAATGTTATGTGTATGGCCTTCAAGTGTCTGAACACAGCTCTTGGTTTGGTAATCCCAGACCTGGTTTACCATGACAGCACCATCTTAGGACTGCACTGAACACCTAAACATTCAAAATACTACAGCGGGGTACAAAAAAATAGACCTTTGCAGTGGAGTCATCCGAACCAGTAATCAAATAGGGCCTGTCACCACCAGTGAAGTAGTCAACACAGTTCACACCCTTTTGATGTCCATCAAGCGTAAAATTCGGATCTGGAGAACCCAAACTCCATATCTGCCATTTCAGATTAAGAAGCATTAATGAACCAGATCACATCATTACTCATAGTAACATCTTGCTGCATATGAGAGATTCTGAAACAGACCTTTGTAGTGCGGTCGAGAGATGCACTTGCAAAAGTGTTAGTATCCTTTGGATTGAACGTAACCTGCATCACATAGTGTGAATGCCCCTCAAAGATTTGAGTGCACATCCACCCTTTATCCCAGTCCCACAGCTTTATCAACATGTCATCAGATGATGACAGCACATATGGAAGAGTTGGATGGACTGCAACACATCTGATGTAATCTGTATGAGCCTCAAAAACTTTAACTTTGTCCATAGTATTGTAGTTGTAGACGCGGATGAACATATCGTCTGCACCAGCTACAACCCATTGTTTCCTTGAAACAAATTTTGCCGAACGTACTGAAATTAAGTTCAAATATACATTAGCCTCAATTCCAGCCTCCAGGACAAGTTCTCTATTCATGTGAACATAAGTACACTGCATACCTGGCAGTTCTGAAGCTTCAAATGATTTCACCATAGTCTGCAAAGATACACAAAAGCAAACATATTAAAGAATCAAATTATAAGGAGCCGGCTTTTAAACCCTTTTTAAGACAGTACACTATAGATATATTTGTTGTAAGTTGAAAACCAAATTTGTATCATTAAATATTCTTATGCAACACAAACATGGAGAGGAGCCAGGGGAAAGCCCAACATCCTACACTGCACGCACATAATTTACCTGGTTGATACCTACAGTACCAGGGATGAGGCATAGATTTCAAAAGGCATCCTCATAATTTTGACAAGTTCATTGTATTATAGGTAAATCACCAAATTTAGATTACAAAAGAAAACAAGATGTACAAATGTCACCATTTCATATTCAAGTGTAATGGGTGGTATGTTAGAAGTATAGACCATGCAGGATTGCAAGTGCATATATATGCAGCACAAAGTTGTTTGACAATGCACATTCAATTCTATGTTGGTTTAAATCCTCAACCATGATAATGATGCCAGAGATGGGACAGCAACAGTTCATCCCACAGGAAGATGTAAAAGGGCCAACATATCACAGTGCAGTAAGGCTCACTGAAACCTAGACTTAGTCACAAAAAAATTAATTACATACATGATGGACCAGTCAGCAGTAAACGACGTTGAAATATCAACATGATTGCAGGATCAAGTCCTTTCAGTGTGCAAGTGCAATTATGTGTCAGCATGGTGCTGGGAACAGTCAAGTGTTGTTCTAGCACTATAGAAAACTTTGAAGTTTGCACAAGTGAACAAATGAAAAAAATGTAACAAGAGCAATACTTGAGCGATGAAGTTCTTACAGCACAGAATTGAACTTCCAACATGCAAAATTCTACGCAACCAAACAATAAGCAAGAATACAGATCATGACAACAGAAAATACATCAGAGATCAGGCTCCAGTATCGAGAGACAAGACTTAGTACTGATAATGTTTTAGTACTTTTTTATGTACTGATAATGTTTTAGTACTTTTTTTTGCGAGGAGTGGTAGTACTTAGGCGATTAGTATGTGTACGAATTCGAGTACTTAACAGTTACTTCAAGAGATTTAACGACAAATAACAGGGAATAAATGAATATGAGAAACAGCTTGAGCCCTTGCCTGCGACTGATAGTCCCAGATGCACACACTCCCCGAGTAGAGGCTCGACAGGATCCTACACCAATGCAAAACCGCGTGATTAACTAATAACAAAAAAGCACATCAAAATGATAGGTACGAACAGCCCAAACGAAACCGAAATGTACTAAACGCCTCCAAACAAATGCAATCACTTGCCATGGCTCCGTGGGGTGCAGATCCACGGACTTGACCCTCTCCGATCGTTGCGCAAATTTCCTCTAATCACCATAAAAAAAATGTAACACAATTAGCCCAGACCTAAAAAACACTAGACCGAGAGATCTAGCAGAGTCGAGTCGTCGCACCTTGATCTCCAACCTGAGCGGCTGCGGAAAACACAAGCAGAACACGACACTGATCAGATCTCGGCGCATGCAGCACGAATTGTGCTCGAAAAAAATCGGGGAAATAGGTGGCGAACGGATTGGAGATTTGGAAGCGAGCGAATTCAGATCCACGTACCATGGCGGCGAAGGCGAGGCCGGGAAAGGATCGAGCGGGGCGACGGGGCTAAACCCTAGAGATCTGCGGCGACTGGGTGGGGCGGTGCGGTGTGGCGAGGCGAGGCGAGGCGCGTAGGGAGCGAATCGGATCGCGAGCTCGGTGGAGGAGCGAGGAGTGGGTTTTTGTTCGTAAATTTATTTACTCAATTTCAAATTAGTGCCGGGAAATTTAATCTTTTTGAAGGACTAAACTTTCTTAGGAATAATATGCTGATCAAATTTAAATGAATAATATATGTGATTTGATCTTCTCTCCTAAATCAAAATAAAGAGATAGAGAATTATAGGAGCGGTGGCAATAGAAACACGGTTGAAAACTCGATGGGAAAAAAACATCTATGAGCCCTATATGTCATTAACTCAACTTAATCAATATATTATTCTATATGATAAAATCGCTCCACTTATCACACCGCGTGAGCAATATCACTATACGAAAACGGGTGAGAGTATTATTTACATCGGATTGCAAAGTTTGAATGATGAAATATCCGGTTTTATAGTTTAAGATGCTAGATGGATTTTTAATCAAAGTTTGAGTGTTTTATGAATTTATCATTGTGCAAAAAAAGAAAAGGTCCGTACGATTACTAAAAAAATTAGAAACTTTTGGGCCAGTTGTTGAGGCTCAAAATTTCCTTTGGGCCCACGCGCATAATTGAGGCCCGACCCGTATTTTCTTTTCCTTTCTTTTTCTTTTTTCCCAACCTATAAGCCCTTCTCGTCCTGTTCTTCCCAAAATCGCAGGTTGCTACTCGATAGTGGACGAACTTGGAGGTGAATAGGCCAAATCTCAGGTATTCATCCCCCTCCATCTGTAAAAATATTGATGAAGTCTTCCTCCTCTGCGGTTGTAATCCGCGATGCATCTCAAGTTTTTAGTATTGCTTTTTCGGTGTGGAATTCATGGGGCGTTTCTTTCTAGTTGAATCGTTCTGAACAGTTCTTGGACAGGTTCGTAGTCGGTATGCCGGAATCGAGTTCAGATCCTAACAATGGTAAAAGCAAGCCATCCAAGAGGAATCTCCCTTCTTGGATGGGGTCTGAAGATGGCGAGGACAATTCAGGCAAGAAGAAACATACGGAGGCCCACGAGAAGACCCTGAAAGGGCCTGATTTCTCCAAACTTTTGGTACTTATCCAGACACTTCTGCCTACAGTGGGATGTATATTGTTCTGTTTGTATGTATAACTGAGGTGGTTCCGTGTGTTTGTTTGGGCAGGATGGGGTCGTCTTTGTGCTATCAGGGTTCGTGAACCCTGAGAGGTGCACATTGCGCTCCCAAGCGTTGGATATGGGAGCAGTGTATCGGCCCGATTGGACATCGGACTGCACCCTTCTTGTTTGTGCATTTACCAACACCCCCAAGTTTCGACAAGTCGCATCGGACAATGGCACCATTGTCTCAAAGGTGTTTTTTTTATTGTATAATTGTGGTCGTGATAGTTAGCATTTCTTGAACTGTTATATCACAAAGGGAGCAATTCTAGCATATTTTAGCCTTTTTTGAATTCTTTGTCTATGGTTAAGCTTCATCTGCATAATGCCATAAAGTAACTTATGGCTGACATTATTTTGGCCTTCCTGCAAAGAATGATGGATTTGCCAAATTGGTGTAGGTAGTCCCTTGCATTTATTCTTTGCTTCGCCATTTTCTGAATCTTTCATTCTTTCCACTTCATGGCATGTGTTTTGGTTGATGCTGTTCTAAACAATGAACTGATAGAGATACCCGTTGATCTGAAGTGTCTGCTTGACTAAAATGTCGTTGAGAATGCCAAGAAAGAACAAAATCACATACAGAACATGTTCTCTTTAATCTGCATTCTGCTTATCCATTGCAAAATAGTTCTGTCCTCAGTCTCCAACCTGATGTTCTCTGAAACAGAGTTGCATAAACTATACTCGTAGCAATTTCCAATTTTTCATACACCTTGGTAGCATGCAGTATAAGGCGCCATAGGTTTCTGTGTTGCCGACATTCAATTCAAGAGCAACTATGTGCCATGAAAAGACTAGCTGTTTCAAGTATGCCACGGATAGAGAATACATACATTTTGCTCCTTGTTTCTTGGCAAGTCATATCTATTGCCTAGTCCATGTTGTTGTTAAGCAATTAAATTTATGGAAACATTAACTGCGCATTGGACAAGCATAGTGCTTTGTTCATAGGTACATTTCAAAGATCAGCTTCATATGGATAGACAGAAATCTTAATTAGTCTTACTACGTCATACATTGACATCAGGTAAGTTGGATTTAATGTTCCTGAGAACAACACAACTAACTGTTTCTTATCCTCTTGCCCTGTTTCAGGAATGGATCTCAGAATCTCATAGCCAAAGAAAACTCGTTGACATGGAGCCTTACCTTATGCATGTCGGAAAACCATGGCGAAAATATAAAGAGCTAGTTGAATCCGATAAAGGTGATAAATTCTTCTATCTGAAATAAGGTTTTATCAACACAAGCTCCCCTTTCATTTGAAAATTATTTATTTCATTTAGATCATTAGATGATCTTATTCTGGCATATGATTGTTTTCTCATATCTATATGGCATCTTTGAGTGCTGATCTGTATCTTTTGTCTGACTTAGAGTATCCAGTTTAACTTGAAAACCTTTGATCTTTGGATTTTTACTTTTGTGTATGGAGTTCATGACCATGTCATTATGTCACCAATTTATCACTTATCAGGTGACCCAAAAAGCTCCTCCTTATATATCTCCATTTAGTTCTTCTGGTTATGGACTTATGGATATTTTACCTTTCAGTGGTCCTCACTAACTGTATGTTTGCGTCATGTTATTGTACTTCATATCTCCTCAGCATATCAAAGGATGGTACTAATGTGTTGCCCATTTCCTACAAATATTCCAAAAATAATAATAATAAGCTAAGTAGCTAATTATCCTTCTGCATATCAAAGGATGATACCTTCCTACCCTCCTTGGAAGAGCAAGGCATTTTTATAGCTGCAACTGCACATTTTCTCACTCATGGGAGTAATTCAGGAATGCTCATTTGGTAACCCAGGCAGTAGGCACACATGTTGGGGCCTTGTTCTTTTTGGCTTTTTAGCGGCCTTTAGCTTCTTTCAATAATTACTATTCATTAAACTAATAATCCGTAGTTCAAAAGAATGGGCTAAGATCTGATTGATTTGGCTTCTTTATTTTTAACATTTCACTAAACCTGTGGCAAAACATTGAATTTTCGCATCCTCAATGAAGATCCATTTGATGCCCAATAACTAATTTGTGAAAGTTGGATAATCCTTGCAGCTATGTAGTACTTTACTATTTTTTCCTTGTGTAACTTTGAATTTGAACTAATCAGTTAAATTAAAGCTATAATTTTGTAATTTACTAATTTTTGTATCCTCCTATTGTAGATCAGAAGAAGCCACATAAAGAGCATCAAAAGCAAGATGAACAGTCTCATATTATGTCATCGCCCTCTTCTGCCATAAAGGTCTGTTCAAAGTAAATTAGTGAAATAGCCCATTTGATATAAGATATATATTTCTGATTTTTTTTATTCAGTAATAACCATTAGCTGGCTTTTTGAACTTGATAGCAGTCTCATTGTAAATTGTACAATTAACGACTGGACAATTGGTCTATGTACTCCTCTGATTTGGGTGTTTCCACAAGGAAAAAATAAATGAAACAGAAGCAATGAGGTTCAGCAAGGGAGAAGAGTGCGTAAGCACACGTTTAATTAGATTTCCTGTCAAAATGAATAGTCAACTACTGATTTGTTCAAAAAAAAGAAAGATGTGCTTTTCAGCAACCCCTTCATCTATATCTGTTGGAGGATGCTTAAGGAACACATAGAAATTCATGGGAAGGAAGGTAGGTTGTACATGATCCAGAATCCAGACTGACCATCAGACAATAATAAACTGATGATAGTAAGTTCGGACCTACATGTGCACCCTATGGTCGGTATCCCTTACAAAACAAAATAAAAAAATATGCAATATTGCATATTGATGTTTCTTAAAAACAAATGACTTTCCAGAGACATTAATGTGCTGGTGGCATCTAAACTCTAAAGACATAACATAATTGAAGTATTCAGGTTTGTCTGGAAGTATGTTAATTCAATACAGAACTAAATAGAACAAGATGAAGGCAACCCATGTCCCTGGAAACATCTCAACATGTTTTGCTCTTGCAATAAATAATTCAGGAATTCTTTTGCATGTATTCTTTCTCCAGGACCTCATAGTAGCTTTCTTTTATTTACAGGCAGGACATTCAGACGCTGCTAACAAACATTTTTCTCTCACAAAAATAAAACAATGGGCACTGGATGATTTTGTGCAGACAGTATCATGGTTGGAGGGCCAAGAAGAGAAGGTCAGCAATTAGGGTTAGAGGGTCAACTGATGGCTGCTGAAATTACATTTCAAGCCTTATGTTCTTTAGGTCTTTTCATTAAGCTCAGGTTTGGCATTTCATGAAGTACTTCTACAAGCACTATATGGCTGTCAAAGAGATGATCTGCACTCCAAGTGAAAAACAAATATCTTTATTTTGTGCTTTTAGTTGTTTTAGGCTATGTTATTAATGGAAATTACTCCAGATCAAGAATTTTTCTTAGGATTAACTCACGAATGCAAGGTATGTTATCTCTCATGATTAAACAGAACAATTAAAACAACAGAAAATAACCTCGCTGCCAGTTAGCAAGTGATAGAGCAACAGATAGTTTTGTTTAGTATTCCCTCTGCTTTCCCTAGGTTTATTAACAGATGGCATAAATGTTTGCTGTTCTATCTGACTTCTCTGGCTTCCTTTCTGATAGCCAGAGCCAAATGAATTGAAGGCAATAGCTGCTGAAGGGGTTATCACTTGTCTGCAAGATGCCATAGAATCTCTTGAGCAAGGCAATGTAAGGAATGCAATATTGCTCTTTATTTGAAAAAAAAGTCCAAGTATTTTGCTTTACCTGTACTGTCAAGTGTCAGCAAATACTATGCTATATCTTAGTTATTTAGATCGGAGCACATGTGGACTGAGGCGCTGGTCTTAAGTAATCCGAAAATTTTGAAATGCTGCTTGGCCGATGCCAAATCTTGATACAAATTGTCAGACTCACTATGATTATGTTTCCATTGAGGTCCTTAGAAACTTGATTGGGATAGTCAACACCAATGGACCAAACATGTTTTCTATGTTCTGTTGTTATTGGTCTTACTGGAGATGTGGTATACTCTCAGCTGACCATGATCAACCTTTTTTTAGGATGTCAGGGGAGTAGCGGAGCAGTGGAGCATTGTCCCTCATGTTGTCAATGAACTGGTGGAACTGGATGGAAGAACAAAAGAGGGATCATTATCTAAAGAACAACTCTCCCAACTGGCAATCAAATGTAAGAAGATTTATCAGGCTGAGTTTGCCCGCATGGATAGTGATGACAAGAAGGGCAAGAAGCGTCTAATTAACTCTCCTGACATTGAGCATCCCAGGAAGACTAGATCAGATGATGCTCAGTATGACAGTGATGATACGATTGAAATGACAGAAGAAGAGATTGATCTTGCCTGCAAACAGCTCCCTGGGATTGTGGATGACAGTAGCTAGGTCAGGATAAGTGTCTGTTTATGAAGAGGAGAAGAAGAATATTGAATATTCATCTGCAAATATTTGTTTGGGTAGCTATCAGATGTAAAATGGGCACAATGTGGTCAACAGTGAAAAAAATGCACCTCTTCTGGCTTGAAAACTTTCTGTTTTGTTATCCATTTCGTCATGAATAGTTTGCACTTATGCTAAAGAGTGAAATCACTTTATATGACATTGGAAACAGGAGGTTATGACATTAATATGACATTGCCAATATTGAGGCATAATTCCTGGTAAAAGTGAAGGATTCAGTTTGCACACAGATTTAGAATCGATATATTGCTCATGCTGCGAACAGCATGGAATTAATCTGGAGAAATTTGTTTCTTAAGATGGGCCAGAGGATAGAAATGCTAGCACATACACCTGCATATCAAGAAACACCTTAGCTGTCACAGGACAGCTAGTCTCTTGGAATTCATTATGCCTGTCTTTGGGCAAAACGTGTTTGGAAATAAGGTGTGCGTGTAGCACGTTTACGCAAGTTGTACAAAACTCATCCTGTATATCCATAGAAAATGGTTAATTTCTTTTAGCAGTTCATCAACACAAATAACTATGTATTATTTTGCAACACTAATCGAATCAAGTGTTTTGCTACGGGTAAATAAGATAATATTTCCCAATCACATCGAATTGCCGTCGTCGGGCTCACCCTAGTCATGACATGGGCTCGGCCAAGCACCGCCTGGCACGCCCCAAGCCTCCGCCGTGGTTGTCATGCCCGCTCGAGCTTTGCTGCCGGCGTCGCGCTCTGCTGCCGTGCTTGGCTTGCGTCGAATAGTTTTTAACTCAGGGAAAAATGTATCGGTTTGAAAATTTTATCAGAGGACAGTGAGTAAAAGGTAGTTACCAAAATTTTCAGAATTTTTTGGACAAATTTTAAATGGGAAATTGGAAAATTGATTTTTTTTAAAATATATTTTTTAGATGAATTTTGATGAATCTAAAACTTTTTGACTGATATAAAATTGAAAAAAAGGAAAAAAGAAGAAGGGGAATATCAATCCGACCCCCGATCCACCAGATCCGGCCTAAACAAGGGAGAAGAAGCTCTGATCCAGTCAATCAGAATTAAGGTAACGCCTTGATTCCTTCTCCTTACTTGGTTATGGAGTTTTATAGAGATTGAATTGTTGATTAGCGAGACAGATGTATAGAGTGGTTAGGTCACGGCCTGTCATTGGAAGTTGTGCAGAGCAGTGAGGTTAGGCCATGTACGTGTAGAGCTAGTGAAGTGCGATAGCTGTGTGGTGATGTGTCGGTGCATGCGTGACCGACAATTGATTAGTGAGTGATTAGTGCAGGTAAATGATTGAGAAATGCAGGTGATTATGTGGAGACTAATTAGCAGATGCCTAATTAGTGTAAGTGGTCTTTGAGGAGAGCGAATGATTAGTATGGATTAAGTAGCATGGGCTAATTAGTATAGACTAATTAGCATCAGTTCTTGCTACAGCTCTATAGACAGCTAGAATGCCGAGTTTAGTGGTATGATTTGGTAGATATATCTTCGAGACGACCGCAACTGGTGTGGGATAACACGGCCATCAAAAGTGAAAATAGTGGTTTAACTGAAATAGTCAATAAATTGTGATGATTAGACCTACGAGGGTAAGCTGGGTAGATTATCAAATCCAGATTATTTGATATGTTATGTTTCGGGTTTGAAAGACGCAGTCGTTCAAGTACCGGAACAGTGGGACGATATCTTTACTACTTTAAAAGAAGGAGTTGGTGGTTGATGAGTCCTCTCCCATATCTCTCCCCTCACTTTTTTAAACCATTCGATTTGCTCTGACTAATCTAAACCGTTCGTCTCCTAAACCCTAGCTCTCCCCCAGCGCCCGCCCCCCTAATCCCATCACTCCCCGCCGCCCCCCCGCCTCTCTCGTTTTCCCCGCCGACCCGCTTTGCCCCTTGTTCTCCCGCTGCCCACCTCCCCTCGTTCTCCCCGCGCCCCCTCCTCCTCGCTCTCCCCCCCCCCTCCTCCTCCCCCCCCCCGCCGCCGCCTCCTTCCCACACCCCACGTCGCCGCCGCCTCCTCCCCCTCCCCACCCCACGCCGCCGCCTGCCCTCCTCCCCCTCGCTCTCCCCGCCGCCTCCTTCCTCTCCCCCGCCCCTCCCCCTTTCCACGCCGCCTCCTCCTCCCCTCCTCCCCTTCCCCGCCGCCACCTCCTCCCCTCGCCCCGCCGCCTCCTCCCTCCCGCCCCCCGCCTCCTCCTCCCGCGCGCGCCGCCTCCCTCCTCCCTCCCAAGCGCCGCCTCCTCCTTTCCTCCCACCCGCGCCGCCGCCTCCCCTCCTTCCCACCCCGCGCGCGCCTTCTCCTCCCCTACCCTCCGCTCCGTCGCCGCCTCCTCCCCCCACCCCGCGTCGCCGCCGCCTCCCTCCTCCCACCCCGCGCTGCCGCACACCGCAGATCTGCGACCGAGTTAGGGTTTCTTCGCTGAGGAGAGGAGGAGGACGAGGAGGAGATGGATGTGGTGAAGGCGGCGCAGCTCTCGGCGGGCGCCGAGCGGGTGGTGGTGCACCCGCCGGTGCCGCCAAGATCGTCGACCACTACAACCGCGTCGCCCGCGACACCCACAAGCGCGTTGTCGGCGTCCTCCTCGGCACTTCCTCCCGCGGCACCGTCGATGTCACCAACTCTTACGCCGGTAATCAACCCCGCCTCTAACCACTAGGGTTTGCGCGCTTCGGGTCGGCCCGCCGGTTTCTGAAGTTTCTGCGCTTCTACTGGACCTAGGGCTCGCGGAATCGGTTGTGGTTGTAGATGTAATTAGAACTATTGGCGTGAATTGCCGCGTTCTTGCATGATTAGATCTGTAGAGTTATTCCGGTGGTAACTTACTAAATTTGTAACTTGCGATGGCACTTGATTTTGCAGTGCCGTTTGAGGAGGATGACAAGGATCCGAGGATCTGGTTCATGGACCATAATTACCACGAGTCGATGTTCTCCATGTTCAAGCGGATCAATGGTATGCTGTGAGAACGTGTAGGATCGTTGTTCACAGAATGGTTTTGCCAATTGGTAGTTCTTTCTTTTATGCCCAATTTTGTGAGAGATGTGAGATAATGGCATTGTTCATTCCTTAAAAAAATGGCATTGTTCTCTTTGTTAGTTAATTTCGGTGTTCCTTCATGATGATAATTTCAGGAAGCCACCTCAAAACTTTAATCTCATTCTGGTTGTCAGCCCCTGAAAGATTTTGAGTTCTTGGAGTTTGTTTGGTTCAATTAGGTCATGAAGGCAAATATGTTTGTTTTGTAGAACTCAATTTTTGAAGAATGATATGTGCAATCTTTGGTGATCTTACTATATTTACTGATGTTTGTTGTACGCTGAATGTTTGTCTGTTTTAATGAGTTATTCACTTGTAGATTTCTTCTTAGGAGGTGATCTCCAGCATTAGTAATAGGTACTTTATGATTGATTTTAGTTGCGCGCTTCACGACCGGAGAAGTCGCCTGTTCATTGGCCGCTCGGTTCGGCGGTTTCAAGGAGCGCCTCCTCGCCGACGACCTCTTCCTCGCCAAGGTCGCCATGGAGTGCGGCATCGGCATCTTCACCAAGGTCCGCGAGAAAATCCAACGATTTGTTTAGTTTTTTACTTTATATATATATATATATATATATATTGCTGTGGTTTGTGATTCAGATCATCAGATGTGGTTTGGTTTGCTGTGGTTTGACTGACTTTGGTGTCAAGCCCTTTGTGGTATAGAGTTCAGATGCCGGCATATTTCCTGGCTTATATTGTTTTAGGAGTTGGGGTTATGGTTTGATAGTGATGCATGCCCAATTCTGGCATTGTTGCTGTCGCTTCTAGGGTTGTTGGGAGTACTTGAGCACAATTGGTTGTGTTTGGATGGGCGCTTCGGTGAGGAATGGGGCGGGAATATTTCAGCTGTGACCATATGCCGTCTGTTCACTAAATGGGAAGCATTGAAATAATCTAATTGTAGAATCTAATCTTTGATAGGAAGTTGAGCCTTGGGCTATTTCTAACAGTTTGTATGCTTAGTACTTCGGAATGAATCCACTTAAATTAGATAGATGCAAGTGTATCAAGATACCATGAGAGTTAGACTAATGCACAGCAGATAGCCAATCTGTCACATCTCTTGTTCTGCTCTTAATTAGCTACATTTGCCATCATTATGGAGGCTTAAATTGCAGATAATTGCAAAGCAAAAAGGATGCACCAGCTGGATGTAAGTTCTGTCTTTACGTATTTCTCATCTCTTTCTCCTTTTTTTTCTTACTATGAAGGCACATTGGTTTCTTGTAGACGAGAATCAACGATTGTTCTTCGACAAGAGATTGTACAATTTACACTCGCTTTCTTGATACCCACATTTTAGCCAATAATAATGTTATGCTAATTCAAAGTTCCATGTAACTTTATGATAATTTAAATGGTGCATATTGTCTTCAGTAACTTATATACAAAGAATGGTCAGATTGCTCTTGTTGTTAAGTTACCCTTGCCTTGTTTAATCTTGGTCATAATATTATAGATTGTTTTCGATAATATATGTTGATAATGTTCTCTTTAAGCAGCCTTTTAACCTTCATTTTGGCCACATTGCTTTGCTATTGTCTCTGCACAACCCCGAGTGGGCTTATGTTTTGGTACATTTTATGGTATTCTTGGTTCCATCGGATTGCATTATGTTTGGGTTGACTCTAAATTACTTAAATGTTACCTTCACTATTTAAGATCTGTGGCAATGTACAAGGGACATGACTATAGTAGCTGGAATTTTCTCGATGTTTGAGTTGTTTGAACACTCTTCGATCTTTGCTGGAATTTGTTTATGTGTGATATTTTCTAGCCCTCACCTCCTTGCGCTCACCTCTGCCCGTGGAGGCGACAATCAGAGGTGGTGAATGCAAACTAATCGCTCACATTAAACAAGTTTGGAAATGGTGCTCAGTGGTTCTTAAGTAACAAGATAAAAGAAAAAGGAGTGGACAAAAGGGACTTCCAAGTCATTCTTTGTAAAGGAGTGGACAAAAGGGACTTGGATTAATTTACTTTCAATATCTTTTTTGGGAACGCGTTTAATCTTTTCCCAGTTTGGGTCGTCGATTGTTTCGCACGACTTCATGAACACGTAAATTGCAGCAAGAGAGTTGAAGGTTCTCGGGAGACTGGGGCAGTGTTGGTAGTAATCGAATATTCTTGCAGCTAAAGATATTTAATTCCTTGAGCGACGTGAGGTGCTCCATATTATTTGGCAAGGCGTCCCAGCTAAAGCACCGAAGTGTGAGAACACGAAGATGAACGAAAACCCCATTTCTATCAGGAATTTTTTTATAGAATCGTCATGGATGTGGTGAACAAGTTGTAATGCAATTGTTAAATGGACATGTTTGTAATGTCCTATTGAGTACACTAGATTTGCATTTTCAAGCATATGAGCAAGCAGAATTTGTTTGAAAAAATTGGTAGTTCTGTGCAACATGAATCAATGTTGTTTTATGCATTATTTGTTGTCGCTCGTGTTTTTGAAATGCGAACTGGGTCTACTCGTCGGCTTAAGAAGGGGAAGAAGCACCAAAGCAGAGGTAATTGTCGTCTTTGTGTTTACTGCAAATGTGGTTTTGCGTCGAACTATGGATTATCCTCTTATAGTTTGCATTGTATTTATTTTCCGTTGTAACGCACGGGCACATGACTAGTCTTGTGAAAAAAATATGTAGCATGTGTTGGTTGGCGCGTAGGAACGTTGCCATTAGAAAGTGTACATGTATTGCTATGATGTGTTAAGGTGGGTTGATACTTGTACAGGTGGTGGTTCGGATTTGGTACCGTCCACGCATCGTCTGTTAGGTTAACAGGCAAGTGCATGATGAAATGATGGTTTGAGAATGCAGGATCAGTGTTTATTCTCTTATACATTACCATATATTACAAAATGATGTTTATGATTGAATATTAACATTTGAAGAATGTTGTATTTACATTACACCATGAGCATTATGAAAATCCTACAGATGTAAGTAAGAAGCATGTGCATACAAAAAATTCTACTTAAAAGGTGAACCATAGCTTCTACGAGAAGTTCCCTTCGACAAGACACCTCTAGGGATGGAGGTAGAGGGGGTTTCACCGATAGGTGAAACAACTCAACTATACCAGTATAAGATACATCCGGAGACATATCATACATTGCACTCATCTAAAGGACCTACAACGGTAGGCATCCCACGACTGTGGGAAGATTAAAACCTACTTCAGTAGGCACTTCCAGGGATGGAGGTAGAAGGGTTTCACCAGTGGGTGAAACAAGTCCACTATACCGGTATAAGACATTTAGCAATGCATGGCATTGCATTGTATTGCAGTGCATAAAAGGAACAGAAGGTAGTGGAACAGTTGCAGAGTTTATGTTACAGTTTTTTAGATATGTGGTTTACTCACAGTTATAGGGACTGTTTCTTACAGCTTCCAAATATGGGGGTTTACTGATTTGCTATGTTGTCATTATTATTCTATTGTGTACTTGCTGAATCTTTGGGCTTACTCTTACTTTTTTGTTGTTTTTAGGTGTACGGTGAAGACGATATGCATGGGCAGGAGTAGTACATGTATATTCCCACGTGCAACAGTAATTCACATATCATCTCTAATAGTTGTGATCAAACTTTCATAGCTGCTTTGGTAAGCACTAAATTTGTGTGTTTGTCGTATCATTGAGTGGGACAGAGGAATTGCTGCCAGATTCTAGCAGCAATAGATGTAAGTGGTATAGTTTTAGGGTCATAGTAGCATTCTGAGCTCAGGGGTTTGACTGAGGTGTTACAGATATTTCGTTTGAAAGTTAGTTAATGTAGAAAAACTAAAAAAACAGCTTTTAGAAACTTTAAAAAAAGGTCCAACAGTACCAATGGCTAGGCCAGCACCGATTGTCGAGATCCATCGGATTGAAATCCTTATAAGGTAGGAACAGAAGCCAACTGGCAAATGACTTTTTACAAGATTGGAATCCAAAACAAGGATCCTGATTTTTTTACTGTGGCTAATAATTTTTAGCTATAGTCAATAGTTTTTGTTTGTATTTTTTGATATGGCAGTGGACGATGAAGACGTCGACACAAATGATGCATATGATTTTAGGCTTGAAAAGTCATTTAGAAAATCCGTTTGAAAAAAATATTCTTTCTGTTTTAACTTTCGAAGAAACTAAAAGTCCAAGAGAATAGAGCTAAGGACTAACAGCAAACAATCCGCAACATGCTATAGCATAGACGCCTCCCCTCTGCAAGCTGCTGCCTCCATTCCGCCGTGCCGTGCCATCCTCACTTCCGCGGCAGCAATACCGAGCCGAGTCG
The DNA here is from genome assembly GCA_036346265.1 of Melocanna baccifera. Lineage (NCBI taxonomy): Eukaryota > Viridiplantae > Streptophyta > Magnoliopsida > Poales > Poaceae > Melocanna > Melocanna baccifera. The sequence goes on along the minus strand of CM070692.1, from coordinate 26,460,047 downwards.
CCCCTCCCATATTACTCTGCGATGCATCTGTGACATCTCCTGCCTTGCCGTTGCTAATCCCCATGCGATAACGTTGCAATTAGTTCTATTTGCATTGATCTGAATATCAATTGGTGTACATTTAAGAGTTAAGGCTCCGTAGCTTCTTAGTTGTCTAAACTTAGAGCAAATTAGTTGTCTAAACCAGAGCAAATGCCAAACGCCGACTTGTACGCATGTAGACTGTCAGACTGTGTGCGTTGTTTCAAAGAATACCACATATCCAAACACCTTGTTTTCACGTATTGAGCCCACATCACCAAGCAAACAATATGTCCAAGCTTTTGTCCTCACAGGATGTAAAAATGTCCGTGAAATCGGATGTTTTCAGCTTGCAATATGAGTGCCGTTTGGCCGAAGTGCATTGGATGCAAACCAAGCTTCCCCAGTTCGGTCTCACATTCTCACGTACTTGGCTACACAGAATGTATCAGTTATCGCTCTGATGTATCTATCCAATTAACATCTACCAAAAGTTACACAATGCATCACTCTATCCAATGGATGCAAAACTTCCCTGGCACATTGGCACAATTTAATTTAACTTATACAACAGTAACTGTAAGCTACAAACTTGCACTAACTTACAAAAATTCATCTTACACAGCAACAGGCCGTTTTGGAGAGTGTCTGTAAGTAGAGAACTTTGATGCTGTTCTTCTCTTGAAGAGCAGATAAATGGTCAGGAGAACGAACGAAACTAGAAGATACAGCTCGAGGTGAGCTCCTTGAAAGTGGAACAGCTTGTCATCATCGCAGCGGCAACTGCAGTCGTTACGAAGCAGCTTCATTTGCCCATTAGCTCCGTTTGGATCCAAGATGAAATCCAGATTCACAGCTTCCTCCTCCAGCACAATACGTGTAGCTTTTGGCCTGAAGCCCTCCATTGATGCCACGACTGATAAGAACATAGACAAAAATGTCATATGAACATACAGGGCCAGCAATGGGTTTGTTGTCTATCCAAGTGAAGGGTCACTTTGGTCCTACAAGCTAATAATGGCGATCATTGAGTATGTTGTTCATGTTGGTGACAAAATTGGTTGGTTGATGCTAATCATAATTTTTGGTTGCAGTCTTTTGCCAAGCATTAAGAATTTAAACTGAAGAACAAAAAGTAAGAAAACCATGTCAAGTGAGGAGACATGCTGGTCTTAGATTCCTTATTCATGTTTATATATGCAGAATGTCGATGTTGTGGATGGAAAAAAAAGTAAGAAACCCTACCCTCGTAGCTCTCACCAGGTGCAAGCATTCGATGGTAATCACCATTAGTCCTGCTAGCACTTATCTAAGAGAAAGAAACAATTAAGTATTAGGATATCTCAAATGACAAACCTGGAAATTTCTAGCATATATTTGTACTCATTAAGTAGTATATTATCAGTTCATCCATAACAGATTGAATTTATATTTAAGACCCAGAGATCACTAATACCTCACTGGTTATTGGTTAACGCTGCCAAAATAAACTAACCTTGGAATCAATTCCCTTTATCATCAGTGAGCCAGGTATAGGACGGCCAGTATCTGCTGCAAATATCCTTCCATGAACTCCTGTCTGAAACCAGAGTCAATATGATGGACAAACATCCCTAAAAAATGGAGAATTGGTTTGGTGACACTGAAAGATCACAGGTTTTGCTTTGTACCATTGAAAGGTTCCAGTACACTATAATACCACCAAAAGATCACAACATTCACTTATTTGCCATTCCGGTCACTTCCCTTAGCCTTTTGCCTTTGTTTCATTCTTTTTCACCAAAAAAATTTATGTGAAATGACTGAACTACCCTCAAACTTTAGCAAATAAATCAAGTCCTCTCCAAGTCCGCTCGACGACTAATCTGCCGCCATCGAACGCAGCTGCAACACTCCTGGGGTGCAAGGAGGGGGAGAGGCGGAGGAGGAGCCAAAGCCGGAGGCGTTGGGGCAGAGGCACCATCATCTTCCACCTAGCTAGTGTCCTTCTCGCCACCCCAAACGCCCCCGCCGCCAGATCTCGTCGCCTTGGGCTCACCACCTCCAGATCCACCGCCAGATGGCACTGCCCTAGCCCACCACCACTGGATCTCGCTGCCCTAGCCTAGGTTGCGGGGATCTCACCGCCCTAGGTCCACCGGATCTCAGACTGGCAGAGCAAAAGGGGGGAGCAGTGGTGGCGTAGGGATGGAGAGGGCGGTTGGGGGGAGCTGTGGCAGTTGGAGAGAGGCAAGGCAGTGTCAGGCCCAGTTTATCAGCAGAAATGGGAAGGAAGGTTCAGAAAGAAGTCTGCAGTGGGAGTACTGGTTCAGTGACAACATATTGACGTGAGTGATGGTTTGAGATCCAAGGATCAAAGGCGATAAGGAGATCAGATGGCTGGAGGAGATGTCGGATGGCACTGTAGGCCACTGTAGTTGTCATATTTCGTCTTTATCTCCTGTAATCTGAATTCCAGCCATTTAATCATCATTTGTACTAATATAGCCCAAGATGGCGTGAATGAAAAATAGAACAATATGCCCACAAGGTATATTCTCTAGTAGTAGTCTAGTGTAGAGCCCTAGATCTTCGTTTTCCCCCAAATTTCTTCATGATTTGCCCCCTCTGCTTTCTCTTTGCTCTCCGATTTCTTGCTTATTTGTCTCGCTTAACTTCAGGGCTTGACAGGCGGCTGTTTGGTTACGGGTTCCAGTATACACAGACGCCGCCAACCTCACCACCATGGCCATTGTTTATGGTCAGAGGCGAAGAGGGAGGAGGAGAGGGCCGGCGGAGGGGGAGGAGCTGTTAGTCTTGAAAATAGTCTAGAGCCTAAGGGGCTACTTGCATATCTCCATGTGTATTTGTATTGGCATTAAGCCTCTTTTTCACATAAGCCACATTTGCAACATAGTATCAGAACCCAAGTTGGGCTAGGCCCTCTTTTGCTACCGCCACCACCCCCGGCCGCGTGCCTTCCGCACGCGGGCCCCTCTCCGCGCGCACGCCAACCACCACCTCCCCTCTCCAAGCCACCGCCGCCCAGATCCAGCTGGATCCGATCGCCACCGCCGCCATCCCCGGCCACGTGCCTTCCGCGCATGGACTTCTCTCCGCGCGCACGCCAACCTGCGCGCCTCCATCCGTGCGTGGCCCAGATCCAGCCGGCCACCGCCCCCGCCGCCAGCTGTCTCCACGCGCGCCTGCCCGTGCGTCTGCCCGGGTGAATGAAATATTGAAGAACCCTTTGCCTCAACCCACAGACCAACTGGCACCAATTCATTTCAAGTAGTACAGTACCTAACCCTTTTCAGTGCATAATCATACAAAAGTGAATACTGTGGAAACATCTTACCTTTACAAGGCTTGCAACAAGATTGAGCATACTCATCCTATTGTGTTCCCATATAACAGGAAGCTGTAGCAAGAGATTAAAAGAAACACCAGAACAAAAACTGTTTATCAAGTGGTCTGCAACAGCATGAGCAGAAGCATGGATAACAAGATGCAAAAGTACCTCAGCTGCTTTTGGCCATTTTACATCACTAATTTCAAGGGTTAACTCAAAGCAGCCTCCATGTATATAGTTCCAGTCTTGCATGCCACCATAGATTGGATACCTGCATCACAAACCATAGATTGCTATGTTGGGTCTTGAAAGGTAGCAACATGTACCCGAATGTTTGATATACATAGAAAATTTGATATGGAATAGCAACAAAATACTAGTGTTTGTTCTTTACCAGAATGCTCCATTTGTAATCCCTCCTTTAAATTCTTTGCTCAAAGACATGTTATAGTGTGACCGACTATAAACTGACGCCATGTACCGGAATGTCTTATCATCAGGACATCCATAATACTGTTTGCTGTAAGCAGGACAATCTTTGTTGAGGATGCTAAAGTCTGAACCAAGCAAAAGTAAAATTGTGCTCCTAAAGGCTAGAGGTGAATGAAAAACAGCAAAACAAATAAAGCAACCACTATACTGAACACAAACTTAAGCGGCATGCTGCTAATATATCTTGATGTTGATGGTCTTAAACTCTTAATGTCTTATAAAGAAGAAAAGTACAACCAACAGTTCTGTGGGGCATCAAGATAATGCGCAGTAGAACAGGCACAGGTACCCACATGCAATCCAAACTCTAAATAAACCATTTACAGACATCAAAACTCAAATACCAGAATTAACAAGGAGGCAAACAAAAGATGCAATTGTACATCTTTTGAACCATATACTGACACGTGTGGGCAATTATTGGTGATATGTGTAAGAAGTAGAGAAATAGCATGCATAAAAGTGCTAGCAGGGGGTCTTGAAACTGAATGTAAATGGTAGAAACTGGGAACCACCTTTTATCTGTAGATCCATCCCATGGATAATTTGCAACAAGAGCACCCTGCAAAAGTCAAATCAGGTAGCAATGGATGACAATCAGGAGCTAGTTTGTAAAGAGTAAAGACTAATCGGCATACTGTCCATGCAATAAAGAAGGTTCATTTGAAAATGTGGACAAATTAGTGAATTCCTTGTATTGGACCACTAACAATTAATCCTGAAAACAGACAGATGGTATATGAATGGCCCTTGTCTTCTATGTACAACCTAATCAGCTATCTTACATGTTTTACATGAAATTCCCCTATTTGTCAAGACCACCTTTTCTAGATTTTAATAATTCTTTCTCCCTCTCATCTGTTATTGCTGTTCCTTTTCTGCCTTGAAACCAATGATGTTCACACTTAAAGATTAAATGGTGGAGCCCCAGAGGAACTACTAGATAAACAAAATAGTTCCTGAACTACAAGGTCAGACTCAATTCAAACCATCGACTTTTAGAAATTAGTAGTATATATAATATATCCAAGCAAGTAAGAATACACTTCACCATATATATGTCATTATTGATATCAAGGACGACTACAGATAACAACATCCTACCTATTAATAGCAGAGTAATATAAATAACCTCAGCATTTTATATAAGAAAACTGATAAACTTAGTATCAAGTAATTAACAGCAAAGTTGACAACCACTCCATATAGCACGTTAGAGATAAAAAAAAAACACAAGACAAAATAGTTTCCTTCACTTATAACTAATAAACAAAAGTCAAAAAATCGGCACAAAACACATAATTCCATTAAATTGGGGCATCCCCATAACCAGAACATGAAAATAAATTAGAAAAGGAAACTGCGATTTGCTTTACCATTTCTGGAAGTTGCCTTGACCACAGAAAAATAACTAGGCAGATAACAAACACAACAAATTTAGTAATTTCACATAATGTGGTAGGTAAAGAATAATTACCCCATGCAAACTAGCAGAGGCCGTGAACTGTTCATGCTTTATCCAGTTCATGATAGCTCTAGTTTCAGGTTGTCTGTAGTTAATATCGTTGTTGATGGGGAAAAACTGCCAGTGTTGATGATGTAAATTGAATGGCTCCAAGAAAAAGGTAAAGTACAAAAGGGGTTGTAGAATCTTCCATAAGAAAAATCAATACAACAGAAAGGAGTACTCACTTGATCAGGAAAATCTCTGTTGAGATCAACATTGTTTGCATTACCACGCCTTCTAAGGGCAAATCCATCTGGGTTCATTGTCGGAAGTATATGAAGGTGCATGTTCTCCACAATACGAGTTGCCTACATAAATTAGTTAGACTGAGTTTTGAGCTTAGCATATATTAGTACCAATTATCATAAAACTGATGGAAATATATTGAATGAGTTTTCATAACTGATATGTTTAAAAAAGTGAATGCAATATAATGATGTTGAACAATATGTTGGACATTACATAATTCATAGCAAGCTTTCAAATTTACATTTCATTCCATACATGAATTGAATTCTACTGTGTTCAGTTAGTGGGTTTCCTTTTAATGTCATGTAAGAAACAGCTCAAAATACTACAGGTTGTTTGTCACAAAGCCAAACCGTAAGAGTTTGGACAGTGGCAATCTCCACCATTGAGCAAAGAGCATGTAGCAACAAGGGAACCTTGCTTACCAAGGGATCCTTCGGGTAGTTACCACACAGCCAATTCGCAAGATGCATAAGAACCTCTCTTCCAACAGGCTCATCACCATGGACATTTCCAATAAACTGCAAATTTTTACCATTAACACTGACATAGGAATAGGCAACCTAGATAGTTCTTATTTATAGTGTAATACGAACAGAAGTGAAACTGTGAAAGAGCTCAAGCAAGTCAGCTGAATAATTGCCGATATGGCATTGTACCACTGCCAGCTTGCCACTATAGGAAAATCATATGTATGGATTGTGGATATGATTCTATTACAGCTTATCTTTCACTCCTCAAGATGTGTGTGTGTGTGGTGTTGTGGGGGGGTAATCCCACGTTATTAAAAAAACGCAAAAAAAGAAAGTAAGGATTATAGCCTCAAGTAAGTCATTTTAAGAATTGAAGAAAGGCAAAATTGGCTATAGGACACTGCAAATTCGTGGCACTTGCCCCAAGACACTCCTCCCATTTTGTGTCTTTGCCAGATGACACTATACTTTGGTAGTTATTTGCCAAAACACACTCCGAGCAATATAATATCGTTCCCAGCCTAAAGAGGAGAGAGAAGGTTAGTGAAAAGTCTATTTTACCATTCCAGTTGGACCCATTGGTACTTGGCTCGTGACTTAGAGAAGAGGAGAGTGAAGGGGATGACCACGAGCAAGACAGGTGTGCTGACGGCTGTATATGGTCCATCCAAGCCAAGTACCAAAGGGTCCAACCAGAAGGGTAAAGTAGACTTTTCACTAACCTTCTCTCTTCCCTTTAGGCCGGAAATGATATTATATTGCCCAGAGTGTGTTTCGGCAAATAACCATCAAAGTATAGTGTCCTCCGGCAAAGGCACAAAATAGGAGTGTCTTGGGGCAAATGCTACGAATTTGCAGTGTCATGTAGTTAATTTTGCTTGAAAAAAGACATCCCATTGCAATTGAAGAAATTTCACATGAGTGAGTACTATTCTGTCACAGCTGTATTTTTAGAGCACAAGAGATAAACAAACTAAATAATAAAATGAAATGGTCATCAGGCTCAAATCATAGGACACTTCCTCCTTAAAGTTCATTGTATTCCCAAAATTTGAAAAAGAACAAGCCCGCTTAAGAGTTAAGCATAAAGAAACCACAAACCTTGAATGATGGTTCAGCTTCTTTTTGCCCAGGCTTGTCTGATATTTCAATGACCCACTGCAAGAACAATAAGAAAAGTTATCCATTATACAAATTTAACACTAAGCAAAGCATTAAAAAATTAATAATTAAGTTACATACCAATGGTGAACCATTCACACTCTTTCCAATGCTGATAACAGGTTCATGTAATCCCTCAAAGAGAGAAGAAAGAATAGGTAAGAGAAGTTTGAATATATGAGCATACTGGAGAGTGGAGATATATAAGACTGGGAGATTACACATTAAATAACCAAAAAATGACGAGCACTAAAAAAGTTGAGATGAGTTGATGAAAATTTCAAAGTTGCATTACAAAGAAAAGTGCCAGTGTGCCACTAATAGCCAATAGGAGATTCCAAGCAGAAGATTAAGCTATGCAGGCATGGCACTTATGAAGCTTGTTGCTCAAAAAGGCAGGTAACTCTGAACCATCCACAAATCTAGAATTTCACAATGTACATTTTCTGAATGGACTTTGGTTTTAGAAGTTGACATATGATGATTGTTTTTCTTAAAAAGCTACCTTTTTCAATTTTTTTTCCCTTCCCTGTTATTTTCACCTATCAGTGTGAGTGTGTGACTATATATGGACCATTGAATCCAATCATGATCAGCAAAGACTTTTGATTCTATTGTATACCATACTTGTATATCCATCAATCATAACAATACAATATGACATGGATAAACAAACTGATGACCTCAAAGATGGTTTAGAAACTCCAAACATACTCATCGCCGAGTAGCAAAGTATTATACATCATATACCTGTATATCCTGGAGACATTTGGACAGCGACTTCCAAAGGCATGTACAGCAATCTCAAGTTCAGAATTGCTCATATATCCATGAGCCATCTCTTCCCTAAAGTTGTTGCAGAAACAATAGCTGACATGCTCAACCAATATTGTCATGCAATGAAGACAAGAATAAAAAGCAAAAGCTCCGATTAGAAACATACGTGATCTGGGGCTTTTCCTGAAGCAGGTTACGTGACAATGACCCATGTTTTTCATCATCAATATCTGGTTAACAATGATAGATAATTGCATATGTAAAAACAGCTATTACATATGTTGAAAATTGCAGCAAACTTTACGATGAACCATATAGACAACCAAATAGATGCTGAATTAATCTATGTCTGCAAAGTGGCATATCGATATTCAATGCTGACTGATAAAGCAAGCTTAGAGAATGGAGATAGAGAGAATATATTCCTAAATAAATTTTAAGAGCCAAACCAAACCATAAAATGAATTCATTAGATCAGAAGGCTATCCATCTAAAAAGCACATTTTTGGATGACACGTGAATAAAACAAGAAGAAGATACGGTTCTCTCCTAAGCTAATGATCAGCTTTCCCTCATAACCCACAATCTAGCTTAAAGGGAGATAATTGGAAATTTGCCATCGCTAACAGTGGGTTTCGCAAATTTGCCATTTTTATCGTAGATTTCGCAAAATTGCCATTCAGTACATGTGTTTCTTGTATTCCCTACCATTCTATCATTTTTATCTTTTTCTTTATTCTCTCTCCAAATTAGCCACCTGAAATATCATTTTTGCCCCTGAGTTAATTAACCTGTACGTGACTCATTTTGACGCTATTCAGATGGAAGGCTGAGGTACTGAAGAGGTCACCAGGAAGTGTTGTGGAGATTGAAGTACTTGAAGTGGATGGTAATGTATATTTCCATCGTTTTTTTTGTGCTCTAAAACCATGCATTGATGGTTTTTTGGAAGGATGTAGGCCTTATTTGAGCATAAATTCTACAACACTTAATGGAAGGTGGAATGGCCATTTAGCCTCAGCTGTAGCAGTTGATGGTCACGCAGCGGCCAGGCAGCGTCAAAATGAGTCACGTACAGGTTAATTAGCCCAGGGGCAAAAATGGTATTTCAGGTGGCTAATTTGGAGAGAGAATAAAGAAAAAGATAAAAAATGATAGAATGGCAGGGAATACAAGAAACACATGTACTGAATGGTAATTTTGCAAAGTCTACGATAAAAATGGCAAATTTGCGAAACCCACTATTAGCGATGGCAAATTTCCAATTATCTCGCTTAAAGGTATGGCAATAATTTCATGAGCTAACAGCTAAGTAGATGATGCAGGTTTCCTCGTAACTACAATACACACTCATCATGCACCCAAACTTCCAAAGAGTCCATACTCCTCATCACTGTCCATGCACTAATAGAGAGGTGAGCACTACTCGCACTAATATCATTCCCAATCGGCACAGATTCCGCCAAAATGGATTGAATCCGTTCAATAATAGCAACAAATCCAGACAATTCCACGAAAATTAAACAAACAACTGGATCTGTATCATTCCAGGGCGACTAGCTGAGATCGAGCCCACCGATTCCGCACGGATGAATTGAGTTCTACACAGTATCATTGCCTCGTTGATATATCCAACCGATTCCCCACACACCGCTGACCGGTCCCGGTAAAAAAGAAATCCACACAGGGGGAAGAGAGGAACCTGACAGATCGGGGCCGCCTCTCGCGGCGGCTTGCGTGGGGAGCGAGGCGTAGGCGTGGAGGAGGAGGAGGAGGAAGTGGAGGCGCGAGATCGCCATGGGCGCGTGAGGCCACCCTACGGGAGGAAAGGTGGGCAGTGGCGTGAGTTTTCGGTTTGACTCGCTCCACTACACCGGTATTGGGCACGATCCGCATCTAAAGCTGGCCACTGGGGCCGTGCCGAGCCGACACGGTACGGGCTCATGCTCGGCACGGCTCGTTTAGGCATGGTCATTAAGGTCCGTGTAATAAACGGGTCGGGTCGTGCTGGTCCGCGGGCCGTGGAGCAAGCCCAAGCACGGCCCGAAGCCATGTCGTGCCGGCCCGAGCACGGTTAAGGCTAAACGGGCCGTGTCGACCTGTTTAGCCCGAAAAAACAGAAAAAATAAGAAAAATTATAGAAAAATTGTAAAAAAAATTGTAGAAAATTTAGAAAAAATTCAAAAAAATATAGAAATTTATAGACATTGCTAATCATAAAAATAAATATTTGCAATGACATAATGAGCTTTATTAACTTATTAAATTACATGGGATGGCTGCCTCATTAAAAACTTTACCAAGTAAAAACTCAATTTGAGAAAACCTTGGTAAACAAAAAAAGAGTACAACCTATAAAGCTCATTAGTGACTATATGTGAAGAAAAATATTGAAAATCCTATTCATTGCTATCTAAATACAAATTCTCAAAAGATTCTTCTAAATCTTTATTTTCTGCAGTATGTTGGAGTCTTGATTCAGCTTGTTCCCAGTCTTTGACGGTCATAAGTACTTCGACCATCTCGTTGGAGAGACTTGTTCGTCGCTCCTCGATTATTCTTCCTAAAGATCGAATGTCGACTCAGGAGATCGTAGAGACAGAATATCAACACATCCGCGCTAATATGGATAGCACTGGATATGACACCTTTTGGGTTTGCCACCATGAGAGGATGTTCAACTCCTGCTCGAAACTGACGCTATCACTGTTAAGATAGCTTGATAGGTCTCCAGTGCTTTGTCGCCTTCCTCCTCCTAACTGATGTGTACCTGCACGAGAACTAAACGAAGAACCAAAAATCTTGCCCCATTGCATAGCCCCTAGAGGGGCTAGGGACTACTAGGGTCTTTCCAAACGCATGATCCAAACTTATTTTCATATTTATCATATACCTCATATAATTTATTCTTAACTAATGTAAAGTATGAAGAATAGTCTAAATCAGTAGCCTCACTTAAAATTTGTAAAACATTCATAAATCCTTGGAGTTTGGCCCTAGGATCCAAAATAAAAGCGAATGCATATAAAATAGAATTTCTCTCCAATATTTTAAAAACTTAATTTTCATGGCACCTACAGCATCCCGTAGTATATGATCATGTTCAAAAGCCTTTAGGTGAGTTGCAATTTCAACAATATTATGAACAATTATAGGAGAAGTAGGGTAATATACTCCGAAAGGCAAAGTGTAGCTTTATGAAAAATTTCTAAAAGGAAAATATTTTTTCAAAGAACAACCCAATCGTCTTGATGAAGTTCGTGGTCTCTAACTTGGGTTCTACTGGAGGAGCTACGAGATTGATGGCTTTGGGAGTGAAGGAAAACAGATAAGGTGCTCCTATATGGCAATATATGTTTAAGCATAAGATAAGTAGAGTTCCATCTAACAGGCATGTCTAAAGCAAATTTTCTAGGACGAACATTCATTGCTACGCAAAAACTCTTATATGCGGCTATTCGTTGGTTTGAACAATTAATAAATGAAATAGCTTCTCTAAAAGAATCAATACAAGCATTTAATCTTTTTAAACCGGATTTAACAATAAGATTAATAATATGACAAGCACAACGTTGATGCAATAAGAAAGAGTGTGCATAAGAATTAAACACAGGAGTAAGAATTTCCATAGCTTTAGTATTTGCAGCTGCATTATCTAAAGTTATAGAAAAAATTTTATCTGTGAGACCAAAATCTTCTACAACTCTAATAATACTTTCTGCAATATTTTCAGCACTATGTGAAACATTAATTAATTTAAATCCTATAATTCTTTTTTCCATTACCCAGTCATCATTAATATAATGAGCAACAACACTAATATAATACTCTCTAGCTCTACTACTCCATATATCAGAAGTCAAAGCAATAGAGAATGTACATGTATGAAATATTTCTTTCATTTTATCACGATAATTGTTATAATATTTAATTAAATCTCTAGTTGTTGTTTGCCTAGATACAGTATTAAATCGAGGGTTATGAGCAGTCCTAATATATTTTTGAAAAGCATCAGACTCACTAAAATTTAAAGGTAAATCTTGAGAAGCAATTAATCTACAAAGAGATTCCCGAGCTACATCTGGGTTGTACTCCCACGTACGTACCAAGCCGTCAGGGTTATATTGCAGTTGTGTCTGGCGCATTTGTATTCCTTGCTTTTTCTTGCAACTTGCAGCATGTCGTTGTAGATGACCCGTCCCACCTGAAGATTTTGCAGTCAATTCATTACCACAAATTTTACAAACAAAGATACCTCACCAAGTCCCATCATCCTCGGTCTTGAACTTCTTGTCGAAATCATTCCAAACTGTTGATGTACTACCTCTTGATCTTTTTGCACCCGTGCTTTGAGTCGTGGATGCACTTGTTGAGCCAGCAGAAGATGGATCGATTGGACCCTGCGCTCCCGGGGCCATCGTTTCTTCGGCATCTTCAGATGGATATGCTTGTGGAAACGGTTGCATATCCTCCGCCGAGAGGCCGAATTCGGAGAGTTCAAAATCGTAGTTCTCCATTAAATCAACTGTAAATTGAAATAGTAAAGAACGATTAACTTCCTATTAAACCAACAAATAATAGCAAAAAAATTAAACTAATAAATAATACCCAAAAATTAAAATAAGACAGAATTATTACCTCCTTTGCAGCTCTCACAAAAAATCTAAAGATTTTTGAATTTTCGGAATTTTTCTCGAATTTTCACCAAATTTGTGCAAGCACTTTCGGAATTTTCACAGCTAAACCGAGAGAAGAGAGTGAGATTTGAGGTGTGGAAAATGGAGGCCGGATGCCCACCTATTTATAGAAAAAATTTCAGATTTTTTTCGAATTTTTTGCTATTTTTCTCAAATTTTTTTACCCCCAACGGTTAGAAAAAACGGCTATTTTTCGAAATTGCGGGCCAGGCGTGCCGTGCCGGGCCGGCACGACCCGTTTAGAGCCGTTGGGCGGGCCGTGCCGTGCCGTGCCGGTGTCGGCCCGATTGCTAAACGGTATGTGCGTCTTGCGCCGCCGTCGCACTTCTCGGCGAGCACGGCCCGTCCGGCGTCGTGCGTCGCCCGCCCGATTAGCAATCGTGCCCATGCCATTTCGGGCCGGGTCTACAGTACCGGGCCGCGGTGCGGCCCATGTAGGCTCAGCCCATTTGGACAGGTTTATCCGCATCCGGCGGAGGTGCTCGGTTTTGCTCAAGCCTCCCTTTTTTGTGAGCTCATCAGTATAACAAAAATGTACTTATGCACGTACACATTTAATACCATACACACATCTATGTAGATGTGTTCAAAGTGTACACTAGAGACTAGAGCCAGAGATCCAAGATCTTCGAGAGCGCAAATATATGATTTGACCATTGAACACACTAACATACATGAGTGTACTCAGATGGCACTATTTATGTGAACAGTGCCAGAGAGGGCACTATACACATAAACAGTGCACCCTTCAAAAATGTGTGCCTTAGGCTCGAAGCTGAGCGGGCTAGCACTCCATCGGGCGCTTTACCATCTGAGCTAAAGCTCGGTTGCTCAAGCCTCAACTAGGGATGAAAGAATACTCAAGTCTTAGATTTCTCCTCATTTTTTGTCTCACTCGAAAGCATTTTTTGTCTCACATGAAAGCTAGCTACGTCAAATTCTCTCACCAAAGCTACCGCCTTATAACGGGTAGGTTTTTTTTAAGCTACGGTTTATGATTTTTGAATTCTGATTATTTGCAAGAGAGATTACAAAGAATGAGACAGTCGCATGCGATTTTGGCCGGTATAGCTAGAATCGATATAGTGTGTACTCTAATCGACTAGTAGACTCTGTCTTTAAAAAATGTACCATTTGAAAACTAGTTACTGTAACAAAGGATAAAAGCCAAAAAGCACAAGCCGTGCTGAACCCAGCCAATAACTTACTTACGTTGGAGATGCTCTTTTACGACATTGGCTTATAATTTTTGGTTAAAAATAAATAGTACTGGTTGGTAGAAGCGGTTTCTAGAATCTAGGGTGTTCGTATTGATTTTTGGTTGCGCACATTATGTTAAAGCGAAAGCAAACGCCGATGCAACACATGACATTACAACGTTTGGACCTCCATGCGATATATGAAATTACAGAGTACATTACAACATGCAAAAGCTCAACGTAGAGAATTACAATATAGCAAGGTACAACATGGTAGTATTGCTTACAAACAAAACAATTCATCAATAGTCAGTACTATCGTAAGTTAGCCTATCAAAACGCGCACGATGCTATCTCAAAACGTGTCCATGGATTTGTCTGGCCTCCCAAGATTGCCATCTGGAGACTTTGCATTCCCGCCCTCGCTTAGCACATACCCTATCTTGTCGCCAATGTCTAAGTAGTCGTCACCCAACATCGCTGTGTCGATGATGAAGTTATGCAATACTATGGTCACTGCTATAACTTTCTTATATGTCTCAACGTCGTAGCTCAGCACGATCAACAAAATGCGCTACCTATTCTTCCAAATGCCAAATGCACACTTGATCCCATTCCAGAGAGGAGTGGTGGCAATTAAAATTTTCTTTGATCCCAACCGACTATGCACCTTGTACGAACTCTGGAATGTGGTACCTCTGATTCTTGTGTGAAGCTAGGAACCCTTTCTTGTTCGGGGTAACCGAAATCCATTGAGTAGTACTTACCTGCAATTAAATAAAGAGAGAGAACAAGTTAATGACTAGACCCAAATCTCTTTAGAAATGTGTACCGTACCAACGAGCAACAAACACACTTGGCAAAGGGTGTGGGAAGTAGTCTTAGTAAGTTACCATGGAATCCTGCAAGACATGTGTGTCGTGCGCTGCGCCACCCCACCCAGCACACACAAAAGTAAAACGCTAGTTGAGGTCACAAACCGTGAGCACATTCTAGCTCATGTATCTGTGGCGATTGTAGTGCCTCGGTGCTGTACGACTAGGAACGGATACTACCACATGTGTACCATTAATCGTCCTAATACAGTTGTTGCAATGTGGATGAAAACATGGCGCCTGTAGCCTCCTATGGACCGTGTAGAACTGTGGGTCAACTGACCGTACAATATCCCGTGTTATTTTTGCAACCGCGTCTAAAACCCTACTGAAGTGATCGCAAATGTGACTTGTCGAATGCTCAAAATGATTATGTGCCTGTTGATTTGATTGCAGGGTGACACATGTCCAAAGGAACAATCCAAGCGCCTATTTAGAGTTGGTCTGACGAGTCAACCAAACTAGAGTTTTGTGGAATTCTTTAAACATTGTCCTCCTCATCTTGAACATGTCCTTGTAAGCACGTGGGTTGCTTAGCTGCTCTTCAACCCACCGTAGGCTGATTTAATCAAGCAACTGTCGGGGTAAGCGGGACAAGGACTCCCCCTTGTCATCCTCCACAAGTGGAACATGGCTTACTCCGATAGTGCAATAGACCGAATTGCGGTGATGAAGATGAAGTCAGTCGCCGTCATGTGTGTCTCACTCGATGACGACATCTGCAAGTATTTCAACTGCTCGTGAGAACATGCACTTCAGCTTATATTTAATAGAGAACATGCAATTCAACTCAAATTCCCAAGACAACATGTTATTCAACATAAATATAACATGAAACATGCAATTCAACTTATGTTACTATAGAAGAACAGAACCACACAACAGAAGACAAATATAACATAGAACATGCAGCAACTCATGTTACTACAGAAGAACAGAACCACATAACAGCGACATGTGGTTCAACTCAAATTAATGCATAATGCAGTTCTAACTCAAATAACAAGCCGAATATTTGAAGAATACAGGAATGCAAATGAAATACAACAAAACACATGATGCGCTTATGCAAGGATAGTTTGTGCAACCAAAAATGGAAATGGGGACATAACGATATTAACAGGAAACAAACATAGAATTAAATTCATAATGCAAAAAACTCATTACTACCGATTGTTGCGCATAAGGCTATGATCACTTAGTATTTTTTCTTGTCCGCCCAGCTCCTCCTAAGCCAGTCCAATCGGCTCTTCGGGGTTGTGAAGTTGTCGAACATCTCACGGTAGTATGTGTACACAAAGAGCTAACTCACATAGTAGTACTCGTCGCTTTCCACAGGGGCACTACTAGCAACAACCACCTTCATTAGCTCTTACATTTCATCCTTGGACTGGCTCATGGGACGCGAAGTTGCGGAAACAGTAGAAACACTATACCCTCTGGACTGCTCGTACAGGTGAAATGCTCGAGTTGCATGTCCCGGTATGTCTTCCTCTATTTCTTACCTTCAGGAGACTCTGGCACAAAACGGTGCTTTCCCTTACTAGGGGCCGACAGCCCGCTATTACCCTATTACGGCCTCTAGTCTGTAGGTTGCTGACCACCGCGTCTTGCCAGCCATAAGCCGTCTCTTCACCAGGCACATAAGAGTCCGCATTTGTGCATAGGGTGTCCTCTAATAGTCTCTCCAGGTGGTCCTCATGTGCGAGCGGTGCTTTCCGGAATTTCATTATGTCCGCCATGCTCTGTAGAGAATAAAAACAGAGGGGTCGTCAGTGCTTTGGCAAATATCGAAGAGTGAAACGCAAGGACCATGGGAAATGGAAAGAAGAGTGTCACCTTTACTTGACCCTCCCACCAGTCACCGTCGGCAGTAATACTGCTAATGCTTGGATTGATTCCGAGCCCGAAAGAGCGTAGCTTGAGGGTTTTCCAATGAGCCAATTCCTTTTGAGCGCATCGCACTTATTATTCATTTGCTTCCGATTGTAGCCCTTGTTTGACACTTCAAGCGGAGTTCACTCTCCACTTTTAATTCATCTCATCCCAACTTTTAATCAACTGGAGTTCACTCTCCACTCGTGGCTTCCATGGACTGTAGCCCTCGTTTGACACTTCAATTGTGTATGTAGGGTTGCCGAAATTCAGAGTAAACGAGATCTCTAGCCTTTACAATGCAAAGCCATTAATTTGGTCATGTCTCCACTATGGTTTCACTCCAATAAAGAATTCACTAGATCGAGACCCCCTCTTGTATTGTATGAGACTTCTCATGGCCTACGCCATGCTCACATTTAATTTATAGCGAGACTCAGATTGGAACCCGCAAATTAGTTAGTCAGGATTGTCTTATACTAGTCTTGTAGTGGTACAATATGGCTTTATAGCAGTAGTTCACAAACCAGTTCTTAATTGACTTAGACACTTCTAGATACCCCTTGTGCCTGGCATCAATATTGTATCACCAAACAACAACGTGTGCCAGCAAGCACCCACCACCTAACTATTTGCCTAAGTCTAAATTAAATTTTATATTTTATTTTAAAATATTCTATAGACTTTCTTGACTCACCAAAGTCAAGAATATATTTTTAAAAACTTATATTTTATGTTAAAAATGTTATCCCAAACCTAAAGATATAATTATGTAGGTCTAAGTATTTGCTACAAAATTCTCTAGGCATACTAGTGTACTAACCAGAGTTTTATTCTAGAGTGACAAGATATCGGGGAATCAATATCGATGAAGATATTAACAAGTAGGCAATAGCTAAGTGAAAAGCTGAATTGAAATACGTTGAATAAAAATATGCATGCAAAATAATTTAAATTAACATAATTTTATTTGTAAACTAGATTCAATATGATCAAGGTATGTAACTTACCTTACTCGGCGGTTTGATATGAATCGTCGAAGTAGTACTCTCCCGAATCGTCATAGTCTACATATGAAGATAACCTACTAAACTTAAATAAAATCCAAATAAATTCAAATAACTCCAAATATTAAGAAGGAGGGCAGAAATGGATATATTGGTATTTTTGATGAATTTAAAATTTTGAATGGGTGCAATTAGAGTTAGGATGAAGGAGAACGGACTTCTAGAAATGTATTGGTTGTGGTCGTAGCTATAGTGGTCGTGGACTGCCATGATCGAAAGCGGCAACGGTCGTGTACTGCCGTGGTCGTGGGGATGGCGTGGTCAAGGGCTATAGTGGTTGGAGCTACAGTAATCAGTCAATGGCTATGTGTGGTCGAAGTTACAGTAACCGATCGAATGCTATATGTGGTCGAAATCTACAGTAACTAGTCGAAATGCTCTATGTGGTCGAAGGCTAAGAGCGGTCGTGAGGAGAGTGCTATAGCAATCGAAGAAGATTGTGATGGCAGTGGCTCGGGGCGACGTTTGTCGACGCTCCAGTGGCCAACGGTGAGCGACAAGGTGCCCAAGTAGAAGAGGAGAACATGAGTGATACATTGGTGGGCATAGAGTTTACCGGAGATGCCCGGAGAATGGTCGATGACGGATAGAAGACAACAGCGACGGGGTGCTCTAGTGAGGGGACGGCTCCGGTGGCGGACTCGAATGGTGGAGTGGTCGACAAGGATGGCATCGGTGTGGTGGAGCTCTTTGCGGCATTGGTGAACCAAGAGGAGGTCGGGAGCGAAGGGGAGGAGCTCATCAGAGCTCGGAAGGAGGCGAGCATGATGCGCGATTGTTCTGGCTAGAGAGAGAGAGAGGAGGTAGGGGTGAGGTGGTGTGAGGAGGTACGGTGCTCAGAGGAGGGGTTTTTATAGGGTCTCGGAGGGGCACGGCTTCGTAATTTGTCACCGGAGATCATAGGTAGTGATGGCAATTATGGAGGAGATAAGAAAGGTGCAGCGAGAGAGAGAGAGGATTTGGGCGCAGGGATTGGGGAGGTTGACGTGGAGAAGGGGAAGACAGGGTTGCACAGGAAAGGGGAAGGAAATCTCAGCTAGGGCTGGAAATGGTGGAGCAGAACGGAGAGAGAAAGGACGGGGAGGAAAGAGAGGGTAGAGAAGAAGGAAGGGAAGGTTGAGCGGTGAGGCCCAGGGTTGGAGAGAGAGTAGGAAAAACACTAATAGGTGGGCCCAACGGAGGAGAGATAGTGAAGGTGTGCGGGAAGAAGGAGATGATGTGTGGCGGAGCGAATGAGATCTGGGCTGACCACTCGTTAATCCCAGAACAAGGGAGCAAATATAGTCAAAAAATTTAAAAAAATTCATAAAAATTCCTGAATATTTTTTGGACTTAGGAAAATTATTTTCAACTTAAGTTGGTATTTTAATTTTTATACTAAAAATAATTTTTAATTTTAAAAATTAGATTTTAAATTCTAAAAAATTCACAGAAAAACCAAATAAAAAGTCAAATGAGTGCAAATAATTAATTTGAATTAAGGTTTTACTGAAATTTAAAATATCCTTTATTTAATAATATTTTATATTTTTACTTAAATTACTTAGGTAACCAAATGAGTCCAAATGAGTGTAGCTTCAATGCTCGCCTTTGATTATGGTGACTTCAAGTGTTCTGTACCTCCAAAGACAAAAATTGTTTATAGAGGGACAAGTTATTCACAACTTAACCTACGTTAGCTAAAACATGCATTATACAATCTTAATGCAATGACATCTCCTAAATTCCATCCATGACTTAAATCCCAAAATCCTTAATTTCTGCTCAAAATAAAAAACAGTCCAAATAAGATGCTATCTTTGCAAAACCAGATAAATATTTCATAAAACTTGCAATAGTTCACTACAATATTATCCTAAAACATCTCACATGATCAGACTTCCGCGTCTGCAATGCTCCTGGTGACATCTGCGGCGCAGTACGTGACGGCATCCACAACATGATCACGCATCCATCAATCAATCACGGGGGCGATCGAAGTAACCAACATATGAGTGAGATGTAACAGACGGATGCCGCAAAGGAAATCACATTATTAGCACGTTATTACCAACCACTCGCCATCTCAGAGCCAATCGAAAGCTCGTGTCTGTGTCCATGGACTGCTCCCTTGATTGGCGAAACACTCGCCAATCAATCCGAGGAGCGGCAACGCTACGCATGCGCGCGGCCACTCGTCACGCGGAGACGCACGAGCTCACGACGGCAACCCGGCCGCCGTGCTATATAACAGGCACACCCAAGCTGCCGCATGCACCTCGCCGCGCCACCCCCCTGACGCCGGATTCACCCGGGAGGTCTCAGAAAACTTACGAAATCATACTTCCTGAGACCCTCCCCGCGGTGAGCCGGCGTCCGGGGCTCCCACCCCTGGTAGGTTAGGGACCAATCTGTATACCCGTCGCCAACAACATGGCGGTCTCCCCGGTGAGGAGCCCCCTGTCCATCCTCTTCTACGTCCTCGCGACGGCCGCCGCGGCGACGCACGCCTCCAACATCACCGCTGATGAGGAGTACTGGGCGAAGCGCGCCGAGGAGGCCCGCTCGTATAACCGCGCCGCCTACGTCAGTGATACCGTCGCCGCCTTGAACAGCTTTAACAAGGACGTGCTCAGGTGAGTAGGATGCTGCCTGATTCTGATGGTTGATTTGCTGTTGGAATGTTTGAACTGATGCAAGCCGTCCCGTGCGCGCGCGCAGGACGACGACGCGCCGGTCCCTTATGAGGAGGTACAGGGGCTCGTGCATGGCGACCAACCCGATCGACCGGTGCTGGCGCTGCCGCGCCAACTGGGCCAACCGGCGCAAGCGGCTGGCCAAGTGCGCCATGGGCTTCGGCCACAAGGCGACGGGCGGGCTCGCTGGAAGGATCTACGTCGTGACCGACCCCAGCGACGACGCCCTCAATCTCATCATACCCAAGAAGGGCACGCTCCGGTACGGCGTCATCCAGGAGCGGCCGATGTGGATCATCTTCGCGCACGACATGATCATCAAGCTCACCAAGGAGCTCATCGTCACCAGCGACACGACCATCGACGGCCGCGGTGCGCAGGTGCACATCATCGGCGCGCAGATCACCGTCCAGGCCGTGAACAACATCATCATCCACAACCTCCACATCCACAACTCCGTGCCGCACTCCGGCGGCCTCATCCGTGACTCCAAGCACCACTTGGGCATCCGGGGTGAAAGCGACGGCGACGGCATCTCCGTCATCGGCTCCAGCAACATCTGGATCGACCACGTCTCCATGTCCAACTGCTCCGACGGGCTCATCGACATCATCGACGGCTCCACCGCCGTCACCATCTCCAACGGCCACTTCACCAAGCACGATCACGTATGCTACATACGGCTTCACACTGTTGGATTGCCTTTCTTCTCGATCTCTTGCCTAGCTAGCTAGCTCTTAAATGTCATTCATGGATTTTCCTTGCTGTTATTTCGATCGTCAGGTGATGCTATTCGGTGGACACGACGAAACCCGAAAGGACAAGATCATGCAGGTGACTCTCGCCTTCAACCACTTCGGCAAAGGACTCGTGCAGAGGATGCCAAGGTTGGTAATTAACAACTAACCTGACAAGACAGCAATTAACCTCCTTGCCAAAATGATCATTTGAGCTATGCTGGCTCATACATGGAGGTCAATCCGTGATCTGTCATCTGCTGATCACGTATACTGCCATCTCTGAATCGATCCTGCATGGCATGCAGGTGCCGGCACGGGTTCTTCCACATCGTGAACAACGACTACACGCACTGGCTGATGTACGCCATCGGCGGCAACATGAACCCAACCATCATCAGCCAGGGCAACCGCTTCAGAGCCAGCGACGACGTCAACCTCAAGGAGGTAGGCCACTTGAATTCGCAGAATTTGATGTGCCTGGTCGATTTGTCCACGACGGCAGTCAAATACTAATGGTGGTTTATGTACGTACGCGACACGTACATCTGTAGGTGACCAAGAGGGAGTACACAGAGTACAACGAGTACAAGGAGTGGGTGTGGAAGTCGCAGGACGACCTGTTCCTGAACGGCGCCTTCTTCAACCAGTCCGGCGGCGAGAACGAGCGCGAGTACGACGAGCTCGACATCATCCAGGCTAAGAACGGCCGCTACGTCGGGCAGATGACGAGATTCGCCGGCACGCTCCCCTGCCGCGTCGGCAAGAAATGCTAGGCCTCCACGGACGACTGCGCGTGAGCGTGCGCCGGAGGACGTACAGAAGAGTGAAAATTAACCATGACGGATATATATGGTTCCCAGTGGTCACGCAAGCATTTGTAAATTTGCATGAGATTGGTGAGTATACGCACAGTTTGGCCTTACCAATGGGCACGGCAATACATACTTGCACGGCCAGACACCTTGGATTTGCCCTGATTCTCCATATAACCACTTTCCAAGAAAAAACTACCCGAAAGTATAATCAACCCACAACTCATCTAAAAAATAAACCTATCATTGGTACAAATCTGGACAGTATACTTAGAAACACCTTAGGTCAAATTAGGAGACCGCCGAGGATGTGAAGGGACTCAAAGAGAAGCACACAAACACCAAGTGTATTCAATATGAGTGTTCTAGTGTTACAAAATAGCCCTCCCCTCTCCTATTATAAAGAGTCATATTTATAGAGAGAGAGGAGAGGATGGGTGAAAGTACAAGTTTATCCTCGGAGTCTAGTTCACTCATAGGGGTACCCTTGTCATTTGCTCCGTGCGGGTCCCGCCATGTCCGAGACCCTGGGCTGGTCCAAGGTCGGCCTCGGACCTCGCCCAGGGTCTTGCACACCTCGCTCAGGGTCAACTCTGGACCTCGCCCGGGGTTAGTCTTGCACACCTTACTCGGGGTTGGCCTCAGACCCCTCTAGGGTCGATCTTGCACACCTCGCCCGGGGTTAGCTCCGGACCCCTCTGGGGTCGGCCCTACGTACCTTGCCCATGGTCGGCCCAGGAATCACATTGCTCGGACCTGGGCACTGTTCACCCAAGGCTCGTGAAGACCGCACCATCCCGGCCTTGGTCCCCATCCGCCTTGGGGGCATGCCGTCCTGACCTAGCACTGTTCACCTGAGGTCATGAAGATCTGTTCGTGGCCATTGTTCACCTGGGGTCGTGAAGGCCCGTCTGCGGCCATTGTTCATCCGAGGGCTTGTGAAGGCTGCGCCATCCTAGCCTTGGTCCTCGTTCGCCCGGGGATCGTTTCACTTGGCCTTTGCTCTTGGCTGCCCAAGAGTTGCGATGTTTACCTGGGGGCTTGTGGAGACCCGTCTCGGTACTATTCCCCTGGGGACTTGTGAATAACTATCACCCGAGGCTCGTGGAGACATGCCTCGCCACTGTTCACCCTGGGTCACCTGCCAAGGAAGTCTACGCTTTCCACGGAGGAGTCCTTGGCCGTGGAGGCTTGCCTCCCCGAGGGGTCGCATAGTGAAGCTTCGTGTTGAGACCCAACCTTCACTTAGCACGGCTTTGGGCCTCGCTCGCTCGAACCAATTCCCCATGCCATGACCGCGAATAAGGTTGCGGCGTCTGCTGGCTCTTCTGGTAGGAAGGGCGGGAACTCCACCTCTTGTTATGTTGAGCCTTTTTATATCATTGAGTGGATTGGAAAGCTTGCTTATCGGTTGGAGTTACATTCTTCCTTGGCCAGTGTCCATAACGTCTTCCACGTTTTTATGTTAAGGAAGTATCTAAACGACCCTAATCAAATTTTAAAATTACCCACCTTGGAGGTCTCAGAGGATCTGACCGTTGTTGCATGGCTGACTCGTATCTTGGAGTGTTCAGAGTGTCAATTGCGCTGTCAGACTATTTCTTATGTCAAAGTGTTGTCGTTGCACCAGACAGAACGTGAAGCTACCTGAGAGTTGGAGTCCCAAATGTGCAAGAAATATCCCGATCTCTGTAATTCAGGCTTGCTTCTTAGGATTTCCGCCATCTAAATAATCTGCTCAAATTCCGTTTGTCTCATTCTTGAGTCAGTCGATTCAAGGCCAAATCTTTTCTAATGGGGCGAGAGCTATAGCATCCAAGATTTGAAAGGGGCATATATCTCTAATCTCTCTCCCTCCCTCCCATGAATACCTCTCCCGTGAATCTCTCAATATCTCTCAATATCTCTCTATTTCTCTCCGTTGGAGCCGACGTTAGTGGCGGTGCAGCCGGCGGTGGCACGGTTAGGCGCAAGCGGCGACATGGCTGCAGCGCGGCATATGAGGCAACGCCACCAGAGGCGGGCGGTGGCAGGCAGCGCGCGGGCATGCAGCAGCTGCTGGGAAGCGTGGTGCGGCGTGACAACACACAAGTGAGGCGTGGTGGCAGCAAGCGACACATGGACCAGGCGAAGTAGCACAGGTGGCCGGTGGCAGCGACGCGACACAGGCGGCGATGAACTTGTGGAGGCTGGACGTGGATGCGACAACGGTGCTGGAGGCAACGACGGCGGCCGGCGTGGCCATGGCGGCGGCTCGAAGCATTAGGCGCATGGGACGCGACGACCGTGGCAAGTGACTGGCGGTGGCCATGGCTAGTCGGCAGCAGCAGTGATGGCTGGAGCGGCCGCGTGATCGTTTTTCATGGTCACGTGGTTTGGCCAGTCGGGTGCACAACCAAATAGCGTTTCACGTGGAGTTTTCTTATGATGTGTGGCGGGTCATGGTTCACACGGCGAAACGGCGATTCGCACGGTGCTTTGTTGGGATGCATAGCAGGCCATGGTTCATTCGACTAAACAGCGGATCGCATGACCGAACAGTGAATCGCACGGTGAGATCTTACCAAACGCAATCTTTGCCGGCCGAACAACCTTCTGGTGTCCTTTTCACAATCTTATCATGAACCTTATTTGATTTGCTCCCGTTCCATCTTGTAGGTTCACAGACAACAGTTAAGGGAGCATTTGGGCAGTTATGCATTCCAAATCCTCTGTTCAACGAATCCATCGAGCGTACTCAAAGCAAGTACCTCATGGTCGTAACCCTCTCCGTTTTGCATACCATATGTTTCTAGATTACTTATCATCTCTGCCATTGGGTACAATTATCATATTACTAAAGCTTACCTGGTTATTATCATGTCGCTCATGCTTGCTTAGCTATTATCATATCACTAATGCTTACCAGATTATTATTATGTTGTGATGTTCGCTTGATTATTGACTGCTAATATAGTGTTTATACCATGATGTTCTAGGTTATTTGATTTTATATGATTTTAGATTGTTGGAAATGTTTAGTTAATAATATTCTACAATTCATGCTTTGAATTAATTTGTTAGAATTCATACTTAAATTACTGATAGGGGTGGCATATAAAATATGTTCAAATGTATGGTTAAACCACTAGTAATCTTTTAATATTAGGGCTGCTAGGTTTATGTTTCCCTGATATCACGATCCTTTATTTGTATGATTTCGTATATGAGTCATGAATGACATTTATACAATACCTGTTGCTTTTGTTGTTCTCTAATAAAGTACTTTTAAAATTTTAAATTTTCTTTCAATTTCTATTGTTGTTTTTGTTATTTTATTTACTTTGATGATGATGTTTTATAGTAATATCTTATATTAGTATATGAGGTGCTACATCTAGAGATAAGGCAGGGATCACAGACGTATAACACACTCCTCTTCTCTCGCTCCGGAGATAAGGCAGAAGTCATGAGCGCATCACTTAATCGATACCTATCCTGATGTGATATGTATAGGCACTGTTTTTTGGGCTGTAGCTCATGGCTTTTGTTTATACTTTTCGAAACTACAATGAACGGTGAAGATGTCAACACAGACAACACACATGGTTTTGAGTTCAGAAAGACATTTGAAGAATTCACTTCAAGAAACCGCTCTATTTATTTTGACTTTCGAAGAATCCGAAAATCAAAAGCCTAAAAGAATACCCGGATTCCTGAAACTAATATGTACACTCGGCTTGTTTATATTGCCTTCTGCTTGGAGAAATCAGAAGCTAATATAAATACCTGGCTTCTCGGAGCGGCTTTCTCATTCTTTTCACTCCCATCTTGCTCTGGAGATAAGGCAGGGGTTACAGACACATCACGTACTCAACTCCTCTCGCTCCAGAGATAAGGCAGGAGTCATAAGCGTATCATTCACCTTACTTCTCTCGCTTCCGCCTTACTAGGGCTGTGCGTTCGGTTTTTTCGGTTTTTTCGATTCGGTGTATACGGTTTATACGGTAAATACGGTGTTCGTAATTCGGTGATATACGGTATTTTAAAACTACGGTTCGGTATCGGGAAATCCCAATTTTTTTCGGCGCGGTAACGGTAATTACCATATTTACCACAGTTGACGCGAATTATGAATGATCCGAGGTAAAGCGAACACAAAGACACAAAGTAGCAAAGGAAAAAAGCAAATCAACTAAGCATTAAGCAAGCAGCCAAGGCGCCAAGCACACTGCAGAGTGCAGACCTGCAGTACTGCACACACGCGCGGCGCAACAAGTAGTGAGACTGAGTAGTAACTATTAAGTATTAACTAGCAGGTAGCAACCAGACAACCAGTAGTCTGTAGTCCAGAGTCCAGACTGTCCACTTGTCCAGTAACTCAGTAAGCAAAGCACTAAGGCAAGCAAGTAACTCAGTAAGCAAAGTACTAAGGCAAGCAAGCAACTGACCGAGGCATCAGACAGCATGTGAACAAACTGAACAAAGCATTAACCATTAAGCAAGCACACCAAGCAGTAATTGGATACTTCAAAGCAAGTAAAGCAAAATAAGCATTGAAGCAAGCACTATGCATTCAACTATTTGCTAGCCTTTTATCCAGTTAAGAAAAGTAAGCACTATGCATTTAACTATTTAAGCAAGCAGTGAGCCAGTTAGCCTTTTATCCAGTTAAGAAAAGTACAGACAGTGAGGCCAAGTAAGCAACTAACATCAGTTTTACAGTCCATCCACAACCAGATGCATGCAGCCAGGCTTCCAGAAATTCTCACCAAGTCAGTACAGAACTATACAACAAAAGGCTTGGATAATATTTTTTGACAACTATACAACAAAAGACACTCCTTTATCTTCAAACATCAAGCTCGATCCGAGGAGAACACGCTTGATGTTGGAATAACATCATCTACTTGGTCTTCCATTTGAGCACCTACATGAGTAGTTGAGTACATGACAGAATCACTCATAAATAGCAATGTTAATATTAGAATCACTCATAAATAGCAATGTTAAGTCTAGATTATAGCACCTTCTTCAAATGTAGTCAATTCCTTTAGACTGGCTTCAATATTGATGCGCTTTGAACGACGCAACCAATCTTGTGCACATATCAAACATTGAAGTGTTAATGGAGTCAACGAAGCCTCGCGCACGAGACGCCGAGAAGCGAGAGCGCCGCCGGTCCGTCGCGTCGCCGCGGGCTGCGCCTGCGCGCGCTGCGAGCTCAGTGCGCCGGAGACGCCGGAGAGGCGGAGAGCGCCGTCCGGCCGCGTTGCCTGTGCGGCTGCGCCCTGCACGCCTACGCCACCGGAGACGCCGGAGAGGCGGAGAGCGCCGAGCGGCGAGCGGGACTGGCCGACTGGATGCCTGGAGTGGAGAGTGGAGAATAGATCTGATTTCTAGGGTTTGCTATTAGACTACGCCGCTGTGCTCGCTTACCGCCGCCGGCTCGTGGGCGGGCGCGCTGGTGCCTCCGTGACCGTGAGACCGACAGATCGTGACTGCGCAGTCTGCGCTGACTGGGTCTAGGAGTCTTCGGTACGTTCGGTTTTTTCGGTTTTAAGCCGGTTTTTCCCGAAAAAACCGAGTACATAAAAATCACAAAATCTGATAACCGAACCGATAACCGAAAACCGGTCAAACCGAGTTGACCGGTTCGGTTCGGTATTTACGGTTCGGTACGGAAATGCACAGCCCTACGCCTTACGCACGCGTCTATTTATTTTCAGTTAAAAACCACCAAATTGTAGTTAAAAGACATTAGTCACAGCTACTAAGAGCGGAGAAAGTATTGTTTTCCCCCTTGAGCAGGCCGAGACGGGCCGCCGTTTGTTCTGGGAGTTTTGGAGTTACATCGGGCCGTGAGGAGCGAATGCTCTGCGAAATCCAGCTACGAATCTACCATGCACATGATGCCCAGCGCAATACCTGAACTCCGACGGCCAATCCGCATGAAGCCGCGCCACGTTACCTTCTTTCCACTCCGAATCCGATTCGTTCTACCGAACAAACAACGGGCCGACACGGACACCTCTCGATCCCCAGACCATAAATACCAACGCGTGCACGGTGCACGTACCATCCCTTCGCCAAGCTCCCCTTGCCAAGAACCAAACAGGTCCTCCACTCTCACCAACGTTTGCACTTCCTTGGTGGCGCCATTTGCCATGGAGGACGATGGCTACCCGCCACCGCCTGCAGAAGACGACGATGACTACCTGCAACCGCCTGGAGAAGACATGTTCGCCAGCGGGCTGCTGCAGATACTTCAGCCGGACCTCGGGGCGAACCCGGACACGCACACGGGCCACAATAACCCACACACCGGCATTACCGGTGGAGACTATCCGGCGTCGTCGGTGGCGGTGACTGAGGCGCTCAAGAGTCAAGACGGTGGAGGCGCCGGCTGATGGTCGCGACTGCCCGATATGCTTGGACGACGGGTGCGAGGGGCGCCTGGAAGGAGACGCCGTGCGGGCACAGCTTCCACGGGCGCTGCGTGGAGAGGTGGCTGCAGGCGAGGGAAGCTGCCCCCTGCGCCGGCGCCAGCTGCTGACGCCGGCTGCTCCTGCACATATGGAAGTCCAAATACGTAGTGATATCGACGCAATATACGGCGAGGATGTGCTTGGGAATTTCAGTTTTGACTAGTAGGACCTACTGAATTAGGGGCGTTTCGGCTTTTCGGGACTGGCAAGCGAGCCTCGGCCGGACTGAAACAGTTTGTTTGTTGTGATTGTTGAAATATGTTGTCCTTACACATTAAACTTGGAAGAGATCAGCCAAACATACGGGGAAATCCTCACGAAATGTTCGATTCTAAACTCGGCCAGACAGTCAACGCAACCTGCCGGGGCGCAAGCCGCCGTCGGCAGCTACGCCGGCTCCGCATAACAATACTGGTAGTCGTCTTACGTACTACGTGCACACTTTTCAACATTGACAGTCCAACAAAACCAATTTTCAGAACCGATGATTCAGTGGTGCGCCCTGCGGCTCTAGCTTTTGTGCCACCATGAACTGCCGTGTCCGAGTTCTCAATACCACCCATGTCCGACCTGAGTTACCTGACCAAACCACGAATCCAGCACCAAACCACGCCGACCATGCCATCAAGCCCTCACTGTTCGACACCTTGTTCATCGCGCTCCCGCCAATCCAACGCCCCTTCTTCTACGACGGTGGGAACCTCCCGCCGTTCCCGTCCCTCGTCCGCTTGCTGCAGTCCTCCCTCGCCACCACCCTCGTCGTCTTCACCCCCCTCGCCGGCAAGCTCACGGTCGTCGTCCCCTCCCCGGGTGATGTCGTCGTCGATTGCTCCCCCAACGCCATCTCCCCAGGCGTCAATTTCGTCGAGGCGGAGTACTCAGGTGGCGCCGACGACATGCGCCGACTTGCGAGGAGCATCGAGCACGACACCGAGGCGTTCGTTCAGCTCGTGCCAGAGCTCGCGGTGGGCAGGCTGTCGGCCCCCGTGCTCGCCGTGCAGGTCACGAGGCCAGCGGACAACGGCAGGGGCGCAGTGGCGGTTGGGCTGTCCATGCACCACGTGGTGGCCGATGGCCAGTCGCTATGATAGTTTATGCGGGCGTGGGCCGCGTCGTCGCAGGAGGGCTCGTCGGCCGGGCCGGGCCTCATGCCGCCAACATTTAACCGGGCGGGGATTCGGCTAGGACTGTAAATGAGCTGAGTTCAAACGAGTTTGACCTGGTAAGCTCGAGTTCGGTAGAAACTCGAGCCGAGCTCGAGCGAGTTTGAGATTGGCATCGAACTTTAAGCTGGGCTCAAGCTCAGCTCGGATAAAACTCGAGCTCGACTCGTGTAGGCTCGATGCCAACTGCCGTGGCTGAGCTGATCGGAGGCGCAGGGAAGCCGTGGCTGAGCTACAAGAGACGGACCGGTATCGGCTCACAAATGACAATGCCACATACAGTTAACAAGCACGACTCTAAAAATGACAAAAAACCGCAGCTCAATGCAACTGAGCTGGGCGGTTAAGTAGAGCTTGGGTTGAACTCTATTCTAGCCGTTTCTCAATTGCAGAAATGAACACTCTAACAACCTTGGATCTTTGCAATTTACTGCTTACTGACGCATATAAAGGACAGGATGCCTGATGCCTTCGCTCCACTGAGCTTAGCTACCGGCACAGACTACGCCCCCCAAAACCCTAGCTCCCCAACCCGCAATGCGAAATAGTCACAAGAGGATCACTCATAAAAGGTATACAGTCGATGGGACACACAAAGGGGTGGAGCGGGAACCAAACATTCTTGTCGGGGTCCTCCGGCGGGCGCGCCGGCTTGGAGCGCAGCGCCTTCTGGGCGGCGGTCAGCGCGGGCTCCGGTGGGGCCGCCTGCGGGGGAGACTCCGAGGCGGAAGCTGGTAAGGAGGCAGCCGCAGGCGGCGGCGGCGAGGAGGTCTGCGGCCTCGGCGGCGGACGTGGAGGCAGGGGTTTGTGGGTCGCTCCACCGCGGGCCGCGGATGGAGACGAGACGAAAACGACGCGAGGATGGTCGGGTCGGGTCGGGTCCGGTCCGGTCGGTTTGATGGGTCAGACTGGTCGGTTGGGGTCGGGTCGTACTAGACTACTAGTGGGTTCGACGCGTTGTTCTGGTCCAGGATTGTACGGATTGGGCTGTCAAGCGGTGCGGGGTAGAGTGGGGCTGGCATGGGCCCGCCCAAAAAAGAGGGTGGTGGGCTCGTGGGAAGGGGTGGTCTTGGCATGCCCATTCTTCCACCCTATAGCTGCTTTAGATCAACTTTAGTGTGTGACTTCTTCTTTTTAATTTATAGTTTATAATTTATATTTTTTAAATAAATAAATAGAATAATTTTTTTGTCATTATTTCTAAACGGCTTATCAAAACAATATTTTCAAAACGGCTTATCGGTTTTTAATTTATTCGCACAAGAGCTCATATTATGACTAAAAGCTATCAGTCGTAGTAATAAGCTATCAGCCATAAATGAAAAGAACACATCTTATAGCTATAGAATAAGGGCTAGTGAATTCATGATCAATGTGATTGAGGTTCCGTTTGGCACTACGGTAGATTATAATAGCCCCATTCTTTTTAATTTATGACTTATGGTTTTCTCGAACAAACAAATAGAACGGTCTCTATCGTCTTTTTGAAGTGGCTTATTAGGACAATCTTTTCGAAGTGGTTTATTGGTTTATCGGTATTCGATTTGTTTGCACAAGAGCTCGCGTTAGGCTCAAAAGCCATTAGTTGCAACAAAAAAGAACCCATCCAATAAATTTGTTTGGTTGAGCTGCTTTTAGATATTTGGTTGTTTGGGAACTACTTATGTTATATCCAAGTTGGAATGGATAATTGCGTTCCAAAACATATGAGATGAAATATGAGATGATAACCATTGAATAACAAAAATGATCTAACTTTCATCTTATTTACCAAACAGATTAATAGACTTTTCGTATTCACTTTCCACAACAACTTAAAAAAGAAGCACATCATAACAGCCGCAAACTGAGCCTGGGTTTAGGCTCTTCCTTTGCAAAATTGAGCTTAGAAAAAGTGTAGCTTGCAATAATAAGTATAGTTATCAAAACCGGGTATTTAATCTCCCAAAACCATTGAATAAACCGATTTTACAGAAAGTCCACTTAACACTCTCAAGTACAAACATATGTATTTAATCTTCTAAACTTACAAAATCAGATTAATTTATACCGTAAGGCAGTTTTGTAGGGCAGTTTTGATGATGTGGATCCTACTGAACGTGATTTTTGCCGTATTGATAATCATATCATTGAGTTTTGCTAACAAGAATTCAACTCAAGGATGTTAACATACACATTCATCCTCTTTCTTAATTCTCTCTCTACCCCATTTTCTTTCTACTTCTCATCATCCCCCACCCTCTTATTTGGATCTCTATCAGCGAAAACCGGTGAGTTTGCCAACATGGCAAAAATCGACGAGTTTACCCTGAGTTGGATCTCTGTCAGCAAAACCACCTCGGAGATGTAAGTATTGACTTGGTTTTATAAGTTTAGAAAGCTAAATACCTGATTTTGTAGTTCAAGAGATTAAGTAAACTATCCGCAAAGTTCAAAAGTGTAAATGGACTTATTCCGAACACCACAGATTTCGGTTTAGCTCGCCATGCCTCGCTGCATCATGCCAACGCAAAACACATGCCATACGTCTAAGGTAAGCTCACCATGCATGTACGTCGACTTCGATCTTTCCAGTTCAGCACGTACGGGAGCAGGCAAGCGCGCGCGGCCACGCTTAAGGGGCTGCTCATTTTCGTTCCGCTTCTTGTTTTCAACTTTTAGTAATTAGAAGTCGCTTAAAACATATCGATTTTTTATTTTAGCTTTTTTGTTTCTTTTATTCCTTTACATTACACGTGAATATATAAATTTTTTATTTTTTAATTAAATAATTTAAAAAACTAACAACTATTCCAGTACAATTTTAACAAAAAAAAATTAATAGCTATAGCTAGACTGAAAGCTAAAACTAGTCAAAGCATTGCCTAAGGGGGTGATCGTTTCGGCTTTTTTCGACTTCAGCTTCTAGCTTCAGCTTTTTTTTCACTATTC
The DNA here is from genome assembly GCA_036346265.1 of Melocanna baccifera. Lineage (NCBI taxonomy): Eukaryota > Viridiplantae > Streptophyta > Magnoliopsida > Poales > Poaceae > Melocanna > Melocanna baccifera. The sequence goes on along the minus strand of CM070692.1, from coordinate 26,427,535 downwards.
ACTACACTATCCACTAACTCAGCTACATTGTTTTTTCAGCCAGCTACAGTGTTTTTTCAGTCAAAAGCCAAAAGCCATCGCTATTCCGATCACCCCCTAAATCAGCCGGTTCTAATATTTTACCCGGCGAATTCCGTCCGGCACGTCCAGCGCCCCGATGACCCACGCGGGTGCAGGCTGCGCGCAGCCACCACCAAAAGTAGTCGATCGTGGGCGATATAGCAGTACTCCAATAATAACACGCACACCGTCGCGTTGCATGGCTGCAGCTCCATTCATCCATCCGCCCGGAAAGGGACCGATCCGTTGGCCACCAACCGCTGTGCCCGCGCGGCCGCGCCGCCCCGACATGCCACATGCTCCACGCAACGTGGTGCAGCCCAGCCCGGGAGGACGACTAGCTTCTCTTTACTCGCCTTTCAGAGTTGGTGCCTTGGTACGGGTACCAGCTGCTAGCTTATATACCCGCAATGCACTGCACAAGAACAGTGCCCTGCCGGCCGGCGGAGTCTGCATGATCGAGCCTTCAGTATGTTCATCTTCATATTACTATTAAAAATGTTATCACATACGATTGAAAAACGTCATCATAACGATTTCGTGAGCCATCTGAATTATTGGATTAGTAATGATACGATGTCATCACAGACGACTTTTGAACCGTCTATGATAGTTATTATCACAAAAGGTTTTAACTACAAACCGTCTGTGATATTTGATTATCACAGACGATTTTGACTACAAACCGATTTTGACTACAAACCGTCCGTGATATTTGATTATCACAAACAGTTCGTAGTTAAAATCGTCTGTGATAGTCAAATATCATAGACAGTTTGTAGTTATAATCGTCTGTGATATTCTCTTTTATTCTTAAATCTATTTATGTTTATTAGCTAATCTCAGGAAATACTAGCCATGCCATATGAAACAAGCAGATCAACACATGTATACATCCAATTCACATTTCAATTCATTTCATAAATAAAAACATCTATTCCACAGTACTATTAGATCTTCCATCAACAGTGCTAGGTACACATCAATATCATTCTCAGGTTACTTTGGCCCTTGGATAAATATCGGCAAAAAAAATATACTTTCGCTTCATATACAATCAATGAGGAAGGTTATAGATTCAGAGTGTCACGGGCCAAGTGCTATGTCGGCTACTCATGCTACTGAAAGAATTCATTCCATATGTTCTCAATCCAAACCTTATATTTCTCTGTTCTGCACCGAAGTCTGCAAATCTTCTATCGATGTTTCTTCACTGGCGGAATCAGTAAGGTGTCTTAGTATTACATCCTTCTTACGCTCCTCCGAGTGCCAGCGCAGCAGTTTTGCCTCCTTTGGATTCGCAAAACACCGTTTCAAATGGAGGAATTATAGAAAGATATCATGCCACCTTAGCAGGAAGTCATTTCTTCACCTATGTTCTTTCGCCATCACCTGATTGATTGTTACGTTTGTATCGGAATGCGTTGCACACCAGACATACATGCATGTTTGCATACTCTTTACGGTAAATGATACAGTCGTTCGAACATACATGTATTATTTCTACTTCTATTTTCAATGGATAAAGAACCTTCATGGGTTTATACGTGGTTTTAGGTAACTCATTTCTCTCTGAAAGCATGTCCGCTAAAAGACCTAACAGTGCCGTGAAACTCTTGTCGGACTAATCGTTGCTTGCCTTCAATTTCAACAGTTTAAGCACGGCTGATAACCTCGTGTACTTTGACTTGCAGCACATCAACAAAAGTTTCTCCGAGTTCTCCATCAAACCTTGGAATTTAACATACTCTCTCTTATCATAGTTCTCTTCTACATCGCGAAACATCTGATCTAGATTGTCATCGTGCAGCCTATCTGAATCCGAACCACAATCGACATCATTCGGTAGCATATCATTGACTTCATCGGCGATGTCATCCGGTGGCATATCATTGACTTCGCCATGACTGGTCCAACATTTATACCTATTTTTGAAACCCCTCCGAATCAAGTGCGCTTCAATCTGCTCTCGGTTCTTAAATATTTTTAAATTCTCGCAGTCAATGCTTAGATAGTACATATATTCCGCCCCATTATTCAACATATTCTTCTTGGCAGCTCTTGTAAAAGCAGACACGCCATTAATGTACTCTTCAATCACACGGTTCGCGGCATACATCCAGTTTCGGTCCTATGTTATGCATATATATAACAATTTAGTATTAAAAATTAAGTTAATTAATTAGTATACTACATATATACCATATGTATTGAGACTTCGCTAACTTAATTAATATTAACACAACAGCTATTTTTCCAGCGGGGAACCAATTATAACCAATAATTTTGATAAATTTGACCTCCCACATGACGAAAACTGATCATGTATGGCCAAGTAGATTCAAACTATCTTTAATAACAATCACCGGAAGTTAGAAATAAATTTTGATGCAACGAAGATTAAATTTTATCACTAACCATATCTAGGGCAACCAAGATACTTGATAAATCTTCAAAGCTCTTGTTAAATAGCTAGCCTCCTTCCACCAAATTAAATGCCTGAAAGCCTTGCCTCCTCCCAGGTGCAGCGCACACCGACCTAGATCTAGATTGGAATTGAAGATAGATGCCACGGTTCTGAGCAGCGCAATTAATAGATAGCCACATTATCACATATGGTTTTTAATAAAAACCGTCTGTGATGAGTCGATTATCACAGACGTCTGTGATAATTCACAGATTATCATTGACAGGTTTTAATAAAAAATCGTCTGTGATATTTGTACTATCACAGATGGTCATGGTAAGAACCGTCTGTGATACTTCACAGACGATTTTTAGTATCACAGATGGTTCTTACCATGAACTATCTGTGATATTAGTCCTACACAGACGGTTTTTTACCAACGGCAACAACACAGACGGTCACTAAATTAAAACTGTCTATGATACTATACATCACAGACGGTTTCACAAAACCGTCTGTGATGTTGCGTCTAGTAATAATGTTTCTGTAGTAGTAAATATTGATGTTTTCAATTCTTTTTGTGGAAATATTGATTAAACAACTTAACTTTATTAAATTATGGACAAGTGAGCAAGATTTTGTAACAAAAAATCATATTTAGAAGGTGAAATGCATATTTTATTTATGGAACCCTAGGGTAACTATGATTGTTTTTATTTTCTTTCTAAAAAAAATGGCAATATGTATGTACTTAACACCGAAATGTATGTATTTTTTTACTTAGCCGATTAATGAAAATGAACTAGAGTATATCTTTACTATTTAAAAAGAAGGAGTTGGCGGTTGCCGTCACGTTCACCCTCACTCACTTCTTAACCATTCGATCTTTCTCCTCTCTTCTCAGCCACACGATCTGATTAAACCCTAAAATCCCAACATCACCCCTCCGCCCCCACGCCTACCCCTCGCTCTTCCCCGCCGCCCCACGCCTCCTCCTCGCTCTTCCTCCCGCCGCCCCACGCCTCCCTCGCTCTCCCCGCGCCCGCGGCCTCCTCCCCCACCCCGCGCGCCGCCTCGCCCCCTCCTCCCCTCGCCTCCCCCGCCGCCTCCTTCCTCTCCCCCGCCGCCTCCTCCTCCCCTCCCGCCTCCCTCCTCCCCCTTCCCCGCCGCCGCCTCCTCCTCCTCCGCCTCCTCCTCCTCTCTCCCCACCCCGCGCCGCCTCCTCCTCTCTCCCACCCCGCACCGCCGCCTCCTCTCTCCCACCCCGCGGCCGCCTCCTCCGCTCCGCCTCCCACCTGGGCCGCCGCACCGCGACCACTTCGCCCTCTCCGCTGGCCACGGTGCATGCTCCAAGACGCCGCCCACTCGCCGCCACGACGCCGCCAAGGTAAGGCCACCGTCAAGGTAATAGTACTGTAGTTGAAAAATAGTTTCAAATAATTCCCGATAGGTTAATTTCTAACTTTATGTAGGTACCTTGCTGAATTCAAGACTGTACCGAGAGGAAGGAAGCAATCGAGAGCACAATGGCGCCTACAAGGCAGCCCAGTTAGTTTGTTAATCATTACAATGTTTGTACAATAATTGCTTGAGCTATCGTGTGCCTTGTAGTTTTATCGCCAATGGTAGATTTGTTATGATTACTACCGCTTGTGGTAATTGTTGGATTATCTTTTATGATCTTTATTTTTGGTCTACTAAAGTAAATAACATGTTTATCCCGAAATAGTTTGTTGTACAAAGTACTTCGTGAGGATATTGCTCTTGTTGAACTGGCTCCTACTCATCCCATCGACTTGGGCTTGCCTCAACTTCTCCGTGTTCTATTATGAGATTCGAACTCACCGACAAGGCTTGCAACCTTGCAAAGCAAGTTTGTGCCACTTTCTACTTTATGGATGATAGGCCGTGCTCATTTGTCGATGACATGCGTTGCTCAAGCTAAGGCTATAGATGTGCATATTTGGTTATAAAGACGAGCGTATTTTTCTCACTGGAGTATAAACGTTGTTGTGATCTCATGACACCACATGCTACAATTGTGTAATTTGAGTACATTGTTTGTAGTGGAAGTCATATAGTTCTCATCCGCTTCCAGATTACTTCACGCCAAACGCCTATATTTCTTTACTGTCATTGTTGGACATATTGGTTTGCTAATTGTGAAGTTGTGTGGGGATGATTTATTGGTAACTTACCATGATATTTTCTGCACAATAATTTATTTTGGAATATGAACTTGAACATGAGATGTCCGTCCATTGTATTAGTCGTCGGTTAATTGTTAGGTTAGTGACAATAAGTGAGCTTATTATCAAGGGTATCATGACCTTAAGAGTTCCTTTTCCTTAGCATGATTCCACTCGAGCTGTTGCAAGAGTTCCTTGTTCTTAGCATGATTATGCTCAAGTTGCCCCAAAGATCTCTTGTTTTTTCATTTCATTGGACCAATCATTCTATGTGCATTATGGATTTGCTAAAATTTTCTTTAATCATTCTATGTGTATTATGGATTTGCTAAATTTTTCTTTACAGGCTTTCGATGAAGCCATAATGCTTCCGTACATTTATTTGATAGTATGCATCACTTTTATTTAGTTTTTCGTTGCAACGCACGGGCACTTTACTAGTATGTATATACTTAGCAGATTACTGTTTCATTTTCACCAAGTCACATGATTCTCACTTGCAAATCTACAAGACACTTCAATATCACAATTAGCAATTCTTCACATTGACTATCCCAATTGGGTGGGCTGTGGCTTTCACTTTTAACTTATGATTTTTGAATTCTAGTTATTTGTGAGAGACATTATGCAGAGTGAACAGTCGCCGAGCAATTCGTGATCTACCAGAGTAATTCATGCTGATAACGTATTGAGGAACTGTCACTGGTAAGTCCAGTCCGATCGATTCCTCCTATACGAAAGAGATAGATCAAACACAGAATATTGCAAACGATAAATTGAACACAGAGAGATATGAGAAAAATTCCTTTCTTTATTTGTTTCTCTGTTCACGTGTATATTATAATGAGTAGAACCCCTATTTATAGACATGTTCACCAATAGACCAGACTTACAGACTTAGATATGGATTTTTGAACAGAAAAAATTGTTAGGACATCGTCAAGCACATCTATGAGCGGCCACATTGCTCCCTTCTTACAAAATACTAGCCACATAGGCTCAGCGCCACACCGCGCTAACTACCATGTGGACTAAAGTAAAAAAAGATAAAAATTTGCTATCATGTGGACCAAAGTAAAAAAGATAAATATTCATATAGAAATGACGTGCCAGGGGTATGGAAATAACGTGCCAGGGCCCTCTCCAAAAAAATCAAGGACCCACGCGTAATTTCGAAGAAACCACGGGGCGTTATCCAGTAAAGGGGGAGCGGAGGGGCTTTTTGCAAAACCAAAAGCCTTTTCGAAAGAACTAAGAGCCTATACGTAATTATGAAAAACTGCGGGGCGTTATCCAGTTAATGGAAAGTGGAGGGGCTTTTTCGCAAGAACCGAGGGTCTGTACATAATTACCAAAACTCGGGAGGCTTATTTGCAAACTCGACACGTGGGCACTTTCTCCGGCCGGGCATCCCCCAATCTTAATATAAGTATATACGCCACGATCTGACTTAGTGTGGTTTCTAAAATTAAGCTTCAATCGATAACTTTTTTATAATATTTTGTTTATAGATACAAAATAATAATAATAAATTTTCTTTAAATATCCATATAACAGTATCTTTTTGTGTCATATTATATATATATATATATATATATATATATATATATATACATATATATATGTTAGACTAGTTGTTGGTCATAATTACATATTTTGAATCTGAAGAAGTACGCTAGGCATGGGCGGAACCAAGTAACGGGGCCCGGTGTCATAGGACACTGGGTCCAAAAATTTTTTAGCAGGTATCAGCATCTCTAGTCTATGTATGAATCATTTAGCCCAAACTCAATGCATCTGGTTCCTTCTTTGAAGTCCAATGAAGGAATTAAAAATTGCTAGATATATTACTATTTATTATAATATTACTTAAATATTATATATGTTGCTATATACATAGGGAAATGATGAATCCTAGGCGTACTACAATTTTCTACTGAAGTTGTACTATAAACGACCAGAGAACGTGACAATTGCCCAGTTTGGCCAGCGCAAAGCACAGACAGGCGCGCTTAACTGCGAGCAGCCGAGCACCATCGGCATCGCCAGCTAGTAGGTCTGTAACCCTGTCGCCTGCAGGGCAGAATGGGCTCCCAGGTGCGAGTTCTCAGCGTCACCCATGTCCACCCCGACACATCGCCACCCCATGCCGACGACGTCGTCAAGCTCTCGTTCATCGATGTCTTGTTTGTCACGCTGATGCCCACGCAACGCCTGTTCTTCTACGAGGGCCCTGACCTCCCAGCATTCCCGGCCCTCGTCCGCTCCCTGCAGTCCTCCCTTGCCGCCACGCTCGCCGTCTTCCCGCCCCTCGCAGGCAAGCTGACCTACCGCCCCGAGTCAGACGACGTCGTCATCGACCGCTCCTCCACCGCCGTCTCCCCGGGCGTCAAGTTCATCGAGGCCGAGTACTCCGGCGTCGACATGCACCGCCTTGCCAGCGACGACGAGCACCACACGGAGGCGTTCATGCAGCTCGTGCCGGAGCTCGAGGCAACGCAGCTGCCGGCGGCTGTGCTGGCCGTGCAAGTCACGAGGCCGGCTGGTGACGGCGGAGGCTCTGTCGCCGTAGGCGTGTCCATCCACCACGCGGCCGGCGACGGCCAGTCCGTGTGGCAGTTCATGAGGGCGTGGTCCGCGGCGTCGCGGGAGGGATCGCTCCCCGCGACGGGCCTCGCTCCGCCAACGTTTGACCGTGCAGCAGTGATTCGCCATCCCAAGGGTGAAGAGTTGGCAAACAAGTTCCTCCGCACGTTTGCAACGGCGCTGCCATCCGTGGTAATTCTACTATAGCTATTCTGTTCATACATCAACAGAGCATGTTACGACTTATGTTTCTTCTCAACAAAAAACCGGTTGATTTTTCTACCATATTTTTAAATCAACTTATCGATGTTTCATTTATTTACATAAACATTTATATTAGCATTAAAAATTATCAACTATAATCATAAATCATAAGTAAAAAAATAACCGACCTTATAAAATATCTATGTTCGGTAGATACAGCTATCAGCTGTCTTATCTTGACGACTAACAGAACTATATATTTAAAATTAAATTAATTAATGCTCGATGTTGGACAATATCATATTTTTTGACACATATTCCAAGCAGGTACGTGAAAAAGGAACATATTACCAACACAATCGAGAAGACTTTTTACGGTCCCTAAGATATAATCTTAAGCGTTACTTTCTATAATTTTACATTAAAATATGTTAACCAATTATGAATGTATTTTTCATGATAAATCTAATAATATAATTTTTATGTAGCTAATTTAAATAATTCTATAGTCGTTAAAATTTAGAAAATTTGACAGTGCAGATTCTTCGGCGCCACGTAAAAAAAAGAACAAAGTATAACGTGCTTCGTTTATATGCTTTTGGACAGAATTCTTTTATTACAGTGACATAACACGGTGAACAGGTGAACCACTCTGAACAGGTGAACCCATTTCCAGCTCCGGACATCACACGGCAACGCAGGAAAACCTACGTGCTGCGTCCAAACCAAATCCAATCATTGAAGCAGCGCATACTGCTGGCACAGAGCGAAACAGCTCAGAACCAACAGCTCGAGCTCCCAACCACCCACGTCGCCGTCTCGTCTCTGATCTGGACGTCCATCCTCCGCGCGAAGTCTACGGACGACGGCGACGCCTACTTCATGTTCCCCGCCGACTGCCGCCGCCGCCTCCGCCCCCCGGTCGACGACGGCTTCTTCGGGAACTGCGTCAAGGCGTGCTTCGCGAGGGCCGCGGTGCGGGACCTCTGCGGCGGCGCAGGGCTCGCGCACGCCTCGGCGGCCGTCCAGAAGGCGATCCGCGAGTATTTGGAGGAGGACGACCCGCTGGCCGACGCCGAGCGCTGGACCGAGATCCCCAGGGAGATCCCCAGGGGAAGGCTTACGCAGGTTGGCTCGTCCCATCGGTTCATGGCGTACGAGACGGACTTCGGGTGGGGCGCCCCGAGCAGGGTGGAGCTCGTGTCCGTGTTCTGCATGGAGCTGGTTGTTAGAGATAGAATAGATCTCTAGAATAGAAAGCAATGTTCAGATAAGGATTCGGTTCCCGTATTCCTCTCAATCTCCGAACCTCATGTAACAAAGTTACCGTGCTTACGGGTATATAACAAAGCTACGCGGCCTCTAACGAGGTGACAACGCTTCTCCAATTATTCACATGGTATCAGAGCCTGTTGTCCCTGTAGATACATCTTCAACAGCCATGAGTGCGTCGTCCCTCTCAGCTCCGACCGGTTCTTCGCCGTTTGGTGTTCCGGTGACCGAGAAGCTCAGCAAAAACAATCATCTGCTATGGAAAGTGCAAGTACTTCCAGCCATAAGAGGAGCCCGATGTTTGGTTACCTCGATGGCACCATTGCCGCACTCGCGAAAGAGATTAATGCCAAAGACGGCGACAAAACCATCAAGATACCGAACCCGCGTATGCGCAATGGGTTGCTGCAGATCGCAAGTGCTTGGATACTTGATGTCGCCTCTTTCACGCGATGTCTTGATCCAAGTAGTATCGGTAACAATCGCGGCACAACTATGGGCAGCCATCAAGAGATGTTTGCCTCAAGAACCCGTGCGCGCGGCAATCAATACTCGATCGCGCTCTCCACCACAAAGAAAGGTAACTCATCTATCAATGAATATGTTACTAAGATGAAAGCTTTGGGTGATGAAGTTGCAGCTGCCGGCAAGCCACTTGATGATGAAGAGATGGTGGCTTACATACTCGCTGGTCTTGATGTCGAGTTTGAACCAGTGGTGTCGGCGCTGGCAGCAAGAGTAGAACCGGTTACAGTAGCAGAACTCTACGCACAGTTGCTGGGTTTTGAAAGCAGGGCAGATCTTCGGCAAGGTGTAGTTACATACCAATCCTCAACAAACACTGCTACTTTATTTGGGCGCGGCGGATATCAACGCGGTCGTGGCCGCGGCCGTGGGAACTTCTCCGCTGGTCGTGGCCGCACTGGAGGACGTGGACACACTGGAGGCCGTGGAGGCGAACGCGCCGTTTATACTAGAGACCGTGGAGGCGAACGCCTGCTTGCCGGCTACGTGGTAAACAGACACACGGTGAGCATCTGCGGCATCGATATGACCGACTTCGCTCCACAAGAAAAGTTGCATCCGCTGCTACATATTCGCTACACAATCCTATGGAATTGACACCAATTGGTATGTTGATACCGTGCAACAGATCATGTAACTAGTGAATTAGATAAGTTGAGTGTCGTGAGAAGTACAATGGTGGCGATCAGATCCATACGGCAAATGGAACAGGTATGCGCATTTGCTATACTGGTCACACTCAGATTCATACCCCTGATCGTCCTCTTTATCTAAATAATGTTTTGTATACTCCCGATGCCAAGAAAAACTTGATATCTGTTTATCGCCTTGCCACTGACAATCATGCCTTCTTTGAAATTCATCCAAAATTCTTTTTGATCAAGGATCAGGTCACGAGGAAAGTTTTGCTTCAAGGCAGGCGTAAAGGTGGCCTATATCCATTACCATCATCATCATCTCTTCGGCCTCAGAAACAAGCCTTCAGTATCATCAAACCTACTTTGTCTAGGTGGCATGATAGGTTAGGTCATCCATCTAGTACTATTGTTCGGCAAGTTGTGTCTAGAAATAAACTTGTTTTTTCCGAGGAATCCAATAAAGAATCAGTGTGTGATGCCTGTCAACAGGCCAAGAGTCATCAACTCCCCTATACTAAGTCTTCAAGTATTTCTGCTGCTCCTTTAGAACTTGTGTTCTCCGATGTTTGGGGTCCCGCTCCCGATTCAAGGGCGGTAAAGAGATACTATGTCAATTTTATTGATGATTTTAGCAAGTTTACTTGGATATATTTGATCAAACATAAGTCCAAGTTCTACAAAATTTCAAGAATTCCAAGCTCTTGTAGAAAGACTCCTAAATCGGAAGATTATAGCTATACAATCTGATTGGGGGGGAGAGTATGAGAAATTACATGCCTATTTTTCAAAATTAGGCATCACCCACCGTGTCTCTTGTCCTCATACTCATCAACAAAACGGAGCCGCTGAACGAAAACATCGTCATATCGTTGAGGTCGGCTTATCTCTTCTAGCTCATGCGTCCATGCCTTTGAAATTTTGGGATGAGGCATTTGTCACAGCCACTTATCTTATTAACCGTACACCTAGCAAACTCCTTCAATATTCAACACCTTTGGAACGACTGTTTGGACAAAAACCAGATTACTCGCTCCTTCGTGTGTTTGGGTGTGCGTGTTGGCCAAATCTTCGCCCTTACAATTCTCGTAAATTTGATTTTCGATCTCAACAATGTGTTTTTCTTGGCTATAGTCTCTTACATAAAGGATTTAAGTGCCTCCATGTATCCACGGGTCGTGTTTACATATCCCGTGATGTTATCTTTGATGAGACTATTTTTCCGTTCACAAAACTTCACTCCAATGCCGGTGCTCTTCTTCGCTCCGAAATCCTGCTTTATCCACATCTTTCCAATATTGATCAAGGGGGAATAATGGCATGTGATCAGTCTACTAATGCGCATACTTATTCTCCTGAGATTACTAATGTTTCCAGTGGAGTTTTGGCAGATCAGGAGAATTTTACAGGAGATTATACACACAATCCACATGAGATATTACCTTCAGCTGCTGTCTCGGCTAACGGCGCAAGAACCGATGAAGAAACAACTGCTCCAATCCAGTCAACAGCAATACAATCGGGGTCAGTTTCCCCAACGCAAGCATTGGAGCCGGTCGTATCCGAGTGCAGTCCGTTGCGTGGAAGCGGACCTGCTACAGCGACGTGGCGTGGAGGAACTGGTGCACATATGCCGCCGGTCACATCTGACTCTAATCCAGGTGGGCCCGCTGCCGAAACGTGGCAGCGTAGAGAAATTGGAGAACATGCGCCTGCTTCCTCCGATGTCTTCGATGTCTTCTCTGATTTTAATTCAGGCGGGCCCACTGCAGCAGCGCCAGGCCACGATCTTCCTTCAACTGCAGCAGCGCCAGGCCACGATCTCCCTTCAGGCGGGCCCACTGCAGCAGCGCGGGGGCACGCTGTGGGATCCTCTACGGAGGTCGTACTATCAGGTACCTCAAATCGGCCACACACGAGATTACAGAGTGGAATCAGCAAGCCAAAAGTCTTTAAAGATGGACAAATCAGGTACACTTATCTCATAACCACAGGAGAACCTCAAACAGTTGATGAAGCACTAGCAAATAAAGAATGGAAACAAGCCATGGATTGTGAATTTGATGCATTAGTAAGAAATAAAACTTGGCATCTTGTACCAGCCCAACAAGGAAAAAATATAATTGATTGCAAATGGGTCTTTAAGGTTAAGAGGAAAGCCGATGGGTCTCTTGACAGGTATAAGGCACGTTTAGTTGCAAAGGGATTCAAACAAAGGTATGGAATAGACTATGAGGACACCTTTAGTCCTGTAGTTAAAGCTGCAACCATACGGATTGTTTTGTCTGTTGCAGTAAGCAGGGGATGGTGCCTAAGACAGCTAGATGTACATAACGCGTTTCTTCATGGTGTTCTTGAGGAGGAGGTTTATATGAAGCAACCACTGTGTTATGAGGATCAGAAGCCACATCATATATGTAAGTTAGATAAAGCTCTTTATGGTCTTAAACAGGCTCCCAGAGCTTGGTTTGCTAGATTATGTCAGAAATTGCAACACCTTGGTTTTATGGCTTCTAAGGCAGATACTTCATTATTCTTTTATAACAAAGGCCCGGTCACAATATTCTTGCTAGTATATGTTGATGATATCATTGTGGCTAGCTCATCACAAGATGCTGTTACTACTTTACTCAAAGGTCTTGCTACTGATTTTGCATTAAAAGATCTTGGTGACTTACATTACTTCTTGGGAATTGAAGTATCAAAATTAAAGGATGGCATATTATTGTCACAAGACAAATACACTTCCGATCTGTTAAAGAAGGCCAATATGTTACATTGCAAGCCGGCAGTCATACCAATGAGTTCATCAGAAAAGCTTTCTTTACAAGAAGGTGAAGCTCTTGGACCTGAGGATTCTACCAAGTACGTATATAGTTGGAGGACTTCAATATTTAACTCTCACCGCACTGATATATCTTTTCCGTGAATAAGGTGTGTCGCTTTCTTCATTCACCAACCAATGTTCATTGGATCTGTGAAAAGAATTCTCGATATCTTAAATACACTCTTGGTATCGGGCTAAAATTTAAGAAAATTCCTCTACACCGTTAGTGCATTCTCGATGCTTGATTGGGTGAAGTATTGATGATAGACGCCCACCGGTGGGTTTGCGCTTTTCTTAGGTCAGTAATTTAGTTTCTGGAGTGCACGCAAACAAGCAACAGTGTCAAGGTCTAGTACTGAGGCGGAATACAAGTCACTAGCAAATGCAACAACAGAAGTGATGTGGATACAGACCTTGTTACAAGAATTAAGAATCTCAAGCCCACCAACAGCACAACTTTGGTGTGATAATATAGGAGCAACCTACTTGTCTGCAAATCCAGTATTCCATGCTCGAACGAAGCATATCGAAGTGGATTATCACTTTGTTCGTGAGAGAGTAGCGCAGAAGTTACTGAATGTTCAATTCATCTCAACTAATGATCAAGTTGCTGATGGCTTCACAAAGGCCTTGTGTGCTAGAAAGTTAGATATGTTTAGATACAATCTTAACTTATGTAAGTTATGATTGAGGGGGAATGTTAGAGATAGAATAGATCTCTAGAATAGAAAGCAATGTTCAGATAAGGATTCGGTTCCCGTATTCCTCTCAATCTCCGAACCTCATGTAACAAAGTTACCGTGCTTACGGGTATATAACAAAGCTACGCGGCCTCTAACGAGGTGACAACGCTTCTCCAATTATTCACACTGGTGATGCTGGTGGCGGCACGCAGCGGCGGGGTGCAAGTGTCCGTGGCGCTTGACCGGGCGCACATGGAGGCGTTTGAGACCAACTTCCTGCAGGTCTTGGGATGAGCTAGCCAGCGTACGTGCCAGCAGAAGGCTCTGCACCCTGATATGTGCCCTATACAATCTACGTGCATTTGCATCAGCAATGAAGTTTGATCTTATGTAACGAAAGAATTGAAAGGTACTGCTGATCTGCAATGAGTTTTTGCTATAGTGCCTTGGGAGAGTGTGCAACTCCTAATTAAATAAGGAAGGCACCGTCTATTATACAGTCGACTGTTTTTTCTCTTCATTCTCAATTGCTTTTTTATCTATTTGATAAATATCCTCCAACGACCTCTTTTTGGAGGAGGAGGGATTGTTTTGGAGGGAGGAGAATTAGTACTATGCATGCAATCTTAGATGATTCAGAGAAAAAAATTTCAGTCAACTATATAATAACAAAACTGTTAAATAAGAAGGTTGGTGATGCCAACTCTAAGTGATCACTACCAACAGGCAACAACATGAGCTTTAGAGTGACCCATGTCCACCCTGACCAAACCATCAACCCATCGCCGCCGCCTTGCGCCGACAACCACGCCATCACGCTCACCTTCTTCGACATCGTCCACATCGCTAAGGTGCCAATGCATCGGCTTTTCTTCTACGAGGGCCCCAACCTCCCGCCCTTCCCGTCCCTTGTCTGCTCCCTACAGTCCTCCCTCACCACCACGCTCGCCCTCTTCCTCCCCCTCGCCGGGAAGCTCACGTACCTTCCGTCCACTGGCGAGCTCCCCGGCTGCTGTTTCCTCAGGCGTCAAGTTCGTTGAGGCCGAGTACACCGGCAGAATCAACGATATGCACCGCCTCGCCCGTGGCGATGAGCACAACATCGAGGCGTTAATGCAAATCGGGCCGGAGACAAAGGCGAGGGAGCTGCCAGTCCCGATGCTCGCCGTGTAGGTCACAAGGTCAGCCAGCGACTACAGGGTCACCGTGGTGGTTGGGGTGTTCATCCATCACGCTATTTGTTTCGGACCCACTCTAGATTCTACCGGATTCACTCTCCAGTCTCTAGGTCTTAAATGGACTGCGCTCCCTACGCACGTAAGCCCATGGGCTACCCACAAGCAGGCCCTTCAAGCAACAACCTTATAAGTGGTATTTGACCTTTCTCCTAAAAGACTAGTATGATGGATAAGGGCTCTCACACTTATAAGTTATATTTTTTTCTCCCACAATTCACATGTGACTATTTTTCCATCAATCTTCCCCTCACATATGGATTGTACACACTGCACTCCTGAAAGATATTGGACGCCTGGACTCTGACACCATTGTTGGTTTTGGACCCATCATAGGTCCCACCGGATTTACTCCCCGGTCATCAGGCCTTAAATAGGCTGCGCTTCCTACGCATGTAAGCCCATGGGCTATCAATAAGCAAGCCCTTGAAGCAACAACCTTATAAGTGGTATTGATCATTCCCCCCCCAATACTAGTTTGATATGTGAGGGCTCTCTCACACTTATAAATTATACTTTTCCTCTTTTACAATAAATATGGAACTATTTTTCCCAACACACGCCGTGGCCGACGGCCATTCCTTGATTAAAGCATTTTTGAACTTCTGCTTACAGAACACAAAAAATTCGATAAAGAGAATTGCATTTTTACTTGATTAAAGCATCTTGTTGTGATTGTACAACTCTATTACAGAATTATTTAGATTTGAATTTTGACTCAGGTTAGTAGTTTTAAGGAAATAATTCATTTCTAATTCCAACCATTATAGTTAAAATTATTAGACTTTCAGTTTTATTCTTCACTTATTACTAAAGTTGCTTTCTTTTGTGTGCTTGTTTGCATAACATTATATCTCGTTTTCAAGGCATGAAGTATCACCGCATTAATTTTTAATTATTTTTAATTTCTTTATATTCTTTGAGATGTTCTCTAGTATAAACAATTGTATTTTAATTTTTACTATTATAGGCCTTTACATTTTCTATTGAATAACATTTTTGTAACTTTAAATATCCATCTTAAAATTTTTAGATCCGCCACTTGCATCTCAGGGCCGTCGTGGGCGACCTGTGCGGCGACGCCGGGCTCGCGCACGCTGCCGCGGCCATCCAGAGCATCATCCGCGCTGAGCAGTCGGCCGGGGACGCACTGGCCGGCGTGGAGGGCTGGCTCGTGAACCACCTCAGGATCCCGAGGCGAGGCTTACGATGGTGGGGTCGTCGAACTGGTTCATGGCATAGGGGTGGAAATATAGCTTGTGGCTCGCGGCTCGGCTCAGCTCGATACAGGCTCGGCTCGGCTCAGCTCGGCTCATGGCATTAACGAGCCGAGTCGAGCTTGAGGTTGAGCTCGTGGCTCTTAACGAGCCGAGCCCGAGCTGGCTCGCGAGCCGCTCGTTTGGCTCGGTCTCCTCTGGCTCATCTGCGCTCCCGCCACTTCGCGTCGCTCCGCTCCACATGCTCGCTAGTCGCTACGACGCTATCTCTCTCGGTCGCTCCGCTGAGTCCTCTCGCTCTCTTCACATACCGTCCGCTCGCTCGCTCGCTCTCGCTATCTCCCCCGTCCGCCTCTCCCCTTCTCCCCTTCTCCCCCGCCGCCTCTCCCCTTCTCCCCCTTCTCCCCCGCCGCCTCTCCCCTTCTCCCCCGCCGCCTCTCCCCCTCTCCCCCGCCGATCTGAAGCCGGGCACCCGAGAGGCGGCGGATCTGGGCGGTTCCGGCGGTAGTTCTTCGGGTACGTCAACAGCCATGTCCGTCCCCGGCGTCGCCTCTCGCGCCGCCGACCGCTTCTACTACCCTCCGCCGCGCCGCCCCCTCCTCCAGCAGTTGCCACCGGTCGCGGCTGAGTAGCCCGCGAAGCCGCCGCCGGAGGAGACCAACCTCGAGAACTTCCTCGCCTCCACCGCCGTCCGCGTGCTGCCGGCGCAGCGCTTCCCCCGGGTGCGTTTAGGGAGTGGAGCGCGTACGGCGCCGGTGTGCCGCGCGTGCTCAATGGCACAGACGGCGTCGACCAAAAGGTATGATAAACATTTTACTAATTGTGAACTGTGTTCTGTTTGTTGAATCAATTGGTGAACACCGATGGAATTGGTGAACACCGATGGAGTGTTGTTGAATCAATTGATAACGACCTAACGAGCTGAGCCCGAGCTTTTTACCGAGCCAAGCCGAGTCTGTTTTTTAACTCGTTAGTCTAACGAGCCAAGCCGAGTCGAGCCGCTTTTTTACCGAGCTTTACCGAGCCGAGCCGAGCTAGCTCGATATCCACCCCTATCATGGCGTACAAGACGGACTCCGGGTGGGGCGCGCCGAACCGCGTCGAGCTCGTGTCCGTGTTCACCAAGGAGCTAGCTGGTGCTGCTGCTGGGTGCGGCGGGCGGCGGCGTGCAGGTGACCGTGGCGCTCGATCATGCGGACATGGACGGCTTTGTGGCCAACATCCTTCAGGTCTCGGAACGATCCCACAAAGCAGAGGGTTCCTAATTTCCTGAATCGATTGATTTGTGATTGGAAAATTAAGAGTTGGTCTGATGATCTGATCTGATGTGATCGATGAAAGGTACTAATTTGGGGGACGAAATAATGTAACGCTACTGTTCTCTTGTCGGTGCAGCGCAATTGATGATTTTCTACCACGAACTACAAGGCCCATTTGTTGCGCTTTAGCTTTCGGCCTTGAACTTCGAGCTCATTATTTTTTAATTTTGTTTTTTTGGTTTTTTATCTTTTTATTTTTTTTCTTGTATTACTTTGTATTATACATGATAAGATAGTTTTATTTTTAAATTTAATTATGTTAAAAAGTTACCAACCGCCACTACAATATAAAATAAATTAATTATAATAAAAAAACTATAAACTATAAAAAATCAAGTTGAGCACTCGAGCACATGCTCAATCGTGGTAGTGTTGCTCCGCGAGGTTCTCGGCTTCGTGCAGGTGAGAAATGGACGACAGGGACGACAGAGACACGCACGACAGGGACGACGTGTCCTACAGTCCTACTGTTTGAAATGGAATCGGCAGGATCCCGTGGCCAGTCAGTCCAAGCTGTTAAAGCACGATACAAATTCGTATGTACATCGATTTTATCTTGGTTTTATAATTTTTTAGAATTTTTATTCTCCAATATATATATATATATATATATATATATATATATATATATATATTCCTATAGTCGCACTATTAAGATACGCTAGAGTTTATCAATTTTTTCATAAGTGTTTTTCACAATTATATCTCTCATTATTTTAATATTCTATTTATATCATGTGTTTTATTAGAGAAGATTACCGTGCTGGTCAACGCACGCAAGCAAGGCTTTTTTTTTTGCCATGGCGGCAAACTTTTATCCACACTTTTTCGCATCCAGAAGCACTGGAATTAGAAACGACTTGCGGATCATTCATCAGTTTGGCCATCATCGATCATAAAAAGAGCAGGCACAGATCGAAGTGGCCGGCAAAGTTTTGCACCATGAGCACCCGAGTGCGAGTTCTCAACGTCAGCCATGTCCGCCCTGATCGAGCAGTTGCCATCAGCTCATCACCACCGGCACCCCATGCCGACCACCTCATCAAGCTCTGCTTCTTCAACGCCACATACGTCACCTAGGCGCCGGTACAGCGCTGTTCTTCTACAAGGGCCCCGACCTCCCGCCCTTCCCGTCCCTCATCCGCTCCCTGCAGTCCTCCCTCGCCGCCATGCTCGCCGTAAGCTGACCCACCTCCCGTCCTCTGACGACGACGTTGGCATTGACTGCTCCCCGGCCGCGGTCTCCCCGGGCGTCAAGTTCGTCGAGGCCGAGTGCTATGATGAAGGCGGCCTCGTCGACATGCACCGGCTCGCCAGCGACGACGAGCACCACGTGGAGGAGTTCTCGTAGCTCATGCCGTAGGTCAAGGTCGGGTGGCTGCCAGCACCGGTGCTCGCTGTGTAGGTCACGAGGCCTGCAGGCGATGGCAGGGAGGAGCCGTGGCGGTTGGGGTGTCCATCCACCACGCGGTGGCCGACGGCCTGTCGTGTTGGCCCAGAGATCGCAAGACACACGTGAACGCAGCGGACACTCGCTGGAGAAGAAAACGAACAGAAAAGAATCGATTTGTGGTGCTAACTGCCGCACCATTTTCGGTTTGCTCTATTGTTCTGTATTTTCCAAATTGATACAGTACTCTGAATAAAAACAGAACAGCTAAGAAAACCGAGCTCTACAAACTCTTCATCAGATTCATTAACCGGAGCTTACTAAATTTTGAAGCTTAGATGTTTTGGAGCTACACACCCATACACACACACACGCATACAATGCTACTCTCTCTAAAACACAGGGTTTTACAACCAACTTGCTGCTAAGACGTTTCAACACAGCTCACACAAACACTAGACTTCATTTGCCGACATGGAGACACGTATTAACACTACAGCTAGCAATGGAAATATCAGCTTTGGAGGTAGCTTTCAGACATTTTAGTAGTTTGCAGGCTTGTGTTTTTAAGTCGGCAGCTTGGTTTGGCTTTTATGGCTACAACTCTGCTAACTCACATGCATCATTGTCACGTGTCCAAAGTTTGGCATGTACGGCTGCATGCGTTCACATCTGTACGTAGCTAGATAATATCACTACTCTCTTACCAACAAGATTACAACAACCAACCGTCCAAACCGCCGAGAACCTACGTCGCCGACGAGGCGTACTTCATGCTTACTGCGGACAGCCGCCGCCGCCTCTGCTCGCCGGTCGGCGAGTGCTTCTTCGGCAACTGTGTCACGGGGTGCTACGCGAGGGCCGCGGTGGGTGTAACCGCGGAGGGCAATCAAAAGAGATGAATAATTGTAGTGTGTAATAAAAATTTTTAATCTATTATTTTTTACTTTTTTAACCTGTTTAAATCAGCAAGAACAAAAAGAACAAAGACAGCAAAACAATATATATATATAACTACTATAGCAGATTAATATATATATATATATATATATATATGGTTACTTTAGCAATAAACAATTATGTATGCAAACACTCGGAAAAACGACGTTGCATCGACCTCGGATCAAATCAATCGCAGCAACACTCGATAAAAACAAAAATCGATGAACGTAATCTCCAGTAAAACTTGCGTCTCCGATTTTTCCGCCACGTGATGACGCCGTCCAACATCACAAGCCACCTTTAACGATCTGAGCCTGTCCTTCATACCAAACAGCAGCAACAATTAATTTAATCTCCTATGCATGTAGCCGCAATTCACGTCACGTCATGGCCACACAAAGTCTTCTTCCATTAATAACTTTTTCTTCTTTTCTCAAACCACTAATAACTTTTTCTTCTCTCCTCAAATCAATGCTTCGATCACAGCAGGACAAAAATCGAGAGCTCTCATCTCCTCAATTTGGCCGCCACCTCCGAATCCCATTTTTATACCTCTGTTTCTCTCCTTGTTTTTCTCTCTAATTAAAACCATAATACAACTCGTCTTAAACCTTTTTATTTCAAACAGTCTTTTAGCCCACTAATTTTCAAGGAACTCGAAACTCTTCCTAACACATATTTTTTTATTTTTACACTTTCGATTTTTTTCAACCTATCATGTGTCGAAGCCTCTAGGACCGCACCTCCTGTATCTTCTTTACGCATCATCTACCTTTGATCTTCACGTGCCCAAGTATGAGTTCGATCATCTCGTGATATCCCCAACCACCTGATCTCGGATCTCCCCATCCTAGTCCTGGTCCACCTTTTCATCGGCCACATCACCTTCATGCTCAACATGCACATCAGCACATGCAACAACCAAAGAATATTTTTTAGCATAAGTTCATCTGAACTTAACCAAAGTTAGTCTGTACACGCGCAACACATCTTACATAACAACGCTAAATAATATTATCCATTATTTACAATTATAAATTAACTATTATTAATTATTCATCACATGGTCCAAGAGTGGGAGACCTCTGCGACGACGTCTACGGGCTCGCGCGCGCTGTCTCGGCTATCGAGAACGCCATCCGCGAGAACCCGAAGGAGGTGGAGACAGCGCTGGTTCGAGTTCCACCTCGATCTGCCGCCGGACAGGCCGGCGGCGGTGGGGGCATATCAAACTTATTTTGATAAAAAATTGGTAAGCACTCCCAATATTCTAATGTTCTGCTTCTTTTTCTCGATCATATCAACAAAATTTTTGGCTACATAATCCTGCGGCATCAATCTCAAGACGTTGTGATGCCAGTCAAGACGAGCCATTTGTTGTTTATGAAAGACGGCATCTAATCAAAGTCGCAACAATAACTAACCCAAATGGTTTAGGGTACCAGAAGGCAGAAGCACTGACTCGGTCATCTTGTTCTTGCTTTTCACCGCATGAGCTCTCGGGTGCGAGTTCTGACCATCACCCATGTCCACCCGGCCCAAACCACCGACCCGTCGCGGCCGCCGCCCCATGCCGCCGACCACAAGCTCTCCTTCTTGGACGTCATACACATCGCCAGGATCCCGATCCAGCGGCTGTTCTTCTTCGACGGCCCCGACCTCCCGCCCTTCCCGTCCGTCGTGAGCACCCTGCGGTCCTCCCTTGCCGTCACCCTTGCTGTCTTCCTTCCCCTTGCCGGCGAGCTGACCTACCGCCCCACCCCTGATGAGGTCGTCATCGACTGCTCCCCGGGCGCCGTCTCCTCGGGCGTCAAGTTCGTCGTGGCCGAGTACTCCGGCGGCGCCGACGACATGCGCCGTTTGGCCAGCGACGACGAGCACGACACCGAGGCGTTCATGCAGCTAGTTCCGGAGCTCGATGCGAAGCAGCTGCCCGCCCCCGTTCTCGCCGTGCAGGTCACGAGGTCGGCGGCGGCGGGCAACGCCGTGGCGGTCGGGGTGTCCATGCTGCACGCGGTCGCCGACGGCCAGGCGGTGTGGAACTTCATCAGGGCGTGGTCGACGGCGTCGCGGGAGGGCTCGCTCGCCGCACCAGGTCTCGTGCCGCCGACGTTTGACCGGACGGCGATTCGGCACCCCAAGGCTGAGGAGCTGTCCCGCGCGTTCTTGCGCTTCTTTGCGCCGGCGCTGCCTCTGGTAAGTACTGCTACCACAAGTCTACAGCAATTACTAGTTTTGCTTCAGATCGAACATGGGCATCATCGCATTCGTTAGCTAGATTGCCGGACTATACGGAGCGATCCATTCGTACCGGGCAGTAGTTTGGTCAAGCTGAGTTGTTGGATGCGGGGTTTTGATTACCTTTTTTTTTGTACTTGGGCCGGGTGGTAAAACCGTTTTTTACCGATATTTAGAAACTTACTGTTTTTTAGGCAAAATTAGTCAGATTTTTTTGACGTTAGATTTTCTTTCAACAGATCCCTTATACAGCTCCTCTAAAAATTATGAGTGCTCTGAATATGAGAGTTGGATCTCTATTTAATAGATCCCCTGTACACCCATTCAAAAAATTGTAATGGCTTCGAATCTAGGGCGTTGGATTTTCATCCAATGGTTTTAAAATTTAATTAATTTTGTCCTTAAAAACAGTCGAATGTTTTATAGACAGTCCCTTTTAGAAAATTTAGAAAATTTTGATCGAAATTTTCAAATAAAAAAATTAATGTTTTGAAGATAAAACAAAAAAGAATAAAAAAAATCGCATACACATATCTGCTTTGGTATGGTTACGAATTTCTTTTGGTAAAGTTCATGCAAATCCGTTTCTTTTTTGGCCTGTAGGCATTCAAGGGTGGTTATATTTTTGATGACAAATTCAGTGATACCATTACGCTGCATAACAAATCCAAACACTTTAGCGTATATATGGTTAAAGTTTTAAACATTTGAACGCGCATATTGTTTTTTACGGAATATGTAAGCACCGTAAAATAGCATCTATGTAGAAATTGGAAGGGGTGTCATATTAGTTGTACATATCAAAATTCAAAACCAATAAGGGCGAAAGGTTAATCAAGATTACTCAAAAGTCAACTAACTCAACTGTATATTTGCGATCGATTGCATCTCTTCTGATCCGAATCATTTCCACATTTCATCCACACATGGACAATTGCGCAGCTCCGGCCACCTTCCTCATCATCCACACCGGACATCACACAGCAGAGCAGAAGAACCTTCCTGCTCAGCGCCGACCAGATCCAGACTTTGAAGCAGCATATTTCACAAAGCGGAGCCGTCAATGGCTGGCCATCCAAACCGCCGACTACCTACGTGGCCGTCTCGTCCCTGGTGTGGACGTCCATCGTCCGCGCCAAGTCCCTGAACCACGCGGACGACGCTCACTTCATGGTCAGCGCGGACTGCCGGCGGCGGCTGCGGCCACCGCTCGGTGAGGGCTTCTTCGGGAACTGCATCAATCCGTGCTTCGCGAGGGCCAACGCGGGCGACCTGTGCGGCGAGGTCGACGGGCTCGCGCGCGCCGCCGCGGCCATGCAGAGCGCCATCCGCGAGAACCTGGAGGAGGTGGAGGATCCGCTGTCCGGCATGGACCGCCTCCTGGAGGTCTACCGCGGCATCCCAAAGGAGAGGTTGGCGGCGGTGGGGTCGTCTCACCGGTTCATGGCGTACGAGACGGACTTCGGGTGGGGCGCGCCTAGCCGCGTCGAGCTGGTGTCCATGTTCACGAGGGAGCTGGTGACGCTGCTGGGCGCGAGGGGCGGCGGTGTGCAGGTGTCGGTGGCGCTTGACCGGGCGTTGATGGAGGCCTTCATGGCCAACTTCGTCGTTCCAACCACCAAGAGCAGCCGGTGATCGACCTTCTTTCTTCATCACTCTATTTGGCCCTAGGCCGTAGAGCCGAGCTACTTCCCTTCATATGCTCTACACTCATGCAACCAAAGCCTTGGCCCAACGCAAGAGGCGCGAACTCGGTTTCAATTAAAAAAAAAGAACGCCGGTGACTGTATCACTATTTCCTAATTAAACTCCGACGGCGGCTCGAGCATTAGCTACCGTATACCATACCGGAGTTGGTAACGCTGGTGGTGGTCATGTTTTCATTACAGGTTACTAAATTTTCCCGGAGGGTCCCGTAAGCCGGTATAACCGATTTTTAGTTTTTTCATAATAATTTTGGAGAAAAATTCAAATAAGTTTTTTACCGGAGCGGTCCAGTAAGCCCGGCATAACCGATTTTTAGTTTTTTCATGATAATTTGGGCCAAAAATTCAAAAAAGTTTTAAATCAAAACTAGCCGATTATCTTTGAAAATCAGCCAAAAATCGGTTAAAAAAGGAAAATTGACCGACATTTTCAGGCACATCCATATAAAATTACAGATAAATAGAGAGCAGATGAGCAGAAGCGTGCAGATGGCACATAGAAAGCATTTACAAATTCTATCAAACCCGAGGATTCACGGGCGTACACTTGGCCGCAGTCTGGGTCTGAATGTGAGTGGCGAAGGTGACCAATGATGCGCTCCCAAGGAGATGGCAACAATTCAAGGATGAAATTGTTGGCGGTGGTGGTTGGATTTCGGAAGTACGTTGATGCATAATTTGGTTCGGTTCTCTCTGGTGTAGTTAGTTAAAGCTTTTCGTGATTTTTAGCTGATAAACGCCTTCTTGTACTGTCAGAGAAAGATTGATCTTCTGGTGCTCCCTTACATGATAAAAGTAGTTTTTTTACTGGAAGATAGTGTAGTCGCCTGATGGATGTTTGCCTCGTAGTTTTGAGCCGTGCACTTGCAATCCAAACTTTTGATTTTGTTGGATTTCAATTTTGGGCATTCAGAGTCTGCAACATCTCCCTGTATATTGGGCGCGTCCCACGAAGAATAAACCCGGCGGCCAGAGTCGAATCTGCTAGGAGCGCCTGCAACTTGCTTCGCCCCGTAATCCCACCAGCACCACCTGCTCGTCGGCCGTCTCCCTCCCAGCCGAGCTGACCGCCGCCCACGCTCCCCCACCGTTCCGCGCAGGTCAGGTCGGTCAGAGATACGAAAATCAGGTATTCCTGCTCCTATCCCAGTATGGACCTTTCACTTCAATAAGACAACTTGTAATCTCATTTTTTCCATGCCGTACTTTGCTTATTCTTGGTATTAGAGGCTGAAGCTGGGTGGTTGACAAAACTACACCCTACCAGCAAAAAAAAAAAAATGACAATATTGTTGGACTGCTATCAGTGATTAAAGAGGGATGAATGATTGTTAAAACTTTTTCCTCCGATATGATTACAAGGCGTCAAAGTACCACTATTTTCTCTCTCACAACTATGGATGAAGACAAGATAGTAGAATAAAAACCTAAACTTTAGAATCTTTGAATCTAACACCTCCTCTCATCGTCTTTAATAACCAGTAACAACTCTAATGAGTCAAACCTATTAAGCCTATCATGGAAACCTGTTAACCTCATTAACAAGGGTTTTACACTCTTATGTAGATTTCTTAAAGTGTTTATAAGACTTAACCCGTTAATCCTTTAGCGATTAGTCCATTTGATAATTCCAGCTCTTTTTTGATCTAAACCATTTCTCTGTTTATGTCTCCCTGCGTCGCGATTACGATCAAAGCTATCGAGACCCGAATATACAAATTCGGACTCTCTGTGTAAACTACACTAGTCCAGAATCACGCTAGTGCACACAGTCCAATATAGATGTAATCACAACCATACACATGATAAAATAACGGAAAAACTCCAATATCAATAAATCTCAAAAGATACGACCTTATAGTCAAGCTTATAATAGACTCGCCCGAAGGGCTTAACAAAAGTAGCAGCGGAAATCCAAAATAAAACGTAGTGGTCAATCGACAAGCCCACAGGCTATCGAGTGGAGAACGAAGCCTAATCCGCGAAGTCGTCGAAATAACCTCCTTCTGGAACTTTCTGCTGGTGATACTCCTCTTCCTCAACTGAGTAACATTGGGCATAAAGCCGTGAGTACATTGGTACTCAGCAAGTCGTTTGTAACAAATGAATGTAATATAGTATGCAAGGCTTACCAAAGGATGGCTGAAAGGTTAATTTGTATAAATGACATTTGAAGGTAAATACAGTAAATAGATTGAAAGCAAACTTTAAGTGAAACAATAATAAATAAATAATCAAATAAATTGACATAACCACTTGCGGACCTCCTATCCACAAGCTAGACTAACCGTTTATGGACCTCCCATCCATAAGCTAAACCAACAGTGAATTAACCATCCACTGTCCAACTACAATCCACAAGTTTTCAGAAATAACTACCCCTCGTGTGAAATCACCGAGCATTGTCCATGACCGAGGACGCGGCTATTCGAATAGTTTTACACTCTGCAGAGGTTGCACAACTGTACCCACACGATGTGATTAGCCTCGGCCTAAGGTAATCACAACAAGGCCTTTGCAAAGTTTAGTTACAACTCAATCCGTCCGCTAGGGTTTCGCATCACACTCCCCTTGCGTCACATGAAAATAAGCAACCATGTTCATCTCAATGGCAAGATTAAAGTTGAAACATCGCAAATTAATCAGTCAGGTCCATCCCATACTAGACATGTGGTTTGCATGGTAAAGCTCAGATCAATGGCGCACAAAGTTAAGTCCTTAACATTACCCGGGCGAGGCTACCACATCCCCCGAAGTGAACCTGCACTTCCCCCTTTACTGCACGATCACTCGCCCGAGTGCAAAACCAATTTGTATAACCAAACCAATGACACACCAATGTCATGACACAAATTTTAATAAGCGTGGCACCAACCACGGTTCCATATATCATTAAGTCAAATTGATAATTTGCATGTGATGTTGAATCCAATCGTGTACTAAGCATAGCTAAGCATCTAATCGTACCAACCCATGTGACAAATATCGTAACATCACTAGTATATTTCCCAACCTAAGGTGACAATGGCATAAGGGCGTTCCAAAATATCAAGGAGGGACAAACAAACTGGGATGATAACTACCAATTACAACAGTTGCATAATAATTAGCGATGCAATGTACTTTGAAACAAAATAATTAAATAATAGATTTGCAAACTGGGTTCAACATGATCAAAGGACACAACTTGCCTTGGTTATGCTCAGCGAGGTACTCCTGGTCTTCAGGCGTAGAACCTGCTCCTCCAGAATGATAAGCAAAACGACTGAAACAGAGAAAACACATAAAATGATAAGCAAATGAACTCCAAAAGCCATAAAACTAGAACCAAAATCTAGAGCTTGATTTTAGATTAATTTAGAAAAAAGAACGGGGTCAATCGGAGCTAGGACGGAGGAGAACGGGTTCTCGGAAGTTTGGATCTGCTGGAAAATGCTGAAAATTGGAGGGTGTACTGTTTCATGGACTTGGTGCACGGGTTTGGAGAATCTACGGTGGACTTAGTCATCGGAACAGTGTGAAGGGCTGCTTTGGTGGTTGGCTCGGCTTATGTGGCGAGCGGGTGCGGCTGACACATGGCATAACTGATGAGGTGGCGCCCGCGTGGCAAAAACCGGTTCGGGTGACGTGGCAAGTGGGATGGTGGGGTGAGGTGGCGCCTTAGGGCTGCGGTGGCAGCTTATGTGGCGCACATGTGTCCACGCCAGGCTGAGGTGGCTGCCACCGGGATGCTGACGGCGGCGCGATCGACGGCCCGGGCAGGTCGTCACCGGCGAGGCAAGCGGCGGCGGTCTGGGCTTCGGCGAGGTCGGCTTAGGCAGCAACGGATGCGGCCAAAGCATCCCAGCGGCTCGGATTTCGCGGGGAAGGCCGGCGCGAAGCTCTCGTCGGCATCCATGGCGGCCAAAATTTGCCGGCGAGGGCGACCGGTGAAGGGGCGATGAGGGGCCTGGGCGATGAGCGCACTGGACTCCCGAGGGTGCGGCGAAGCTCCCGGTGCGGGCGCGGGGTGCGTTGACCTCTTGGGGTGGCCGGCGGTGAGTTCTAGGCGCGCGGGGAGATGAGGCGCTCGGTGAAGTCCGACGTCCGGCGGCTCTGGGGCTTTGGCGAGGTGGCTCGGAGGGAGGGCATGGCGTGGGGAAGCAGCAGAGGGCCTCGGCGGCGTGAGGGACTCACCGGAGTGCGCTGGATTCCTCGCCGGAGTTCGGATTGGGCGGCGGCGGAAGTTTGTGCTCCGCGGCGGATGGGGCAACCCCGGGCGCTGGCTAGGGCAGGGAGGGCGGTGGCTTGGAAGGGGGTGAAGGAGCGGCGCGCTAGGGCGAGGAGGACTCCTATGGCGGCGGCACGGGCTGAGTCCCGATCGGGAACGGGAAGGGAGGAGCCCGGGTTGAAGATGGCTCGGCCGGCTTGGGGGTCCCACAGGTCAGCGGGGCGGCAAGGGTAAATGAGCGAACGGCGAGGATGAAGCGGGGTGAGCGGCAGCGGTCCAGATCGCTGGCACGTGGCAACTGCGAGCGGTGTGGAGGGCAGCTGGGCCGAGGGCGCGGGTTGGATCGGTGAGGTGGGAAGGTGGGCTGAGGGGGGGTGTTTCGGCCTGCAAGGAGGGGGGTTAGGGTTGGTGCGGCGGGGTGGGGAGATGGGCCGAGAAAAGTTTGGGCCCAAAAAGGAAAATAGGGTTTTCTGATTTTGTTTCCTTTTTCAGAAATTCTCTAAAATAAAAAGGAAGCTCCAGAAAAAGCAAATAAATCCCAGAAAAACACCAAAAATACCAAAAAATTCCTTGCAGCACAAGGACCCAAATAAAATATTTTCAGCTTATGTTAAAGTTTATCTTAATCATATTAAACCTTTTTAAATTTCTAAAAATTCATTTAAGCTTGATTTAAATTCAAAAAAATTCCAAAAATAAAATTTTAAATTCAAGGTTTTAAAAAGCTCTGAAATTCAGAATGTTACAAAAGCATCAGCTTGGTATTTAGGTAATTACCAAAATACCCTCAACGAAGGTTCCAGGCACCTTCTCTTACTCCGTCTTCACCTTCAACACAAAGCATATTCACATGCTTTAACACATAGCACGTAGTGGTAAATAACCAGTTATCACATCTTCAAACATTTGGTCTCTCTAGAACTATCTCTACGTGCAACAGGTTTGTCATTTGACGCACCACATACACTAACTCGTCTCTCCACGATTATTGCCTTCTCTATGCTTCCCGTTTGAGCCACATAATCTTACTCGGACTTACACGAACACGATCGTTCGGACCTTAGCTCCCCCGTTTAGTCCTGATTCATTACTGTCAACTGTTAATGTTCTCTAGACTACCTACATATCCAAAAACCAAGTAACTATCTCAAACATAAGTTTCATGCACTTGACTCGCGTTAGTTAAAATCGTGCATCATGCCACATAACACAACCAACCAACAACACTTATGCCATGCACACACTCATACCTACTTAATGTCCATTTTCATCAACACTCCAGACATGTCTTTGGTACCTTAGCTTGTTTGGCCCCTTCAGAAACTCTCTGGACCCCTTGAGAAGCCAATCTGGCCACCGTGTTACGGCTAGTCAGACCGTCCAACACCAGTCAGATCGTTCTCCCCATGGCGGTCAGACTGTCGATCATCGGCCAGTTAGATCACTTTTCCCATGGTGGTCAAACCGCCGGACACAATACCTGACAAACAAGTTAAGGCCGGTTTGACCGCCAACTCAGGTCTAGTCAGACCGTCTGAACTCTGATGCATGATCTAAAATCTAAATTTTCTGGAACTTTTGTAAAATTTAAATTCAACTCAACCAAAGTGCTAACTGTTCATTAAAAACATATTCTAGATCTTCATCGTGAACATTATGTATTATTGGACACTTCTCTTGCGAGGACAAAAGAAGCGGTCATGCTTTCAAGATATATAAGCTGGTCAGTTCGGACCAAACATTCAAAGAAGCGGTCTGAAGGAGGACGCATAAGCTAGTCAGTTAGGAAAGTCCCTGCGTTGTTCACGAAAGTGCCAAGATATATACAACTTGCTCCTCTCGATGTCCTCCTTTTGCGTTCATGCTTCTTCATTGTGATATATCACATTTTAACTTATGTGTTATCTTTACAGACAGGATGAGTATGACAGGTCATAAGGACAAGTTAATTGGACGCGCAGTAGTCAAATACTCAAATTCCCTTCCCCGAAAGCATAGAAAGTGGAAACACACAGGACATAACTGAGTCAAACTAAAATAAACAAAAACCTCCACAAGAGGATAAAAAGTGAATCAAGGTATTTTGGAAAATTTTCATTTATTTGTTTTTCTTTTACATTTCTCGGCTTTTATGTGTATTTGCTAGTTCAAGGTACAGAAATAAATGTGGCGAAAAAGTTTCCTTCCAGCAATATTAAACAGTGAATATATGTAACTCCATATTAATCTCTATTGTGCCTTCTGACTAACTCTGTTTGGGCTTTGTGTCATCCCCATCAAAGGAAGACCATTTTTGGGTTTTATCCTTTCCATGGAGGCATGCGGCCCTGCTCAGAACCGCAATAGCTTTTAACTTCTGCGGCCGGCGTTGCTTTTGTGTTACTGTAGTAAATTTATCTCTTTCTATTTTTTTTTAGTATTTTTGTGTTTTATTTTTCTCATATTTCTTTGCATTGTATGTGATAGACAAATATGCTGCTTCTATTTTTATATTTTTTAAATTTAATTATGTCTAATAAATCAACTCAGTTACAATAAAAATTCAGCCAGCTACAGTAAAATTTCAGCCAAAAATCATAAACCATCGCTATTCCGAACGCCCCCCTAAGATAAACAAATGGACTAGATTTAAATGATTTGACTTCTCAGCATTATTGTCATGACCAAGCTTTGTCATTTTTTTTCCTCCTAAAAAAGGCTTTGTCATTCTCCATTGAAGAGCATTAGAGAGGCTTTCAAGAAAAAGATTTAATGAGATCTTAGCTGTTTTATGTTCTGATGCCCGTGGTTATAAGTTGATTCCTGTAATGTTAAACATCCACTTGTCATTGTCACCTATGGCTCAGTTCAATTCAACTAGCAGCCTACGCATTTTGACTTTTGCTATAATAACCGATTCAAAATCAGTTTTTTTAAGGCGATGTCTAAAGGTAAATTGTAGCATGCATTATGTTGACTTCATTTGAACCAGTCAAAATCGCATGCAAGTATCCCCCTCTTCGTAATATCTCTTGTAAACAACAAGAAATCATAAGCCATAAGGCAAAAAACATAAACTACAGCCCATGTCAATACCATAACTGCAAGGAATCAAATCTAACTTGTAGGTCTTATGCAAAGCAAACAAAAGGGGAATAAAGAAGTTTGTGTTCTTTACATGCACAATTCAATGCTTGATGAAAGCATTGACCTGCGTCATTATAATAACTGTTATGTGGCAGTGCAAACTACTGCGATGATATCTTAATAAATTCGAATAGTCAAAGCCTCGAACTAGAGTTATTCTCAGTTTACAATTGCATGTGGGCTGCTGTTTCATTTGGTCACTCTTGACTTCTATGAAAAATGTTCAATTGTATATTTCAGTGAGTTTTCAAATATATCGTGTGAGCTAGTCCCTCGTATAGATGGTGTAATCTTAAACAAAAAATAAGCAGAAGTTATATGCTTGGAAAGTAAAATCAGTTCTAGTTGACACATATATGATATTGAATTTTATGGCAACAGCACCTTTTGCATTCCTTTTTGTCAAATCATTTTGGATAAATGCTGAATTAAGATGTAAATGCTACTTCATTTGCGTTCCTATCTTACATCCTGCATTAGTCCCCCTTCTTCTCACCTGTCAATCTGTACATATAGTTTTCTGTATGTTTGTAAGAGAATCGTGCACATCAATAGTTCAATTAATCCATCTTTGCAGGGGGATATAAAGTTCATTTGCACGTCAATAGAGGAAGGGAATAATTTTCCCTCAAAAAAAGAGGAAGGGAAGAATTTTCCTTCAAAAAAAAGGAGGAAGGGAAGAAGCCTAGGAAGAGAATGGTTTTTAGTGCTGCATGACTGCAGAAAGGTATACTGTATAAGCACAAGGTTGATAGTTTTTGCGCATTTCACATCAAGATATGTTCTGTGCATTTATCAGCAGAAATGTTTTGCTACAATTACATGTACCGCATCAACTGCCGGCCACCTTGTCTTCAGCGTGATTGAGGCAAGTTAGATGGAGTTTCAGGTGTTGAGAAGAAACAGGCAATCTATTGGGAGTTTTTGGCCGAAATGGCGGTTTTTGACATATGATTAGTAAAAATGGCACTTATTGAGTGGAATTAACAAAAATAGAGTTTTCACCGTATGATCACCGCATGGGAGTGACTGGGAGCCGACA
Organism: Melocanna baccifera; assembly: GCA_036346265.1. Classification (NCBI taxonomy): domain Eukaryota; kingdom Viridiplantae; phylum Streptophyta; class Magnoliopsida; order Poales; family Poaceae; genus Melocanna; species Melocanna baccifera. The sequence goes on along the minus strand of CM070692.1, from coordinate 26,395,722 downwards.
AGTAAGCGATGCCGCACAGCCACCGTGTGGCGATCACTGTAGCAGCAGTGTAGCCGCACGGTCACCTTGTGGCGAGCACTGTAGCAAATTTTCAGAAAAACCCATTTAAGTATACTATTGTAGGATTTTTAAATATAAAAATAAGCTCCAAAAATTATATTTTTTTGTGGAGCCTCCCGACATAGTGTCCTTGATTGTGTAATTTTTCTATAATTTTATTTGTTTTGATTTTTTTCTCAAAAATTCATTTAAATATACTATTTCTAGAATTTTTTTAATATAGAAAATGAGATCCAAACATTATAATTTTTTTAAAAGGCTCCTTATACAGTAAACTTAATTATGTAATTTTGCATAATTTCATATGTTCTAAAATAGTCATTTTTACATGTTGGCTTCTACTTTAGTTTGTTCACCACCATTCTTTGGAAGGTGACTATTTTAAAATATATAAAATTCTAATAAAAAATTACACAATCAAGTCCATTGTGTAAGGAGCCTTTTAAAAAATCATAATGTTTGGACCTTATTTTCTATATTAAAAAATTTCTACAAATAGTATACTTAAATGAATTTTTTAGAAAAATTCAGAATGGATAAAATTATGAAAAAATTATACAAATAAGTACACTATATAAGAAGGCTTCATAAAAAAATTATAATTTTTATAGTTCATTTACTATATTTAAAAATTCATACAAAAAGTATATCTAAATGGATTTTCCTGAAAATTTGCTACAGTGCTCGTTGCATGGTGACCGTGCGACTACAGTGCTACTATAGTGACCACCGCACGGTGGCAGTGCGGTTTTGGCTAATCCGCATGGTGGCCACGAGGCATCGCTTATGTGTCACCTCTCGGTTACTCCCGCGTGGTGATTGTACGGTGGAGATGCTATTTTTGTAAATTTTACGCGATGAATACTATTTTTGCTAATTGCACATCAAAAACTGCCATTTCAGCTGAAGACTCACCTATCGGCTATGTATTTGTTGACTTTTATTGTGTAAACAGTGTGATATGGACTAAACTTGAAAATGCGACGAGCCTGCATATGAGTCCTATTCAGGCAATGGTTCCGTTTACGCAAAAGCGTTGAATTTATACTTTCTAACGTGTCCTGCAGGCATCCTTATCAGGTAGAAACCAGCAGCTAAAGGACGGCCACCAATTCCTTTGTGTTCTTTGGTCATATTTGTTCATCTACTTTGCTCATGTCCAATATGAGCTGCTCCAATGAGATAATTCTATTTAAGAGCAATTTGGCGAACTTGGACATGATCTCTACGTTTCTTTTTAAATAATGAACTAACTTATTGTTCACTCCGTTTTCGTCTACATGGGTGAGTTCTATTGGATTGTGAATGCAGCCAAATTTTGGAGTAGTTTGTTTATTGATGTGGATGTCAGTCACTAGGAAGGTAAGTCCTGAATCTGCTGTACGATTGGATAGCAGATACAGCTGGGTGATTAGCATCAGTTGCCAGTTTGTTTCATGCTACTATACTGCATCATCTCAATACTAACAAACATAGGCAGCTTAACCTTTCCTCTCTTCGAAGTAAGTCTCAAATATTATTAACTGATGAATTTTGTTAAGGTCAACAAACTGATTGGTGATTGACAATGAGAATTCATCGATATTCCAAAAGAAAAAATGAAAAATTTAGGCTCTACATAGCTAGCACACTTGGTCAATGTTGTGATATCATGGACGCTGGTTCTAGCCTATTTAAGGCACATGATTTCGACATACTTACGTATTGCATAAATAGTCAAATACAACGTTTTGATAGCCTCCAATTGGTACCGGAGCATCAACATCTACATTAAATATATGTGAGAGACCATCTATGGGAAGGCTTTTAAGTTACTCATCGCTCATGGCTTAAAAAGCGGACAAGAAAAAAAAACAGAAGAACCATTCTCACAAGAAGAACCACACTTGGCGGGATCAGCCATAAGAGCCATCATCTGCGAAGGTTTAGACTTTTTTTTTTTTGCTATGATGCTAATCTCATGAGTCTTCATCAGTGAATACAGTTTATCAAGAGTCATGTTACTAAGTCTGCCTTGTCACTTATGAATATAACTTTCATCTCCCAAACAATCATGTTAAGAGCATTAAGAGCATGAGCTTCATTATCGGCAACTGAATAAGTGACTCTCATAGGCCTTAGATCACTTAATATCTTCTAGAACCAACCAAAGAAGAAATCTATGGACTCTTCAGGTTCCATCTCCAACTTCTGGTAGTCTTTTGTGAACTGGGTCTCTCACACTTTCTTGATTTCCGACGTACCCTCATGATAATCTAATAGGGTTATCTAGATCTTATGTGTGGATGCAAAATGAGCCACCTTATTAAACTCATTTCTCTCTAGGCCTTGGATCAAGAAGTTTCATGCCTTAGCATTTGCCTCAACCCCAGCTGTCATGGCTGCATTAAGGAGCTCGTCATCGGTAGGCACAACAAAGAGACTCCTCACTTTGTTCCAAACGATTTAGCTTTAGGCTTGGATGTACATCGCCATTCTTGTCTTCCAATAGGGATAGTCGGCCCCATCAAAGATAGGAAACTTGTTATGATACCTCTCTGACATCATTGCTCAAAAGACCGATGATCTATGAAGAAGAGCTAACCAGTGTAGGATCAGGTATGGAAAGTCAAAGGGGGGTAAATAACTTCTTAAAATCTTTTCCTGGTTTTAGCAACACAATGCAGTGAAAAACACAAGTCCACAAGCTTTACTAAAGTCAAGAGATAAAGATCACAAAGTGTCGATGGTGGTCTAACCGCTTGGCTGTCGAACCAGATCTCAAGGTAATGAGGGGATTTGATCTGATCTTCCGATGAAAACGAGAACTATAATTGATTGATATGACGTTGACGATGAGGCTACTTGACCAAAACGATCAAGTTCATCCTACAATCGCTGCACCACACTTTTGTCGTTACCAACCATGCCAACACAGATGATCTTTGTTGTAAACAATCGAGAATCAAGTAAGAAAGAAATAAGTGTGATCTGAATTTATGAGTAAAATATGAAATTTCATTGAACAATGTAGAGGCCTGAAGTCATCATAGTTAGTTTAGTCAACACAAGTACACAACTGATATTTTATGAATAAAAATCAATCTAAACAAACCTAAACCCTAAAAGTGGCATCCCTAGTCCTATTTTAGGGGCTAGAGAACCCTAGGAACAAGCCCACTTAATAATTCAACTGTCGTGTACATGGCCTAATCATAGTTCATTGCCTAGCATCTTGTGGATGAGTATTGTGTGTATCCAAGAAAGTGATGTCCTTATCACAAGGGTGATCTGATCACTCTACGAACAAAGGCAAAAACAATACTGCCCACAATCAAGAAAAAAGCTAACTCTTTAACCACCGATCCAAACAAGATGAAACTTGATGCAAACCTCTCTAGAATGTCAGAAACATATTTCAATAATTGATCATAAAGTTCTGATATTTACCTAAAACAAGGAAGATAGCACCAAAATAAGGCAAAAAAGAGAAACTTTGATCTACACTTGCTCGGGAATTCTGGATGATCTAGATGGCCTTGGGTATGTTCTCACATATCATAGTAAGTTAGATCACAGCACGAAAAGGGGAGAAACCAAGAAAAACCAAAAACTCCTTAAAACACCTCAAGAAGGTAAGGAAATCAAACAGGAACACAAGAGAAATAAGATAAAAAAGGTTAATCTTCCATTTCCACGAATAGATGAAGGATTATACCCACTCAACACCTTGGAGGACAGAGCTCTCACAAAACCATACACACTACGCTTTCAACACAAGAAAACCTAATCCTAAGTCCCTTTCATCTAGCACAAAAGATATTTTCTCTCAAAACACACAAGGATTTATATAGTAGAGTCTTCTCACCTCACACCTAACCCTAACAACCAACATACACTTAGTGGATACAACTACTTACAACTGGAAAAGCCTGGTAACCAACACACAAATGAATTTTACACTTAACAAACTTACATATTTTTTAAAGTGTGACTTTCACATAGCTCTAATAGCCTGGTAAGATGCTCTATCCTCCATAACGTGACCTAATCCACCTTAGACCATCGTCATAATTTTGCAAACCATCTCTTCACCTAGTATTAGATAATTTACACAATTGTCACCCACTGTCCTTCACGATGCTTCTCCTCAAAGCAAACTCCAAAAACAGAGTATGTGATACCCAATGACTTACCGCCAAGCCTATATGCCTCCGACCTCCTCCTGGGTCATCTCTACTTGAAATGGCCCAAGTCTAATGGCACATCATATGCATGCACTTGCTTCATCATGATCATTGTCTTTCTTCCATGCTTCTCCGCCTGAGATGTAGCCTCATCTAGACTTACATGACCCTCCATAGCCTCGGGCTCCTCTTGTAGCCCCAGTCTTGTTGTTGACCACCAACAATCACCAAGCGCCCTACATATCAAATAATAAGTAATCGTCCTAGACACAAGTGACATGCACTTGACTCTCATTAGCAAACTCTACATGGCATTCCTGACTATGATTAACACAATGCATGGGCTTCCGCTGTGACAAACACTTGCATGGACTCTTGCAATAACTAACACTTGCAAGAACTAAAACACTCTTATAGCAACAATACAACTGAGACATAACTCAGCTCACTCAACTCAGCACAACCTAGTCTGACTACCAACCAACGGTAAGTCAGATCGCCCAGTCAACCTCGGTCAAACCCTGGTAATAGGTGAGCCGGTCTAACCACTGGCCCAACGCTGGTCAGACCGCTCAACACCCCTCTAGTCGGACCGCCATCATACGACCGGTCGTACCACCCTCAAAACCTTCGCGCAAACAAAACGAAGACTTTTTGAAATAAATGTATCGCTAATTAGAAATCGATCACACCGGATCACCGCCCACGGCCGGCAAGACCGTCGGTCATATAACAACAAAACCAAAGAAAGCAAATGACAGAAAATTAAACCCGAACTTCAACAATGAAATACAAACAAAATCAAATACTCATCACACAATATGGGATGTCCTCCACATGGACTCACATAATTAGATGGCTCCAATGGTCCATGGTTGCATAGGGCTACATATATGTCAACATAGAAAGTCCTACGAAATTATTGAAGTCTTTGGTCTTTCACGACGAATTTTGAGCAAGCTGATCATGATCATTTCGCTAAAGCAGCAACTCAACAGTGGCTACAGTGAATTTGGTTTAGAAAATTGTCGGTATTATTGATAACCAGTCGTGAACCTTACTCGAGAATATTGAGCTAAACAATGCGAACAAGCAACCTCAAAAACACTAGAAAATTATGCCATGAGTGACTATGACCATACGACGCCATGCACTTGCCATCTTTCAGGAGAAATTTCATGTATTTCATTAATATGACCATGTACCATGGACTTCCATAATTCCAGCATTGAGAATTCTGAACTCGACAATTAGAAATTTAGAACTGGCGATCTTGACCATTCGATGCCACTTGTGCACAGTTCAACGGAAAGGCTCAATCGATGGGGAGATAGTTGGCGCATGCCAGGTGAAGACTCCAAAACAGAGGCCTGGATTATTCCAAGCTTCCAATTCGTTGAAAGCTCGGCCCCAGACGCCGTACCATGACGACATCTCTTTTTTTATCTGATTATATATATATATATATATATATATATATATATATATATATATATATATATATATAGAGGATCAATGGTACGTATTTTTCCATTTCGCAAGGGGATTATTAGCAAAATATATATATTGCACCCCTCAGGTTTGCCTTATCCTCTGAAGAAGTATTGCTTTTTAGACTGAAAATATCCTGTCTTTGCATGTTGTGCAACCAACAAGGGCACAGCTTATCTCCCCTTGTCAGTATAAAATGGATGCATGCGTGGCACATAAGCTTGACATAAGTTGAATGTCAAGCTGAAGCTTCCTTCTGAATTCTGGTCATTGCTAGCGCTATGAATTAATTAAAGACAGGTACTTTCAGTCTTGTCATTGTGCTCGTGTGATCGATCTGCCTATCGATCTAACTACCCTACGTGCTCTACTTGTCAAATCTCTTGGGTACCTAAACCAAAATTTTTTAGGATCACGTAAACTAGTTTAGCTACTACGTGATCACCAATTCACCATCAGTATTTTGTGATATAATGGCCACTCATGTCACCGTGTCAGAGAAGCGGACTGTTTTGTACTATGGTCATCACCAAAACCATTTGGCAGCTTGCACATTAAAGTTGCAATCAGGGAAATTATTTTTGGCCAAATTTCGATGAAATTCACCGAAATTCGGATTTCTTAGCCCACCTTGAAAAAGGCTCATTCCGGTGAAAAAACATCGGCTCATTTTGAATTTTTCAACCTAACCCATCTCACTACACCTTATGAGTCCTGACCACCTCACGCGAAGCAGCACCCTCATGCTAGGGTTCCCTCATGAGAAGCGGTGCTAGGGGGAGGCGGCGCGGCATCAGCACAGGAGAAGGGGAAGGCGGCACAACGCGGGCATAGGAGAAGGGGTGGGAGGAGGTGGCTCCGGCATGGTAAGGGAGGGGGGCGACTGCGGCAGCAAGGGAAGAGGGGTGGTGGCAGGGGCAAGGGAGGCAACGCCGGTAAGGGAGGGGAGGCGACACCAGCAAGGGAGAGAGGGATGCGGCCATGGCGCCAAGGCGGCACGGATGTAGCCGCCGCCGCTGGTAATTTTTTAATATATTTGTATTTCTTGAATTCAAGTTATATTTTTGAATATTTTGATTGGATTTTTTTTTGAAAAATTTGAAATTTTTGAATTTCGGTTTTCTCGAAGGGGTCTAAAATTTTTTTCTAAACCAAAATTATTTTCCCTAGTTGCAATTGCTGCATCCGAACAAGCTATCAATCATCTCAACTTTACACATAAATTGTTATATCTAACCAAACTCTTCATTGCTTATTCTCCTTTCTACATGCAGGCGTCTCATGAATCATGATTTCTTAGTTAATATGCACAACTCGTCCTTTAGAACAGCTAGATTGGCACTTGCAGAAGCAGAATAGTTCGTTGTTTCATGTGCCTACGCAAGGCCTCAAAGTGTAAGAAAATATATAGATAGTGAAGTCAACGAATATGTAAACATAAGAAAAGAGCAAACAATAGTCAACTTAAAAGATGAACCTGCATTCAATTGAACATGGTAATTGTACCGTACAGATGCAATTAGTACTCGAGGTCTACAGGTCAAAACGTTGCCAAGTGTAAAAGCTAATTGACATGTTTACCTTTTTAAAAAATAATATATCATGACTTGACTTCTGAATTCTGATGCATGCATGAACCCAGTTCAGAAACAAGAGAACACATCACACATGCATACTTATCACACTGCTCGTTTCCTAACTTCAACAAGGCCTACATTATAATAGCTTGCAAGTTATTGTGTAGGACCGAAAATAACAATAGAGTGGGGGTGAATTGTGTCTTAAATTTTTCCCTAAGTATTTTCTAATTTTTACTCCAATGGTTATGAAAAACTATGAAGATCAAGAGTAAAAAATAAATCAGCAGAGACTCATTTGATAAAGAAAAACTAGTGTGGTCGAAGACTAACGAGTGGTCGAAAAATAATTTGGTCAAACTAAAACTAGAGTGGTCGAAAACCAATATGGTCAAACAAAACAATATGGTCATAATAAGACATATATGATCAAACTAGATAATATGGTCGAACAAAAAATGTGATCGAAATAAGACTTGTGTGATCGAACCAAACAATATGTCGAAATAAGACCTGTGTGGTCGAACTAAACAATGTGGCCGAAATAAGACCTGTGTGGTCGAACCAAACAATGTGGTCGAAATAAGACATGTGAAATCAGGGGATGAACATAAATTCCAGCATTGTTTTATGAACGAAAAATTCATATAACTTTTGATTCGTAGATTCAAATGATATGAAAATTTGCAGAAATCTTCTATAGGATATCACAAACCTATTCTAATAAACGATCATGAAAAACATTACCAAAGTTGAAACATTTTTTAGTTTTAAGACAGATTGCACCAAAACCGATCAAAAACCTAAAATGATGAATACGACTTGCTCGTGGATGGATAATAGCTAAGATGTCTTTAGATATATTCCCACATATTACAGCAAGTTAGAACACCGACGAAATCAAGTCAAAATCCCCAGATCAAGAAATCACTTGAAAAATTAAAAACGTGCAAAAACCAAGTTTCTTAATAAACTTGCTACCAAAGTATCTAGATAGATAGGGATAGATTTTCTTATATTATCGTCATCTCTTATACGTCCTTGGCACAACAAGATGCAAAAGATGGATGAGAGGAGAGGAAAAACTAACCAAATCAAGAGCAAATTAATTAAGACAAAAAATAGCCATGGAGATGATGAAAGATTGATTCCATTGCTGCTTGAGGAGAAACATTTTACAGCAACTCCACCTTGAAGGACAGAGGGTACACCAAGCACTCTACTCTTAAACCCTAACCCTAAATATGAAAGTACAAAAGAGATGAGTTAAGTGGATAATCATATGTCTTCATCCCAACCCCTATTTATAAATAGACTAGCCAGCCGCATCCACCCCTTAGTGGATACTATCCATTTAGTATTATGGAGGAACCTGTTAACCCCACACACATGAATTTTACTTACACATATTTACTTATGCACGTTTTCAAAATGCATAAGCCCGAATTTATTAAATCCTTAGTCTTGATCCATCTTAATCAAACTAGCTTCATCTTAACCTAAACAGCTCTCTCAAGCGCCACTTATGCGTCGCGGTTTCAATCCAAGATAGTTTTCGGTATTTTAGTGAAACTACCAAAATACCCCTCGTTGACCAGTCATCACCATCCATTGCAAACAATCACCATGCTTACCACGTATAGGTGCACCACTAGTTTGCCAGGTGTCATCAAGTCTCTTCTGTCCTGGTTCCACTGAACCGCAATTCACTTGGACCGTCCAAGCCTTATAGTGCAATCCTGTCGTTCGAACTCGTTTTCAACATTTTTCGTATTTCTCGTACCATGCTTGAGCTTCACCGTCTCACCAGGCATTCTCAATCGTTATGGGCCTCAACTCCTTCATGAGTCTAGCCCTGATCCTCGACGTTGACTACGGTTGACTCCAAACAACTCTGCACATCTAAATATAAATAAATCATTTTTGGGTATAAGTTCTTCACAATTTAACCCACGTTAGCTGTAACATAGCTCATGCAACATAAAACCCCTGACGTTACTCATCAAAACCTATTCTTCAACTAAAAATCCACAAATACCATGAACCACCTGAAGTGGATTTTCCTCAGCCGGTCAAACCGCCAACCATGGAGCGGTCAGACCGTTGACACGGGCCAGTCTGATCGCTCCACGCTCCACCTAGGTAGTCTGACCGCTGACACCAACTGATCAGATCGATGCATCAAAACTGGTCTAACCGGCCAACAACAGGCCGACCAATAAACTGTCAGATAAAGTATGCAAAACAATTTTCTGACATTTTCAATTACAATAGTTCATCACAACATGAACTAGAACCTTCTCACGTGGTCATTTATATTTTCTTTCTTTCAAGTCAAACAAGTGTACGTATATACGTGACGATAAGAAAGATCAGAGACTAGGACATATAAGCAACTGTAAATGATACTAGTTGTTAACAAAAATATCCGATTAATGGATAAATTGCATTAGTGAATGCCATATGTTTATTAGAAAAACGGAAGACGAAGCAAACTTGAAGAGATCCAGTAACACAAGTACTGTTCAGTGGAAACCGGACTGGTTTTTAAAAATCATGGTTCTACTAGCTCTTGAATTGCTGCAAATTTCAAGCTCTGACGTAGAACGGCACCACATCACCTAACATTAGTGTGTAAATTCCGGCCAGTGTGCACACCAATTCAAACGCGAAGCCTGAACGGCACTGCATGCAGTACCTACTTGCCTAATTAAACTGCATGCTGAGAAGTACAAGTTGCCAATACCAGCAATGGAGTGGAATACATCTACTTCTCTCAGTGATATATGCGTTAGCTATGAAGTTCCCAAATGGCAAAGCAAATAAAGGTTAACAAAGACAATGTTCTTTCTGACTGGGTAAAAACTGAGTGCATCTTCTAAGGATTTTAGTGTAAATCGTACAATTTTAGGAGGGGGAGCACCTATTACTTGTCAAGGCAATACAGCTCCGTTTCTAATGGAAGACAAGAACCATGCACGCAAGGCAAGTAAGCAATAGCAAATGGAGGTTTCAACGCATTGGGATCTAAAAGGAATGGTGAGACCAAATCCATGCATGAGCTATACCTCTAAAAGAGCACCAATGGGTAGGGTTGTAAACAAGCTAAGTTCAAGCTAGCCTGATCTTTTAGACTCGAGCTTAATAGAAACTCGAGCCGAGCTCAAGTTGGGATCCGAGCTTGAACCTCAGCTCGAGCTTGGCTCGACCGAGCTTGAGTAGGCTTGAGCTCGGTTCGTTGAAGCTCGATAATAATTAAAATAATTTATTATGCACTAATTTTCAATAATAAGAAAAGTTTGAGTTCGGACTCGGCTTGAGTAAACTCGATAATAGTCAAAATAATTCAAATATACACTAATTTTCAACAATAAAAAAGTTTGAGGTTGAGCTCGGCTTGGGTAAACTCGGTAAGAGTTAATATGTATTACTATTTAAACTCGAATCGAAATTCGCGAACTATTTAAGCTCAGCTCGGTGAAGCTCGCGAGCTCAAGATTAAGTTCAAGTTCAGCTCGTTTAAAGCTCGAGCCGAACTTAAGTAGCCGCGAGTCTCGAGCTTTTTTACAGCCTTACCAATGGAGTCACCAGAAGAGGCAGTCAGAATCTCAAAGACCCCCCCCCCCAGAGCTGAACCCACACAGTATTCGTACAGCTAACTTTGGATCACGGTACTACATCCTGTTCTTAATTTCCACGAGATTAGTTATGATTAAGGTCAATGGTCTTGCATTTGATTAGTGTGTTGGTTTCCCAAAGAACACCACACAAGTGGTCCAGTGAAGTGCCTGTGGAAGGGGAAACCTTGGATCTAAGAGATATATCTAGTCATAATCCAAGCTTTGCAGGTAGAGCCCAGTTCTTAATGACAGATCTAGCTAGCAAGAATCATAATTTTTCTTGAACAAGAAAATGTTTTTGTTAGATGTGTCTTAGACTGTATATTTCTTTGATTATTTATACATCGATTGTTTCCAAGCATATTTTTTTTTCCGTGACATATGTTGCTATACACTTGATAGCAGTGGCGGAACTACCACCGGGGTAAGCCGGGGCGGCTGCCCTGAGTCCCCTGGGCCGGGCAAGACCCCCCCCCCCCCCCCCGGCGGCCACCGTCGGCGACTCGACGCCCCGCCGCCCCCAACCGGCGAGTAAGAAGCCAACCGCCAAATAGCCGATGCCCCGATGTTGATGGCGTCGTTTGCGATGGGCCTCGGCCGTGGGCCGCACCGTGCATCAACCCAATCCAGTAGTCAACAAATGGTGAAATGCAGGCATTGGCGCATCGCAGCCACAGACCCGCAAATCCCATCGCTGGCTCGCTGTGGCCGACGGCGCGTGGCTGCGGGCTGCAGCGGACTCGGCGAGTGTTGCGGCGGTCGGCGGCGACTGGGCTACTGGATCTGGGTGCGGCGGTCGGCGGCGACTCGACGAGTGCTGCGGCGGTCGGCTCCGCCCTCTGCCCTCCGCGCCTCTGCCCTCCCTCCTTCGCTGGTGAGTTCGCCCTTGGTCGTTTGATTTTCTGGTTCCGCCACTGCTTGATAGTTACTTGTTGTGATCTGCATGTTCTATACATACATACATTATATGAAGTCTATTCTGTATTATTAGAGTACATACTTACACTTTTAATATATCACTCAAATGAATATTTTATACCTCTTTATCACTTTTAGTACACTTAAATAATAATTCTAAGATACTCTAATGTGACTTGGCTGAAAAATTTTCATCGAAACCCTTTATTTTTGCTATATATCTTTTTTCATACATAAAAGGAATATATATGTAAATTATGCTACAAAAAGTGGATTTTATGAAATTTGTCATGAAACTCATTTTGGAATATATTATAATCATGATTAAAGTATGCTCAAATAGATAAATATGTATAACAACACTATTAAAGCAGTATATGAGAAGTGGAAATACATACTTCCATGAGTATAGAACCACACACACACACACACACACACACATACATACATACATACATACATACATACATATAGAGATAATTCGTTTCATGCCACTGCAATCCTGGACTTTTGAAAAATGCCACTGCAATCGTCTCAGTTTTAAAAAATACCACTGCAATGCCACTGTTGTCATCCTAATACTTTGAAAAATGCAACTACAAATGTTTCTGTTTTGAAAAATGCCACTGCAATCATCCAGCACTTATAACTGCTAAGTGGAGTGCAATGGCATGCTTTGAAGTAACATGATTATAGTGGCATTTTTCAAAAATGAGACAATTATAATGGAATGTAGTCAATTATCTCCATATACATACATACATACATATAGCAAAAAATGCATTATACTTTCGGGTGTAGTTACATCTCATAAATGAACTTAATGTACACTTTTATTACTTTAGGTATACTCATGTACTAATTATAAGATACTCTAATGTGAATCACAGAAAAAATTACAAGGGAGTTTATAGTTTTAGCGTATTTTACAAATACCTATATGTATATATGTATAAAGTCTTTTCATACTTTTAAAAGTACATACTCTCACTTTACATCACTTAAACATCGTGTTATACCACTTAAACGAACGTATGTATGTTGTACCTAAAGTGACCGGGCGGATTTCCAAGCTGATATCACCGTATCGCATCATGCATGCATGTCACTACAGCTCGCCTCGTAGAATCTGATGGACTTTTTCTCTGGAGAGAAATTCTAACCTGTGAGAAAGACGCATGTGGTCCTCTACTCTCACCAAAAAAATCAATTCGGATAAAAGGCGTGTGTGGTCGACCTCTACTTTCAAAAAATCCCAATACGGACAACCTGTCGTCGATCCAGCTCAAACACGATAAATTATCACTGAATTTCTTGCAGCAAATTTCCCCATTTCTCTGTAAGCCACTGCTACCTAAAGTGCACGCCTGCTCATTAGCATGGCGCAGAACACCACCCAATTAAGCTGCCCATCCAATCTTTTTTGGGGACTATATGTTCTCACATGGTGACCCAATCGCTTAATTAACCTTCCGATCGCCCTAAAGTCCCAGCGAAATTTCGAAAAGTTTATGGTTTTCTTTGAATAAATAGATCGGTTTCTCCATCATTTTTTGAAAACGATTTATCAGGATAGCTTTTTCGAAGCAGCTTATTAGCATTCAATTTATTCGAACAAACGTTCGAACTAAAAACTATCAATCACAGTCGAAAAGAACAAACCTGTAACCCACATAAATCTCAGTCGCCTGTGCTTTATTTTTTTTTTTCTCTACAAGTCACCCAAGAGTGCAGCTAGCTGTGTTTGACATTTCGGATGCTGACTGCCAAACATAGGTAAGCACCGGATTACGACTTTATTTATGCCAGAGTCCAAACAGGAGAGGGAAGAGGCCATGGACTGCCTTCAAAAGCCATAACGTGGCAAAACAAAGAGAGGAGAGAAAGGATTGAAGGCCGAGAGAAGCTAGAGAAGAAGAGGAGAGAAAGCCGTGCTGACCAAAACAGCTAGCTAATTCTGTGAAAGCGGAGATGATCAACGGAGATAAGCAGCTTGGTATCCATGGAGGGCAGTTAAAAGACGAGGTTTGGAATTCTTTTCCTCCATTAATTATGCATTTTTTAAGCTTTGAAGAGATTGATTATTTGTTTGAAAAAACGCGATTAGGAATTAGGTAAGGTTTCTTTTTTTTTTTTGTTCTTGTTTTTGATCCATGACAATGGAGTTTCTTCCGAGATGCAGTTCCTTTTCTTTTCCTCTATTAATTATGCATTTTTTAAGCTTTGAAGAGATTGATTATTTGTTTGAAAAAACGCGATTAGGAATTAGGTAAGATTTCTTTTTTTTTTTTGTTCTTGTTTTTGATCCATGACAATGGAGTTTCTTCCGATATGCAGTTCTTTTGGGATATGTATGCATGTCTGAAACTAAAAAGTAGGGGTGCATGTTTAGGGACAAAATCTGGTGTCCAAATCAATCAGGTGTCCATCTTATCATGAAATATTAATTAGGAATCACCTGTTCTGGTGCATATATAGCCCGGACAAAATATGTGTGATAAACCATGAATTGGAATGGTCCACAGCTGGTCCTCGTATACATATGGATGTATGATACTGTTTGCTGATCTTACAGACAGCCTTCTATGTTACTATGTATTGCAGATGAAAGATGATGATGGGATCTCGGATGGAAATTTTTTCAAGTCCATGCTAAACCAATCAAGCACAAAAAAAGAGGTACCTAACTATTAAGCATATATTCGATATTTCGATAATACATAATACATTAACAATGGAAAAATTCTTGGCTGACTGAGAGGATCAAAGACATCTGTCCAACTTTGCAGAAGTGGTAGCATAAATTGTTACCCTGAAATTTCCTAACCTGAATTTTCATGAATTAATAGACCACCTAATTTCATTAGCTGCATGTAAGTTTTTTTGTTGGATGTGTATAGGCATCATCTGGATATTTTCTTCTAAACAATCATCTAAATTTGTAGCCGTTAAATTAGAGATTCAACGGCTAGCCCTTTTTGGAGGGGGGGATTTTTTTAATGAGAGAATTCACGGCCATTGGATCTCTAATTCAACAGCCATAAATATAGATGATAGTTTGAAAGAAAACATCTAGATAATGTTTATCAATACCTTTTTTGTTTCCTCTAATGCAATATACTGATGCCAAAGTTTTAACTTCCTAGGTGCGTTCACCAAACCCAAGCAAAAGATCTTATATGGACTCGTCATCGAACTTGAAGGCTCCAAACGAGGTCAGGATGGCATGCATCATAGTTATATCTTCCTTCTTATTTAATTATCTTCCTAGTTAGGTGCTTATATCGAGTAGTTAAATACACACCAAGCTAGACAACCAGCCATTATCATATGTGATTTGGTTCATAAATGAATAACGGGTCTCATCGTTGTGCTTTCATGGCTTCAGGTACGCGAAGACAAGCTAGCATCCACAAGGGCAGAGATGGGTGAAGTAAGAGAAGAGAACGAGAGGCTCAAGAAGATGCTATCGCGCGTCGCAGAGGACTACCGATCTCTTCAGATGCACTTGTACGGCGTTCATCAGCAAGGGGGGTCGGCGAAGAAGCTTGCAGATTCTCCGACCGCCTTGCCCACCGACGTCGAGGAGCCTGAATTCGTCTCGTTGAGCCTCGGCACGAGCACAAGGAAGCGCGACAAGGAAGAGAAGAGCACTACTGGCGAAGGCGAAGAAAATGATTTTTCTTTCAAGATTAAAGGAGGCCTCTCTCTTGGACTGTCAGACTGCAAGGTTGGTGCAACTAACAGTGACAAGGTACAGCCGGATGTTCTGACCTTGAGCCCCAGAAGCAGCTTTGACGACGACGCCACCGAGGCACCAGAGCAGTGCTGGCCGCCGAGCAAAATGCCGAAGAATTTGAGGAGCGCCGGCGCGGAAACCGAGGACGACATAGCTCCGCAGCCACAGGTCAAGAAGACTAGGGTTTCGGTGAGGGCAAGGTGTGATGCCCCAACGGTACGAACATACATAACATAAGTATCTTGGAAAATGTTGTCCCTTGCTAACATATGGCGAGGAGACAAGCTAAACGCGATGGAAATAAACAGGCATTGTACTGTTGTGCAGATGAACGATGGATGCCAGTGGAGGAAGTATGGGCAGAAGGTAGCGAAGGGGAACCCGTGCCCGCGTGCCTACTACCGGTGCACCGTTGCAGCAGGATGCCCGGTCAGGAAGCAGGTATATTACAATTACTATTCGAACAATAATGTTCCAATTAACTCCAGGTCTTGAAAACTACACATTTTTCTGTTCGAAACTGCAGTGCTACTGTTTTGAATTTGAATTTATTTACTGGCGGATAATTGACTCGGGGCGGGGACTGAATCTGTTCTGAAATTGCGATTAGAACATATGTAGGTTTGGAGCCAATGTGCAAGCCAAATTCTGTCCAGTTTGCGAGGAAAACTGTAATCAAATCGGCTTTAACTTTGGCGTTCACATTTTTGTGTTTGCGTACGTACACGAGCATCCGTACTCACTATGCGTTTCCATATGTTACGTTTTCCAGGTGCAAAGATGCGTGGAGGACATGTCCATCCTGATCACCACCTACGAGGGCACGCACAACCACCCGCTCTCCGTCTCCGCCACCGCCATGGCCTCCACCACCTCAGCCGCGGCATCCATGCTCATGTCGGGCTCGTCCACCTCACTCGGCTTTCCGACCATCTCGTCCGCCACCGCCGGCCTCAACTTCGGCCTCCCGGCGGCGGACGACGCCTCCGAGACCGGCGGCGGCCGGCCGTTCTTCCTCCCGACCGGCGCCGCGTCCATCACATCCACCCCTTCCTACCCCACCATCACCCTGGACCTCACCTCGCAAGCCTTCGCGCTGAGCAACAGGTTCTCTTCGAGCTTCACTGGCTCTCACAGTACTAGGTACCCTTCCACGAGCTTCACCTTCTCCCGCTCTACCGCATGGCCGGCCGGTGCCGGGTACTTGAGCTATGGATCCTCAGGCGCGTCGTACAACGGCAGCAAGAGCTCGTTCGAAGCTGCACTGAGCGGCATCAATGGAAGGCAAGGCTCATCAGCGCTCTACCAGGTGCCTCAGATGCAGCAGAAGGCTTCCGCGAGTGGCGGCGCGGCGCCGAGCGTGCTCACCGACACGATAGCGAAGGCGATCACGTCGGATCCAAGCTTCCACACGGCGCTCGCGGCAGCCATCACGTCGTACGTCGGCACGCAGGGTGCGTCATCAGCAGGGGGAGGAGAGGGCAGCCAGGGGTTCAGGTGGGGGGAGCTCCTCGGGTTGGGCCCGTCAAGCACGGCATGCTCGTCGGCGTTGCTTGCACAATCGTCTTCGACGGCGGCAGTGGCGGCGCAGAGTTCGAGCAGCCAGATCCAGATGTTCTTGCAGTCGTCGCCGGGGCTGTCAGGCTCGACGAGTGCAGCCACGTCTCCTGTGGAGAACAGGGAGCAGATCAGCTGAAGATAAAATTCTGAACGTGTTTAGATTCGTTCAAAAATAAGTGTTTTGGAATTTGATAATTCGGTGTACATACATGAGAGGATAGATATCCTAACTGTTAGTTACTAATCTTGTTTCTGTTTTTTACCGGTAGTATCCGAGTCGAGTTCGTTTTGCTAGTCTGTATTCTAGTGAGAGCTATTGCCCTATACAGAAAAAGAAATCATCTACTGTTGTTCACATGTGTTCGCATTATTGTTTTCTCGTCACCTAACAGAGAGGTGGAAGCTCTGCTCCTTGGGTCCAACGTGTGGTTAGGAGGCATATGCGTACGTGGAGATAGAGAGCAGACGCACTGCTCTCTCTTTCGCTACTAGTCGCGCAGACAACGTCACGTTGCAGGTCCCACGGTGGAAGGAGCCAGTAGGAGGACGGCAGGAGCAGGCGTCCATCAGCCACGTCGCGGAACCGGTGGGTCCCACGGAAGTACACGTCTTGGGAAGAAGCCGGCGATAAGATTATTGGCTTAGGAGCTTACATGTGGTCAGCCCATAGGTTTAAGTGTGCGGTGTACGCAGTTTATTTGGACCTGTGGTTCGGGAAGTAAATTTGATTGGACCTAGAGAGAGTTCAGATCTAACAATTGGTATCAAAACTTAAGACCCTAATATCTAAGGAGTGTGGTGTGCACAATCTATATATGAGAGGAAGATTGTTGGAAAATAGTTCATATAGATTGTGCGAAAGAAAAAACATAATTTATAATTATGAGAGAGTCTACATCTATTAGACTAGTCTTTTGGAAGGAGAAGACATAATATTATTTATAAGTTGTTGTTTGAGAGGCTTGCTTGCAGGCAGTCGATAGACTAAGATGTACAGGATACGTAACCCATTTAAGACCTAGGATCCGAGAAAAAAAACCCCGGTTGAATCTAAGAAAGGTCCGGATCTAACACTAACTGTAGGATAAAGAAATTGTTTTGATTCAGTGTAAATATGTAAAACAGAGCTTTGTTTCGTGTTTTCCTTCCCTTTCTTTTTCATGAGAGAGTAGAAGATGAGTCGATCATGATACACGAGCACATTAGTGACTAAAAGAATAATAGAAGGCTACATTTCAGATCTCCATTACTTCCAGAAAAAAATGATCTATCTACATAAATTTTCATCCAGATATATGAATAAGAGTTACATGGTTTTGGATCATCCGGTGATTGAGAAATCTACGGTATGCTATGTACACAATAGTAACCTCTTACGCTGCCTGCAACGCCAAATGGACACAAGTAGCCACTAGTCAGTAACCCATGGAGTTGCAGATCAGCAGCATCCGATCACTGGTGCATCAGAACCATCTTCTTGCTTAACACAAGAGTAGGCCATCAAGGTGTTCACAAATGGCTTCAAATGTGAAGAACATTGGCTGCAATTTTCACTTGGAGATGACTTCCATAAACCGGCTAACAGAACTAAACACGCCCACGACATTATTCAGCAATGATGGTGCCTCTTCAGATTGCTCGTTGCCACCTCCAAATATCATCTGCAAATCAGAATGGGGTTATTTTGCAAAATGTATTTTTAATGGAAAAATACCAACATTATTGCTGAACTGTAAAAGCATATGTCGAGTGACAGCAGATAGATCTTCTAAATTGAGGTTCTTCACCCTGTATGGAGTACGAGTGTCAGTAGTTTGGCTGCTAAATGTGTGCGCGGTCACATAATACTGCAGTACAGCAGTAGCATAATTTGACACACTTTTTCGACAGCACACAGATTCAATTCAACAAGTAGATACTGATAAAAGATAGGAAAGGAGCAAATAAAACAGTAGTTAATTCCAGTATCTATATAACCTCAATTTCTGTTGCATCAGGGCGATTTATAAGTTCTCTGGCGAGCAAATACCGATTACTAGAGTAGTGGGCCTGACCCGTCGTCGTCCTCCTCCGCCACCCCATCGCCCGCAGCCGCCGCCTCGGCCTCCGTGGGGACGTCGGATGCGTCGAACTTGCCGAGCTTAGCTCGAGGGAGAGGCGGCGACCGGCGCAGCCGCAGCCTCGCTGCCGCGGCAGGGGCGACAACGAGAGGTGCAGCCGGGAGGCGGCGGGGGAGAGGAGCAGGGCAGGCGTACTGGCGGCGAGAGGAGCGGCGAGGTCGCCATTACTTCGCGCGGGGGGAGACGTGGTCGAGGTTAGTCTGCTCTCGTGCTGGCTGGATAACGGTCGGTTCGTTTCGGAAACGGGATTCCATCTACGCGCGCCGTCCGATGGAAATTTCAACGGATCAGATGGACCGCCACAATAGCATTGCTATAATACTACTACTATTGCAGCAACATGTCGATCAACAATAGCATCAAAGCCAAAATTATTTTCATAAAAAAAGAGAGGCCAGAATCTAGAGGCAATGGTAACTAACACTGAATTCTGTTGAGCAGTAACAGGTAACAAGTCCCACTGGATACACGCTGAACTGTAGTACAAATCGTGTCGCTCTTTTGATTATCTGTGGTATATCCATCAGAACATTTTGCCTACACACATTTGGCCTTATTGTTCCAGTTTAGTTGTTGCAGGCAGTTGCTGTGCTCTCTGTTTCTTTTGCAGTTGCGAACGATTTGCCGCACCCGCATGTTTTGGTTGCATTTGGATTCTGGAAGGAGAAGCCACCACCGATAAGATCGTTGCTGTAGTCCAGCTCCATTCCAAACATGAAAAGAAGGCTCTTTGGATCACAGACTGCAGAAACACAGAAGAATCCTATTGTTATAAATCCGGTATATCAGACATTAGGTAAAATTGGTTCAATCTGAACAAGAAGAAATGCAATATACAATGGTTCTGAGCATCATCAGCCTGTGACCTATTTTCAGGCCTTTAAAACTTATGTGGGAACACATGATCCCTTATTGATGTCCGTTTTGATCATACATGGGCATGCCCACCTTACTTTAGAGTGCTAATAACATTGTGAACACATGCAGCAAATATACACAGGCACAAATGAAATAGCACATGGCAAGCTGGTCTTTACAAAGTAAATCGTAGCTATAGTAGTCAGTCAGATAAATAAATTTACCTATAGCGAAACCATCATATTCTATAACCGAATCATCAGGGCTGGCATTAGATCGATTTTCAAACTCCATGGTGTAAGACATGCCAGAGCATCCACCTTGTTTAACTCCAATTCTCAAACAGAGATCTTCATTCCGTTCAGCCCTCATTTTGTTCAGATGTTTCAGTGCCTTTTCAGTCAACGAAATAGCTGGTGCAATGCTACCAGATGTTGCTGCTGCTGCTGCAAAATATGATCAATGATTTACTAAGTTAATGTTGAAAGAAACTTGCTTGAAATTCTGTCTACTTCTGCATTATTTGCATAATGCATTTAATATCTCAAAAATCACAGGATCTATCTCATAGCCATTCAATCTTCACAGTTTCCCTTAACCATTCACTTTCTCATGCAAATACGGGGCAGATGAACCTATGACCGATGTAGTATAATTGAAAGGGACAGGTTATTAAAGTCCACTTCAATCTACAGCACAACATCCGTGTTCATCAGAAACAAAATGCCCATGGAAGTGATAGTTGTGACCGACATGTCGAATATACCATGCTAGTTGATCAAGCGACTTCGTATTTGTAAATTATACATAGGTTTAAATGGAGAAAAATATAACCACCAAACTTCTTCACTTAATCCTCTTAAATATATAAGGAGTTGTGCAAACAAGCCCTAGGCCCCTAACTATCTATTACTGGGTGAATACAGCATAACGATCAAATTGATGTATATATAACTGCATCTATTATCTATATAGGTTTTAATCTGGTACAAAGGGATTCCCTAATACTGCAAACAGAAATACAAATGTCTAGGAACAGATAATTGCTTTCCCACCTGATACTGCAAACAGAACTAGGATTGTCTAGGAGCATGTAACTGTCCCCCAAAGAACTCTAGTCTAGTAGCGATCAGGGGTTTTAAGATCTACCATTTGGAATTTGGATGGGATTGGTCTGGTGATGAACCTAGTGAATACAACTGCGAATGTATGCGAACAAAATTGCCAAGCACATAACTGAGCAAGCAAGAAGCAACTAAACTAGTAACTCAAAAGGCAATACGGGCTGGCAATATATGTCCCGAATTGGAGTTCTTTCAAAGCTGTAATGCTTACACTGCCAGGCATGCCATCAATTAAGCATTCACTAATCTACAAAGCTACCAAGCTCGCTAAAAACTTAGTCCTACATGGAACATATTATTCCTACCCACGGGAGGAGCAATTTTTCAGATATCTGAATCAAAATAAGGAGGCGTGTTGTATCAAGATCAGTTCATATGCCAACGTTCAATATTTCTCAAAGTACGGGTCAATCCAACTTCATTTTACAGGCTTTCATAACTCGAATTCCAGAAGCAGCAAATCCAATCCTTTCAAGCAAAAGTAGCACTGATTTTCTCTAATTACATGTGAACAACATCTGAGTTGACCAAGAACCTGGAGGGGCGGAGGCGCGGAGGGAGACGGCCCTGCTGCCGCGGGAGCCGCCACCGGGGAAACGGATCGAGGAGGCGGCGGAGGAGGAGGAGACGGCGAGGTGGGGGCGCGCGGTGCCGGAGAGGCGGCCGAGGAGAGGGCGCGACGTGCCGGATGCGAGCGCCATTGGTGGGGTTTCGGGAGAGAAGCGGAGCGGAGAGACGGAAGAGGACGCAACTACGCAAGAGGAGGACGACGAAGAGCGAAAGATCGCGTGGCTCGCGGGCCGCCAGGATTCTTGGAGCATCTTCTCTTGGGCTCCTCCGCCTCCAGGCTTTCCGGTCCACAATTTGGGAGCACCGGTTTCGTGCTGGCACTCGGCGCTGCAACCACAGCTGTCAATTCTAAACCGGACGATTTTCCGGTTTACCTTTTGCAATGAATTAGTACCAGCCTATTTCGTCGTACCGCTTCAAAGCATTATATATATAAATATATGTATATATATATATAGAAATAATTTTATATTTCTAAAAGTATGTACTCTCACTTCTTATATACTGCTTCAATGGTGTTGTCATGCCTCTTTATATATTTGAACATACTCTAATAGTGATTATAATATACTCTAAAGTGAATTTCATAAAAAATTTTATAAAAATCCACTTTTTATAGCATAATTTACTTATATATTTTTTTATGTATAAAATAAGTATATATAGCAAAAACAAAATGTTCCAATGAAAACTTTCAACAAAGTCGCATTGGAATATCTTAAAATTAGTATTTAAGTATACCAAAAGTGATAAATAGAGATAAAATATTTATTTAAGTGGTATATATAAGATGTCAGTATATACTCCTAAGAGTATAGAATATGCTTCATATATATGTGTGTGTCCCCCCTATTTCATACTCCTTCAAGTAATACACCCATATCTTTCAACCGTTAGATTAGCTTAGCTTGGAGATATGTACGAGCTAAATGGGTCTTAAAAATGGATACATCCATCGGTCTTTAAAATGGAGATATTTCGCTGGGCACGAATTAGGGGGTGATCGTTTCAGCTTCTAAAAGTTTTAGCTTCTAGCTTCAGCTTTTTTTTCACTATTCACTACACTATCCACTAACTCAATTCTGATGTTTTTTCAACCACCTCTGAGTGTTTTTCAATTTAAAAGCCAAAAGCCATCGCTATTCCGATCACCCCCTTATACTTTTGAGGTATTTGAGCGTCTTTTTCTCTCCTTTTTTTGCAGAGAAAATGAGTATTGTTTAGTAAACATCAAAGAAAAAAGTGCGTCCAATCATAGCTGGTCTCTGTGTAATGTGAAAATTGAGCACTCTTACGTTCACAATAGGAGCAATATGTATACAAAATGAGTTCGTGCATATCAATGCTAGCTTATTGGATACAAAAGCTTGAATCTTACAGTGAAAGCACTACATCACACACACAATATGCAAAGAATTTCAGCTAGTTCACTTTACAATAAAAATTATCCCCATGTCCTTCAACAATAGCACACCGTCTAGTTGGATCGAATCCATCCGTGTCCTTCAACTATAGCACACCTAGCTTCTAGCTCGATCGAATCCTTCAAGAACGAAACAATAATTTCAGAGAAAAAACACCAGACCATGCATGTATATATTTATATGCGAGCTAAACATATAGATCGCCCACATGAAATAGCCTGCAAGAATTAATAAGAGGAAGAATAAGGAGGAGAATATTGTTCGGGAATGAAATGTTTACCGACTATACAGGGGCGGAATTAGACCTGTGGTAAGATAAACTTTAACTTAAGACGTACAAAAACTTCTAATATATAGCTCATATAATTTTAACATAACTGAGGTAGTAATCAACTGGTCCAGCCTAGATAGCCTATGTGATTTCATACTTCCAGTCTACTCCTCGCCGGCCCATTCGCTGCTCGCCCTCGCTCGTGGAGAGAAGCCCAGCCTAGGTGATTTCACCCATTGTTGCCTCGCGGAAAGAAGCCGAAGTGCCAAACCCTACCAATCACTCAGCACCGCCCGAGCTCCCGCCAAGCGCCGCCCCCTCCGGACCCGCTCTCCTTTGGCAACATTCTCCCGCTCCGCTCCGTGCCAGAGGGCACCGTCGTCTGCAACATCGAGCACCATGTCGGCGACCGTGGCGTCTTCGCCAGGGCCTCCGACGACTACGCCATCGCCATCAGCTACAACCTCGACAACGGCACATCCAGTGATGCAGGTACAACCTCCAATCTCCCTTCTCCCTATCAAAACTATGTTGGCATTGCATTCATATGGCTAGATCTGGCTGATCTGCTGATCTCGTGTATGTATCCGTAGCCACCACCCCACTTGAATCAGAAGCTATGGCATGGCAGTGGCAACGGGCATAGAGGTGGTCGCGCTCAAAAGCGCGGCGGTAGCGCAGTGCACAGGAAGGTAAGCTCTCTCTCTCTCTCTCTCTCTCTCTCTCTCTCTCTCGTTAGATAGATTCATCTTTTAGAGGAAAGGCAAATTAGTTGGATTTATGTAGATCTGACCTGTTGTGGATTTAGTTTTTGTACCTGACCCATGTGTTCTCAAGATGGATTAAGCCATGTTAATATTATCAAGAAGAAGTGTAATGCATTATCTAATCAGGTAGATATTGGTTGGTCTTGCTGCATCTATCAGTCTATCCATTTTTATGCTTGAGCAGAAACAGGAAAGCCTAAGCCTATGCCTTTATGATTCCTATGGAGGTTCAGATGTGAATATTTCCTAGACGACATATTTCTTGATTATATCGCATGAGTGTCCAGATATCATGGTACTTCTAACTACCAAAGTGCCAATTGAATAATAAATCTTTTGCCAATTTGCGCACATACAACGAATGGATAATCCTGATCCCTCTTAACACACACACACACTCTCTCTCTCTCTCTCTCTCTCTCTGTGCGCGCGCGCGTATCAGCCTTATCCTGGTATCACATTTGTACTATGCAATTCTCCTATGTGACTATGTCAGGTTGTTCATTATGCTATTTACCATTGAATTGGCTTATGGAGGTCACAATCTTTGCCATCTTTTATCATGATTTATCCAGTTGGGAATTTGCCTTTTATTTCTCAATCCTGGTATCACATTTGTGCTATGCAGTGCTCTTATGTCAGGTTGTTCATTATGCTACTTACCATTGAATTGACCTGTGGAGGTCACAATCTTTGCCATCTTTTGTCATGATTCATCCAGTTGGGATTTGCTTTTTATTTCTCATTGCTTCTGTAATTTTGCACGGTTGATGAAAAGGGAACTGGCTCAAGCGCTTTCACACAACTGGTTTGCGCTAAAATTCCTACTGCAGACCAAAAGGTAAATCTATCAGTTGTTTTACTCATGAGCAGTTTCATTGAGCATAAGGTAGATGGATGTTTGGACACGGCACATTTTATTTCTAGCTGGAAGAACTTTCACACATAGATAGTATTAATCTAAATGATGCAAATCTTTCCTGTAGTATTGGAAAAACCTGAAGAATGACATGTTTACAGTTTTTTCTATGGAGTATTTCAATGTGGGTGGATAGCCGCACCCGGACGGCTGGACCCTGGTGATGTACACATGAACATAATGGATTAATGCTCTTATTTGCAGAAGTATGGCTATATGATGAAGGCCAGTGGCAATCTGGAGAAGCAGGTTCTGTCTTGGAGGTACACCTACACATGGAGCACACTTTTTGCTCAGCTTTCAGTAGCTCTTTACACTACTTCAACATATCTAGCATTGGTTTATTGTCATATCTCAAATTATCTATAGATGTTCATATTTTATGAATTGTGATTCATAAACAATGTCAATTTACAGTCCATAACTGAAAGTAGCAACAAAAGAAGGCAAGGAATAATAGAATATATATAGCATTCATCAAGGTAATCTCAGTTTCTCGATCTCTCGTAGTCTATCTATATTTTTTAATTTTTACATACATATATACTTGTTATATTGCTGTGTCTCTATTTTTGTAAAATATCGTATCGTGGTATCACTGTATCCTATTTTTGCCATGTTCTTCTTATTATGTTGTATGTTGAAGCATTGAGCTAAAGTTTCATATTAATGATACATTTGTAATATATTTTTGTTATACCATTATGTGGGTATAAATTAGTATTACTTCTAAGCTATTAGACTTAGTTCAGTTTAGGTACGCTCCTACGGTGGGGCGCGCTCGTACGCTCAAAGGCAGCGGAAGAGGAGAAGAGCGCCGTAGCTGACGGTCACGAAAGCTATCGAGCCGACGTCCCCGGCGGCTCTGTAGACGGCCGCGGCGGATGTCAGGGTTAAAACGAGGATCGCCGCGCGGCCGAGCCCGGGGGGCGTCGTCTCCCCGATCCATCGGGTGACCACTGCGAGTTGGGGTGAAGCTTGCGGCGCAAGTGGTTGAATTCGCGCTATATAGATATTTATAAGAGTAGTGCCTCTATACTTTCATATAATCAACTTTCTTGAAAGCATTTAGAGGGAGAAGCACCTCCCATATCTTTGATTCGTATCTTGAAAGTGTTTTGTTGCTGTTTGTAACCTTTCTGCAGACAAACTGGATTCGTATCGTGATTGATATGCTAGCTATACGAAATGGATTCTTTAGCACTTATGATTTTTATGATTTTTAGTTTATGCTATAGTAATTCACTTTTAAACAGTATATTTTTTAAGACAGGATCTACAGGTTGATTATAGTATAAACTGTACCGAGTTTAGTTATATCGGTTAAAATTACATACGATTATTTTTCTCTGCGTACTGTTTTTCACGAACAAATTAAAATTTAAAAATTTTAGCCACAAGGTACAGCAAAAAAAAACCCATCCATTGATCCAACCGATGAAAATGTGGCTTATGTTCAAGAAAATGGAATGGAAATCACGCTAGGTAGAGAGAGATTCATGGGAACGCAATGGAAGATCTGTTCCGTGACTAGGAAGAACGGGATGCTTTTGCTTGGCTTGTGTAATGAAAGAAAGGTCGACCACAGCCGGTTCAGGGCCGAAATTTGCTGGACAAGCTGGGCCAGGAGACCAAACCAACGTACGGACCTCCTGACCGTCAGCTCGGAGCCCAGCTACATGGACGGCGAGCGATGGACCAGAACCAAGATTCAGATTGGCCACAGGTGGAAACGTAGCCTCTCTCGATCGTCCCGAGTGACGCGGGCGGTGGAGAGGCAACCGCCGCCGCGCGCGGCGCATGGGCCGGCCACGTGGTACGGCAACCTTGGGATTATGCACCGGCCACGTACTGCGTGCGTGGCCCTGGAGGGCTGAGCCGCGTGCCGGCACGGCGATGTGGCCCATTTGTTTTCCGTCGCGTGGCGCGCGAGGCAAGAAATGATAATTTGAGATAGAGCTACAAGCTTCCAGGCTTCTCGAGAACGGATTACGTACGACCCGTTAAGAATACACCCCTAATCTCGGTCGTCCACGTGCACACCAAAATTCGTGCGAGAGGAAATACATGTATACATGATATGTGCGGGCCCACCATACACCCCTGTTCTCTCTCCTCAATTCACTTTATCAATTCTTTTTTTGGCTGTTTAGCCGGTTTTGATTTTAACTTCTGATTTTATCTTTCATTAGCAATCACTATTTATTAAAATAAAATTTTAACATATTAGTCTTAGAAAAAAAGAAAAATCTACGCTATTTATTTTGACAGTACTACATTAAAACGATGCAAGCTACAGTTGTATAAGGGCACTCCTAAAGCCTAATTTGTTTGGTACTTAGCCTATATCGCCAGTTTTTTGAGGTGAAAGAGTGGGAAGAGAAGATGCTGATGCTTCGCCCCGCTCAGAAGAGCGGGGAGCGGTGGCGTTTGGCGTTACGTTTGGCTTTTAAATTACTGTAGTATTTTTTGTTTTTTTGTTTTGTTTTTTTATTTTTTAGCATTATCCGTGACATATATTTTATTTTTATATTTTTAAATTTAATTATGCTCAATAAGTTAACTTAACTATAGTAAAAAAATCAGCCAGTTACATTAAAATTTCATCCAGAAATCATCGCTATTCCGAACACCCGCAAACCTTTTAGAAAAATCAAGATTTTAGTCGTGACTAACCCTGTAGTATCGAACCATTAGAATGACTGGTTCTAAAATCCCACGGAATCACTCTCTTATCCAGTATATATCAAGATATCACACTGCCTTAAGAAATAATGCTTCATTTTCAACAGTAAGCATCAGAGTTGTATATCAAACAGAATTTTGTTCTCAGTAAAAGCATATGTATTTTAGTAGCTGCGCAGAAAACTCGGCTAGTTTCAACTAAAAGATACAGAAATTAATACCTCCGTTCGTACAGATACACCCTGGCATCATCGAACACCGAAGAAGTTGCTGGAAAGAACAACCAGCTTTATTCCAAGGGAAGCAGGAAATTGCAACGGGCCGGAAATGGCGAGAACCCCTATAGAGAAAAACATGCATCCGACCTTCATTCGTAGAGATACCTCCGTTCGAAGAGATACCTTCATGGATTGAGAAAGAAAGCCCAGAAGCCGCCAATGGCCGTCGCCGCTGCCATGAGCCAGACGGCCACGGCCACGAACGGCGGCATGAGGGGAGCCACCCTGGACGCAAACATGGCCGTGAGCAGCGTGGAAAGCGCCCAGACCGCGGCCTTGATCTTGCCCCTGTCCGCCCCCTGCGCGCGCTCGAACTTGCCGAGGGCGATGAAGAGCAGCACGAGGGCGGCGTACGCGCCGAGCACGAACGCGACGGAGCCCGGGTCGCCCCGCGATTTATAGATGGCGAGCGCCGAGTTGCACGTCAGGACGCCGAAGCCGATCTTGGCTAATGTGGACTGCCCGTCCATGTCTCCTGCATACGGCGGCATCGGACTATCGGGATGCCGTACAGAGGTCTACTTATAGGGTCGTGCATCTGCCATTGGTCTCGTTCAAATTTCAAATGAGATCCGCGCTCAACTTCGTGAGCGGCAGCGTCTGTTTAGCTTTTGGTTTTGGGTTACTGTTCACTATTTTGTTTGTTTTTTTGTTTTTGTTTTTTTTATTCCTTTGTATTTAGCATTTCACTTTTTTTTACATTTTATTTTATTTTATTATATCCAATAAATCAACTCAGTTACAGTAGAAAATTAGTCAACTATAGTGAACATTTTAACCAGAAATCAGAACCCAACGCTATTCGAAACGTCCCCTAAGAAATGTACTATACTTCTGCCATTGGTCCACCACTCGTCAAATCACCATCTATCTAAATACACAAATAAACCACTAGCACCGCCTTCGTCATGGTGCGAACTATAATCTAAGGCGGTGCATGCTGACCATGCCGCGCCCAAAGGTCGGCACGATTCATGAACTCTCGGGAGGTTTCTTTATTGTTTGCTACTGGCAGTGCTGTTTAAACTGCAATGAATAACGAGGCACAATCGGTTTTTGATTCATACAAGGTTTTGAAATACCTAGTTTCTCTATATCTATTACAATCACATGTAACTTTTTATTACTCTATACTATTTTATAAATAGCTTTAAAACTATAAACATAATCATAAACCATGACACGAAGCTAAAAGGAATAGGACTACTAATCAATCAGCTACAGTATTTTTTCAGTAAAAATCAAAAGTCATCGTTGTTCCGATCACCCTTGTGTATGTCACGGCCCATGTAACCCGTATGGCCGTATGTGCTGTCCAGACTCCAGCCACCGTCATGATATTTCCGCCCCGACCGGCCTTGGGCGTCGCGACGT
Organism: Melocanna baccifera; assembly: GCA_036346265.1. NCBI lineage: Eukaryota > Viridiplantae > Streptophyta > Magnoliopsida > Poales > Poaceae > Melocanna > Melocanna baccifera. The sequence continues at coordinate 26,366,201 of CM070692.1, read as the reverse complement.
GGTCTGCTCTCGGCGGGCCGGGGCCGGCTGCCTGTGCGTGCACCAGCTGGCCACATTTGCACCTGTGTTGTGCCAGACTGCCAGCTCTGGCGTGGACTCGCATCCTCGATCTGATCTAATTGCGGCCTCTGCTTTTAGGGCCCGTACAGATTTTGACCTCAGAGAAGTTCAAATCAATACGGACGTCTTTAGCTTATATAAGTTATTTTTACTATATACTATTATTTATCAGCTATCACTATCAGTCACTTTATATTTTTCATATATTATATTATATTATGTATTTTATTATATCACAGTTTTATAAGTCGCATAACAGTCTGAATATTATAGTACCTTATATTGTACCATCGTTTGCTCTTTCTTATATAATATACTTAACTAAAAGCTATAAACTAATACGAATGTCCTAATTTCTACAAGTCATTTCTATCAACCTTTATTATTCATCGATTATTACTATTTATTAGCCAAAATCAAATAAAAATAAAAATACCAATATGAAGAGAACTGCCCGATCTGGCTATAGAGCACCCCTGGCTCGACAGCTCCTATCGAGCTTCCTGGCTCGGCAGCTCTACTACCAGGGCTATAGTATACGACGTTTGGTGTCTGTTCGCTTGATTAACCCGCACGGACCACGAACTCACTAAACATCTGATTTTGTTATAACTTTTTTAGAGAAGCGCAAGATAGGATTTGGACGGGCAGATGAACCAACACCACCAATTTCATCTTTTAAGTAGTGTAGATACATTATTGAAAAAATTGTAGAAATGAACCATGTGTAGCCTGACATAGCATTTCACAACGAAGGTGCAAAATACAACGACCCTAGGGTGAAAATGAGGAACTGTATGACACCCATATGGCGCGGTGATCATCTAGGGGGCGTGGACACAACTAGGGGCTCCCCTAAATCGACGAATTCACCTTAGCCACCCTCAACACACCTGGATGGTTTGGCACTCAGCCTCAAGGGCTCCAGGGTTAAGTCGATGATATCTCCCCCTCTGGGGTCGAGTCTTTACCGTCTTACACTCACCCTTTGGAGTATAGTCTTTAACAAGCACTAAGTTTTTCTTTTTTAGATAGGGAGACTGATGTTCCTGCTCCCACAACGATCGATCCTTCTTCCCCTTAGAGGTTGAACCTTCTCCCTCTTTGGGGTCAAGCGACTTCTCCAATACGGGGTCAAGTTATTTTTCCCCCTCCTGAGGTCGAGCTACTCCCCCCTCTGAGGTCGAGCTACTTCTCCCCTCTAGATCGAGCTACTCCCCTGCCGGGTTGAGCTACTTCTCCCCCTCTAGGGTCCAGCCACTCCTCCCCTCCGCGCGTGAGCTGCGCCCCGAGCACCAAGTTTTTTCGATGAGAGCGACGCTCTCACCTCCTCAAACGACTGCCGCTTATAAGATTTATCCTGAGTGCCAAGTTTTTTCGATAGTAGACAATGACGTTATGGCCTCCTCAAGAGAAGTGTTGCTCATGAGTTTCGCTCAAAGCACCAAGTTTTTTATGATAGGAGACGGCAACTCTCTCGCCTCCCCAGGCGATTAGCCGCTCACGTGCTTCGCATCGAGCGCCAAGCTTTTTTCAATGGGAGGTGGTGACCTTCTCGTTTCCCCAAGTGAAGTGCGCTCGTGAGCTTCGCCCAGAGCTCCAAGTTTTTTTTCCGGTGGGAGACGGTGATGTTATTGCCTCCCCAAGTGAACTGCCACTCATGAGCTTTGTCTCGAGTGCCCAATTTTTTCTGATGGGAGATGACGACGTTCTCGCCTCCCCAAGCAAACTGCTTCATCCTCAACGCCCAGTTTTCTTCATCCCGCATGGAGCAAATTATATGGATGCACTTAGAGTAAACTAAGCCCCTGATGTAAACTTATAACTCTATCCGTGTTCCCCCTTTGTAAATAAAACCTCTTGTAATAGAAGAGAGACTATTCTTTTAACTCTAAACACTCATATTAAATATATCTGATGGCTATGTACTTTTTCCTACGTCTCTTCATATTTTCGATTGTTAGATCGGACCCTGACCGCATGCCTAGGTCCAACCGGATTTACTTCCCAGGCCACAAGTCTAAATGGGCTGAACACAACTAAACCCATGGAGCAACACACTTATAAGTGTTATTGAACCTTCTTCCCCAAAAAGACTTGTCCAATGAGTGGAGGCTCACTCACACTTATAAGTTGTGTTTTCTACTCTCGCACAACTAATGTGGGATTATTCCTAACAATCTCCCCTTCATATATTGGTTGAGCACTTCTGCAACCATGAGGTCCAAAGAGATGTTAGACGCCTGAGTTTTGATACTACTTGTTATATCATACTTTGACCGTATGGCTAGATCCAACCGGGATTACTTTCCGGGTTACAAGTCTAAATAAGCTGAACACAACTAAACTTATGGAGCAACATATAAATGGTATTGGACCTTCTCCCCCAAAAGACTAGTCCAATAGGGGGAACTCTCTTATACTTATAAATTATGATTTTTTTTCTCTTTCACAACTAATATGAGATTATTTTTAAAATCGATGGACTCCGTATTTGACCAAGACTGCATCTAAATTTATTGTCCAAATTCGTACCGATTACAGCATCCTTCGGCAACGTGTACTCCAGATCTCCAGATCTGGACGCCACCGCCTGTACTCTGGCCGCCGCATGGAATACCTCTTTCTTCCTTGTTGGCGGCGGATACTTCGTCGACGCTGCACATCTTCCTGGCCGTGAACTACTCCGCCACCGCATCCTCAAAACACTTCTCCATCACCGTCGCCGCCGTCACCGCCTCGAGTGCTATTCCACCGCAGTACTCGGCCGGAGTGCTCCGGTTTCGGTGTACTTCGCTGCGAGAGTACTTCGGCAGCGTAGCACTCCGCGTCCTCGAGTACCCCGGCCTTGAGCACTCCGCCGCCTCGAGTGCCCGGTGCACATCTAGTCCTCAATGCAGGTTGTGCAGCTCGTTACTCCTCTCTCTCTCCCCCGGTGTACTCTTCGTCCTTAGCACCGGTGGTACAAATCGCTGCCTCCCTCCTTCTGCTGCCTCTAGTGCAACTCCGTCTCCAGTGTAGTCCGCTGCCTCAAAGTGCAACTCCGTTGAAGTACTCATCTTCACCACCGATTTGCGAGGGCGAAGTACTCCGGCAACATAGTACTCGGATGCCGGAGTACTCTTCGCGGCCGACCGCAATAATCGTATTTGGCCGTACATGAATGGTACAAAGTCATGTGTACAGTATGATTTGTGTCTGTGCATTACATGTAGTTGTACCACTGCGCAAAAGTACTTACAAGTCTTGTACGTGTATAGTATATTTTTTGTGTGTGTTTGTGCAATGTATGTGGCATTTTTGAGTTATGTTTTATGCGAAAGTATTTGTTCTATGGTATGTGTATATAAAAATTTTAGGTCAATTTTTTGTATGCCAATACCCAAGTATTGGTACAGTACACGGTACGACTACAAAATTCAAAATTTGAATGATGTAGAGATGTGCTAGACACCTGCCATTGGTCTCACCACTCGTCAAATCACCATCGATCTAAATACACAATTAAACAGCCATCTAAAAAACACACATATGCAAATAGAGCCACCACTAGCTAGCACCCATGCCGACCATGCCGCCCCAGTAAAGGTCGGCACGATATCGTCTGTCGTCCGACCATGCCGCGTTCAGTGCGTGCCGACCATGCCGCGTTCAGGTCGGCACGCTCCGGAGGTTTTTTTAATGCGTATTAATCTCCATACACATTTAAAGATCAAAATTTTAAATAATTATTTAAAAAATATCTAAATGATATTTATTAAAGCCCTTCTTTATTGTTTGCTAAATGATATATATATTCTCGAACCCTCTGTTTCATGGAGTGTTATAATACAAAACAAAATGGAATGGTAGGAGCAGGTAAAAGCCATCCATGGCCGATCATCTATCAATTACTATGTTATTAAAATAAGAATTTAGCATATTAATCTGAGAAAACAAATACGCTAATTTTTTTGATAGGACTACATTAAAACGATGCAGGCTACAGTTATATAAGGGCACTCCTAAAGCCTAATTTGTTTGATACTTAGCCTATGGCGCCGCTCAGCGATGGGCGTAGCTGGCGTCCAGCAATGGATGTCAGCTTTTCTTTTACTATAGTTTTCTTTGTTTTTTCTTCTTTTTGTTTTTTTGGTATTTTTGTCTTTTATTTTTTTCTCGTATTCCTTTACATTGTCCGTGATGAACTAACATGTCTTTTCTATTTTTAAAATTTAATTATGCCTAATAAACCAACTCATGTACAGTAAAAAATCAGCCAACTACAGAAAAATTTGAGCCAAAAACCATAACTCATCGCTATTCCAAACACTACCTATATCACGTCAGTTTTTTGATGTCAAAGAGTGGGAAGAGAAGTTGCTTGATAATCGTATCAAACCTTTTAGAAAATCAAGATTTTCGTCGTGACTAACCCTCTAGTAACAAGCTTTAGTATCAAACCATTAGAATGATTATTTCTAAAATCCCACCGAGTCACTCTCTTATCTAGTATCAAGATATCACACTGCCTTAAGAAATAAGGCTCCATTTTCAATAATAGGCATAAGAGTTCTATTATCACATAATTTTGTTTTCAATAAAAGCATACGCATTTTAGTAACTGCTCAGAAGACTCGGCTACTAACACAACTAAAAGATACAAAAATTAATACCTCTGTTCGTAGAGATAGTACAGATAAACCCCGGCACCATCAAACACCGAAGAAGTTGCTGAACAGAAATTAATACCTCTGTTCGTAGAGATACCTTCATGGATTGAGAAAGAAAGCCCAGAAGCCGCCGATGGCCGTCGCCGCTGCCATGAGCCAGACGGCCACGGCCACGAACGGCGGCATGAGGGGAGCCACCCTGGACGCAAACATGGCCGTGAGCAGCGTGGAAAGCGCCCAGACCGCGGCCTTGATCTTGCCCCTGTCCGCTCCCTGCGCGCGCTCGAACTTGCCGAGGGCGATGAAGAGCAGCACGACGGCGGCGTACGCGCCGAGCACGAACGCGACGGAGCCCGGGTCGCCCCGCGATTTATAGATGGCGAGCGCCGAGCTGCACGTCAGGACGCCGAAGCCGATCTTGGCTAATGTGGACTGCCGGTCCATGTCTCCTGCCTCCGGCGGCAGGAATAGCAAACAAGCGAATTTCAATGGCAGCTAAGATCATCTAGCTTCGCTTGAAGTGCCTTTTATAGTCATCTAGCTTTTATCTTGTTCTGATGATAAGATAGAAAGTTACGGACCCATTACATCCTACCTCTTTTCTGCTGTCTTACGCACGTCTTTTACTTTTTCCACCACTTATCCCTCCTTCTAAAAGCGACATTTCAACAATTACTACTTATTTACAGTCAAAAGTTATTAGCCGCAGCTAAAAGTTATTAACCATAGTAAATATAAATAGACCCTACTCGATCATGATAGCAATTACTCTCAAGAGTGTATGGCGTTTTAGATATCGACATAGTTTTCAACACGTAAATTTGATCACTACTTTATATGAATATATTCATTAGAAAATAAAATTATTAAATTATGAAAATGTTTTTCATAACTAATCAAATGATACTCCCGGTCATAAATATATATTGTTTCGGATATAGGTGTAGCTAAAATTTTAAAATTTTGACTATCAATATCTTTTTAAATATTTCAATTGGATACATATAAATCATACATATATAGATTTTTCTCAAAAAATACTTTTATAATATTATAATTTTATTAAATTTTATAATTATATTACAATATAAATTAGTGATCAAAATTTCAATTTGCAGACCACATTATATCTAAAACAACTTACATAGGTGTCTGGAGGTAGTGTACTATTTTTATTTGACCAAACTACATATGTGTCTGTTTAGTTGGGCTGAAATTTGATGATTTATAGTTAAAATTATACTATAATTGGTTTAAATTGCACAGTAGCTGATGGTGGCTTATTTGATATAATTAATTTCAAAAAATCTAAAAATAGAAAAAATAGGTTAACCCATTACATATAATCCAAACGAATACAAAAAAAAAGAACCAGTAAAAAAGTTCAAAAAAATCAACAGCTAAAAAACAAAAATTATAAATAGTAAAAAATAAAATTAAAATTTGAAATGAATGGGGCCAAAAATTTTGACTATATTTTTTTTAACGGAGACAATAGCGCGGCAAACGTGGACCGAAAGTTGACTAGCCACGTTCGTTTTCAGTCCACACGTGGACACGTATTTACGACGTGTTGTGCTCAGCTTTTCGGTTCAAAATTGTAGATACAATTCGACTTGTTCTTTTGCACCGGGCGCGACGGCTGCTTATAAAAAGATACTAATCGTGCATCAGCTGGCCACGTTTGCAGCCCGTGTTGCGCCAGACTGCCAGCTCTGGCGTGACTCGCATCCTCGGTCTGATCTTATAGCCGGCCTCTGATTTTAGGGCCCGTTAATTTTGACTTCTATCTTCTTATTAGAGAAGACAGAAGATAGATTTTTTAATTGTAGTTTATAGTCTTTAAATTTTAGTTATTTATGAGGGAGTACAACGAGAGACAGTTACGTATGATTTTGATCGATATAGTTTAAATCAGTACAATATCTACTACAATCGATTTATAGACCTCGTCTTGAAGAGACGCACCATTTAAAAGTTAGTTACTGTAACAAAAACCAAAGTCATAAGCAGCAAACCTAAAAGAACCAAATCAAAGCTACTACGAACACCATAACTTCTGTAATCCGTATCTTTCAGTTACTATTATTTATCAACTACTACTATCAGTCATTTTGCGCTTCGCACGTTGTACCGCACTATGTATTTTGTTATGTCATAATTCTGTAAGTCGTATGGCAGTCTGAATGTTATAATGCCTTGCATTGCACTGTTGCTTACTCTCTTTTTTACATAATGCACTCAGTAAAAAGTCAAAACGAATGCCCCATATTTTATAAACCGCTTATATCAACTATTATTATTACTTATCAGCCACTACTATTTATCAGCCAAAGTCAAAAGGTATCAACAAAAACCAATATGAACGTGCGATCTGCAGAGACAAGCCATATCGCTGAGGCAAGTACAATAACTCTCCCTAGAAAGTGTCTAGATGAATGTGATTTGATTTTCAAGAGATATCTCCACCTCTTACATGTCTATAGCACCAGGAAAGACCACGAAAAGATGACTTCCAAATAAAAAAATCAAGCAAATCAAAAGCACAAGAAGAGATCTATAGCGTAATTTATTTAGATAAAATTTGAATGTTCATTTCATTTAAAGAGGAATAATTTATAACCACTCTCTTATAAATGACAGAACTCTAATTTTATAGTACACACAAGATTCCAATACGAAAAAGCTCTAATATCTCTCACAAACCCTGGAACTCGCTGAGGCAAGACGAGGACGACAACGACGACGCGGCCGAGATGGATCACCCCATGAAATCTTTCGTCAGAGTTGTTCTTGTCGCTGCCGGGCTGTACAGCCAGACCCAAAACTCTGCCAACTTCTTAAGACTCTGAAGTGAAGCCGATCCCCAAGTTTCAGACTCCGAAACCATACTAACTGAAGATGCAACAACGCCAACTACTAGTCACACACAAACATTCAGCTAGTGTATATATATCTGTGTGTGCATAGGTGGAAGAGAGAAGATGCTTGATACTCGTGTAAAACCGTTTAGAAAACCAAGATTCTAGCAGTGACTGATCCTCTAGTAACAAGTTTTAGTATCGAACCATTAGAGTGACTGTTTCTAAAATCCCACTGAATCACTCTCTGATCCAGTATATGATCAAGATATCACACTGCCTTAAAGAAATAAGGCTCCATTTTCAGTAATAAGCACCAGAGTTGTATATCAAACAGAGTTTTGTTCTCAGTAAAAGCATATGTATTTTAGTAGCTGCGCAGAAAACTCGGCCAGTTTCGACTAACACAACTACAAGATAAACCCCGTTCGTACAGATAAACCCCGGCCGGCACCATCAAACACCGAAGAAGTTGCTGGCGAAGTGGCGAGAACCCCCATGGAGAAAAACATGCATCCGATTTACAGATGGCGAGCGCCGAGTTGCCCGTCAGGACGCCGAAGCCGATCTTGGCTGTGCCGGTCCTTGTCTCCTGCCTCCGGCGGCGGGAATAGCAAGCAAGCAAGCAAGTTTCAATGGCGGCTAAGATCATCGGACTATCGGGTGGCCGACGAAACTGCAGAGGTCTACTAGTAGGGACGCGCATCTTCGTGCGATCGTCCGATCAAAGATCTGGTGGCTCAGATCAAACACAGTAGTGACTGCAGTAATCCCTACGCTGGTAAGTGGCAGATACCATGTTAACGTAAGTAGTGCTCAATCACGATAGCAATTACTCACGCATGCAACTTAGGGGGTGATCGGAATAGCGATGGCTTTTGGCTTTTGGCTGAAAAAACATCAGAGTGGGTGAAAAAACATCAGAATGAGTTAGTGGATAGTGTAGTGAATAGTGAAAAAAAAGCTGAAGTTAGAAGCTGAAGCCGAAAAAAGCCGAAACGATCAGGGTCTTAATATGATATTGGATGCCACCTTAACATGGATTCTTCTGTCTCTACTAACCATGTACTCTTTTAACACGATGAATCGGTTTGGCGAGAAAAAGACCGATTAAAGCACCACTCAAAACAGTTTAAAGTTATTTTCTACTTCTAACTTCTGCTTTTTTCATTATTCAGTAATTTTATCTTTTTTTGTTTTTTAAAGATTTTTTTGGACTTTTTTGTCTTTTCTTTTTTTTCCCGTATTCCTTTGCATTATCAGTGATGGGCTAACATGTTTTTTTCTTTTTTTTATATTTTTTTAAAATTTAATTATGACAAATAAACCAACTCAGTTACAGTAAAAAAATAGGTATAAACTATAAAGCACAAATCTACTTTTTAATTTGCACAATTGTGATTGATATGGTATTTAGTATCATTTATTGACATTTATCGATTTGTAGAGTTACAAGAAATAGAGAAACGAACATTGCATAAATATCTTTTATGCAATACAAGTAGTACTTCTCATACTAATAAGAGTCAAGTAGTGAAGGCTCTGGTGGATTTGTCCTGATGAAATCATCGCTGATCCGACGAATCGCACACCTGGTGGCCTAGCTCGCTTTTTCCTCATCATCGAATCCGAGTAGTACTCACTTTTCCGTCTCCGAGCCAAAGCCCCGTTCATTTCGAAGGTCAGAAGTTGGAATGAATGCGTTGACTTCTTAATTTTAGCCTTTTTTGTTTTGATTTTTTGTTTTTTTTCTTTTGTATTGTCCGTGAAGAAATAACGGTGTTTTTTATTTTATTTTCTATTTTTTATTTTTCTTTAATGAAATGATTTAAAAAATTAGCCGTCACTACCGCACGTTTGCCGTCAAAAACCACCGGCCGGAAGGCTTTCAAAATCCACCGGCCAGAACACAAAAGCAGCGGCTAGAAGGCTTTCAAAATCCCTCGGCCCGAAGACTAAAGCCTTTTGAGAAAGCCGAAATGAATGGCCCAAAAGAAAGGTGAAGGCGCCGGTCCCTCGTTAAGTGAAAAGAGAGCAGCGGCGCCAAGACGGAGGAAAAGAGAGCGCGCCGCAAGAGCTTTAGCAGAGAGAGAAAAGAGATTCTTTTTTCCATTGCGCTGTCAAGAGAAAAGAAAGGACACGAGAGAAAGAGAGAGAGAGAAAGAGAGAGCGACAAAAGAAAGGCAGCAAGCCTCGTGCTTTCTTTGTGTTTTTTCCGGCGACTAAGCTCACCCGAAGAAGGCTACTAGAAAAATTTGAAGGCCCTGCACTGACACATGCACACAGCAGTATACCAAGATTTAACTCTAACTCGATAATTCGACCCACCTCGCCTCCGTTCCAAGCTTGGACTCTAATTCGACGTTGATCCATGTTGTCCTGAGCATTATCTTGTGCTCTACCTTGACGACTATTCCAGTATCAGACTCATCAGCATCATCACCCACGCCGTCTAAGGCAATGTCTTGGCGTCGTACTATGTCATCTCTGTCGATGATCTTCTGCCTTAGTCGATCGTTATCTTCCATCAAGAAGTTGTGTCATCGGTTTGACATATTTTCGTTAGAGGTGGAGTTCATTGCGATTTAGGCTATTGTACCTATTACTGACAGCATTTATATGAAATTAATCATTGATGATTTCTTTGATGATCCGTCGTCTACTGCAAGTTACTGTGGCAACATCCACAAATGAGGAGTCTAAGGTTGAGTTGTAGGTTTTCAACACAATGAATTAATTTAGGCTACATTTGGTCATTGAGACATTGAAAAAAGAGAGAAAACATCAATTGTGGGGAAAACTGAATTTGGTGCTTCAATCACCATTTAGATATGTTGTAATTTAGATTGCTTACGTGATCATTATGGAAGCTTTGGCAATATTGATTCTTAGAAATTTGATAAACCCTAATGGTAACTAGCATGGTACTCTCTAGAGTTTTGCTGTTTAAAAGTGAAGTTTTTTACTCCTATGTTAGTTTGAGATAAATGATTGAAGTGTAAGAAGTATGCTTTTGCATTGATACTACAACGTTTTTCAGTTGTCATAGCTCGATATAAGAGGTCTATTGTACGTGATGATTGTTACCATTAGGGTTTTTGCCGAGTTTTATGTTCCAAGTGAAACATAGTAGATTCTATGAGAAGAGTTCTTCGCTATCTAGTCGACGTCACAGCTGTGTATTTGAATCTACCGATAGTTTACTTAATTTTAATTTGTGAAAAGTGCTTGGATAAGACTGGATACATTGTTTGAGTTCAAAGTATCGGAATGCCTGACCCGATCGGTGCCACGATTGATGAGAAAGAGATGTTTGCTTCCTTGTGGAGAAGTTACTGTAATCTCTCTGTTTTTTCCCCTGAAGTAGGGAAGCGAAAATGAAATTCGATACTAGTTTACTAGTTGGTTACAAATTGTTGTGAGAAGTTATTAGTCTCTCTCTCTGAAGTAGGGAAGTTGGAAATGAAATTCCATATATTCAATATGGAGTTTTTTTTCACTGTTTAACGTCAAAAACACTGTAGCAGCGACGGAATCACTGTAACACTTTTGTCATGTAGTGAATTTTTTTTTTGTTTTTGGTTTTTTTGCGTTCCGTTTTTTTCTCATATTCCTTTGCATTGTCTGCACTAGACTAGCGAGCCGTTTTTATTTTTATATTTTTTTAAATTTAATTATACCTAACATGTCACTCAGCTACAGTAAAAAATCAGCCAACTACAGTGTTTTTTCAGTAAAAACTAAAAACCATCGCTATTCCGATCACCTCTATAGTTATTTACAATCTGTTGCAGACCCATAGTACTATAAAAGTGTATTTCTATAAATGAAGTGCTGTACATGTGAAGTGAGTCAGACAGCAGTAAGAATGGGTAGCATACGATGGTGCTGCTGCTGTCATTCATGAGCAAGCTGAGCTAAACGGGTTTAATTACGACCTCATACGATGGACATGCGAGGGGTAACACAGTAGAGCACGATGGGGGAAATTATTTTTTATATAATGGTAAGCATGCTCTGGCAAACCATATCATGGTAGAAGGGTGCACGTAGTGTAGACAAAGAACCTATGATACAGAAGAAGCTGCAGATGGGCCAATCGCAAATGTAAAATGGATGATGTAGCTGTCGAAAATTCCATTGAAAATTAGCTGGCTGAGCTTGTTCATCGTTAGGCTGCTGACTCGGAAACAAAATCTTCCATGCTAATCCTTGTTCAACACAAAATTAGACTTTAGCAGCAGTCATAGCACATATTAATAGAACATCACCACAACCATTAGTATGGTGATCCACGGTACAAAGGGGGTTAGTGTAATACCCTTTCCATTAGTATGATGATCCATATAGAGTTGTGTTGGTGGGATTAGCCTTATACCGTTTATCTAAAGTGAGTTGTAATTTGCATATAATGTCTGCAAACATAGCATCCTCGAGTTAACCCTTTTACATAAAGTGAGAACGAAAGTGTAAGCAAAATACTATATGTGTGTGATTCCGGTCCATAGATGAGCTAAATATTGAGCGAATTTTGGATCAGGATGTTACAACTGCAAAGTGGAATATTCAAATTGGCCATTGGTTCTAACTCGTTGCAGTGGTTTGACCATGAAATACTTTTTTGAAACTGGTTTGACAAATAAATACCACTTTTTATTTTTAAAAAATCCTAATGTTTATATTAACGATAGGACGATTAAAAATAAGCAAGCATCAACAAAAAGTTGTTCAGTGGAAATAAAACGCCTCGGATACTCTCAAATATCTTATGGGCGGGGGGCCCAGCTACTAATTGTAGCATCACTTTTGTGACGGCGAGAGTTCTTGGAAATGGTCCGAGAACAGAGCTGTTAATACACACGGTATTGCCGATGGGATCCTTCAGACTTGGGCTAAGCGTTGCCTAATCGAGTGAAAACTTAAGGAGTTGGTTTTTTAAGCCACGACTTATGATTTATGGTTGACTTATGACTGAAATTTTTTAAATTTAACTGTTTACAAGAAAAAAATATGAAAAGAGATATTTGCATACGATTTTTACATATATAGCTAAAGTCGATGCACTATATACTACAATTAATTTATAAACTTTTTTTAAAAAGATACTTTATTTAAAAGCTAGTTACTGTAAAAAGACTAAAAGTCATAAACCCAAAACAACGACCTCTAAGACTTCAGATGGAAACACAGACAATTTCACAAAAAAGACGGAAACACAGACCAAAAGCGGCTACCGACAGAGAACGGCGGGTATCATTAGCATCCAATGTGGCAGATCATGTCCAAGTACACAAACGAATTGCTTATCACATATATATCATAAAACCACCAATACATTGCAAGTCGGCAACACAAGGCAATGTTGGGCATTTGCTTGTATAGCCGAGGCCACGGTACAAACCCAGTACATACATAGGATATACGTACAGCAATAATGCATCTGATTGAGAAAGCTGAGTATACTACAGGGTCAAACAAGCAGGAATACACGGTTCTGGCACACAGCCAATCAAAACTCCAATGCCCATTGATCCTAGGATGTTGTATATATATCACGATGAAAGTTTGTAACCAACTTCGCCTTACAAGAGATCACCACAGCCTATGAATTCATACCGCAATCCCTTCCACTTGTCCCAAAAGAAAGAAAAGAACTCCAAGCATTTGCGTCAGTTAGCTATGCTCTACAGGTTGGCTGCCAAAGGATTAGTCCTTCCAGCTGATCACACATGGTTGTATTTGTCTTCACCAATTTGCCTAGGAAAACAAGAATAGACCATGTAAGGTTGCCTTGAATGGGTCACTCGATGGAATTGTAAAAGAATTGCAGTAACATGTACTCTTCCATAAGCTACAGCATCATTACTTAAAGGTGGCAAGCGGAGATCCAGCAGTTGTAAAGTATGAGGCGAGATCTATATTCAGGTCATCGTACATGCTCAGGAATGGATGAGTCTGGGTACCAAATACAACAGATAGGAGAGATGGGTCAAGAACAGTGAGCTAGCTTTGCAAATGACGCTTTGAAAAGAACATAAAGCTGTGAAGCAGAGCAGAATTTTTAGCTTACTGATAGGACTTGTGCAGATGACCTATCCGTAGTGTCCTTTTGGATACTGAAAATCCACAAGAAAATCAAAATATCGTATATTAGCCTTCTTCTGGACAGTGATTTTCCATAAACAAAATAAAGAAATCAGTTAATCTGTCCACAGGTGAGGGAATAACATTTAAAAAACATGTAAAGAAGTCAGATAATCTCTGCATGTATAATGTACAGAGGCACAGAGCAGGAATTTTGACTTGGGAATCACAAGTTCACAAGCAAAAGGGGAATCACAGGTTCACAAGCAAAAGGTATGGTGTTTGTAACCACATTCATAATTTAAATTAAAACAAATTGCTAATATTGCTCACATAACTTCCATTAGCAAAGGGGGATCATTGGAGAAGTACATATACCATGCAGAAATGAATGAACAGAATTCCGCTGAAAACTGGTCTGATGGTGCAGAAGGTGGCGGTTGGTCAACTACTGCTTCAAGAAGTTCATAAAAGCTATCATGAGGAGGATATGGAAAATTGCCGGTGGCACATTCCAGCATAACTAGGCCCAAGCTCCAGATATCACTTATATAACCATGTTTCTGCCCGCTGATTCTTTCTGGCTGTCAAGAACAGAAATTTTACTTTGGTTCATTGAAACCAAAAAAAGTAGACATCATTTCATGCCAAACTGAAAGACACATTTATTTAACTTGAAAAACTTTGACCCACCGCCATGTAGTTATAGGTGCCAATAAATGTCTCTCGCTGTGCAGAAGAACTAGCAATGATGGCACTAACACCAAAGTCTGATATTTTCACTTCACCCATATGATTTATTAATATATTCGATGGTTTCAGATCTCGGTGTATAACACGCTTCTCATGATGCAAGTACATTAGTCCTTTTAACACCTGCACAAGATAGGTAGAATTTTTAATTAAAAAGGACCATGTAATGCTAAGGTAAGAGTCTAATAGCAAAGAAACTATGTGGTCACTTATGTGACATGTCACTGGCCTGCTTGCAGATTGCAGCAAGGTAGGGCTCTGGAATGGTTTTAACAGTCTTCAGGAAATCAGCCAGAGAGCCACCGTCCATGTACTCCAAAACAATAGAAATAACACCATTGACATAAAAGCACTGATAACACACAACAACATATTGGCAGTGTGTTGACAAGCTTATTTTCAACTCCTGGGCAATCTGTCTGCGTATACTTTCCTGAATATTGAGTTGTATAACCTGCAAACACAACGATACAACAATGGAGATAAAGACCCTTTGCAACACACAGGCAAACGATTACACGGAATGAGTACTGGTCTCTCTTGAAGTTACAACTACTAGGTACATTAAAGTAATCTCTAGTTTGTACAGAAAGAAGTGGAAAGAGCCATAAATATGAAGCAGCAAAGAATGTACGTTTTAGACAATACCTTCAGAGCAAAAAATTGGCCAGTCCATTTGTGGCGAACCAATTGCACGATTCCACTACTACCTTTCCCAATCACTTTGATTGCATCTAGATCATCTATGCTCAATTGATGGTCATCCATCGGCTCTATAGGAGGAGCCTGGAGAACATTTTGAGTATGTCAATAGAAAGAAGGTGAGAACACAAAAGGAAAAGAACAAATTAGATGAATGAAGAGTACAACAGCATTAGACAATCTTCGCAAAAAAAATGGTATTAGATGAATGAAGAGTATATCGGTATTACACAATCCTCACAAAAAAAAATAGCATTAGACAGCATTCTTCCACTATAATCAAGTGAGCATTCCCATTCAGGAGAAATACAGCCACTGGATAGCAGAATATATGATTTGGGTAACCCACTGCATATTCGGGTATCTATGGCTAGTATCTATGACATCCCACACATGTATTCCATTCATCAAAAAGAAAGAAAAGAAAAAAGGCATCATGAGCCATAATGCTACATATTGTTTTCCTTAAATTATTATCCTGATATGGTAACTAGGGAATAGGAAAGAGAAATTTGATGATTTGTTCCTTCTTTGTTTTCGAACAGCTCATTCGCCCCACAGTTGATATCAATTGATCATTTGCTCCATCTTTCAATTTACAGGTGATCATTTGCCTTCTTTCAATTTCTAGCCCATTTTTTATTTGGGAAAATTTGTTCTGTAGCACTAAAAGTTCATTGCTTTCGGAAAATACCATCAAAAAAACCAGACTTCGGAAATTACCACCGAAAGGTTGAAATCGCTTCGGAATTTAGTACTCAGTTAATTTTCCATCGTTACCTCTCGTTTTTTGTCAGAAAGCGATCGCGAAATGTCCATTTGGCCTCGCCACTCTCTCTCCGCCCGCCTGCTGCCTCCTCCTCGCTCGCGCCGCCATCGCCTCCTCCCTCGCCCGCCGCCTCCTCCCGCCCCCGCCGCCTCCTCCCGCCCGCCGCCGCCTCCTCCCCCCGCGCCACGCTCTCCCCCGCGCGCAGCCTCCTCCCCGCAGCCGCCGCCGCCGAGTGGACTCGCCACGCGGGGAGGGAGGCGCGCGGGCGGCGGCTAGGAGGAAGGCGCGGGGAGCGGGGAGGAGGCGCGCGACACGCGGCGGCGGAGGAGGCAGGCAGGAGGAGGAGGCGGCGGGCGGGAGGAGGCGGCGGGGTCGGGAGGAGGCGGCGGCGCGGAGGCGGGAGGAGAGACGGCGGCGCAGCGAGGAGAGAGCGAGCGAGCGAGCGAGGGCCAAAATGGACATTTCGCGATCGCTTTCTGACGAAAAACGAGAGGTAACGATGGAAAATTAACGGAGTGCTAAATTTCGAAGCAACTTCAACCTTTCGGTGGTAATTTCTGAAGTCTGATTTTTTTTATGGTATTTTCCGAAAGCAATGAACTTCTAGTGCTACAGAACAAATTTTCCCTTTTTATTTTGGTAAAACTAAATTACTATGGGAAATGACCAATGTGCCCTAACTCCAACTGGGAGATGTGGGTTCCGATGTTGGGAGGTGCGGGTGAGGGACATCCCCATGGCGCCGGAGTTTGGCCCGGCGCCCACCGTCACATTCATCCCGCCGCGCCCACCTCCACTCGTCGTTGCCCATTCCGAGTGCGACTACGGGTAGATCCATCCGCCGGCTCGTCTGGCCGCGGTTGTGTTGCGCTCACGCGCCGTGGTGGCGAGCAAGTAACATGCGGTGCGGTTGCTTCTTCTAGAAGCTTCGGGGGCAGCCGATCCGGTTTGGACACAATCAGCGCAATGTCAGGTTCGTCGGCGGCGGGGGAGGACATAGTGCAGCACCTCTCATCCAATTCCAGCGCAATGTACTGCATGGCCGGCAAGGAGGGCCAGGGCGTGGCCGACGTGCTGTTCGGCGACTACGGGTTCAGCGGGAAGCTGTCGAGGACGTGGTCCAAGTCGGTGAACCAGCTGCCGATGGGCAATACTCGGTTCAAAGAAGGGCATATTGGTCATTTTTTTTAGTAATTTAGCTTTATTAAAATAGAAAATAGGTTGGAAATTCAAAGAGGACAAATAATCAACTGTAAATTAAAAGATAGGAGCTGTTCGCAAACAGCCTTAGCACTAATCAGAACCCTGATTTCCAGAGACATGACATATCAATTCCAAGAACAACCAGAGCTCAACAACAATTCACTCAAATGTGAATTTAGAACCCCGCCCGCTACCTGCTAATCCAATCGCAACCCAATTGCAAACTCTGTTCATATCATCAACAAAAACCAACACAACACCCAATCTTGTCCAGTCATACGATTGCCAAACGGGAGAAAACACGCATGTGTTTCGTGCGGGTGGTTTACCTCGCCTTCCTCGCTCTGCGAGACGATGCGGAGGCCGTCCTTGTTGACGAGCAGATCGCCGTCCTTGAACGTCCCGCTCTGCGTCCTGACGGAGCCCAAAATAAACCCCAACACCACGGAATCAGCACGAGCAGCGCGTCCAAGAAAGCAAGCGTGAATGGTGAGAGGAAGAAAGGGAGAGGGAATCGGAGATTACAAGAATTTGCCGATGGTGGAGTCGTGGGAGGGGAGGGCGAGCTTGCCCGGCTTCCAAGGCTTTGCCATCGGAAGGCGGCGGCGAGGGGGATGATGCGGTGCCGGGCTCGCTCGGCGGGGTGGATGGGTGGTCGGAGCCTCGGAGGGGACGCGGAAGGCAGAGCAGTCGGCGGACTTTTTTTTTTGCTGAGTGCGAATTAAATATCACTAAGTTGATAGCATATTTTGAAAAATCTTTTCTGATAAAACGTTTTAAAAATATGATAAATAAACTGTTCTATTTATTTATTCAAAAAAATTATATAAAAATATTTTTAGAAATATAGGGCTACAGAAGCGGTTAGTACTGGTAGCTGTTGTATATATGCCTTTACGGATTTGATTCTTGAAAAGATATCATCTATATATCGGTAAAATGTTCTCTGTATTCTTATTAAGCACGGTTGCTATCTTTCCGGTCACGTTAGAATCGGTAGAACTTTAAATAAATTGGACAATTATTTTAGCATGGCATGCTAGTATTGCATTTTGACGATTGAACAGCAGTGCCAAATAACTTTACAATCCACCAGCTACAGGTCACCTCGCTGCCCTGCCAACGAGGGAATTTGATAGCTCTCATCCGAATGACAGGGCTGCACGATCCGAATTATCCGAATTGGAAGGCAGAAGACACTGAAAATCCACGGCGCACTAATGATTGGCAAGATGGAAATACCGTCGACCATACAATCCCGGTTCCTTTCTCCTAAACCAGCTTTAGGCCAGTTCGTATTAGCTTTTAAAAGTTATTTTTTATAATAAATTACTCTTCTATGTTATCTAGATTTTGAACGAAATATTTTTTTTAAAGATAGGATCTACTAATCGATTGTAATATACACTATAGTGGCTTTATTTATGTTATCTAAAATCACACGTGAGTCGCTCTCTACAAGTTTTTCTATAAATTATTACTATTTATAAACTAGAATTAAAAGTTAATATAAATAGGCCTTACGCATTAAAAGAAATTTGCTGGTATAGGCCAAGTCTAGTGAGAAGAAAACCTCACTGAAAAATTTGGATAAGCCCAAGATTTGCAATTTTGCACCTTAGTTCGACAAGAGGATTTGGGGGCATCGTTTCCAAACGGGCTAAGGCAAAATCAGTGATGAAGCTGCAATATCTGCAACTCCAACCACGGATAAGCTCAACTCAACTAGCGTGCAACGGTAACCGCATTTACAGACACAACAGGTGCCCGTGCGATAGCCTGCAAAACCTTGGACCACATCGCCTCTGGAAAACCTTCTGGTGATTTCCACCGTGAAAGCAACGGCAGACGCCTAGACAAGCAAGCGCTTCTCGCCGCCCCGCGGTCGCCGTTGACCTCTCCTTCGTTCGCAAGTGTTCAGATTCGACAGCCAAACCGATCGCTGGTAGAATGAACCTGACATCTTGATGTTTTGGTGTAGGATGGAAGAAGACTTGAAACGATAACCTACCTCACATCGACAGCTCTGGACTATGGTAAATTCCATCAGTTCGACGACAAGATGTCGCTCTTCAGCACCACTGCATCACTACTGTCTACAGGCTTGTTTGGGAATCTCCCGCTCAACGATGGATGAAGCCAGCTATTGCTTTTTTATCACTGTAGCGATTTTTGTTATTTTATTTTATTTTTTTATTTTTTTTGTGTTTTGTCTTTTTTCGTATTCCCTTGCATTGTCCGTGATAGACTAACATGTCGCTTTTATTTTTAAATTTAATTATGTTCAATAAGTCAACTCAGCTACATTAAAAAATAAGCTAGCTACAGTAAAATTTCAGCTATAAATCATCGCTATTTCGAACGCCCCCTAATTCTGGCTGGGATCCCCGCCAGTCCCAGGGATGGAAACCCATGGGAAGGTTTCCCCGCGTCAGTAAGAAGATCCATTTGGATGTTGTCGGGACAGAGATTTCCTGACCTGATCTACGCAGTTTCGACCATAAAAAAAATCCCCGACTTTCTCCCCGTCGTGTAGCTTCCACTCATGACCGCGCCGCCATCTCCGCCTCGCGATGATGCTCGTTGCTTGCTCTGTTGCAACCGCCTTCGTCTCTCTCCCTCACGACCATCTCTGCCTCCGCCTCCTTTGCTCGCAACTGCCACCTCCGCGTGCTTCTTCCTTTGGTCCCCCACATCTCGTGGGATATGACACCTGCACTCCAGTGAGTCGGTGACGATTTGTTCTTCTCCATCACGACGACCACCCACTGCCGCCGCATCTAGTCTACCGCCAAGGCCGACGCCGTTTGCGCCCTTGTCCGCCCTATGGCTTCTCCAACGTAGGCATCGCCCGGGTGGTCCGCAGCGCCCTGCTTCTCCTCTCCGTCGATTTCGACCTGATCATTCGCCCCAAGCTCGACTTCTTCGTGTCCCTGGGCTTCGAGCCCCGCAAGCTCGCCTCTATGCCCCTCCTCGCGCGCAGCCTGGACAAGCGCATCGTCCCCTGCATCCAGTTCCTCTGCGGCATCATCGGCATCAAAATCTTTCCTCTGCGGTATGTGCAGTGTCATGGGCACGCGCTTCCTCTAATTAGATCCTCCTTATAGTAAGATGAGCAATTTGAAGTGAAATGGATTGGGATAGCACTTGAGCTAATTTACATTAGCAATGGATAGGTGTACTGACTCCCAACCTAGCTAATTTTGCGAAAGACAAATTAGCATTAGCAAACTAAGTTAGTGGTCTAGTTACATGTGGGTATTGCCGGCTGGAAGCTGCAGAGGCTTGAGGAGGAGCTGAGGAGGTGAGCTGGTTAGGCCGTTTGGTCGTATTCGTGTGCCCGTGTTGTCGGCGGTGTCACCATGAGAGCCTAAGTGAGAGGGGAAAACCGGAGAAGTGAGTGGGAGAGGATTGAGGAAAAGTGCGCTTGCGATTGCGATCTACCGAGTGCCAGATCAAGTGGTGTCTATGGTGAGTGGTCACTGGTCAACCGACAACCGGTCAAGGACCTCAAGCTCAACTGCTCAAGGTATATAATTTGGAACTCATGTAGTATTATTTGTTAATTCAAGTAGTACATCTCTTTTATACAGCTATGTTTACTGAATTATTATTTAATATTTAGTATTATTTGCTAATTGTTATTTGTTAGATATTATGTAGTGTTAGATCTATTAGTGATGAATCCTACAATAGATTTACAAATTGCAGTTGTGAGGACAACTAAATAAGACTATGTTTATCAATTTATTTTAGTTCATTCAGCCCACCTTTTATTTTATTTTTGGCTTTGCCACTGTTTGTCACAAATAACTAAAATTCAAAAATTTCAACTAAAAGCCATAAGCCACAGCCATATCAAACATGCCCAATTTATCAGGCTTCCCTGCCGCAACACAGTCGAATAAAGGTTCATACCATAAACAACAGTTAAAACAATAACTTTTCACCAATCGTCCACTAAAGGTGAAAACGAAGTGGATAATTTCTATCTGATCAACCGAAGGTTCACGGAATGAATATGAAAGAGATAAATAGACATTCGGCACTATCTATATCTGACTTCAAGGAAAAAATATAAAATAAGATACAAGATAAGTGATATTAGTTCATATATATCCATATGTTAAATGATATGAGAAAGTTTGTTGTAACTTCACTTAAGAATAAAATAATATAAATGAATTATCACATCTAAACATGCAAAAAAAATATTAAGTACTTTTATTTTGATACCTCGGTGATTATATCTCTGGTTTACTCTATTCACACCCTACTGACTAATGCCCTGTGTAAAGAAACATATAATTTTATTCCGACCAACCATCTAAAATCTTACGAAACGAATACAGAATGGAAAAATAGATATCCGGTATTATCCATATCTGACTCTGATTCCAAGACAACAATACGGAATAGAATACAAGATAAATGATATTTGTCTGTATCCGTTTTGATTACATCCCTATCGTCCACCAGCAACCAAATCAATGATGGACATCCATAAATCAACGCAAAATCAAATGACGCAGAATTCCGGCAAAGAAGGATAGACGATCATCCTCAGACAAATAGTAGAAGCTCTATCAGCAGAGTGCAAAGATGATTACACAATCTTAGGGTATAATCCGATCGCATATAACTGAACATAACGCTAACATTGTCCCAAATCATTAACCATCCAGCAACACAACACAGTGCCCCAGACAACCTCCTCAAACCACCTAGTAAAACCGGCACATGCCTACGGTATATCAACAATAAAATCTCACCCGTGCGGAACACGACATGTCCTGGGCAGTTCAATGGAAAATACTGCATCAACCAACACCAGCGCAATGGACCAGTGCGCAACAGTTTTACTGCTGCTTGCACTCCGCTGGTTGCTCAGCGTTCCCTTGGGCCCCACCCTTCGGCGGTAACTGGTGAAGATATACCATGAGTTATATAAGATTACATTACTAACTGGAACCAAGGCAAGTGAATATTAGTCATTTGAGATCAGTGTATAACATGTACCTTGGGTTTGCCCGCTGGCTGCTCATACAATTACAAAAGAAATGTATTAGTAAGGTCAATTAAACATGGTAATTTGGAAGCAAGCAGAAATAGGTTCTATGACGGCATAAGACTACCTTCTTCTTTGGTTTGTTTTCTTCTTCCTCGTCCTCATCCTCATCTTCATCCTCATCCTCATCCTCATCCTCATCATCGTCCTCGTCATCCTCATCACCATCTTCCGTGTCCTCAAAATCCTCAGCTTGCACAGCCTCGCCGGTAAACCAGGAAACAGCATGAGGGATGATCTTATCCCTTATGGTGGTCCTAAAAGTCAAATTTCAATAAAAAAAATCAGCAAGAGCAATATGTCACAAACCATAACATAGCATCACCAGGTGTGACAGATACAGCATTGCATGGCAAATGATGATGATCTGCACTTACCCAATGTCATAATCATGCTCCATTTGACCCTGAAGCTCATCAGCCTACATCACAGATTGAAAGAACAAGTTTCCTATGAAACAATGCAAGAAGTGATATCCCTTTAAGTTGAACAACAAATCTTAACATACAGTATCTTCATCAATGTCTTCATCATCATCAGGTACTTGCGGGGGACTGAAAAAGTTGAAGAAGCTCTCACAATCTTCAGTCTTAGTAATAGGTTTCGCATTCTTTGAACCTTTCTTGGGTTTCTTTTTGAGAATTTTCTGTGTAAGGTTTTTTCCAGGGTACCACTCAATTTCAGTCCTGCAGAGCACAGAATGTGTGAGTCTAATAAGGCATGCATATACAGGTATCGACATAGGATGGAGAATGAGAACCTTATACATGAAAACAATAACAAAGTACAAAAATACCAACCCAATTGCTTTTTCCAAAATCGGTTCATCTTCATCAACCATATGATAGGTTTTTGTTAGGATTGAGTTCTTGAAGAAAGGGTTTGTATCAAAGAAAAATTCCAGCTTGAAACCCTTGGGGTTGTCGATTCTAGACCACTTGATATCTTTTAGATATTTCAATGCAGCCTCATCACGCTCTTGGATCTAAATTTAAGCAATAATCAAGTCAACGATATAGCAATGCATCAAAAAATCCAGGTAGAAAGGATAGCATACTCAGCAATACCTCCTCCAACAGCACTTCATTTGTTTTCATAGCAGTAAGCCAAAAATCTGGGACACCTTTAGCTGAAAAAAAGGTTTAATCACAAATCAGAATGGGAACTGCACAAGAGTTCAAGTAAAACTTTGATTTGATAGTTGATACCATCTTCATCTTTCCCCTTGGCAGCATTTTCGCTGGTCGGTTCATCACTGACACCATCAACCTCCACAACTCCATTTACAATGTCATACCTCTGAGAAAACACAAAATGGGAGAATTCAGCAATTTGCACAAAAAGAAATGGTAAGAGTTAGATCTTTTCATGCATTCACATGAAACAGTATAAAACATAGAACATAAAGAACAAGTGTACCTTCGTGTACAATGGCTCATAAAGCTTCTGGTACTTAGCTTCAAGCACAGCTCGCTCTTCAAAAAACTTTGCCTCAATCTCATCATGTTGGCTCTGCATTATTACAGAGAAAAAGTTGGATCTCTGAGGAAGTTACAACACATGGGGTAAAATGCAAAATTTATGTAGGACATTGGTAAACTCTGATCCATCAACTATGTACTAGAAATGGTATTATACAAAATTATCAGAGTAGTTCGCCATGGATAATAGATCTGACATAGGACAGAATGGAAGAAAAATGGAAGGAACCAGTCACAGGTTGACTGCACAAACAAGTATCAGGGAATAGAAACAATAGGAATGAAGTAGCTTGCATAAAGAGGAACTGCACTAATTCAGCAATAGATGAATGGAAGAAGTAGAAACAATAAAGGACAACTTTTGAATCATATGATCCAGCAGCTCAACCAGGCAAATGTTTATAGTTCTAAAACAGACCAACAGACATAAACAAAACTCCTCTCGAGCCTATACAAAATACAAAAGCTTGGATCACTCTTCCCTGTGAGGCAAAGACATCACCTTAGGTGGTTATATGTTTTAGTAATGAGATTTAAATGATGAAATCTTAGAGGTTGCTTAGTTCACATGAAGATGTTTCATACATCTAATTCCAAAGCTATAGTACCCTTGGTAGTGCGGTAGAATATTAAGATGGGAGTGTTGAATCCCAAAAAATATCTTTTCAATTCATATTTGATCTCCTGGTTATTTTGCCTTTACCCTCTTAAGGATTCAGTATTCTCCTTCCTTACTCCATAGCCTTCACTCATCAAGACACAAGAAAATGTATGGATAGGCCTAACTAAGCAAGAGATAGGTTTTTTATTCAAGTCAACAAAGTCTACCAAAAGAGAAGGTAATCTTATCTAAGAACATCTAAGCAAGTATATTTTTTTTAAAAAGGACAAAACTTCTTTAAACCTAGTAATAAAATAGGAAGAATGTGGGGTGCCATTAACAGTCAACAGAAACCACAATGAATCAAACACGCTTAAGGAATATCTCCACTTGATTGATCCACAATGAACATTCTACTCTCAACATCACTTCATGAGTTATTTTCATATCCAATAGCAGTAAAGTAACTAAAAAAAGCAGACCTAGTAAATCTTACACCATATATATAGCATGCTGATATCCTGCAAGTTCAACAGGTCATTTTAATGTTGCCCATCAACTATAATTACAGTCAAATCAACAAATGGCAAGAGCTGAATACTTTTTTTTTAACATATCAGAAGTTAATAAAGCCTGATCAATCCAATCCATCAACAAGTTGTGGTCCCTTAAAGAGAATGTAGCACACATGTAATACTTGGATTATTTTTTTAGCTAACAGTACAGAACTAAGGTCATTAAGCCATTAACTAAAAAACAGTAGGGCTGACAAACCTAACTTATGCCATCCTTACAAATCATTGCCCCGAACAGAAGCCAAATCTAACAACTATACCATTTCATTTCAATTTCTGCACTTCATCCGGATTATATTCTGGCACAAGGACATCAGCAAAGAAAATCACATAGCAAT
This sequence comes from Melocanna baccifera, assembly GCA_036346265.1. Taxonomy (NCBI): domain Eukaryota; kingdom Viridiplantae; phylum Streptophyta; class Magnoliopsida; order Poales; family Poaceae; genus Melocanna; species Melocanna baccifera. The sequence goes on along the minus strand of CM070692.1, from coordinate 26,341,054 downwards.
GGTAAAATTAAAGGTAGGGAAAATCCTAGTCGACCTGGATCTCCCTCAAAAACTCAACACGCTTCCTGACATTGGGCGAGAGCGTCTGAAGCACGTCGGCGTGCTGACCCGCTAAGCTCTGCAGCTTGTCCTGTAACCAAATCAGATCACAGAAATGAAAACCACAGGAAATCACAAACAGAAATGGAATGAAAAAAATTCCACCGACCATCACAACCCAACATAAAACAACCGAACGTGCCGGAATCGAATAGCAATTGCGTACAACACTCAAGTATAAGCCAAATCAATGTACCTTTAGGGCATTGACGAGGCCGGCGCGGTCCTCGGCGCTGAGAGCTGCAGGCAAACCACACGTGAACGCGGATCGATTAGGGAAATGGTAAGGGGGAGGGGATACGACAGGGTGGCTCGGAAGTTACCCGCGGCGGCGGCGGGGAGGGAGGTGTTGAGGTCGGAGAGGTCCAGGTTCTCCTTCTCGCCGCCCATCGCCGGAGCTCCGATGAGGCCTGCTTCGTCTTCGACTTGGACTTCGCCGCGGCGCCGCCGAGGAGGGGGGAAGGAGCCCTAGGAGAGGGGGATGGGCGGCGAGAACGCGAAGAGAGAGATGGGAAGCCACTAAAACCCTACTCTCTCTGGGTTATAAGGGCATCTCGCGTAGGAGGTGCGTGCTTTTTGAATTTTTTTAAATGATCTATTTTTTTATTCTGAATTACTGAATTATATTTATGTTTTTTTAGTTTTAGCCATATATCGCTCCACAGTTAGATAATTTGAGTCAGTCGTTCAACCATTAAATGATATGTCACCAGGTCACCCAACAGTTGAGCGACTAGTCAATGTCGCCTAATGGCTCGGTGACAAGCCTCTAGTCACGCCAACCGGGTTGAGCAACTAGTCTAAGTCATCTAACGGTTGAGCGATTTAAAATAATGATATTATTATTTTATTAATCTGATGGAAATAATAGTGAGGGAGTAAATAACAATTCTTATTGGTAATAAATTTAGCAAATCTTGTTTGTATGTTCTTATTTAAAAAAAGATAAACAATGTCGGTTATTTCATTTGTGATTTTCGTAGATTCTTTAAGGGTACGAAATCTGTTAGACTCGCAATAATATTTTGTAATCGCTGTTATTGTTGTAGTGCGATAAATTTTCGAAGAATTTTGTGAGAACGATTGAGGTCATAATGATTTATAAGTACGAAAATAAGTAATATTGTAATACACAAGGGAATTCATACACAATTATACCATAGTAACTACGAAGTAAAATATGTATACAGCAAATGCAAGTACAAAAAGGTCCCTATGCACCACCCGCCACACCACCCGTAGCACCTCCATCGTTGTCACCACGTCCCACCTTGGTTGATGCCTGCCAGTACGGCCCCGTTGGCCTTCACAGCACGGTGTCGGCACCCCGACAGGGTGAGGCGGTTAGGAGCCCTATTGACCTATGCTCCCAAGGCCTCGGGGGTTGACTTCACCCATGCCTACGTCGGTACTGGGGCACCACTGAGCTGTAACTCGGAAAGAACCTCGACGGGTGCAGGCTCACATGCTCCCCTGACCTCCACCGAGTCGCCCACAAGGAAGTCACTCGCGTCCACCGGGGGATCCTCGTGAGGGGATAGCTGAACTTCAGGGTGGGTCGCGGTACCTGCAAGATGGATATTATTTATTCATGCAATGTATCGACGCGAACAAACCTGAAGTGACAAAACGTACCTTTCACGTGGGCCATGGCGTGCAGCCAACTGTTATACCCACCTTGCCTAAGCATCTGAGGGTACAACGTGTGCTACCCTGACGTTGCATGGTAAGGTTCCAAGAATGACGACTATGCTAGTGTGTACGGACGTGCTTACGCTAACCCTTCGGCCTGGCTCGGTGGCGGCGGCGGCCAAGGGTAGCCACGTGCCCACCTTGACCCTCCACGGGGTCTACTATCGGAGTTGCAAGGCATGGCAACCACGGCGTATGCGTTGACGTGGCCACTTTCGAAAAATATCCTACACGACGTCAAGACCATGATACGCTTGAACGCACAATGGACCCAATGGATAACCTGAAGCAGCTTGTCGTGCGCCACCTCCAAACCGTGGGTGACCCTGTCCATGATCGACCCAGTGTCCCTCGCAATCCTGGTAGCGATGTTCGTCTATAAGAAGTAGAAGAGAGTGTCAAACTTGTAATTGTGGTAACCATACTTAGACATTTCGAAACATGAGAATATGAACCACGAGGGATAAGTTCCGTGCCAAGTGTACAGGGTACGCGTCGGTCGGTGCAGGTACATGAGCGGGGGGAGAGTCAATGACATGCACCAGTCTGGTGCATGTCTGCGAAGCATACCAGTATAGATACTTGTTGTACACACTGGGGTCGTACGGTGTAACCTCCTGCACGAAGTCCTCAAGGGCCTCCTCCCACTTCTACACCTACTACGCCATCTTCGCTGTCCAGTTCATTATGTTGCTAGCCCTCCTATTATGCCTGTAAAATGTGCCATTACAATTAGAAAGGCATTGTAATAGAACTCAAAATAAATTTAGGGACGTATTGTGTATAACTCACACTTGGACCGAGTCAGGCGCTCAAGGCCCAACAGGGACTGAAACAACCTAGCGGAGGCCGAACTGACGCATCAACCTATGCACCACGTAGTTCTTGACAAACACGTCGAAGATGAGCTTCTTTCGTGTCAGCCAGTACGCATGGTTGCGCCAGCATAGTGAGAACAGCCCCCGGGGAACTCGGTCCTCTATCTCCTAAGCTGAGTACGGCTCCCAGCGCACGTCGTCAGCGGTGAGATGATTAAGATGCTCGATGAAGTTGTCGTACACATGAGTGATCTGCAGGTGTGGCAGTTCGAATATTATGGTGTTTTTGTTGCACTATCTTTCTTATATAATATACTACTATTTATCAGCTATTTCTATTAATTATTATTATTTATCAATCACTACTATTTATCAGATACAACAAAAAACCATTAGCAAAAAAACAAGCCCTTATTCTATGAGGAAAAAAGTTCGTCTTCTGCCATTTCTCCTCTTCCTAATTCCCCGGGCCGGGCCGGGCCGAGGAACGTGTCATGCTGATAATCCTCACGGCCCAGTTCGTCTCACCGAAGCAGCTGTGAACTGTGTTGAGCACTTGGTCGCTCTGCAGGTCCGATCAGTCGTGCGGCGGCGCGGCGGCACTCGGCATAGACGGAACGAGCGAGCGCCGGGGGATGGAGGCTGTGCTGCGGGGGATCGGGGCGAAGCTGGCGGAGCGCCGGGAGAAGGTGACCAGCGCGCTGTTGCTGGGCTCGTTCGTGGCGCTGGGGGTGCGGTCGTCGGAGCAGCAGCGCGAGATCGATGACCTGGAGGCGCAAAAGTCGTCCCTCCGCGCCGCCAACGCCTCCATGTCCTCCACCATGTGGGCCTGGAGGGAGGAGCTCTTCGCCCTCGCCGCCGCGTCCTCCCCGCCCATCTCCGCCGCCCGCCTCCGCGACATCTACGGTGAGGAGGAGCCCGCCCCGCCCGCGCCCAAGCAACCAGGTGGGCACCTCACTGCTTCCTGTAATAATTATTCCCTACTAAATTTACAGATCGCGTGTTCTAGTTATACTTTTATAGGGGCTGATGCCAATCTGAACTTGAAATAGATTCGTGGGTTGCAACGTTAAAGCCATGTTTGAGAAAACTGCTTGTAGATCGTTAATCTGTTCATGCTTTGGTTATACATGTACATGTCTAAATCAACTTAAGCAGTGGCGAAGCCAGGAGAAAAATGGAGGGTGGGCTCAAAGGACCTAGCCCCTTCTGCAAGTTTGCTTTTTTCGGTTTGACATATGAATAGAAGAATCTTTCGGGATCAAGCATACATTGCAGATAAACAATTACGAGCTGACGATGCATCTCAAGCAGGCTCAGCAGAACAATTCTATGCCCGAGCATTTCAATTCTGACGTCTTCTAACTTAGCTGCAGGGTGATGCCCTTTGGATTAATAATCTATGAAGATGTCTTATGTTATGAGTGGGATTTACCTACTGCCTCTGGGATAGATGGAGGATTCGCCCATGCATAGGTCCAAGATTTTCATGCTACATGTGTTGATTTAAATGTGTTATTTTGATACTATTTGCGATTCAATATATAACAATAGTTTTTAAGCTGTTCTTGCGTGGCTCTCATCAGAATCCAGAAACGCTCATGCTCCATGATATGTATTCTTAATATTGATGTGATTGATGCACACAAATATGGGAAGACCTATGCTCGGTTTGAAATGTAGGAATTTTACACAAATAATTCCAAAAACGATTTTAGAGCTCAAATTTATCATACCATACACAGGTTTATAGTTGAGAATGATATTAGTTGAAAAATACCTATGCAGAATTTGTTTCTCCATGTTCTACAAACCTATGAATAAATTTACAGTTACTTTTACTTGATATTCTATGCAACTTTGAGACCGAGAGGAGTTAAGAGATAAGTGTTGAGATTTGATAGATGTTTAATGACCTTCATCTAGCTCACTCCCTCTTTTGGTGGTTGAAGTGACTCAGTGTTGGTTAGGCTCAACCAACTCATGACAGGACTGCTCATCTAAACTACTACATGGGCCGAACAGCCCAAACCTCTCCCTCAACTCATCTTGAACCTCTAGACAGACAGCCGCTTCCTCTCTCCTCCAAGAGTGACATCCAGCCGGAGCTCGCTCCCTAAACCTCTTGAATCACAGCATCGGTAAAAGAGTGTCCTAGGGGTGTGGCAGGTGGAGCCTGGGCAAGTGCCCATGCTGCCTAGAGGGTTGGCTCCGCGCCTCCGACCCTACCTCCGGGTGACCTGGGAGTGCTGAGGCTGGTGGCCGGCTGGCCGATCGGCGAGCGGGGAGGGGGCTTCCTCCAGCGGAGATTAGGTTGAAGCCTGACTAGGGGTGGGTTTTTTTTGGGCTGACACTTATGGCTTATGGCTATGGTTTTTGAATTTTAGCCTATTTGTGAGAGGCAGTATGCAGAGAGAAATAGTTGCATGCGATTTTGACCAGTACAACTGAACTTAGTACAGTTTGTACTACAATTTATCTATAGACTTCGTCTTAAAAAAACGTACCATTTAATGGCGCATCACCGTTCATCCGTACAAAAGCTATAAACACTTCCGAATCGAGCCTAAGCCCCCGAGCGCGCGCGCGCTGGATTCGCCCATGAAAAGGCTGCGAAGGCCTTATTTTGGGTTGTTTTTACAAAGGTTGGCTGTGGTCATTATTTTGGTAAGGATAACATTCACTTCACTTCACTTGCTGTAACGTAGTGTTGATTAATAGGCAGCAAAATGGTGTCGGAGATGTTGCATTTATTTTAACACAGTGGATAACGAAACAAGGCTTGACCAGAACTGTTATTGTAGTTGTGTTTATGTTTCGTACTGCATCATTTTATACCTTCTATTAGTATAATTTTACTGAAAAAAATTCATGTTCAATTGGCATTATTGAATGACATAGTGCTTGATGGTCTCATTTTTTACATTGTGTACATTATGCTCTTGTTCATATTGATTATTGAATGACAAGTGATGCTAGTAGCTCAAAATGCTAACGTGGGGGGTTCATTGTACACAATCTGTATGTTTTGCTTTTCTTCACGAATTGGGTATCTTCATGAATTAGGTGGTTAAAGATGGTTGGATCACCTTGCACCAGTTGTCTGGTACTGGTACTGATATGCGAAAGGAATTTCTTTGAACTTATATTTTCTGTCATAACTCAGAATTCATCATGTGAATATGTGACCCATTATATGATGTCCAAGTTTGTATCATTTTATATGATGATAGACAAAAGAGGAGAATAGGAATTATGTATAGGCTGTTGGCATCAATTGTGTGTATCTTTTTTATATTGATGAAGTGTGTGTAAGCTATTATTGAATTCACTGCATTTAACTGGTCCTCAAGCATGTCGTAATTTGCATATAATTGCATGTGTTGCCTTAATGATCCATGTTACAAACTGGTGTGCTCTTCATGGTGAATTGGTGATTATAGGCGTTTGCATCTTAGAACTGTTGAATTGAAGTATTTGGCTGACAACTTCACAGCTTTGCATCAATGTACATTGCTTAGATCAAAAGAATAAGGAAAATGTCTTTGTGCAGTTTTCGTCAAGCAGTTTTTATTGTAAATTGTCAATGTATCATGGTGGTAATAAAAGTATTGCCCTTTTCAATATGCAGGATCAGATGCCGAGGAGGAATCAATTTCCATAGCATGAACTATTTTCCAATGCGTGTTGTTTTGCATTATCAGATAGCACTAGTCCCTGAAGGTGATAATGTTTTGTTAGACAATCCTGAGTAATTCTGCACTGAGCTGCAAACAAAAATTTCATCGACTTAACGTAAGGAACAGTGTTGTCTCATGTGCTGCTTTTCAATTCTATATAGTGAGCTGGTGACGGGTATGGGCATTTTACGGAGTTCAAATGTTGTCCTTCCTCTTTTAGTTCCTATCTGCACACTTACACACAGGAACGATGCAGCGATAGTTTTTTCTTCACGTACCAATCTAATTTTATGTCTTGTCCGTTTTATCTGGAAATCAGGATCGATAACATGCTGAATTCTTCAGGCTGAATGCTCTCGTGTATGCTTTATTGCTTGTCCAGTTGCTCTCAAAACATCTGTCTGCCACTCTGCGTGCTTTAGGCTATTCTATATGCAGGTAAAGACAGGTACCAATGAACAAAAGCAAGTTATGTTGCCTAAACGAAAAATGAACACGTACAGATTTTAACCATACTGCCATCTACAAAATGACGAAGGTGCAGACATCAACGTGCTTGCCTCCTAACGCCGTGGTCCGAATTATGCATTTTCCCCTAAAAAAACATGCATTTTGCGCATTTGAAAGTGCTACAAGGTAGTAGCAAGGTGCTATGTAATACTCTAGAAGATTACATTTAACAATAGCCAAGTAGCATGTTTCTTTATTAAACATAATAGTCAAGTAGGCAATAAGATAGTGAAAGTGCAGGTGGAGCTGCCTGAGGAGCATTACTCTGATCTACTGTGCTTTTTAGAGCTTAGAAGTGAGTAAGAGAAGACCATGGAGGAAGAGGAGGGGAGGGGAGGGATCCCTTCTGCTCAAATCATCGTCGCCGCCTGAAACTGAAGGTTCTTTAGAGGAACACATAGCCAGCAAGGTTCAAGAAAGCGCTAGACAGGCGGTGGCTCAGCGCCTAGCGCCGCGGACTAGGCGGTGCTCAGGTGGCGCCTAGGTGGCCGGCTTAGCTACGGTGCAAATAAGTGCAAAACAAGAATAATATGATGAATTGAACAAGCATCAGGCATCAAATTGAGCAAAATAGAAGGATAATTACCTGAAGAAGCAAGATATGGCAATTTGATGTAGTTATGTATATTATCTCTCCTCCAAAAGCTTGATGTAAACATGTATGCAATCAAAAAATCATGTAAACCTGCATATTTAATCAATGATGAGTTATTTTACTATTGTGTGAAAAAGAATGTATGAATGATTGATGAATAAATGAAAGTATGAAACATATATATGTATGCAGTTACACATCTCAAAGACTTCTATGATTTAATTAGCACCATGCCAATTATAAACTGATTCTAAATGAACAAAGGATCATAATACTCAAACAACATCAATATTCACACATGATATTGTGTAAAAAGTTCATACATATCAACATATGTTAGCAAAAGAGATAACAACATAGAGTTATAGACAGTAGACACCACAAAGAAATATACTATTGCATGTTGCAGCTTAAATATGCAGATTTTGCAATACAACAACAGTTGATGCATATAGATCCTTAAGCTTTAAGGTGCAGCGACTAGGTCCTTAGCCAATTGGAGCAGAGAGGGGATAAGAGACACCGGAGCGCCTGTGGGCAGAGGAGAGCGCGGGAGGAGAAGAGAGGGGAGAGGGGAAGGCAGTTGTGCGGGAGAAGAAGGGGAGAGCCGATAGGGGAAGCGGTGGCATGGGAAAAGAGAGGGAGAGGGGAAGGCGGCGGCGCGGGGCTAGAGAAGAGAGGGCATAGGGGAAGGCGACGGCATAGAACCGGAGGAGAGAGGAAAGAAGAAGGCTGCTGCATTGGACTGGAGAAGAGAAGGGATGAGAGTACCTCGATTCGATGGCGGCGAGGTCGACTCATTGGCGAAGATGGCGATTCGGAGGCGGTGAGGTCGATTCGGTAGCGGGGGAGGCGCGACGTGGGAGCCCAAAGCCCTGAACCCTAGCGCGACAACTGGATCTAGATGGCGTCAGGGCGGTCGGCCGCTGTGCCTTCTTATCTTTCCACCTCGGCAACGCTTCACGCCGCCTCGCCTACAGCCACCGAGCACCGCCAATAACTAGCTTTGACCGCCTAGCCGGTCCTAGGCGGCCCTCCCACCTTGGCCAAAATCACGGCGCCAGGCCACCGCCGAACGCCTAGAGCGATTTCTGGAACCTTGATAGCCAGTGATATCACCCAGGTGAGGTGGATTCTCTACTATTTGTTTTTTTGAACTTTTTCCCCTTTTCAGTTATTGCTTGTTTTTGTGTATTAGTTTTGATTTGAACTGCCACATATGAATTTATGCTGGTTGAAGAATTAGGAACATCATGGTCAATCTTCCTCCTTGCCCCCTCTCTGTGGTGTGGATGGCTGGATTGTGGCTGTGCTTACCTTATGGTTTGGCTCTGTGGGATGCTTGCCTTCGGTTTGGCTTTGTGGGATTGCTGGCTTTCGGTTTGGGCAATGAGAATAGGGATGGAATGCTTGCTCTCTTTGGTTGGCTTATATAACTGGAATGGAAGGCTGGCTCTGAGCTGGCCGTGAGGCGCTTGGCCTTATATCTCTCCCTCCCTCTGTGGTTGTTCCCTATCCAGAGCTCTCTCTCTGTTGGCGCTGTACAGTGGGTAATTTTGGGGCGATTCTTATGGACCCTTGGTCCATGGTATGGTTTTTGGCACTATTCTTCTTGTTTTCTACTGCTTGAGATAAGTCGGTAAAAATTAAATGGGCTGTGGGATTCGTTTTTCATCCGAATGATGAGACCCATTTTAAGTGAGAGACGCCAACCGGCCTCGAATGGTCTGGGAATCTCGATGGGCGCTATTTGATTCGGTGTTCTAAAGCTGGATGGGTTCTAACGGCAAAATATTATATTTCTTTTATTTTTGTTCAGTCTTTTTGGGTCTTCTGTCATTTGTTTTCTTCGCAATTAAAATAATGACGGTTGTTCTAGTTTAGCAAGTTGGATGTACTTGAAATTGTAATGCAGTTATTTATATCCTATTGTGAATGCAACTGATGTAATTGTAATTATTTAAGTTTCAGAGATGATGGCCTTGGTTGGAGATAGAAAGTTTTAATCGGATGTCATTTGAGATGTAAAATTATGTAATTCAGACGGTTATATTGATGTAATATGGATTGTGAACATTTTTATTTGATTCGAGGAACTATTTTAATTCTTGCTTGATGGATGGAATTAATTGCTGAAAAAGATTGCAAACGTTTCACTTGACATGTGTTGATTGGGAGCATGTCGAGAGGAATTCGTATTCGAAAATTGGTATTCAAGGTGGCACGTAAATTTTTAACTAAACTTGTCTTGAGGAAATGGTTTATTTATTCATTCTGCTTTTGCGTGAGAAAAAAAAATTCCATGCACAATTGCTTAATTAATCTTCATTAGCCTCACTTAGTCAGGAAAATTAGGGTTGCCGCAGAAGTGTGCTGCTTGAGGGCTACGTGTGCCACTGTCTTATTTCTGTTTGCCATGTCAGCCCAGTTTTCCCGGTCCCCGACAGTGAAAACTGCGCAGATTTTACCAGCCAAAACCCTTCCAGACGATGGCCAGGGCGAGGAGGCTGTCGCTGCATGCTGCTAGCGCTGCCTGCCTGTCGCCACCTTCGCTCCGTTGCAACAGCTGCCAGCTCGACGACGTTCGTTCTGCCTCGAATTGCTCCCGGCGTTTGCTTTATTAAGCGCGCGAACCTTAACATAGAGAGACACACCACCTCCCCCCGCGTCTATTTAGATGCTCGCACGACCGAGGAGAGCATAGGATAGGATACAATACAATACAAGCCCTCTCGCAAACTGAAGCCAACGGCATCAAACAACAGGGGCGGCGGCGGCGGCGGCGGCGGCGGCGGCGGCGGCGGCGGCATCGTCTTGAGATCCAGGGATCCTGCGCTTGTCGAAGGAAGGAGGCCAAGCCTCCTCGTTTGCCTCTGTCTGAGCCGTCGAGACTTGATCGGACGGCTCCGAAGGCGTAGAACGGCATTGGACGCATGCTGCCCGCTACGAAGGCAGAGCGGAGTCAGGTTCCAGCCGAGGAAGGGGGAGATCCCAGGCATCGTCACGTTCGACACGTAAGTAAAAGAAAGGAAGCATCGATCGCTGGCTTCATGTATTGATGTTGATCTCATATTCCACACGGTTTGTTGTGCAGGCGCTGGGCTGGGTGCGTGACTTGCGTCAAGATTGGTGACTGAGCGGCAGCTCGACGTGCGAGCATGGCGTTTCCGCAGGAAAGCGCCAATGCCGAGCCCCACAAGGCTGCCAGATCAGCGATCGAGGAGAGGGCGCCGTCGACCATGTCGTCCTCCTACGAGGACGCATACGAGCGCGCGAACTCGAGGCAGCACGTCGACGGTGCTGCCGTCGTGGACAGGCAGCCACCTCCGACGCAGCAGATGAACTGGCAACCGTCCGGCGCCGCCGCGGATGGCGACCCCGGCCGGATCCCGGCGGCGGTGTTCGAGCGGGACCCGTCGGAGTCCAACAAGGACTGGAGCATGATGTCCACGGACTCGGTGTTCGCGCTCCAGGTGGCGCCGTCCAGCGACTTCACCGGCTTCTTCCTCGCGCACCCGGAGCTCATGGACATCTCCACGCCGCCCCGCACCAGCGCCATCTCCGCCGACGAGGCCGTGCTGGCCCCGCACTTCGAGAGCATCCCGGGGCTGGGCGAGGCCACCATGAGCGGCAACCACTCCTTTGCCTTCCCAAAGTACGCATGCCCGGTGCCCATGCCCCTTATCTCTTGATGCACTTCACTACATGTTCACTTCCATAGCACATTCAGCGACTTCTCATTTCTCAACTAATGGACAACACTTGCGCGTGCAGTCTGATAGAGGATAAGAGGTACAGTTCCAAGAAGGCACAGGAGCAGCCGGCGTCTCCGCCAGCAATGGCAGCGACGATGACAGTGACGGCCGAGGCAGCTCCGGCAGAGGCAGACACGAGCAGCAAACCGGAGGTAGCTCCGGCGAAAGCAGCAGCAAAGGGCGGTTTGCTCTCGTGCTTTCCCTGCTGTTCTTCATAAGCGAATGCATCCAGTGGAGATGAAATAAAAGGCTTTGGAACAGCAGCAGCGGTTATGGCTAGGAAAAAAATATGCCGAATTCAGAATTGCAAACTTGCAATGGAATGGATGATATTCCTGCCATGGTGAGACTGATGAAGCACTTCAAGACATTTGCGCTGAACCGAGTATGTAATTGGAGAGGAAATGCTGCAATTCAAATTGTAAATATCTGAATACCTGTTGTAGATAGAGTACGAAATATAAGCAAAAGACCAGCCGAGGCATGGATCACTGCCTCACTGGTGGCAACTTGGAAGAAGGGATGGATCCTCTTGCCTAGAATCTGGAAGGCAGAGACGAGAGAACTTTGGCAACAAGAGCTTAGAGCGGAACATGATGGCCAGAGACTTAAAGGACGAAATCATGTATTGCAAGCACACACACTGGCTGGATCCAACAAGACAACAACGCAATGAGCAAGTTTTTTTGCCCCCTCAATGTGTTAAGTGTTTTTTAATAGATATCCTGTACTAGGTTGCATTCCTTTTGGTATATATTGTCCCCCCAGATGAATCCACTGCCCATTTCTGAGTGTATACAACCAGGCAAAGAACGGGTTCATCGAGTAAATTGTTGTTGGGCTTCAAGATGTAGGATTAATGTGCCTAAGTGGTTGCATGGCATTTCTCTATGCAAAAGGCACCACTTGCAAAATACGAAAACCAGTAAAATTTTCTTAGATAAGTAGATCATCATATGATCTGCTGGCAACGGACTTGCGATATAAACAAAGGTACATGCTAGGCCACTTTCTATTTATTCTGCAAAATAGAAGTGCAGTGTGGCTGAAAGGTTGCGAATAAAGGAGCAATTAAAATGCCAGATAACATAGAACCTTTTTTAGATGTGCATCTACATGTTCAATGCCATGACAAGCACGGGGATGGCACAGCAACAAAAGGATATCCTTGGCCATTTACATCATACAGAACAGGCTTAATGGTCTGGTACAATAGCGATGCCAAACAAATAAAATGGAAGCTCTTGATTAACTTCATGAATGCATACCTTTGAAGTAGGAGGCCTAACTACTGGCTGGAGACTGGCGCGCCATCTTCACTCTGCGCAGCTTCAATAGCCAGAGTTTTCTTAGCAACTTGTTTGGGAATATCAAGGTCATCTTCCATGCAACGTTGCAAGGGATGGGATAGCAGAATGCATATCTGACGAAACAGGACCCGTGCAAGCCCTTGACCAGTCTCAAAAATGTAGCCCTCATACTGGCTGACATGCTCAAGTGCGTCAACCAAAGAGTCATATACCTTTTGTGGACAGTTATCAGCAGTAGGCTTGTCATGGAGATATATTATGTCCATGGTGAAGTTCTTTTGCTTTACAGGCCACTGATGTTGAGGCTTAGTTGAGGACCGGCAGTAGATGAGTACCTGGAATGATCAGTTCTCACAGAAGTCAGGACAGAAGACATCACAATCAAATGCCCCCAATAACAGCACACACACAAAGTACTCCATAGAACACATTTTATATGCTTTTTCAACCTTCCCTTGACCTCAACCTGCCTGGCCTTTTCAGTTTAGAATTGTACTCGCATTTCAATTTTTGCACACCTTGAAACACAGTAAACCACTGTAATAAAAGAAGTGTATGGGGAAAAAATGGGTTCTAACTTCAAACCATGGAAACATAGAGGTGAAACAAACCAAGTGTGTGAGCCCATGGCCCATGAGATAACGCTATATTGGTTTAGTATAAGTGGAGTGGTTTTTACATTTAGGGCAATGTTGGCAAGCCTAAATGTTAGAATCCTGGCCCTTGGGGCTGTATGAATGGTATCAGAGGCTCAGAACATTCTTCACTCAACACAGGCAAATGGTACACCAGGTGGTGAACAAATACAACAGGCGAGCCAAGCGGTGTACAATTGCAGCACTGCACGCGTTGGCATACATAAGGGATGACAGTGCGCATACAATCACGAACCTTGGTACCTTCAGGGGAGGTAAATGTGGCATCCCACATGGCCACATCTGTGTGCACACAGGACAGTCCCATATTAGTTTTACACCAACCTGGATAAATATTTTGGCCGAGAAAGGGTCCTTGGGACATCAAAACAAGTTCCCAGCCAGAACCAGAAGTCATTAGGTGGTTTAGGGTTAAAGTGTTATGCTATGCTAGGACATTAGATGACAAGTTTTGGTGTGGATGACTTAGCCAACCCTGGCTGGGATTCACGTTCCCTTACAAGCAAACACATTGTTTCACACTATCCTTTGGACAACTATCGATGTTTGTTGGCCAATGGCCAGCTGGCCACAAGCTTAGAAACAGCTTTCTACTTCTGCCTGGCAATGGACTGGTTACCACTACTAACATAGCAGAAAATGTTACCAGCCATTAGTCAAAAACTCAAGATTCAGGTGACAGTACAAGCTTACCACTCTGAGTAGCCGGCCTTGCAATTCTGCTCTTTTCCCTTCCTGGTAAGCTATCTTGAAGAGCTGAGTGAGATCAGCCGTCGCGAATCTTGTTTCAGCAGCAGCCAGGGATTGGATTGCCTCCATTGCAGAACCAGCATCATTGCTGAACTCCTTCTTGACCTTAAATTGAGAATAAACCAATTCAATTCCCCAATCCATTATCACATTACATAATCAAAACAAGAAACTTACTCATAGTACTCAAAGCAAACTAATGAATAAGAAGGCACTAGCACATGCTATTCAATTGGAGAAATTTGAGGGTAATACTTGACTCAATTCCCAAGCTAAACAGTCTCCCTTCGTGTAGATTTCTCCATGTCTTCGAATTAGACTTACAAACATACAGTGACATACAGCATTCAAGAAATCAAGGTTTATAGTGACAGGCAAAAATACTCATCAAACATTTCTAGTTTTCTACACAAACAGTTAACCTAAAGCTCATGAGAAAAAGAGAGAAGGAACGCGAAATACAATCCAGTTTTGGAGTGGCAAAAATCCAAAGAGCCAAGTTTTGGAGTGGCAAATTTCCAATTTCATGTCTTGGAGTGGCATTCAAAGTGCCATCTTGTGGAGTGGCATATATCCAATTTTGCCAACCAAGAAATGGATGGATCAGGGTAGGTCAATACCAAGGAGACGGCCTCGCCGAGGGAAGCGAAGGCGAAGCGGTGGTCGGGGCACATGGTGAGCTTGCTGTGGACGAAGAGAAGCAGAGCCTGCTTGACGGCGTCCATCCGCTTCACCGGAGGCCGCGCAGCCCGGGGCCCCGAAGCCCCCGCGCCGGCCGCAGCCGCGGTGGGGCTAGCGCCGGCTGCCGGGGCGGGGGCGGGGCCGGTCTTCATCTCGGAGCGCGCCTCGAGGTCGACGTCGACGCAGAAGAGGATGTCCTCCAGGGGGAGGCGACTCGGCTGCAGCGAGAACCGCGGCGACGGTGCCGCGGCGGACGGCGAGTCGCCGTGGTGCGGCGCGGGGGGGTCCATCGGGACAGCGCGGCGTCGGGGCTCAGGCTCGCGTAGGCAGCCAGGCGCCGGAAGGCCAAAGGTTGCCCTCCATCCTTCGCCACTAAAAGCGCTTACATGAGACTCACTTGAGTGGGGCTTTTCAGTTCGATTTATATCAGTTAAAATTAAGTGTAAGTGTATATTATTTTATATTTTTTTATAAATAATTTAAAAACTATAAATCATAATTAAATGCTATAAGGCAAAACAAAAAAAAACATGTCTAGTGTTAGATCAGGAATTAAGGCTCAACAGGTTAATTTCATCCTCTGAGTAGAAATAATAATAGTAGTAAAATCGGTAAATAAGTCAGAAGTTTAAACTAAAATAAGTAGAGCCTAAGACTTATTCAGAAGATATATGGTTGGTTTATGACCAAAACTGCGTAGGCAAATTAAGGTCAATCAATTCATCCTTCTGTAGTAAATCGGGCTAAGACAGCTTTTTTTTTGTCAGTTATCTGATCAATTTCATGCATTCAACAAAAACTTATTTTGCTCGCATAAAAGAACATCTAATTTGAATATTGGAGCAAATTCGATTGTGGAGAGGCATTCAAATTGTAAAATCGTGTGTTTATTAGGATCATCAACACTTGCACACTAAAAAATATATTTATCACCACAAAATTTATCACTCCCTCAAGTCAGAAGAGTGTTGTGTTGGGATAGATGGAGTCAAATTTTCTAAACTATAACTTTCGATATCTTTTTAAATATTTAGATTGAATACTTAAAAATTTATTGGTAAATTTTTCTCGAAAAGTAATTTCATATTATTATAATTTTATTAGATTTGTAAAATATATTATAATAAAAATTAGTGTTGAAAATTATATTTTGGAGAGCATGTCAAATATCGAAAACGACGTTGTCCTATGACGGAAGGGAATAGTTGATAAGAAATTATATCTTCTCATTGTCGTGAAATACATAATGTTGGGTCGTGCTTTGATATGCCTATTATTTTCAGTTTTTTAAGGCTGTTTTTATAACTTTTCTACAATAACTAACTTTCAAAAGACATATCTTTTTAAGATGAAATTTATAAGTTTATTGTAGTACGTAATGTAGCGATTTTATTTATATATGGCACACGAGTTTTTGTTACTCTGTACTCGCTCCTACAAACAGTTCAAAAGGTATAAGCCACAGTCATAAGTCATAAACCGAAACAAAAAAGAACAGACCCTGTAGCATAAGCTATAGTGCAAAATGCACACATTACATGATGATTCAGGTCGATTGTTCTCTATGGTCCTCTTGAACGATGTCTCAAATGGGTCTCCATTGAGCTCAATCCTAACCTGAGCCGGGTGTCTCAGCTCCTCCATTGATCGATCTAAGCAAGCACACTGAATCATATCATCAGCACAAAATTCCATTGTCCCCCTTGCTATTCTCAGAGATCACCCATGCATTCATCTACCTACTTACGTACGTAAATCCCTCCCCCCTGCGAAGGTTAGCGGCGAGCCTCAGACGTACGACCACCGCCTGGCGACCCTGGGCAGCTGCCCGGGCTCACCAGCGAGCCGCTGTTGAACCCCCCATGTATCCTCGCCGTCGTCGAGACAATTCCAACCAGCGATTCCCGGGCAAGCCGCGTCGTGGGCTATGCTTCGTCTTGATGGGTCATGCCCTTACGTCTGGTCCTTGATGGCCCGCCTTGTGTCACCCAGCCGACGAGCCTATCTGTCCAGGCTTCCAAAATTTTTTGGCTCTGTCACTGTGTCCGGGCGCGGATCCAACGCACAACGACCCTGGGCGGCCGTCCGGGCATACCGGCGAGCCGCCGTTGAACCTCCATGTACCCTTGCTGTCATCCGAGACGATGCCAATCGGCGATTCCCGGGCAAACCGCATCATGGGTTGTGCTTTGCCTTGATGAGCCGTGCCCTTGCGTCTAGGCCTTGATGGCCTGCCTTGTGCCACTCAGCCGGCGAGCCCATCTGTCCGAGCTCCCAAAATTTTATGGCTCCGCCAATGCGTCCCTCTCAATCTCTGTGGACTGTGGAGGCGGAAGGGTCTGGTTGGTGGACCGCGACATAGGCCGGAAGTAGCTCGACCGGCGGAAGCTGCCCGCCGCCAGCTCGTCGGCGACGGGGGAGAGTCGTTGCTGCCGCGTTGATGAGCTACCTCCTCTCTGCCTGAGAAGTACGCGAGGCTGCTCGTCAGAAACGTCTCTTCCCGCGAGAGGTGGGAACCTCCCGTTTCCAAACTGGAAACTGCAAAGGGCCGGTTCGGTTTCAGGCTGTGGCTGAGGGATAATACTGCAGTTGTACTTAAACGGGACAAGCTAATTTTTGTGAGAAATGTTTGGGATAAAACAGTGTAGTGTACCTGTGCAAACCTCCAGCTAGATCTGAAAGCATGACTAGTTGGACAGGTAGATTACATGCTTGAATACATGAATGGAACATTAAGATTTAAGACATCCAATAGTCTAATTTACCGGTATGGCCGTTCTTTTACAGTGTGTTCATCACATAACAACAATCAATTGGGACTTTGACTAACCTTGTAAACTACTACTCACGAATCCTCATGCTTCAACTCCAGAGTCCACTTTTCTCCTAGTGTACACTGGAAATTTCTGAAAAAAAATTGTACACGTTTATGTGGTGGTTCTCTACGAAAGCTCTGGATGCTTTGTTGGGGGGCACGCTAACCTTCCGAAAATCATCTAAAATTTTTCCCCAGGAGAATAGAAGACGAATTGATTTACTGTACCGGTTTGACAATACTGTGGCCTTCAGAGTTCGGTTTTGCCGGGTTTTGTAGGCCTTTTCTTCCCTTGCCACCATTTCTTTACCACTTTTGACACCGTGTTCACATGCCCTTTCAATTTTTTCCCTGTGTCCTTGATCTGCTTCACAACTTGTTGTTTCAAATCTTTCTTTGCAGGATCCTTATCTTTTAGAACTTTTCCCTGAAAGGGGTACAGGAGGTATGCTTAAACGTTAAAAGTTAAAATAAACATATTTAGCTGAAAAGGTGCAAAATATTACCAAGTTCTTGGGAAAGTCATCCTCCTCATCTTCATCGTCATCTTCATAATCCTCTTCAGCACCAAAGTTGTTTTTCATCAGATCATCTCTAGAGTACATCTTCATGCTTGGGGCTCCCGGAATACCCTGTCATCATCAATAGTCTCTCGTGACAATTGAAACTTTGAATATACTTGAGTAAAGTTACACAGATTACAGCTAAAATACCAACCTCCATTGATCTCAATATCTTTTCCATCTCAGCATCTTTTGATGGCTTTGCAGCAAAGGGTTCTCCAGGGACCCGATCCTGAAATTTTTATGATTGATGTGTGCCAAAAATGACATGAAGATATTTATATACCAAAGCCTCACATCCTGATTTTTTTCATCAGCAGGTAATGAACTTTTACAAGCAAAGCATCCAAACATGTGTTATAATCATGTCCCAAATCATACCATAATTTTGTCAACTCCTAGATTTTATTGATACAGTTGCTATTAAACCTCTTTTTCCTTTCCCTTCCTAAGGTTTCTTGTAATATGTCTTACAATGACATTTGTATCAATGCGTTGTAACATGTAGTTCAGAAAAAACTGAAGTACAAATCAATAGATGCATTTTGTGGGGTACAGAATTGTAGAACTTGATACCACAGTTTAACTATCCCCTCTGGTCACAAATACATATCATTTTGGACATCAACATGGTCCCCAAAATGTCACTTTGACCACTAATTTCTATTGTAATATATTTATACAACCTAATAAAATTATGATATTATGAAAGCACTTTTCGAGACAAATCTATACATATGATTTTCATATATCCAATTTCGATATTTAAAAAGATAATGATAGCCAAAGTTTCGAAAGTTTGACTACACTTATCCCAAAACAACATATATTTGTGACTGGAGGGAGTATATCTGAGTCAAATGAACCATCGCGAAACTAAAACAGGCCTTGCTAACCTATATCAAACTTAGGGATAGTAAAAATAACAGCTAAAGCTCGACTTCAGACTAGTAACACATTCATGCTCACATTCTACATGATCCATCTCAAGCCCCCCTTTCTTTTGCTGCTATCTTCCAAATGCAAATACCCAAAATGAAGCCATCTAACATATTCCCTGATCGATCATCGCCATAAGAAGTGCTATTCATAAGTAATGACAAATTCAAAAGGGCAGATACAAGAAGGGAAGGGCTCACTTTTGGAACTGGTGGTGGATCCACCGAACATGCTTCGGAAAGATCTTTGCAGAGAAATTTCATCAGCTGATCAACTGAAGGCCTGTTTTTGTAGACAAACTCAGCAACATCGGTATCAGCATACCCCATCACCTGCAATGGATTTAGTTCAATGGAGCACATCGGCACAAGCACACAAAAATCAATAGAAACAATAGTGTTGCCTTAGTACTTAAAAACTATTAACAATCTAGAAAGAAAACTTCAACAAATGCTATGCATGATTAACATAGTGAAAACATTTATTATCCATTCCAGGTGCATTATCATAATATTATTTACTCGACACCTCTAGAAGAAGTCAACATATCTTGTGAAATATGTTCATAAATTCTATATATTGTAATGAATAATCAATTAGCTAAGCATTAATCTTCACCTCTTGGCATGCACGCTCAATGGTCTTGCATTCTGAATTACAATGCCCCTCCTCATCTTGCTCAACAAGCTGCAAAATACTTTCTATGTATTAGAATGACACTGAGATGATACATTTGTGCAGTTATCAATAAATCTAACCACAAAGCTGCGACCAAGCAGAATCAACTGGTACACTTTAATATGACTAGCAGTCATACATATCATTCGTATTATCTTGGAGGGCACTATTAAGTCTACTATTGAAGATTCGAAGGTCAGCTCCGTTTGGAATAAAGTTTTAATGGTGTTTGTAAGGGGAAAATTGAACTAGCTAAGTAGCTATAAATACATTAACCAAGGAAAGCAAAGGAAGCCTGAATAGAAGCAAGACGTCCACATAAGAAATTCAATTACATCGCCGAGTTCATAATAAGGAACTTCCTAAAATGACCATCCAGTTCACACTGTCAATTCAATTTTATACGTGTTTGATCACTGTTTAGTTTCATTTGTATAGCTCAGTTACTTGTTTTTTGGTGATAAGTTAAACAGATTATTCAATCAGAATGCTATTACTTGAGAAGTTTTTTGGTGTTGCATTTAGTGGTGGTGACGTCGATTTCATAGCATTTTGGAGCGTGAAGGTGCATCAACAATACATGTATATGGGGCAATTTTCTCCCCAGTGGCCAGAGGCAACTAGAGCAATTCTGTTTGCAGATTTAGCCAGCATCGACACGCAGCACGAATCCACATCAACTCCAGCTAAGACAGGTTGCCAATTTACCTCAAGCTTGTTGCCTTTCTCGACGATATCGATCCGGAGAATCCAGTCCGCCTCCTGCTTCTTCAGGTTGCACACATTCTCCGCGATCTCGATGATCTCAATCTCCGGGACCTGCACACACACACACACACCCCAACTCATCAACGCACCACCCAACCAGCGCTTCAAAATTGCCGAAACCAGACGCGGAGCAGCAGTACCTTCCTGGCGGGCGGGAGCGCCTGCTGCTTCTTGGCGACCTGCGCGGAGATCTCGCGCGCGATCCGCTCGCAGACCTGGCACCGGATGTAGGGGATGTCCTCCCGCCTCGCGGCCGTGGCCGGCTTCTTCTGCCCCGCCGCCGCGGCGCCAGGTTGGAGGAGGACGGCCGCGAGCGCGACGGCCAAGGCCACGGCAACCACGGCGGTTCTCGCCATCTCTCTCCTCGCTCGTTCTGCTAGCTGCTGCACTGGTGCGTGCGGGGTTGGGCAGGCAGACTTGAAGCGGTGCGGGGTTGCCTTGCCTATGTGGCGGGTGAGTTCCGCGCCGTCCGTTGGTACACGAACGCGTGATCGGAGGGCGGGGGAACGCTCTGGGGGTGTACCGACCAATGGGAGGAGACCAGGTAGGATGCGTGACGTGGTTCGCGGCAGTGCGGCGTGGCTCGGGTTCGGAAGCGGAGGCGAGTGCTTGCCCTAGCCCAGGAGAAACACGGGAACGCGGCCGCGTTTAGCTGGCCCGTCGGCCACGGCCCGGATGATAGCAAATCGTGAGTGCTCGGGGGAGCGGTCGGCATAGCAGGCCGCGGTTCCGTCCGGGCCCGGTAGCCGACGGTATCGGCAGCCGTGCTGGCCCGGGCCGCGCCCGCGCGGCAACGCCTGGGCCCGGAGTTATGACCCGCGCGCGCGCCACGCGGATGCGACTAGCGATGACTACCAGCTGATTCGCCTGGTGCAGTGGACTCCTGATCAGCACACAGTGAGATATAAATTCAAAAGAAAACAACGTAGAGAGATTTAGGGGTGTTTGTATTTGTTACGAATGATGGGTTTTTAGCTTAAAAATAAATAGTAATGGTTGAAATAAGTGATTTTTATAAAGAAAAGGCGAGTAGTGAGAAAAGTGAAGTAGAAATGCAGTGTGAGATGGGGGCGAGAGGAGTAGAGTGTTTATGCTCTTATGACTCCTATCTTATCTTTGAAACGAGACGAAAGTGAGAGAAGCAGATAAATCGTTTTAAAAACTTAGTTGTTTATATTGATTTTTGACTTCTCTAAATAAAAATCAGAGATAGAACCTAATAAGAACACTATATATACCTGTGGTACTAATTTAACGTGCCTTATATTCCACGGGAGCCACACTAATGTTTCGTTGGATTTTATTTGGCACGCCGACACACTATTTGTCGATGTTGCATGAAAAGAATTGTTTTCAGACAAAATGAACTCATGGTGTAAAATCAATGGATGGATCAATGGTGTAAAAAAAGTACCCTTTTATATGAAACTCATGGTGTAAAATCAATGGATGGATCACCATGCAATTTTGTGCTTGGATGAGCTACAGCCGAGGGCTGCATATAGGTGTATGAATTGGATTTGCGACACCTGCTGCAATCCAAATGATGGATCACCATGCACAATGTCGTTCCTTAAATTATACACAAGGATAGCATACCCTAGAATTAACATGATACACGCAAGCACTCAAACATATCATAGTCATACTATAGAGTTAATATGTATTGAATTCGCAAGATGCAAAGCCTGCTGCAAATCCAAATGATAGATTTCTATGAGCATTGTGCTTCATTAAATTACATATAAGCATTACATAGGCACACCGCTAGCATTAATATGTATTGTATTTTCGACATTTGACTTCCAACACTTTGTGTGAATGCGACAAATGGATCATTGCACACTCATGGGCATTGCGTAGGTGCACCCTGAGATTAATTTCTATTCTATTTGCAACATCTTGTGTGAGTCTAACAATGATCACAATATATGGGTTCAATGATGCATGAGAGCTGTATGGATGCACTCTGAAATTAATGTGTATTTAATTTCCAAGTTTTTTTTACCATGAAATTGTACAGGAGGCCCCTACCGTATATAACATTGATTTGCAATATTTGATGTGAATCCAACTTATTGATTACTATGCACTCTGTAATAGACAAAATTATGCACGATGGTTGGGGAAGCACACCTAAAAATAAACACGTACTTTTTATGTTGAACTCGTAGTGCAAAATCAATGGATGGATCACCATGCATTTTGTGCTTAGATAAGTCGTTACACCTAAGGGCTGCATGGGTAAACCTTGGAATTCATATGTATTGGGTTTGCAATACCTGCTTCAATCCAAATGATGGATCACCAATACGCATTGGAATTTGTTAAACTAATTATATGCAAGCATAGCATGGGGATACTCTAGGATTAACATGATACACACACACACACAAACGTAGCATGGACATTCTCTTGAATTAATGTGTATTGAATTCGCAAGGCGCAAAGCCTGTTGCAAATCCAAAGGATAGATTTTTCATGAAGATTGTGGTCCATTTAATTACATATAAGCATTACACAGGCGCGCCGCTGCATTAGTATGTGTCGTATTTTACAACACATGAGAGAATCCAACGCCATGGGTTATCATGCACCTGTGATCAATGCATGTATCACTGCACGTCCATCCCAACTTGCCATGAACGTCTACATGTATGCCATCTCCCCGGCGTATCCTTTCGTCATTCACGACACACCATAGCAGAATTCCTTTCGCCTTCGTGTCCGATCGATCGATCCTCTCATGCATGCAACTCCACATCTTTCTGTACTTCTTCCTAGCTTTTTTACACCTATCCTCGCAGGTTGCCGGTGCATCTATGGATGTCTTCATTGAGATACCGGCGACGTCGAGCACGTACGGCTACCGCTTCGCCGTCAACGTCGGATACTTCGACACGGTCCGTGAGATGAAGGAGAAGGTGCAGAGGCACTTGGGCGTCCCGGTGGCCGCGCAGCGCCTCTTCTTCCGGAGCCAGGAGCTCGCCGACGACCTCGACACGGGTTACTACTCCATCCTCCGTGGCTCGCACGTCCTTCTACTCCTCCGCCAGCCTCCTGCTCCGGCGCCGCCGCTGGTGCTCCTCCTGCCAGCCAAGAGGGCCAGGACGATGCCCGACCTCGTTCACGTCACTGCCACCTCCCCGTTCTACCATAGCCCGGATGTCTCGGTCATGGCGTTCCGCGACGAGACCGTGGCCTCGCTGAAGCGCCGCATCCACAGCGCCGCCCAAATGGACGCGCCCGAGCTGGAGCGCATGGCCGCCGTGCTCGGCGACGCGGAGATGCAGGACGACCTGCCCCTGCTCGTGTACGTCGAGCCCGCCTCCGGCGTGTTGGAGGTCAAGGTCATGCTCAAGCTGGCGGAGGTGGGCAGCAGCTGCGACGCTGGCAGCAGGACAACGGCGGTGGAGCTGCACGTGGAGGGCGCGGAGGCGGGCGTGCGCCTGTCTGACGCGGTCATGGAGCTGAGGCAACAGCTGAGCCTCCTCGCGGACCGGCCCGAGCTGCCGCTGCTCGCCCGCGGGGACTACTACTTCGAGTTCGACGGGGAGGCCATGGACGAGGCGCGGTCGCTGCGGGCGCACGGCTTCCAGCCCGGGGACATCATCCGCCTCGTCCCGGCCTCTCGGGCCGCGGGCGCGCGTGAGTGAGTGAGACGGGGGGTTTTGAGGGTTTTCGGAGCGCGCGAGACACTGGCGTGGGCTCCCGGGTGGATAATAATAACCGAGCTGTGCTTTGCCGATCAAGGCTTGAAAGAATAAACGGAACATGTCTGCTTCTTGTTGCGGTTTGCCTTGCCGAGGGAGGAGGCAGCCGTGCGCCAAGCTGTCACCCAACGTCGCCGACGCCGATCTACACCGGCTCCTTCACCTTCCCTGTCGATCACACTCGACCACCCGGACCACCGGGCCTACAGTTGCGCCAGCGCCGCGTCGCACCTTGGAGCTCGTTGGCCACCCCAAAGCCATCCACCGTCGCCCTCAACTCCAGCCAGCTGCATCTCACTCAAAGGTGAGCTCCCCCTCTCCCATGAGGGGAGCGATGACCGAAGATGCTCTTTGTGGCATCGATGGGCTCGCCGATGGCCTTGGCCCTAGGCGGAGGTGATGGCGGCTGTGGAGGTGGCTCTGGGTGAATCCCGTGGTCGATATTGACCTTGGCGACCGGAGCTACCCGATCTACATCAACTTTGGCCTCCTCGATGAGCCCAGCCTGTTGCAAAGGTACTCGAAATCGAGTGTGAGGGAATCAACTGGGAATCGGATGTGAGGGAGCAAGGGAGTTAAAAGTGTTGGTGAAGATGGCAATTGACTAGGATAGTGAGATGGGAAGACGGTTGCCAAAATGAGGAAGGTGGTTGACAATCGTCCCATTGCACGGGAATAAACTCAGAGCGCACGGGACAAAGGTGACACCGGAGGAGTGGGCGGAGCGCGCAGGGGTGAGGCGGCGGCGGGGGTAGAGAGCGGCAGAAGAGAGGCGGTGGAGATGAGGAAACGACGGCAGGGGTGGGCGGAGAAAGGAGTGGGGGTGTTTTTGCAAAACACAACCCGCCTTCATCTCTACCATTTGAGACAAAATCTGATGGCTCATATAGTGTGGAAAGAATGAATCGCTACCAACTCATGTTTTAAGTAGTAGAGATTATTTAGTATCAAAGTCCATCAAATACTTTAAAAACATTAACTAGCGTTCTTGCACTAGATACACCTGAGATAAAAGCACAACCACAAAAATAATTTTCACAAGACACTGGGAAGAAGACGATAGCAGTATGATCCAATTGATGACCATGTCGTTCATCTCACTGACCACCACGAAGGCGGAGCACCAGATGGAGGGTTGATTCCTTCTGTATATAAGTATATTATGGTCCGCCAGTGTGCGGCCCTCCTCCAGCTGCTTCCCGGCGAAGATGAGGCGCTGCTGGTCTAGTGGGATGCCCTCCTTGCCCTGAATCTTCGCCTTGACATTGTCGATGGTATCTGACGACTCGACGTCGAGGGTGATCGTCTTGCCGGTCAAGGTCTTGACGAAGATCTGCATGCCGCCCCGAAGGCGGAGGACGAGGTGAAGGGTGGATTCCTTCTGAATGTCATAGTCGGCCAAGGTGCGGCCGTCCTCCAGCTGCTTCCCGGCGAGGGATTCCCTCCTTGTCCGGAATCTTGGCCTTGACATTGTCGACGGTGGCTGACGACTCAACCTCAAGTTTGATCGTCTTGCCGGTCAGGGTCTTCTTCACAATTATCTGCATCTGTTGAACGAATGCACCGAACATCAACAATTCCAAACGATGATAGCAAGTAGTAGAATCGATGACAAAGATCTAGACGTCTAAGCGAATAACAGCATCCGTTCAGATGATACAACTAGATAGTAGGTACCATGGCCTAACCAAGAAGTAACAACCAATGAGCAATCCATGTTCCACCCAAAAAAATCCTTATCCTGCGATTCATTGACAGACCTATGGCACAAAATAAAAATTTGCAAGCAACTAGCACAAATTTGTACTGACAATCTGTGACATGAGACATGAACTATCAAAGAACCCTACAGATCGGATCCGTGAGAGGAAAGACCCAAAGAAGAACAACTTTGATATCCCCCATCTACTAATTTCTGAGGCTTTTTACCATCCTTGGGAGGTGCCACCAGGTACTAGCACCTCCTCTCTCTTCGAAAGATACTAATCAGATCTATCCACGGATTTAGCATGGGCAAGATTGGTATTTTTCTTGATTTTGATCTAATTTCCCTTCGTCTTGTCTTCCTCTTTGTTACATAGTCTGTAGCATGGGCAAGATTGGTATTTTTCTAGAGGAGATGCAAATCGAGCTACATAGGGCCTGTTCATTTTAGTTTCTTAAAACGGTTTTTGACTTTTGCTGCATTATCTAACTTTCAAACGGAGTATTTTTTTAAGATGAAGTCTACAAGTTAATTATAGTACACGTTAAAAGCCCAACATCTGTACCATCCAAAATCGTAAGCAAGTATCTCTCTCTCCGTAATCTCTGTCGCAAACAGCTAAAATTCAAAAATTTCAACCAAAAGTCATAAACCATAGCAAAAAAGAACAGACCAAATAGTCTGTCCGCTCTGCTGGCCTAGTTCCATCTAAAAGGCTGCCAATCGGGAACTTGAAGTTAGCCTTGCAGCGGTTTTGGGTGAACAAGAGTAGATAAGTAAGATATTGAATTTTTCAAGGCAAGTATAGGACGAAAAAGATAAGCGTGAGAGTGAAAGGGACAGGAGAAAACTTTGAAGATAAAGGGAGTACTGATAATTAGGCAAACAACATAAAGGATAATAAATATAAATTTACATTAAGCAAGTGGTACATAGACCACTTAGGGTTCATGATACAACTTGCATTACATCACAAAATTACCACTACTACACTGGGTAAGTCTAAGCTAACGGACTCCTGCAACTCGACTACTCCTCCATGGTATCCGGGGCCGGTAGGGCGAGGGGGGCTGCGAGGTGAAACCGAGCACGGTACTCTCCTGCAGTCAACCTACGCCTCAGCCTGGACTGCACAGAGGTGCACGAGGAGGAGACGCTGGGGGACTCTCCACAGTCCGAAGCCTCGCCTGATTCGACTGCCTCGAAGTGAACAAGGGCTGCACGAAGCTGCTGCACCTCCTGTTGGGCCTCCATCAGCTGCCTCTGAAGGGATTTGGACTCCTTCACGGCACGCTCATACTGGTACTCCTGTTGAGCCACGATGCTGGCAACTCCCTGCAAGCAGGGGTCGTCAACCTCACGGAACTGAGGAACGGCGAAGGATCTGCCTCCGTGGAGTGATCTCAGGATCAGGTCGAAAGGTGATTCAGCCAACTCAAGGTCGTAGTAGCCGCGGAGGTAGATTACAGCCTTCTGAGCTGCGTCCTGCACTGCGTCATCTCGCTCAATCCTCCTAGCGACGAACCTCCTCTTGACGTCCGGGCGGACAGGTAGGGGTGTTAGGGTCACCCATGCCTTCCACTCGTATCGCTTCCCCTGGAAGAAGCAACCGACAGCGTGGAAGATTGGCCTGTGGTATCCTTCACCTCCAAGGTATTGCTGAACCTCCCAGAGCTTGGAGGGCCATCCTTCCATACGTTCAGCGAGCGAAAACACGAAAGCAGACCATCTGCCGAGAAACGAAATTTTGAAGTTAGACAAGTAAGGCAGGAAACATTTTGCATAAACAAAACTTTAAGCAGAAGTAAACTAAAATAGGTAAGGTAGCAACAAGAGAGGAAAAGATAGCAATAATACTTATATTTTTCAAAAATTCCTTTTTAGGGTTTAAATTAGGTTTTGCGATGAAATCACTTTCTAATTTGCCTTAGGTCTCAACCTACGGTCAAGGAGCCGGCTCTGATACCACTTCTTGTAACGCCCCCATTTCCAGGGGCGCCTGGGACACGGCCTTCTATACGGTTTGTGCTCAAATAAGTATGGAACGTCGTGCAAGAGAGTACCATCACATGCTTACAGCAAAAGTCCAGCATATATTACAAGATAGGGGTTATCAACCCAGTTTTAGTTGCAGCGGGGCGTGCAAGCCCAAAGTATATTACCATACAAAAGACAAACTCCAAGGAAATCTCAAGCGCGGCAAGGACCTAAAGCCAGGGGTCTTCATCGAAGAAAGGTTCTTCCGGGGCTTCCTCGACGGGAGAACTCTCATCTGCATCTTGATCCTCTGAATGGTTCGACAAGCCATGAGCTAACCAGCTCAGCAAGTCACAAAGGAAACCCTACTTAACTACTTGCATGGATTATCAAAGGAAGGGAGTATACTGATTGTATTATTTTATGTGGATACAGTTTTATTTTGTAAATAGTTTTAGAAAACTCAAGAAAACACATCTACTCCTTGATATTAGGGGTTTTCACAAAAGGTTAATTAATCCACTAGTCCAGTTAAAATACTTGCAAAAATTACTTAAGCTTCGCAACTGGAATCACCCATGTGACACAGCTCCGTTAACCGGGAGCACGGCGTATTCGAATACCATTTAATTGACTCTGCAGAGTCGTCCAACTTTACCCATATGCATTCTTAACCCTCATGACTGAGTTAAGGAACCCGGTCCTTTCACTGCTCAACCCTTGGCCGGGTCCGCAACCCGACTCTCTCGGAGCAGCGCACTGCTTGAGTTGAGCAAGTACTAAACTAGGGTTGACAAGTCAACACCTGTGGTTGAGCGGTCACTATGTCATTTGCTCGGCATAAGGGTTTCGGTCCTTACATTTTCACGAGGTCTGCAACCTCAACTTTAGATAAAGCGGTGGGCGTAGATCGTCTCGCAATGTCCCATACACCCTTACCCTAAACTGCACATGTCGGTACAACCATCCTAGGGTACGGTGTCCCATACCACCCTACCCTAGCTTGGGTTTTCTAAATTTACCGGCCCACGGTCACAACCTTAATAGTGTAAAACTTTGTGTGATAATAATAACCTACAGTTATCTAGATTAACAAATAATTATTTCGAGGGTTACAAAGGCGGGGTTACAAGTTAAACATGGCATTTTGTCGGTGGTACGACTAACTACGTAACATGTCATTCTAACCATTTTATTTTACTTTGAACTAATATTTCACAACTAGCATAATGCAAATAACTTAATAACGTAATTAAATAACGTGGGATACAATATGTTCAAAGGGTTTGCGACATGCCGTTAATCTGGACGATCTGAGCAATCTCGAACGAAGAAACTCTGGGATCTTGAGCCTGCACCGTCGCTTCCGGAATCCCCGACACTAGCGTAAAAACACACGAAAACAAAAATAAATCAAAAGAAAATAAAAGAAAGCATTTTATTTAGAAAAAGAAAGCTCAAAAATTCAAAGTGGAATTTTTAGAATTTTTCTGGGATGAATTTGGGGAAATGGAGGTCAAAAATGGGTTCAGGACATCAAAAGGAGTGAAATGGTGTAATTTGGTGATTTTTGAAATTTTCTGTGATTTTCTAGAATTTATTTGGATTTTTCTAGCTCTGGAAAATCGAGACAGGTCACTGTTCATTTGAGCAGTGCTGGGCCGGCCCGGTTTATCGCGCGGGAAAGGCGAGCGCGGTTTCAACTCGAAAGCGGGCCGATCGGCGCGCGGCCCATTGCTGCGCGGGGAGTTGCAATCGCGCGCGCGGGCGGAGAGTGGGCCGGCAGGCGCGGCCCACGAGCATGAGCGGGAGGGCGCGCGGGCGGTCGAGCGGGGAGCGGGCCGATAGGCGCGGCCCATAGCACGCGGGCACCCGAGTGAAGCGGCGGGGAGCGTTAAGCCGCGACGGGCGACCGTTGGATGGCACACGAGTGGCCACGTCGCCCCCTCTCCGAACCGTTACGGGGAAAATGGCTCGGTTAGCTCGGTGTCGTCGGATCCGCTCCAACGTGCGCGATCGAGCCACGTCGCTCCTGGGGAAGGGGCTTCGTCTACCTTCGGCCGGTCCTCGCGTCAAGAGGCAGAGCACCGCTTCCATCCACGTCCCGATCCCGCCCATGAGTCTCGGCGGCTAAAACCGGTACTGGCGGATTCAGCGGGGTGAGGGGGTCTCATATCTAGCTTCAAATGCACAGGATCATTAGCGGAGGAGGTCGCGGATAGGGAGAAAGATAGTGGCACATTTTGTGGCTAGAAGGAGTTAAGGGGCGACTTAAGGGGAATGGAGTTGGTTTCGCCATCCTTGAAGGTTAGGGATCAAAGGGGGAAAGTGGGATTAGCTCTTGGGAGACTCTGGAAGGCTGGCACCGATGAGGGGCAGCGGCCATGAAGGTGTGCACGGTGCGGGGCAAAATGGCGAATGCAATCGATCGATTGAGTTGGGCGCTGATATTGAGGGGCTAAGGGGATGCTGTGGCCGGAGTTAATCGAATTTTTAACGATGGAGGAGGGAGTTTGGATTTTTGGCTCACCGGACCAGGGGAGGGTGGTGGCGGAGCTAGGGAGGAAGGGAGCTCAATCGGTTGCGCTGCGAGGAGGAGGAGAGTGGTGCGAAGCCCCCAGTGGCCGCAATCGGGCTTTTTATAGAGGGGTGAGGCGGTGGGAGCTGCGGAGGCGGTGCGGCCATTAATGGTGCTCGATGGGAGGAGTCAGGGGAGCTTCTCCGCGAAGGGAGGGTGGCCATGCCGACGGTGCTACGGAACTGCAGGAGTTGGCGAGGAGTGGACGGCCCGTAGTACGGCGAGGTAGAGTCAGCGTCGCACGGGTGGTCCGCGCGCTGTGCCGCGCGGCGGGCGTGGCTCCGTCCGCTGGGCGGGATGAAGCAGGGGCGGTTGGGTGCGGAATCGGAGGCGCAGCGGCGGCGGCGCGCGGCGGTGACGCGCAGAGGGACGGAGCGCAGCGGCACGGGCGCTGGCGCGCCGCGGCGGCGAGGGGACAGCGTAGAGGGAGGGAGGCGGCTTCGTGCGGGTGAGAGAAGGAGGGGAGAAGGTGAGAGGGAGACGGCGCCAACAGGCGGGAGAGGCGGAAACCAAGGGGAGGGGGATTAGGAAAGGATTAGGAGAGGGGATTAAAGCAACTAAAGAAGCAAGAAAGAACTTCAGGATTTTGGATTATGAAATTTTCAGGATGTTTCACCTCATTTCTGAGATCTTACAAATCGATAGATCAGGGATCAACCACATTGTACATATCGAAACCACCAACAGTTCTAAGAGCCCGATCGGTTGAACTAAAATTTAGTGTCTTATGGCTAAAATTATATTATAGCTGATGGTGACTTTTTGATGTAATTAATTTTAAAAATAGAAAAATATATTAGCCCATCACGAAAAATACAAACAAATATAAAAAAGAATCGACAAAAAAGCTCAAAAAGCCGAAAAGCTAGAAAAAAATAAAATTTATGAATAGTAAAAAATAAGTCAGGAGCCAGAAGCTCAAGCCGAAATGAGCAGAGCCTAAAAGAGATCGACGATCCAAGTACCTCAAACTTGAACTCGACGAACGAAGAGGAGCGCGAAGAGGGGGTGGGTGGGGCCAAGGAGACGACGCCCTGGCAATTTATAAAGCCTGAAAAGTTTTGCAGCGTTTCGCTTTCGGCTTTTTGGAAAGTCCAAAAAAATTAGACGGTTTTTTGAAATAAATTCTTTAAATGGTTTTTTTTGAATAAAATCATATGTATTATTCGTGTCGATGTCTCCGCCATTCACTATTATTTCGAAAAACACAAACAGAAAATATAGCCTAAAAATACAAGCCCATCTTGGCGTGCGGGGTTGGGAGTTGTTTGGGATGCTGAGGGGGCTTTCGGAATCAACGTGAAATTATTAGGACCGACCGCCTCTCTCTACCTTCTTGTGTGCGCCGCGGTGAGCCTGTGGTTTTTCTCTTCCTGATGGAGTACGTTGCTTTGCCCGTAAGAACAGAAGGAATCATGTGCGGTTCAGCTAGGTTTGGGGGCGCTCAGTTGGGCTTTTATAAGTCGACTTATCACTTTTTTGTACTATAACTGATTTATTTTGTACTATACCTGTTAATAGCTTTTTTGACGTAATTAAATTGTTTAAAAATTAAAAATTAAAAAAACATGTTATCCCATCATAGATAATACAAAAAAACCATTAAAAATTAAAATTAAAAAGTTAGAATTTAGAAGTAAAAAAACAATTTATATAAGACGAAATGAGCGGGACCGGCCGAAGCTTCCGTGCCGCAGACAGAGGCGTAGAGGGAGGCAAACTCCTACCAAGGCCCGGCTGAAAAGCCACTTGGCCGGGAACTTCACGGCTCGCTTTGTGATCATCCAAGAAGGCAAGAACTCAGTACAAGATAGCGTCGTAGACCAGTCATATCGAGGACATTTTACTTTTACACGATCGTAGGCTTTTTTTTTTGCTACAGTGCAATTGTCGTATTCGACTGTTGTGAGCTATGGAGGCCTCCCTACGGAGACTTTGGAACACTGAAATCGTATAGAAATCCTGCAGAAATTATACTGCTTCCTGTAAATTTCTGGCAAAATCTCTAGTCGAATCGGCTTGGTTTTCTTGTTTAAAATAGATGTTCAGGCTTCATGAGTTGCTGCTTCGTTGTTTAGTCTTACTGCCTGTGGAAGATCGACTTCGCATAAGCCTCAACGTCATTTCCCCTTAATATAATGAACTAGTTGCTCATGGTCTCTACGAACTGGTATATAATGAGGCTGTAGCAATAAGCCAATAGGCATCATGCTGACTGGCGAGCAGCTTAATTGGAAGATTTTTCTTTTGCCGTTCAATGTTCAAAGGATCAGCTGACCAGGGCGGCGGTTAGAATTGTTCAAGATGAATAGTATTCCCCCTGGTCAAAAGTATATATCATTTTGGATATAAGTGTAGTCAAACTTTTGAAACTATTACTATTAATATCTTTTTATATATTTAAATTGGATACATGAAAATCATATGTATAGATTTGTCTCGAAAAGTACTTTTCTAATATTATAATTTTATTAGATTTTATGAATATATTATAATAAAAATTAGTGGTCATAATTGTGATTTTAGAGACCGTATCGATATCCAAAACAACATGTATTTATGACCGACAAAGTATATCTATTGTGGGGGTGGTCCAGCCCCCGTGACTGGACCTTGCAGCGGGCCCAAATAATAGAGAGGAATGTATCAATGTATCCTCATATTTTGTAATTATCAACAAGTAGAATGTGAATTTTTTATCATATTTCATTCATGTATATAAACCCCCAAAGGGGGTATGAAATGGCCAGATCTACTCACTTTTACCACTAGCTCTCTCTCTCTCTCTAGCTTTTTTAGTGCTATGTCTTCTGTGAAGAAGGGTATCTTATATCTACTGTTGTAGTCATACCATAACAATATTAATTCAAAATAATATGTATTTATGACTGCGAAAGTATATCCAACGGCATCGTTGCGCTGCAAACTCTCCTAATACTTGACACATATCAGCATTACTTTGTAAGGAAACCACTTCATCCCGCCTGACCGGAATGTCTCCATGAAACCATGACATCTACTAATTCTTGGCTTACAATGTAGCGCATGACAGTTACATGTTTGATCATAACCAAAACTCGTCGCAACGAATGACAAACAACTGGGTTCAAAATAGTATCCAAATGGTTCTCTTTTTGAACTTTTCCGGGTGGGCATACGTACGTGTATGCCCCATAGAACCACACGTACAATTTTCGCATGATTCTATATTCGAAAATATCAAATATTAATAAAAAAAATCACACGACGTCTACGTACGTAGCGGTGGCACACACTGACACTGACCGGGACGACTGCCGACTAGCGAGTTGAACAGCCGCCCACGCAACGCCAGTAGGCTACCTCACATGCGGCTCGCATGCTGCACCACGTCGGCGGCCGGCTCGCGGCGCACGAACCCGAGCCGCGCGGCCGTGGCCGGCTTGAGCACGGCCTCCGGGTCCGCCTCCACGGCGTCGGCCAGCCGCGGCCACAGCCTGGCGCACACCACCCACGACCCGTCCTCCCTGGGGCTCCGCGCCACCGTCATGGCCGCCGACCCCAGCCGCCCCGGCCGCACCCACGGCATCACCAGCCGCGGCCGCCCGAACCCGAAGTCCCCCTCCACCCGGAACGGCACGAACGCCGACACCACCAGCGCCGGGCTCCCCGTGCCCACCCCCACCGTCTCGGTCCACTTCCCGCCCTCCTTGAACGCCCCCTTGTGGACTTCCATCCAGTCCACCAGCTCCTCGTACCGCTCCTGCCGGAACACCTCGGCGATGGCCGCGCCCGCCATCGCCGCCACGTCGGCGAGCGGGGAGGAGGATACCGTTTCCACGGCCGCCTCCCGCGACGCGTAAGTGAGCACGTTGCCGAGGTAGTTGTTAACGTGGGCCTTGTCGTACTTGGCGGGGTGGAGACGCCGCCGGCCGTCGACGAGCCACGCGAGGCGGCAGTGCGTGTCCGAGCCGCCCACGGCCG
The DNA here is from genome assembly GCA_036346265.1 of Melocanna baccifera. Classification (NCBI taxonomy): domain Eukaryota; kingdom Viridiplantae; phylum Streptophyta; class Magnoliopsida; order Poales; family Poaceae; genus Melocanna; species Melocanna baccifera. The sequence continues at coordinate 26,306,809 of CM070692.1, read as the reverse complement.
CGGCGAGCAGCTTCCAGACGTGCGCGGAGAGGGCCTCAAGCCGCGTGGCTCGGCGGGCGGCGGTGCTTGCCGCCGCGCGGAGGCGGTCGATGTCGGCGGTCTCGACGACGTAGTTGCGCCGCACGAGGGCGGCGACCAGGAGGGGGTTGACGAGGTTACCCGGCGCGTACCGCGTGAACTCGGCGTCCAGCGACGGGCTGTACCACGGCGGCGAGCGCGGCCGGAAGAGGGAGACCCGGTCGTGGTGGGGCTCCCACGAGAGGCCGCCGGTGCGGAACAGCTCCGCCCACGCGTTGGGCAGCGCGGTGAGGCCGTGGCCGTCCACCAGCAGGTGGTTCGTGCCCCACGACATCGAGAAGCCGCCGCACGCGAACCGCACGAGCTGCAGCGACAGCGCGAGGCCCTGCTCGAACGGCACCTGGATGAGCCCGAGCGAGCGGTCGGCGTCCGCGAAGTCCACATCCGCAAGCGCCACGCCGGCGTCGGCCACCACGAGCTCCGCCCCGGCGTTGCTGCAAACGATCTCGGGGACGCCGGTGGAGGCGTTGGCGGCGACGCGGCCGGCGAAGGGGAAGAACCGGGAGAGGAACGTGGGCAGGGCGGCGTGCACGGCCGCGGCCACGGCGGGGAACCCGGCGGGCGGCACCGGATACACGGCCATGAGGGAGACGTGGAAGGAGCCGAGGATGAGGTCGAGGTTGGAGACCGGGAGCACGGCGGGGAAGCCCCGCGGGGGGTCGGACGCCCGGAGCAGTGTCCGGGAGGCGACCTCGACGTGGAAGCGCTCGGGCGGCATGCCGGCGAAGCACGGGCGCGGGACACGTCGAACTCTGCAAGTCTGGACACCGAGAGTTCCGCGCTGGCACGGGGGTAGGCTGCACGATGCCTTTGGCGTAGATGGCGGCAGATCAACGCCCAACCGTGCGCTTCTTTCAACGCCCAACTAGGCAACCGTACATGGCGGGAAAAGAGCGCCTCATGTGAGGCTCTCTTTTCCATCGTTCGATCGATATGGTCAGCCTTGATATCTCGTGTACTAATTGCATTGCACACCTGCTAAAAAAAAGGTCAAAAGACGGCCGAAAGGAGGACAAATTGATCAAGTCATTCCACCGCATTTCAAACATCTCCCCGCCCCCTCTTTTTTCCATTTCAAGGTACACTGGTATGATCAAACAACTATACGTTCCACGGATCTTTTGACCATCCGATTGGAAACATGGTCATGATCAAAGTACGCCAACAACTCTGAATAGTCTTGGGGAAGTAACTTATTGGCTTTCGATTTATTCGTATAAATACTCGCACTAGAGTTAAAAATTATAAATCACAGCTATAAACCATAAGACGCAAATCAAAATAACTGGCCCATAGGCAGCCTCATTCCACACCCGAATCATGGGATACTGTTTTCTACTGAAGCGCCAATAAGGACCCATCATAATCTCCACGAACAAAAATAGAAGTGTCCTAAACTAGGGGTAAAATAACCCAGCTCCTCAGTAGAAATTGAACATTTGTCAATTCTGAGGTGATACCTTCAGGCTTCAGGGCAGTCTGAGCCTCTGAGGTCACATGCCAATCCAAGAACAGCTATATCTAGCTAGCTTTTCCTCATCTTTGACCTTGCGTACCTGTAACTAGAGTTAAAGGAAACAAGGTTCTAGACTGATGCCTGTTTTCCATTCAACGCAAATTGCTCGGTAAAAGTAAAACACATGATAGTATATGATGGTAACTGATTAAGCAAAGAATATTTCCAGCGATAACACATCAATGGAAACAGTAGTTCTAACCTCATCCACAGCTTACCACTAAAATGCAGCAAACAATGCTGTGGGGCTAACATAGACAAAATCAAACAAGTATTTATGGTTTTATGGCAGATGCAAATTGAACCAACCACATAATCCTACGAAGTCTTCAAAACTAAAAACTGAAATTAAAGAATATTGTTCCAAGACAAGAGTAAAATCATTAAGTGCTATTAACTCAGAGGAGATGTGAGCCCGGGCAACATACATCAAATCATAAAAGAAAAGGTCCACTTTTTAACCCTGAATTCTAGCCTTGATTCGATTTTCAACCATGAACTATAAAATCATTCACTTTATAACCTCTAACTCTCAAAACCGTTCACTTTACCCCCTTCTTCTTGCACCCCAGGACATAAATGGCTGGTTTTGGGGGGCTTGTTGTTTGTGGTTTTTAGTTTATGTTATAATAACTAACTTTCAAATAGTATGTCTTTTCAAGCGGTACAGTGTCTACTACAAGTTGATTATAGTAGATATTATATCGAATTCATCTATATCGGTCAAAATCATACGCGATTGTCTCTCTCCGTACTCTCTCTTAAGAACAGTCTGAATTCAAAAACCTTAAGCCATAAGTTACAGCAAAAAAAAATTCACCCAATAAGTACATAGACGTTCAATACTACTGTTCTAGCTTTAGACTACCGGTGCAGATAACTAGCCAGTTCAGCGAAAAGCTGTGAGCTCTTTGAGAGGCCTGTGGAGGCTCCAGAGCGGCTATGTGCACTTCATAGATACATTTGCATGAAGTCGGCATCTCTGCCTCTCTCTATCTCCCTTCGCTCTCCTTTTTTGGGTGTAGTCGACAAACAACATTAAATGGCTTGAGCAGGCAATGAGACACTTCCTGCCCCTTGGTCCACTGTAAGCACGATTCATAGTTCATGTTTACTCCCAAAGCACCAATCTGTATTGAACTACTCATCATTACATGGCTATGTATTACTAAAAAGAAAAAACTACAAGGCTATGTGTAAAGAACTTTGGTTTCTGATCCTTTTTACTGTGTAAGATAAATCCAGACACTCGTATCATTATCATATCAATAAGATCAATGCCACATATCTCCCCTATATATGTAGCCCCAGTTGTAAATTGTAATGGCCCTTTCATTATGTTAAAAACATTTCTCTTTATTTGACAATACATTTTGAATATATAGGAGGCATTATGCTTCAGTATTTTTTAGGAGGAAGCAATATACTTTACTTGATAAATCGGGATATATAGTTGCGGTGAAAACACCTTTCAGATTAAAAAAGTGTTCACATTCCTTCATTTCCATCCCACTTCCACTCTAAGGGGTAGATGGTTGAAATTTTATTTTGTGGAATCTCATAAAAACAAACAATTGTAAATCTCATAGGCCTGTTCTTTTTTGCTGCGGTTGATGGCTTTTGGCTGCGACTGATGGCTTTTTGGCTGTTTGTGACAGAGATTGCGGAAAGAGAGATACTCGCTTGCGATTTTTGATAGTACAGATATTAGTTTTTTAACGTGTACTATAATTAATTTGTAGACCACATCTTAAAAAAATACTCCATTTAAAAATTAGTTACTGTAGCAAAAGCCAAAAGCGGCTTTTAGAAGCCGCAAAAGAACAGGGCCATACAAACAAACAATCTCGTCAAAAAAAATTGTATTTTTTTCAGAAAACCTTTTTCCCGTTACATGAAACCTTTCTGTGCATAAAATCTAAAATGATTTCTATAACTTTTTCAGAAAGATTTCACTTGTAGAATGTGAAATTACGCATATCTTTGAGATTTCCACCTCTATATCAAATCATGTGTAATTCCAAATGATCATCATGGTGGGGTGCCTGCATGCAGCACTTACTAGCAGAGATATAGCTAGAAACAGTAGTTCTCCTTCATCCATATCTCTTCAACGCTCTTCTATTCTCTCGACCTGATCTATCCTCTGTTACGAGGGAACCAGACACAGTCGAGACCTTGAAAGCGAGGCGTCTTCCCACAAGAGCGAGCCCATGAAGTCCCAGCTACGTGAGGCCAAAATCTGGGCGACTTGTTCCTCGACCTCTCGTGATCTGGCCCTTGATGGGGACAAATGCAGCGAGGCGCACGCCCAAACAAGCAACTAATTGGTCCAAATCTATGCATAAGGGGCAGGCCGCGCCCACTGCACAGCTCTGCAAACCATGCCCGCTTTTCACAGCCTGATGATGAGCTCTGTGGATCATGGTAATGCATGCATTTGTGTGTGTGTGTGAACAGGATGGAAATTGACAAAGAAAAGCAATTGGCAAGGTCATGTGTTGATCCACTTACGTGTAGAGATCTTCAAGAATGGATGTTCCCCCAGTGCATCGAGATCGGAGTAAACCTCTGAACATTTTGCAGGCACGCAGGCAAATAGAAATGCAGTACTGCCAAATCCGAGCTGAAATCTTCAGGTCATCATCAAACAGGGTAAGCATTGGTGTAGATGCTTGATGGTTTGGTAGTCGGCACCAAATTCAGACAAATCTAATAAACTTTTATGGCCTGAACAGCCCATTTCAGGAATAATATGAAAAACAACTACATTTTCTGAAGAAACAACTGCGAAGAGAAACTGTACAAGGTTTCAATTTTGCACGAGAAGTCCTAAATTCCTGACCCCTAAGCCATGAACTATGAAACAATGCAAAATCTGAAGATGAACTGTTCCAACTCAGAATATGATAGATCGGGCCTAGGTATTTCAGCATAGTACTCGAGCCAAATAGTGACCAAACGACCCTCGATTCCAGGGAATAACACAGTTATCAGAAGAGCATAACTGTGTTCTGTCTAGATCTCTTTGTTGTTCATTGAAGAGGGGCCTGTACGTTACGACGACCGCATGCATGACACAGTGTCACTCAATATCAGTTGGGAATCTAGTGCATCATCGCAGTAAATGATGGAGATATTTAACATGAGTAGACCACGTATTTGTCTATGATAGCACTGATCTACAAGAACAGAGCCCAACCACAAGATTAGTGACCAGTAATAGAAAAGGCAGAGTATCCTTCAAATCCTAATTAAACTGCAAAGGTTGTTATTGCGTAGATCTAGTGCATAAGCTGTAGTAGTTTTTGCTGATAGGGCTGGTTCACAGATAGGTGCACAAGAGTCAAGCAGCACTGTCAAACTTCTTATCATTCCTACAGCTGGGTAATGTCTTTAACAGAGGGGCAGCTGCTGGTTTGTATGATGGTTACGATGCATACGTATACGGTCTTTTGAGCCACTTCTGGAGAGAGAGTAATTCACGAGTTGTAAGGTGGTAAGGCAAGGCTCAATGGTAGACTTGTGCACAACAAATACGTAGCTTTCAGAAGGCTCTGCAAATCCAAACGGATCGTGGCTTTGAGCAAAAGGACACTGCGTCATGTCTACAGTGACCATCTTGGGGGGTAACAGCAAATGCATGGTTGGTGATCGCAAAAGAAATAGAATTACTGTACATGTTGTAGGAACGATGGTAGAGATTAGAGAGCAGCTAATGATCTTTGCTTCTTTTTTAACATTAACAAAATCAATCTTCTTCGGCTTCTTCACTTAATTAGCAATGAAAAGCTAATAATTTCATATGCACAACGGAAACGGGTATAAAACAGAAGCCAACAAGTCAAGAGAATAAAAGAACCTATAAACAGATCAAAGCATCAACTGACCGATCTGACCACAGGGAACACACCGGTCCGACCGAGCCTGGGTGGTCTAACCACTCAGGTCAAGACGGTCTGACTGCTCACCATTTTAGAACAGAAAACAGCTCGCGACCAAAAACTTAAATAGGTCTAACTTCTAATCTACTCAACCAAATGACCTAAAAGTTGAACCGTAGATTCTTTAGGGTCCTATAAACCCATTCCACCAATGGATCGACAAGCTACTCAATAAGTTTTAATCTTTGCCCAAAACAATATAGATTACGTCAAAATCGGGTTAAAGAGAAAGATGATGATTGGAAGGAGCTTGCGGGAGAAATCAAGCTAAGATGACTAAATAAGGTTTTCCATATGTCCTAACATCCTTAATCACAGCAAGAATCAAGTCAAAAGATCTCAAGAGTAAAACCCCCCAAAATCACCATTTATTTCACCAAACCAGACAAAACCAAGAACTTGTAAAGAAGAAATTCTTATATGGATAAGATCTGGTCTCCAAAAGATATCTTCATTACTTACATATCTTTGGCACAAAGCAAGATTAAGGGGGATAAAACAGCACAAAAATAAAGCCAAATCAAGATTCCAATATTTGATCAAAGAAGAGAAAGACTTGAGCAAAGAGGAGAAACATTTGGACGAATTTTGGATATCTATTGATGCTTGGAGATGAATGTTTAAAGTCACTCACAAAGCCTAAGAATAACAAAAAAAAAGCTTAAAACAAAGAACCACATCTCATCTCACAAGAGTTCTCTCCAAAAATTCTAACTCTTCTTAAAGGCTTAGCCAAACATCTCCCAAGCTTAACACATAAGTCAACACCTCTCCCTCCTTATATATAGAGGCTCACAAAAAACCCTAACCAGCACCTCTAAAAGGGTTTCATACATTTATATAGGCTAACCCATTAATCTAATACCATACCACGTTTTACACATACACACTTTTCAAAGTCGCTCATTCAAAGGGCTATGATAGCCCAAAATGCTAATCTAATCCATCAAAACATCTCTGCATGCTTTGACACATAACCTGTAGTATCTAATGACTAGCCGTCACGTCTTCATGCATTTAGACTCCTTGAACCATCTCTATGTGCATCGGCCTTGTCACTTGGTGCACCACATGTACAAACATGAGCAGGGCGGCGTGCACGGCCGCGGCCACGGCGGGGAACCCGGCGGGCGGCACCGGATACACGGCCATGAGGGAGACGTGGAAGGAGCCGAGGATGAGGTCGAGGTTGGAGACCGGGAGCACGGCGGGGAAGCCCCGCGGGGGGTCGGACGCCCGGAGCAGTGTCCGGGAGGCGACCTCGACGTGGAAGCGCTCGGGCGGCATGCCGGCGAAGCACGGGCGCGGGACACGTCGAACTCTGCAAGTGGAACAGTCGAGAGCATGCGAAGGAAAGGAATCTCAAGTCTGGACACCGAGAGTTCCGCGCTGGCACGGGGGTAGGCTGCACGATGCCTTTGGCGTAGATGGCGGCAGATCAACGCCCACCCGTGCGCTTCTTTCAACGCCCAACTAGGCAACCGTACATGGCGGGAAAAGAGCGCCTCATGTGAGGCTCTCTTTTCCATCGTTCGATCAATACGGTCAGCCTTGATATCTCGTGTACTAATTGCATTGCACACCTGCTAAAAAAAGGTCAAAAGACGGCCGAAAGGAGGACAAATTGATCAAGTCATTCCACCGCATTTCAAACATCCCCCCCCCCCTCTTTTTTCCATTTCAAGGTACACTGGTATGATCAAACAACTATACATTTCACGGATCTTTTGACCATCCGATTGGAAACATGGTCATGATCAAAGTACGCCAACAACTCTGAATAGTCTTGGACTCTGAATAGTCTTGGAGAAGTAACTTATCGGCTTTCGATTTATTCGTATAAGTACTCGTATTAAGTTAAAAATCATAAATCACAGCCATAAACCATAAGACACAAGTCAAAATAACTGGCCCATAGGCGGCCTCATTCCACACCCGAATCATGGGATACTGTTTTCTACTGAAGCGCCTAATCTCCACGAACAAAAATAGAAGTGTCCTAAACTAGGGGTAAAATAACCCAGCTCCTCAGTAGAAATTGAACATCTGTCAATTCTGAGGTGATACCTTCAGGCTTCAGGGCAGTCTGAGCCTCTGAGGTCACATGCCAATCCAAGAACAGCTATATAGCTAGCTAGCTTTTCCTCATCTTTGACCTTGCGTACCTGTAGCTAGAGATAAAGGAAACAAGGTTCTAGATTGATGCCTGTTTTCCATTCAACGCAAATTGCTCGGTAAAAGTAAAACACATGTAGTATATGATGGTAACTGATTAAGAAAAGAATATTTCCAGAGATAACACATCAATGGAAACAGTAGTTCTAACCTCATCCACAGCTTACCACTAAAATGCAGCAAACAATGCTGTGGGGCTAACATAGACAAAATCAAACAAGTATTTATGGTTTTATGGCAGGTGCAAACTGAACCAACCGCATAATCCTACAAAGTCTTCAAAACTAAAAACTGAAATTAAAGAATATTTGTTCCAAGACAAGAGTAAAATCATTAAGTGCTATTAACTCGGAGGAGATGTGAGCCCAGGCAATATACATCAAATCATGAAGGAAAAAGTCCACTTTTTAACCCGGAACTCTGGTCTCGGTTCGATTTTCAACCATAAACTATGAAATCGTTCACTTTACAACCTCTTAACTCTCAAAACCATTCACTTTACCCCCTTCTACACATCCTACACCGGTTTTCACATAACGTGAAGATCGTTTTCGCTGATGTGGCAACTAATGCGTTAGTTGCTGATTGAATCAGGTGGGGGCCACAAGTGAGCCAGTAAGCCCTTCTTTCCCTCCCTTCTTTCTCCTTTCTCTCTCTCCACCTCTCTCTCAAGCCTGAGCCAGCCACCCCACCCCCCCCCCGATGGCACAGGCAGACACGAACAGACGCAATGGGTGTAACTTGGTAGAAGACCGCGTAGAGCTGTTGCTCTGCCACACTCGCCTCGAGGTCGCTGATGTACAGGGATGCGTCCGAGCCAACCGCCCACCACCGTCATTGCCGCTATACTCGAGCTCGTCGTTCCCGTCAAATCTATGAGTCTCACCACAAATCCTTCATGTCATTTTGCGTTCCTCGACACCACGAGCAAAAGCCTATCAATTTCACCTTCCATCCACTGTAACAAAGCATGCCACCTTCTTCCTCGCCTCCGGCGGAAATCCGCCACCAAACATCACCTAGTGAGCCTCCTTCCAATTAACCTGCACCAAAGCATTGCCTCACCATCCTCTATCTTCCTCACCCCCCCCCCCCCAATTCAGCCTCTCCCTTCCTCCATGAGGTTTGCCGTGTGCAATCACCTCACCACCCATGGCTCCCATCGCTAGCCCGCCTCAAAGCTTCTCCGCCCCTACTAACCACTCCGGCGAATTCCCCTAACTCCTATCTTGCTCATGCGCGCCTTCTTTTCCCCCTCTAGCACGCCCGTTTTCTTCCTAGCCCCGACTACGGGGCGCCACCGTGAGCGCATCATGGAGGCCCGCAAGCCACGGCGTCATCTCCTATAGACACCTCCTAACTCCATCAACGAATTTTCAAGGTCGCCTAGCTGCCATCGCCAACCCTCCCCATGGGAGGGGGACCAGGAGATGGAAAGAAGGGAGAGGGAAGATGGAGGAAGAAGAGGGTGTAGAGACTGACATGTGGGCCTAACTATTTTGTTATTTTTAATTTGATGCTGACCAGTGTGCTATGTCAGCAAACCCTTACCTACTAGGATGCCACATTAGCATAAACCTGAGTGGTTTGGGTCAAGCAGGGTAAAGTGGACAGTTTTGAGAATTCGAGGTTGTAACGTGAATGGTTTCATAGTTCATGTTTGAAAATCGAACCGAGACCTCCAGGTTGAAAAGTGGACTTTTTCCAGACATAAAGGAGAAAATGGTCTTGTATTTGAGATGAGTTATGGGCCTAAATTCTACTGATATTAAAACAAACTAAAAACACAAGAAATGAACAAAAACATTGCATTAAAAGGCAAGCATTGTGTTGAACAATAAGGAGCCAAGGATACTCAATGTGTAAACCGTCACTATCGGAAGAAGACAGCATGGTGCCTTGGAGGTTATTCATAGCAGCTGTAGAGGATTCAATATCCTGCACAATGTGAATTCCTGTCTTAGAAAAGAATAGCTATGGAAACTGAGATGAAGAAACGATATTACAAGAAAGTATGCCCCTTTATTTCCTTAGGAAGAACCAGCATTTGGCCATACTAAGTGATCTTCACAAACTTCAATATCTGAGAATACCAGGCATGGAAAAAGAAGTAAACTAGATCTACTCTACCATCTTTTAGACCAGAAAAACAGCAGTTGTTTAAGTTACCAAACAAGTGTTCACAGGATTTATTTCTGCCTTCAGATGATGGTTCCTCAAAATGCAATAACACCATCTCAGCATGATTTGTCTTATCAATTGCCCACCTTTCACCATGAATTGGTGAACAACTAGCCAACAGCTTGTTCATCAGGTGGTCTCAAGCAACTACTCAACTCTGTCAGGCCCTAGTCTTGCTAATTCAGTTGTTGTAAACATGTGATACAGTTCTTTTTTATTTTATTTTGCAAATGATTAGTTTTTGTTAGGAATAATCCCACATTGATTGTGGGAGAGGAGAAAGCACAACTTATTACCCATTGGACTAGTCTTTTGGGGGGAGAAGATCCAATACCATTTATAAGTATATTGCTCCGTAGGCTTAGTTGTATTCAGCCCATTTAGACCTGTGGCCTAAGAAGTAAACCCGGTTGGACCTAGACATGCGGCCAGGGTCCAATCTAACAGTTTTGGTGGCCCTCACTCCTTTCAATGCTAGTTGTCCTATTATGCCAATTCTATATCATATCATTACTAAAATGCAAACTTATGGTTCCCAGGAAGTAATAAGACAATAATAACCCATGTGCCTTTTGGTCATATCAAGTTCATATCCCAAACACTACAAGACAGGGACATAGCATCTCAGGAAAACAAGTAAAATTACTAACTGAAACAAGGTAGCTATACCAAAAAATCAGCAAAAGCTACAGGCATTCCACCACGGCGACGCATTTTAAGAACATGAAATCCAGGTTGCCTGGCAACAATAAGCAATGATCATCAATTTTTTTGTTAGGATTCCACTTTATCGAATACATTAGTAGAATTTTGGCAACATACTTAGACAAAACTTCCTTTAGCTCTTCCTCAGTGCATGTATGTCCCAAATTTGCAACAAATAAAGTAGAACAAGGTGGAATATCAACCGAAGATTTGTCTTGATGATCCTGTACAAACAATGCCATATTAATATATTATATGAAGTTAAAACATTTAAAGGTAACACTGACATGCATGATATGGGTATTTTAAATAAGAAAAACAAGTTAGAATTAAGCCAGTTCGCACAGATTCACCCACTTGTCAGGTTGGTAGATAAATTGAGCTACTAGATTATTCTTCAAGACATGCATATATCCACATTGCAAGACTAGTTTGGCAGGCCTTTTCTGGTAGTTATTAAACAAGAGTATGAGCTTAAACACAAGCAACAGCATGCCATAATGGAGAATGCAATGACTTAAGCTACAAACTCATGCACAACTACTTACAATGTTTCACAGAATTGCAGCAGTATACATTACAACAATGATGGAAGGTAAAAGCGTGGTAAAGTGAAACTATGACAGGAAACTCACATTTGAGGGAGATTGCCCCTTCTGCTGGTTGAGCCCTGGTTGACCACTGCCCATCAAAGGAAACATCAATCATAAATCACTAACAAATTCATGCACAATTCACAGACATAAGAGAAGTGGCTCACTAGCTCTAGTGTTTCATTAAGGTGAAATGCTAAATTAAGAAAGGGAATTATCTCCAACTATGTGTAATGTGAAGTGCCTGTCAACCTCTGATCCGCAGGTAATTCATTCTTGTCGCCGGTATTATCATTTTCTGAGTCCGATGGCTCATCAGATCCACCCTCTCCTGAATGTTTGGTGCCAACAAAAATGTGCAGGTGAGATTTACACTAAGTTTTAGTGACAGTGCCTTGAGATATCCTATACTGTGCTATTTTTATTTATATGTATATGCAAAAGTTATCCTACCACATAATTATTTCATATAGGGGACATATCTGAGCGCAAACTCTTACTGGTGCTAACATGCTAACACTTTTAGTTATAGCATGAAATCAACCCGAAAAAATCTATAAAAGAATAAATAGATTGTCCTTAAAGTCTTCACTTAAAGTCTTCTACAATCAAAATTTTTGTGTTAATTGTTAATATTCAAATTGTGCTATGAGAAATGAGAGGATATTACAAGTCATCAATAAAGAAAAAGGACGAAAATTGAAGCTACTGTTCAACAGCAAATTTCTCTTTCTAATTCTCCTAGCACCACTTCAGTCTGAATGTAAAATTTTAGATGGTGGCAGTCTGGATCTGGAAGATAACTATTGAGGAGTTGAGGACCATCTCTCTATATATATGGAGTTTTGGGAACCTTCCATATTGATCATTTGATGCCCTAACTAAAGGGATTAACATGTTAGCACCGAATTAAGGGTTTGCAGCCCATATGTCCCCTTTCATATAAGCCCATATAACAAAAAGAACTAAGTAATGCTTACAGATGGCATCAAAGTATAAAAATGGCCATTACCATCATTGCCGCCATCATCATCCTCACCCAATACATCAACACCTTCATCGCCAATGTTCTCATGGTCAGCATTTCCCTCTGTTCTATTAACTCGTTTGTCAATAACTCTGTAGACATCACCACCTAACATGAAAATTGTCATCAATTGAATGGCGTGGAAGTTTCCAATAGCATATTGATGGGGAAACTCTGATAAGATCAAGAAAATTAGTGACAGCGTATGAATCACACCTCCGTGACGTTTGCGTGAAGTCGATTTAGCTAGCTCAATGTGCAAACAATCACCAGTCTTGGGATCAAAAACAGTTCCCTGAAATAGAACACAGTCTTAGATCAGTGATAATGACAATCAACCCTAAATAAATGGAAGCTGACTAGTCAGGAGGTGTAGGGTAATTTATTGCTACTAATGCATGCACTAAACTTGTACTTTATATAGTAGATGCAAATGTTAAAATTTTGGCTCAGATGATCAACATTTGACAAGTAAAAGCATGGGAATTCTTTTAGTGCACATTTATGCAAGTTCAGGCTTTGGGTTTTTTGTTCCATGTAACCTGAGCAAGATTAATTTTCAGTTACAGTTTGCGCAAGATTAATTTTCACTTACACTTTGCATTGACTTGCTATACTACTGTGAGTCTGTGAAGTGGGCAAAATGTATCTGAGCAGAGTAGTGGATACATTCAATTTCAACCCACCGTGAAAGGAGTCCAGATCACATAACAAAGGATGTCAGATATTATTCTTCAACAGATGTTCGATAGTATAACTCACATTTAGAGCGGCCATTGCCGACAAGGCCGCCTGATGAGTGAAGAATGACACGAAGGCAACCGCCTGTGGCATAAGAATCAGAATTCAGAAACAACATCAGGCAAACAGCAGTATGCTGACATCTACGTGATGTAAAACACATCCATCGATCCAGAGAAAGTAGCAACCGATCTTCTCCTCGCTAGAACGCGTAGAGAAACCTGGATTGCGCTCCACCCCTACTACAATTAAGTCTAGACAGCACAACGAAACCAACAGAATCGAAGGGTTCTACGCGAGGGTTTAGTTTCAGAGAAGTGCACGCGACAGGAATCGAAACTGGGGTGAGAAGGGAAGAGAAGAGGAGAGGGGGGACCTGGTTGCCGCGGCCGGTGTACTCGAGGAGGCAGTGGTCGAAGCCGGGGCGGCGGGAGAAGAGGTTGTGGATCTCGCGGGGCTTCACGTCGTCAGGGAGGCCGGCGACGAAGAGCGTGAGGATGCCCTGCCGCTGCGGGTCCGGGTGAGGGCGCGGCGCGTACACGTAGTAGGGGTCGCCCGGCAGCGCGCCGGCGGGGCGGTGGTGGTGGGAGAGGCTCATCTGGGCGTGCGGCGCGGGCGGTGCGCTTCCTGCTTACTACTGCTATGCCTAGCAGTTAGCACGGGCCGATTTAGACGTCGCGTGCCTAGCAGTTTAGCAGGAAGTGACAAGTCCGAGCCGAAAAGAATCCAGCCCAAATCTTGTGTTGAGAAACTTATATCGCCCCGTTTGTTTCGATTTTTTTCAGCTTCTATTTTTTTACTATTCAATATTTCGTCTTTTTCTGAATTTTTTTAAATATTTTAGACTTTTTTGTATTTTCTTTTTTTCCGTGTTCCTTTGTATTGTCCTTAATAGGTTAACATATGTTTTCTATTTTTATATTTTTTTTAAAATTAATTATGCCTAAAAAGCTGAATCAATTATAGTAAAAAAAAATTAGCTACAGTGAAATTTCAATCAAAAACCAGAAATCATCGCTAAAACGAGCGCCCCTTAAGTCTAGCTCATTAATAAGTATTCTTTACTTAGTCTATAAATAGATATTTTAATTATTATAAAGTAAATGTAAAAATAGAGAAAGCAATAAAGAAAAGAGTTCCTCTCTTACCTCTCTGTGTTTAATTTATTATTTACACTATTCTGTATTTTATCCAGCTCTTTCTCAAAAACTCACTGTGTATATAGCGGTTCTAAGTTATTTCATTACACGCCAGGGTGAAAGAGATTCTTTTCTTTTAAGTTTCTCAAGAAACATGAGGATCTCAAGTTATTGAAGGAGACTAATAATGCCTTTGTAGATATCAAGAGATATCCTATATGGTAAAACCGTCTACTCATTGCGCTAGGCAGGCAATACCATCATTCAAAATCGGATTAGGATATTGTTTGAACTATATTGTAAAGTTTAGTTGTCAAATATCTGATTGTATAGTTCAGGATGTTCGAATTGGAAGTACTTTTGAGCAAAGCTCAGAGTATTATATAGACTTTTTAGCCGGCCTGAAAACATGCACTACGGCCCAAGGCCCGCCCCAGTATACCTAGCGGACTAGCATTGGGCACCTATTTCAGGCATGAAACAATTCAGCTATCCTACAGCCCGGCCCGCCCTACGTATGTCGCAAATCTGCATCGCATTCCGATCGAATTTGGTAATTCGTGATCACCAAAACACCAATCCATACCAAACCTTCGATCCCAGAATTCCCCACTCTCCGAGCTCCGAATCGATCGGTTCGATCCCTGTTCAGCCCACAACCATCTCTGATCCCTACTCCTGCATTCACATCGGAGAATAGCAGCTCATTCGAAGCCCTCGATCCCCTGCGATTTGAGGGGGAACTCGCCATGGCCGCGGAGTCGGCCGAGCCGGAGGGAGGGCCGGCCCGCCGTCGCGGGGTGGTGGCGCGGAGGAAGGCGAAGGAGGCGGCGGTGGGCGCCGTCGCGAGGGTGCTGTTCTACCCGACGCTGCTGTACAACGTGGTGAGGAGCAAGGTCCAGGCCGAGTTCCGGTGGTGGGACGAAGTCGATCAGGTGAACTGTCGCCTTTCCAGAAGCCTTATGAGTGGGATGTTAGCTTTACAGGTTTTGGGCTGAGACTTGCTAGTTTATTTATGAAATGATGAATAATTTGGAGTTACCTGTAATGTTCGGAGGATCCGGCCGTAGGCTAGGAGGATTGTAGTGATGGATCATGTGTTTTAGATCATATTGAATCAATCGCCGTAGGTCTGCACCTCTGCGGTCTGATATGCTCTTGTCGACCTTAGACATGTGAAAGTGTGGGTAGCATCTGAAGGATGAGCATATATACTTTTACCCATCGTAGTATACTGTAGATGCAAATGTGGTATCATATTGTTTCAGTATAACCTCCATCTAGAATGTATTATTGAAGTAAGAACATTTATCTAAAATATGCTCATTCTTGGGGCTGTTAGAAGTAACAATTTCCTGCTAACAAAGAATTAGCAATTTCACTTTTTCTTGGTAGCAAGGATCGCAATTCCAGTGCTAAGAAATATACGAAGTCCTGGGACTTGTGAGGTTTGAGGTGATTTGGACAAAGGGTAATAGCAGTTGCTGGCAAAAAAAAACCTGCATCATGAATGAAATATAGCATTCTTAGGTGCTCTCCTAATGATGTTGGTTCCATTATGAATCGCTATCAGAAATTTTACTTATGCTATGCATGGGTCTAGCTTTGACATCTTTCAGTAATTGATGGCTGGCTTTGTATTCGGTTAAGCTGTTACTTCTATGCTGGCCTTGTGATTGTGATGCGCAGGGTTAAAGGCTGAACCAGCTGGCAATGATCATGCACCACCACAAACAGATCCGTTTAACTTCTAGAATTGAGGGAAACATGATTTTATGTTGTTTATTTTTTTCATTTGGGGTTTAATCCTGGCTAGTCTTGGCTGTTTAGGTGTCTGGTAATCTACATCTAATTCTTTTTTTTTGTTGGACATTCTGATAGTAAATGGGCCTTGGTGTACTGACCAGACATTAGGGGGGTTCTGAAGGCACTTATGAACAGAAATCGGAAGTCAAATCAGGCAACAAATCAATTCAGTGTCAATGATTGCTGTGCAATGGTCGTGAAATGTGAAACAAGTTATGAATCTTAGTTCATAGGGGGTAAACACCGTCGAGATGATGGCCGAACGGCGTTAGCGTATAGGAAGGGGGAGAGACTATAGATGAGAATGACTTTATTATTTCTTGCTTGTTCTCAAAAGCATGCGGCTGCCCCCCTTATATAGATGGGCTCTCCTTAACAGATAGAATCTAATATTAATCATATCTCTAATAAATAAAAACTAATGTCATATTTCTAATCATATCTCTAATAGATAGGAACTAATCTCTAACTTCCTAATAATGAACCGGTTGGACCTAGGGCCTAGCCTACGCCCATCACATTACATCCCTCCTAGACAAGTAGCTCGTCCTCAAGTTGCTGGCCATGGTTGCAGTCCCAGGAGATTCTTGTTGATGACAGGGCTCGCGCTTGACTTATTTTGCTGCACCAACATGCCTATAGGTGGACCCCACCCTAGGTCGCACAAGGAAAGGAGGGCATGCAGCTGTGATCTTGGAGGCACTTGATTTGGCGTTCAGAGAAGGTGACGTCGAGGGTGGAGGTGAGGCTGGTGAGGTTGTGGTCCTAGTGCTTGGAGATGAGAGCGGAGGAGTCAGTGCCGTGAGCGGCGGGCTCGACGGAAAGGAAGGTGGATAGGAGGCGGAAGGCAGTGTTGGCCCTGGACCTGAAGTTGTTCCAAAGGTGGCTCACGTAGGGGTGCTGCGGTTGGAAGACGGCGGCGTGGAACATCCTGGTGTGGCGCCAGTAGTCATCCCCCTCCTCTTCGTCTGCAACGGACGGGCTGCCTCCGAGCAGCGCCTGGTAGCGGCACACCCTCTCCTGGTCAAGGAGCGTGGGATCGGCCCTGACGTCGTGGATGGCGGCAACGAGCTGGCCCTCTTAGATGGGAGCAGGAGCAGCGGAGGAGTTGCCAGAGCAGTCGGGGCAGCTCCAGTTGGTGGCGTCGGCGAGGGTGGTGAAGGGTTGGAGAGGCAGTAGTCGTCCCCCTCCTTGTCGGCGGTGGACGGGCCGCCGCCAAACAGCGCCTGGCAGCGGTGCGGGATGTGCTGGCGGAGCTGGACGACGGCGACCCATTGGTTGGGGATGGACTGGGTGCGGGCGTAGGCATCGCAGAGGTGGTCATGGACGGTGAACTCGACGGGGTGGGTCTGCTCGAGGACAACGTCGTGGAGGACCTTGCGGCGGAGGCAGAGGTGCTTGGAGTGGGGCTCGGAGAAGACAAACTCTACGCCGGAGAGGGAGATGCGGAGGTAGGCGAGCGAGCGGTTGAGGCGGCGGAGGAGGATCTGCATGAGCTCAGGTGACTCGGGGCCAGCGTGGAGCTAGGATCACAGGGGCTGGAGGTAGGAGCAGTCGGGGTAGTAGACGGCGGCGGCGTGGCGCGTGACGCCCTCGGTGATGTCGATGCGGGTGCGCAGGCAGTGTGCGGGCATGTTGGCTGGGTTGGGCTGCATGGCAACGCCACAGATGCACCAGAGCACCGTGCCCACCATCTCGCTGACGCGAACGTGCTACTCCCAGCAACCGGCGTCGCCGACCCCAGCAGCATCCTCGGTTCGATTTGCTTTGCTTGGAATCGAATGGATCGATTGGGGGTGGGGGCGTGAGGAAGGAAGGATTCGATCAGAATTGGATGGGGAGATCGGGCATGTTGGATTGGTGGTGGCGGCGGGGGAAGGGAAGAGGGCCAAGATAGCCTAGTTGCCTCCCCAAGCAGCGCCTCCACAGTCACAGGATGTAGCTTGTAGCTAGTGCGATGACCTTGGAAGATGCCACACTGGCGTTGCTTGAAGACACATCGCTGCTCATGCCGGATGAAGGAGCAGCAGTAGTAGCGTCGTTGCCGTGGCACAACCACCCTTGCTCCTGCCCCTTGCGCCACTGCAGATCACACAGCAACAGCTGCTTGTGTCGTTTCCTTTGTTGCCATTATTTTCTTCAATATGCTCTCTACATTCTTGAGTCCAACGATTATTTTTTCATAGCTAGCAATGACATTGCCACATGTTAACTCGGCAGCAAAAGCCATGGTATTGGCTCTGATATCAAGTTGTTATGAACCTTAATTCATAGAGGGTAAACATCGCCGAGAGGATGGCCGGGCGGCGTCAACATAGAGGGAGAGACTATAGATGAGAATTACTTTATTATCTCTTGTTTGCTTCCAATAGTATGCGGCAGCCCCCCTTACATAGATGGGCTCCCCCTAATAGATAGAATCTAATCTTAATTATATCTCTAACAAATGGAAAGTAATATTATATCTCTAATAGATAGAAACTAATCTCTAATTTCTTAATAATAAACCGGTTAGGCCCAGGGCCTAGCTTACGCCCATGACACAAGTGTTCTGAGTTCCAACTCTGGAATGGCTAAGTTAATGTCTCCGTTGTACATTTCATTTTTGTGGTTAGTCTTGATTACGGTTCTATATTGTGTTTATTTCGTCATTTTCAAGTATGTTTGCTGGTTATTGTGATTACCAACATACAATTTATTGCAAATCAGAGTTGCTGGTGTCCTATGTAAACTCTGCATTTATGGATATCGAGATAAAAATTTAGATATGCTTATATTTGCCTTTTATTTGTGCATTATGTGACTGTGGAGTTATAATATATAAATTCTGTTTTGAGTAGACATTTCCATTTAATGAGCTATAGCTGTTTTTATGTTCTAGGTTCTAACCGATATGATATGGTGGATCAATCTCATTGATATAACATTGTCCTCTGTACCAGTTCATTTTGCTTGGAGCTGTTCCATTCCATAGGGATGTTCCACGCTTGCAGAAACTTGGAGTATGTGGCGTTATAACCCTAAATGAACCATTTGAGACTTTAGTACCATCGTCGATGTATCAGGTAAGTGGCTCACTAGATAGTTACCTTTATATGTAAAAAAGATGGTTATCATTTAACAAAGCCTTTAGCCCTTTAAAATTGCACGAAATTTTATTTCCACACTCTGAACATAATTGTTGTAACTGAAGTTACAATCACTTGGGAATTCCTAATGACATAAATGCTCATCTGCTGAAATTTACAGTCTCGTGGAATTGAGCACCTTGTTATTCCTACAAGAGATTATATGTTTGCTCCATCACTTGTGGATATTAGTCAAGCTGTTGATTTCATTCATAGTAAGTGAGAAACAGATTATGCCAAAATGAACTCTTAACTGAGCAGGTATTTAGTTGATCATCTAAGAGTTGGCAATAAAGTTGTTGGCCATTCACAACATCACTTTCTTTTTTACTGGTAACTTTTTTTCTGAGATATTTAAACTTTCAATGACGTCTCTCCATTTTTAATCAGGAAATGTATCTTGTGGGAGGATGACATATATCCACTGCAAAGCTGGAAGGGGACGGAGTACAACAATTGTCTTGTGCTATCTGGTAAGTTTAATTATGGAAAAAGTCCAAATTACTACCCCCAAGTATAGCCTAAGTCTGGATAACCTCCTAAAGAATGAAAAGGTTTACTTAACCCCCTGTGTTTGCTAAATCAAATCAAAGTTCACCTTTTACCTATCTCCAAAACTGATTTTGCTGAGTTGACCGGTTTTGTTGACTAGAATTGACACATAGGACTAGAATCGATCAATTTGACACCTATCCGTAGAACTAGCTGGTTTTCCTACCTAAAAACATCGGAGCACTAAACCTATCAGTAAAGAGTTGTAAAGAAAACATCTACATGATAGCTGTAGATGCAATGCTGGCAAACAAATCATCTTATGTAACAACATATCCCCAAGCCTTCAAATTTTGCTCTTCTCCCTGCTGTTGCCAGGATACACAACAACTTTAGCTATCATCCCATCGGAAAGCCTCAAGAGAGCCTAATTCAGATTGGGATAACTTCCACACTTCCACTTCCACATCAAGAAAGGAAACAAAAAATGTTCATCTTCTGAAGAAGGGAATCAATTTTCAACATCCAGGCACCAGAAAAGCCAATTCCGCACCTAGAAACTATGCACATGATAAATTGTTAGGGTCACAAATCTAGCAACAAAGGAGACGCATCTCCTCGTCGAACCACTGAACCCTCCCAAAATGGTCACTAGAAATCACTAAGACCAGGAATTTACCAAGGATCACCACCTCTGGGGGGGTAAAAGGTAAAATGTCCTATGTGTCAATTCTAGTCAACAAAACCGGTCAACTCAGCCAAACCAGTTTTAGAGATGGGTAAAAGGTGAACTTTGATCTGGTTTAGCAAACACAAAGGGTTAAGTAAACCTTTTCATTCTTTAGGGGGTTATCTGGACTTAGGCTATACTTGAGGGTAGTAATTTGGACTTTTTCCTTTAATTATTAGTCTTATTGAACTAACAAGCCAAACATTGAGCTGAGAGCTTCAGATCCATAGTGATAATAAAGTTATCACACACCACTTATTTGGAATTAATTTTGCCTTGCTATTTCAGTGGGATTTTTTATGCTTAATTTTCACCAGGTGAAGTACAAGAATATGACACCTACCACAGCTTTTGAGTATGTGCGATCTAGAAGGGCTCGAGTGCTGCTGACACGTTCTCAATGGAGGGTACTGGACATATCCTGGCTCATTTCTTCCATCTCTAAAATTGTCAACTTGTTGTACTAACAAGATTTGCTCTTGTTGCTCTCCAGTTGGGTTGTTTCTTGGATTTAACAAGTTACATGCATCTGCCCCCTTTCTATTATATAAGTTCGTAGAAATTACCAATGATAAGTAGTGTGCAGTCAACCAATCGTTGATAATAATATAATAACTGGGAAAGCATGTTTTGCATTTTAGCACCTTTCTCCATTGATTGAGGATATATATATTGATGCATACAGGTCTTTGTTAAGGAGATAAAGTGGCTTGCATAAACACAAAGGAAATATGGCTGCCAGGGGAAAAAAATTTGTTGTTAACTCCTTACTCCTTGACCAATAAACTATAACCAATAGGCTATATGTAAAATGAACTATTTGTGATTTGAAGATGATGTATCTCTATTTGTAAAGCAATGCTGCAATTTGTAAGCTGCTTGGATGGTGACATTTAGCTACTTTTGTTCTGTTGCTGCACCGAATTTATAGTGTGGACCAAATTCACTCTCAATGGACCCAAATCCAGCCCATTAATTAGAGAAACAGTTACGATGAATTATATACTTCCCAGCAGTGTGGTCACTATCACTGGAGGATTCTGAAAGATTGTAGAAGGTCCTGAAAGCCAGGCAGTTCCTTTTTTGTCTCATGAAAATCACTTGGAAGAAGATTGTTTAAATACATAATCATTGAAAATACTTATATTGTAGGTGGCTTTGATCCTTGCAGGTGGTTCAAGAATTCAGCAAGAGGAATGCAGAACTTCCCAGTGTCACAAGCCACTCAGCAGCAGCATCTCCAGCAGGGGATGCGGTACTGGTAACAGAAGCAGATTTGGAGGGCTCTGATGTAACAGAAGTCATTATAGAGGATGCCAGCTTGTCTTCTCATAAGACTACCCCATCAAGACCAATGATAAAGATGCTGTCATGTTTGTTTCCTTCTCTGAAGGGATCTGGTGACCCTTCTCTTACTGGACATCGAGTGTCCGAGGTAGACGCATGCTAGGCCAATACCAGTTTAGCTGTGAAGTGGTGAGTCGATGCGAAGGAGGGCGATCGCATTGCCATAATATTTTCCAAATGTATATAGTTGCCCGTATTCATCCAATTTGTCATGTATGCTGTGTGCACATACCTGTATCAAGTCAAGTTTGTTTGGTCCTTGCTGGGTAATAATGATAGATCGGTTGGGGCTAATTATACGTAGCTGACTGCCCTTGTGTAAGTTTCACCAAAGTCAGGATTGGAGCGCTCAAATCAGCGATGGGAAGCTGTGATGGGCGTTTTTTCTACTGTAGCAGCGATGGCAATCACTGTAGCACTTTTTGTCTTTTTTCAATTTTTTTTGTTTTTTAGTATTTTTGTGATTTGTTTTTTTCTGTATTTCTTTGTATCATCCGCTCTAGATTAGTGTATCGTTTTTATTTTTACATTTTTTTAGATTTAATTATACTCAATAAGCTAACTCAATTATAAAAAAATCAGTCAGCTACAGTAAAATTTTACCAAAAATCATCGCTATTCCGAACGTAGAATGTGTGACACCCTATTTTTAAGGCCGTTTGTATTTCTCTGCAGCTGATTAGGATGTTCAGCTAGGAAGTCTTGTAGTCAAGTATTATATCAAACTAATAAGCTTATTCTATGAAAGATAAATTTATTATAGAATACGACATAACATCCAAGTTTACAAGAATGTCTGAGCGGGGACAAATTTTAAAACCAATAATTATTTGCTTTCAAAGAATCATCAAAGTCTTTACACAGCAGCTATACTATCACTTGATATTTGTCCTATGGGTATTGCAATTAAGCCACGCATTACTAAGTGTTGCATTACTCAGTCTGTTTAGCTGCTGCGGGCAATCATTTTCTTGTTCACATATAGATTAATAATTAGTTCACTACTATGAGACAAAAAACCTTCCTCAACATTCAAAATATAAACCAATTTTCAAATTTAAAAAATCTACTACATTTATCAAACAAATTATATTTTTACCAGAATTAATATTTTACAGTTTAAAATCCTTTATGCATCACTTTTTTTGAATTAATATTAAATAAAAAGTCCGCGTAATAGTAATGGGTTCGAAGCGGGATAAGGAATGCAAAGCCATTCCCTGGTGTTGCTCCCAAGGAACTACTTATTAATTTATTTAAGCTATAAATTTTTCTTTCGCCAATTGCAGGGCTTTACCCTCTCCGTAGAAAGGGAACCCTTCCAGAAATTCTCAGTGGCCCGGGTGGGCCAAAGAGGGGGTTTGGAAATAGTTTTCAACCAGCAATTGACGCGCCTCGGTATGACCTCACTAGCTGCGTCATTGCCCCAAGCGCAAAGATGAGTTTAAATGATAGCCCGCCGCCCCTCTTATATTCGCCTCCCACGCAGACGCCTCCCTCGACTACCGATGTGGGACAAAACAAACGCCCTCCACAATGTTGGGCCACGATGTGGAGTCCACATGCCACAGCTCACGCTATTATCTTTCCAGTTGGGCCAGGCGTCGGACGGGCAGCGCGCGCGGGCTGTTGCAAACAACTTTTTAGAAGAAAAGATGAAACAATTACTTCTTAAAAGAAAAGAGGATTTAATCAACTTAATTATCATATTGAAAATCTTACCAAGACTTCTCATGCATTGTTTTTTTATTTATCCATTAAACACAGTTTCATTTATCAAAAGCATGGATATCCGAATATAAGTCTTATTCCGGAGAGTTGTCCAGTTAACACTAATGGCAATTAATTAGCGTTAATTAAAGCACTCGATTAATAGTATTTTATTTAGTGATTCATCATAGTTAATTAGCACTAATCATATAGTGCTAATTAACCATACACAATAATTTATTGCCTTGTAATTAATTAGTATAAATGCTCGCTAGTATAGTTGACAGAGACAGCATAGGAAAAACATGTGTGTTGACTAATTAAATGCTATTAACAATAAATGAAATACTGTTAATTTAGTTCTTTAATTAGCAGTAATTAATTATTATCATTATAGTACTAATTAAGTACACTTAGCGCTAATTAATAGTTAGACAGTAGTGCTACAGTGTAAAATACTGTTGCTATAGTGCCTACCGAGGCATGATGGTTTGGCAGTAGTCTTCCGCGCATGGGCTGCTTGGCAGGAGTTGGCCTATCGTTCCAGCTCACCCAGCCATATGCCCACCCAAACTGCTGAGTTACGGTAGCACGATAGATGAGATATATGTTTACCGCGTCTTTTAAGTTTAGAAAAAAAATCTATTTTTGCAAAAAAAAATACTAGAGTGTTGAAAATGGAAAATAAAAACGTTGCTAGGGTCATACGTGTGTACAGTTACCATTCCAGTCCCCCGCATCCACCACACGCAAGCGATATATTCTCCGCCCCCACCACCCCAGCCGTCCAGGCAGACAAACAGCCGAGGCCGCGTGCGATCCAAGCAGACCGAGAGAACCCGAGGAGAAGCGAGGCGAGCCGCCGCCGGAGAAGGGAGGAGCAAGATGTCGTGGCAGGCGTACGTCGACGACCACCTGATGTGCGAGATAGACGGCCAGACCCTCACCTCCGCCGCCATCGTCGGCCACGACGGCAGCGTCTGGGCGCAGTCCCCCAACTTCCCCCAGGTCTCTCTCTCTCTCTCTCTCTCCACCTTTCTACTTGTTTCGTGCTCCTGTTGACCCTCCCGTGCTGCCCTAGATCCGCGCGCGTGGGCAGATCCGCCCCCGCCGCGATCTGCCCCCGGCGGCCGGATCGGAACGAGTTGAGATCCGGATCTTGGTCGATGAGGCAAGATGCGGATCTTTTAGCTTCGGGTGCGTAGGTGCCAAGTGTTGTTTCCGTCGTCGTTGCTACTGGGGGTTCGTTGTTGGGAGTGTGCTGCCAATACGATTCGCGTGGGAGCATGCTGTGAATAGGAGGGGTGCTCTGAACGATGCGTATGGTGGAATCGCTAGTGAGATCGGATTCATTGGCCTACCGGTGCGATCCGGTTGGCGGTTCCGCTTAGACTTGTTAGACTCAGAATTCAGAAATGGAAATAGTCATACCACCGCAAGAATCCAGCGTTTGGGTTACATGTGAATGTCGTAGGTGGCGTAGCTGCTAAACGTTCACCAAAGCATATTATTGTGCGAGATAAGTTTGCGTTATCATAGTGTCAATGATGCTACATTACACGGAGCGTTTGCTTTTACTGGACGATACCATGCTGCTCCAATATCCTCTCTGCGTGATTTATGGGACCATGTAGCTTTCAGCTGTGAAATGGGATCACCATGTTGCATTATGCTGGTAATAGCTATCCTGTTGTTTCAGTAGAGGCTGGATTTATTTACAATGGAAGCCTAGTGTTTTTTTTATTTTGCCTGCTCTATCGTTGAGTCCTCTTGTTTTCTCCTTCTGCATGTTGCAGTACAAACCTGAGGAGATTGTTGCCATCATGAAGGACTTTGAGGAACCTGGAACTCTTGCACCAACTGGTCTTTTCCTTGGAGGCACAAAATACATGGTGATCCAAGGTGAACCTGGGTTTGTCATCCGAGGAAAAAAGGTACACTTTTTTTCTTTTGTTTCGAAGCAGACTGTCTGTGATTCCATGCCTGTGACTTTCTCGTTCAATACTTGTGTTAGTTTTGTCAAACAAACTGAATTAATTTATGCCGTTGGCGGATCGAGTTATGAATGTGTTAAAACTGTCTCCTGCTGAAGGAGCTATGCTGCATTACCTCATTATGCAAGCGTGTTGCATCAGATGAATGCCTCTCTTTGGGATATCATGGACTCATGGTCGATTATAAACACTTGGGACAATTCATGTGACTTGATACAATTGCTGAACTGTATTGATAATGTTTAGCATGTGTAAGCCTTATATGTGTTTAAAAATTAAAAATTCATAGTGAAGTGGGTAATAAATGCACTTCTCACGCATTTGCTTTTGCTTGCCGTGTGTAGACTGAAGATGCATGTAGTTGCATTTAGTTTTTTTACTATCTTTGCTTTAGCTGTCAGCAAATCATAGTTGCAGTCATTACCTGGACAAGTAGGATTCTGAACATGTAATATAAAACATCGTTTGTTAGTAATTAAACTTCTAGATTGTCATTAGCGGATATCCAGTTTACTTAGAGAGACTTGTTTTCCGATATCCCCGCATAAGGAAATTGCTAGTAATTACTGCATAATGTGTTTCATCTAAGCTGCACCATTTCGTATTAAGTTCCTTCTATAATAGACCGAGTAACATGCGAAATGTGCAACCTACAATTCGTTCATTGATTTTCTTTTCACAGAAAGAAAGAATTTCTCCTTATTGTTTCCATATTTCTTACAGGGCACCGGAGGCAGCACTATCAAGAAGACCAACCTGGCCTTGATTATTGGTATCTATGATGAGCCAATGACTCCAGGCCAGTGCAATATGGTAGTGGAGAGGCTTGGCGATTATCTGTTCGAGCAGGGTTTCTAAGCCCTCATATGTTATTTTGGTCATTTGAGACTAAGTTTGCTCCTCATTTGGTTCAGTAATCTGTGGGCTTGCATCTGCTTGGCGTGTCACATAATATGCAGTGAATAATTAGCTTGGTTTTGTTGGTTGGTGACATGTTGAACAAGATTTACTTGGGGTTTATGTTTGGCATCGCGTCGTATCAAACTCAGCCGTTCTTTCACTGAGTAATGTACATTTCCCTGGCAATGGTACTTGTGGATTCTGCTTTTATGAAGACAGAGTGCATTTTACTAATGTGCTTGGCCTGCTTTCGTGTTGTTGGATACTTAGGTTTTAGTTCACCGTGACCTTGGATTCTATGCTTGAAGCGTGCGAGAGTAGTCTACCAAACCAAAATAGAAAACAAAGAAAGATGTTAGAATTACCTTGGACTCAGAAATTTTGTTTATGATTTTTCTCAAATAAATAAATAAGATAGTTTTTACGACACTATTTTGAGGAGAATTATTAGGATAATTCTTTTTTAAATAGTTTATCAATAATTTTAAGGCTAAAAATTATAAGTCGTAGTCGAAAAAAACTACACTTTGCCGTAGAATCTACTGCTGAAATCTAAAGCCCGTGTTAGACGCCTCTGATGCTGATAATCTCCTGAAAAAAAACTTCTTTTGTTGGTTTTGATCCCGCTTGTTTTGGCTTCTACTTCTAACTTCTATTTTTTTTTTCACTATTCAGTATTTCGTTTTTTTCTGAATTTTTAAAAGATATTTTAGACTTTTTTATATTTTCTTTTTTTTCTCGTGTTCCTTTGTATTGTCACTAATGGGTTAACATGTTTTTTCTATTTTTATATTTTTTAAATTAATTATGCCTAAAAAGTCAAATCAGCTACAGTAAAAAAAGCCAGCTACAGTGAAATTTTAGCCAAAAGTCAAAAACCATTGCTAAGACGAGCGCCCCCTAAAAAATTTCTCCTTTAGTTCCCTGTGCCGTGCTCGGTGCGCACGTGCTAAATTCGCTGACTCAGCCGTTTTTTATTTAGGTAGGGGTAAATTGTTCTGAAGCTGCAAAGCTGTGCTTATTAGAGTTTCAGCTTTCAGTCTATAGCTTTTTAATTTTAATTTTTCTAGTTTTCTAATTTTTTGCCTTTTCTTTTTTTATTCCTTTGCTCTGTTCATAATAATATTTTTTTAAAAAAATTTAATTGTATTGAAAAAGCTATCAGTAGTTATAGCCTCTATAATATCAAATAAGCTAGAAGCTCAGGCTTTTAAGCTCAAAGGAGCACAGGCTTACATGAACAGATCAGTCTTGTAAGGTTCATAGTGTTGACCCCTCCAATTGGGTCAAAAATATTTGTCAACGGAATTGGACAAATTATGGGACATAATTCATTATTCAGCTTAAAATTCAAAGCTGTCGTAAAAACGTGGGCACTTGTCTTTCCATACCTGCAACAATTTCTCCCAAATCTTGTTCTAAGACAACAAAACCCCGAGACCTTAACAAACATCCAACACTACTTGTACAAGCAACGGCGATCTTCTTTTGGTGGAAAGAGGTGCAAAATGGTTATCACGGTCAAGAGGTCAATGATCAAACCTTAAACCCACATAATGTCCTAGACTCCTAGTCAATAGGATCCAAAGCTATTAGCATTAGTCACTTGAACTAGCCACCATTTTTTTTATCACGAGTGACAAAGATAGAAAACGCGGCGAGTGATCTAAGACGGATAAAAAAAAGCAGGGGGTAGTTGTGTCCTGAGAAGCAAAGGGGTGTTTGTATTATCCTTTATTCACAGTTTTTGATTGAAAATAAATAATAATATCTAAAAAAAATAGTTTTTAGAAGGAATGGACGAGTGATGCATAAAAGTGTGAGATGTGTGCACGTAATGAAAGCGAGAACAGTGGAGTAAGTGATGCACCTGTGACACCTGAAATGCACGTAACGGAAGCGAGAGCAGTGGAGTTAGTGATGCACCCGTGACCCCTGAAATGAGACAGTAGTGAGAGGAGTAGAGAAACCGCTTCGAAAAGCTAGGTGTTTGTATTAACTTTTAGCTGTCTAAACAGAAGACAGAAACAAAACCAAATACGAATAGGACCAAAATTTGGCATAGAAAATCGCCCCATTGTGTGCTCAACCAACCACAGCGACGGGTTGTGCCGACATTGAACGAGGCGCGACACTTGCCGCCCACCCATGTGTTCACCCCCCTTCGGTTAACCAACCATGCCTAGTCCATCCCACTCCCTCTCCGCTCTCTGTTGGTTCTACTCATTTGGGTTTAAAGCTTATAGCTTTTTTGGTATTATTTCGAGATTATTTTACACATATAAATGTTGTAAGTTTTTTTAGCATAATTAAATTTAAAAAATAGAAAAAATATATATCATATAGAACAATACAAAAATAAGAAAAAAAGCAAAAAAATAAAATTAAAAAAAATTAAAAATCAAAAGCTAAAGCTCATTTGAGCAGCCACTCTTGGACCGCCGCTTCGTCTCACATTCACGATCTCACCTCTCTCCTCGCTGGCTTAGGCTATGGCCAATACAAAGATGGTTAAAGAGAGAGAAATAATACTACATCATAAAGTGGTTAGATAAACAGTACTAAGTATCTATATAAGAGCTATAACCTCTAATACAAACAGCAATTTTTTTACATTAGCCTGAGAAACTTTCGGTGCGTGCAAACTGTCCGGACGTTAGCCTGCAATTCAAACGATGTAGCTGAAACATTTGCGTGCTGTCGCGTCCACGGTGGTGAACAAAGACAGATATTTGGCCCAAGCGTCCAGTTTAGCTGCCGCGTCGCACTTGACATGGCCTAATCACCCGCCTCTAGGGTTGGCAACGGGCATAAACCCGCTGGGTTTTACCGTTTCAAACCCGTGCCCGCGAAAGTTGGATGTGCCCGCTAAAAAACCCATACCCGTGACGGGTACAAATTTTTGTCCAAACCCATACCCACTGGGTTAACGGGTACCCACGGGTCGCCCATACCCAGACCCATGCCCACTGAGTTCATAGTTCATAGTTCACTGAGTTCATACCATACTAACAGAACAGACAACTCAAAATGAAAAAGTACTAAAATTACTTATAAAGGCAAACTACAATGGTAGCTATGTTCTCAAAAGCCAACATACCCGAACCCGTATAGGGCTATGGGCTGGTTTGCTGGGTTTATAACTCCTATGGGCCGAGTTTATATTACCCATGGGTTTACGGGTTCGGGTACTATAGGAACGTACCCGAACCCGTAGACCCGATGGGTTAGACTTTTTGCCCATTAAGAGACCCATGGGTTAGGAAATTGACCCAGATCTATGCCCTAATAGAGTAAAAACCCATCGAGTATCGGGTTTCGGGTACCCATTGCCACCTCTACCCGCCTCCCAAAGCAAGCCAACCATACCGCTAACCAAGCAAAGCGAAAAAAAAAACTGACAACGCTATACCGTCCAAGTCGTACGCAACGGGATAGACTCATGCCATTGATTGCATCGGTTCGACGCACCGGATGGACCGGTCCCTTCAACCATGGCTATCCCAAATTTGAAATTCCCAATCCCTATCCCATCCACCTCTCTAGTATATACTCGAATTCTCATTCCTCCATCGTCCTACTCCGATCTCCCCATTCCCTCCCTCTCTCTAAGAGGCAGCAGCGAGAGAGTGCAGGAGCCACCGGTGCAGCGGCGAGCACAGGTCTGAGAAAGGCAACACGCAGCGAGCTAGGCGGTGAGCGAACGAACATGGGCGAGCGTGGGCATGCCGCTGGGCGGGTTCGGTCGAGGAGGCAGGATGGTGAGACGACGAAGCCCGAAAGGGCTGGCAAGGAGCGTGGTGTAACTTCATGGCCGAGCTCCCAATGGCTTCGACGATTTCCTGTGGAAGTTGTCGAGATGTTAGCAGTCCCTTCAATTTTTTTTATGATTTTTGTTTTTTATGAAATTTTATTGAAACCTTTTCATTTTGTTAGAAGACTTTTTTTTATTTTGTCGTGAAACTTTCATGAAATTTTCTTAAAACTCGTTCAAATTTTTGGTAAAACTTTTTAAAACTTGAAGTTAACTTCAAAATTCATAACTAAGTTTTATGAAAATTTATGAGCTAATTTTTATAAAATTTCATGAGATTTCGTTACTAAGAACTTTTATAAAGTTCACGGGTTTTGTGTTTAAGTTTATTAAATTTTATAAGATTTATGTTTAAATTTTATAGTGTTTCATGATATTTTATAAAAATTTAAAAAATTTTATGTTTAAGTTAACTAAATTTATAAAACATATTCGAAACTCTCTAAAACCTATGAAACACATTAAACTTAGATAAAACAGAATAAAACTTTGCGTATACCGTTAGAATCTCTCTACCATATACCGTGCATTAGCATGAAAAAACTAAGCGCACTCGCCTCGCTAGTCGACAGCTAGAAGAGAGAGCCCGATCCAATCGCGTCACTATCCTCCTCCGCCTCTTCCCCTCCGAGAGAGAGAGTAAAACCCTAGAAACTGCTGCTGCTGCTGCTAGGCATAGTTCGGGGGGCGATGAAGATCCAGTGCAATGCGTGCGGCGCGGCGGAGGCGCGCGTGCTGTGCTGCGCCGACGAGGCCGCGCTCTGCACCGCCTGCGACGAGGAGGTGCACGCCGCGAACAAGCTCGCCGGGAAGCACCAGCGCGTGCCGCTCCTCTCCGACGGCGCCTCCCCCGCTCCCCCCGCCGCGCCGGCCATGCCCAAGTGCGACATCTGCCAGGTGAGGCCGCCCGCCCCGCCCCTCCCTCCCTCTGTCTCTCGATTGGGGTGGCTGCGCAGGAACTCAAGGAATTTTTGCTGCAGAGGCGTTTGTATGATCGGCTATGTCTTCCTGTTTGCAAATACTGCAGCTTTGGATGTTGTTACCGGGAGAGTTTAGTTAGTGAAACGAAACACTATACCTTTTATCGTCAATTGAGACGAAGCTATGCTTCCATGTATGTTGAGCGGCGTTAGGAGGTAGTAACCACATAGAAGCACAAAGAGGAAATAGCGTAATCCTGGAGCTAAAAATGTGTGAAGTCAATTGATTTATACCAAACATGTGGCTTGTCGCCGTCCGTTGTTGTGCATAGGGTCTTTGTTTCCAGAGTATAAGTATGCATTCTTGTAGTGTGCCCTTACTCATGACCTGATTGCCATGGGAAATTAGTGAGTTCATTTCGTGCTCCCAAATGCTCGCACTTCCCAGCATAATAGGATGGAGGTCGTTTCCTAGGCTTTCCCAGTCTCATGGAAGCCATCCTGTGATATGTTGTCGAGTTCTTAGAATTATGAAGATACTAGTCTTCTATGATGTGCAGTGTTTCCTCAGGACCCATAGTGTCATCGATCCATTCACCCCTCTTTTAAAGCTTGTTCTTAGTGTGCATTTGCAGCATTACTTTTGGTGTTGCTTTGACAAACTTGAATATGATCAATGCTTTATTATGCAAAACGTTGCCAACAAATTACTATTGATGCCATGATGAACATTTATAAGCAAAAAACCCTGTTGCTAAAGCATTTTACCTATCTCATCATGTAAACATCGACTTTGTTAATACCATTTGATTTCACTTGAGGCAAAAATGCCCATAAGTAGCTGGTATCCACTTGAAGACAACATGTTAGGTTATAGGTGTGTGCACCTGTGTCCAATGGTTAAATTTTGGTAATATGCAGCAGCACCACACGTGTAGCTGGTGAAGAAGCAGAGGCAAAGGGGAACATGCAATCAATCTAGGGTTGGTGCAGTCATCTCTCCAAAGGGGGCTAAGTTGCCATCCCTAATGTTAACTTACATAAACTGTTGACGTATTAAGAGAGTAGTGAGTTTGTATAAACAAATGAGCCCAGGAAGTGATGGGATTAGTCCCTGGTTTTTGAGTTAAGCCTAAGGTGAAATAATGAAGCTTGTGGCTTGAAATGCAGATTACTGAACTCCTGCCCTCATTTTGTTGCCGACAGATTTGGTCCCATGTCCCAGAGGAAAGATCAACATATATACTCCTTGCTTTTGGTAATATGCATTCTAAGAATTTGCCTTAACAATGTACTAGTAACATGTTTATAGTTCACATCTCATCTGTTTCAAACAAGTAAGGAAAATGACAAATGTTGGTGTTAGAGTTGATCATGCTATCCTGGCCCCTGGCATGGCCCTAGGTATGACAATCATGCAAGCTTGTTTCACCATGCTGGCTGGATTACTGAGCATGTGCATGCACATGCAGTCTCAGTTTGCTTTGCCAGCCTTCAATGAAATGCAATGTCCAAGCGTTTAAACTGCTGTTTCCCTATTAAAGGAAAAATACAACAACAACAAAGTTTTTTGTCTCAAACAAGTTGGGGTGGGTTAGGAATGAAACCCCCATCAAGGTCAAAGAGATGAGAGTCTTAAAGACCTATAATGCTAAAACTTTAAGCCGTACAATCTACCAACTGAGTTGAGAGCTTAAAACACTACCCGTAAACTTTCTTATAGTTCAGGTATGTGGATCGCTAACTTCTATGTGTTCTTATCCAAAGCTAATTCTTTAGATACATTCCAACCCCTCCTTAATTGCTTCCTCCCACATCAGTCTTGGTCGACCTCTGCCTCTTCTTACGTTTTTAGCACGTTTTAAAATTCCACTACATACGGTGCCTCAGGAGGTCTCCGTTAAAGATATCCAAACTATCTCAAGTGATGTTAAACAAACTTCTCTTCAATTGGTGTTCTGGTTAGAGAAAATGTTTATTGCTAGATGGGTGAGGTAGACCTCATGGGTCACAAGTAGTACCTTCTAAGTGAGGTTTCTCTAATACATTCTGTCCTTTTTGAACTGTCATTTCTTGTAAGATGTCATATAAGCTGGGTATGAATAGGACACAGTAAGTTCGTCATTCTTGCATAGTTCTTTTTCTTGAGTTTATGTATAATGACTAAATTATGTGGTAGTGGTAAAACAACTTAAGGGCCTGTAAAAGAACATACATTGCGAGGTGGTTGTCTCTGACAAAATGGCCGGTGAAGCAGACTTAGAGGAGAAGCCTTATCTAGTGGGTGGTTATTGTTGTTGAAAATCCAGGGGCATTTTTATAATTTCACAATTGAAAAAGAAAAAAAAGAGAGGGGACAGGATGCGGGGCCCACCTGTCGGTGGGCTGGCACGGACGGATAAGTCGTCTCCTCCCACGAGGCTCGGTCCAGATCTGGTTGCGGGGCGATGAAAGCGGAAGGTGCGGCTGCGTAGGCGGTAGGCGCGGGGCTTCGGCTCCGGCCTTTGGAGGCCACCGCGCCGAGCCTCGCAACCCCTCCTCCTCCTCTCGGCTATAAGAGGAGGCCGTCTCCTTCCCGTGAAGTATCGGTGAATTCGGTAAAAACTCGATTTCTTCCATCCTCCTTTCTCCTTCCAATTTGGTTCTGGATTTGATACTTGGGGTTCCTTCTTCGCTGGGAACCGCCGGTCTCGGTGGTGGTTTTTGTGACCTCTGGTGCTCGGTGGTAAGGCACTTGGCCGGTGTCTCGTGTGTTCTTGTGCGGCGTCTCCTTTACCTTGACTTTGCTTGCTTGGTTCGTCTGAATGGTAAAGAGAGGCATTGTATCTCCGATGACCACACTCCTCTCACACGGCGGTACAGAGGGGTGCTAGGTTTTCTGGGTCAGCACCTTCGGGTGTGCCTTGTCTAGTTTTGCTGGCTGATCTCTTGCCGCCGGTTTGGTTTGTTCTAGACGGCTTTGAGTGCCGTCTACGTTGTATTTCAATATTCGTATTGCAAACTTTGTGAGCTGTGTTAGTTCATTAATCTCTGATGCATGCTTTAGTACTGGGAGACATTGTTTGTTTGAGGGCTCAGATTGTATGCTCTGTGATGAAATTTGTCATTTACTGAAGTTGATTTGATTATCAAGTCCATATTTGTGCTCTATTGTTAGTGCTTACTTCTGTCACTTGATTATGAGCATATTGAGTGATTACTGTCGGTTGTGCTGGTGAATATCCTATTGTGATATCTGATTTTCGGTATCTTGTAACATTTGTTTAATTGCAATTCATGCTGTTTTTCAACTGAGTTCATGTGTTAATTAGTTGATCATCTAATTTGAAAGCACATTAAGAAGATTATTAATTGAGGTCATGTGGTTGGAATTCTATTGATCCGACAATAATATTTGTTATGCTCATCTCTGTGATAAGTAAAGCAAATTCTAGAGCTCATAATCTGAATTTGATCATCATTTCAATTAGTGAAGTGTAAATGATATAGCATGAGGTCCAATATCAAAAATCTTGAGCAACTCTGCTCTGAGAGCCTTAACCTTTCAAAACATGAGCTTTATGCTGATTTTATTATTTTACTGCTTCATGCAAATGCTAGATATGTTCTTTTCGACAGTATTGTTAATACTTGGTTATAACATGGTAGAATTACATATCTATATGCAATTTATGTCATTTGTATACTGCTGGAAGCATTATTTAATTATGCTTTATTATGGTGGTATTTTATCTAAATATATGCTTATACCGCATAAATTACATCAATTGTTAGATGCATCTTTTATTCATTCAAACTGTCTTTCTAACACTTTGTATGTGGTCTTTTATGTCTTTGAGCTTAAATTGGCATATGGATGCCAGGCCAACTGTATTGTATTATGTTAGTTCTTTGAGCTATTGTACCAGGCTGGATAATTGGGATGTGGATCCAGTCTAATGACTGGAGGATGTAGTTTGCCACCGCTCAGTTGGCCGGGTCATGTGCGAGGCCCATGTGCAAAGGCACACAACTAATGCTCCAGTTATTGGAGACAACACTGCATTCACATAATATTTTTTGCACTATATTAATTCCTGCTGCAAGTCATTTCTGATATTTATCATTAATTCCTTATATGCAAATCTGAATCTCTATTTGTCAATTGCAGGAGGCTTCTGGATACTTCTTCTGCCTGGAGGACCGTGCACTACTTTGTGGAGATTGTGATGTTGCTATACACACAGTAAATTCCTTTGTTTCTGTACATCAAAGGTTCCTGCTAACAGGAGTTCAAGTTGGCCTTGATCCCGCTGATCCAGTTCCACATATTGCCAACAAGCATGCTAATGCTGGTGGTGGATCAGTGGATTCACCAGCTAAACATTTGCCAAGGAGAAACCCTACAATCTTATTTTCAGGTGAAAGCAGTGCATCTGCTCCCAGCCAAAATGCAATCAATGGAGATTATTCTAGGCAGAGTTCTGTTCCAAATACCAGGGCAGGAGTGGTTGAGTGGGCTATGAACAACAGTGCAATTAGATCAGTAGAGCCTCCATCAAAGTACCTGTCAGAGGAAAGTCCAACACATTTGCTATCTAGTCAGATCACGGCAGCCTTCTCCAATCAAATTAACGGACATAATGATCGGGCCTACAACTTGCCATTCTCAGGCAGTAATGGATCAGACAGTTTACCCGATTGGCCCGTGGACGAATTCTTTGGCAACTTAGAATATGGTGCAAACTTTGGCTTTGCTGAGCATGGTTCTTCTAAGGTAATCTAAAATATTATATAGATGTGAATTGCTGTGTTGCCTGTCTTCTCTTACTGTCAGTAGCATCTTGTGCCTGCTTTTCATTTTTATTGGAATGCAGGTTCTGTAGCATGATGCCATTGACTAACATTATTAATGGTTCAGCAGCTTGATGCATTTGAATTTTGGACCTTTTATTGTGATATGATTAGACTTTTGTTGTAAATGAGTTCACTCCAGAAGCTTAAGAGTTGGGAACCTTCCCAGCATCCACTCAGGGGAAATTAGCACCTAAGCTGATTTAGGTTGATGATTAATCAGGACTTAGCTAGTTAATTGCATCAGACAATTATTATGCTGATGGGTGGGTGAAGTCCCAGAGCCAAGCTAAAATTCTGATTGGTTTGGTTTTCAGACTGTTCAGCATAATTTTTTGCCATTCTAAAGCTTGTTAACCATTATTCTAAAGCTGAAATGTCTTCCTGTGATTTGAGAAGTTAGTGCAAGTGATTTCTGTCCTCTTTTTAGGCCGGGTTCGAAAGAGCTTCGGCTTGTAGCTTTTTGTACGGATGAACAGTAACACACTGTTAAACGGTGTGTGTTTTCAAGACAAGTCTACAGGTAAATTATATTATAAACTGTATCGAGTTCAGTTGTACTGGCTACAACAATTTCTCTCTGCACACTGCCACTCACAAACAGATCAGAATTCAAAAACCACAACCATAAGCCTCAGCCTAAAAGAACTCACCTTTAGCTTACTGTGTGCTTGTTAGTTGTCACCATCATTACTATCAAGTAGCAATTCATCACAACTTACTCATCGTGACTTTTTAACAATTAATTATGAAGTTTTTAGATTGGCTTGTTCAATTTGCAATAGTGGTGGCTAAACCGTAATATATGCTGACACAATGAAGTTCTAGATTTTAGTGTCTCATTTACAGTTACGCTTATTCACATGCAAGGAGACTTTCTATAACCATAAAAAGCAAACTATTCAATACCATCTCTTCCCACTGAGATTAGTTTTTTTCCATCTAGATATTGTTCTCATTCCATCCTTGTTTTTGCTACACAGGGTGACAATGCTAAACTTGGGACTGCTGGGGGATCTCCACAATGCCGTCTGGCTGAAGGCTTGGTTGCCGAAGAACTGTTAGGCCAAGAGCCTGGATTGGGTGCTGACGAATCTATGAGCCGAGTGCCTGAGAATCCATGGGCAGTACCCGAGGTTCCCTCACCGCCAACAGCCTCGGGGCTTTATTGGCAGGGGAATTTGTGTTATCCTGCGTATGACAGCACCATGTTTGTCCCTGAAATTTCCTCTCTTGAGAGCTCTCAGAACCACTTCACTGTATCTGCTGGTTTGAAGCACCGGAGGAGGCAGTTTTGAATAACCAGAAATGCACCAGACTATCTCGGTCTAGCAGGCCAATCTTGAAAGAGGTCTCTAAACATGAACCAAACCACAGAAAACCGGACTAGATGATCGTTCAAATGAATTTTCCAGTAGTCAGTCTAAAATATGTTGTAATGCTTCGATGATATTTTGTTTCTAAAGTAGAGCATCGCAGTACGTGGAAGTTCTCTCTAAACTTGCATATGTGTGTTACTTAGATCTGGACTTGAGAATTGCCTTTTAGGCCTTCAAACTTGTAAGTGAATTAAACTTGATTCAAACCCTACCTTATTGATGATTAGAGATAACAAAGTACAGAGATAACAGGATACTTTGGCTCACTCTAAATCGCAGTTTGAACATATGATCATCATATGAAACCAATAGTGAACTTATGTCTTTCGATTTGAGTGAAGTTTTAGGTATTCGACAAATTTTACTAGCTTTTCATTAATCTTATTTAGCAAACACGTAGGCAAACTTACCTTGATAAGGTTGAAGTACCTCTCATCACCGTTCACCAATCACTAATTTGTTTGTGTTTGGATATGCCGCGAGTCAGTGACTCGTGATCGTGCAATTCTAAGTTCACGATATGGTCCATTTCACTCTTAGTAGTTCCATTATCAAGTGTTTGGTTCCATGTTAACGCTAGGTATGTACTTCTGTTTTGAGTAACTCAACCGAAAGTGAGGTCGGTTGCAGTCCTAGTCCAACAAACGAACTATTTGTCTCAGACCAATTGAAGGTAATATGTTTGGCTCGAGGAATGTATTAATTCTAGAATATCTTTGTTTGGTCCAATGTGATGGTTTGCTGTCATATTCCTCATTTTTCTATTAGCACCATGGTTACCAAGAACGACATTGCGATGGAGCAACTCACTCTAGTCCTCGAACCAAAGAAGATAACAAGAAATGGGTTGACCTAGGGCAAACACATTCCTCAAACCAAATCACATGCCCAGGCATCCCCCGTATTTTCCTAGTGGTTGATCCAGCTGATGCATAACCTAAAGTTAGCTTGAATGGTTGAAATGGCAACTTTTCAGATCAAGCAAGGGACTACACTTGCATTGTTCCATCGAGAACTACAATCAGTTGGCCACACTTCTCAACATATTTTACAAGCTTCAACCAAACCCGTGTAAGCATATTAGTCTCCCTGCAATTCTACATATAACCTAGATCCAAATCAGCTGCTATCGGTAAGGAAATAGTTTCACGCCGTGCGTACCGTTCAATCTTCGATTTTCCTACGTACCTGGTAACTTTCACGAAATCTTGATCTGAGTCGTCCGATCTCGAACCCGATGGTTCAGATCACGTGCAGCAGATCCTTCTCCTGGCAAGCAAACCCCATCTGGCCCGTACATCAGCGCCTGCACAATAGAACGGTTGTCTGTAATATATCTCAATATTATTTATAGATAAGATTAAAAATAACTTATACAATAAAATATCTACATAATTATATAGAGTAGCCTCATATAATTAATATGTTATCTATATAATTATATATCCAATGATATGTTAAATAATAGATAACATCTTTGGTCCTATTCTTTTTGTCTTTTTAGTGAATTCTAGTTTCTTTCGATAATCACTATTTATTAAACTAATAAATCATAACCTAAAATAACAAATCATTTCTCTCTTTCTTCTCTCCTCTATATCACCGAATTCTACGTGGTATAGGCTTAGAGCAACTTCAGCAGGGCCCCTACTTGAGCTCCTAAACTCAGATTTGAGAGTCAAAGCAAAAAATTGAACTTCAGCAGGCCCCTACTTGAGCCCTCAAAAATAGGGGCCTCTCAAATGAGGCCTCCAAGCCCTCATTCCTAGGGGCCCCCTACTTGAGCCCCTAAACTCAGATTTATTCGTATTTGAATAAATACGTCCCTCATTCGGAACAAATTTGAATTTAAATTTGAATATTCGTATTTGAATTCATAAATTTAAATGTCCCTCATTGTGCTTTCAATTTAAATTCGGAACAAATTTGAATTTAAATTTGAATATTCATATTTGAATTCATAAATTTAAATTCGGAATAAATTTGAATTTAAATTTGAATATTCGTATTTGAATTCATAAATTTAAATTCGGAATAAATTTGAATATTCGTATTTGAATTCATAAATTTACATATTGTCCCTCATTGTGAAATCATAAATATTTTATTATGTATTGTGCTTTTGTCTCATATATATGCATATAGTGTGTGAGGAAATAGAGAGAATTGAGAAGTAGGAGCTCTGTTTTGAGGGCTCCTGCTGGAGTGCAACCCAGAAAACAGAGCCCTCAAAAATAGGAGGAGCTCTCAAATGAAAAGTAAGGGCCTTATTTTAAGAGCTACTGTTGGAGTTGCTCTTGCAAATAGCTGGGTACCATTCTACGGCAAAAGGAGAACGCCACCGCGTCGCAACCCGACCAGAGCAAATGATGCTACGCCGCCTCCCTCCGTCTCTCCGTGAGCTCTCCTCTCCTCCACCACCTCCTCCTCCATCCCGCATCTCCGCGTGCAACTGCTAGACCCTAGCCTCGCACCTCCTCACGCCCTGCTCCCCCAATGGCGCCTTTGCACCACTGCCTCCTCCCCTCCGCCGTTGGCCCACCGCAGCCCGGCGCCGGATCCACCGCTTCGTCGCTGAACCCCGCCAAGGTTGCCAAGTTCCCCATCATCGCCGAGACATGGTGAGGTCCCTCCCTCCCTGGACTGGCCTGGCCGTTTGGGATGGCGAACTACCATGCTTCTACTGAATGTTTGTTCAAAATTTTTGAAAAGAGAGGACTTGAACAATACGCATATTGCTGCAATATCATACTACTAAATACATTCACTTTCATACATTGTCTGATAGTATTGTGCCATGATCACTATGTATACTATATTAAGCTTTTGAGGAATGAGGACTAATGACTTGTTTTTCCCCGACATGTAGTCATTCAATGCCCCTAAAAGATTTTCATAACACCAGAATTGCCTGAGCCAGAGCCACGATAAATTTATTATTTTTTTCAGCAAATGTTTTTTGTTCTTAAATTCACAGGCATCTGATCCAACAACTGCTTCCATTGAGTATTGCTTCACAACAAGTAGTGCTTCC
Source organism: Melocanna baccifera (assembly GCA_036346265.1). NCBI lineage: Eukaryota > Viridiplantae > Streptophyta > Magnoliopsida > Poales > Poaceae > Melocanna > Melocanna baccifera. Next base: position 26,266,623 of record CM070692.1, on the reverse strand, counting down.
ATTGAGAAGTTGATGAGAGCGCTAACAAGTAGTGCTGGATTTGTTTTCCTTGATGTAATAAGTATGCTTCAGACAAGTTTATCAAATTGGCGGCAATCTCTAGTTCTAAATACAATTCCTCTTACAATGATCCCTTCCTGTGGCTTTTGTTATGGTCTATTTTTCCGAGCCTATCTATGAACCCAAGGCATTTTGTTATAGATGATCCCATAGCAGGTACATGAACGGGCACAGGCGTCAGAACGTTTACCATGAAAGCAAGGCATTTAGCAAACAACCAACAAAGCATGTCTAATGTCTTCTCTGGTATTTGAAATTTACAGTAATTTCAACAATGAAAACATACTGATAGAAAACCACTCCTACATGGGTCTATTTTTTTTAGCTGTGGCTTATAGCTTTTAGCTGAAATTTTAGAATTTTAGCTGTTTGCGACAGAGATTACAAAGAAAGAGATACTCAGTTGCGATTTTGGATGGTACAGATGTTGAGCTTTTAACGTGTACTATAATTAACTTGTAGACTCTATCTTAAAAAAATACTCCGTTTGAAAGTTAGGTACTATAGCAAAAACCAAAAACCGTTTTGAAAAACTGAAAAAAACATGCCCATAATCTCATAGATCCATTTAGAGTAATTTCAACCATGAGAACACACCGATAGAAAACCACTCTACATAATCTCATAGGTCCATACGCGTTAAGACACGAATAACAACTATTAATGTTGAAATACAAGTATACAACATCTTCGGGTGTTTATTAAGTGCGGGATAAACTGCCTAGTTACATACCAAATCAGCCAGCACGTTCTAACGACGTTGTTACAGGCATGGCTGACGGTGGTAGCCAACAACACCGTATTACGTTCATAGCAACCATTTCATTTGGGGCATGCTCATGCACCATCGTCATCTTCAACAGTGTTGACACGCTCACACTCATCAATCCATTCGCTATATCTGCAAAGAAAACAAAACCAGCTCACTTCCAGGTGCGGATAAAAGTAAAGAATTTGCACTAACCAGCAAGAGTAAGAATTATTTGTTGGGGTTGACTTACATATCAATAGGTTCAGTCAGCGCTGCAACAGAGAGAACTGAATTAGTACAAACTTGAGAACATGCAGCTTAACAAAGGTTCTAATAACACTATATTATATACAAGATTAGTGTAACATGTTTAATTTCTAACAAATGCAGTTTCTTTCAAGCAATTCGGTTAATTCAGACTTGGGCATGAAAAAAATAGGGAGCTGCAGGGTTTAATGTTTTAACAGATATGAAGGTGCGACTTAGTGGTTACCAAATAAGTGCATACAAGTAGATAACTTAAACAGCTTGTTCAAATATTTTTTCCAGAAATGCCTCAACAGTTTGTTCAAATATTTTTTCCTGAAACGCCTCAACAAGAGTAATGGCCAAATTCCACACTTGATGTTGCTTTGTTACACCCTCAATTTGTTCTTTACTACAGATTTTAGTTTACTCTTCGGTTCTGATCCATTATACCGTAGTTGGTTAGAGACTTAAGTATGACTAAGCCAAGAGTACAACATGAGATAGACATGGCTCTGAGAAATTTATGGGTAAGCTATATTCTGTTCCTAGAGGAGTAAATGCACATTCATGCCGCCTTGTTCATTAGCCCATTAAATTGGGAAAAAAGTTATGAGCTAATTGCTGTGCCGAATTTTCTAGCTGCAAATCACTATGTATGGCATCTGAATTAGGAGTACACTGTAACGCTGCGCAATTCTACATATAATTTGGACATACCATTCACGGTGGTGCTGAAGTTTTCCTGACAGATTCTACAAGAAGCTTCACCGATCAGATTCTTCATATCACTGGAGAAAAGGGGAAAACCAAATCAAAATGATGAATGCATTACCATAGGTCCATAACCAGCATCAACCAACACACAAGAACACTTGTGAAAATGGTACTCACATTCGGTATTCAACGCTACTCCCATGATTGCAGAATGGGCAGGAAAAGACCGTATCAAGCTTGTCCATCCGCTTCTTAGGAGGTGGCTTAGCCGCTGACTTTCTCTTCCCCATGGTTCAACTTCTTTTCTTCCTTCAAATCAAACCAAATACAACTACTATAATTTACTGAACGACCATAAGATGTACACATCTATGAAGTTTCTAGTTGTAAAGAACATGCCACAAGACACAACAATAGATAGATTCTTTTCAACAAAACAAACATACACGAGGAAATCCAGTGTATTCTATGTCACAAGGGATAGCAAACTAATCATAATGGATTCACGATTCAGGAACATAAAGACCTTGTCTGTTCCTGCCATGGATACTATATCCACTGCTCAATTCATAAGAAATTCATCAAGATATGATTAAAAGAGATAGTCTGACATCACTCTTCCAAGCCAACCTAGAATAAAGTTCTTTCAATCGCAGAAACATAGGGATGATAAACAGCCAACAAACCGTTTGGTCGAGCAAATTTTGGAACGAAATCAAGAAATCTGGGACTAACCCTAGCCAGCCGTCATACCTCACGCCATCTACCAAGAACGGGCCAACCTACCCAATCAAACAACAATCATCGACATACTACCCCTGAGTTCGACCATGAACGCCCTCAAATACCCCACAGTAACGGATCGGGCCGATCAGCCCCATCAAGACACACACTTACACACACCAACGATGCAAAATCACAGCCAAAACGAAGAGAAGAAATCGCACAGATCGCAAGAAATTCCATGAATCAGATGAACAGGTGACGAAAGAGAAAGGAATTTCGAAGACTATTTGGGGATCCTGCTCACCTCGGGGCGTCGAAGGATTGGGGAGCGCCGGAACGGGGGAGGAGAGAGCGCAGGAGAGGAGAAAGGGAGAAAGAGAGCGTTGGGTATATAACGCAACGCGGGGTTGGGTTGTGACTAACTGAGCTCTGCGTCCCACCAAGTCCACACCCGTTGGGTTTGGGCTCAAGAAATTTTCGTCCCCGTATATCTAGCCACTCTGATAACAAAATTCACCATAAAATCTAGTTTTTCTTGACTTTGATCTAATCAAGTAACTTCTTGTTTTAAGAGCTTTTAGGTCGTGTTCTCCATCTTCAGTATTCTAACTTACTGTAATATGTGAGAATGCATCTAGAGCCATCTTTGACCATCATCTATTTATGAGCAAGTTGTATTCAACGTTTGAGTTTTTGGCTCGATTTTGGTGTAATCTTTCAACAAACTGAAAAAGGTCTCAATTTTGGCTATAATTTTCATGATTGTTTATTAGAATAGGTTCACAATAACCTAAAGAAAATCCATGCAAAATTTCATATCATTTAGATCTACGGATCGAAAGTTCACTTGATTTTGGTTTTTGAAGTCGGGCTAAAAATACTATTTTATCGCCCTGATGTTACTGTAGCAACTGATCAGACCGCCATTATAAGACCGGTCAGATTATCCGGGCCAGTCAAACCATCATTTGAAGGCCAGTCAAACTACCGAGAAGGTTAGGTTCCAAGTTTTGTTGATTTGAACTAGTTGGTTTGATTTTTTAGCTGATGATTTTGTGTTCTACACCTTTGTAGGTATCTGAGAATAGAGTCCTGAATACTTGGGAAAAAATTCTGAGTTGATACCATTCACCCCCTTTATTGCTATATTCGATCTTTTAGTTTCATCTTGTAATATTGAATCACAATAGAACATGATAATAATAATAAGATGAGTTCAGGGATCTTGAATTAATTCCTGGACATTTTAGCTTTATCCATGTTGAGCTTATGTTTCTTGGAAGGAGCCAATACTAATTAAGTACTAATCTTGATAAAAGGTTAGCTTGAACCAAAGGAGGCCAGCCCCGTCTCTCCGCCACTGGTGGGCAGGCAAGACACCATTTATTATCGAGTATTCTAGTCTCTTTTAATTAGGTTGTTTGTATAATTGTACTATGGTACTTGCCTAGGGTTTGTTTTTTAGACTGTGGCTTATGGTTATTATTTATTTGTGAGAGATAGTATGGAGAGATATGTATTTGTGTGTGATTTTGGTCGATATATATGAAGTAACTACATTATCTAATACAATGGACTTGTAGATCCAATGTGAGAGTAGAAAAGTCAAAAGCAAGCCGATAAGGAGCCTAGGTTGCTGTAGAATTGTCGGTGAGCATTAGAGGGTGCGAGAAGTCAAAAAGACTTAGGCCTTGCTCATTAGAGTTTCTTCTTCTGACTTCTTACTTTCGTCTTTTTCTATTTATATGACTTTTTTTTAGGGTTTTTAAAACCTTTTTCCTCTTTATTTTTTTTATTGTCTGCGATGATATAACTTTTTTTTAAAAAATTTTAATTACGCTGAAAAAGCTATCAGCAGTTATATTACATTTGTAATAGTTAGAATATAAAATAAGCTATAAACTAGAGTTTTTAGACCCAAATTACATTCCTAGAGTGAGGGAGTAATGAAATGATGCCAATCTTTGTATAACTCATGCCACGTGTATTCTGGTCTTCACTCATGCCAGTGTTACCTCTCGGACCCACCAACTTGTTGGACGTGAGTCATCATCCTACCAACAACTACAGTGTCAATTAGATTCAGATTATTTATTTTATTTAGTATCTATATTTAGACTATTTAATTTATATTTAACACATTAAGACTAAAATAGTACCAATCATGTCTTTATTATCCATTTCATTCAGCATCTGTGTTTGAACTATTTGATTCGTATTCGATCCGTAGACACCCCTAATGTGATAACCCGTATTTTTACCGTGGGGTAAAAATACTAGTCAATAAATTATTATTCATTTTAGTTGATAGAACATTGCTCTAACGAATAATGTGATCTATGATCTTTTACTCGTATAACTTTCTGGTTTATGTGGTAGAATTTTGAATTTACACTAATGTAGCCTACCCTATATCCCAACACGAACAACAAGAGTTTCCTTGGAAGGAAAGCCTTCCTGCAAAACAACAACACAAGCTCCAAACTCAACGTGTCAACGGGTGGGTTCTTTTAGGCTGTGGTTTTGGCTTTTGGTTTTTGGTTTTTGAATTCTAGCTGTTCGCAGAGACAGTATGTAGAGGAAAATAGTCGCATGTGACTTTGACTAGTATACCTAAACTCGTTACAGTATCTACTACAATCACCTAAAAACTCCACCTAAAAAAATACACCATTTAAAAGTTAGTTACTGTAGCAACAGAAGTGAAAATCTAAGCCAAAGCCCAACTGAAGTCAACAAACACAAGCTCTCCTTTTTCTTGAGATCTGTCTGGTCATATATTGATAGTGTTCCTTTTCGTTTCTTTGGATGCGATCACCACTGACAAGATTTCACAACTGATATGATAAATTGGTAATCTCAACTTCTTACACCTTGAAGTTCCGGAAAAAAAATTCCGTGTTCCGGACGACACCCAAAAAGTTCCCGCTATAAGGAACGTGGCCAGCTTTGTCACAACTTGTATGGTCACAGCCTAACAAGGTACTCGGATCTCGGAGAATCAGTTAAGGGGCGTTGTCTTATTAATTTTGTTTTTTTTTGTTTTGTGTTTTTTTTATTTCTTTGTACTGTCTATAAAGATATAATAATATTTTTTCTTTTTTCTTTATTTTTTATCAAATGATTTAAAAAATTAATAGCCATTAGAGTATAATTTTAATCAAAAATCAACCGTTGTAATTGAAAGCTGAAAGCCAAAAACTATTTAGAGCTGAGCCTAATTAATCTACAATATGAATTGAACAAATAGAAAATGGCTACTGGTATGTCCGACACACATGGAACGGGAGGTCGATTGCCCCACCCCACCAACTCACGCGCACACATGGTTTTTACGGCTGTTGTGGGCACGTTGGCCTCCCTGCAAGATTTGATCATTTGCTTCATGTTTTTGTCGGTTTCGATGTCTCAGCCTAGTTTCAGCTTTAATTAATTTAGGGGCGTTTATATTGGTTTTATCAATCTTTTAACTGTATGTTTTAACTTTTAGTTAAAATAAATAGTAATAACATGAATAATTGGCTTTTAAAAGGAAGAGACAAGTAGTGAAAAAAGTGAGGAAAAGATGTATGAATATGATGGGAGCGAGAGGAGTGAGATACATGATACACCTATGACCCTCATCTTATCTCTCAGAAATAAAGAAACTATTTCAAAAAACTAAATGTTTGTATTGAGTTTTGGCTTTTAAGTATAAGTTAGAAATAAAAGTCAATACCAATAGGTATAGCTTATTGCTTGTACGCAGCTGGTGAGGTGACTCCTGCTGCAACGCCGTGCCTTGTCCAAACCCTACGGCTTCCCGTTCGTCCTGCAGCTCGCCTCCTTGTCCCAACCACGCGTCTCCTGCGCCTATATAAACCCTCCCTGATCCCCTCGAAATCTTCCCGGTTCTATCCCAAACACACATAAACATTTGATATCTTCTCGTGCTTCTCACTTTATATCATCCAGCTGAGCTACAGAAATGGCCTTGTGCAGCAGCAGAGTGGCACTACTGATGGTTCTCTTGTCACTTCTCGTGGCGCACATGTCGTCGCCACCGTGCGTGGCGGCAAGGGCGTCGCTCGCCGACGGGCGTGCCGGCGGCGAGGCGCCGCACATAGTGGATGTCAAGAAAGAAGGCGGTTCGACGACAGTGGCGAGCGGGCCCCGAGGATCGCCGGCGATCGCCGGCAGGAGGGTGTGGGGCAATGCCGCGCGGGTCTTGGGGTCGGTCCCGAGTCCCGGAGTCGGGCATTAGCTGCGCGTGATTATTTGTTGAGCTTACCGCCATGTTTGCTCCTTTGGTTTGGTTTCTGTGGGGTTTTTCCCCCTCGAGTGGTCGGAAGGGAAGTTTTGTAGGTCCGTGCGCGCGTTGGACGAGCAGATGCTGTCGTACGTTGCGCCGCTACGTTCGACTCTTGCCTTCTGCGTGTGATTGAATTGGTCTGTTCGATTGTGGTGTAAAGCCTGGTGTTCGTTTGTACTTTGTACATAACAATTCCATCCATTGATTGTGTGATCGTCATTTCGGTCACACAATCAATGGCTAGTATAGGATCAGCATGTATTTTTCTGAGGCTGAAATTATTACGTGTCTTCGGTCCTGTTATGGTTGACGAGTGCATATTGATGTTAGAAAGCATCACTCTGCCATGCTATATGCTACACTTTTGGGTCCCATTCTGAATTTATCTTAAGGTTTAAAGCAAGTTTTATTCTTCTAACCGTAATTTTGATGCTATGTACAATTGACGTGAAGAAATTGTGCATGACGGAGTGTCTTATCGATCAAAACAACGTTGCTTAGGTACAAACATTCCAGCCTTCATGACCTTTCTTTTTAAACAGGTAGCAAACAAATACAACTTCTGTCAATGAGAGGTTTTCTGTCAATGAGAGGTTGGACAGATAACGGTTTATGACTTCTAACATGTTACTCCATTCTTGTGGTTTGTATTCACTTCTAAAAGCTATTTTTTATAGTACATATTTTTTTATAACTTTTAAACAGAGTATCTTTTAAAGGTAGAGTTTACTAGTCGATTATAATACATACTATATAACTTCATTTATATCGGCCAAAATTACACACGACTCTCTCTCTATAAACTGTTACTATTCATAACTCAAAACCAAAAATCAAAGCCAACATGAACAACTCTAAATCACTCAAACATAGGTATACAGTACACTAACTCACTAGGCCAAACCGATGCTCGGTATACGAGAATCGGAGAGGGATCTACAGCAGTTCTTCAATAGCTGTACACCTACTAACACATTGTACCGAGAACCAGGGAGGGATCTACTGCATTTCTTCGATAACTGTACACCTACTAATACATGTGTTTCTTATCTTTGGATCGCAAATGGGCAGCTAAGGCCAAACAATATGAAAAAAAATAGATCGATTGAGTTCTTCAATAACTCCCAGTTAATTCTTTAGTTTGAAGCGGAAGTGAAACCCCAAACAAGTTTTATTAAGAATAAATAAGTTGTTGCTATGCATGCACATGTTTTATCATGCTAGTGCTAGACCGTAGCATATTTGGATCTTGAGGTGTTACAGCGGTTGGCTTTGGTCATGCACAGAAGGTTTTCTCAGCAGCGAGGACGGCAGTGGCGAGAGTTGCCAAATCCAAAATTTTGAATGGTATACTAGCAATAGACCCATGATTCGCTGTGATGCATATTGTATGTTCAGACGATAAATATACTCTAAAAGGGAGAATTCTAGAGGTTTATTGGTTAATTTATGGTTGAGCCTAGCCTCCAAACTCTCAAGGGGAATGTTAGGAATAATCTCATATTAGTTATGGGAGAGAAGAAAGCACAATTTATAAGTGTGAGAGAGTCTCCATCCATAGGACTAGTCTTTTGGGGGGAGAAGACTCAATAATACTTATAAGTGTGTTGTTCCGTGGGTTTAGTTGTATTCAGCCTATTTAGACCTGTGGTCCGAGAAGTAAACTCGGTTGGACCTAGACATGCGGTTAGGATCCGATCTAACAAGTGGTATCAGAGCCTATACGCCTAACATCTTCTTGAACCTCATGGTTGCAGAAGTGTCCAACCAATGTGTGAGGGAAAAATTGTTAGAAATAATCCTACATTGGTTATAAGAGAGAAGAAAACACAACTTATAAGTGTGAGAGAGCCCTCACCTATAGGACTAGTATTTTTTTGGGGGGGGGGGAGAGAAGGTCCAATACTACTTATAAGTGTGTTGCTTTGTGGGTTTAGTTATGTTCAGTCTATTTAGACCTGTGGTCTGAGAAGTAAACACGGTTGGATCTAGGCATGCGGCCAGAATCTGATCTAACAGGGAATAGTATAGAACTTTGTGGTGAGATTTTATACTTTAACTAAATCATTATCTAGATGCATTTTGACTTGTCCAATGTTTATCGGATGGCATAGAACGTTTGAGATAATGTCGCGCTTTCTTAGCTCTTCTTTTGCACTAAACTTTAGAAAGAAAGAAAAAAATATTTGCGAAGCAAATCAACTACAGGAGTTTGGAGGCTTTTCACCCACCAATTATATGTACCTGTGTGTACGGTGACAAAGAATGCTATATGTTGAACACCAACGTCTCAACTAGATATTTGTTGTACGAATCTCTCTATGTTGACATCTCATCTAGGACCTTTCGAGGTGGTCCTTATATCTTAGCTAGGACCTTTCGAAGGATGTGCACGTATACTCTACATCACAGAAAGATCATATCATATGCAGTTGCATTGTAGGTCGGGACCCTGGGGTGGCACAGGTTTACACTTTTCTAAGATTCAATTAGCTTTGCTAAGATCAATTAGGACTTATGCATGCAATGCGACATCTCACTCTCCGTCGTCTGAAAAGTGAAATTATCTCTCTTGAAACACATGTCCGAAAAATATCTCATACTGCATTTCGACAGGCCAGATGGAACAATGCTCGCCCTGCGTTGTTCAAGCTAGTCAACATCTGAAAATATCTCACCCTTGAACGTCAAGATATTTCAGTTGACTTGTACTCCTAGTCTCCTATAGACGCCAGCAAAATCGATCCAATAATTAGCTGTGTTATCTGAACATAGCACTGATAGATGTAGACGTTTTAGCGTATCCAGTTTAGATGGGTTAAGTTGGACGACAGAGCTAGGGGAGTTCGTGTTGGACGCCAGGATGAACCCGGATAGAGTTCAGCCATTAATTTTAGCTGAAGCCTGACCTAGCTACTTCATTACAAGCTCTCTTAACATGTAAGAGAGAGCAGGAGAAATGGGGAGTGACCAGCACCTCGATGTCGCTGATGATGGCTCCCGTTTTTGCGATCTGTCGGGCTTCAAATTCTTGGCAAAGAGAGTCGCCATTCCGATCGCTAATGCTTCAGCAATTTCTGGAACGGATAGCACGGCGAGGGTACAGAGCGGAGCAACGCCACAATGTTGGAGGAAACGCGGTAAGAACAGGACAGCATCATCGGCCGGTTAATTTTCTTCTACATGAAAAGCACATTCTGTCCAGAAACATAGGTGCAGTCATGGTCAGGATCTCAAGCACAATCTTAATTAAAGACAAAGTAAAATGGTATGTAGTACAACGTGACTGATAGGTAGCAATAAGGGTGAAAATGGGTTGGGTTTTTCCCGACCGATCTGATACCGAATCCGGTTGGTAGTGAATTCGGTAAACCGGTTTGATATCCGGTCGGATTTGGATTTTTGTATTCGGATTCGGTAGCGAATTCGGTTTAACTGCTATCCGACCGAATAGCGTCGGTATTCGGTTATTCGGATACTATCCAAATAAAATCCGAATACGTATCCGACACCGCACGCTGGCCCAGCCGGCCCATCACCCATGCGCGAGTGCGCGACGCGCAGCACCACCCCCCACCCGTGACCCGTCCACGGTCCACCCAACTCCCGATTCGGTGATTCCCACTTTCCCTTCCCAGCCGCCACTTCCTCGGTTCCTCCTTGACTCCTCCCGGGCGCCCCCCCCCGATCTGCCGCCGTCGCCCGCTGTGCCGCCCCCCCCCCCCCCCACTCTGCCGTAGCAAGGGGGATAAGCAAAAGTCGCATGTGACATTGAGTGGACGTTCAGAATGACAATGGTCTAAAGTTTTTTATTGTAGTTGAGTTGGCTTATTTGATGTAATTAAATTTAAAATTTTTAAAAATAGAAAAAATATGTTAGCCCATCACGGACAATAAAAAAAATACGGAAAAAAAGACAAAAAACCCAAAAATAAAAAAACTAAAAAAAGATGAAATTAATAAATATTAAAAGAACAAAAGTTAGAAGTTAAAAGCTAAATTGAGGTGCCTAAACAGCCTACAAGAAGCTTCTTACCATGCGTCTCACTACCTTCTAATGATCTTTACAGTTCATGACTTGTTTTTCTTAAATAAATAAACAGAATATTTTTTCATCATTATTTTAAAATAGTTTATTGAAATAGTCTTTTTAAAATAACTTATCAATATATTGGTATTTAGTTTATTGATACACACGCTTTTGCTATGGTCAAAAGACATTAGCCGTGGTCGTAAGTCATAAGGTCTTGCTTCAAACGGTTTCAGCTTCTAGGTTTTTTCGCTTTCGGTTTATTTAAACCAGAAGGCATTTGAAACACATCGGTTTTTAATTTCTGGGTATTTTAAATTTTTTAGCTTTTCTTGGTTTTTTTTTTATTTATATTATCCGTAATGATATAACGATTTTTTCTTATTTTTTCTTAAGAAAAACTAATAGCCATTATAATATAGTTTTAATAAAAAATCACAGCTAGTAATTTAAATCAAAAGTTAGTTAAAGTATTACCTACATTGTAGCTGATTGGAACAGATCCAAAGAGCAAGATGTAACGATCTTGAACATTAGCCTAGGAAGTAAGAATAGCCATAATAGGCTTTCGGTATGAAATGACTCGCCATGGATGCACGAACTTGTTTAATCAGGTATCAATGCTTCGGATGACGGCGCCGACGAGGAAATTTCGAGCACCTCGAAATATCCGCTCCCATCTCGGCTACCTATTTCGGTGGATGTTTTTCTTACATATTTAAATTCTAACTGTTTATAAGAGTTAATATATATAGAAAAATAGTTGTATATAATTTTAGTTGATACAGCTGAACTTAATATACTTTTTATAACAATATTTCTATTGATCTTATCTTAAAAAGCGTACCATTTAAAAGCTAGTTACTTTAGACAATACAAACATAAGCCACTAATAAGCTTTTCCAAACCCATCCTCCGTCCAGACCGTAGGGAAGCATCATGGGAACTAACAGTAGAGCGCCCCACAAGGTTATCTTTGAGAAAGGGTTGGTTCTTTTAGGTTGATAGCTTATGACTTACATATTTAAATTTTAGCTGTTCGTGAGAAGCAATACGTAGGGGGAAATAGTTACATGCGATTTTAGCCGGTACAATTAAACTTGATATACTTTTTACTATAATTTTTTTTATTAATTTTGTCGTAAAAATACATTATTTAAAAACTAATTATTAAAAACAGTATATATATAATTCAATTTTGAACAGAAAGGAATCCGCCCAAAATCAGCCCCGAATTTGCCATCAGCACCGGAGAAGGACTTGGCAAGTTGGAAAATGGCGGGAGGACCCAGCCGCCGGCCGGCCGGTATATCGCGCTGTCACGCAGACGCAGCACGGCGTGGCGATAACGCGTGTTGCTGCCACATCCCCCGATCTTACCGTCAGTCCAGTTGGTGACCACGCATCGCGATAACGCGCGTTCCCACGACAGGGGCGCGTGCTGCGAAGGAAAAATATCTCACGGCAAGAGGATCTTGGAAGCGTACTGCACTGTGCGCCTTTTCTTTATCGACTGGCTGTGCTCCGAAGGCTGAAAGCCCTGGCTGCTGGCTTCGTTGCGCGGCAATTGTATGCAGCCGATGTTAACTTTTTTTTTTAGTAAAAAAAGCAAAATAAGAAAAAAAACACCGCTATATGTTTGAGACAATGCAAAGGATAAAAAAAACAAAATTAAGAAGTCCGAAGCTGTTTGAAGCCAGGAACTATAACAAAAGTAAAACAGCATATATCATTTTTAAGTAATATTATGCTAAATAGTAATATCTTTACTATTTAAAAAGAAGGAGTTGGTGGTTGCCGTCACGTCCACCCTCCCTCACTTCTTAACCATTCGATCTTTCTCCTCTCTTCTCAGCCACACGATCTGATTAAACCCTAAAATTCCAACATCACCCTCCGCCCCACGCCTACCCTCGCTCTTCCCCACCGCCCCACGCCTCCTCCTCGCTCTTCCTCCCGCCGCCCCACGCCTCCTCGCTCTCCCCGCGCGCCGCGCGTCCTCCCCTCCCCCCCGCGCCCGCCGCCCCGCCTCCCCTCGCTCTCCCGCCGCCTCGCTCTCCTCCGCCGCCCCCTCCTCCTCCCCCCACCTCGCGCCGCCGCTCTCTCTCCCTCCGCCGCCCCGCCGCCTCCTCCTCCCTCCCCCGCGGCGCCGCCTCCTCCTCCTCCTCCCAAGCGCCGCCGCCTCACCTCCAGCCCCGGCGCCTCCTCCTCCTCCCCAACCCCACGCGCCGCCGCCTCCCTCTCCGTCCCCGCACCGCCTCCTACCCCATCCTCTCCTCCTCCGCCGCCTCATCCTCCCCTTCCTCCGCGGCTTCGAAGACTTCGTTCCCGACAGTGGCGCCGGATAAGAAGCCGGCGGCGGCGCGGAGGTGAACGATGGACAGCTGGAAGACGAAGAAGACGCTGCAACTCCCCGAGTACCCGAGCCAGGAGGAGCTGGAAGCGGTGCTCAAGACGATCGAGACCTTCCCGTTGGTGGTGTTCGTTGGGGAGGTGCGGCACCTGGAGGACCGACTCGTCGACGCCGCCATGGGCCGCGCCTTCGTCCTCCAAGTGGTGATCCCCCACCCCACCCATGGCGGCCCAACTGGTGCTCCTCCTCGACCTCGACGCCTCCGCCTCGACCTCGTCTGCGAACTCGCAACTACGGCCATGTCGGTGAGTCCCCAAACACCCCGCGCCCCAAACCTTCCCCTCGCCTCAGATCTCAATTTTCTGATGATTTGGCTCGTGTGGCTCGCAGATCTTCGGGTACAATGGCGCCACCGTGGTGGCGATGGTGGGAAGAATCGCCGCTATTGCCGCGACCGAGGTCGGGCGTGCACCGCAGACCGTCGCGATCGATTTCGAGGGTGTTCAAGATCCACGACAAGCTCTACATCGGCCTCTCGGCCTCGCCACCGACGCCGACGCGTGAGTCGCAATCGATCCCCTTTGGTTGTTTCTTGGTTTGGTGACCGCTGATTCGGCGGATTAGGGTTTGGGTTTTTGTGCAGTGGGAGCTAAGTGAGAGGGATTGGTTTGGCAAATGTCGGTTTTCGGATGTGTTGATGTTTTGTTATGTACAATGGATTATTGATACGTACGTGGGTTTCGATAGTGAAGGTGGTAGAGATTTGCTGTGAGTTTGTGAATGGTAGGATAAGTCGCGAGATGCTCACATCTTGTGTTCGATGTGTCCGCAGGTTGGGAAGGTTGATTTGCTGTTGTATAAGCATGTAGAGTTGTCGGTTTGGCTAAGATATCTCGAAAGTGTTTGGGGGTTGTGTTTAGTTTTGTTGTTGCTTGGATGTTAGCAGATGCTGGTGAAGGAGTTTGTTGAGGAAGTATTTGCTTGTTGGATTTCAACTATTGTCTGTTAGTCTGTTTGGTAAAGCATATGTTTGAAAGCAACAGACTGGTTCATGTTTTGCAAAATCACATGCAATGTTTGGCTGATGTCGTTGAGTTTCATTATGTAAACCTACCTTGCTTCACCATACCTTAAATGTGTCCTCCTATCAGGCGCTCAATATGGATCTTTTGTGCAATGTTAGATTATCAGCATTGCCTAACACATCTTCTATTGTTTTGATGTTATCTGCAAATGCAATAACCCACCTAACTTAATCACTTCTGAGGCGAACAAAAAAAATAATCCTCAAATTTGAGACATGTCTTGCTGAAGCAAAAATATTTTAAACTCCGAGTTATATGCCCACAAGTGAGGTGCGCCGCCACCAAATGGGCTATTGGATCGTGAAACCTTGTTTTTAGGCTTCATTAGTGTTTTTAGTGTTTGGCTCAGTTGCTTAGTTTTTTGCATGAATGCTAAGATTTGGGTGGAGGAATACATTGGTTTTAATGCATCCATGCTATTGTGGTGCAGAGCTGAAATATAACTACTTATCAGAAATTTAATATGTAGAAATATTTGGGAGAATTAAACATGTTTAGTTCACACTGCTGTGCTATTAAAGTGGGACGCTCAATATTATCTCTTAAGTTTGATTCAATACAGACATTCTTGGATTAGTGTATTGTTTGCTTAGAATGAGCATGCTACAAGTTAAAGAGAATATGTGCGAAATTGTTAGCTTGATGTTTGCATGTGCTTTTGGAGTTCTTGAATGTACATGCTTTTGTATGATAATATAACATATCTACCTGTCATTAATTGCTTTATAATGCAGACCTTTTCAATTGTTCCAGATTCTGCTTGGTGTTTACGCACAAGCTGTATCAGCTGCGAATGGACACTGGACATGCTTCGGAATGGCTCCTCTTACATCCTTGAGGACATAGAAGTAAAACATTTGTCAATTAAATTATATCAGTTAACTTCGTTTAATATATGTGGTTTTGGTATTCAGCATTTCACTTTTACATTTTTTTTAAAGACTAGAATAAAAGGATATGTATTCCATCTCTCCTTAAAAATCTTAATTTTGATTGTTAGGATTTATTGTTGTACAAACATTCATCTGATGCTAATTTTATATGTGCCTCTACATGGAAGGAGCGGAAGCAAATAGAGAACCGTAAAGTAGTTGAATTGGGTGGAAAGGTAATCTTTTTTACCTCTTAGCCTAACCTGAAATATTTCAATATCTCAATGCATTCGTTATCTGCAACAGGCCATTAAGAAGCACCGCACACCATTAAGTGTAGCAAAACCAGCTATGAAGAATCAGTTGAAAAGAGAACAAAGGAAAGTTGAAGAGGTATGATAAATTGATAATCTTCAGATTGTTTTCATTTATTTACTGGTCGGCAATCGATCGCCAAATCAGATAGTAAAATTGATCCACACATATCAGCATGCTTTTGCATTATTTATTGTATTTTGTCTTCCGATCATTTTGTATAAATCCACTTGGCGCGACGTAGCACACAACTCTTTCTAGCAAACATCACTCTCAAACAATTATGGAGTAGGGGATGTGAGCATGAAAATTAAGTTTTCCTTGCAGTGTAGATTCTGCCTTTTTGGTTGCAGTCGCATTTATGGGGCCTTATTGTCAATTGTTTCTTTGCAGTCTGAAAATGCATGATGAGTCAACTTCTCGACAAAAGGTCAATGATGATGTTCAAGAGGGTGCTTTTCCTTCATATCTACTTGATTGTGATCAAATGCAACGTGCCAAGGTAAATGCTTGTTCCTGCCAACTGATTGTGAATTTGTGATACATGACACTTCTTGTTTACTATCATTTCTGTATATATTTTTGATTTATTTACGAGTATGAACATGTATGTTTTGTTTAATACATAATGACGTAAGAAAAAGTTGATGTTTATTATTCAGTTTAAGATCATATTTGATAGTATCCAACACTTTTATTTGGTTTTTCGTTGCAACGCACGGGCACCTTACTAGTATCTAATAATTTTTAGCATCAATATTTTAACATAACTGAAGGTAGTGTATAGTGATAAAGAAGTCGTGATCGAAATTCTTACCAAAATGAAGAAGCCCAATATGATATTGATTAGTTTCAGTAAACTGAAGAAACTAAGGATAAAATCATAGATAAAAGTTAATTAGTATTGGTAAAATACATCATCGGACCTCAGTGGTATATTAAAAAAGAACAAAATTCCTTAAAGTTTTCAATTAAAAAATAATAAAATGATCAAATGTAAATTAATACATTACCTTTTAGTATTTATGTTCTTTTATATTTATAAAGCGACAAACCACAATATCATTGGTAATTATCATCAATTTTTGTTTCCCCACATAGCAAATAAGTATACTATTCATGTAATCATCACCAATTAACTGAAAATTTTAATTAGATATTTGCATATTCAACAGTTCAATAGCAATATAATAGAAAAGAAACATATGTCCAGTGGCTGCTTACTTGATATTATAGTTAAATACTATAATTTTACCTTTGATTGCAACGAGCTAAGCCGGTATTCTACAAATCAAAATTAAAACTCTAAATCTTAAGCCTACAATTCGATAAAAATCAATCAACAATTATCGTATTAAAACTCTAACTCACAAATTTAATCCCTGCTTTTAAAACAAATTGAAAGAATTGAAAAAAAAAATTAAAACAAAGTTCGTACTGATCGGTGGGCCTAAGCTTCCTTCAGCCGGCAAAGGTCTGCCACATTGTTAGCCGTGAAAAATATTGAACTGTGAATGCTCCTGCTCGCTTCCATTTGCCATTCCCCCTTAGCACTCGGGGCCAGATCATCCAGCAGCAGCAAACTCAACATGGACCAGATAGCGTGGACACAACGAATGTACATAAAACTTCAATTAAAAAGCATCTATATCGGTCTACAATCACGTTGCGATAACAGTTGCGTAAAGTTGCTCAGAAACATCAGCGGATCTCAAAAGATCTCAACATTGACGAGACAAAAATGTCCAAGTGCGGAAATAAGGCACTTCCACAATTCACGGGCCCTTGATACGCGCGCCTCAGCTCGGATTTCCTGACAGCAGGTTTACGCAGCAGGCGCATCGGCCATTTCTTGCTCAACAGGAGCTGCCTCAACCGGGTAGTAGTGGTAGTGCAGCTCCCCAACATCGTCTCCAGAAAGCTTCTTCCAACCATTTGGGCCAACGTGATAAACTGCAATTCAAACAAACGTGGGAGTGCCAGCCACAACCATTAACAGAAAGGAGGAGAAGTTGATCAAGCGGAATTTCATTTTGTAACTGTGCTTCGCAAAAAGTTACATGAAGCACATAAGTTAGCCTATCCTACAGGCCTACCAAGAACAGAAGAGAGCTTCAGCATTACTGCTTGATTAGATCATGGATGCAATATGATCCCATATGTTGATGTCACCAAGGTGTCTTGATTTAAAATTACCATGGCAACAGTATGTTAGGATCATACTGTAGAAGGTTGTTTTCCGTTACTGCCAAAAGAAAGACAATCGATGGATTTTATATGACCCTACCAGAAAGTAGACAGTGATGCAAAAACATGATAATATAAGAAACAGAAATATACTACTAAGAAACCGAAAACGTACCACTAACACAACCACCACTTGCTCCATCACGGAATGTTGCATGATAAATAGCCCTCCGTGCTAACTCACCAGCTTCCTCAATCGACATCTCGAAGCGATAACTGAAAGGTGGAAGTACAAACATTAGACAACTCCAATATAATACGAGCAGCCAGCAAAGCAACATAACAGAGGTAAAAAAAACCTACCCTTCGTCCAAGATACCGTAAGCATATAGGGAACCTGAACCAACAGAGAACCGGTTTCCCTTGAGCCTTGCACCCTCACTATCAACATAGTACAAGCCAGGACCCTATATCAAGAGAGAAATCAACAAGCATAGAGCAGCATACAACTTAAAGAAACCAAAGAAATATAATCATGGGCAACCATTCACCTTCTTGTCCCATCCAGCAATCATTGTACCAATTGACAGTCCCATCCCACGGTACGAATAAAGTATGTTAGCCAAAAGCTTTGAAGCACCAGCAACAGAGATCGTTCGCTTGTTCGCAAGCTCATGGAGCCGGCACTGAAAAGGAGAACCTAATATTAGTCCAACCCTGCAAAGATGAAATGCAAGTAATAACTACAAGCAAGTGGAAATCTAACCTTGATCCCCAAGTTCCGATGCCAAAATTGGCAATCAGCAGCACCTCCAGCCATCGTTCCAAGCATGTATGGATTAATCTCAATAATTTTCTTCACAGTTTGTGATGCTGCAGACAAAACGAAATGTGAGATCATGTAAAACAATACTACAATCAGACAGGTAACTTGAGTGATAATCCTTGCATTGAGCCAAGCCCTTCTAAAAACAACAAACAGTTCTTTCAAAAAAGTTGTTGTATGATAATATTCATGCAAGGGCAAGTTTACAAAAGGATCAGGGCTTGTGAAAAGAAATATCCATTTGGAATCATTGTAAGACAAGTTGAGATCAGTGATCTCCATACGTGACAGAATAAACATAAAAAAGTAGCTTCTAAACTAAAAGCTCCCAATTTTTTGTTGTCTTTCTCCAAGCCACAAAGGACACAATCAATATGCATACCAATTGGACCTTCATGAAATATATGCATTTAATCCATCACATGCCAAGGGCATGAGAGAAGCAAACCTGAATCCAATTGTAAATATTAGCAAAACTAACCTTTTTCCACCAAAATCATAGTTCAACTCTATATTATGTCGATTCACCCACTCTATCATTGAATGGTTCTCAGCACTGCGTACACACTGATTCCAATAAGAATACTTCCCTTACAACAACTCATTAATGTTGCACCCTATCATTCAAATTCATTCCCCATCATTGAATGGTTCACAGCACTGCCTAAACACTGATTCCACTAAGAATACTTGTCTTCCAACAACTAATTAGCGACAACACTTAATCAGAATATCTGTATCTTCATCACCGCATACACATGAATCATTCATAGCCAAACACGGACATAAGTGAGCGTTGTGAGGTTCTCGCGCTGTGCTTCCCTACTTAAAAAGCTAGTTTTGTTTGTTCTCTGTAGAGCCTAAAGAGCAGTTCTTCGCATCCTAATCTAGTTGATTTGCGAATAGAACTACGAACCACCACCCCGAATTAGACGAGATACGGAAGCGTCCTGACCAAAAACCACTGGAAACCACAAATCTCGCATAAAAACGGACATTTCCCCAATCCCGCAAAATAAAAACCACGCAACAAGCATTACTAGTCACTTTTCCAGACCTAATCGACGGACCAAGACATCGAATTCCGTACAAAGATCTAAACTTTCTAACCTAAATCACGCATCCACACCACAAACCTAGCACCGCCACCAAACCCTAACCGTCCCAAACACCGAAACGCGGTCACGAACAAGACCGGATGCTCACATATGTATCCGCCCATGCTGGCCCGGGAGTCGGCGGCGACGATGACGCCCTTGTCGAAGATGAAGGAGAGCGTGGTGGTGCCCTTCTTGTTCTTCACCAGCTCCTTGGTCGCCTTCTGGAACCCATCGAACTGCTCGGGAGACAAAACACAGATCAGAGGTCAGAACACATCTGGGCAGACCGCGGCAGGGGGCGGCGGCGCTTAAAGGGGATCGAACGGAGGGGAGATGGCTCACGTCAGCGCATGTGGGGAGCTCCATGGCGGGTAGGGCGGCGGCGGCGGAGAAGAGGCCGCCGGAGACAGCGAAGTGGTTCTCAAGGGCGGAGATGTCCGGCCTCATGGCGTCGGGTCGTGCGCACAGCGGTGGCGGCGATGGAGCAAGTGTTTTTTTCCTTCTTTCCCGTTTTTTTACTCACCCTTTCTTGCGATATAAGAAAGTCGTTTGTATTGCTTTTGACATGGCTTTTAGTTTTGATTTATAAATAGTAATAATTTATAGAGAAAGATACATATATATGATTTTGATGATATAAATAAAATTACTATAATATTTACTAAAATTAATTAGTAGATGTTACTTTAAAAAGACATAACATTTGAAATGTAGATACTATAAAAAAAATTATTTACTATAAAAATGATTTATAAAAACCAAAATGAATAGAGCTAAACCGAGCTCTCGCTGCGCCAGGCTTCATAGAGGAGGTTGGGTTCATCCCTAAAGGGCACGTCCGTCTTGGACCTAGGTCGAGTCTGTCTTTTGTGCTTGCATCGATCTCTGGTTCACAACAAAACCCGGCCCAATTCGACCTCTTCTTTTCATTTTCAGAGAAAGCCCACCTCAATCTCAGTCGATGCTACTTAACCAATCCCCTTTTTCTCTCTTTTTTCCTTTCCATTTTCTAGGTCTCTTTACTCCTGCTTTCTTTATTTTAGAGGATAGGAGCTGCTGTTCTCAGTTGATAACAAGGAACCAAAGTCTCTCTCAAAACCTCCATTCCCTTTCTCTAGCCTCTTCGCCCCCCCCTTTTCCCTAGATCTGGCCCCTCCTCTCCATCTTCAGCGAGCGACGTGCTTGTTGACGATGAGAGGGGAGGAGGACCCATCTCTAGCCATAGATATACTAGTAGGTTCCTTTCCTTTATAGTTTTGTACAATCTACTCGTTCTTGTGGAGACAAACTTTTCCTGGTGTTGCTAGAGTGAGAACAAATAGGAGGTGTTGGCGATTGGTGCCTGTGCTTAATAGTATTGGCATTGATTCCGTCTTCCACATCGTGCTCGGTGACATCGGTGGCTCCATACGGGTCGATTCCTTGATCTCCTCATCAGGAGTCAACCAGATTTGCCCCTATGGTGGAGTCTTGAAGTCGATAGTGACGCTTCTGCTCTGTGATCTTCTCCTACATCCAAACTCGACCAAGTCGTCGTCCTTCTCTGTGGGGAGGGTTTATCCCCACAGCGTCGGTGAGCTATGTCTCCTCCCCCAACTAAATAAATAAATTGCTTCCCTTTTTGTGGTTATGATGTTCATCACCATCCTAGCCAATGAGCCATCTCCTCTAGCCTCTAGCCACTATGTATCTCTCCCCCAGCTGTCACTCTAGACTCCCCCACCTGCTACTTCCTAAGTGGCATCATCAGAGTAACTACCAAGATCGAAGGCCAAAACATCATTAGTTCTTGGTGACCAATGGAAGTTTCACCAAGTACATCGCCAGCGTCCCTCGCCAACGCTGTTTCTCTAGTATCTCCCTCAACCTCCAACCAAAGGAGGCCCTTAGTCCACTTCCGCCACTCATCGTTGCCGGCAAACGCACATCAGATGTTGGAGCCATGGCTAGATCCGTGTGTTCAAGGCAATAAGCGTCATTCCCAACTGCTAGAGAACTTGGACCCTTCCATTGTAGTCCTTTTTTCTTATGTGCCAGGGACCGAAATATGAAATGTTACTTCGTCAGGGTCCTTTATGTAAGATTCTAGGAAGTTGTACCAACACTATAATATCAATCCAGAGTTAATGGCCTCATGGGCCATATTTACCCCTCAAAAAAAAGAGAGAGCTACTGTTCTGACAGCACACTACTCGTAATTGAGAGAGTTAAAAAAGACGCATATTTGGCCATTCGAAAACTTCTTGGACAGGCACGCATACACCTTTCAGGACCGAACACCATGAATTGGATACCAGCAACAAAAGCTAAGCCCAATACAGTATAAAATCTAGAAAGAGGACGACCGCTGCATCTCCTCTCATAGAGGTGATTGCTGTCCGCATCTCTTCCACCTTCCAAGTTTCTCGCAACCCTGGAAAGGATGTGAAAGATCAAAGACATGAGCAAAAGCGATCGTAGTTTCACTGCCTAAGATTACAAATACAGAGGCTAATTTAGTAATTGTTCACCAATTGACAATACGATGCTTTGGTCAAACCATAACGACGAAAACTGTAGGCGGTAAGGAGTCTTTTTATGATACAACTCATTTGAAAAAACACCATGTACCTTGCGCGGTTTAATAGATAGCTTATTGTCTTCCATAAGAACAGCCTTGAAACCCAACGGTTCCAACACCTTCTGATAGCTGTGGTTTCAGAAAGGACAGTTATCAGCGCAAGAGTAGAGAAGGGTAAGATTTTTGTCCAACACAAAGTTGCGTCATCACCAAGAAAAATTGAAGGTTTTCAATTGGAAATTAATTCTTTCATGATAGCAAGGGGACAGGCATACTTACTCAGCAACTGTATTATTGTATGGTGGTCCTCCTTCTTGATCACTGATCTGTAATAAGAAGCACCCTAAGCAATGCTCTTCATGGTGAACAAAATAATGGAATAGCATCTAAAGAAGCAAATCGCTTTCAAGCACGTATGCAGGGTCATTTTATGGTGCTAAATGCTAGCTAATATCTGCATCCTACTTTCCATGTTTCAACTGAGGACGCCTGTTGGAGTAAGCACTGGGATTACATGGGAGGTATTATCATGTCTTTATCTGATGCCAGTATTAGCTTTAGAAGAGTAAGCACTGCGGTGCACCAAACTGCTTCAGCTGATGCTCACATATTGATTACTTACTTTTCAAGGGAACCTTCCATTAAAAGTCCTAAAATCTGTGGGTGCATGATTAAAAATGACAAAACCTCCAGAGGATCGCTGCTTCTTAGATTTACACCAAGCGCTTGAATTTGTCTAACTAGAGGCAAAATCCTGCTTATTTACACCAAGCTATGGAACCCCACTCCAATCAATTCATTCATTGACCTTCACTACATATTGTTTCATATTATTAGTCGCAGGGATATTTTACTAAAAATTGGCATGTTTTTCCCAAGTTGAAACTGGGGTCTAAGTAAAAGCCCAACCTAGCAGGGAACAGCTGCAAATCTAACACAGCCAACATTGCCAATTCTTCAGAACACAGGTCCAGAACATTCTATATAAGTAATATTACTTGTAAGAATTCAGAACCAGCGATCCCTAAATTATATTTGTTAGTCTTTAGAGTTCAGAATCTGCACTCATAGAATTTGTAACTTCAGTAGTGAGTTCCAGTGACTTACTACTCATGACTCTTGACACAAGGACAGATGGCTGAAATTTTATTATAGTTTGAAGAATAGAACATCATATGATAAGTACAATGACATCTTCAATGCACATCAGATGGTGGACCAACAGCCTCTAGGATTAGGATACTTATAACATCAAAGAGCTTAGAAAATCTTAAGAGTAAAGCAGATTGTTGAAACTTCAGTATAGTTTGAAGAATAGAATATCATGTTATAGCTACAATGACATCTTCAATGCAAAGGTAAACAAAAAGAACAGAGAGATTCAGTCCTCACCAAATATATCAAGGTGATAAGCTCTCCATCTGGTTTTAAAAGGCGACTAACTGTCTCTGCCCAAGCCAGCCTCAAGCTTGGATCGAGTGCACAAAAGAACCTGTGTAATTAATAAAGGTAATCACAGCTGCTGCCAGAACCCAGAACAATAAATCGACAGGATAAATTGGCACATACGTATAATCGAAAATAAGGTCAAATTGTTCACTTGGTGTCCACTTGAAGAAGTCGGCTGCCAGAAAAGTAAAACAATCCGCATTTGGCAAAGAGGATGACCACTGGTATGCCAATGAGAAAAATATTACATAAACAATTAGTTACATTTATATAAGTTTTAGAAATATAGAGGGTCATAACTACAATCATAAGACAGTTTTTAAGAAAAATAGATAGTAGACAAGCTTTATCCCAGTTATGACAGTTAGAATAATTGTGATTTTTAGTTAAAAATGGACCACATGCCAATTTAATCCAAAAAGTGGGCTCAATTGCCATTACAATTGATACTGCATTAGAATTTGTGACTCCAGGAGTTAAAAATGTGAAAAATACAACGGTATGCTCAACCCTGAAATTACAAAACCGTAAAGCTGTCATTTTAGAAAATTTATGGTTCCCCAATGTAATTAACATCACATGTGGTTTATTTTTTATTTTGCAGAAAGTTACCCCATGACATAAATCAAACTTAGCCATGCTCTAGGAGGCATATAAGCTTTTGCTTCCAAGAAATACTGCTAATCTTTTCCAGCACAAAATTGAACCTGAACCACTTGAAACATAAGATAACAAACATCAGTGATAACTAGATAAGATATCAAACATCAGTACATGACAAATCATCACTCTGTACAGACTATTTACGAAAAAGCACACAAAAAAGAAACAACTGTCAAATCCTCTGTTAATAGCATAAATAAGTCAACATAGCTTCCCGTAACTGATAATCAAGCTCTTACTCAGCATCTCACCTGCTTAGCCTTCTCAGTAGCCATATCAGAAATGTCCAAGCCAACAACAAATCGCTCAGGGCTTGCCAGAGCGACCACATCATATCCCTGTTATACAGAAGCAACTTAATCAGAGAATATTGATGAAACGGTATTACAAGGGAAAATTTGAGCAGGACCCTCCTACTAGTTCCAGTTTGCAAATTGTTCTCATGATGGGGAAAAAAACCAGGTGACTACTTACAGTATTATCTTGCTTGCATTTCAAGGTCTCTACTACGGTCCATAGTAGGGCACATTGCCAAAGTGACAATCTTCAGTCAAAATTGGTAATATGTTTTTTTTTCATGGCAAGTTGGCCACTGTTTGTTCTCATGGCACATCTGTTCTCAATAAATACAGAGGCCATGACTGATGTTGTCGATATCAAATGGAGAAAAAAGGGGTAAAAAGTCCTATGACATGCATCCTAGGAAGAAAGTCATGGCCTAACTCTCAGTTGTGAGCTTAGTTATAGGGGAGGAACGGGGAGGGAAGCAATAATATATGGGGAAAAGAAATTCAGATAGAAGCACATGGTAAATGGCTTTTTGCTTAACTTACCATGCCACATCCTGGGACCAAAGCTCTTCCATTTGGGAGAGTTTGTGATTTAACAAGATGTTCGATGATAGGTGTTGGCTTCCCCAAATCCCACGGGGTTATGCCATACTGCCAGGACTTATCCCAGCCATCTGATCAACACACAATAAAGAAAGATCAATTCAAAACTAAGGAACTATCTGCACAGGATAAAATACAAGTTACGCACAAAGTAGAACCGCAAAATTCAACATTGGCAGCAGATACCATGACAAGAAAATCTGGCAGTTTTGTCTCCTCGCAATCTGCATTTCTCCCTTGCCACAATTTACTCTACTCATCTCAATCTCATCCTCCGCTTGGTTAGCATTGTTTCAGAGAACAACTAGCTGCCTAACCTACATCCTAAAACAAACATTAGCTCCAAGCCTCCAACCGCTGATTTGATTTTACTCAACAACTGTGCTTTACTCTGAGACAACTTATTAGAGTATCAGCTCCTTATACATTGCTCCCACAAGATGCTGTTTCAGTCTCTCTTCTACAGAATCACCCGAGTAGATCGCTTTCCATGGATACGTGAATGTTCTAACTTCTAACCTGTAGTCCCCCGTCTGATCAACCCTCCAACCATACAAAAATCCACACATTTTTTCGCTGCCAAAGTTAGGTCATTGCTTCCAAGCTCCAACCAACGAACCCAGAAATTCCCCAACTACTCGCCACAATCCAATCCAATCCACTCCACCGATCAAACACCCACCCACACGCACAGTCGCGCCACCCACCACGCGCACACACGAGCGAACTCGACAAAAACGAGAAATCAAGAGCGCACACAACTCCCCACTAAACAACAAGCAGCGATACAGAGAGCTAGCTAAGTGCCCAGTTCCTCACCTGCCGCGTGGCCGCCCTGGAAGAGCTCCCGCAGTCTCCCCACCGTCGGGTTCGCGCTCGGGTCCCTCGCCGACGACGACGAGCCCATCGCCGCACGCGCCGGAGCCGGGCGCGGCCGCACGTGCGAGGCGAAGCAGCGGACGGGCTCGCCCAAGCGAGACAGCGCGTGCATACGATGCGTCTTCCTCTCTTGACACGACCGCAGAGGGGGAGAAACGCTTAGTGGTAGCTGCGGCTTTAGGGGAAACAGTACATACGAACCGGATAAGAAGATAAAATTACAAAAGAAAAAGGAAAGAAAAGTAAAGAGAGAACTGTCGAGTTATACCAATTATATCTAGGTAAAACCGGAGCGGATAGAGATTATTTGCAAACCTGGCCAAATGGGCCGGGCCTACACGGGTCGCACCGCGGCCCGGTACTGTAGACCCAGCCCGAAAATGGCACGACACGGCCCGTTTAGCAATCGGGCCGACCCCGGCACGGCACGGCACGGCCCGCCCAACGGCTCTAAACGGGCCGTGCCGGCCCGGCACGGCACGCCCGGCCCGGAATTTCGAAAAAATAGCTGTTTTTCTAACCGTTGGGGGTAAAAAAATTCGAGAAAAATAGCAAAAAATTCAGAAAAAATCTGAAATTTTTTCTATAAATAGGTGGGCATCCGGCCTCCATTCTCCACACCTCAAATCTCACTCTCCTCTCTCGGTTTAGCTGTGAAAATTCCGAAAGTGCTTGCACGAATTTGGTGAAAATTCGGAAAAAATTCCGAAAATTCAAAAATCTTTAAATTTTTTGTGAGAGCTGCAAAGGAGGTAATAATTCTGTCTTATTTTAATTTTTGAGTATTATTTATTAGTTTAATTTGTTGCTATTATTTGTTGGTTTAATAGGTTAGAATTCAGACTGGTCGAGGAGCGACGAACAAGTCTGTCCAACGAGATGGTCGAAGTACTTATGACCGTCAAAGACTGGGAACAAGCTGAATCAAGACTCCAACATACTGCAGAAAATAAAGATTTAGAAGAATCTTTTGAGAATTTGTATTTAGATAGCAATGAATATGATTTTCAATATTTTTCTTCACATATAGTCACTCATGAGCTTTATAGGTTGTACTCTTTTTTCTTTACAAAGGTTTTCTCAAATTGAGTTTTTACTTGGTAAAGTTTTTAATAAGGCAGCCATCCCATGTAATTTAATAAGTTAATAAAGCTCATTATGTCATTGCAAATATTTATTTTGATGATTAGCAATGTCTATAAATTTCTATATTTTTTTGAATTTTTTCTAAATTTTTTACAATTTCTTACAATTTTTCTTATTTTTCTACAATTTTTCTTATTTTTCTGTTTTTTCGGGCTAAGCGGGCTGGCTGGCGCAAGCGCGCCCGCTTAGCCTTAACTGCGTTCGGCGCAAGACGCAGACGGCCGCCGTGCTCGGCTTGCTCGCGCCATGCATGGCGACGCGACGCGCCGCTTATTACACGGGCCTTACGGGCCGTGCCTAAACGGGCGTGCCGAGCACGGCGCGTCTTGTGCCGCGACGACGCCCAATGGCTGACTTTAATTATTTGTATTTTTTCTATATTTTTTTTGAGTCGTGTACAGATATAGACAATGTTGAATACCTATTTTCTCATTTTATATTCGTTTCACAAATCTTCAAACAGAAATTATTCGCTTCTTTTGCATTCTACACAAGATATTAAACAGTAGAGGTATAATCAGAACGAATATAAAAAAATAATCATTGAGATATCTTAAAAAAAGCACTTAATTTTCTCTGTCTATTTAGATACGACAATTCATATATCTGTTATCTTATTTCTAAGTAAAGTCCTAGTAGATTTTTTTATATCACTTTATATAATTTTTTTATATCATTTACAGATATCGTGCATTTTATTTCGTTTTTCTTTCAGTTGAAATCAAATATAAATAATATCGGATATTTATTTTTTTATTCACTCCTTACGAGCCTTCGAATGATGGTCGAACCAAAATTATCGGTTCCCATTGCACCCCTAGCTTATATATCACTTCGCTCTGCAGCATCTCGTCCCCACTCCGCTCCACCCAAATCCCTCACCCAACTGTAGCAACCCCCCCGCAAGGGTAAGGAGAGGAGGGAGAGGGAAAAAAAAGAGTAGACGACTTTGCTTTGCTGGACGCGGTGGCACATCGCGCATGGCGGCGGTGGAGGTGGGGGCGCCCATCCTGGACCTGCCAGAGCCGCTTCTGCTGCACATCCTGAGCTTCCTCACCGACGCCCGGTCGCGCCACCGGGCCGCGCTGGCCTGCCACCGGCTGCGCGCGGCGGAGCGAGCGACGCGGGCCGCGCTGTCGCTGCGCGGGGACCCCCGGTCGCCGGGGTTCCTTCTTCTCCCGCCGGAGTTCTGCTTCCCGGCGCTCGAGCACCTCGACCTCTCGCTCATCTCGCCGTGGGGGCACCCGTTCCTGTCCTCCGCGCCGGCCGCCGGGACGCCCTCGTCGTCCTCCTCCGCGCACCACCTCCACCACCCCGAGGAGATCGCCGAGCATAACGCCTTCATCGCGGCGCGCCTCGCGCACTGCTTCCCGGCCGTGTCCTCGCTCGCCGTCTGCTGCCGCGACCCCTCCACGCTCGCCAACCTCACACCGCACTGGCGGGGCGCCCTCCGCAGCGTCAAGCTCGTGCGCTGGCACCAGCGTCCCCCGGGCCTCCCCAGTGGCGCGGATCTCGAGCCGCTGCTCCAGACCTGGGCCGCGCTCAGGGCGCTGGACCTATCGGAGTTCTACTGCTGGACAGACGACATCATGCTGGCGCTCGCCGCGCACCCTGCCGCCGCAGCGGCGCTCACCGAGCTCGACCTCGGCCTCGCGGGCGCCACCGACGGGTTACACTCCTCCGAGCTTGGGGCCATCGTGGGCTGCTGCCCCAACCTACAAAAGCTCGTCGCGCCCTGTGTGTTCAATCCCCGGTGCGTTGAGTTCGTCGGCGACGACGCGCTGCTCTCGCTCGCTGCCAGCTGCCCCCGGCTGACGGTCCTGCGGCTCAGCGAGCCGTTCGAACTGGCGTCCACCAGCCAGCGGGAGGAGGCGGCCATTACCGTGGCAGGGCTGGTCACTTTCTTCGCTGCGCTCCCCGGGCTGGAGGATTTCACCCTAGACCTTCGGCATAATGTGCTGGAGGCAGCGCCGGCGATGGAGGTGCTTGCCCGCAGGTGCCCACGGATCAAGCTATTGACTCTGGGGTGCTTCCAGGGGCTGTGTAAGGCTTCTTGGCTGCATCTTGACGGTGTTGCCGTGTGTGGTGGGCTGGAGTCACTTTGCATGAAGAATTGCCAGGATCTCACCGACGCGAGCCTTGCGGCGATCGGTCGTGGGTGTGGGAGGCTTGCTAAGTTTGCCATCCATGGCTGCGACCTTGTCACGTCAGCTGGGATCAGGAGGCTAGCAGCAGCGCTTCGGCCTACACTCAAGGAGGTCAGTGTTTTGCATTGCCGGTTTCTGGACACTGCAGCGTGTCTCACTGCTCTAAGTCCGATCCGTGATTGCATCGAGAGTCTTGAGATCAACTGTGTCTGGAAGGCAGTTGAACAACCCGGCAGTGTGGCCAACAGCACCACCAGATGCAATCCTGAGGATGATGAGCTTGGTGAAGTGTCATATGAGTCTGCATCAAAGAAATGCAGGTACATAGAATTGGATGATGATGGCAGCTGGGAGATGCTCCGGTCACTTTCCCTCTGGTTCCCTGCTGGTCAGCTGCTCTCCCCGCTCATTTCTGCCGGGCTCGATAGCTGCCCGGTGCTTGAGGAGATCTCAATTAAGGTGGAGGGTGATTGCCGGACTTGTCCACGCCCTTCTCCACGAACAGTGTTTGGCTTAAGCGACCTTGCGGGCTTTCCAGTACTAGCCAAGATGGAATTGGACCTCAGCGAGGCAGTGGGTTATGCGCTTACCGCACCAACAGGGCAGATGGATCTTTCGTTGTGGGAGCGATTCTATTTGCACGGTATTGAATCACTGCAGACTTTGTATGAGCTGGACTACTGGCCACCCCAAGACAAGGAAGTGAACCAGCGGAGCCTGACACTGCCAGCCGTGGGACTGCTCCAGCGCTGCATTGGACTCAGGAAGCTCTTCATCCATGGCACCACACATGAGCACTTCATGAGCTTCTTTCTGGGAATGCCAAACTTGCGGGACATGCAGTTACGGGAGGACTACTATCCGGCACCGGAAAATGATATGATGATCACAGAGATGCGGGCTGAATCTTCTTACCGGTTTGAGATGCAGCTGAACAACCGGTCCATTGCTGATTAGTGGTGGATTTGATGCACAGTCGGCGAAAGTTTGAAGTTGGATACAGAGATGTCTGTGAAGAAATTGCTACGACTTGGGATGGCACTGAAGTATGGGTGAGTTGCTTGCGATTATGGGTGGAGTAATGGGAATTTCTGCGGTAATCCCATTGAGAAGAGTAGAAGACAGTGCTTGGACCTGTCGGCAAGTAACAGTGATCTTCTCTAGCTGCTTTTTTTTCTTTTTCTGATGTAATAAGAGAGTTGTCTTAGAATTCAGATGTTCGCAGGAGGTAAGATGATAAATTAGGCTTGAGGAATTTTTGCCAAGGAAAAAAATGATTTTGTTTTTTAAGCTGGTTGAACACCGGCAAGAGAAATTGGCATTGTTCTAGTGAGTTGTAACTTTTAAGCTCTGTAAACAGAAGGAAAATGTCATTCACTTGTTTTTCTTATGCCCTTGCTAAGTAAGTGCTACATTCATCATGGTGAAGATGGTCACATCCAAAATTGGTCAGTGGTTTTTATGAATGGACAATGAAGTTCAATATAGTTGCAATAGGAAACTTGTCATCTTGAAGTGTATATAACTGCGCTGGAAAGCTAAAAATTTGTGAGAGCGCCCTTGTGTTTACTACTGTGTCCCATTCCTTTCCCATTTCATGCACATGTGTGGTGACAAGTGCAAATGGCATGGCAAAGAGGTTTTGCAAGTTACTACTGACATGATCAGGCATGCTGAGTTCTACAAAGAATATCAGGCATGCTCGGTTCTGACTCTTGACAGGAGGAGGTTTACATGAATGACCAGCAGTAAGGATTTCTTTCTCATCTGACAGAATGTTCGAACTTTTTTTTTAATGCAGGCATCAAGGAAGCTATCCAAGGTCCAAGCAGTCCATCAGAAACAAACTGGTGCCATTTGCCAGTTTGTTCTCTGCAGTGATATGATCCTCAAAGGAGTCGTCGCTTTGTTTCCCCTCTGTTAGATTGATCTCCACCGTCGATTAGCCCAACGGCTAATCGGGCCTTGATCCGCGCGATCGGGCGCCCACCATATGGTGGTGGGCCCCTGTCGCGCTGCGCTATATAAAGAGGGGTGGAGGCCGGCGGCAAAAAGCACGAGGTTGTACGGAGCCGCAACTCCACCCCACAAACCCTAACCGATCTAGAGGGACGCGCAGTGAGCGACGGGAAGCACCACCGCCGTCACCGTCGCCGGACCGCCGCCGCCGTCACCGGCCTTCTTCCCGACCGTCGCCGCCGTGCGCGACCTCACCAACGAACCAGCGATGGCCTCGTCCTCCTCTACATCGGACGGTTAGTACTCCTCCCTCTCTCTCTCTCAGATGCAAATCAAGAACCAGGGCAAGAAGACCTCAACAATGGTATCAGAGCGGGCAAAGAACCGATCGAGGGAAAAAGCAACAAAAAAAAAAAGGGGGCTTTTCTTTGGCGGCGCGCCACTCACTGCTTGCGCTTGCGCGCGCGCTGCGCCGCCGCCGCGCAAGCGAGCCCGCCCGCTGCTGCTTCGCTGCTGCTGCTGCGCCGCAGCCACCACGCCGCTCGCGCATGCGCATCGCGCGCGCGCCATGCGCCACCGGCTCGGCGCCACCTCTGCGCGCCTCATGCATGCACGCCGCGCTGCGCATGCTGCGCGAACCGCTGGCGTCGCGCGCCGGCCGCCCTTCGCCGCGCCTCGGCCGGCAGCCCGCCCGACCTGCGCGGACCTCGCCGCCTCGCTCTGCTGCGCGCGCGCAGCGCCGCCGCCGCCCAGTGTCGCGCGCGCTGCTGCAGCGCTTGCCCGGCTTCGCGCGCGAGTGGCGCCCTGCGCCACGCGCGCCAGCCGATGCACCCGCCCGCCACCCGGCCGCAGGGAAGCGCGCCCGCCCGAGGCCCAAGCCGAGCCGCTGCTCGATCCGTTTTCGAGCGATTAGCACCTTTTTTTGGGGAAGTCTTTTGACCAAGTTTTTGATTGCTGCGTGGTGGAGATGTGCAGGCAAGATTTTTTTTGTGTGGTGGAGAATCATCCTGAAGGGATAAGGAGATGGTATTATTTGCATGAAGGCCCTTGGGGTTATCTGATTATTTGCAATTGATATTTTGGTCATGCATATGTATTAAATGTTTTTACTGTATTCTTCTAGGTATATATATATATATGTATGTATATATATATATACATTGAATTATTGTTTAATGGTATGCATACTTTTAGATATATTTGATATATCTAAAAGAAAAGATATAATTTTCATTATTAAATTCGAACCAACGGGAGAATTTAATTTTGGAAAAATAGATATAATTTTTTCCGCTGCAAAAGTTAAATTGTGATTACTCTTTAAATTAAATTCGAACCAACGGGAGAATTTAATTTTTTGAGCATTGTTGTGCATTATAATATTGTTATTTTCTGACCAACGTTGATAATAACAGTATTATAATTTAATTGATGTTTTTATGCATTATTTCTATTTCTGCCCAACGGTGATGTAGATTTAATGTATAAATAAAATTGATTTAATTGTATGTCGTATTTTTGACCAACGTTGGAAATAAGGCATATAATTTCCTGTTATGTTCTCACTTTATTTGAAATATTTTTCAGGCGGATACAACTTGATGAGTTGTATCAGAGAGATCCCCACTCTTAAAGGAGATAATTATGGAGAGTGGAAGAAAAAGATAGACTTAGCGTTTATCTTGGCTGAGGTGGACTGGGTCCTCACTACAGCACGTCCCACTGAGCCTATGGCACCGGTGAGGGATCCAAATGAGGATGATACTGCTTGGCAGAAAAGACAGAGGATCATGCTCCTTACGATGTCTTATGATCTTGATCATAAGAAATGGACCACACCAACAAGAAGTGTATGGTCGTGATAAAGAACACACTTGAGCCTGCAATTGTGGGCTCAGTGCAGAGTGT
This sequence comes from Melocanna baccifera, assembly GCA_036346265.1. Taxonomy (NCBI): domain Eukaryota; kingdom Viridiplantae; phylum Streptophyta; class Magnoliopsida; order Poales; family Poaceae; genus Melocanna; species Melocanna baccifera. The sequence continues at coordinate 26,233,460 of CM070692.1, read as the reverse complement.
GACATCACACAGAGTACCTTGAGAGGATAAAGAGTCGGTTCGGCTCTTCAAAGACTTATGCTACACAATGATCAAACGACTTGTGACAGAAAGGTACTGGGTAGTGGCGATGGCATAAGAGAGCACATACGAGGATGAGTAACATGGCATCCAAGCTTAAACCAATGGATTTGGCTCTCAAGGATGAGTTCCTTATCCATTTAATTTTTGCTTCTTTGCCAAAAGAGTTTGACACCTTTGTTGTCAACTACAATATGCACTCAGAAATGGGACTTGGAAAAATGCATAGCTATGTGTGTGCAAGAGGAGGAAAGAATTAAATCCTCACATGGTGGTTCTATCAACTATGTGAAGGATAACAAGAAAAGGAACTTCAACAATTACTCCTTCTCAAAGAACAAGGGAAAAACCTCATCCATCGGCCTCAACAGAATAAATTTGTCAGAGACAAAGATCGTTGTCTTCATCAGAAGAAGACAGGACACTACAAGAAGAACTGTCCCGATTATTTAAAGATGATAATGGCAAAGAAAGGTGAGAACATTATTACCTTTGTAAATGAATGCTGTATGTGCAATATTCAAATCCACTTGGTGGATTGACTCAAGAGCAACTGCTCATGTTGCTAATTCCTTCAGGATTCCTTTCGACGAGGACTACGCAAAGAAACGAAAGATGCATTAAAGTTGCAAATGGAGTCCAAGTGAAGTTGAAGCCGTTGGCGATCTTTCATTAGAGTTAGCTAATGGTTCAAAGCTTTACTTAGAGATGTCCTTTTGTACCCTCTTTACAGAGGAATTTGATTAGTGTTTCAAATTTGGACAATGATGGTTATGATTGTCATTTTGGAAATGGCAAATGTGAAATAATGTTTAATAATAAATGCATTGGTCTTGCCATCAAACAAGACAAGCTTTATTTATTGTCACTTAGTGAAAATGTGAATTCGTATGTGATGATGTGAATGTCGTATGCGATAATGGGAACGTCGCGTGCGAAAGTAAATGAATCCTCGTCTCTGAATGCAAACAGAAACGAAAGAGAACTCTAAATGCGTCGTCGAAATTATGGCATCGCTGTTTAGGCCATATTTCGAGGGGAGAATAGAAAGACTAGTTAAGAATGATATTCTTCCTCCATTAGAGTTCTCGGACTTAGAACAATGCAGAGAATGCATTAAAGGAAAATATGTAAAGAAAATTAAGAAAGACGCCAAAAGAAGCACAGGAGTTCTACAAATTATTCACACAGATATTTGTGGTCCTTTTCCTGTGAAAAGTGTGGATGGATATGACTAGTTAAGAATGATATTCTTCCTCCATTAGAGTTCTCGGACTTAGAACAATGCAGAGAATGCATTAAAGGAAAATATGTAAAGAAAATTAAGAAAGACGCCAAAAGAAGCACAGGAGTTCTACAAATTATTCACACAGATATTTGTGGTCCTTTTCCTGTGAAAAGTGTGGATGGATATGACTCGTTCATAACATTCACGGATGATTACTCCCGTTACGGATATATTTATCCAATCAAAGAAAGAAATGAAGCCTTGGATAAATTCAAGATATTTAAGGCTGAAGTTGAAAACCAACATGATTTAAAGATTAAGATAGTCCGATCGATCGTGGGGAGTACTACGGTCGACATACCCCATATGGACAAGTTCTGGACCTTTGCAAGGTTTCTACAGAAAATGGTATAGTAGCCCAAAGATTCTACACCGGCGAACCTCAAAGAAAATGGAGTAGCTGAAAGACGCAACTGCACTCGATGGATATGGTGCGAAGTATGATGAGCTACTCCACACCGCCATTGAGTTTATGGATGGAGGCGTTAAAAACCGCCATTCATATTCTCAACAGTACCTAGTAAATCGGTGCCCAAAACACCGCATTTGAGTTGTGGGCGTGAAGAGTTCCTCACTACACCACTTACGTGTGTGGGGAGTCTCTTGAGGCTAAAGTATTTAACCCAAATCTTGGGAAGCTTGATCCCAAGATGATGGTCGCCATTTCATTGGCTACCCTGAAAAGTCAAAAGGTTTCGTTTCTCCGTCGGATCGATATACAAAGTTTGTAGAAACGAGACACGCTGTCTTCTTAGAGGATGAAATGATGAGGGGAGCATGGTAGCTCGAGAGATCGACCTTGAAGAGAAGCGGCGTATGCGCCCACTCAGATGATTCAAGAGCCATTCTTCACACCGCCATTTTGTCGCTGCACCGACGGTGCAAGACAACGTGGTGCCGGACTGTTATTGTTCCTCCCGTGGCAACAATGAATGAAAATGTGGAACTGTTCTTGAGATCCTATAGAACCCATTGCCACGGATGAGGGGAGCAACAACGACCTCAAATAGAAAATATACCAAATGAGGAGGCCCTGAGGAGGTCTCAAAGAGTAAGAAGATCGGCTATCTCTCGATGATTATCGATTTATCATACAGAGGAATTTCAAATGGAGGATGATCCCACCTCATTTGAAGAAGCCATGAGAAGCGAAAACTCTTCAAAATGGCTTGAAGCCATGGAAGAAGAAATGAGGTCCATGAAGACTAATAAAGTCAGGACTTGGAAATTATTCCTAAAGGAGCCAAAACAAGAGGGTCAGAAATGGGTCTACAAGACAAAACTCGACTCCCAAGGGAATATAGAAAGATACAAAGCGCGACTTGTGGCAAAAGGCTTTACGCAAAGAGAAGGGATTGATTACAATGAGACTTTTCTCCAGTCTCATGTAAAGACTCCTTCAGAATTATAATGGCATTAGTAGCACATTATGATTTAGAGTTACATCAGATGGATGTAAAGACGGCATTTCTTAATGGGGATTTGGAGGAAAATGTTTACATGGCGCAACCGAAAGGTTTTGTCGTGGAAGGAAATGAAAGAATGGGATGCCGCCTAAAGAAATCGATTTATGGGTTAAAGCAAGCTTCAAGACAATGGTACTTGAAGTTTGACAGTACAATAAGAAAATTTGGGTTTAAAGAAAATGTAGAGGACAACTGTGTTTATGCAAAGTTTAAAGATGGGAAGTTTATCTTCCTAATCCTGTATGTGGATGATATCCTACTAGCTAGTAGTGATATCAGTCTGCTACTGGAGACAAAGAAGTTTTTGTCCTCAAACTTTGATATGAAAGATCTTGGTGAAGCTTCGTTCGTTCTAGGGATCGAAATTCACCGGGATAGAGACAAAGGAATATTGGGACTATCACAAAAGGCATACATAGAGAAAGTCTTAAAGAAATTTGGTATGCATAAAAGTAGTCCTTCACCTGCACCTATAGTCAAGGGCGACAGATATGGGGATTTTCAATGCCCCAGGAACCAGTACGAGCTCGATCAAATGAAATCGGTTCCATATGCTTCAGCTGTCGGAAGCTTACAGTATGCTCAAGTGTGCACGCGCCCTGACTTAGCGTTTGTTACCGGGTTACTTGGCAGATTCCAGAGCAATCCTGGAATAGAGCATTGGAAATTGGTAAAGAAAGTCTTGCGTTATTTGCAAGGAACAAAAGGCCTCATGATGACATCTGAAAGATCGATTTACTCCATATAGTGGGGTATACTGATTCGATTATGCGGAGATGATAGAAAGTCAACATCCGGATATGTATTCACTCTCATTGGAGGAGCTATATCGTGGAAAAGCTCAAAGCAAACCGTCACTACATCGCCCACAATGTATGCCGAGTTTGTAGCATGTTATGAGGCTACGGGCGGTGAACGGCTTAAGAAGTTCATACCCGTTTAAAAGTGGTTGACGACATCAATAGACCACTTAAGTTGTATCTGCGATAATGAACCCGCAGAACGTATGCCCACAACAATAAGTCAAGTGGTGCTGCCAAACACATTGACATAAAGTACTATGTTGTGAAAGATAAAGTTCGGGATCAAATTATAAGTCTTGAGCACATAAGTACCGCAAAGATGTTAGCGGATCCGCTTACTAAAGGCTTACCACCCAACGTGTTCGAGAGAACATGTAGCGGCATGGGTTTAAGGAAAGCCTATGATTCTGGACTAAAAGATGGCCCAAAAGATTAAAGTAATCGCTTTGAGCAGAGGTGTATTGTAGTTATTAAATCCATCGGCGTTTGACCGTGACGATGAGACATGTTCTATGCACTAATCTGTGATGGAATGAGTAAAGTCAAAAGTAATTAAAGTTAAAGCATAGATGAGATCAAGGGGGAGAATGTTAGATTGATCTCCACCGTCGATTAGCCCAACGGCTAATCGGGCCTTGATCCGCGCTCGATCGGGGCGCCACCATATGGTGGTGGGCCTGTCGCACTGCGCTATATAAAGAGGGGTGGAGGCCGGCGGCAAAAAGCACGAGGTTGTACGGAGCCGCAACTCCACCCCACAAACCCTAACCGATCTAGAGGGACGCGCAGTGAGCGACGGGAAGCACCACCGCCGTCACCGTCGCCGACCGCCGCCGCCACCGCCTTCTTCCCGACCGTCGCTGCCCGTGCGCAGACCTCACCAACGAACCAGCGATGGCCTCGTCCTCCTCTACATCGGACGGTTAGTACTCCTCCCTCTCTCTCTCTCAGATGCAAATCAAGAACCAGGGCAAGAAGACCTCAACACCCTCATCTGCAAACTGTAGAGTGACAAGAAAGACGTGCCGAACAAGATCAGCATCAGAACGTGACAAAAGATTTTCGCACTAGAAGCCCGCCGGTTTATCCAGTGCTCTGCATGCCCTCCCTCCAGCAAGTTAAAAAGATAATGCGAGATCGCACGTTTTGGCAAAGCAAATCCAAACGATTCTTGGTGCCCAGAAAAGGAGCCCCCCATGAGTGAGAGAGCTCTCTTGCCGTAATCTATCGGCATTGGCACTAATGCTTTTTGGTTAAGTTGCTGGAGGCCTCACTGGAGAATGCTACTATAGAATCTAAAGCTGGCCTCTAGGAGGAGCAGATTGGGTAGAGCACAAGCTGCTTCTTTCCTCTTTTGCCACGTTGAGACTCTTTTATTGCTCACATAATTGGCCCGTGAGTCCGTGACCACTGCGCACACACAGTCACACATACACGCCATTTCTTTGCTCCAAGTTTAAGTAACTGCTCAACATTTGGTAGAAATGAGTTGGGATTCAGAGTTGCACTTTGACATTTTTATCTTACCGCTTCATCTTACAGAATCAGCACTGGTTGTTGTAGTACTACACAACACATGTGAATTAAATGTGCTAATTGCTTCTTACCTGTTTGGTGTCAGACTGTCGCGTAAGCCAAGCTGATGACAGGAGAAACGTCACGAGCAGGCCGGCGGTTGCAGTCTCGTGGCTGCACCTTGCTTTCCCACGGTTTATGAATGTCCTCGTGAAAAAGCAGCTCTTGTGGATTTCCATTCGTTTGGTCAGTTAATATTCTGCAAGTGCCTCCTGGTTCCTGATAAATGATTCTAAGGTCAGATGCTTGTGGGATAAGTGGGTTTCAGACGGTGCAAGCTCTGCAAAGATAAGAGCCGGCCGGCGAGCTGCGGGCTCATCATTGCGCATAAACTAAAGAACCGGGTACAGAGACATGCGATAAAGTCGGCATATGTAGGTATGTACGCATGCACCACCGCAAAGTAAAGGTAAAGCGGTTTTGTACAGTTGTATATGTATGATTCTTATTAAGTCCACCTTTGCATCCTCAGCGGTCCACGATTTTAACAGAGAGTGTTTATAAATTTACTATCCAATTTCGTATGACCAAATCTTCCACATTATTGGGAGAGAATTATTGGCGTGATAGTTTTGCTTTTACTTACAGCCAATAGATTTTTTCGCTATTTGTCTTACAGATCAAGCTACAGTCTCGATTGGATTCTACAAGAAGCCGTTAAATCAAGAAGAACCATTTTCTTTTTGGTACGGTTTTGCAAGTGAAATTTGTCAGAAGTGAAAGAACAATTATTCAGGCTACCATTTGGAGTCTACTACTTTCTATTTACTCTAGAAAAGGTAGTTTCCGGTTGAAAGAAACTTATATCGCGAGTAGCGATAACTGAAATTTTAAAATTTTCTGTTTTTTTAGAACTAGCCGATTGGCTTGCGTTGCACAATTGTGTGGTGTAGTGAGTAGTGTGGTATTCTTTGCGCAATTCCAATTACTAAATTTCTATTTCGCACAATGCATTTGGGATATCTGGTTTCATATTCATTTTAAGATATCTCTCACCGCATGTGAAAGAAAAGGATAAAAATGCGGGCCTGTCTAGAAAATTTACATGCTTTCAACATTTGAGTTATAGGTAGTGCTACTTATCATTTTTTTTTAAAATTAGTATATATCTACGACAACTACCAAATCTAATCATTTAATTTTATGGTCTACCAAAATTTCGGCCGCATGAAATTTTCGCAGATCTGTTCGTGTAGAGGCCGGCCAAGTCTTTTTCGTCATTGGTGCAATCGTGCAAAAATCAAGGGAACATCAGAACATGTAAACAGACGATCCCTGACACGACCCAAGGCGACATCTCTACTTACTTCTTGTTACTACTTATTGGCTGGTCTGGGAGTGGCCACCCGTGAGTTTTATAGTGGAGTACGCCGTGTACCGACGAGGATCTAGCTAGGCTTCTACTAGCATGTATAGGAAATTCAGATACTGTGTGTTAGTGGGATATGACATTTCTTCACTACTTAGCATATAAGTAGTAACAATCAAGTGCACGTTTTGTTTATGAAAAAAAAACCCAAAGGCATCGCCTGTGACCCTTGCTTAGCCCCAAATCCGTGGCCTGAATAATTAAAATCCGTGGCCAATCAAGTACCTATATTTTTTTTATTAGCAAAGCCTTACTCTTTCTTTCTTTGTACTGCCCTTTTTTCTTTCTATAGAGGGGTCTGATCACGAGCGGGTAGCTAGTATCTATTATGCTGGCCATTCTCTGTCGCTCCATATCTACCCTTGGAAGATTAAATTCTCTACTCTTGTTCTTGGCCATGCTAACTAAAGACCCTGGCCATGATATGCAACTGTTTAGAGTACGTAGAAAAGAATTCTGGGTTTGCCTGTGTTGGTGACCACAAGAGCTGCATGTAGAGCATGCATATTGGTTACGTGATCCAAAGCTGCTGGCTTGTTGCACATCGCACTCCGTCCATGGTGTCTGCTAGAGCGCATAAACACTGTTAGCATGGCTCCCACGATTGACAAGAAGATCAAGAGAAGAAAGGACGGGGCCCGGAACGGATAAACATATATACACTGTAGAAAAGACAGTGGAGAGAGAGAGAGAGAGGATGTAAAGAGAAACAAGCTAGTGATATTTACAGCAGATAAAATGTGTGGTGTAAGTACGGCTCCCTTTACATAAGCGATCCAATGGTGCGTCCATTTTTGTACCGACCCAAAATGTTACCGCCGACGTTCCAGACTGACGTGCACCACATCAACAGTACTTGATGTGCATCACTCTTTTTCCAGGCAAAAGTAAAGCAGCTGTGCTCTCACTGCAGAAGTGAGCACGGCATCACCAAGCAGCCCACTATACCAACTTGACGAAGACAGTAGAGTTTACTTAGGGGTGATCGTTTTAGTGATGGTTTTTGATTTTTGGTTAAAATTTTACTGTAGTTAGCTTTTTTTACTGTAACTGATTTGGTTTTTTGGGTATAATTAAATTTTAAAAAATGTAAAAATAGAAAAAAAATTGTTAACCATTACGGACAATGCAAAGGAACACGAAAAAAAAGAAAAATGTAAAAAAGTCTAAAAAATCTAAAAAAAATTTAGAAAAAGACGAATTATTGAATAGTAAAAAAAATAAAAACTAGAAACTGAAACTGAAAAAAAGTTAAACAGCGGAGTTACTCATCGCACGGCGTACGGGGGCACTAGCGTACTACATCACTCATGGGCGGAGCCAGCTGGGTCACCCGGAATGCACGGCCACCCCCATGTGTGAGATCCTCGTCCACGCCGATCAGGATCGCCGGCGACGTGCCATGTTACCTCCACTCCACGCGATCGTGACCCGCGGCGACCTCCATCCATCTCTCTCCAATCAGGCGAGTCTCCATAGTACCAACTGATAGACATTAGAGTTAAAAATTAACCAAAAAATCAAAGGTGTATCAAATTGTACTTCTCCAAAAGGACGGCGGTTCCCGGGGATACGTGTCCTTTCCCGTGCCACTTGAGGGTAGCAGACATGGAAATATTTGGCTCTGGCCTGCGACGGAACACGTTACATCAATCAACCGGTTGAACATTTTAGTTCGACTAATTAAGCTACACGTATTAGTTTTATATATTTTTTTAGTGCCCTATATTAGGCTTGACCTACCCCTACTAGCTACTGCGTGCTTCTTTTCTATCCTTCATTAGTTTTCCTATCCACGAACTTTTTCCAGAATTAAGTAGTAGTTCGAGGTCGTTCATCAAAGTGAAGGTTTCTTACGGATGCATGGTTGCATCATATGCTTTTGTGTACGTCTCTTCCTTTGCCCCATTTTCTTTTAGGACTTTGGGGAGATGAGCAAATTGTCTTTGGAGTGGTTCTCCATGGACAATGTCATCTTAAGGTCTTGTTCTAAAAAGTTTCAGTTTTTATTTTTCAGTTAATTTATGACATATACAATTCATCATATTAGCTGTCTGTAAGTCTATATTACATAAAATTTTAGATGATGTGAATGAGAGAGAATAAGGAAAAAAGATGTTGTCTATTATTTTTAACAGATGATATTATAGACAACTTTCTATTGTGTATATCATTGTATAGACAACTATATAGACATTCATTAATTGTATAAGGCCAATATAGATAACTATATAAACAACTTATTGTGTAAGCTGTCTTTAGTTATATCTATAGATGATATAGATGTTTATTGTAGACAACTGTCATCTATACCACTGTACATGCCCTTAAGCCATAAGTCATTTGAAACACATCGACTTCTAATTTTAGCTTATTTGGTTTTTGGCCTGTTTTTTATTTTTTTTTCAGAAAAAGCTAACAATTGATATAGTACAATTTCAATCAAAAACTAAAAATCAAAGCCAGAAACTTAAGTCAAAAGTTAATTAGAGCACCACCTAAATCATTTTTTAGTCTCCATTATTTATCCCCTTATTTTAGTAGGCATCAATATGGACTTATGATTTTTATCTTATGGTTTCTCTTGAACAAATAAATGGGCTAGTTTTTTCGTAGTCTTTTTTCGAAACGGCTTATTAGTTTATTAGCATTCGACTTATTTGCACAAACGCTCACACTAGAACAAACTATAAATCATAGCTATAAATCATAAATCAAAGTAAAAAAGAATCCATCCAAAATGGAGTATCTGCTCACCTTATCTGCAGTGTCATCCGGACCCCTACGGATAGGGATGTTCATGTGATCCATCCATCCAACATCAGCATGGACAAAACCATAAAACTAAAGGCGTCGGCCGGGCCCTAGCCTTGAAGATTTTGCCCATGTTTTTTTTCTTGTGCTTTTAGTTTCTTTGAAAATCAAAATAATTGGTGTGGCAATGTGGCTTCTTAAAGCATATTTTCTAAATAATTTTCTGAGTCTAAAAACTTATGTGTCGCTCTTATTAATATCTTTATCATATATTATTATCTTAAAAAATATAAATAAAAATTATCGGCGTGTTCTAAACGAACAGTGCCTTCAGCAGTTTTCCACCATGTGATGCAAGAGACGCGCTGGTCGTAGCTGCGGCAGGCATGGGCTAGCAGCCGGCCCGCTCGGCACCGACGACTGCACTGCATGCGCAGGCGGAAGTCACCGTTTCCTTGGCCAAAGCACGCTGTTCCGGATAAGGATGCGGCGTGCGCTTTCGTGGACATGATCATTTCGCCGAGCCGTACGGCGTCAGGTCTCCGCGTCGTGCGCGGTGCACTTCTTTTGGTGCTATGGCCTAAGATTTTTTGTTTACGGTTTTGAATTATATAAATGCTGTGATATCAGTATAAGAGGAAAATTATCGTATATAATTTTAACTGATATAGTTAAATTTAATATAGTATCTAACATAATTTATATACTTTACGTTAAAAAGATGTATCATGTAAAAGCTAATTGCTAAAAAGAAAAGTGAAGCTAAAGCTGTGCCGAGGCGAGAACGTTATTCTGCACGCACGTCGTACGAGCCTGTGTATTGATGCGGCCTCCTCGACCAACCGACCGACCGGCCTCGCACGGCGAGCGGATGGGAATGGGATGGGTGTAATTGGCCCGTTGGCTTTTTCCTGCGAAAGCCGACCGACCTAGCGCTTGTGAGCCACAGGATGGAAGGCGATGGTAATCGGCACATGTCTAACTATTGGGCCTTTGTACTAGTGTCCCAGCAGGGAGGGCAAGGTTGCATGCGTGCATGTCTGTGCTTTCGGTGCACCGCGTGGCTTGGTGGCGAAACGTAGTGTCTGTTCGGAATACAATAATTCGATAGAAATCCTACAGGAGCAATTACTACGGTGCAAAAAAAATGTGCACAGACTGCAGTGTTTCTTTAAGTAGTTCAGCACAGAACTATACAGTGATTTGGATCAAGTAGTTGGCTATGTTTTTTGGGCCGCAGCCGATGACGTTTATCTACACTTTTCACGACGACGGCAGACGGTGTAGATATGAACAACGTATACAGTTTTTGAACTTAAAAAGCTGTTTTGAGAAACCACCTAGAAAAGTCACTCCTTTTGTTACGGCTTCCGGATAATCCGAAGCCAAAAGCACGAAAAGAATCACAAACAGTAAGCAAGACTGAGTAGGAACAAGATCAGTGCAATTGACAGAGCTATCAACTACACACAACAGAGATAATCAACTAGTATATAAAATGATCACACCAGTAGAATGGATCTCAATTGTCATTGTGATCTCAATTTAACAAAGATATCCTCATCGAGCATTTACAAAATGGCCCAACACTAAAATGGGGTTGCGGTGCGTGGAGGGTGGAAAAGGACCTAGGTATCGCAAACTACTACATGCAGAGATGAGAGCCACATATCGAGCTTCAGATGCCCAAAGATTTGAGGGCCAGTGGAGCTTTTCCGAGCGCGCGTCTCGTCCCCCACTTTTTCCTCCAAGCGCACGTGTTTTTTGGGATCAAGCAGTCCATGTTTAGGCCTTCTCAACAGTACCAAGTGGACAGCCAAACCTTACCGAACTCAACGCGTACGACGACCAGACCGTGCGCCCGAGCCGTTTGCACGGACCGTCCGTGGCGAATCCGGGGGCCGGCCAGCGTGACGCGCGCCGTACGTGGCTCTCCCAGCCGCGCTCTCGCCCACCCCGTCGCGTGCGCGTCAGCTTCCTTGGCCGCCGCCGCCGCCTTTCCTCGCTTGCCTGCGCCGGCAACAACCGCTACTGCGCGCTGGGGATATGGCGCATGCCGCGCATTGGCGCCTGCGCTTTGCTTTGACATCACATCTGCTCAAACGAAGGATGGTGTATCAGAATTCTGATGTCACTCAAATCATTTGGCATTTCAGCACAATGCATCCTCAACGGATCTAGGAAGTCAATCCAGTTTCTGAATTTGAATAGGACAAAACATCAAGTGGCTACGGACTCTGTTCTTCGATAAAACTAGGCCCCAAGTGACAACTTCATTTCCACATTGTCTGAATGAAGGCACAGGGTAATCGATAGTCGAGAGAGATAAGAACCTGAGAATTGAGCTGAAATTCGAAAAAAAAATAGTTCACAGTACAACTTCGATAGCTGCCACCGAATCACGGTCAGTCATCGTTCATTAACCACGTCGTACAGGCAACATCAAAATTATAAGTATCGTGGAACAACATTACGTAAACACAAGAACTTGTAAATCGACCAGAAATGTACTTCGATGACAGCAATTGAATTTAGGCAGTCATCGCTCATGAACCACCTCTTCTTACGGACTAACACTGAAATATTTTAAGAATAAAAAAAATTCCACCTGAAACAACGTACATAAACACAAGAATCGTAGCTACGAAGAAATTTGACAACCACGTGCTCTTTTCTACCGTTAAAAACACCACGTCCAGCATAGCCAAGGAGGATCTCTTCAGGCAAGGCAATTATTTACAGGTAGCGATCAGTGACGGCAACCTTTTGTGGCGGCAGGAGGGGTGAAAAATCCACGTGAATAAAGCCAATCAAAGGCTGAATTGAACTCCGGTTACTGATACTCAGGGCTGAATGCAAGGGCCTCTTGGTAGATTAGATCCTTCATTTGTTCTTCTGACAGTGCATGCTGCTCGAAGTCAAAGCTGAAGGGCATCGAGCAGACTGGCTCATCACTTATGTCATGCAGTGAGGCCAAGTAAGGATGTGCAAGTGCACCTTCAACTGACCAAAAGGAATAGGAGACATGAAAAAGGGAACATTCAGTAACATACTAACATGAAATTTGGGAGACGAAGTCAGGCAGAATATTTTGCCACTAGGAACTATATATTTGTCAACATTAGAAGCACCACCCGGCAATGACTTAGCATTCCCACTTCAGACTAATGCCCTTTGCATACATTCACAATAAGGTATGGACACATTCATACCCACCTGGGTTGGGTTTAGGGTCTGTTTAGGTTCACAAGTGATATATTGTACATAAAACTCGTTCAGATGCTATTTTTTCTATATATTTAAGTGGTGCTCTCCCCTACGTAGTTTAAAAAGAGGAAGTGATATTAGCTAATGACAGATTATTGAAAGGCTAGAATGGTTAAGCAGAAGAATTTCCAGTTGACAATCATCAAATGCAGAGAATAATACGGCTTTTAATAATATAACTTTGAAATTAAGCTATATGTGGTGCAAGAAAGCCTAGTTTGAACAAGCTTAGAAGGCCCTTTTTCACTTGCTATTTTCACGATAGGATCATCACTCTTGGTGGGAAAAACTACATTTTACAATAAAATAGTATAACCATATAATACATACAACAGATGGATGAGATGACAACACCTAAATCTCTAAAATGATCATACCAAAACCTACCTGTTATTCTCTGTCTAGGATCAAAAGTCAGCATCTTTTCAACCAGGTCAATTGCTATAGGATGAACATGTGGAAATTTTTCAGGGAAGGACTGCCTTGCATGACGGGGAAGTTGGTTGATATATCTTCTTGCATTTTCATTTACGAAATCAAAATCAGCCTCATTTGGGGTCCCAATGAGCTGCAGCCAAGAAAATGATGGGGAAATTAAACATGCAATAATGTGCACTACAAAGGTAGTTAAATCCTCTACAGAGCAATGCATTGGTATCAAGCATTAGTCATGACTTGGGACCAGGGTTTCGATTCTCTATCTTTTTTAAATTAAAAAACCCCCAGCTAGTAGCCCTAAACCATCCAGTTTCTGGAGAGCAACATTTCATTTTTCTGTTTTCCTCATTTTTGCATATCTTCAATCATACGATAACCGACACAATACATATCTTTCAAAATAGCACAAACCTACCATAATAGATGTTTCCAGCGTAATTTGGAACCGTGTTCGGCACAATGGAACCAGTTATAATAAGTATCAGAAATTAACAGAGGCCATTATTGTTGACCAGGCTAAACCATAATGCAGATTGTTTAATCATCAAATATAAAACTTAAAATCATGTATGACTAAACATAACTACACTGCTATAACTATATTGTACAACCCAAACAACAGTATAACCTTTTTCTCTAATTAATATGAGTGGTTCCAACGTGCCAGGCATTACTGTATTACAATATTGGTGCCGTTGTTGTTAATTCACGCGATTAGTCACGACTAATCGTCAATTAGACATAAAGTCAGAAGCAGGGAACGACTGGAGTGCTGCGACTCGATTAGTTTGCTGGTCACGTGACTTGTCGAGTTGGCAACGACTTGCAGCGATTAGTTGACGACTTGGACCAGCTGGGCGGGTGACTAGGAGCAAGTTAGGCCGAGCCCAGGGGAAAGAATTGGCATGGCCCGCCCCAATATCAGCAGGCGTATTATACTGGAAGCACCGAAGCAGACGTGAAAGCTTTGTCGCCGCCGCCGCTCCCTAAATCTCCAATCCGATTAGAAGTGGCCGAGCTCCTCCTCCCTTCCCGTGGGTGCTGGGCCAGCCTTGCCACTGCAGCCGGTCACCGACGGCCCGACGCACGACTAGAGCCTCCTCCCTCACCATGGGCGTTGGGCCAACGGTGCCACCACCGCCGGTCGCCGATGTGGCAGATCGTCCTCCTCCCGACGCGCGAGCACCTCTTCCTTCCGAAGTCCCGACGCGTGAGCACCTCCTCCCTCCAGTCCTCCTCCTCCACCTCTCCCATCCGCTCACCTGTGAGAGTGCGAGTGTTACTCTTGACTCAAGTAGGGAAGTGGTAGACTGTTTTGTTAGTGTAATAGTGTGTTACACTTACATCTACTAGCCTATAAGTGGACACGCTGAGGCCTAAGGTTCTCTTCTTGTCTTCAACATGCTGATTGCTGAGGCTCTACTAGTTTGCTCTGCTCTCTGCTCCAGTACTAGATTTGTGGGTTGGGCTACTAGGCTAGTAATAGTATCACTGTATTACTACTTCAGTTGGACACTTGCAGTAGACAGTAGAATAGTCAAAATGTAGCATTACTGCATTAGCATTTAACTCTAGTAGTTTAGCAAGAAGCATTGCTCATTTACTCACTGCTTATCTCATTTTGCACTTGCAGGCACCATGGTGGACCAAGCTCATGGCACCGAGGGTGGGAACCAGCCGACGTCATATGATCCATCCAATGATCCTAGCCGGAAGGCTAAGTCAAAAGATCCGGGATAAAAATACGGGTTTTGGCCAGACAAGGATGCTGTGCAATGTACGCTTTACGACAAGAAAGTGTATGCCGGAATAGGAAAATTGAAGCGCCATGAGCATATTTGACTAGACAAGTTATCATCTTGGAGCAGGCTATGACATGCACTTTTTATTTTGTCTCATTTTCAGATCCATACAGTAAAAAGGAACCGGTTAGAGCATCAAAGATTGAATAAATTGGTGTACATTCAATACAACCGGAAGATGGAAAATAGTTTCCAAAGGATACGAGAAGAAGAGTCTAAAGGAAAGAGGTCTAACCCATTGAACCTTGATGAGTTTCAATGGAAGAATGAATGGGTTGTCAAGAATGGCCAACAAGTTCATGAAGGGATTGATTTAACTTGGGCTCAAGTAGATGAAGCTGCTGGTGTATCAGAGGGTCCATCACGCAATTTTCGACCTCGCAATCAGCCTAAGAGAGCTTATGTTGATGGTGGGGTGGGGGCAGCGGGGAAGCAGGCCCTGCCACACCAAGACCATCGAAGAAATTCGCCAAAACCCGTCGGAATCTCGAGATTAGGGTTAACCATCCAAGAAGTTGATGGATGGATAAGTCTTGTTTGTTTTTTGTTTAGTGATGGATGGATAAGTCTTGTTTGTTTTTTGTTTACTTTTGCTTTAGCATCTATTTAGGACAGCATCTGCTTTTTGCTTTTGCTTTAGCATCTTAGACCAGCATTTTAGACTAGCATCTTAGCATATGCTTGGCTGGTTGATAGCCTATATATTTGTATCCCCAACCCCTCAGGTTGGTATGGCATTGCGTGAGAAATAAATCTAAAAAATTGCCCCATCCCCAAGTGTCATCCTCTCGATGAGAGTAAGGATTTTGCTAACAGAAGTCACCGAGAGCGCGGAGCCGTGCAACCCTGGAGCCACCTGGTGCTGCCCTGGCACTGGCCACCTCTGCACCGCTCGACGCAGCCCCCTCAGCTCGTCCCGCATCTTCCTCTTCAACTCTCCTTCGTTGGCAACCATATGTAACTCTGGTCCTTGTATGGAGTAGTCTTCTCTCAGGTGTGGGGATCTTATTGTAACTTAAGACATGGATTAATTATTATTTTAGTACTTTTATGCTATGGTTGTGTCTTCTTGATATCATGCTTGTTTCTTGATCAATAATTAGAAACTTATGGTTATCAATTGTTTAGCCTTAGATGTAGACATGGTGTTTGGATCTAGTGTGCGGATCTATATCTAGATGTGCAAGTCATGCTGGTGTTTATTAGCTCAATGGAACCGTGACAGGAGAACAGTGAACGGGCCGGTATTGAACTGTAGGGTGGGAGCCAACATAGTATTATTTGGTGCTATTTGCTATTAGGTTGATCAAGTCTTTAGTTGCAATAAGTGAACCTAGCCTAGGAGAGGAATTTCCACATCTTGGTTTAACCTAGATTCGCTCGTCTGTTCTAACTTTGGTAAATTTGCTTTAGTTACTTTCATCATCTCATAATCATTGCTTTAGTTAGTAGTAATTTATTCTAAGTAGTGAGTATTCATCGCTTCCCTATGGATTTCGATACCTTGGAATACTCCTGGGTGAAAAGCTACAGACGACCCGTGCGCTTGTGGATATCAAATTTGTATGCGTATCTTGCGTCAACACACAGGTGGGTAGATAAACAAATGGACAGAGAAAAACCTTCACATGAATGAACAGATGGATGAGTCCGTGGATCAGTGAAATGTAGATCAATGTATTCACAACAAGCTATGCTTATATACTGCATTGTAAGATATTGTCACGAAACTACAATTATGCTAAATATAGGACTATGCAACATAATTTCATCAAAGTCAATATAAAAGAAGTTCAAACTTCAAAGGGTATGGTCTAACCTCCATTAATAGACGTAGCTGATGGACATGGTCTCTTCCAGGAAACAAAGGTCTCCGATCCATCAGTTCCATAAATATACAGCCCACAGACCACACATCAATTGCTGCAGTGTATTCAGAGGAGTTTAACAAAAGCTCTGGTGCTCTGTACCATCTTGTGACAACATACTCAGTCATAAAATCAGTTTCTGAGGTGGTACGAGCAAGCCCAAAATCGCAAATTTTAAGGTCACAGTTTGCATTCAAAAGAAGATTGCTAGGCTTTAAGTCTCGGTGAAGAACATTTGCTGAATGTATATACTTCAAGCCACGAAGAATCTGATAAAGGAAATACTGCACAAAAAGGTAAACAATGAAAGAAAACAGTTATATCAAACATGTAAAATTTCTCAGAACAAAATAGAAGTTTGCAAATTGAAAAGAAAAAGGAGAACGCAAGATCTATTAATCTGGACAGAAGAGAAATAGGCGACCATTCTAGAAATCCACTCAAGATAGGGAAATGTATCTGTTAAAACTGATAATAATAGCTAGTATACAGCACGAGAGTTCACGGGCATCATCTAGCATCAACCCTTACCAGCTAGAAACCCACGTAGGCATGGTCAGTGATGCATATTTCTACCAATAATCATAAATAGCAATCAGTTTCTTCATTGAACTTGTTCACCAAAGATCATCAGAAGGAATTTGCAAATATCGAAACATGTCTTACTATAAACAAGATACAATATTGTCATAACAGATAGACCACTCTGATATCAGAAACATACTTCTATTTAGGGAACCATCTCTTAGCAACACCGATGCATGGGTGGCTGACAAAACATAGAAAAGAGATGGCTAGCGATAAATAATATGTCATCTCCCAGGCATGTATAAATGTATTAGATGTGACAAACTTGTTGATCTACTCCCTTTGCTTGATCCAATGTTCAATGGTGCATTGAAAGAATCTAATTATATCATTTGCCTATATACAATAAGGTTTTCTTCAGGTAATATATAGAAGGTCCCTTTGATTTCCTCAGTTTTAAATATGCTGTTTTCCTATAGTATTTTTAAAGGTGCAATACAATAGGGAAACTTCATCAATATATTACAGTTCACCTGTGTAGTTGTAATCAAATTTCCAATAGTATTTCAAATAAGTAAAACATTCACCGACAGTCATCAACATATATTGTCACCTCCTAGGTCAATGTTTAGTACATTAAAACAACAGGCATACTTAGTTTGAACACATAGTCCTAGACTAGCAAGATGATTCAGGCTGACCAGAAACAGAGGAAAAATAAAAGACTTTGGTTATTAGTTCCCAGAATACTAACATCTGACATGGTAGTGTATGATGCATCAAAAACTGAAACAAACAATTGACAGCATATGTATTTAGCGAATGGAGTAAAATCAGATACTAACAAAGTAACGAGAGAAGAATTTATATAGCTAAACAGCAGTATTAATTAAAACATTGAACTTATCAAATTAAGCGGGAAAGGAAAAGGTTCTGCTTTTCTATTCAAATAAGTACCTGGCAATGCTCCTCTGACAAAGCTTGATTTGAGCGAATAATTTGATGCAGATCGGTATCCATCAACTCATATGCAATATAGACATCATTGAATGAATTCCTCTGTGGAGGAGGTATAATATCCCTTATTGCAACTATCTGCATAAGAAATGGATTTGCATCAAAAAATTATTTTTTGTAGCTGGAATTCATACTTGAAAATTGTTTTTAACAACTATGTTTTAGCAGCAAGAGGGCTGCAAGCCTGCAACGTTTTTAGTTTTTACATTTTGCACCAAAAAAAACATACACCGGAAGAGATGAGCATGTGCTCGTATCACAAAAATTTACTCTAATAAATTTGCAAGTTTTATTCAATGGCTCGAGTCAACTTTATCTCAGCTTGAATAAATTGAAATAGGTCAACAACACATACACTCATCAAACTTTTCTGTGCTACAGTTACAGCTAAACTAAGTTGTGTGGACACTTCTGCCCAGTGGTGTTTTAGTGCCCAACGAATTTTTCAATACCACACACCCAACATTTTTATGTTTTTTCAATAGTTTTTGACTTTTGGCATGCTTTTTACTGTCAGGTGTGTATACCCTTTTTTTAACTTTAGTAGCCAATCTGAATACAAGGCAGCATTATACCAACCGCATATGTTCCCACATACCACATGAGCAGGAGGTTGTGAAGATTAATTGCTGTTTGGAGCATGGATATGTCGAATACAACTAACTAAGAGTTACGGTACTATGGATATGTATAATACAACAAACCAGGTACCTGTAGCTGACTAGTAGTAGATAAAACAAAACAAGTGCATCAACCAATTACTTGCGCTAACCAAACCATGTCCAATCCAAAGATCTGTTATTCCGCATTCATAATTGTCCTCCAACGTTACAGCTCACAACAAAGGTTTATATCTTCGGAATGTTGAAAGCTCAAAGATTTTGCTTTATGTAGTAGGAAAAACAATAGGCTTTCCACATAAAAAGAAATACCCTCCAATACAAGAATACAGGGTCTCCAAATTGGGAAAGTATTGCTTTACTTATGTAAATTAATGCTTATGGGGGGTTGACATAAGAGAATACAAGAACAAGACTTACACTACTATTAAGGAAAAGTTTTTATAAAGCAAGTGCATTAACAAAGTATTTCCACTAACCAAACCTTGCATAATCCGATGATCTGCTACTAACATTCAAACTGTCCAATGGTATTACTCCCAGAAAAGTTTACCCATAAATCATTGGAGCATTAAAAGCTGAAACACTTTGCTTTATGTGGGATACAAGCCAAAAACCAACTTCACTTCGAGAAAACGTTCCACAATAGTCATGAATATACACAATCTCCAAAAGAGGATACTTGATAAAAACAAATAATAAAATGGAACAGCAAAAAGGTAACATTTTTTTCTTATAATTGGTAATTCGTGTTTTCATGTTTTATCGGGAAAATATATAACAGTACAAGATTACTTATCATCATCCAAATTTTAACTCAGCTCACTTCAGAACACGCTACAATGTTCAAGCCTCAAGGGCAGGCTGTCAAGATACGATCCATTCTCTAATCTAATTCTCCAGTAGTTGTTTTTCTCAGCGGGAGAGGAAGGAAAAGCGCTCCCCAAATTAGCACGAGCTGTCACGGGCTCAATCATTTGGTTACTAACCCCCCACCTCCCCCCTATTTAATGCAACCAACGTAACTAATCAGAGACAAAAACATTTAAGGATAATCTCGAATCTGCGACGAAAAATGAAAAGGGAATTTGCATGTTTGAAAGAGAAGAGCTCAACGGATCGGAGCGCGCGTGACTGACATTCTCGTGTTCCATGTGGCGGAGCAGCTTGATCTCGCGGAGCGTCCGCTTGGCGTCGATCTTGTTGTCGAACGCGTTGGCGATCTTCTTGATCGCCACCTGCTCCCCCGTCTCCGAGTTGAGCGCCGAGCTGCCAAAAAAAACCCGCACAAATCAAACACACGAATCGGATGGGGAAGCGAGCGGCGAGGAGAGGCAACGGACCAGACTATGCCGTAGGCGCCCTTGCCGATGGGGAGGATGGGGGGCTTGTACTTGGCGGTGACCACGAACACGTTGCCGAAGATGTTGTACTGGATGAACCTCCCGCCGTAGCTCAGCGTGGCCTGGATGTTCTCCATCATTCCCGCCGGCGCCGGCGCCGCCGCGGCGCCCGGCTGCTGCCCACCCGCCCCCGCGCCGGCGTCCGGCTGCTGCGCCCCGCCGTCCATCCCCGAGCCGGGATTCGGGTCTGAATCGCGAGGGGTAAGGGAAGGGAAGGGATAGTGCGCGTGGGAGTGGTGGAATTCGTTGCGAGCCTGTGTTTGAGCCGTAATGACTGACGTGCGGGGGTGACGAGGAAACTGAAGTACAGTTCTGTAACCGCTCGTGGTTAGGCTAAAAAAATCAAAGCTCTGTTTCTCGTAGAAAAACTCTACTGCCCGTAGGAAATAAAACAAATGTCTTTGGGTTGTTGATGCGGTGGATCAATGGACTCTTCACATTTAATTCCTGTTTCTGGTTTTTTTATAAAGAGTTAAAAATTAATATAAATATCTAATTTTTTAGAGCGGATTCTCCACTCCTCTCGCTTCGAGGATAAGACAGGGGTCACGGACACATCACGCACTCCACTCCTCTCGCTCCTATCTTACGCACGCATCTCTTTTTCACACACTTTTTTCCACCGCTCGATTCTTTTTAAAGACTATTCTTTCAACCACTACTATTCATTTTTCATAAGAAAATGTAGCCTTTTACTTATGGTATTTTTGGAAACGGTACCTCAAAGGAAATTCGTGGAAACAATTCGATTCTTGCTGGAACCCGGAAAAAATACCATGTTCCTTATATGGTTTGGTATTAAACAGGATCATGTTCTCGCTTTCCACAAAACAATCGAGGAAGGTGTTCTAGGGCGGCGAAGCGGCGAGGTTCAACCTAAAATTTCATGAGGTTCACCAAGTTGGCGGCAAATAGCATATATACAGCAATATGGCAGTGGTGTGGCCGACCGCTGGTGGAGAAGATTTGCATCACAGGATGGAAAGCTCGTCCCATCATAGGGTGGGGACAAGGAGAGAGGAGGGTCACAAGCCAGAGACAAGGGCGGCGGAGGCGAACCCAGTAGAAGGTGTTGCCGTCAACTGCTGCGCTGATAGCCATGGAGTTCGAGCACAGGCTATGGTGCGTGGGTAGAGAGATGCAAGGAGATGATAGCTGACAACGCTGTTGACTGCCTTAAGGGAGCTTCAAAGGCATAAGGTTTTCAGTTTTTCTCCATGGTTTCCAAACATTAGATCCGCACTATCTACATATGACTCGGTTGTCAATTTAACGTGCGGATACTCCTCCTTACATAGCGACGGCTCAAATTGCAGCCAACTCTTCCAAAGGTGGTGATGGAGGTTGGCTGTCATTCAGGGTTTTATTTTCGTCTTCTTCTCGTTCATTTTCTTCCGAGTAGCAGTTCACCACTCTTTTCAAGTCTTCTGTAACATTTCTTCTAGAAGATCGAGGAAGATATGAAGTGTAAAGGTAGTTGCTTCTCTCATCTGATCGGGCCCTTGGCTGCGACGTTTACCGCGTGACTCAATTGCCAATGGCACGAGCAGGTACAGCTCTTTATATGTATGGCCAATCTTACCAGCATGGTACAAGCCATTAGTTGATGACTGTGACAAAAGCTTAATGGACAAGAGGTCCAGAGCTTGCTGGTACTGCTAGTATCCTAATTGCGTGTTGGGTGAGTGGTATGGAATAAGTTAGAACTGATATGTAGAAGCCTTTGTCGGATATGCTGTGGTATAAGAAGTCATCACCAAGCTAATTGATACATGTGATTGTTATTAGAGACACGTAGGAATTAATGCAACAACCAGCACAGTGTGCTAAACTATGCTAAGAACAAAGAACATCGAATCGGGTAACCACTTTCCAGTCTGGAAACAGTGACTTAAGTGATTCCCAGCCAGTTCCTGGTAAACAGAAGTAGTGCCGGTGACGCGGCAACCAAAAATGTCAGCTGAGGGTAGGATATTGATATGTGGTCGTCCGATCTTCTCGACGTAGGATGGATACTCATAGGAGTCTTGATGAATCGCAATGATCCTCCAATGCCAGTGCAAGGGAGAACACTCTTTAATCCACTAAAACATATTCGCGTCGATTTCGCCGACCACCAAGCGAAGATCTATCGTCCAACCCAATTCCCAGCGGAAAAGCTGAACGATCTTGATAAAAGAACACTCCTAATTCCCTAAGAAATTTCGGTAGTAATGATGAACTCGAACAAACTTCAGTAGATTGATTTTTCTCAAAGGTAGTCTGAGTTACATAGCCAATTGAGCCTCTATTTATAGGAGCACGCAGGTCCTTGCTTATAGAAAGTATTCAACATATGGAAAGTAATCAAATTATATCAAATTCTCTCTATTTCTGGAACCGAAAATTATTTTGATGATTGCGTCACGCACAGATGGAATTTTGGGATGGGACCAGATCCGTTGGAAAGAGGATAACCTAAGTTTTTCATGTTGTACTCACACATTCCAAATGGACTCTTGATGTGAAATCTATGAGCATTTAAAATTGGTCATGTCAGGCTGAGTTAGCGTCGGATTATTTTGGTAATTGCGGTCCACACATAAGGAATTTGGAGGTGGGGCTAGATCCATTTGAAAGTAGACTTCAAAAGCTTTCTAACAAGTACTCGTGGACCTCGAGATTCCTTCTGGATAAAAAGTTATGGCTGTTTTAAGTAAACACTGTCAGGAGTGCCGAATCTGAGTCGAACTCGTGAACAGGGCTTGATTTGCACTTGACGGTTTCACTTGTATACTTGGCTCGCGTTGTCCTTCTCCATGGTTTCTAAGAACAATTAAATCATCAAAAGGATTAAATAATATTCTATTTTTTAGAACATTTGTATGCAAAGTTGAAAGTATCTAGACCCCTTAAGATTAGGGTTTTGGTAATTAATGACGAATTATGAACATGGGACTAATGTGTGTGCTAAGATCGTATAGATAAAGTCTCATGTGTGTAAAGGTAAAGAACAAGCTGCAAGGAATATTGACGCCAAGATTTCAAAGATGAGTTACATAAGATTTTGGATCTATTTTAAATTTCACCGATCTTAGGAGTAAAGGTGGAAGACCGGATTATAGGTTAGATGCCGTACTATTAAGAAAATTTGTGAAAGTAGCTTGATAGCATGTTTTAGTGCACATTGGATCAATCTAGGATCATGCATGCATTTGAAAATAAATTCTAAAGTTAACTGTGCTCTCCTAGTAAAAACGGTAGTACCGTATACACAGCGGAACTACCGGCCTGCGGTAGTTCCTGCATGTACACAGCGGAACTACCGCAGTCCGGTAGTTCCGATTTTACAGCGAAACGTTTTTTTCAGAGAGCACCCTTCGGGGGACCTAGACTCAAATAAAATCGGTAGTTCCGGTTTTACAATAGCGGAACAACCGCAAGGTGATAGTACCGCATGATTTACAGAACTACCGGTTTCCGGTATGCTTTTTCCAGAGAGCACCCCGAAGAGAAATCAAATTAGTCAGAAATCGGAAGTACCGGATTTAGCACAGCGGAACAATCGCAGTGCGGTAGTACCGCATATCCAGCGGAACTACCGCAGAGCGGTAGTACCGCACTTATAACGGCGATAGTACCGCGCCGAAATTCAAACGGCTAGTATTGACCGTCTGACATAGCCGTTATGGAGTGCTACAGTAAAATACGGTAGTTCCACACTTTGCACGGCGGTAGTTCCGATTTTCCTGATTTTTTAGCATTAATTTTCAACAATGGCTAGTTTTGGTTGGTGAAGATATAAATACCCCCCCACCTGCACTTGGGCAGGTTGCTGAAGTTTCATTAAACTCATTTGAGTCCTTGAGCATTCACTCCACCCTCATTTCTCTCTTAAGCATTTATTTTGAGTTTGTGGAGTAATTTTTGAGTGCATTCATTTCTAGCTTGATCCAATTGCACTCAAGCGTCGTCAAGTGAATTCATTGGTTCATTCTCTTGGTGCTTGCCGGCACCTAGACGGCGGTAAGGTTGATTGCCGGTGACTTCTTCAAAGGAGATTGTGAAGAAGCACGTGCTGAATTGTGAGTGGTTTGGAGCTCACCATCTCCGGAGTAGAGGAAGAGCTACCAATAGTGATCGAGGTGCTTCGGCTTAATTCGTGAAGTCGGTCCGATTAGTTCGAGCTAACCTCAATATGGATTAGTGGAAACCGGCAAGTTTCCGATACCACGGTAAAAACATCGTGTGTTAATTTGTGATTGTTTCTTATCTTTGATAGCAATTGTTGTTGATCACTTATTGCTTATTGTAAATTGCTTAGAATTGCTTAAATTGTGTAGGATTGTTTTCACTTAATTCTATTGCTAAGTGATCATCTAGTCATTAGTTGTTTAAATTAGTAAAGAATTTTAAAACCTCCTATTCACCCCTCCTCTAGTCGGTTATCCTTGATCCTACAATAGTTAGGAACACATTCACCTGATAGTTAAGTTGACACGCTCGCGCTCGAGTTATTGGTCCTTGTATGTAGATTCGATTTCGTGAACATTTTCATGCACACTAGATGTGGAAGTAGCTAAGATATCCTTATTATTAGATAGCATCATATTCTCATTTAAGATAAATTGAAACCGAAAAAACGAATTCACATTTTGTTTATTCTTGGGAGTTATAGTCGCATACATTTGTGACGTGGTCACATGAACATTAACATGTATATCCACATCAGATATCAAACCCCAGCAAACTTTGTCAAGACCCAAGGAGTTATCAAGGGTAATTGTTGAGCCATGCTGGTTCCAACAAAAATTTGTCGAAACATGCCCAATTCTTTTATTGAAAATTTTCAGGAAATCAAGTGTTTCACAGTGAACCATAAAGGATGTGAGAACAAACTTGTTCAGGATTTATCACATTTCTTATATGAGAACTCGTATGTCGGGCCACATTTTTTTTTCTCAAATTTAACCTCCAAACACCCATTTTTACAAATCTAATCCCATCCCTAAGCTCAGCAGCAGTGACAAACGAACACATATCATCTTTCATGTTACCGCAGCTCGATAGGGCAACGTGCCTAGCAAACCGGCCACAACATGTGCTTAATTAGTATTAATCACACTTAATTAGCATTAATCATACTTAAGTTAGTTGCTGCCAAGGTGTGGTTGCTCTGCAGGAGCATCCGCTGCCGAGCTGCGATTGCTCGGTAGGACCTACCGAGCTAAGGTAGCACAGCATATGATATGTGTCGTCTACCACAGCTGCAGAACTCAAGAAAGAGGTTAGAATTGCAAAAACAAACATCTAGAAGCCAGTTTTTTTTTTAAAAAAAAAAAACATTGGCTATAGTGACACGTACGAGCACTTTAGCCAATAGATACCCCCTCGACAAGCAACGAATTTTCCAAACCAATAGATCAACCCACCAATGACACAAACTACCGAATTATATATGTTCCACAGTATTACAACTAATCCAGGGAGAGGTATTGCTGCGCACTTAATTACATCCTCAACCAGAGAAATTAGAATTGTCAGTCACTGTGAAGGCAAAATCGGGCTAGAGAACTCGTCAATGTGCCCCTCACCAACCTACCTAGATACATAGAGACACGGAGCTTTGAGCATCATCTAGCCCTTAATTTTCCTGTGTAAAAACTACATGTGAATTAGTTGAACTCTAAGTTACCTCTGCGCTCTCTGTCGATAGAGAGAGATGTCGATCAGCATAGTGGAGAAGTCTCCTCAACCTTAGGACCATATCGCAGTGGAAGGGCAGGGCGCTGCGTCTTTCCATGTAGACTGGGCTTACTGTCATCCATGAAAGGGAGTGGAGCTCAGCGGCCACGGCTTCCAATACATTATGCATCTCCATCTCATAATCTCGAGTTGCTGTTTCCTGGGTGAAGTTCCTCGCCTGCTTGCTCATGTTGCTGCTGCCAACCCCTCGGCTCATCTTTTCTTGAACACCGGTAATGCTTCCTCCATAGTGATCAACAATGCTAACTGAAAGAACAGAGGGCTTGTCCTCTCTGACGAGTTGTGCTGAGTCCTTTCTTACCGGTGGGACTGCTTTGGAGACAGCATAGCCCATTGCCAAGGGAATCGCTGTACCTTTGCTGTGCAATAGGTGGGCAAGTGGTGGAGATTCTGATGTAAGGCATGTCGGAAGCTGTAATGCTGCAGGAGAAAGGTATCGCATACTTGGCGAAGGAATTAGGAGATACGATGCCGACATTGACCCAATGGACTTCACTGGAGTGAACCCTTCCAAGTAACTGGAAGGGCCACTGCTACTTTGATTCCCTTCACCTGTAAAAGAGAGCAATTTATCAAACATAAATAAATGTGATTCCATCTTTTTCTACTGATTTCCTTACAAACAAGAAATTTATTGTTGGTACACCTGAACAATAGCTAAAATCAAACCAAGAAATTGCTAATTGATTTATAATTATATAATACGTTGTTCTAGAATCTAGATTAAAATTTAATCATATGTCCATAGTAAATAATGAAAATAAAAAAGGAGAAGCGGTTTGGCTGAGCATGATGTAGATTTTAAGCAAATGATCATATGATATATTCATGTATGACAAGGTCATGAGGTAGTTACTTAAGACTGTTCTAAGAAAATGCCACATTAAACAAAGGTCCACAACAAATGGGAACAAACTGAAGTAGGTACATGTGGTACTTACCAGAAGTAGGTCTCGTCAACAGATCCCCTTGGAATGTGAGATGCAATGAATGGTCTAGGGAAACTGCAACCAAACTGATGCTGCGAACCAAGTGCAATGAACCCCTTGGACTGTCCATTCCAGTTTGTTCCACCAGGATCTGCTTTTTGTTGCTTGACTGCCCCTTCATGAAGCTAGATTTTGAATGAGGGCTGTACAGAGGGCTTGGCGAAGAAGGCATGCTTCTGTCTTGGATTAAGCCCATGTCTTGCTGCTGGAGTGGTCCATTAGCATTTGATGGAATACCCTCAGGTATAGATCGTCGTAACTGCACAGGCCACTTCTTGACTTCATTACCACCAAAAGAGTATATTGCTTTTTGCCACTCTGCATACAAATTATGCAAGACAATCACACATTATGGTCTAACAAATAAAAAGTAGAGTTTATGCTAACAGCGATTAGTACCCTGGATTTCAAGTTCAAGGAAACCTCCAATACGGGTTATTATCACATCTCTTGGTCGCATATTGCTAGGATCAGGAGAAGACGACATTATTTGACAACCCTGCTGCAGAATTTGGATGAAAAGGCTTTGGAGAACTTTAGTGTCTTGGCGGCTACTAATGCCACCAAAAGGAAATATTACACTGTCCAATAACTCTCCTCTAGAATCTGTCCAGATGCATACTAACCATCGCCAGTCCTCAGTCCAACCATAACAGCAATGAAGACTTGTTGCTGTGTCACTCTCAGACCCTTCGAGTAGAGGGCTCGCTCCACTATCAGAGCCACCTCCTGAAACTGAACTGTAAACCCCACTACCACTTCCATCCACTCCAGATTTTGAGGATTCCATTACAGCATTATAATCAACAGACCCAGACTCTGCTAATATGAAAAGTGGCTCAAAGGCATACTTCTTGTCATCTTGAGCACATAACTCGGGGAGCTTACTTGGGTCCAGCAACCCTCCAGCACGAGTTGGTTGCCATGAGTTATCCCATGTTACCGACCTCATGGATGCATCAAACTCTGTTTCTCTGGAGAGAGTTGGTCCAGACATCCGAGGAACTAAGCATTCTTTCCAAAGGGTAGGACCTGGAGACGTGACATGCATCATTGTCGACTGAGATCTACCCATATAAGTAGATGACTGAAACATCTCACTTGTTGAAATGGCCCGTGGGATTCGTCGAGCCTTGTTGTACACAGTGAACGCTATGTCCTTCAAAACAGCAAGCTCATTGTTTGGTTTATGGAGTCTCAGTAAAGTTTCAACAGTAACAATCTGCAAGACAAGCTTAGGTATACTGAATCCAGAAAGCATTACAACATTGGATGCTGATGCTTCA
This sequence comes from Melocanna baccifera, assembly GCA_036346265.1. Classification (NCBI taxonomy): domain Eukaryota; kingdom Viridiplantae; phylum Streptophyta; class Magnoliopsida; order Poales; family Poaceae; genus Melocanna; species Melocanna baccifera. The sequence continues at coordinate 26,205,182 of CM070692.1, read as the reverse complement.
TCAGCAGAAGCAATGCATTTTAGGGCTTTGGTGACCTGAGAATATAGGAAAGATTTCTTTTCTCTCTCTGGGGATAAAATAACAAACCCAAGAGCAACAGAACATTCTACCAGTGTCTGTAGAACTGCAGATGGCTCAGGAAATGGGCAAACAACATAAATTACCTGCATGTATAATGGATCACAGGTGTTAAAATAGATTATCATATTGTAAAACACTTTCCAGGTAAAACATGTAAGAAATATCGATTCGTCTGTGGAAAGGCAAGAGTTAAAAGCTTGAAGCACGTCACAAATAACAAGAACCACAGCAGGGGATTTCTTTGATTAAATTCAATGCTGATCAAGACATTTGGTCTTTCATTGGGGTTCTGACAAATTTGTGGCCAAACGTCTTATCTGGCTTTAACATGGAAAATTCAAGTACCTCCTATTTACATTTTTAAGTAAGGAGGGGAGGGTTCTCCCCTACTGTTCCCTAAGAAAAAGTATATCCTATTTACAAGTGGATCTGGAAAAATAAATGCATGCTTAAACATAGAGCATTCTTTTGAATTTTTTTTTGGGGAAAAATTAACACTATAGCCTAGAGGAATGCTTCGCTTCGCGGAACGAACTTTAGAGTTGGTGGTGGTGTAACACTATTAACTTGTGCACTTTGTTCTGCCAACATGGGAGATTGGTTGCATCTATTTTTTTAATGCCAAATTGCCAACAGCAAAAAAAGAGTGTAGTATGATTAATGTCAACTACTCAACTGGGACACTTCAATTGAAATATTTGGCATGCTGATGATGGTGAAATCACAGGCTGGCTCAAGGAAGTTGTTCTTTGAGGAACTCATTGCTCTAGCTTGTTGGCATATCTGGCCTCAAAGAAATAACTGGATTTTCAAGAAAATCCCTCCCAACAAGCATAGATGGAGGAATTCCTATTTGCAGAATTAGATTGGCTCAAAGTCGGATTGCCTCCAGCTATGGTGACTGCTTCGTCTAGTTATGTTTAGGGATTTTCGTTATCTTGACTCCCTCTTAACTCTTTCTTTTATACTCCATATATTTCAGTAGGGCTCTCCCCTACTATTTCCCGTAAAAAAATGGAAATGCTTAGAAGTTTCAAGCATGGAAAAAGGTTTGTAAATTAGAACAGGCAAAAATGTAGGATGATTACATAAAACAAAGACTGGGTGGAGTCCTTAAATGAGTCTGTCTAAAAAAACTCAAAGCATTGGGCTTACATATATATTATCAAGGTTATTAAGTGGGTAAGTCGAGTCGCCAAGGGACTGACTTGCCGACTAGTCGACTTGTCAGGAAACCACCCTTGGACGATAGCAAATTAAACAGAGCATGAGATAAACAAGATTTGAATAAATTTAGAGCTTGTTACCTCATCTTCTACTACAACAGAACAGAGCAGCTGCTACCACCACATCTGCTGCTGTGCTACTACAACCATTGATACTCTGCTACTATACTACTACTAGTACTTGCTGCTGCTACTAGTCTAGTAGTACTACATTAGTATTTAGTACATTACTACTTGTTGGCCACTGCTACTACCACTAGATCTACGAGAGGTTGAGAGCATTAGAGCAAAACAGAGCAGATCAACATTCAGCAAAACAGAGTAGCAAAGTAGAGAGAAGGGAGCTCAGGAGAAAAAGGATCCGAGGGAAAAGGGATGAAGGAGGGAGACGAATCCAGAGGCCAAGGTGATGCTTGCCGATGGCGGCCGGATCCAGGGGCAAAGGTGACAGGTGCTACAAGACAACCGGAGGGGAGGGGACCAACAGAGTGGAGGCAAGAACCAGCGGCGGTTGCTTACTAGTTGCTAGGGTTTGGGTGCCCAAGACCCTTTATCCTCTTCAGTTTTGAACCTGATGCTAGGCCACCCCAAATCACACGCCAAGTTATGCGCCCTCTCCCGCGCTCGCCACAAGTCGCCCGACTTGTCTCCAAGTCGATGAGTCGATGACTAGTTGATCCAAGTCGACCACTCAACAGCAAATCGCTCGACTTGCTCAACTAGTCGAGTCGGTGGCTCCAGTCGAGCGCCGCCAGCCAACTAGACGACTAGTCGTCGACTTAATAACACTGTATATTATCTCTAACTTGCAGTCTGTATCTATGTGAAGTGTACAGCAATGAAGGTAATTATAGCAACAAATGCATGACATTAATGATATCCTACATGAATGAATATCATAAGAGGGAATGAACGATGGCACTTATCCATGGCAGGAGCTCTGGTCATGGTTGCATCCACAAAATATGAAAGCTCTATTTGCGTAAAATGAAAGTAAGAGAAGTAACAACTCAGTAAAAGTCGCCTAGAATAACAAATCAGACTACCAAACAAAGATAATTATTATACCTGATTAAGAAGCACCGTTGACACAGTGAGTTACTCAGCTATCTTTTTTTTTTGTGAAAATCCTTTTGTACAGCTTTTATATTTTAGTATATTTATTTTAGTCTTGTCAAAACTTAATGATTTGGACAGATGGACAAATGAGAAAACACGATCATAAAGCAGAAACAACGCAGCTGTTGTTTTGTTAAGCTCCTTGAGTCAAAAGGAAACAAATTGAGAAAGGCCTTACAGTGCAAGGCCCACAACTGCTCTCTTTCTGATTTGTAGAGATGCTTGAAGTAAGCTTTATATCCTTAATTATCCTTGCCAGAGATGCTACAAAGCTTTTCACACTCCAATTGTTTGAAAGAGCTTGAAAATAATCACTTATTGAACTGATGGAACTTAAGTGGTTGCTGCCAATCTTCACTTGCTCAGGACACTCAACAAGAACAAGTCCTGAAGGCAAATATTTTCCAGGTGATAGCTCCATTTGTCCTCCACTGTTTTGCGGTGAATGAGTACCCAGTTTGCAAACTTCATAAACTATAAGAACACAGAATTAGCAAAGCACAGTAAACGTTAAAATATTTTGTACCGCAATGAATTAGAACAATGAGTTGGAAATTACGAGATTGCTATACTATGACAAGCCGCTGCAGCAACAAAACAAATGTGTGGTTATTATTTTTCTTGCCTACATCTATTATGTCATCAAAGACGAATTGAGTCTTCCATGTTCATAATCACATCTGATTTTGATGTTAACAAATAACAATACAATCTTAGATGCATAGAAAAGGATCAGATATAAAGATTGTCTTGTGTGAATTGAAGTACCATGTATTATTTATGGATAGCTAAATTTTCTCACAAATTTTGTATGCAGCATTCAGGCTACTAGTTCCAAGCTGGTGGGAACCAGCTAGCTACCGCCAGGATCCTAAGCCTTGTTAGGTGCATGTAACAACTGCACATTCATGAGTGCTGACTAAAGAAAATCTGAAGCAAGAACAAAATGAACACTTACTTGTTCCAAGCTGAAGGAAAAAATCAGTGGCCGCGGAAATAAGCATATCAATATCGGGGCACAGTGCATAGTAAGTAACCTAAAAGAGCAAAGAAATGAGAAAAGGTTATGAGTAAGCAAATTACTGAGCTATTTCCAAAGCAATGTAAACAATGAATGAAATCTACTAATCTAGAGTAGCCTATGGAACTTACAGGTTTGGGCGAAGCATAAGGTTCCAAAGGTGCTTTCTCCCACAATTTAAGACAGTTGGCAGAGGTCTTTAACCAATCGTCCTGGTACCTACAGTTGCAATATTCAAATCAGTAACTCACGCAGAAGATATGCTCACAAACCTCAAGCTAAAAAATAGTTCATAGACAACAAAATTATGCTACCCGACAAGCAGAGAAGGCGAAGGGAGTGCAGCAATGGTTGGTCTAATACGGTGGTAGCCCTTTTGATGCTCTGGTTCTGAAGTGCCTGCGTCAACATTCAATCTCCTGTGAGATGAATCATCATGTCTTGCTCCCTCTGGCAATATTATTTTGGAAAGTGAATTATCAAGCTAGGAGAACAACTCATAATACATGGCGGCACAAATACCTCGATTGCTAGAATGGGGTGGGCTCATTGAATCTGCACCAAAGGGTATAGCGCTCGACTCTCGAATGTCACTGGAAGGGAACTGAAAGCAGTAGGCATCCCCTGTAGCTGCAGATTCAGCAACATTACTTCGACCCCTGCACCAATCAATCACCGATAACGGACCATCCATGTTTGCAAAGGCGGTTTTAAGAGCTGCTTTTATATCTGACTGCAACAAGCTAATCATGGATGACTCTGAAACCTGTGCCCAAAAGAAGAGGTTGAGCATGAAGATTGGAATAAGGATGAACAGTGTAATGCAGGAGTAGCAGTGGTAAGAAAAAAAACAGACATCAGATTTTACCTCTGCAGCAAGCGGATCAACTAAATCAACACCAGCACAATCCTTCGAATGGCATGTTCCTAATAGTCCACCACAGCCAGCATGAACCATAGAAGGATCACAGGAGAATCCACGTCTCTTTTGCTCCTCCAAGGTAAGCCAGAAAAATGAACCATGTCCATCATCCATATCAAGTGCAAGATCAACAAATGAAGTAGATTGTTGAACTAGCAGAGCCATGGCACTGAGAAGATCCATAATAGGTTGCCTCTGTGTAGGCAGATTTGGACTTGTGCCAGTAAATGTTTTAGCGGATAAACACTCAAGTGGTTTTGCTCCTTTAGGAGCCCCAACAGGCCTCCAAATTCCCACATTTGCCATTAGGGATCCATCATACATTTCATCATCAACATCACTAGATAGCCTAACTGTTATATTTTCTTTCTTTTTTATGTCATATTTGGGGATAATCACATCTGACTTACTGTTGCTGACCTCTGTATGCATAAAACTGGACATGGCACTTTTTAACTCAGCAGGTGCTTTGCTTCTCAAAGACAAAAGTGTATGCCTTATTCTGCACATGGCAGCCTGGAATGAGATGCATTCAATTTCAGTTGCAAGAGCAGTCTTCATAGATAGAAGGAAATAGCCAGCGTTAAACATGCTGTCACTCTTCTTTTGCGAAACAAGAGAAGAACTGAATGAAGTTACACCAGAAACAGGTGGTGATGTTTCTCCCTTACATGACTGTATGTCCGTATTATTTAATCTCTTGTCACTCTCTTTTTCCCCACCCTGGACAAGTGTGTATAAGTTCGATGAAGTAACGTCACGTGAAAGATTACCAGAAGTTAGTTTGACAGACTTCTCAGGCTTGCCTACTGTGGACTCAATTTGAGATCTTTGCGTAACATCATATGAATAAACTCTTGAGCTAAAACTAGAACTCCCTGCTTTTTTTGATCTGGGCATGTAGGGATTTGTAAAAAGTGATGTTGGTATCTCACCAACAGGAATTTCAACAGCTGCATATTCTGGTGCAAAAGTGAGCATTGCTTCAGCTTTGGTAAGGTAATCAAATCCACCAGATGGTAACGCTAAGGGTTGGGACCCTGGAGGTGATGCAATATCTTTCTGAGGTTCTTGAACTTTAGAAACAACATCCTGAATAGGTGTCATAGTTTGGTGGTTAAATGCCTCCAAAGATGTGAGACCAACTGGGGAAAGCCTCTGTTCAGGTATATCCATAGCTGTGGATGGGCTATCTGTGAATGTAACATCTCCGCAGTCGGAAGCAGGGATTACGAGAGCATGTGATTCAGCAGTACCTGGAGGCTATTTGAAACAGAACATTATTTATATGAATTAATATTGCAGGTAAGTCAGAAAAATGCAAATAAAAAAATAAATGTCAACATTATATGGGTCTGTATTTGCCTGTCATGAATGGTTATATGTAATGCTCCAATATGTTTAGATCCAACAAGAAAAGAATTCCAAGAGTCATTTCATGACTATCAGCCAAAGTAGAAGGCAAAAGGAGGAGATTACACAATAGGAGAAAAATTCTTCACAAGTTTATGGTAATATCACAAGCAACATTTTCAAAGGCATGTGAACTGAGGAATTATATAAATGGTCATTAGTTACAATCTCGACACTAAAAAAAGCAGTGGTGACACAAACTTGACAAACAATATTTTAACCAGAGTTTGTGTACCCTAACACCATAATCATCAAGAACCGAATAATGATAGGTACTTAGGTAGCTTCATATTAGTTAGGACAAGAAGTATTCGCAAGGGTTTCAACTCTTTGGTCGTGGTGGATTTGGAAGCATAGAAAAAGTCTATTTGACCCCCCGAACTATCATAGTGCGTCTACTTAACCCCCTAAACTACAAAACTGGGCATTCTACACCCTGAAGTTCTGAAACCGGAGCAAATACCCCCTAAGGTGATTTCAGAGGTGGTTTTGCCACCATGTACGATGACATGGACATGTTTCGCAACAACTGGATGATGGCATGGACCTTTACTCTCTCTCTCTCTCCCCCCTACCATTCTCGTCTTCACCTCTTCTTTGTCTTTCCCCTCTTTCCCATTCTCCACACACATGAGCTCGCTGGTGATACACCAATTGACGGCACTCCTCCAAAATCTGTCCAGCAAACATCCAGCTACCCTCTTCTCTAGCTCCGGCGAGCCCACCATTGCCATTTGCAACTTCGAGCCTGACACCGAGCCCCCTCCTTCTTTCTCCACTTGATTCGTCACTTTCTCCAATGCTTACATGCAGAGAAGCACTAGAACCATCCACAGCCTTGCAACCAAATCCTACTACTTGAATCCCCTCTACTCGTATCCCGCCTCGATTCGGAGACAACCTTGCCCAGAGCGGCAGATTGCTTCCCCAATTTCTGTTCTCGGCACAAATCGTGTGGCTTACCAGTCCAGCCTGAGCCTAGGCATGGAGTTCTTGGTTTCTTGGGTTCCCGACGAGCGGCGGCTGTACCTGGCATTCCTGGCAATGTTCGCTGGATGTAGTCGTTGCCATTGAGATCCACCACCTCTGGTCTCCACAGATTCCTCCTCTTTTAAAAACGTGGACATGGCAGCCGCCTGACTGCAAGGCATCACTGGAGAGCAGCAAGGACAGCCACTTCATCCACTCATTCTTCTCCAAGATGGCTGCTGCTGCTTGCTGGACGGCGGTGGGAAGAGATGTGGCAGTCAGCTGTTGGGTTGCCAGATTGGGAGTGATGCCATCGATTTGGGGAGAGCCAGAGAGAGATTGATTTCTTTTAAAAAAATATTTCTCATTTATTTGATTGCTGATTCATAACTTGACTTTCATGTCACCATCCATGTCAGCATCAAAAACCAGCCACTGTGTCAAAACTGCCTCTAAAACCAGTCTAGGAGGTTGTACGCACAGGTTTTAGAAGTTTTGGGCGTATGATACTAAGTTTTGTAGTCTAGGGGGTTAAGTAGAGATACTGCAATAGTTCAGGGGATTAAATAGACATACTAATCAGTGGAACTAACACAATTTAGTCCAGTGAACAGAATATGACTAATGGGAGGTTTAACAGAATTAGAATGTACTAAATGAATGAAAAGTGGCATAAATCCGTACTACTAAAATTAGACCTATGAGTAATGAGCTAAGCACTCTCAGGAATGTTCTCTCGCGTTACTTAGTCACTATCTAAATATTGTAATCCTTTGTCCATTGGTAAATAATTGCCACAGGTAGGAGTGTAGGACACCTACCTCACCAAAATCTAACTCCTCTTCTTGAAAAAAGTCACTAAAATCTCCAAACTCTGAGAGAAGTAAATTGACGTCCATAACAACCCCCTCTTCATCCCAGCCCCAAGAACATCCACCCTGACCGTTTGCACCTTGTATGTTTTCCCTAACTTCTTTTCCAGCATGAGAAGAAACTTCCGTTATGTCAGAGCGAGGCCGCTTGGATACCTGGTTGCACAGACACAAAGCATCAAGACTATAGATTTCATTAAGTCCATGTAGCACAGCACAAAAATACTATGACTATATGATATTGCTTTGACCAACTAGATGTTGCAAAAAAAAAAAAAAGGCTAAGGACATCTGTAACATGCAGAATGAAGATTTATTCACCAGAATAGAACTTCATGCACAAGTGGCTACATGTGGGCAAGAAATACTTGGTGATCTAATAGTTTTGACTTTTGACATCAATGGAACAAATACATGGGTGTATCTATGTTGTGAGGATAGGTACAGCTGTATGGTATTGGCTCATAAGCACAAACACTTCTATGCATGACAAGGTAGACATATAAGCTTCTATGAACTACATACTATGTGCTCTGCCATGTAATGAAATTTCTGCCTCCATTCATTATTTTTTCTATTTCTGTCCAGATTTTTTGTTTCATTTAACCACCATCAACATTTAGATTATTTTTACTTAAAGGCTTAAAGCATTATGTATTCCCAAAAACTATGAATTATTTAAGTAGGCCTCTATTTTGCATTTTTGGCTCATTAAAGATGGCTCAGAAATATTTTTGCATATCAACAATAGCATAAATGGATTTCTGTAGATCACAAAAATGATGTAGCTAAGAATATTATAGCACCAGGACTTAGCTAGTGAGAACAACGAGAACAAACAGCAGAATAGTAGCAAAATATAGAACAAAAAATAATTCAGTATGCTAAAGTGTGTAAATTAAGAAGGAATTTGATACAGGACCATCTTGCTACCAGCAATGTCATTGTTGGTGGGAAGATCAGATTGATGGCATGCCATAGAATCAGCATCAGCTAAAAGATCACCACCTTCAACAGCTACTGCATGCTCACTTCCATTGGAAGCGCTACTCACACTACTAATACTACTAGCCATGCTGTTGCAATTGCTGTTCTTCTGTCTTCTTAGTCTTAGAAAATTAGAATTCACACCAAGTCCACGAGAATATCCAAGGCAAGAGCTGCTAACAGATCACAACAATTAGAGTGGACAGAAGTCATGGGCAAAACAAAGGTAGTGACCAGGATATATTAAAAATAAATAAAGGGAAAACACCATATAATGTAGCTTAGTCAATTAAACTAAGAGGCTATGATCAATGGACATGATTACATTGTCATAATAGAAATAAGAGTTACATTATTTTTCAAGAATTTTTTGATATAATGAACCGTGGGCAATAAACATATGTTATGCTGCATAGAGCTTTTAGATGTGATGAGTAATGCTGATCCTTGCACAGAGGAGTTACTCTAAAGACAATAATCAGTTCGTACCACACTTATGTAAAATGCAGCGATTCCAGGTATCCTCATAACCTTGTATGCAGCAGTTTATTGCTCCATCTTAGTATGGATGAGCTTTCACTAAATTTAATCTGAATGGTGAAATAAATTCCAAACTCTGGAGAAAAACATTGGACCAAGATGGTGATTCACACGTCATGTTCCAGCTGCCAACTCAACTTACAGGAAAAGTTTGAGGGTGGTTCTGATACTGATTCAGTTAACTATCCCTAGTTTAGACTATTCCAAAATCCAAATCAGCAGCACAAAGAAGAGATAAGCTGAGGGCAGTTAGGAAAATGCAGTAACGTCCTAAATGATCCTGTTGTAGTATGTGAATTTGATAAACTTCTTCTGGTTTAACGAAGCTAAGCTTGTCTGTTGTTTGAACTTAGTTGTCTTTATAAGGTGGAGCAGAAGAAGACCAAAGTGAGTCTCGTTTATAACAGGGAACAATCTCAAAATGCCTGATCAAAACCCTATTAGCAAAAATGGCTCTGGAAAAAGCATTACAGTGATTGGTGAATATTACTTACTATTATATCGTTTGATGTTGAAAATCCTAGTATATTTAAAAGAAAATTTGGAGAAAATTGAATTTGGTCGGAATCGGAACAGTAACCGGCCAACTACCGGATCCCATCCTTGGTTTGGGAAAAAAAATTCAGACGGAATGTTTAATCCTGGCTACATAATCCTAGAGAAGTATATCTCATTCATGCATGAGTTCATTTCTGAACCTGAACCTGAAGGAAAATGGGAAAGAAACAGCAACTCTCCAAATTGGATATCTGTTCTTCACGCATCTTTGCACTCGACTACCATAATGTACAGCCGTGCACTGCTACTCAAGTCAAACCCAATGTAACTCAAAAAAATTTGAAATGTGCACAACCAATGATCAGGGTATACCAAGTTCAATCAATATTCCTTTTTTAAGTGCTTCATTTCCCCCAGAGCTCCTCAATTTATAGTCAGTTATGTGAATGTACAAACATGCTCATTAACCTATAATTAATTTCAGTATTCTGAATTGATAGCGCAAGCCAATAAAGAACAAATGTATTCAAGACTAACCTGTTCTTAAAGTAGGAAGATGGAGAAAAATTCCAGAATGGCCATGCCTCCCATGATGAACTTCCTATCCAGCCCTGTAACCACATTCTGCGAAGAACAAAATATAAACCATGCCCTCTCCAAATATAACAAGATTATAACAGCAAGATTAGTACCTTTTACTAGAAAAGCGAAGAAATGCTTGATGGACCATAGGTACCAAAACAGCTTCTGGTGGATAAACAAATGTTCTTTCGAGAACAGGGAGGCTATCAGCTGATTCTAGCTTTCGCTGTCCATCAGCACCCAACTGAGGGTCCTTCATTGTATCCACATCTTTTTTCATCTGATTATTTTCTGATTCAGAAACTTTTTCAGTTGAGGCAGCTGGAAAGCCAAGGGCAACTTCAACATAGTAATTTTGGCCTCTCAGCTGACAGACAGTAGGTTGAGTAAAACCAGGTAAATTGGGTGCCGATAATTTGCTGAAATTATTACAAAAGAATTAACATGAGATATCAGAATCAAAATGAACTGTTATGCATATGAATATATTTAAAATAATAATCAAAATGAAATACCCTGCATAAGAACTTTAAAAAAAACTTATAGAAGTGGAGCACTCCACATCCAAGAGGTGAAAGCAAGCCCCACTCATCAGTGGGAGTTCATATCAATTTTTCTTAGGAATATTCATACATGTAGAATGATCACAAGAAAAAATCAGCTTAACTACAAGTCAATTTGACATTTGACTTTAAAAATACCTCGAATATACTTGTCTCACAAGATCACTCGGACAACAGCCGACAAGCCTACCCAGCATTCCGCTAGGAGCAACAACAACTGCAACATTCAATTTAACAAGTCGTGAAGGAAACTAAAGGCATAATTTACAGAAATGATGAAAACAGCTGACAAAATTAAAGTTACACATTAACCTATTCTAATCTTAGGTGCTTGGTCAAAAAGTACAATGAGCAGGTAATTTAGTTAAGTTAGCTTGATAAATATCTTGATATGTAAACACAGAATTAGGGGAATGGAACAGTACCTGGAAGACCTTCGCCAACAGAGCAGGGAGAATGCGTGAGAACTTTTTCTATATCATCACTACAAAGGTTTCGCATATACCTAACAGAATAGACTATTTAAAGTAAGACCATTGACACACAATAAACTGAAGAAGGCCGCCAATATAATGGAAAGTCATAAGCACTGACCTAGCAGATATGACAACATGCACAAAGATTGCTTCCTCCGTTGCAGCGAAGACAAATTCTATCGTATGCTGTGCTCGCCTAACACAATGATAATGAGAATAAATAAGGAAATCAGGATAAGACATAGCCAAGCTGTCCTTGGAAGAAGAAAAGGAAAACATATGATCTTATACTACCAGTTGCATGCAGATGCTCTTATATAAGACAAGTCATGGGTCCAAACATTATCGTGATCTACTACAAAAAAGACGATTTTAGTGATGTAAGGTATGATGTAGAGACAGGGACGGGAGTTTTATCTTGAGGAGTAATACTTTCTTGGGAGCTTGTTTGGTATTAGGGTTTTTCTAGTATTGTTTTAGTGGTTTGTGTCAGAGGTGGGAGGCAAGGGACAGATGAGGCAACTGTGTTAAACCCTTTTTTGGTCTTTTGCAGTAGGGTGGCAGAGTTAAGCTCTTTATAAAAGTAGAGATTTTTTTTTGTTGTAAAGGGTTTTACTAGTATTGTTTTAGTGGTTTGTGTCAGAGGTGGGAGGCAAGGGACAGATGAGGCAACTGTGTTAAACCCTTTTTTTGTCTTTTACAGGAGCCAGGAGGGTAGCAGAGTTAAGCTCTTTATAAAAGTAGAGATTTTTTTGTGTTGGTAAAGGATTTTTCTAGTATTGTTTTAGTGGCTTGTGTCAGAGGTGGGAGGCAAGGGATGAGAAAACTATGTTAAACCCTTTTTTGGTCTTTTGCAGGAGGGTCGCAGAGTTAAGCTCTTTATAATAGTAAGATTTTTTTGTGGGGGTGCCGGTCAAACAAACAGATACTTGAACTCTTTATAATAGTAGAGATAAGTAACCAAAAAATCTCCAAATAGCATCATTACATTCTCATCATCGTATAGAAGTTAGCAAAATGGCATGCAATTACTGCCAAAATCACTACAGCCAAAGAAAAAACAACAGTACTAAATTAAGTTGAAACCCCATCTGATAAATTGGATTACTATTGTTTAAACAAAGCTGTCTCACTAGGTATGCAGGAGCCTGTTCAACTTCAAGCACAGAACAATTGCAGACTCCATCACATCTCATATGCTATCTACTCCATGACATCTCATGTTATAGTCTATAATCGTAGAAGGAAGTCTTAGTCTCTGCTTTTATAGCTTACTAGACTCCCTCTTTAGTAAGTTGTAGTTTGCTTCTTGTTTCGGAATAGGACTTACTATTGTGTCATAAGGAGTGCAGAGTCCGGATCGGACTCAGTTCAGTAAAGCAATCGTATATATGGCCAGGCTGCCCAATTGATTAGGGCAAGAAGAGAAATAAAGATAGTTCTAGTTACTCATCTCCTCTAGTTTCCCACCTTCCTGTTGGCTACCCGAGACGCAAGGAACCCAGGCCGACGTCAAGGCCCTGTTCCTCTCCCGACAACCCACCACTACGCTACAAGGTCCACGGGTCTTGACAGCTTGGTATCAGCGATGCCGGGTTCTGATTCAGGGGACAAGGCGAGCTCCGTAAGCGCGATGTTTCAGGCAATCTAAGAATAGATGGCAGGAATTGTATAGCAAAACGCCGAGATGAAGTCCAAGATCGCAGATTTAACCCGCCAAAGCATCGCCACTAATGCCAAGATCACCGCGCTTGAGTCAGATGGAGTTTTTTTCCTTCTCAGCACCAGGATTATTACCGTCACCATCCTCATCATTGCCAACCGCATCAATCAATGGCTCCTTAGCACAACGCTTATAGCACCCTCATAGGTGGATATAACTTCACCGCTGGCTACCCACCTCCAGCAACATCAACACCAGCCTTTGAGGTTTCGGCCGCCAACTTCAGGCCACAGCCATCCATACCACAGTACATGCCGCTGCCTTCTCGTCACCATATGGCCACCAGTTCATACTCCGTGCCCCGCAGTATCACAGATTGGAGTTTCCAACATATGACGGCATAAATGACCCGCTCTCCTGGTTAAACCCGTGTGAGCTGTTTTTCCAGGGTCAACGAACCGAAGAAAGTGACAAGGTCTAGCTTGCCTCCTATCATCTCATAGGGGTTGCTCAACAATGGTATTTTCAGCTGGAATGCGATGAGGGACAACCGCCATGGTATTCAAGGATTTCTGCCACATGCGCTTCAGGCCGCCGATCTGGACTAATCCGTTGGGTGAATTGACTGGGCTCCAGTAGACAAGGTCCGTCAATGATTACCAGACCAAGTTTTTGGGCCTCTTACGCCGCATCGATCGTCACCTACCACTACAACAGGTTCAGATTTTCACGACGAGACTCGCCGAACCTCTCCAAACAGACGTAGAACTGCAACAGCCAACTAGTTTGTAGGTGGCCATGAGCTTGGCTCGTGCCTACGAACGGAGGGCACAAACAACCATCATCACTGCCACGCCGCAACCACGTCCTTGGCAACCACAACAGAAGCCGTCAACCTCGTTTCCAGCCTCGGTCCGTCTCCAGGAGGGTGCCCTACCAACTCTTCCAGCCCCGAGACCTCACCCTTCTAAGCCCTTTCGCCGCTTCACACCGACAGAATTGGCAGACCGTCGCTCCAAAGGGTTGTGCTACAATTGTGACGACAGGTTTCAACCGGGGCACCGTTGCAAGCAGCAGTTCATCGCGTATATTGATATGGCCGGTGAGGCATTGCCAGACAATTGAGTTGGGATTGCATGCACTGGAAGCTAAAAATTCTACTCCGGAAATTTCCCTCCATGCGGTCACAGGCGCATCCACAGGCGGCACAATGCAGTTGGTGGTGACCATCGGCACATCCGACTTCATCGCTCTCGTCAACTCGGGCTCAACGCATAACCTTGTAAGTGCTCGCGTCATTCAAGCAGCCGCATTACAGTTGCTTCCCCGCCATGGCCTTCGAGTCAAAATTGCCAATGGAGACCAGCTAGACTGCGGAGGTTTGTGCCACCACCTACGACTCACCATCCATCAGACTCAATTTGAAATCTCTATGTATGCCATACCTCTAGATGGTTTTGATATTGTCCTTGGTGTCCATTGGCTAAAAACATTGGGACAGATACTATGGGATTTCGACGACTTAACCATGCAGTTTTGGCGGGAGGGACGCCGAGTTCAATGGCACGTGATTTCCCAGGATCGGCCAATGCAAGTGCTGGTGCAAACTAGTCAGGAGCTGCTGTTGCCGTCGCTGGAGGAATTTGCTAAATTGCTTGCCGACCAAACCGGGCTTCCTCCAGTCTGCCAACAAGACCACCACATCAGGCTACAACCAGGGTAGCTCCAGTGTCAGTACAGCCCTACCATTATCCCCATCATCCGAAGGATGAGTTGGAGTGTCAGTGCAAGGACATGCTCCGTCGCAGCATCATTCGACGCAGCCACTCATGTTTTCTTCTCTGGTGATATTGGTTAAAAAAACTAGATAATATATGGCGATTATGCGTCGATTATCAGGCACTTAATGCGTTGACTGTCAAGGACAAATTTCCAATTTCGGTGGTGAATGAGCTCTTGGATGAATTACAAGGTGCCCGATTTTTCACAAAACTTGATCTTCGGTCAGGATTCCACCAAGTCCGTATGCACCCGGAGGATATCTTCATGACGGCATTCCGAACACATGGTCTTTTCGGATTCTTGGTCATGCCCTTTGGATTATCTAATGCACCAGCTACCTTTCAGGCCTGATGCAAGCAGTTCTTAGGAAATATTTGAGAATTTTCGTTCTGGTTTTCTTTGATGATATATTAATTTATAGTGCCCCTTGGGCAGAGCATCTCCAACACATTCGCATGGTTTTCCTACTTCTGCAACAGCACGAATTATTTCTCAAGAAATTTAAGTGTTCCTTTGGCTTATCATTAGTCGCCTACTTGGGCCATATTATTTTAAAAGGGGGCGTCGCCATGGATCCATCTAAAGTACAAGCAATTGCCGACTGGCAACAACCCAAGATGATCAAAGCACTTCATGGGATTTTAGGTCTCACTGGCTATTATTGCAAATTTATCCGTGACTTTGGGAAGATAGCAACACGTCTCACGAGCTTATTGAAAAAAGAGGCTTTTGGTTGGTCCCCAGCAGCATAGCAAGCTTTCGAAGAACAAAAGAAGGCTCTATCTTCCGCTCCTGTTCTCCATGTCTAATTTTACCCGACAATTTATTGTTGAATGCGATGCCTCCGGGACGGGTGTGGGAGCTGTTCTTCACCAGGGTATGGAACTAGTTGCATTTTTTGGTCAGCCGGTGGTGCCTCGCCATTCCAAACTTCCAACTTATGAGCGTGAATTAATTGGATTAGTCCAAGCGATTCATCATTGGAGGCCATATTTCTGGGGTCGATCTTTCCTTATCAAAACTGACCATTATAGTTTAACGCACTTGTTAGATCAAAGGCTTTCCACAATCCCCCAGCATCACTCGATGAGTAAACTTTTTGGGTATGACTTCACCGTTGAATTCCGGCCGAGTCACCTCAATACCGTTGCCGATGCTCTCTCTTGCCGTGACTGCTCTCCGGGAAGTCTCATGGCGATATCGTCGCTGACCCTCTCGCTATTTCCAGAAGTGCGCAATGAGACTCTCACAGATCCAACACTACAGCACCTTCGTCAGGAGATTGCCTCGGGCAATCTAGGAGCGCCATTGTCAATACAGGACGATCTGGTCACTTATAATGGGAAAGCAAATGTACCAGCATCCACTTTCTTGCAGTTGATTCTCATGTCCGCCCATGCAGCACATGAAGGGATACAAAAAACGTTGTGCCGACTGCGACGGGATTTCCATATTCCAGGTGCCAAACGTCTTGTTGAGGAGTTTGTTAAGGCTTGTCTTGTGTGTCAACACAACAAAACGAAGCATTTGCATCCTGCCGGCCTTCTTCAACCGTTGGATGCTCCGTCCCAACCATGGTCCGATATTGCAATGGATTTCATTGAAGGGCTTCCGCGGGTTCATAGCAAATCGGTCATCCTTTCAGTCGTTGATCGTTTTTCAAAATACACCCACTTAATTCCATTGGCTTATCCTTACTCCGCGACAACGGTTGCCCGCATTTTCTTCGCTGAGATAGTAAGGCTCCATGGGATTCCCACATCAATTGTTAGTGACCGAGATCCAGTTTTACAAGTAAATTTTGGCAAGATTTGTTTCGCTTGGCTGGAATCCACATTCATCACACTTCGGCTTATCACCCGCAATCCGATGACCAAACTGAAGCTGTTAATAAGGTCATTGCAATGCATTTATGTTGCTTAACCGGGGATCAGCCTCGTCATTGGTTGGATTGGTTACCCTAGGCAGAATATTGTTATAACACTTTCTATCACTTGGTGCTTCGCGACACACCCTTTAAGGTGGTATATGGCAGAGACCCTCCATCCTTGCGAGTGTATGAGAAAGGGGGTGCGAGAGTTCAAGCTGTGAAAGCCTCACTCTTAGCTCGTGATCAATTTCTTGGTGATATTAAGGATCGTCTTCTTCAAGCCCAAGAGTATGCTAAAAAATATTATGATAAGCATCACCATGCAGTTTCTTCTGAAGTGGCCAACTTGGTTTGGTTACGGCTACACCATTGACCAGCTGCATCCCTGGGCGTTTCTGTGGCTGGGAAATTGACTCCGAAGTTTTTTTGGCCCCTACAAGATCACTAAATGCATTGGTTCGGTTGCATACCGACTAGCTCTTCCAAAGGGCGCTAAACTCCATGATGTTTTCCATGTTGGCTTATTAAAAAAGTTTCAAGGTGATCCACCCCTTATTGCTCCTCCTTTGCCACCAATCCAGCACGATCGTGTGCTTCCGCAGCTACTACGAGTCTTGAAATCTGCACAACGTCAGGGACAGATTCATGTCTTGGTACAATGGGAAGGAGCTTCCATCGCAGATGCATCTTGGATTCCATTAATACAGTTTCAAGAAGATTGTCCAAGTTTTCAGCTCGAGGACGAGCTGCTTCACGAGGAGGGGAGAGATCTCATAGTCTATAACCGTAGAAGGAAGTCCTAGTCTCTGCTTTTATAGCTTACTAGACTCCCTCTTTAGTACGTTATAGTTTACTTCTTGTTTCGGAATAGGACTTTACTATTGTGTCATAAGGAGTCCAGAGTCTGGATCAGACTCAGTTCTGTAAAGCAATCATATATAAGGCCAGGCTGCCCAATTGATTAGGGCAAGAAGAGAAATAAAGACAGTTCTAGTTACTCATCTCCTTCTTTAGCTTCCCACCTTCCTGCTGGCTTACCCGAGACGCAAGGAACCCAGGCCGATGTCAAGGCCCTGTTGCTCTCCCGACAACCCACCGCTAAGCTACAAGGTCCAAGGGTCTTGACATCTCATAAACTACCTACTTCACAACAAATCATATACTATCTATCTAGTGAACAACTTTGGGAACCATTTGCAACACAATTGAGTCCCAACAAACAACTTTGACAGATTATTACTTATCATCCAATGATCAGTAAGCATCGTAAAGAGCTAATTAGCAAGGATATGCAAATAAAAGCATATCAACGTTAGTTAACGAACCTAATGCTGTTTTGATTTCTTGTAGGGGGGTTGTATTTTGTAAAAACATCACCAAATCTTGCATACGATAACCCTTTTAGTGCTCTGGAAAAAAGAAAAGATCAAACTGGAATATCATAATTCAACAAGACAAATAAATTGCAACTTCATGCAACAACAAGACAAACAAATAAAAGAATATGGAATACCTTTCTATAGAATTTCGTAAGGCCTGAGATAGTGCAGCTGCAATCTCTTCTGAGTTGCCTGGGGCTACCCATAAACCATTTGAAACAACTACAAAACACAATAAGCAAAGGAAAAAAGCTAATATATAAGCACTGCACTAAGAGACTCCATATAATCAAAAAGTTCAACCAGAATCAACCTCTTAATTTGGATATAGCAGCTTGGGTCCTTTCAGGTACTGACGACTGACGGCCAGGAAGAAACAACCAGAGCTTGATCTTCTCGTCTGTCATTATGACAAAATTTTGTACAGGCAATCAGGTTAGGTAAACTTAGGGGGAAAGAAAGATGGATGCAGGTAGTGCACATAATTATTACCAGGATTATGCTCCCCTTGAGATGGATCCCATGGACCAACAAAGGAATTAGTCCAGGTACATAGGAATCCTTCACTCTGTAAGTGAAGATATGCCGATAGCACAATGTAATTAAGAGCATCTTTCTGCTCAGCTTTTGAACTGAAAGAAGAACAGCAATCCACAAAAAGAAAAAATGCATCAGCTTATAAATAATGAGTGCCAAAAAGGTAACTAAAAAACACATCCCAAAAAGGCATACAGAAGGTATAAATAACAGTATTACACCTTCTCTCAGAAGTTGTACTTGGATCTGGTTCAATAGGAACAAACTGAAACCATGATACCGTTTGGAGCTCCCCCTGTAAGGGCAAAAAGATATAAATAAGATGAGAACAAACAAGAATGATTAAAAACAACTATATAACAGCTAAGATGAAAAGCAAGGATATGTATATTGCTTTATCGAATTCGAATTAAGATACGAATAGTTCAGAAAGTATGGTATTTCAGGTTGAAAAACCTAAACCACATCCACATTTTTTAGTTGCGAATTCATATCACAAGTTCCCAGAACCCCATCCACTAGCAGAACCCTACCATGACCCACAATTAGTGTCTATTAAAACATCGTGAACAATTGCAAGCAGCAAGTCATGAGTTGATAGTTGCTGCAACACCCACTCCCCACAGATTTTAAATGGCTGTTCAGCTACATTTTAAACCAATTTTTAAAAAATGATTATTGCCATACTGGTATCTTTTAAGCAAGAAAATAACACACATTTTCCAATGACAACGTAATGCAACAAGTAGCACTATCAGAAACACTGGAAAGTTTGCATTTCCCAATATGATGAACAACATAACAAGTTACCACCTTGTAAACGGAGACACAACATAAATTGAACAGAACAAAAGGGAGAAATAGGAGTAAGAGATCTGACTTACAATTTTGAAAATGTTGGTCCACATATTCAGTGTAGAAGACAAGGATATTGTTTTATAAAATCGCCAGAGTGCTTGGCTGGACAGAGAAAAGTTAAACCTGCAACATGTCCTGCTGCCTGTGATACAGAAAGTTCTGAAGTAAGTCTATGTATAACAAATGAAGAAACTACATGCAAGAAAGGATGAGATCGTATGTAAGTGAATGTGCACATGATGAGAGCCTATCATTCCAGATTAAATGAATTGGAAAAAGTTGTAGTAGCAAGCATATTATCAACTTAAGATGCACCCGATAGTGTATATAAGAATTTAACCAGCAGAAACAAAATGACTTAACACACAAACAACATGTTGTTAATGGAAGCACAGAACTGGATTAAAAAATATTTACTCCAAACACACAAATACCCCAAAAAATGGAAAGATCTTTAGTTTCCATGTCCACCATAACTTAACCGGAAAAAAATGCAGATTCTGGTTCCTGTGCCTCAACGAGATACGCTCACCACATGCAGTCACTCGTATGATGCAGTCACTCGTGTGGTACAAGGAACAAGATGGAGATTGCGAAACTACCTCCTGCAACCTTCCCCTACTTGCAGGATCAACCCAATTTCTCATTCCCCTACTTGCAGGAGGATCTACCACAGCCCATCAACACGTGCAAAACAGAATTCCACTTCAAACCCCTCCAGATGATGCAGCAGCAAGCACCAGCGACCGCCATGGCCACAGACCTCCCTCCCTCTCTTCCCTTCCCAGCACACGATCACCCGGAACAGACTACTCGAGCTCCCTATCTGCAGCTACCCGCAACTCTACACCTGCTGCTCCACTACACCCACACTTGTCGCTCCGCTATACGAGGCGGCTACGCCGCGGAAGAGGTGCCCAGGTTTAGCAACCCTACCTGCTGCTCCACTACACCCACACTTGTCGCTCCGCTACACGAGGCGGCTACGCCGCGGAGGAGGTGCCCAGGTTTAGCAACCCTACCACCACGACTCGGCCACGGAAGAACTCCTCTGCGCAAGGGACTAAGGTTTTTCGAACTTACGACGACGACTAACGGAATCGGAACCAACAAACTGGGGACTCACCGAGGGCAGAGAAGCTGATAAGGAGGCTGCTCCGGTCGGCTCGGCTCGGCGGTCGGCGGCGGCGGCGGCGGAGGAGGAGGAGGTCGCCGCCGTCGACTGGTTCGAACCAGAGAGAAAGGGGCGTGCGGTCGGGTCGGATCCGTGCGCAAGCCCTGGTGGTGGACGCCGCGGAATTAGGTTGGCTCTTACGGACTCCTGCTCTGCGGATGACGAGTGGGGCCCGGACCCGCGGGACAGCGAGAGATGCAGGGCTGGAAGTGGGGAAAGGGTTCGGATAGAATTTGGACGGAAATAATAGTCCAGACTTGATGCCACTAGATCACGGCGGGGCTGTTTGGTCGCCGGTCGGAATAGCCCGAGAGGACGCCGCTGGGATAATCACAGGATGCTTCTAGAGAGAAACTAGCGGCGACGGATTAGGGCATCACAATGTTATAATTTTTAGAGTATGTATAGCCTCTAAGCTAAGATACATAACATCCTCTAATCTTAACATAATTTTATGTAACAAGTGTAAAAGAAATTCTAGAAATAATCGTTCTCCTCTAAGGCAGCCTTAACCAATCTTAGTCATAGAGGACCCGAAGACTGTTTGGAGGAGACGACTAACTACCCAGCGGTCTCTGCCTAGGCACATTTAGTACCAGTCTAAAGAGGTTTGAGAGTTTCAACGTATCAATGACTTACTCGAGAACCCAATCCAAGGGCTCACTCGAGCACCAGGCTACGACGACTTCGCCGAAGGGATCACACAAAGACTCCACGATATGATAGCCGGCTCGAGCACTCTTGTCGACATAACTCCTCGAGTTGGGTAGATACGACTACATCTAGTTATTCACAGAACTCACCTCGTGGGAATCGACATGATGGTAAGTCACGTTGGTCTCTTAATCACAACTCTAGCTGAAGGAGGGTCCTACGAACAACTTCAAATTGGCAATCTCACTGAGAAGGAGATCGGTCACTGCTCCGAGCAAGGAATCTGCAGCAGCAAATGGACTACAAGGTGTATCCCCCTTATATGGATGAGACCTACAACAGGTCGCCTCCACCGCTTGCTGGGCATCGTTGAGTGCGATCACCCGGTATGCCAACTACCCTTTTTCGCAAAGGAGACGTCATGAACTTGTTACTAGATGTCGGGCATTTATGTCTAAACTCCGAGTAGTGTGCTGGCCACTATAGTTTCATCTAGTGAATATTGAGAAGTTCAACGAGTCTCAAAATCACATCAAGTTCCTCCAGATTTATACGACCATGGTGCGAGCAGTAGGAGATGCCGAGCACGTCATGGCGAACTATTTGCCGACAGTGCTTGAAAGGTCCGCTCGATCATGGTTGCTAACCAACTACTCAAATTGATTCACTCATGGTAACATCTCTGTGAACTCCTATTAGCCAATTTGCAGGGCACGTACAATCGTCTTGGGAAGGAGGATAACCTGCATCGGATGCGATAGAAAAGTAATGTGACCCTATGACAATTTGGCTGGTGGTTCAGCCAGGTTCGTAATTCAATTCCAGAAGTCTCTGATACTTCTATCACAAGAGCATTTAAGCAGGGAATCCGCAACAAGAGGATCACAGAGGATATCGCCTTGTGTCCTTAAATCACCATCGTCAAGCTCTTTGAGATGGCAGATGTTAGGCAACTACCGCTGAGATGATCGAATGGGCTAAGACCATCGATCGAGACAACCGAGGCTCCAGAGAGGGAGGCGAGGGCAGTAAGAGAAAAGAAAAGGCCATAAAGTCCAAGAGCAAGGCAAAAGGGCAGAAGCTTCATGCCGAAAGCTCAAATAAAGTCTCGGCTGTAAGCAACAAAGAGTCATAAAACCCTAAGCGGTACTCTGATTGATTAGAAAGAAAATGCAGGAAATTGCAAAAATGGAGGAATATTCCACATCATTATTTTTTTGCTGGATTTTTGGAATTACTAATTTGTATGACGTGCTTAGGAACAAAAGGATGCTCCAGTGCGGGACTTTCTTAGCGATGCATTGGACAAATGGAAGTATAAAATACGTAGAGTAGATGATAGTGAGGTATAAAATATGTAGAGTAGATGATGATGATCGTGCAGTAGCAAAGAATTAGGTTTGGCTCACCGAAGGCAACAAATCGATGATGGGAGACGTAGTAGATTGATTTTCAAAAATAAAACTCAATTCCTTTTAAATGGCTGCATAAAAATCAAATTAACTTCTCATGAGGGTGCAAAAAACTCGAGAACATGAAGTGACGTAAAAGGAATTTGAAGAAATTCACTGGAACGCTCAGAATGCGAATTGGAGCAACAATCAATTTTCTGGAACAAAGGGCTCTCAGTGACGGCGGTGTTCTGGGGTTTAATGAGGCTCGACGAAAATTAAAAAGGGTTGAGAGGGTTCACGAGACCATATATAAGGGCTCGGAAGAGATAGAAACAAACTCGAATTTGTAGGATTTGGTTTTAAGTCAGTTTGGGAATGGATAAGATAAAAGGCAAACAGATGAACGAATTTCAAAAAAATTGTAAGGGATAGATTTCTTGCATGATTTGGATCATCTTTTATTTTGGCACAATGTCGAGATAAAGCTTGGTTGGAGAGTTGGCTTGAGAGGGAAGCGGGACACCATGCCTTTGGTTGTTCGATCAGGGCACAATCGAAGGTTGAAGATAATGAACAGTGCCATGTGAACTGTGTCCTGAGAGAAGAGAGAAAGAAAGAAGAGAGAGAGAAAGAAAGGAAAATGGGGAAAAAGAAAAGACAAGATAGGCAAAGAAAAATAGGTTGGACCCAGAAAAATAGAAGAAACATTTTTGACGATTTGAATTTGAAAATTCGAATTGGAAGTGGATTTTTGATATCTCCTTCCAAAATTATATATAAAATTCAAATAAAATAGGTTTCACCGCTGAATGGATTCAATGCACTTCAAGAGCTGCAATCTTTTCCAATAGCCATATCGAATTCCAAGAAGGCAGTCCTAAAAACAATTTGGTGTCTGAAAGTGGTGTACATCCCCGACAGGACTATCACAGAAAATGAAGGTACATCCAACAACCCTGTTGCCTGTGTTGGTCAAGGTGCCAGACGAGAGCACAAAACATATCTTAGTAATGTTAGTAAAGGATGTACGATTGGCATACCGGTAAAAGTTATACTAAATGTGACAGTGCTTTGTTTTTTAGCTTAAATAATGCATATAGAGAGGGTCGTGGGTAGAAATCATGAGATTAGTAATAAAATAGTATCGTGAATTCTTGATATCTTTTTAAATAAACTTCATGCATATCCTTTTAGAGGTTACATATTGTACACTCAAAATTATACTACATTAAAATATATAAATCCAAATAATAGTTAAATAAACGTGTTTAATACATAAATAAATACTCTATCCATTTTTTTCTTGTATTTCTTGAGTGCGTGCAGTCACCATTTTAAAACTGTGATCACTAATATACACAAAAATATTTATTTGCCAAATAAAAGCGATATTAATAGATCTGTCATGAAGATAACTTTGATAACATTATATTTTTAATAGTTACTGCTAACTTATAATTATAAAAAGTAATAGCCAAACACATATATTGAAAACCGTCTTGATGTTTAAAAGGACAAATATAAAAGAAAGGAACCAATACAAAATTGAGATAAATCTATCTAAATTTATATCTCATATATCAATATTCCAAAATTTCCTATGTAAAAAATTGATTGCGTGATGCCTAGGAACCGAACAAGCAGCACACCAATCCAACCAAATAAGTAGCGCGTGCATGCCATGACGTAACCTATTACATAACCAATTTAATAGCATATTTTTAGAAAGAACGGATTTAATAGCGTAGAAGAGCCAATCTCAGGAAGCCATGCAAAAGCCCAAGAAAATTCAGCCCATAGTATAACTTTGAGGTCCCGCTCAGCGACATAGTAAGCGATAGACGGCACCATTTTTTTACTGTTTATTTTTTATTTTTTTTCTAATTTTTTATTTTAGGTTTTTTTATTCTTTGTATTGTCTATGATAGGTTAACATGTTTTTCTATTTTTTATTTTTTTTAAATTTAATTATATCAAATAAGTCAACACAGCTACAGTAAAAAAAATTATAAACCAACATTATTCTAAACACCTCCTTAACAACCACCTCTAGTACTTATAGTTGCCCCGTCGTGCGCCGCACCCATGTCAATCCTCCTCCAGTCGCTTCTCCTTGTGCATCCATTTTTTCTTCAAACTGAAGACATTGACCTTGGTCAATGAGGATGGATCTCTTTGCCGTGCGTGGCCTGTGGCACCATCATCATCAACAAGGTGCTCAAGGTGATGGCCATGGCCATGTAGCCATGTTGAAGTCAATGAGTTTAGCTCAAATAAGTTGATCGAGGCTACGCTTGGCGGCGGCGCCCTGGTGAAGTGCTGCAACATCTTCATCTAGGCATCGGGGTCGACGGCATTCCTTCACCCACTACTAGAAAACGAATCATTCCTCACGGGCTTTAGTTTTCCTGACGGGCCCGTATAGACCGTGAGGGATATCAATTTTTGTAACGGGCCCATATATCACCGTCACAAAAATACATTTTCCTGTCGGGCACCTGAAGCCGCTAAGGAAATATACGATTTTTGTGACGGTATTAAGCGAACCGTGAGGATAATTGAAGTAATTCCTGACGGGCCCGCATAGCCCGTGAAGTTAATTATCCAGCCCGCCCGCTGATTTCCCCAATTTTTGTACAACGCGCGCTGGACTACTGAAAACCCTAGTCCGCCCGCCCCATTTCCCCAATTTCCCCAAGTCGCGCGCCCCCATCCTCCCCCTCGCAGCCGCCCTCCTCCCTTTCCCTCCCCCTCCCCCCCCCTCCTCCCCTCCCCGCCGCCCCTCCTCCCCTCGCTCTCCCCCCGCCTCCTCCCTCCTCCTCCGCATCCGATCCCCGCCGCCCCTCCTCCTCCTCCGCAGATCCGATCCCCGCCTCCTCCCCCCCCGCCCCTCCTCCCCCGCCTCCTCCTCCCCTCCCGCGCCCCCTCGCCTCGGTCCCGACGCGGCGACTCCACGGTCCGCCGGACGCCGCCCTCGCGGACCTGCGCCTCCGGCTCCGGCCTCCTGGTGCGGTGGTGCCCTCGCCGAGTCGCCGCACCGCCTCCTCCTCGCGGCTCGCGGCCTCCAACTTCGCGAGGGGGGGTCCGCTCGCCCGCTCGCCGCGGTGGGGTGAGCTCGTGTTGCATCCAATCAGCTTAGTGGGATCGCACCGAAATGATTTTTCTTGCTCACACATGCCGCCACCGTGGAGTATCCGGATTCCTATTTATTCTTTGCTATACTACATAGTAAGTTTTGTATTCTTTGGATTCGACTGTTGTTTGTACAAAGTTGATACATTCTAATCTAACAAACTTTATCATTATGAACACAATGCCTGATGTTGCTGTCTGTGAGCCAATATCTCGTGCAGATTGATGTTATTCATGTTAAGAAGGCATTGATTCTGTTCCAGTGGATGGGCTTGAATGCGCTTATAGTCTATGTTCTAGCAGCTTGTGAGCTGTTCCCTACACTTATTCAAGGGTTCTATTGGCGGTCCCCTGAGAACAACCTGGTATATATCTCATGTGTAAATGCATTCTGCCATATTTGTTGTAGATTATCTGGTTCATATCAATTTATTACACATACCCAATATTTTAGTACCAATAATAATCTTACATGTTGGTTATGCATTTGTTGGCCAGAAAAATAATTTGCCAAAGCTGTTGACCCATCGATACCTGATTGTATAAGAAATCTGCTTTTCAGGTGGATGCAACTGAATCTCTGCTCTAGACCATTTTCCACTCCAAACGTTGGGGCATCTACTTTATTATCTTGTTTGTCACGACTACAAGCCCTTGGACCAAAGGATGTTTGAAGTTTACACTGCAAAATAAAGAATTTTGTATCGGTCTACACATTCATCTACATAGCCATGTTGACAGTTATTCTCGGGCACACCTATAAGGTTCTTGCCACTGCCCTACCTTGAGAAATGCAATAATGACCTGGTGAGTGGTTTGAACTATGTTGTGTTCCATGCCAAAATTAATTCAGTTATACTTCATGACATTGCATTGCCCTACCTTTTTGTGGATAAATAAATTCTTGTGTGTGATAACAATTTTTTACTTCTAGTTCTCCTGATGGCCGAATATATTGGTGATGTGCATGCTTCTGGCCGGTGATGATTGCTGTAGCTGCCAATTTCCATCTGGTGCCGAGTTGAAGCCGCCATTTGTTCGCTTTCTTCTTTGAAGCTCATCTTTGTTTCCTCTCCGATGTTCCTCGCCGCTTCTACAACTACTACATGCTGCAGCTCTGCTTGCACTCCTGTGGTTTAATGTTCTAAACTTGTCTTAATTTTGCTTCTGATACTTATGTAATATGATAAATGCTTGATGAATGTTGATATATATATCTTGTGTGATGGATGAATGATGGTCTGGTTTGTGCAATGTTAGAGCTATTATTTGATATGCAGGTTTACATTATTATCCTTTGTTTAAGTCAATATGCAATGTTAGAGCTATTATCAATTGTAATGTTGATATGAACAAATCTGTTATATTTTTTTGTTAGTTTGTGCCAATTTTCCTCACGATTAGTACCGTCAGGTTAAATCAATTTTCCTCACGGTTGGTTAGTGCCGTCAGGTTAAATCAATTTTCCTCACGATCGGTTAGTACCGTCAGGTTAAATCAATTTTCCTCACACTGTTAACCGACCGTCAGGTTAAATTTCCCTGACGGGTAAGACCGTCAGGTTAAATATCCCTAACGGGTAACCGTCAGCCAAATTGAATTTCACGACCACCCAATACGAGGATTTGCTTCGACGGAACCCGTCAGGGAATATTAACTTGACGATTTTTTGTATTTTCCTGACGGTTTTGAACCGTAAGGGATGATCTGTTTTCTAGTAGTGACCATCGCAGGCAGTAGGTTGTTATTAATTGATCGACGTCTAGACTACAACCTAATGGCCCCTGCTACTTCACCAGTCAGCACATCGACATCTTAACAATGTTATTATACTAAACATGACTCATGAAATTGTATATGTTTTAACTTCGAGGTATGATGTACTATACTATATTCAAAAGAAGTAACTGATTTGAAGTTTGAACTTCCTGTTCCAATTTGTTTGATATGTGAATAATTTGAATGCATGAATATGAATGTGTGGATACGTATTATCGATTGCAAATTAAAGGTGAAGTGCTAAGGTGTACAGAAGATTTCGCATCATGTGTGACCATTCGGTCAAAATGCAATGTATCTAAAATTATTAAAGAATTGCAATTATTATAGTATTATTTGAAAATGCGTATTGAAAATACAATTTAAAATGCAATCTTTTCTATTTATTATGAAATGACATCATTGTTGGGTATACAATTATACACTGACAGCCCTATCAACATTATTGGGCCCCATAAATTCCACGAACAACCAGGTGACAAGGAAATCACCGACAATCGGCACTGTCAAATAATACTTTCTACTACATGGTTGTCGGATTTCATCCCCCATCTTCGAGCCGACTGGGAGTCTCCGACAGGCAGCTATCGGCAATGTACATACCCGATAGTTTCCCCAATTTTACTGATAGTTTTTGACTGTCGACATTATTGTAATTTGTTGTAGTGATATGCCCAAGTCAGAAACCTCCCCTTGTGTCGTGTGGCAATGCTGCTCTCTGACACTCCACATTCAACCATCTAGCAGAATCTAAAATTAATCAGGTAGTAATATAATCTCAATACTAAGACAAAGATAGCATAAGGTGACAAAGGTATATAAATATCAACATCAAATGATTGTATAAAAATATCGAATTATCTAGTAACCATAAGACAAGTTACCATTTTATGTGAAATAGTAATGTATTTAAATTTAAAATTGTAAATAACTTTGATAAAACGTGAATTAACATGGTCAAGGAAGACTTGTCTTCTGTTGTTGGGGTCTCTTCTTTTTGGTCGGTAACTTTTTTGACAACATTGACTTCTACAAGTAAAACTAGAAAGCATAAATAAATAAATACAAATAAAATCATAAAAATATAAAATATATACTAGAAAGAAGATTAGGATTTTAGATGAATTTAAAAACTCAAATAACTAGATTTGCTATTCGAACGACGGAGAACGAGCAATCAGAAGATTGATTGGAAAGAAATTGCTGGAAATTGCAATGGAGGAATACTGCACAACTTCTTCTTTTTGCTGGATTTTTAGAATTACTAATGTGTATGACGTGCTTAGGGAAAAAGGGTGTTCCAGTGCGAGACTTCCTTAGTGATGCATTGGACAAACGGAGACATGGAATACATAGAGTAGATGATGGTGATCATGCAATAGCAAAGAATTAGGTCTTGGTTCGTCGAAGGTGACGAATCGACAACGAGGATATAGTAGATTGGTTTTGGAAAAAACTCGATTCCCATCAATGGCTGTGTGAAAATCAAATTAACTTCATATAAGGGTGCAAGATACTCGGGAATGAAAAGAAATTTGGGGAAATTCATCGGAGTCTCGGAGCTCGAGTTGGAGTGACAAACAATTTTTGGAAACAAAGGGCTCTAGGTGACGGTGGTATTTTGGGGTTTGATGAGGCTTGGCGAGAATTGAAAAGGTTGAGAGGCTTGGCAATGGATTATGGTTTTATTGGTAACTCTTGCATAATATGTTACAATGACACTTAGCATGGTGACTAAGTGTAAAGGGCATTGTTGTCTTTTCCCATATTGGTTGCATGAACGGTAATTTCTATAAACTATCTAGGAAAAGTGAAATTTGTTTCTATTGGCAAATCCTTGGAAATTATGGAGGCCGGCCACCTATATGCACGACTTATCATTTTGGGCATTTTGGTTTTTTTCACAATGGATGTCATTAAAATGTAATTTAGGGCTAAGTTTGTAGGTATACATAATTCCTTGAATATTCATGGTGACTATTTTTACCTCTAGTAATATTTTTACATTTACATGGGCATGCTTCACTACTAAGTTTTGGCTTCTATGTAATTTCTTAAAAGTTTGGGTCTTTTTGCAAAATGTTGATCCAAGGGTCTTTTTTTGAAAATGTGGCCTAAATTGGATTATTTTTTATTTTTTTGCTGAAATTAAATATCTACCTTTTAAGTAATTAGTTTACCTGTTCTCTGAATTATTCTCTCCATTGTAATTGTGCCACAGTATGTAGGTATAGTTACAACAGTTTGTAAGAATTCAGAGGAAATATGGTTTTTCTAATATAGTAATTATATTTTTTTCTAAAATAAAAGTACATGTCTGACCTTCTACAGTAAAATTGGGTGGCCTCGGGATCATAGAAACATTTTAATTAGAATCATCTTATTTCTTGTGAAACGTAAATGTAGAAATAGTGTACTTTAGATTAACATAGCAATGAAAGAATAAAGTTGTAACCGCTTCTTATATCTGGTGTTTAATGCGTGCTAATGCAATGCAATTGTATAGATGAAAGTAAATAAGATGTCAGGTTACGTGTGTGTGTGTGCGCCTACTATCTTCTAACCCGATTCTCTCTCTCTCTCTCTCTCGAATAGTTCTATATGCCGACAGAAACTTCTAATTGGGTTTATAGGTCTTAGCCAACACCGTGGCACAGCTAACTAGTTAACTCAGCAGTGTAAGTCTAGGGTTTAGTTTAGCTAGCATCGCGGCAAACTTGATCGGAAATCAGGATTTGTACATTTTTAGGCTCTATTCGTATTAGCTTTTAAAAATTGATTTTCTACAGTAAATAATTTTTTAAATATATAACTTTTAAACAGAGTGTTTTTCAAGACGGAATCTACTTGTTAATTGTAATACATACTATAATGACTTTATTTATATCCACCAAAATCACACGCTAATATTTATCTCTACAAACTTCTATACAAGCTATTACTATTCATACGCCAACACCAAAAGCCAGCATGAATGGGTCCTTGACGTCCTACAACTGTGCCATCAAATGTTCTAATATTGGATCACCAATATATTTAAAGTAATCTAGATTGGCTATATAAAAATTATATAATTAGATTTATCGTTAAAATTACTTTCATACTATTATAATTTTATTTGTATATCTTAATGTAAAGGTATAAAAAAGTAACAGCCAATGTTATGGGCCTGTTTTTTTACTTCTAAAAGCAGCTTTTGGCTTTTGCTATAGTACCTAACTTTTAAACGGGATATTTTTTCAAGACGGGGTCTACAAGTTAATTGTAATATATATTAAAAGCTCAACATCTGTACAATCCAAAATTGCAAGCGATCATCGCTCTGTTTGTAATCTTTATCGTAAACAGCTAAAATTCAAAAATTTTAGTCAAATGTCAGAAGCCACAGCTATATCAATCAGATCATATCTCGTAGGCTATGAAAAATAAAAAACGGAAGTAAAAAAAAGGAACGGAGGCAGTAGTAGTACTAGTACATGACGTGCTGTAGACAGTATACACCTAGCACTGACAAAACGAGGCTGGAAATTAAGGCTCTGTTCAAATATACTATGGCTTTTGATTTTTAGTTGATTGTAAGAGATATTAAGATATTTGTGTTGAGAAATCATATCCATCAAAACAGTTTCTATAATGATTTCTACAAATAATTTATAAAAACTATATTAAAAATCACTTCATTTAAAAACTAACTTAAAGTCAGAAGTTAGAAACTATTTTGAATAGGACTTAAAAGAAGGATGGACGGCCGGATGGAAAGGTACTAGGTAGAAAGGAGGCGATAAGAATTAGCAAAGTTCGACAAGAGTAGACAACGAGATAGAGAGAGATTACACTGTCTTCATTCTTTTTTTACTTGATTTTTTAAATTTTTATGGTTTTTAAGATGTAGTTTTGATCACTTTTTTTTTATAATTTTACACTAAAATATATTAATAAAATTATAATATTATAAAAGTATTTAAATAATAAATTTAATGATATAATTTTTATATAGCTAATATAAATAGTTTTAAATCTATTTACGATACTTTAACGACAATTCTTCTTAAAAAGTCAAAGTGAAAAAGAGAAAAAGAAAGGAGGGAGTATAAGCGAGGAAACCAGATCCATGGGAACAGCAGAAGAGGAGAGAAGGGTCGCAGTCGGAGCGGGGGCCGTGGAGGAGAATCTGCTTTGGGCCGTGCATATGCGTGCGGTTTCTGGCAACGACACACACGCAGTCGAAGGCAAGGAAGTGAGATGAAGTCAGTGGGACAGGTCGTTTCGTGAGAAATCCTTCTACTGCCTTCTCTTCTGTCGTGTTCGTCTCCGTCGCCGCGACGCCGCCGCCACCTCTTCCCCTTGCGGGCAAGGGGGTCGGCGCGGTGGTTGAGGTTTAGTAGAGGAGTCGGGAGGGACTTGTTGGGTTGGGTCGGGTTGTTGGTGGGATGGGGAACCGGGTGGGGGGGAGGCGGCGGCGCCCGGTGGTGGAGGAGCGGTACACGCGGCCGCAGGGGCTGTACCCGCACCCGGACATCGACCTCAAGAAGCTGCGCCGTCTCATCCTCGACGCCAAGCTCGCGCCCTGCTACCCCGGCTCCGACGACCGCCGCGCCGACCTCGACGAGTGCCCCATCTGCTTCCTGGTCCGTCCCTTTCGCTCCGCCATTTCCCTCTTCCTCGTCTTGTTGTTGTCGCTGTTCTGCTTCCACTTCCGATGGATTGATGGCTGCGGAGATTTGATTATCGTTTTCGCCGGTGCGCTCGCAGTTTTATCCTAGCCTGAACCGGTCCAAGTGCTGCGCCAAGGGGATTTGCACGGGTGAGTAGTTGAGGATGTATACACGTGTGTGTTCTTGGTGCCGCCGTCTTCGGCTATGGATTCGGTTGGTGTTTGACCTGTGCTTGCTCGTGCGTGCAGAGTGTTTCCTCCAGATGAAGTCGCCCACTTCGTGCCGCCCGACGCAGTATCCTAGCCCGATTCTGATCAGTTCTTATCTACTCTAGATGTTGCAGAGTGGATGTTGCAGAGTGGTGTTTGTTTCTGGTGTTACAATGATTCGGTTGATCCCTAACCTGTTAGATGTCCGTACTGCAAGACCGTGAATTACGCTGTGGAGTACCGCGGCGTCAAGACGAAGGAGGAGAAGGGCATTGAACAGCTTGTGAGTGCCTGTAACACCATGATTTTGTTCAATGTTGTCTTGTCTGCTTTGGTTTATTTTTTGCCAATTGGGTGGTGCTGCGAATTGTGGGTAGGAGGAGCAGAGGGTGATCGAGGCGCAGATCAGGTTGCGGCAGCAGGAGCTCCAGGACGATGCGGAGCGGATGAAGAAGAAGCAGACTGCTGCTTCAACCCATGCAGTGCCAACTGCACAAGCTGAATGTTGTGATACTGGTGGCACATCAACACCAGGTGTGTAGATTGCCGTAGGTTATTTGTCTTTTCTTTCTGTTGTTTTTTTTCTTGTGCAGTTGCTTACTGATCCTGTCTGTTTTGTTGATAGCTGCAAGCAGCACGCAAGGCAATGATGTGCTCTCATCTCAAGTACAGCATT
The DNA here is from genome assembly GCA_036346265.1 of Melocanna baccifera. NCBI lineage: Eukaryota > Viridiplantae > Streptophyta > Magnoliopsida > Poales > Poaceae > Melocanna > Melocanna baccifera. The sequence continues at coordinate 26,172,151 of CM070692.1, read as the reverse complement.
CAGAGTTACTATTGAAGAATTCTGTACGCTTAAAACAGATGCGGTTTGTACCAACTAACTCATTTGCGCTTTCTATTCTGTTGAAGTTGCGTGATTATGGAGGTTTCATCAATGCATTGGGGCTTATTTGATCTTTCTAGATTGAATTCTGTTGAAGGACTGTGATTACTGTTGCATAAATGCATTGAGGATTAGGGAATTATGTAGGCAAAATAATTAGTCCTTACTTGCCCTCATTGGAAAATTTGATAACATACTATATGTACTTTCTGATAGATGGCTGTGCATTCTCTCCTGCTATCAGGCATAGCACGCTAGCAATGGTTTGGCAATTAAATAAGCAATAACACAGATCAGTTATATGTAGACATGTTGGTTCTCAAATAATGTCCCGAGCGGTACCATGTTGATGATATCATCACCAGTTTAAGATTTTTTGTTTGTTCTTTTGTCTATCAGTTAATTGAACATGTTGGAGATGCCCTTGAAACCTTGATTGTGCTGCTCTTGACTTGAAGATATTTGATTGTTGAATTATCAATTTAATACACCTAACACTTGTTGCACCTTAGCTAAGCACTACATATATATGTATTCTAAGTAATTAACTATTTCTGTTTTTTACTTTTCTAAAAGACCTTCTGTTTATTTGTGCTAAAATAATTAATAATACCAATGAAATTTATTAGTAGGCAATAGAGTAATTTGCCCATCCATCCTGAACTGCAAAAAAGTTGACTATTGTTGGTTTTAACTCACCTTTATCTGAGGGATTTCTATGTGAATTTCGTGAAGTTTCTATATTGCTTGGGAGACTCTTACAGGAAAGGTCTTCCCACAGTGAATGCACCTGCTTTAAGGATTATTGGTATGACATGAACAGAAGTACTGTGTTTTGTTCACCTGTTTCATAGACCCTATTAGTTAAGGAAGTTTAACTGGTAAACATGTACAATTCACAAAGCTTATATCCTCTGCAATTTAAGAATATTAATTTGTTTGTTGGTGATGTTTGATACCAAGAAATACTTTGTTTGTATTGACCATTTCTTTTGCATAGTTTGATCAGGTCTATGTCATTTGGAGAAGAATAGAGTGCTAAGACGTTTAAAGCAGTGTTCTTGTCTTAGGAGGAACGTAACCATAAGAAAAGATGAGCTAGTGAAAACAAACTTGCTGTCATCCCCTTTTCCTCCCTTATTAACCATATTATTTTTATTGTGGTATGGATATATCATATATAACAACTGTTGGTACTGATTATTTGCTGATGATTTCCTCAAAATGCAGGGATAATAATTTTGACATGGATCTTGAAGAAGTTATGCTTATGGAAGCAATTTGGCTTTCTATACAAGTATGTAAGATATTACTGAACTTAGCTTTCGAAATAGTTCATCTCTATAACTTATTTTTTTTCAAAAAGCTCATCAATTAAGTTTCAAAAAGGTCTATGCAAGGTTCAGTCATATTTTGATGCCACATCACAAAAATGATTTTGGATTTTTTGGGTGTGTAGTTTGTAAAGCATAATTGTTTCAGTAATGATGAATAACATTGCACCATACTTGGTCCAACTTTTTCTGTTTACCATCTTCATCCACATGATAGCTGCTTTTCATTTATTTATTGTATGTCCTATCATTCATAATCAGTTGGTTCAATATCCTTTTGAGTTATGTGCAAATTTACATGGAACTTGCTTATTCACATAAACCTGCATTTGGTTTTCATCGCTTGTTAAACCTGCATTTGTTATCTTAAAAGTTATGCATACCCATCATTGCTACATTTGTGGGTAGACGGTTTCCATTAGTACAAGTGTACCTCTTTCCAAGGAAGAAAGCACCATTAGACTGATGTAAACTCCATTGTAGACCACTTGTGTATATGGGAGAAAGGACAGGACTGTTCATCTTGTTAAAATTACCAGGTTTATTATCTATGTTTGTTCAAACAGGATCAGGAAGCTTTGGGAAATCCAGGCTGCACTGGTGCTGTCCCACCAACAATTCCTTTGAGATGTCATGATGGCTCTGTGACGGCTTCAGCTGAAGCAGCTTCTTCCGGTGGATTTGCTTGTGCAGTTGCATCTTTAGCTGAGCAACAGCATATGTCTGGAGATTCTTCCAGTGCAGCTACTTGCCACACATCGAGAGATGATACTCTCAGCAGGTCAGACAGGTCTTTTACAGAGGATCTGAGCGTAGTTGGGAGCAGTTCTTCAGGCACCAGGGTTGAGGAACCATCGATCAGCAGAGCACGCCAAGCAAGGGAAGGTGCAGAGTATTCTAATGATCGGTGGTCAGATGTGGCTGAGGCCAGTACCAGTTTTGCCGGCTCTGATGTTACAGTGGAGGCTGGGGCTGCCAATTTGGCTGCTTCGGATGGATCTAGCATTGGTTCTGGCAATATTCCTGATAGCTTTGAAGAACAGATGATGCTGGCCATGGCTCTTTCTTTGGTTGATGCTCGGGCCAGGGCAAGTTCTCCAGGGTTAACTTGGCAGTAGTCGCTTTACCCCCTTCTATTTATTCATTTCAGTTGGTTGGTATTGTTTCTAGAGTTGCTTTTGTCACATAAAACATAGGATTAGATGGGGCCGGACAGATAAAAGAGAGTGGCTGTGGAGGTTGTGATTAGTGAGATAAATCTGCACATTTGCAGGCAGTGTTTGGCTACTCTCTCTCTCTCTCTCTTTTGGGTTCCTTCAAGACAGGAACTAGATTCTCTCAGGCAGACCTTCTGCCTAGATAAATTGTGCCTTCATGTTGTTGCAGACATGGTGTAAATACAGAAAGTGACTCATTTCATGCTTTGGGTGATTTTCCTGAATGCTATGTAGACCACCCTACATCTATCATATAGTGAAGTCAAACAAACAGCTTAAACTACTGCATTTGGAACGCAAACTGTATATAGGTAAGTAGCTATTATTTCTGGTGAGGCATGCAAGCAGCATGCTCGCATTCCACGCCCATGCTTAATTCTTGTTCATGTACCCTTGATTCCTTTCCAGTATCAATTCCTGAATGCTCAGCTAAAACCGCAGGTACTTCATCAAGGCTCCATCCTCCGGGATCAACCGTGGTGGAATCCTTACAGCCGTCGCCGCGCTTCCTGTGGCAGCCGCCGCCGCAGGTCGTGTCGTGGTGGAAGAAGACGCCGTACACGGTAAGCGAGGCGGTCGATGCGAAGAGCGTCATGACGAAGAGCCCCCAGAAGTTCTCTGGGTTGAGGCGGTACGGGTCGTCACTGGGGCCGTCCTTGCCCGTGGCCGAGCAGTTGTACGCGGACAGCATCGCCGTCTCCAGCTTCTGGATGGTGCCGTTCTCGAACACCTCGAGAATGGCCTGCGAGATGTCGGCGACCAGTGGCGACCCCTTGGGGAACACCTGAGACGACACACCCTATATAAATATGTCGGTCAATTAACTCTTGAGTTGCAGGTTTTGGAGAGGGATAGCGATACGAGGCTTACGAAACCGAGGCCGCCGACGTGGTACACGGGGCCGGTGGTCATGAGCTCATTGCAGTACTTGGCGAGGAGGAGCTTGGCGTGCGAGACACGGAGGAAGACGGCCTTGACCTCGCCGGAGCTCAGGGCACGGCGGTAGTCGTCGTCCCTGGAGAACCGCCTGATGCTCTGCTCCGGGAACAGCAGCACCTCCTGCAGGTACTTGGGGACGACCGAGCCGTTGGTGCAGCCGATCGCCGCGCGGCTGTCCCTGAGTGACTCCACGGTGACCGCCGCCTCAAGGCGCTGCACGGTGAGCAGCGAGCTCAGGCTCGCGGTGTAGTTCGACGTCAGCATGACCACAACGAAGAGCCACACCACCATGGACACCCGGGACAGGCTGCTATTCAGTCTCTCCCCTGGAACCTCATCGATCATGCACAGAAGCAACTGATCAGTTACAATTCACATCCAAAATTAGCATCTTGATGACATGTAAGATTACGACGCACCTGGGGAGAGGAGGGTGGTGGAGGACAGCCAGAACACAGTGGTGACTTGCTTCCAGAAGCCGGCGCGGTAGTCATCGTTGTACTTGCGCTCGATGATCCATATGACGACGCCGTTGTATAGCCCAACGGCGGCCGTGAGGAACCACATGGCCGGGGTGAACGGCTGGAGGAAGATCCACGACCGGCTCGACGCGTCCATCGTGAAGGGCACCAACATCACGAGTCCTGAATCGGTGTACGGCTGCGAGAACTCCACGAACTTGTACCGCCCCGATGAGATGCTCGTGTCGCCGACGAGGATGTCGTAGTTCCTCATGCGGTCGTTCTCCATGAGTGAGTCGTAGGTTTCGTTGAAGGCGACGAACTTGTACGGCAGGTGGTAGGGCAGGTGGTCCACGGCCGCCCTGAACACGTCGATGGAGAAGCCCTCGAAGCTCGGCTGTCTAGGGCCGTCCTTGCCGCCGTACGTCACCTTGACGAAATCGGGGAAGACGGCCTTCTCCGGCACGGCGACGGTGAAGCGGCTGCTGCTCGCCGGCGCCCACCCCCTCGGCACGCCCCACGGCCTGCCGGGCCAGATGACCGGGCCTAAGACAAACATCGACGGGCCACAGCCGCCTGCGTTGCACTTCTCCATGCTCTTGGAGAAGCCGTGCTCTGGCGACCAGAACCCCAGCTCCGTGTAGCTCCTCCCCACCACGTTGATAATCTGGAACCGCTTCGGCGGCGCGAACTCGCCGTCGCGTTCGAAGCGGAATTCACCGCTGGCCCCGTGGAAGCCGACTCCCCTGATCTCATTGAGCAGGTCGCTCCCATGCGATGACACGGAGATCTTGATGGTTTCACCTGATTTCAACGAGTTTGGATCATCAGCACGAGTAGCGCCGGTGGGAGAGGTGGCGTTGATCTTCCGCATGAGCGAAGCGACGGCAGAAATGGTGTCGTAGGCGAGGAGGGCCGGGTAGTGAGGACCCCTCATCTTCTCTTCTTCGTCGTCGTCGCCGGCGTACTGTGACTGAAACCTCTTCTTGAACCTCTCAATGAGTTCTCTGGTGCTCCTGGAGTTGGTGTTCGGTAAGTGGTGGTTCCTTACGCCGACGACTCCCTCCATGGAAGCAATGGTGGACGCGCCCATCGAGTCGACGGCGCCGGCGATGGCGTCGGTCACGATCCAGACGTATTCTGGGGCCATCATCCCCATCCTGCTCGCCTCCGCGAACAGCGCCGCAGCGATCTTGGCCGAGGTGTGCACGACGAACACCCGGCACTGGCCGCTCTTGAGGGAGTTAAGCTCTTCTTGGAGAGTGGTGCTTGAGGGCGACGCGGGGACGGGCACGCGGCGGTCGACCTGGGAGCCGACGGCGCGGAGCGCGTCGGCGAGGTGCGGGATGATGCTGGTGGCGGCGTAGTCGGCGTCCTCGTAGAGGACGGTCGCGAGGCGCCAGCGCCAGGAGCCGACGACGGCGGCGACGGCCCGCATCTGCGCGTGCTGGCTGCGCGCCACGCGGACGAGGAACGGCCAGCGACGTGCCACCGACGGCGGGGCGGTCCTGGTGAAGGAGAGAACGGGCACCCGCGCCTGCTTGCCGATCTCGGCGACGAACGACGCCTCCTGCCACGCGTGGAGCCCCACGAGGGCGCCCGCCCGCCGCTCGTTGATCAGCGACAGCGCTGCATGAAAATGTACGGTGTAGCCAACAATTAACACATGTACATGTACTACTAATTGTCTTCCCTACTGTGGTCAACTTGCAAAACTCACGGAAACAGTTCAATTCTAGCAAAAAAAAAAAAATTCACGTTTCAAACGGAGCCTAGCAACAATGCCAGAGATAAGCAAGTGATTAGTAACCTGCGGAAGCAGCTCGAACTGGGTCTCCATTCGAGGCCATCGTGTGAAGCACCACCGAACTGTCCCCAGTACTTGCCCTGAAGTCCTCCATGGCCATTATCATGGCGAGCTTCTCCTCCTTCCCGGCACGGCTAGCGTCGTCTACGATGGCGCCGATGCAGCCTCCGGCATTCACCTGCCCCACCATACCGAATACCGCAAGTAGCTGCAGGAACAGCAAGCAAAGGACGTTACGAGCCACATCACAATGTTCCTTGGCCATGTCTGTTCTTCACTACTACTGTCTTTCAGTTCAGGTTCAGCTTGTATGTGGAACACTGTGTACGCTGCTCTTTATATATATAGCAGTAGCCATTAACGAGAGGCCAAAGTCCTTCGACGGCACGGACAAAGCTAGGTCTCCATTTCGAGTCCCTTTGCGAGGAAATGCCGCGGAGGTTGCGCGCGCGTTCGCGTCAGATTTGCTGCGTTCGATCGTGACCTTCATGTGGAACAGTGACAACGCTGCCTGCCTAAAGGCTGTCTTTTTTTTCTGGGAAAACACATCGATCATGAACTTCTTGTTTATATACAGCCAAAGTAAAACAAAAACGACTTACTATATTGCGTAGTGTCGCGGGAGAATCTCCATTTTTTTTAATATAATATCTCTAGTACTATCTTTAGGTGAAATAAAAGCTTTAGAATCAATCTTAAAAAACATACTATTATACATGCATTAATATTTGCGTGGATTAGATTCCCATTTTGCTACTAGTAGTGCACACCAGCTAGCCACTAGTGCTCTGCAAATAATTAGTGAGCAAGCTGAACACTCTAGAAGTTAGTATCAACTACTCTCTCTATCTAAATTTATAGAGCATATTTTTTTAATAGCCTTATCTCTATCTAAGACGTATTTTATGTTCTAATGCAAAATTAGTGTGATGTTTTCTTTATATTCCTAATAAATATGTAGTTTTATTTGCTACTCTCTACGTATATATACATTGAATATAGTGCTAAGAGAGAATAATTAGGGGTAATCTAACTATTTTTACTATCTTCTTGATCTATGCAACAAGCAAAAATATGACTTATAAACATAGACGAAGGGAGTACTATCAAATATTCTCTCCATAATTTAAGAAGGAATGTTTTTGGCCTTTCAAAAGTCAATAAGACGACGCTTTGACCACTATATTTTGTTACCATATATTCAAAAAGTTGTAAACATGTGGTATCTGAATTTTTAATGATAAATTTACTCATATTATTTTCATATATCCAAACTACCTATTCTAGATAATACTTTTATATCAAAACTATTATGGTTTGATTGCACGTATTCCAGTGTATGCTCTTTTTTTGACCGGAGGAGCATCCATCACCGTTGTAGAGCGAGAATCATGCATAATTATGATGCATCGTCAATTCGTAATCCGACCAACGGGCGCGTTTCGCCGTGACCTGTCAGCTCGATCTCTCACGGCCCGTCAAATATCTTACTTCATGTATCAGCTTGAATTATTGAAATATCTGACTTCATCTACCTGCTTGAATTATTCAAAGATTCTGCAGTACCATGCTGATGATCTGTGGCTGCGCTAACTGTCAAGTGTCAACTGCATATGCCCGTTTCTGCACCACAAGCTGATTCAATGACCGTGACATAGGAAATTAGGTGCTGCATTTCTCGTGGATGGTCTGTACCAGATCGAATTGTTAATGTTGACTCCGAGCCAACCGAAAATTCTTCAGTTTTGAGGAGGGGGCTCACGACAAGTAAGTACTTTCTGCGTAAATGATTTTGACTGGGACTGCCAATATGATCATCACGTAGTTATTACTCGCTCTCATAACTCGAGGCATGAAACACTGTTGGGCAAGAGGAATATGACTGCCATAATTACCTGCAAGGTTCTTTCCTGCTCTGACTGTTTTCCATGCATGATACCAAGCACCAGTAATCATTCACAATTTACCATTGCAACAATTTATCTGCCTATTGACAATTGCTTTTCCTTTAAGATTTGCAAACTTAAGTTTGAGCTGTGAGAGCTGAAATTAGTTAGTTCAAACAATACTTTTAAGTGAATAGTTCAAAACATTGCAAGGTAAAGTATAACTTTGAAACAAATGATGATTTATGTGAGAACTTCCTTTTTTGGTCATTTCATTCTTGATTTTAGATATACCTTAATATCAAAAACAAAAAGAAAAGGATCCATACCATTGTACTATAAGTTATTTGTTAATATGTTGTGTGCATTGTTTTTTTGGGTGATGGGATCAGAGAGAGTGCTTACTCTTGAGTATTCAGTGTATAATAGTGATGTGTGAGGATCCAGAAGATGTCTTCGGGCAAACATTTTTTTTTGAGGGAAGTGTGTCAACATTGCATGATGCAGGCAAATGGCACAACAAGCGTCCCTCAACAGCATCCCTAGCCTATTGCTTTGTACCTGCCCTCCGTCATTCTTGCAGTGTGTTGTCTCAGCAATTACAAATTTGCTTCTACACTTTTTAGTTAATTTGTCTCATATTTTTCTCTTCTTTTGGGAAGGTGTTTGAAAGGCTGTAGGATATTAGGTGATTCACACCCAAAGTTCACCCATGCTCATCTAATTTGCAAGGTATTTTATGTTGAATCTTTTTGAAAGCATTTGATTTTCTTGGTTACAATGGCTACGGTTGTCAACAAGTGGCCGAGCTAAAAGATGTAAGGTTCTATTCATATTATTAGCGTATGTTTTCACCTTGAATTGGTAGTATCTCATACTGTATGTTCTATTGTTGGCTAAAAGATGAATCTCAAGCATATTTGCTGACATCTGTACTTGTTGTCAATAGTTTTAGCATTATTTGATTGCCTAGCTATTATAGTTAAATATAAGCGTTCATATTTGATATGTAAATGTAGTGCAGTGAGTCGTGCAATGTGAATTCTTGCCAAATTTTCATGTAATTTTTCGGTTGAATACAAAATGTTCCTTTGTACATAAATACACCATGTACTTAGTACATGTTGTGTAATACAAAATTTCAGAATTTAATTTTCAAAAAAAGTATTGTACCTTTGTAGACATGTGAAAGATGAAATTGAGGTTTTTTTTTTATTTTTCATTCATGTATTTTTTTGTGTGATGAAAACATATTATAGTTTGTTTAGATGAATACTTAGTGTACTCTTTTATGTAGTACCACTGAGCATTCACCATGATCACAGTCAGAGCACAAACCACCAAATAAGCACCATGGCAAACGGTACTCTAACAAACTAATCAAACATCATAAGGACAAGTGACACAAATATAGTTTGTTATGACAGAACACAAATCTGGCTTATATGAATTTTTTTAGTAGCAACGTATGGGCATTAAACTATACATTGTTATATACAGTGTAGCCTCTTATGTATCTATTAACTTTGCAATATGATATACATGAGGATATATGTATCTTGCTCAATGTTGTCTATTATCTTCAATTTTTTGAGCGATGTGGATTCTAGTATTTTGATACTGGTATAATTATAAACTTTATTTTCCGTTGCAACGCACTGACACAAGACTAGTCTCACATATACAGTTCTATATCGAATTAGCTATAGTTCGGGTTGTCGTTTGCCGCAGCAATTCGCTCGCACGCCTTCTCCTCACAGCAAACGAACACTCGAAACAAGAAGACTGCGCACCGGCTTGCTCTGTTCATGGAAAAGAACTACACCAACCGTATTTTGCATACCCATTGTGCGATATACGCTCATACGCAAAGGACCTACCGTCCTGCCGTAGCACTGCTCTGTTACGCTCCCTGCTTTTGGATATCTGCCTTTACCTATCAGCTGGACTAAACAAACTGGTGGCCGTAATCCTCTTGCTGCCTATTCAGGGATGTCCCTGTGTAATGTAGCGCCCTACAGCCTTGGTCAGAGATCTGTGTTCACCTGCTGTAGGCACTTACCAGACACCTGGGACAGTACGGTTACCTGAACTTCTTCCTGTATAACCTAATCACGTCTGCTTGTTTAGACCACCAGCGTGTACGATGGTCGTCTTTCTCATGTTCAGCCTCTTGGCTAGCTAATGTTGTTTCCTACTGGATACGCTGTGTTTGCTACGCTCTCCGTTCTTGCCGTATCACTCCAGCTACACGAGTCGTGTGCGCCGATTCCTCTCCCTGCTTTACTTGACGAAAGCAGAGTTGATAGCGCCATTACTTTATCGATCATAAATAAAGACGCAGAATTGCTAACGCCATACAACCACCATACCATACCACAGTACATACCTAGAGCTGCAGAGAAAAGGAAAAATTAGAAATATGTCATTATAAAGTGGTGATATTAGAAATATACCATTATATAGTTTTGGTTTAGAATCATGCCACTCCAGAGTCTTATGTTTTGAAATATGCCATTATAGTCATTTTTATATATTTTCTATCAAATACAAAACATATATTTATACTTGTATTTTCGTACTTCCTAAAACACCCTTCCCCAACCCTAACCCTTGAGCCTCTCGCCCATTCCTCCCCTTTGCCTTCTCCCGATTAGATCTGGAGCCCTCGCCCGTTCCTCCGGCCCTCCCCTTCCTCCGGCCCTCCCCGCCCCCAAGCCACCGCCCGCCTCCGGACCTCCCCGCCCCCACGCCGCCGCCTTCCTCCACCCCTCTCCGCTCCTGAGCCACCGCCCACCTCCGGCCCTCAACGCCCCCTAGCCGCCGCCCGCCTCTGCCCCTCTCCTCCCCCGAGCCACCTCTGCAAACTGCCCCTCTCCTCTCCCTAGCAGCCTCCCCAAACTGAACCCTAGCCTCCTCCCTCCGCAGGTGATCATGGCAAGGATGGAACCACCGAGGCTGACTTCTCCAACGAGGTGAGTTTTTAAATCTAACTGGTTCCATTAGGTAGCATATGTACACTCAGTTGACGATTTATTCTCTTTGTTTATTTGTAGGATCGATCGCACTAATACATTTAGATTAGACATTAAAGTGGAGGCTTTCTGCAGTAAAGAATTGGATGGCAGAAAGCTGTATACGAAAGGCAGAACATTGAAATGGATTATTGAAACTAACTATTTTTCAATGGAGTCACTAATGAAAGGATTGTCAAGTGAGATTAGTTGGAACAATGTGACACAGATGGTGGCTGTGGGTTTTTTCGACAAGTGTTTAGGCGAGGATGTTGGACTAAAGAATGATTCCCAACTTCCTGCATTGTTTGCCATGTATGAAAAGGATAGGCACATTTCTTTGACAGTATCAATACATGAAACTAGTGAAACTCTTAATTCTGCTGTTAGAAATGAATCAATTGCAGATTGTGTTGAACCCACATGTGTTGTTCCTCCGAGTGATTCACTTTTGACAGGTACCCAAGTGTGCCCATCTTCTCCAGTTCTCCTATCACCAGTACCAACAGAAAAAGATCCATTTGATAACCTCGAGGAGTACGTTGGAGTTAATGATGAGAAAATATATGATGATCCAGTGGAAGCAAACCCTTCGGATACTAATGTTCCTTTAGAGGTTGATTTAACATTGGAGAAGGAAGTTACAGATGCAGATCCTGCTGAACTTATCATTGCACATGATGCTGAGAACCCAGACATAAGAGTGGGGGGCTTTATTTCCTAATATGGTGATGTTTAGAAAGGCAATAAGGCACTATGCTGTTTTGCATCAATTTGAATTTGAGAATCTGAAGACTGACCCTACTAGATTCATTGCAAAATGTAAACATCCAAAATGTAAATGGCGCATACACGCTTCTAGGCTTTAAGATGGGCGTACTATAATGGTATTGCGCAATGCCATTATGATTTGTATAGATATCAAATTTGTGTGTATATATACTGGTACAACATGTTTCTAAACTGTGTTTTTTTCAGATCAAGAAGCTACCTGAACCACACATATGTTCAACTACCAAGCTGCTAGAGGGCAAGATGGCTACTCAAGATTGGGTTGCAGATAGACTTGGAGATTGGATAAAGAAGAATCCATCATCTGGTGCCAAAGCTGCCCAAAGCAAGCTTCAGGATGACTACACCATCAAGTTGAGGTACTATAAGGCTTGGGCAGGCATGAAGTTGGCACTTGAACAAGTACATGGTAAATACAAGGAGAATTTTCAAATGTTGTTCAATTTCAAATCTGAGTTACAAAATAAGTCACCTGGTAGCATTGTGGAGGTTAAGTTGAAAAAAATATGGAAATAAAATGTGCTTCAGGAGAGCCTTTGTAGCACTAAAGCCTTGCATAGATGGATTCCTAGCTGGTTGTAGGCCATACATAGGAGTGGATTCCACCCATTTAACTAGCAAATTTAAGGGGCAGCTGGCAGCAGCAACCTCTATAGATGGACATAACTGGTTATATTATGTAGCATATGCAGTTTTTGACTCCAAAAACAAAGATAATTGGGATTGGTTTATGCGGCAGTTGTATAGAGCCATAGGATCTCCACCGGGTCTTGTGATTTCATCTGATGCAAGCAAAGGTTTGGGGGCTGCTGTATCAGAAGTTTTCCCAGGCATTGAACATAGGGAATGTATGAGGCACTTGTACACTAATTTTATAAAGAAGCTTCATGGGCCAGTATTCACAAAGCACTTGTATCCAACTGCAAGATCATACACAGAAGATAAGTTCAGGTATCACATGGGCAAGATAATTGCTGTTTCACCAGAGGCTTTGGAGTTCCTTGAGAAGCATCACTCCAAAATTTGGTACAGATGTGGTTTTTCTGAGGCAAGCAAGGTAGACTATGTGACCAACAATATATCTGAGAGCTTCAATAATCAGATAAAGGATTTGAAGGGTTTGAATGTATGTGATCTCATGGACAGGATCAGAGAGATGATAATGGAGAAGTTTGCTATGAGGAGGACTATAGGGAGTAAGTTTGATGGGATCATACTACCTAGTGTGATGAAGGAGTTAAATGCATTAAGCAAGAATATTGGAAAGGTTAGAGTCAGCAGAAGTGATGACCACTACGGTGAAGTTAGCATATTTGAGGAGGGAAACATTGAGAGGAGGCAAACTGTGGACCTGAATGCACAACAATGCTCTTGCAGGCAGTGGCAAGTTTCTGGAAAGCCTTGCACACATGCATTGGCTTTCATTTGCTCCATGAGAGGTTGTGATATCGAAAATTATGTTCATGAGTACTATTCTGTGGCTAGGTTTAGGGCAGCCTATGCTGGGCTTATTCCTGCTATGACTGACAAAACTCAGTGGCCACATGTGGACTTGGGATTTAAAGTGTACCCTCCAAAACAAACAAAGAATGTGGCTGGCAGACCAAGGAAGCTGAGGATTAAGGGTTTCAATGAGCTTGGGAGAAGAAGAGTCAAGTGCAGGAGGTGTGGAGGTTTTGGTCACTGGGAAAAGAAATGCAAACTGCCACCTGCTTCTGAAGAAAACGAGGAGGGACAAGTAGCAAGTACTACTAAAAAAAGGTGTATGCATTACCAAATGTACCTCTGGTTAATTTTAGTTGTCTATGTTAACATTGCAAAATATTATCTATATTTGCAGGAAGAGGACAAAGGCTAGAGCTTGCACTGATGCATCCACGTCCAATTCTTCATCTCCATCGAAGTCAGCAGGAAAGGTGAAGAAGAATTCAAAGAAGAGAACACCTCCGTGCAAGAACAAGTCTCCACTGAAGGCAATGATGGACAAAAACAAGTCTCCATGCAAGGGAACAACAGATGTCTACAGGAAGCTGTCTGACTTCCTTTAGTACCAGCAAGTTCTGTTTTGCAAAGTTGTCTAGCAACATGCTCTTTTTTGGTGTCACTAAGTAGTCCATGCCCAGAACTTTTGTAGCAACAAGCACTGTTTCGATGGATTATGTGATTGCTGTAATCTCATATTGTTAATTTCTGTCTCGGGTTGGAGGCCCAGTGTGGATGTTGTTCAAACTGAATAATAATAACTGTCGATGGCTGTCCGCTGGAACCTGGAACAACTAATGACTTGAAAATGCATGATATGTAGGAGCAGGGTTCTTGTATATGTTTTTGAAACCAGCTTAGGAATGGATATGAGCTTGTTTTGTAGGCCATCTGTTCAAGTTGGTTGTATATGAGCTTAGGAATGGGTATGTGCTGCTTGTTGGTTTCAAGGTGACCAGGATTCTTTTCCAGTTGTTCCTCCCGGGTGTTCTGACAATCAGGCTAGCATCCTAGAATTCATTACTGAAGCAAAAGCTGCTCTAGTATCAGTTGGAATTATCAGGGATGCTGTAGAATTCATTGTGCATTTCATGAAGCTGAAGGCACATATCAGTTCTGATTTTGACAACAAAACTCATACACCTTATACAAGAAATTCAAGGTAGAATCATCAATGAATCGTAAGTATTTCATTACAACTCTGATTGCGTCAACTTCATTGCATTCACATCATCACTATTTGTTCATTACAACTCATGAAGTTAACAATTTTCAAGTGAGACACAACGAGTTGGAGTCGTGGTAAGCCGGTGCCAGGTGAAGAAGGGGAAGCCGAGGCTGCATCGAAGGAGGAAGAGGGGGCAAACCGGTACCGAATCAACAATTTTCAAGTTCATCATCCGAAGTTTTTGCGATTTCATTCTTCTGCTCAAATGCATCATCCTAGTTCATCCAAGTCCACAGAAATTGCACCGCTCTCACTTGGAAAACAAGCACTGAAGATCATTCTATGCTAATACAAAGGAATTCCTAATACAAATTGCAAAAAGGAATGCAAAGAACTAGGAATTGCAGCTGAGTTCATACCTGCGGAGGGAGGAGGAGGCTAGGGTTCAGTTTGGGGAGGCTGCACGGGGGAGGAGAGGGGCCGTTTGTAGAGGTGGCTCGGGGGAGGAGAGGGCCGGAGGCGGGTGGCGGCTTGGGGGCGGAGAGGGCCGGAGGTGGGCGGTGGCTCGGGAGCGGAGAGGGGCGGGGATGGGCGATGGCTTCGGGGAGAAGGCCAGAGGCGGGCAGCTGCTCGGGGAAGGAGAGGGCCAGAGGCGGGCGGCGGCTTGGGAGCGGAGAGGGACGGGGCCGGGGCCAGGCGACACCTCCGGGAGGAGAGGGGAAGAGGCGGGCGGCGGCTTGGAGGTGGAGAGGGGCGGGGGCGGGGCCGGGCGACGCCTCCGGGAGGAGAGGGGAAGAGGCGGGCGAGTAGCTTCGTGTGAGAAGCTCTCAGGGTCAAGCGGGAGAAGGCAAAGGGGAGGAATGGGCGAGAGGCTCAAGGGTTAAGGTTGGGGAAGGGTGTTTTAGGAAGTACGAAAATACAAGTATAAATATATATTTTGCATTTGATAGAAAATATATAAAAATGACCATAATGGCATATTTCAAAACATAAGACTCTGTAGTGGCATGATTCTAAGCTAAAACTTTATAATGGCATATTTTTAATGTGATCACTTTATAATGGCATATTTCTAATTTTTCCTAAAGAAAACTAGGAGACCCAAAAGATGCCACCCCTCCCACGCATCCACTCTTACAGAGTGCCTGACTGCATCACATCCATGCCATAGATTCAGTTACCTACGGCTTTGCAAAGACCAGCAGCATATTCATTGATGCTCCCCTCGATCCACTGCCGCGAACAATGAACGTCATGCATAAGGGTCGCCTCAGCTGGTGAGAGATCTTCTTTTATCTAAATATCTAGCAAAATCAGAATCTACATAACCAACAAGTCCATCTCTAGTCTTCTCAATCTGTAAACAAATATTAGACGTGCCCCGTAAATATCTAAAAATTCATTGAACTGCTTTCCAATGCTTTTTTTAGGATTATCCATATATGTACTAATCACACTTAATGATTGAGATAAATCGAAAAGAGAACATACCATAGCATATATAAATAAATCAACTACACTCGCATATGAAACTTTAGATATGTACTTAATTTTATCATTAGATTGTAGACATTATGCTGAAAAAAGAAACATAGTTCGGAGCAACATTCGACCTTCTACGTAACAGACTATTTTTTGAAGCCAATTCGGTGACCTTCTTCTTCTGAAACATAGTTCGATCCTGAGACTGAGCTTTATCAGTCCAACTCACATGATCAAGCTCAAAGCTAACAGCTTTCTTCAGCTTATCAATCATCAGTCGAGCAGTGCTTTCCTCTGCATCGACCTGTTTAGTAGCTGCATACCCATTAATACGAAACGGTATGCCTCTGATCAGCAGAACATGTCACAGGAATTGGGGCTTCTACGCTCCCGATATACCCACCGATAGCACCCCGACACTGGTACCTTGGTTCTGATGCACCAAGTTCCCTCAGGATTTCACAAAGGATCAGCTTATGAGAAATACGAATCCTTTTACCTCCACCTGCATTCTGAGTACATAGATATCACACAACACAATTCGCTATGCCGTATACCAAAACTTTATACCATCAAAGAAATGGCAGACTAACTATACTCTCCTAAAAAAACCCATCTATAACCGATAACAAGCCGTTGCTATCAGTGGCGAAGCTAGGAACAAAATCGAGGATGAGCTAAGACGCTAAGCTAGATTGTCACAAACATAATATTTTACTCTTATTCAATTCAAATTCATTCATGAATACAAAGGAAACAAAGCCAAAATGAGAGAAAAACAACAAAAGTACCTTAGTAATAGAAAGTGTATCCCGAAAACATATAACTATGCTTCTGGTGAGTAGAGGTCAGTCATCTGTATATCACAAATAGTAAAATTAGTGATACAATAACTTTATAATTGATCATGAACATTCAAGTAAAACATAACATACCTCTAGCACGCAACATTAAATCACAAGGCAAATTCATTCTACGGGATTTCATGCCTTAGAATCGTGTTATGACATTATCATCATAATCTTCAACTCCAAGAATTCAGGCTGGCCGACTAGCTAATCAATGTCAATAACTCAAATACTCAATATAAACAATACAGAACTAATCAACTAAAGAGTAAAGACTAGGGCGTCGGTGCATGCACGTCTATAGGTTTGTGAATTGTGAGTTGTGACTTCTGACTCTGTGTCTCCATGCTGTGTTCTTGTGGGCTATGGCCGCCTCCCACCTCGGCTCAATGGTTCTTGTGGGCTGTGGCCGTCTCGGCACTCCATCGGTGCGTGTAGATCTGGAAGAACTCTGGATGAACTCATCTATGGGGGGTGTGGGGAGCTTTGGAGCAGGTTGAGGGTTTGCTGAAGCCTGATGAAGCCTATCCCCTCCTCACGGCAGCCGCCCCGCAAGATCAAAAAAACAAATAGAGATATTGAGCACACCAACAAATCTACTCCAGACAAATAGAACGTGAGCAATCCACCCTAGTGTACGTATACGTTGCGCGCGCTCTTTCTCTGAAGAGCAACAGGCGTGTCGACCCGTTGTGTCTCCACGTGTATGCTTCAAATCAAATCTTCGGAGTTGACGATCGAATTGATTGGACACAGCTGTTAGACCCTGGAAGTTAAAAACTATTTAAAACATGTTAATTTTTAGCGTGTTTTTTTTCTTTTTTTAATTATTCGTAGAGATATATCAATATTTTTTTATTTTTCCTTATTTTTCTTTAGTTTTATTTGATTGAATGCCCCATAAAAAACTGACAATATCATTTCAGTCAAAACCCTAAAGCTAAAATTCATCAGAAAAAGATCTTATTCTTTGTGGCTTTTCAGTGATTTTTGGCTTCGCTTAATAATCACTATTTATTAGACTAACGGACAGTCTTTTCACAAGATGGGCCTGCACGGCCTAACCCAGTTACAGGACCCCTGGCAAGAAAAAAAAACAATCACTGTTAAACGCCGATTAGCCAGCCAAATCACACTAATCTCAAAGAAAAAAACAGCCAAACACACGATGCAGATAGCAGCTGAACGGATCAACGCGTCATGCCGCCGACTAGTCACTAGTATGACGTATCCCTGTACGCGTCATGCAGCCAAATCTCCCTATTGTACGAAGTTTCTTATGATTATTCCTTTCAGAGCGGTTGTGTTGTCGCCATGATTGGAGGCAACAGCTACGCCCTAATTTTCAGTTGATCTAATGCACACATATATATGCATTCATAGCAACATTAAAAAAAAAAAAGATTAGCTGTGCGCCAGTTAGACAAACCGCAATCGGTTATACCAATCTAATTATTCCCGGTCCCATCCTTTGTTAAGAGTTTCATTCTCTATCTAGTTATTTACTAATTAGAGGGTGATCGGAATAGCGATGGCTTTTAGCTGAAAAAACACTGTAGCTAAGTTAGTGGATAGTGTAGTGAATAGTGAAAAAAAAGCTGAAACTAGAAGCTGAAGTCGAAAAAAATCGAAACGATCAGAGCCTTAGTATCATACTAGTTAGATAATTAGACACGTGCATATGCAATACGAATTCCTAGCTGCAACCGACGGCTCACACCGACGTGCATGCGCATAATTTGCTTGGGAGACTCTTACAGGAAAGGTCTTCCCACAGTGAATGCACCTGTTTTAAGGATTATAGGTATGGCATGAACAGAAGTACTGTGTTTTGTTCACCTGTTTCATAGACCCTATTAGTTAAGGAAGTTTAACTGGTAAACATGTACAATTCACAAAGCTTATATCCTCTGCAATTTAAGAGTATTAATTTGTTTGTTGGTGATGTTTGATACCAAGAAATACTTTGTTTGTATTGACCATTTCTTTTGCATAGTTTGATCAGGTCTATGTCATGTGCAGAAGAATAGAGCGCTAAGACATTTAAAGCAGTGTTCTTGTCTAGTTGTCTTAGGAGGAACGTAACCATAAGAAAAGATGAGCTAGTGAAAACAAACTTGCTGTCATCCCCTTTTCCTCCCTTATTAACCATATTATTTTTATGGTGGTATGCATATATCACAACTGTTGGTACTGATTATTTGCTGATGATTTCCTTAAAATGCAGGGACAATAATTTTGACATGGATCTTGAAGAAGTTATGCTTATGGAAGCAATTTGGCTTTCTATACAAGTATGTAAGATATTACTGAACTTAGCTTTCAAAATAGTTCATCTCTATAACTTATATTTTTTTCAAAAAGCTCATCACTTAAGTTTCAAAAAGGTCTATGCAGGGTTCAGTCATATTTTGATGCCACATCACAAAAATGATTTTGGATTTTTTGGGTGTAGTTTGTAAAGCATAATTGTTTCAGTAATGATGAATAAACATTGCACCATGCTTGGTCCAACTTTTGCTGTTTACCATCTTCATCCACATGATAGCTGCTTTTCATTTATTTATTGTATGTCCTATCATTCCTAATCAGTTGGTTCGATATCCTTTTGAGTTATGTGCAAATTTACATGGAACTTGCTTATTCACATAAACTTGCATTTGGTTTTCATCACTTGTTAAACCTGCATTTGTTATCTTAAAAGTTATGCATACCTATCATTGCTACATTTGTGGGTAGACGGTTTCCATTAGTACAAGTGTACCTCTTTCCAAGGAAGAAAGCACCATTAGACTGATGTAAACTCCATTGTAGACCACTTGTGTAAATGGGGGAAAGGACAGGACTGTTCATCTTGTTAAAATTACCAGGTTTATTATCTATGTTTGTTCAAACAGGATCAGGAAGCTTTGGGAAATCCAGGCTGCACTGGTGCTCTGTGACGGCTTCAGCTGAAGCAGCTTCTTCCGGTGGATTTGCCCCCTTCTATTTATTCATTTCAGTTGGTTGGTATTGTTCCTAGAGTTGCTTTTGTCACATAAAACATAGGATTAGATGGGGCCGGACTGATAAAAGAGACTGGCTGTGGAGGTTGTGATGAATGAGATAAATCTGCACATTTGCAGGCAGTGTTTGGCTACTCTCTCTCTCTCTCTCTCTTTTGGGTTCCTTCCAGACAGGAACTAGATTCTCTCAGGCAGACCTTCTGCCTAGATAAATTGTGCCTTCATGTTGTTGCAGACATGGTGTAAATACAGAAAGTGACTCATTTCATGCTTTGGGTGATTTTCCTGAATGCTATGTAGACCATCCTACATCTATCATATAGTGAAGTCAAACAAACAGCTTAAACTACTGCATTTGGAACGCAAACTGTATATAGGTAAGTAGCTATTATTTCTGGTGAGGCATGCAAGCAGCATGCTCGCATTCCACGCCCATGCTTAATTCTTGTTCATGTACCCTTGATTCCTTTCCAGTATCAATTCCTGGATCAACCGCAGGTACTTCATCAAGGCTCCATCCTCCGGGATCAACCGTGGTGGAATCCTTACAGCCGCCGCCTCGCTTCCTGTGGCAGCCGCCGCCGCGGGTCGTGTCGTGGTGGAAGAAGACGCCGTACACGGTAAGCGAGGCGGTCGACGCGAAGAGCGTCATGACGAAGAGCCCCCAGAAGTTCTCCGGGTTGAGGCGGTACAGGTCGTCACTGGGGCCGTCCTTGCCCGTGGCCGAGCAGTTGTACGCGGACAGCATCGCCGTCTCCAGCTTCTGGATGGTGCCGTTCTCGAACACCTTGAGAATGGCCTGCGAGATGTCAGCGAGCAGTGGCGACCCCTTGGGGAACACCTGAGACGACACACCCTATATAAATATGTCGGTCAATTAACTCTTGAGTTGCAGGTTTTGGAGAGGGATAGCGATACGAAGCTTACGAAACCGAGGCCGCCGACGTGGTACACGGGGCCGGTGGTCATGAGCTCATTGCAGTACTTGGCGAGGAGGAGCTTGGCGTGCGAGACACGGAGGAAGGCGGCCTTGACCTCGCCGGAGCTCAGGGCACGGCGGTAGTCGTCGTCCCTGGAGAACCTCCTGATGCTCTGCTCCGGGAACAGCAGCACCTCCTGCAGGTACTTGGGGACGACCGAGCCGTTGGTGCAGCCGATCGCCGCGCGGCTGCCCCTGAGCGACTCCACGGTGACCGCCGCCTCAAGGCGCTGCTCGGTGAGCAGAGAGCTCAGGCTCGCCGTGTAGTTCGACGTCAGCATGACCGCAACGAAGAGCCACACCACCATGGACACCCGGGACAGGCTGCTGTTCAGTCTCTCCCCTGGAACCTCATCGATCATGCACAGAAACAACTGATCAGTTACAATTCACATCCAAAATTAGCATCTTGATGACATGTAAGATTACGACGCACCTGGGGAGAGGAGGGTGGTGAAGGACAGCCAGAACACGGTGGTGACTTGCTTCCAGAAGCCGGCGCGGTAGTCGTCGTTGTACTTGCGCTCGATGATCCATATGACGACGCCGTTGTATAGCCCAACGGCGGCCGTGAGGAACCACATGGCCGGGGTGAACGGCCGGAGGAAGATCCACGACCGGCTCGACGCGTCCATCCTGAAGGGCACCAACATCACGAGTCCGGACTCGGTGTACGGCTGCGAGAACTCCACGAACTTGTACCGCCCCGACGAGATGCTCGTGTCGCCGACGAGGATGTCGTAGTTCCTCATGCTGTCGTTCTCCATGAGTGAGTCGTAGGTTTCGTTGAAGGCGACGAACTTGTACGGCAGGTGGTAGGGCAGGTGGTCCACGGCCGCCCTGAACACGTCGATGGAGAAGCCCTCGAAGCTCGGCTGTCTAGGGCCGTCCTTGCCGCCGTACGTCACCTTGACGAAGTCGGGGAAGACGGCCTTCTCCGGCACGGCGACTTTGAAGCGGCTGCTGCTCGCCGGCGCCCACCCCCTCGGCACGCGCCACGGCCTGCCGGGCCAGATGACCGGGCCTAAGACAAACATCGACGGGCCACAGCTGCCTGCGTTGCACTTCTCCATGCTCTTGGAGAAGCCGTACTCTGGCGACCAGAACCCCAGCTCCGTGTAGCTCCTCCCCGCCACGTTGATAATCTGGAACCGCTTCGGCGGCGCGAACTCGCCGTCGCGTTCGAAGCGGAATTCACCGCTGGCCCCGTGGAAGCCGACTCCCCTGATCTCATTGAGCAGGTCGCTCCCATGCGACGACACGGATATCTTGATCGTTTCACCTGATTTCAACGAGTTTGGATCATCAGCACGAGTAGCGCCGGTGGGAGAGGTGGCGTTGATCTTCCGCATGACCGAAGCGACGGCAGAAATGGTGTCGTAGGCGAGGAGGGCTGGGTAGTGAGGACCCCTCGTCTTCTCTTCTTCGTCGTCGTCGCCGGCGTACTGTGACTGAAACCTCTTCTTGAACCTCCCAATGAGTTCTCTGGTGCTCCTGGAGTTGGTGTTCGGTAAGTGGTGGTTCCTTACGCCGACGACTCCCTCCATGGAAGCAATGGTGGACGCGCCCATCGAGTCGACGGCGCCGGCGATGGCGTCGGTCACGATCCAGACGTATTCTGGGGCCATCATCCCCATCCTGCTCGCCTCCGCGAACAGCGCCGCAGCGATCTTGGCCGAGGTGTGCACGACGAACACCCGGCACTGGCCGCTCTTGAGGGAGTTAAGCTCTTTTTGGAGAGTGGTGCTTGAGGGCGACGCGGGGACGGGCACGCGGCGGTCGACCTGGGAGCCGACGGCGCGGAGCGCGTCGGCGAGGTGCGGGATGATGCTGGTGGCGGCGTAGTCGGCGTCCTCGTAGAGGACGGTCGCGAGGCGCCAGCGCCAGGAGCCGACGACGGCGGCGACGGCCCGCATCTGCGCGTGCTGGCTGCGCGCCACGCGGACGAGGAACGGCCAGCGACGTGCCACCGACGGCGGGGCGGCCCTGGTGAAGGAGAGCACGGGCACCCGCGCCTGCTTGCCGATCTCGGCGACGAACGACGCCTCCTGCCACGCGTGGAGCCCCACGAGGGCGCCCGCCCGCCGCTCGTTGATCAGCGACAGCGCTGCATGAAAATTCACGTTTAACACATGTACATGTACTACTAATTGTCTTCCCTACTGTGGTCAACTTACAAAACTCACGGAGCCTAGCAAAAAAAAAAAAAATTCACGTTTCAAACGGAGCCTAGCAACAATGCCAGAGATAAGCAAGTGATTAGTAACCTGAGGAAGCAGCTCGAACTGGGTCTCCATTCGAGGCCATCGTGTGAAGCACCACCGAACTGTCCCCAGTACTTGCCATGAAGTCCTCCATGGCCATTATCATGGCGAGCTTCTCCTCCTTCCCGGCACGGCTAGCGTCGTCTACGATGGCGCCGATGCAGCCTCCGGCATTCACCTGCCCCACCATACCGAATACCGCAAGTAGCTGCAGGAACAGCAAGCAAAGGACGTTACGAGCCACATCACAATGTTCCTTGGCCATGTCTGTTCTTCACTACTACTGTCTTTCAGTTCAGGTTCAGCTTGTATGTGGAATGCTGTGTACGCTGCTCTTTATATAGCAGCAGCCATTAACGAGAGCCCATAGTCCTTGGACGGCACGGACAAGGGGATTTCCATTTCTAGTCCCTTTGCGTGGAAATGCCGTGGAAGTTGCGCGCGCGTTCGCGTCAGATTTGCTGCGTTCGATCGTCACCTTCATGTGGAACAGTGACAACGCTGCCTGCCTAAAGGCTGTCTTTTTTTCTGGGAAAACACATCGATCATGAACTTCTTGTTTATATACAGCCAAAGTAAAACAAAAACGATTTACTAAATTGCGTAGTGTCGCGGGAGAATCTCCATTTTTTAAAATAATATATTTTTATTAATAATATATAGATATACCATCACTTCAAAAATTACAGAAATAAATATCTGTCATCATTTGAATTGACGATAAAAACTGGTCTCCAAATGAAAATCGTCTGTGATAGTGTAAATCATAGACGGTTTCACAAAAACCGTCTGTGATTTGGCGTCTAGTATTAGGCTTTCTGTAGTAGTGATATGTCGTCATTTGAATTTGCGATTGCCATACGTGGAGTTTTGCATAGCAGCGTGCATGTAAGACTCTGTCGCCGTTTGAACTGGTGGCAGAGTCCTGTGGTAGTGTTGTCACTTCCACCTAAAAAAGGAGATGGCATAGTGTTGTCTCTTCTAACTGAAAAGAATATGGACTCACTTATCACAATGCGTATTGTTACCATTACTCTTTCATCATGCTGCTGAGAAGGGGCGCTATGTCGTGCTCATAGAAGAAATCATGTAATATGGTAACTTTACAAAGAAATCAGAACAGAGAGTAGCATATCACTGCGAATATCATAGCACATGGCTAACACATATCAGTATATTACAAAGACACATTAACTCAAACAGACCTACGCGGTGTTCCTCCTAGACGCTACCCCACATGTAGCCCTATCCCTGTGTCGGCATTGTGCGTGACTTGATAGATAGGTCCATTGGTCAGGTGCATGACATGACCTGGCTAGAAGAGCCTCATGTGTGGGAACCTCTATTGTGACATCTACCATTCTCGCAATGGGGAGCAGTCCGGAGGCCCTCAAACTATATGCAGACAAATATGAAACATTAATGCAACCAAGAAAACCTAGCAACTGTCTAACAAAAGGTCACTTAGTTCACATACCTGGGAATCCAAAGAGAGTCGATCCTCTATGCCTTCATGGGGTGCGTAACTGCAACGGAGCAAATTCGACGGATGGCTTGCCATGCTAAGGCAAGGTAGTCGCCAACTGATTGCGGTGCATGGCATCGATGGTCAGGTCGAGCAACTCATAAAACCACCCTATAGCATTTGCATGCTAATCCATACCTGTTCAACAAAACATAGGATGTTAGTACAATGGAAAGCAATGGATCACAAGGGCAATGTACGAGAAACCTAAAACAAGATAAATTTACAAGTAAAATTACATAACATAATATAAATATACAAGTGAAGTAACATAACAAAAGATAAATTTGCAAGTGAAGTAACCTGACACAAGGTGAATGATAAGGAAAATTACATAACACAATGTAAATCTACAAGTAAAGTAATATAACATAAGATAAATCTTCAAGTAAAATATGTAGGTAAATCCACAGTTTATAAGTAGCTCACATATAAGTCATAGATTATACAACAACTATGACGTATTTTATACATAACAGATACTATAACAGATGTTACACATATAAGTTCAAATAATGGATATTATAACATAAGTTCAAATAGTGCTGGCATCACGATGCTGATGACCATTGATAGAGGTCCTAGCCAGGCAACCACCCCATCTTGAAGGCACGCTGCCCGAGTGAAATATCTGAAGGTATGCTCGATCTCATTGCAAATGGAGCATTTCTTCGGACGAGGCCTAGCTTCTGATTCTTCCATATCATTCCTAATACATCGGGTCTACAAATGACCAACTACTCCCTTAAGCCTTTCAATGTTGGGGACCCACCTTTTCTGTTCCTAGTTGGGATGGCCGATGAATGATATAATCACATTGAGACCACATAGTTCTCCACTCCATGTCACCATCATTGCTTCCTTCATGAAGTAATCCAACAGGAATATGTTGGATTCCTGTGCAACTGTTGAATAAGCATCCATCACATGTGCGCATGGCCTATACAACAGATAGGGCTTGTTGCATATGCAGAAACAACTACGCATTTTCAACGTGCACTTTTGAACAATTGTCTCATGGTTTACCCCATTACGATCTTTGGCTCTACACGGTATCTCGAAACGAAGCTCTCGTGCCCATTTTAAATGCTCCATGCATCTCCCCCTTCTTACTCCTCTCTTTCATGTACTTCGTGATCTGATTCGAGTATCTCACTTGTGGATTACTCATGGATATGCGAGCTAGAGTGCTTCTATTAATAAAGTACTTGGTAATACCGCGTAGCACTCCCTTCGCAATATCTACCAGGGGAAGGGGCCTCAACCCCTTCATGACCCAAATGTTCCCCTCGGCTAAGTTGGTGGTCATGACTCTGTACCTTGCACAATCGGTATCGTAAAGCAATATCCATTTCTCCTTAGGCTCATACTTCATTCAATCTAAGAAGTATTTTGTCTACCTTGTGTTCCTCCTGACCAATTCTATAGGATTAGTGGGTAACTTATGGAAGGCAACGGGGAGCTGTTAAGTGCATGTTGTGGGCTTCTTCGCTACCTTTCTTTTATGTTTCATCGTCAGGTCATCTAGTACATTCCATAATGTATCAAACATTCTCTTTTGGTTCTGATAACAAAGCCTCTTGAAAAGGTTCATCAGGTCCTTCTTTCTAAATTGCTTGTAGAAATTAGCACCCATATGCCTCTTGCACCACCTACTCTGCAAATCTGGTCATGGATGCGACTCGTCTACCACTTACTGTAGCAGCATAATTGCCTTCAATAAACCAGCATGTCGATCATGTATGATGTAGACCCGTGGACAGTTTCCCACGACACCAGCTTTCACGTTCATGAAAAACCACAACCAACTGTCAGTGTTCTCACTCTTGTCAAATACAAATGCTACAGGAGGAACCTAGTTGTTACCATCCACTATGATTGCAATCGGTATCTGGCCCTTATACGTCCTAGTCAAGAAGGTGCTATCCACACAGAGCAATGGATGATAATTTCTGGATGCATTTATGCAGGCACCAAAAGTGAAGAATGCTCGCTTAAGTATCATTTTCTTGGGGAACTACTTCGAGGCATGTTCCAAAATATCAACATGGATCAAATGATTCCTTTGTTGTATAACTTGGAACAGACCAGGTAGGTTGTGATATGAGTTTGAACGTACCGAACTTTGCTTCAATTATCTTCTACTTTGCACGCCAAGCCTTAGCATAGCTTATTGTGTGTTGCAACTTCTGTTCCATCACAAGGATGGTGAAACGTGGCTCAAAATCCAGGCTGTCGACAATATCTTCGTGCATGACATTTGCAATAAACCTCGAGGACATGTTTATGTGGAATTATATGGACTTTGTAGCCACACAAGTGTGCATAATGACTATAGAGCACTTCTAATAGGTGCCCCACACTGGCTGGTACGCATAGACTCATCAAGGGCATCCCTATGTCTTACACTTCACATTGTACACATGCCAATTTCCTCGTTAGCTCATGCACAATGGTGTGATGTCAACTTTCTATAAATCTTATCACGTAGGACACGAGATGATGTTGAGAAGAGAGAGGGAGCATAGATAATTGGGTCGTCTCTTATGCAGTAGTTGACTGCAACATGATAAATAAGACATATTGTGTCATAGAAAAACTATCTATAGAGATATGCAAAAAGACAATTTATTATAGTGCTGTCTATAGATGACATGGAGGATATTATAGACAGCAACCGTTTATACAATTGTACATGCCTTTAAGGGCATCTCTACTAGTGTAATTTCAGTTGTCTCTTAACTATATCAAATGAGTAAAATCCTATGTGAAGAAGAGAGGAGGTGATGAGAAGTGATGTGTTGTCTCTTTATATAAGAGATGACTTGAGCATACAAACCAACGTAAATAGTAAGAGGGTGTAAGACAGAAAGTTATGATAAAAATAATATAAAATAGTTAGAGAAATTATTTATTATTGAAGATGTTGTCTTTAGTACTATCTTTAAGTAAGATAAAAGCTTTAGAGACAATATTAAAAGGCATACTATTATACATGCATTAATATTTGTGTAGATTAGATTCCCGTTTTGGTACGTAGAGTGCACACCAGCTAGTCACTAGTGCTCTGCGAATAATTAGTGAGCAAGCTGAACACTTTGGAAATTAGTATCAACTACTCTCTCTGTCTAAATTTATAGAGTATATTTTTTTGAATAGCCTTGTTTATAAATATAAGGCATATTTTATGTTCTAATGCAAAATTAGTGTGATGTTTTCTTTATATTCCTAATAAATATGCAGATTTATTTGCTATTCTCTATATATATATACATTGAATATAGTGCTTAGAGAGAATAATTAGAGGTAATCTAACTTTTTTTACTATTTTCTTGATCTATGTAACAAGAAAAAGTAGCCCTTGTAAACATGGACAGAGGGAGTACTATCAAATATTATCTCCACAATTTAAGAAGCGATGCTTTTGGCTTTTCAAAAGTAAATAAGACGACGCTTTGACCACTATATTTAGTTACCATATATTCAAAACGTTGTAATCGTGTGATATCTAATTTTTTAATGATAAATTTACTCATATTATTTTCATGTATCCAAACTACGTAATCTAGATAATGCTTTTATATCAAAACTATTATGGTTTGATTTCACGAATTCCGATGTATGCTCTTTTTTTTTTGACCGGAGGAGCATACATCACCGTGCTGTCAAGTGCTGATTCAGCAGTACCATGCTGATGATCTGTGGCTGCGCTAACTGTCAAGCGTCAACTGCATACTCGCTACACACTAGCGTGCAAAGCAGGTTCAGCTAAAATGACTCGACGCCTCTCAAGCGAGTCGTCTATACGACCTGATTGCTACCTGCTAGCTAGTGTGTGAATGCTTGGAGCTGAGCACTGTTTGTCCAAGGCAACAACAGCAGATGAACAAGAAGTTTTCTCGGAGGAAAATTGACGAGGACAAGTCGTTGGTACGTGGAATACCAAGGAAACAGGATTGCACACATCTTTTACAGGGATATGCAGACCGGCTTATATATTGGAAATATGGGTGGATATCGAGCCAGCTCATCATTTTATTAAGTTTTTTTTAAATGATGTAGTTTAATTTAATATTATTTTATTAATAGTTTGAAATTATTTTTAGAATCGAGCTAACAAGCCAAGCCGAGCCGAGCCAAAGAAAATTTTAATTTCATCCGAAATCGAGTCTTTCAATGTTTAACTAATTAACAAGTGTAATTGAAATAATTTTGAATCGAGCCAACGAGCCTCACTAACGAGCTTTTTTTGAAACGATAATAATGCATGATATGAAACATTGAAAATAGGCGCATCCATTTGTTTGAAAAACCACTTGAAAAAACTGATCTTTTGATTCTGCTATTTGTCACCTTAGTTATCCAACCGATAATATAGAGCACTGGAAATACTTTTTATCTGCTGAACAATCAGGAAAACTAAAGAACTATATGCACTCGTTTTTATTTCTGATGTTTCTCCATGTATAGGAGTTAATTGATGGATTTGTATCGACAGAACTTAGTACATGCCATGGGTGCAGAGTAGAACTTTCATTTATTTTAATAGAATGGAAAATTGCACCCAAAAGTCATTTAGAATTTAATTTACCCCCTATAAGTACTTCTATAGTATATACCCTCTACAAGTGCATTGTTGTTTGAAATGCCCCTGGCACCTACTTCCCGCTGACTTGATTGCTTTTTGTTAACGTGAACTCTGTGATGTACCACCTCGGCTATGGATTAGGTGCAGCATGGTTAATTGGATCCACGCCATATCTCTCCAATCAGTTCGCCTTTGTTTGTTGTCTCCCTCGTTTTTTCCATTCAACTCATCTCAAAGAGGGAAATGAAACATGAATGCTTTGTTTGTCCACCTATCCCAGTCCGAGTTGTACAACTTAACCCCATAGGCTATGCTTGAATGCCATGAACCAATGCCACATAGTCCATATCAACAAAAAAGCATCAAAGTCAGCAAGAAGGGGGCGCTAGGGGTAGCATTTCAAACAACATGTACTTATAGAGGACATGTGCCACAAAAATGCTTGTAAAGGGTAAATCAAACTTCGACTGATTTTTTGGGTATTTGTAATTTTTCTTTTTTAGAAATTAAACTAAACACGTACACACAAACAGATGTAATTGGTTATATTAATTCTGTCCATGCCTAAGAAAAACAAAGGTAGATTCCAATGGCAAAGAAACAAGCTTTGGTGTATCCATTTGACTTTTTTTAACATTAAGTATATTTTTTTACAAGAGTTACAGAGAAAATGCAGACACGAGATTCGAGATTCCCAATTATGGAGCCAGTATATGCCCGTTTCTGCACCACATGCTGATTCAGTGACCGTGACATAGGAAATTACGTGCTGCATTTCTCGTGGATTGTCTGTACCAGATCGAATTGTTAATGTTGACTCCGAACCAACTGAAAATTCTTCAGTTTTGAGGAGGGGGCTCACGACAAGTACTTTCTGCGTAAATGATTTTGACTGGGACTGCCAATATGATCATCACGTAGTTATTACTCGCTCTCATAACTCGAGGCATGAAACACTGTTGGGCAAGAGGAATATGACTGCCATAATTACCTGCAAGGTTCTTTCCTGCTCTGACTGTTTTCCATGCATGATACCAAGCACCAATAATCATTCACACACATCTTTTACATGGACCAGTAAGATACTCGTATGTTACAATGAAGTTTCAAGAAAATAATACATATCATTAAATATAATCTTAAACCATACAAAAAATATAAATTTTTATCTTAGACATATATAATAAGATTAGAGTGCCTAAACAAAATTATATACACTTTAGTAGCAATATCCACAATCTAAGGAAAATAAATTTCGTAATATACAATTAGACAAATTAATTTGAGAACCAACGGTTCTGATCATGAAATAAGCGTTTTAATTATTGTACTATAAAGAAATTGATACCAATGTCCGGCTCTAACTATCTCTTCATGTACTATAGTTTAAATAAGAACTGTAATAGTTCATCAATCATCATTATTATACAAGAAATATTGTTCTAAAAAAGTAACTCTCTACAAGACCTCAACTGAACTCCCTTGCACTACAAGTCTACAATTCCAGAAGCAATCACGCAAATTAATTCCATAACCAAAGCCAAAAAGTAATTCTTTGTTGCATGCTTTCCTAAAAAACATAAAGACATGAATAGACTGCAAAGGCAAAAGAAAGATCGTCGCTTAAGTAGACACTACTTGGCATAGTATCAGGACTGGCTTATGCTCTGCAGATTCCTGTTACTAAAAAGATGATGTACATGGCTCACTGACTGACCAGATTCAAGAATTCAATAAAAAAATTGTTGCAAATAATGCATCGAAAAATAGGGACAAAAGATACAAATTTTTACGTGAAAAACCATTACAGAAAAAACCATGGGCACTTAAAAGTAAATCACTATAATGAAAAGATATTACAATAGAGCGCTTGTACTTTCTATGTGCTACTAGGGTACATATATAGGACGAGAAAAATGAGTCTCACATGGAGAGAAAATCAAATCAGAGTTGGTTGCTATAGATTGACACCACGTCTGATACAACCTGTGCAAGGCTTAGATATCTGTCATGTCACGTCTGATATGAGGTGACGAGGTGTCCTACGTGAGCACAATACGAATCATATTACCTTCAACAATCTCCATCTTGAGTTGAATTCTCTCTAATAGTCGTAGAATATGATAAACTCCTTTAATAAAAATCAGTATGTATACCTTAAGCGCCGAAAGTTCAAAGGACTAGCGAGTAATACCAACAAAGTCTAAACAAAGCTCAAACTTAATTGCAGGAACTAGCTTTGTCAACATATCAATTGAATTATCATAAGTACTTATTTTGCAGACTTTAATATCACCTTAAGTAATGACACATCGAATGTAATGATACCTGATATCAATGTACTTTGTTCTCTCATAGAATATTTAATTTTTTGTAAAGCAAATAGTACTCTGACTATCACAAAATATTCTAGTGCAAGATGTACTTCTATAAAGCTCAATAAATAAACCTCTCAACTAAACGACTTTTTTGCAAGCTTCAGAAATAGCCATATACGCAGATTCTGTAGTAGACAAGGCAACGGTAGCTTGCAAACTTGCTTTCTAGCTAACGGCACACCGTCCAACAGTGAACATGTAATTAGTGAGAGATCTTCTTTTTATCCAAATATCTAGCAAAATCAGAATCTACATAACTAACAAGTCCATCTCTAGTCTTCTCAATCTGTGAACAAGCATTAGACGTGCCCAGCAAATATCTAAAAATTCATTGAACTGCTTTTCAATGCTTTTTTAAGGATTATCCATATATCTACTAATCACACTTAATGATTGAGATAAGTCAGGGTGAAAACATACCATAGCATGCATAAACAAATCAACTACACTCGTATATAAAACTTTAGACATGTACTCAACTTTATCATTAGATTATGGACATGATGCTGAAAAAAGAAACATAGTTCGGAGCAACATTCGACCTTCTACGTAACAGACTATTTTCCGAAGCCATATCGGTGACCTTCTTCAGAAACATAGTTCGATCCTGAGACTGAGCTTTATCAGTCCAACTCACATCATCAAGCTCAAAGCTAACAGCTTTCTTCAGCTTATCAATCATCAGCTGAGCAGTGCTTTCCTCTACATCGACATCTTTAGTAGCTGCATACCCGTTAATACGAAACAGCATGCCTCTGATCAGCAGAACCTGTCATAGGAACTGGGGCTTCTACGCTCCCGATATACCCACCGATAGCACCCCAACACTGGTACCTTGGTTCTGATGCACCGAGTTCCCTCAAGATTTCACAAAGGATCAGCTTATGAGAAATACGAATCCTTTTACCTTCACCTGCATTCCGAGTACATAGATATCACACAACACAATTCACTATGCCGTATACCTAAACTTTATACCATCAAAGAAATGGCAGACTAACTGTACTCTCCTAAAAAAACCCATCTATAACCGATAACAAGCCGTTGATATCAGTGGCGAAGCTAGGAACAAAATCGAGGATGAGCTAAGACGCTAAGCTAGATTGTCACAAACATAATATTTTAAATCACAAGGCAAATTTATTCTACGAGATTTCATGCCTTAGAATCGTGTTATGACTTTATCATCATAATCTTCATCAGGCTTGTCGATATTGAGCACGCCAACAAATCTACTCCAGACAAATAGAATCGTGAGCAATCCACCCTAGTGTATGTATACGTTGCGCGCGCTCTTTCTCTGAAGAGCAGCAGGCGTGTCGACCCGTTGTGTCTCCACGTGTATGCTTCAAATCAAATCTTCGGAGTTGACGATCGAATTGATTGGACAAAGCTGTTAGACCCTGGAAGTTAAAAACTATTTAAAACACATTGATTTTTAGCGTGTTTTTTTCTTTTTTTTAATTATTCGTAGATATATATCAATATTTTTTATTTTTCCTTATTTTTCTTTAGTTTTATTTGATTGAATGCCCCATAAAAAACTAACAATATCATTTCAGTCAAAACCCTAAAGCTAAAATTCATCAGAAAAAGATCTTATTCTTTATGACTTTTCAGTGATTTTTGACTTCGCTTAGTAATCACTATTTATTAGACTAATAAGCCATAGCTAAAAGCCATAGACCTAATTCTTTTTAACTTTTTAGTGGTTTTTAGTTTTAAACTTCTCTCAACAATCACTATTTATTAAACCAATAAATTATAGTCAAAAGTCATAAGCCCTAACCTAAATAAACAGATCCATAAGCTGCAACCTAAAACAACAAACCCTAAGCCGAATTTAACATGGTTTTAATTACTCCAGTTAATTAATTGCCTTGCCATTTCTCAATCTCGGCCCAGCCCGCTAACCTCGAATGCATACCGGGTAGGTGCACTGGGAACGGAGATATAAAAGTCCGGCTCAACCCAACGGACAGTCTTTTCACAAGATGGGCCTGCACGGCCTAACCCAGTACAGGACCCCCGGCAAGAAAAAAAACAATCACTGTTAAACGCCGATTAGCCAGCCAAATCACACTATCTCAAAGAAAAAAAACAGGCAAATCACACTATGCAGATAGCAGCTGGACGGATCAACGCGTCATGCCGCCGACTAGTCACTAGTATGAAGTATCCCTGTATCCAACCTTTCACTCAACCAGTATTTCACATAGACACTGATACACATAGGATTCGGATACACATAGGATTCGTAATGCAAGTACATGAATAGAATCATATATTTCATAATACTAACACTTCGTGCTGGTCTCTCACTATTGTACGAAGTTTCTTATGATTATTCCTTTCAGAGCGGTTGTGTTGTCGCCATGATTGGAGGCAACAGCTACGCCCTAATTTTCAGTTGATCTAATGCACACACATATATATATGCATTCATAGCAACATTAAAAAAAAAAGATTAGCTGTGCGCCAGTTAGACAAACCGCAATCGGTTATACCAATCCAATTATTCCCGGTCCCAGCCTTTGTTAAGAGTTTCATTCTCTATCTAGTTATCTACTAATTAGTATCATACTAGTTAGATAATTAGACACGTGCTTATGCAATACGAATTCCTAGCTGCAACCGACGGCTCACACCGACGTGCATGCGCGTAAGGCAGGAGCGATTCAGTCCAAGCAGCTCCAGAAACAGATCCTACGGGGACATTTCCGACAAGTGGATACCGTCTGTAGCCGTTCGATCGCAAGTCGGATTACAATCGAACGGCTGCAGACAGTGTCCTCGCGCAGGGTACGTCTCCATGAAAGGTTTTTCTCAGTTAGCTCGTCTGTCTCCCCATGAACCAATCGATGCAGTGCATAAGTACTACTAACAGGTTGCATTCTAGTGTGTACCCGCCTTTTCGCGTCCGGGAGAGTTGCATTACCTTGGATTGCACTACACACATATGAAGCGTAGCACTCATCACCATAATCGTACAACGGCACGCCGACCTCGACGTAGGCCTGTCTCCAGGAAAGTAAACTAACAACAGCAGCAACGAATCGTACAGCCAAATTAGGCGGATCATGGCGCAAACTGGCCGCTTGTAGTTCTAGCTAGATGGCTTTAATTTAACATAACCTGGTTGCAGACTTGCAATGTAGAGTTGGTAAACTAGTTAGTGTTAGCGCACCATGGCCTGACCTGTCATACCGCAACGGGTCTATAGGAAATTTGCTATAGCTACCTGACCGAGTCCTATGCATGCATGTGCTGCATGTCCTCGTTTTTCTCTCTCACGATGTAACAGCGCATTGCTGCGTCCTATACCTCTTTCTCTTTTCTGTTGCTAGCTCGCTCTCTCTCAATTGTACTTGTATATATTGCACTAAGTATTAATGATAACATGAGCAGCAAGATGGAGCCTTTGGCTCTCTAGACCTATGTGATCCCTTTCTTTTTCACTCCTCCCACCTCCTTCAATCACCACAGGCGACTCTGAGGGTGCCACGGTACTGGTGTTTCTGGCGCTGCACTGGCCAATCCTGTGTCCATACCTCCCGCAGTCATCCCGCCAGTAGCTCTTAGGCTGGCCACATGGTAGTTGTTGTCAGAGACACATAACCGAATATAGAGCAGTTGAGGAAGTGGGAGCACACGTGTTCTGCTCCTTAACCACACAAGGTATCATCACAGGGGATACCCTCACGTCAGGTCATAGAGCCTCCGAGTAGTAGCTGGTCAGGTAGATAAACAGCGATTCTCCGATCAGAGGGTACTCAGGATGTGTTATAGCAGAAGTCATTATAACACTAGTTGCTTTAACTACGTATTAAAGTGGCTCTTTAATGGATTATTTAATCCTTGCCAAGTCCCAAGAGAGATAACTTGAATGCCCATAGGGTCTATATATAGTTCCCATCCTCATAAACTAGCTGATAGACACAGATAATTGAACATTCCCCTTTGAGTCGAATCATTTGACCCACTCGGATTATTTGGCTTAAACGCTTCCAACGGTCAATATAGCCGTTGCGTTTCCATCCTCATAAACTAGCTGGTAGACACAGATAATTGAAAATTCTTCTTTGAGTCGAATCATTTGACCCACTCGGATTATCTGGCTTAAACGCTTCCAACGGTCAATATAGCCGTTGCACACACTCGGATTGTCCGACTCAAGTTGGATAATTCGGCCCACTCTGATTATCCGCCTGGCTTGAATCATCTGGGCTAGTGCAACTACTCAAGAACACCTTCTCTGTAAAATTGATCTGGGTCATGCTCCAACCCACTTAGATCATCGGACTTGCATGCTCTTCAACTCAAACCTAGTCTCGGTTAAATTGATCCAACCTATAGTATGGCTCACTCGGATCATCCAGGTCACATTGAACTCCAAATCACACTTCTCTGTAAATTTGATCCCGATCCATGATTCCGGGTCACTCAAACCATCCGATCCTATTGAACTTCGAAAAACATGCCCTTTGGAAAAATTGATATGATCCATGCTCCGGGTGACTCGGATCATCCAACTTCCATTGAAATTTCTTGGACATGCTCTCTGCTGAATTAATCCAACTTATGATCCAACCCAGTTGGATTATCCACCTCAGTGCAAATTTTTTCTAACCAAATCTAAAACTTCACAAACAGTCCAATTTTGGCATACACACTTAGATGTCTTGACTTCCACTAACTACATATGAGCTAGAGAGATCTAGTGTGTATCACAACTAGCTACCTAACCTCACCAAATTTAAATTACTAGCTTTGAACCCTGTTAATAGTATAGCTAAAGCAAAAACAGAATCTATTACTAAAATGATCCAAAGTTGACTCCTCGGATCATTTCTAGTCACAGGGTTCTTAATTTTCATACTTTACCATCATTTACACCTTTTTGGGATCCACGAATACCAAGAACATACAATATGCTAATGTCAAGCGCTAACTCAACTTAATCACTTGAAACATGGTAACGGTCATTAATTATCAAAACGCTAAACTATCCAAAAATTAGGGCATAGATGCTTACAATCAGTATTATTGAATTGCATGTAACAACCAGTTCACCTAAAGGTTTAAGCTGATAAGAAAAGATTAGCAATACACTTTAACAAGCAGTGAAAGTTGAAACAATTTGCCCGTGTAATTCTCCGAATGTATATAACAGATCACTAGACGGTGGAAGTAATTTAATCGAAATGATAGAGCGCAACATGGCAAACGTGCGACTGGTGATCGGTGCATCGGGTGCGGGAAACCCTTTCTGATTAGCTCCCGCGTCGCTGTTGGCGTTGGCTGTGAGCCAGGGGAAGAGAACAACGTCAACACCAACCGTGGCAGCCCAACGCGCTCGCCATCTTTATACCTTTGGTCTTCTTGTCTTCTTCCAAGCTCTGCTCACCGTGCTGCCTGGGCTAGCCCAAGGGTTAATTTTTGCCGTGGCTTAGTTTAACAGAGCCAGTCAAATCAATTCAGAAAACAAAGGTGTATAAGGGCAGTTTTGTTCTGTTCTTTTTAGTTTTTTAAAATAATTTTTGATTTTTGTTATAGTATCTAACTTTTAAACGAAATATTTTTTTAAGACTGAGTCTACAAGTTAATTATAGTACACATTAAAAATCCAATATCTATACCATCTAAAATCACAAGCGAGTATCTCTCTTCGTAATCTCTGTCACAAACAGCTAAAATTTAAAAATTTTAACCAAAAATCATAAGTCGCAACCATATCAAACAGAAACAACACATAAATCTGTCTTATGCCGCCCGCAACCCTGATTTTTTGGCCAAGCAACGTGGATGAAATACTGGCGGACTAGCTACCGGTTAGCTCTTTTTTACTCCCTTCTGCGGCACATGGATAATAAATATTGCAGTCTGCCAATGGTCGATGCTCTGCCCAAGTGGATCCCCATGAAAGTCAAAATGAAGTTACTCGTTGTCCCCATTTTTAATGGCAATAAGATTAAAAAAAATTAAAAGGAAAACCCCCACTATTAGCATCTCACGATGTAAGGAAAAGTCAGTTAGTCAGCAGGGTCATTAGTGGCCGAGGCGACTTGGAGAAAACAACGGGGGAGCAAATAGACAGAGGACTTGATCTGGACTTCATATCTATCTATCTCCAACCCTGCACCTCTCCACCTTCCCTCCCAGCTCCTTCCTGTCTCCTCTCCCCCTCCCTCTCCGAAAGGTGGAGGAGATCCGTTGCTTCCAATGGATGCCTCCCTTTTCTGAGCTCTCTCTTCCTCCTCCTGAAAGCAACTCCTGATCGGATTCATACTCTGAACCTCAGCTGGTACTTGGTTTCTTCTCCCTGCTTCTTGGTTCTCTGCTCTTCTCTGCACCTGGTTTTTGGCCTTCTTGGTTTGGTTCTGCTCTGGGTTCAGGAGGGAGGGGTGGCTGCTTTATCTGTCGTGTGATGGATGAACAGAGGACTGGATGAGGCATGGGTTTGTTTCCTGGGGTGTTTTGCCTTCTTGGCCAGGTTAGGAGGAGAAAGTCCCAATCTTTCTTCCGGGAGCCTTGACGGTTCTGTGTGTTCTTGTTTCCTGTTTTATTACTCCTCTTGTTCGATTTAAGTTGAGTTGAGTTGCCATTCTTATTCAATTTGGGCAGACTTCTGAATACAGTTTCTTGAGATTTTACATACAAAAAAGGTTCTTTTCTCATGCTTGCTGGTGCATATTTCTAGTAATTCAGAAATACTAGTGCTGCTTATTTACTGCATGTAAAATTCGCTTTTACTTAAGGGACAGTATCAGAGAGATTCAGAATGAACCACTAAACTTGGTTCATCAGTAGTGTTTTCTGATCAAAGCATGTTGCACCATCTTGCGATGTGATTTTTTCTTTTTTTTTTCTTTTCTTTAACACAAATCCTGGCTAATTTATTCTCACTTTACTTTCCATGTGATCTAAGCAAGGGTACTTGAACATAAATTGATCTCTCAGGTGCACTCCTGTTGAAGAAGCCATGGGGTCCGGGGACTGGTTCAAGACGATCATCAGCAAGAAGAAGTCGAAACGGGGCAAGTCAAAGCACGCAAAGGTACTCCTCCATTACTCTTCTTTCTGTCCCAGTCTCGAGAAGAAAAAGAAAAGATTTAATCTTTCTTTCCAAACTTCCAAGTCCCTGTTGAATGTCCTGTACACCTTGCATAGTTGCATGCCTTCTAAGCAACCTGAAAAAAGATCCATCCATTTCATTCCATCATTAAGAAGGGCCAGGACAACACACACAACCTCCCTGTGGTGCAACTTGGTGTCCTGTTGTTGTGGTCATCATAATAGAAAGTTGGACGTAAGGAAAGCTTGATTTGTTGATAGCAACAATGGAAGGTACGGCCGATGCTGACTTGTAGACAGTATGTGTGAGTTAGGTGCTACGGCCTTTGGAATAGGAACCTTATGAATATTTGGAATTTGGATCCAGACATGAAATCGTCAGCATGGATGATGAGTATGCTAAACATCAAAAGATTGTTCTTTGGTTAGCTGAGTTCTATGTTGATTATTTATGTTCAATGGTTCAGAAATCGGAAATGTATGGCCATTATTTACCAGGCAGTGGCATAATAGCTCGTGTTCTCTTCTTTGTTACTACTTTAGGAGGAGATCTACAGCGTCCCTAAAAAAACTAGATTTCTCATTTGGGAGGCATTTGTCAACAGTTTCTGTTAGATTCAGTTACCAAATATATTCAATTCTCACTTTTGGACTTAGACTGGTCAAAGAAATTTGACTGTTGATTTTACCTTCATAACTTTTTGCTGCTACATCAATTTTCAGACATCAACTAGCCTAACATCTTCCCATGACTCCTCCCTTGTAGTACAAACTTTTGCTCTATTAGTACATTCTGGCCGACTTTTCTGGTTTAGTTTTTGTTGCTGCGGTTTTTGTCATACTGGCTACAGTGTATAATATCATTCTGCTTGTGATTTGCGCCCGGGTCTCAGTCTCCCTGTATCTTCATACTTCCTCTTAATGAAGCATGCGATCTCCTACTGTGCATCCTGGCATAGGACTTCTATACATCAACTCATGGATCTTTTACAAATGACCAACTTACATCAATTCTCACATGTTTTACTTTGCCAATGAAGCTTGCTGGTCAAGTACCCAATGGGGTCAACCCAACAAATCAGAAGTCCAATGATCCTTCTTCTAGTAGTGACCCTGAAGACAATGTGGCACTAGAGGAATGGGCAGCTACTCGGATTCAGAATGCGTTTCGATGCTACAAGGTAACATCAATCATGTATTGCTTCCTTCATTTTGACTACTGAATTTTTTTGAAAGCCAATTTTGACTGCTGAATTGAGTGCATTGCTAATAAATAGGTATGCATCTGTTTTTTGTTGTGTATCATTATCTAAATGCAGGCAAGAAAAACTCTCCGTTGTGTGAGGGGAGTTAAAAGATTGCGCATTATTGGACAGACCAATCCAGTTAACAAGCAGACCACTGCCACATTGAGCTACATACAGTCTTGGAACAAGTTACAGGCAGAGATAAGAAACCGGCGTGCTTTTATGGTCACTGAAGGACGCAATAGGAAGAAAAAGCAAGAGAATCAAATGAAACTTGAAGCAAAACTCCATAATTTGCAGGTGAGTTTCCTCCCTCAAGGAATAAGGTTCCTTATAAATTTTTTCACTCACCTGCTTTTTTTGTCAGTGCAAAGTATGCACCTTTTTTCAAGGAAAGTACTAGCAAAAAAAACAAACGTTCTTTGACATTACATTTAATTTTGTTCCTTTATATGTTTTAACAGGTCGAATGGAACGGAGGCTCGGATACTATGAAGGAAATACTTGCGAGAATTCAACAGAGGGAAGAGGCAGCAGTAAAGCGTGAGCGAGCCATGGCGTATGCGTTTAACCATCAGGTTCATACTAACTACTATAACTGACATTGCAACTCATTCATATTACAACACTTCATGTAGATTTGAATCCAACTTATGAAAGACTCAAACATCATTCTAGAATCCTAGGCCTGTTTCTTAACCAAGTTACTAATTAGCTATTCCAGAATCGCACTATACCAGCATTTCTATGTGTTCCTCAACAATGTAAACTAAATTCTTCCCTTTTGCAGTGGAGGGCAAGGTCTGCCACAAGTCTAGGAAACTTCAACTATGAAGTCGGGAAGGGTGGCTGGGGCTGGAGTTGGATGGACCGCTGGATCGCTGCACGGCCATGGGAGCCCCGGTCTCTGGTCCACCCTGAGAACCCGAAGAAAGGACAGGCAAAAAATGGCAACAGCAGCACAAACCAGTCAGCTCTGAAGCTGCAAGGCTCAATCAGTCTTAGCAATATCAATGAGCGAAAAGTCCCTAAGAAGAAGTCATCATCACCCTCTCCCACTGATCAGAAGAAACCGGTAGCAAAGGAGCAGAAAGCGAAGGCAGCGGCTGGCCCTCCCAAGGCAAAGTCGAAGGACATGAAAGGGAGCCAAGAGAAGCAGCAGCAGGTAGAGGTTCCTTCGCTCAGCGCTTGAAACCCGCTGCGAAACTATTACTGCTCATTGTATGATAAATCTTGTGAAGTTCTCTTTTGTACTTTTTTACACTTTGCCCCCCTCCCCCACTGTTTTACAGTGATATGGAACAAGAAGTGACCAATGTAGAATGTATTTGGTTTGAGCGATTGCACACATATCTGATGAGAGTGTGGTTTTGGTTAGGAGTAGGATCTCTGCTATTCATTGTGTGCTGTTGTTTGTAATAAGACGAGCCTGGCTGTCTGCTTGAATGGAAGGTTTCGTTGGAACAGTATTTTAAGTTCCTTCTTTTGTTCATAGCCTAAGGATCAGATGGTAAATCTAACAAATGTATTTGATTATCATTTACCACTCAGTGAAAGTAGGAAAAAAAACTACTGTTTCACCTCCCTCATTGTATATGAAAATCTTCACTCTTATGGAGAAGTACTTTTGCCTGGTAGCTCTACTAACAAATTTACAGTTTTTCCCACTGAACTGTAGTTACTGTACTTATGTCTGATGCTGCATCAGTAGCTCTTGCATTTCCTCTCTGAAGCTTGGCAATGCCTGCACCGAGACGAACATTGTGTGCTGCTGTAATAAGACGTGTCTAGCTGTGCTTGAATGAAGGGTGTTGTTGGAACAAAATTTCATTATTATTTACCTCTCGGAGTGAAACTAGAAACAAGTACTGTTTTACCTCCCTCATCGTGTGTAAAAATCTTCAGTCTGACGGAGAAATAATTTTGTTTGGTAGCTCTACTAACAAATTTACAGTTTTCCCATTGTGGAATTGTAGACCCACCCCGAATAAAACCACATGGATATAAAAACAAAACTTTTGAGCATATTATCCTCCCAAATGTTGCTGTTAATACAAGCTAGACCATGCAACCTCCACTGACAAGCCAACATCATCAAGATTATGTGCCAACATCGTCTGTTGAGAATAAGAGCAATACATACTTAGAAATGTTCTAGAATAATTGGGAATTGCCATGAGCTAGATATTTTACTAGAAAGTCCCTATAATAAATTATTTAGGAATACTTCATGGCAAATATTAGAATTATATAGAGTTTATATATTTAGGGAGAGAATTCTAGAAAAGAGATATTCATAGTTATAGGGCTTGGATCATGCCACATGGCAACAATCGAACGGTATTGTAACACTATAAATAGGAGTGTCATACCCACCTTTATGTGTGCCGTAAGTGTGCCATGGATGAATAACCATAAGAGCCACCATGAGCATATGAGTGTAAGGGATGGCCATGAGGTCATAGGTAGAGAGTGAGAGTTAGGGTAGCCATTAAGAGTGTGAAGTTATGGTGTACCAAAGTTTATAGTAATAAATAAAGAGTTGAGTCACCCCTCTTTTGTGTAAGTGTTGGTCTCCCACGGTAAGCTGCATACTTCTTTGTACTTAGTGCTTGTAGGTTATGATTCAATGTGAGTGGCTTAGCCATCCGGAATCACAACAATTCTAGCTTTAACGTGAGTGGCTCGACCGCCCAGAAGCTAAATAATCTTGGCTTTAACGTGAGTGACTTGGTCTCCTAGAAGCCAATAATTAATTAAGCACTAAGTAGTATGAAGGAAAGGCTAACCAACTTAGGATAGTTGGTGTAGCGTGTGTGTATGTCTTCATGGTGTGTCTATTTAGAGGGTCCATCATCAATTTTCAACAATTGGTATTAGAGTAGGTGGTCCGGGACTATCACTAGCAGGAGGCTTTAGTAAGCGCTGGGTGCTTACATTGTTCGGTACAATATCAAGGTGCTAAAGGGAGACTCTACCAGTGCACAGTCTAGAACTGTGAAGCTCATTGGTTTAGGGCCAAAACTTACATGATGTTGAGTGTTAGTCACCATGGCAGATCATGCCGGTGCAAGCAGTGGGGTCAAGAAGCTCAATAGCCACAACTATGGTTGTTGGCAGACACATGGAGTCCTACTTGTAAAGTTAGGACTTATAGAAGGTCATTGTAGGCACCGAGATAACTCCGCCAAAGGATAATGCTGAAGCCTTGTAGAAGTGGCTCATCAAGGTTGGCTAGGCTTTGTTCGTTCTGAAGACAACAATTGAAGAAAATCTACTAGAGCACATTTATGACAAGAAGACACTGTAGATGGCCTTGGAGACTTTTGGCAAAATTGTTCTCGAGGAAAAATGAAGCACGGCTCTATCTCATGGAGAATGAGCTCGCATGCTATGATGCATGGACACGAATACGTCGACACGACATGACATGACACCGACACGAGAATTCATCATTTTCTCAAACATGATTCCACAATGGAGATTTCAACCTACTGTTGGTGTTTTGCTCCTCTCTAGCACTAGAATTACTGGTTTCCATTTTTCTACAATGATGAAAACAAGCAATCAAGCATATAAGAACATACAATCAGTTAATCATCAACTTA
Source organism: Melocanna baccifera (assembly GCA_036346265.1). NCBI lineage: Eukaryota > Viridiplantae > Streptophyta > Magnoliopsida > Poales > Poaceae > Melocanna > Melocanna baccifera. The sequence continues at coordinate 26,128,993 of CM070692.1, read as the reverse complement.
CAATTTGCAACATATTCAACTGAAATAGATGTATGAATCAATATTGCCAATCAAGAATGGGCTATTTGCAACCTGATTGTTAAGCTACCAGTTCTACACCTCACTATGCTAATCTATTTGGCAAGTCCTCTAGCACTAGAGTGATAGTAACAAACCAAAAAACCATAACCAATGCTTAGTATTGAATTATTGATTGACAGTTTCTACTTAAGGGTATTGAAACTCCCTCGAAGGTCTAGACAGGATTGTCTTAAGATGAGAAGCTGCACCCTCTTTATAAAAGCTTATCCATTTTCGATCAGACCCTTAGAGAAGCTGTCTTTTGAAAGAAGAAAGCCTTTAAATATAACCTTAAACTACCGAAATTACTTGCTGCGGAGGAACTACGTGTTAATCTGTATAATGAAATCATAAAAGTATTACTCTATTTACCATTGCTTAAATCATGGTTGTACATGTTACACATAAATACTTCTTATTCAAAGGCATGTATCCGCGCTCCGAGAGATCCTAAGCTTATTCCCAGTCTCTGCAATGTAAGGGAAGGCGAATATGGTGGCGTTGCGCACCTCTGTAATCCAAAAACGTCACTTGTCAGGTGATCACAGCCGTTCATACGTTTAGTCAGCCGATCGAGCGGGTCCAGGCGCGCCCAGTGAAGGTGAGGACTTAGGAAACCGAACCACTACCGCCCAAACCGCAATTCTTTCCCTCCACTCGTGTGCTCCCTGGCCGGACCCATGCCGCCGCCGCCGCTCTACCTCCTCCCATTCCACCCTCTCCATGTCCCCGCCTCTCGCTTTCCCTCCACCACGTCCCGCCTGCTCACCGTTCGCCCCCTAACCCTCCGCCGCGGCCGCCGGTTACGCGCTCCCCTGCGCGCCACACAGGGCGGGGCCGCATGGCCGGAGGGATTCGAGGAGGAGCTGCAGCGGCTGATCGATCTGCTTCCGAGGGAGCTGCGGCGTCGCGTGGAGGGCCACCCGGAGCTCCCCGCGCTCGTGGAGGTGGTCATGGACCTCGGCCGCCCCCCGCTCGCCCGCTTCCCCTCCGGCGACTTCCTCCTCTCCCACAGCCCCATCTCCTTTGACGACCTCCGACACGCCACCTCCCAGGTCCGGCTCACGCTACTGCTCGTGATCTCTGATACCATGATAAACTGCTGCTGCTGCCGGCTGTGCCTTATGATCGAGACGAACCCAATTTAGCTTATTTGCTTAGGGCAGTATGGCTTTCGTAGGTTGGGGACTTTGGGGCGGACAATCGTGCTGGAATTAGCAGGATGCTGCACCGGATCTGCGCGATTAGGAACCGGAAGGGCGTCATTGTAGGCCTCACTTGCCGCGTTGGGCGGGCCGTGCCCGGAAGTGCTAATTTGCTTCAGGATTTAGTTAAGGATGGTGGGTCTCTGCTGCTCATCGGTCCACCGGGGGTGGGCAAGACAACGGTCATAAGGTTTGTCTGGATTCAAAAGCCCCGATTCGGATGTAAATTGTGGTGTCGTGTGATGAATAAATATGCATGACAACTAGAATTAGTGGAGATTTTGTCCAACATGTACCGATTTTAGCATCAAGTTGTTGTCTTGTCTTGCAGAGAAATTGCCCGTATGCTAGCAGATGATTACAAGAAGCGGGTGATGATTGTTGACACATCCAATGAGATAGGTGGAGATGGTGACATTCCTCACCCAGGAATTGGCAATGCCCGTAGGTTGCAAGTGCCTAACCAAGAAATGCAACATAAGGTCTGTTCTCTTTAGCATGCCCATTTGCCTTCTGTAGTATGAATAATCGTATATGCTTGTGTTTTAACTCATAAGCTTGCTTAGTACCCCTCATCCATAGGGCATTACTATATATTGTACTGTGAAATGTGTCGCATATTTGCGCTCCAATGAAGTATTCATAATCGTATATGCTGCAGTGTAACTCATAAGACTATCACCCCTCATGCATAGAATTATATAGTGGTAGGTTTTGAAAATTTTATCCAAATTTGTATATGGACTAGTGATTAACTGATCATAGTCAACTTTCTTATGTTTTGAAGGAACATCAGACTTTGCCCCTTTACATGTATATTGAAAATTGATGTCCTTATTAAGTTCATCAGACCGATTTATATATGTAATGAAAACTGATGTGCTTTTTAATATACCACTCACTATGTATTCTAATTCCGTTTCTTTAACAACAATCAGGTATTGATAGAAGCTGTTGAAAACCATATGCCTCAGGCAATCGTTATTGATGAAATTGGAACTAAGCTAGAGGCTATGGCTGCTAGCACCATTGCACAGCGGGGAATACAACTTGTTGCCACTGCCCATGGAGTAACAATAGAGAACCTGATCATGAATCCATCACTGGAGATGCTTGTTGGGGGAATACAGGTAAGGACATGTTTAAAATTTGCCAAAATATTGTCCTTTCAAACTGCAGGAACAATGAATTGTATCTCGTTCAAAGCGACGAAACCAATGACAATCGATATCTGTAACTTCGTAATCTATGAACATGCTCAATTATTTGTCCTAAGTATCTTTTCAAAACTGGATTAACTCAGGTATGATGGATAAGTCATTGTGTTGTTGTTGTGTTGTTGTTTCTTCTCTCTTTAGGACAGCATCTCCTTTAAGGACAGCATCTCCTTTAAGGACAGCATCTTGACTCCTTTAAGGACAGCATCTTGACTCCTTTAAGGACAGCATCTCCTTTAAGGACAGCATCTCCTTTAAGGACAGCATCTTAGACTAGCTTTAGGACAGCTTTAGACTAGCATCTAGGACTAGCATCTTGGCATATGCTTGGCTGGTTAGCGGCCTATAAATTTGTATCCCCAACCCCTCAGGTTGGTATGGCATTTGTGCAAGAAATAAACAAGAAAATTTGCCCCATTCCCAGAGTGTCATCCTCTCAATGAGAGTAAGGATCTTGCTATCACCAACAAAGACTCAAATGAGTAACAAGTGGTATCGAGCCATACTATCCTCAGAGCTTTGAGCATCTCCTCGCTCATCTCCTTCTCCACCTCGCAAAGAAGACTCACCCCGAGCAAAGCAGCAGCCCATTGCCCCCCCGCTCACTCCTCCGGAGACGGCAAGAACTGTCGGCGCGCACCTCCTCCACGCAACAGCCCCTAGTAGCGCGCCATGTCCGCAGGCGCCTCGGCCTTCGGCCGCCTCGAGCACGCGGCGTCGTGACGGCCGAAGCTTCGCCGCAGAGCAGCAGCGAAGAAGCGGCGGCGAGACGGCGCGCGCGAAAGGGCGTCAAAGGCGGCGGGTATGGCGAGCCGGCAGCAGCGGAGCGAGGCGGAAGCGGCGGCGGCGGCAGATGCAGCGCGCGGCGCGCAGCGAGGTCAAGGCTCATGCGCAAAGAACGGCGGCTCCATCTTCGCGATGACGGCGCGACGAGGATCTTGAGCGGCGAGAGGAGGCGCGCGCGGCGCGAGTGGCGCGATGGCGGCGCGCGACGCCACGCAGCGCGCGCGGCCAGACAGACGCGAACGCGCGGTGGCGCCTCGAGGAGGCGCGCCACGACGGTCGCGTGACGGGTTGATTTCGAGAGCGCGGCCTTCACAGCGACGCGCTCTCTCTGCCGGTTGATCGTGGTCACCACGAGTACCGTGCCGTCGTCGAGGACGCCGGCCGGCGGCGGCGTGGCCTACCCTCACCAAGACCAACTACGTCGAGCGGGCGCGGTGATGAGGTAAAGCTCGGTGCGCGGCATATGTGGGATGCACCGACACGGGCGACGCCGACTACGACCGGATCGACGGCGCGCTGGATGCTCTCATCGCCGCAGCCCCGCCGAGATGCGCTTCGCTTACCAACAAGCGGTCGCCAAAGAGGCTTGGGACGCCATCGCCGCAAAGACGCATCGGCAGCCGACCGCGCCCGCAAGTCTACATTGCGTGCACTACGCAAGGAGTGGGAGAACGCCTTCAAGCGGTGAGGACGTTGATGATTTTGCTCTCGTCTCAACACTCGCTGCGAAGTTAGTGCAGTTCGGCGACGACACCTACGGCGAGGAGAGAGCGTGGAGAAGCTCTTCCGCCGCGTCCCGAGAAGTACAAGCGGATGGCTCGCTCGATCGAGTCTCGCTGGACCTCTCGCGATGACGATCGAGGAGGCGCTGGTCGCCTCAAGGTCGTTGACAACGATGAGCCACAACGTCTCTCGGGACCCGTCACCATTGGCGGAAGCTCCTCCTCGCTCGGGAGCAGCTGGTCGCCGGCCAAGGTGACAGAAGAAGGAGCCTTCTTCCACGACAGCGCCACAAGCGTGGCAAGCGCGCAAGCCACGCAAAGACGCCGAGCGGGCGCGAGGGCGTCTGAGGGTGATGACCGTGGAGGCGCCAGCATGGCGCTGGCGGCAAGCAAAAGGCGCACGAGACGACTCTTGCCACAATCGCGGCAAGCTTGGTCATTGGGCGATTGTCGGCACCACGACGTGGCGAGCCCATGTCGCGCAGCGGAGGAGCGGCCGGCTCGTTCATTGCTCATGCGAGCACCGAACTATCTCCAGCGCACCGCCGCGATGGCTCTCCTCCACCTTGACGAGCCAAAAGCACATGCCCTCCCGGCCACGGCTCAAACGCGACAAGATCGACGGGTGGTGCCTCGACACCGCGCCACCCATCACATGACCGGTCGACGGAGCTCTTCGCCGAAGTTTGACTCTAGCGTCCGAGGCTCCGTCAAGTTTGGGGCGCCCGCGTGGAAATCAAGGGCGTCGGCTCGTCATCTTCACCACCGTGTCCGCGAGCACAGCCGCCACCGGCGTCTACTACATCCCCGACCTGCGGAACTCCATCATCGGCTTGGGACACCGGATGAGAACGGCTCGCGTGTCGAGATAGAGCACGGTGCCGCGGTTTGGGATCTTCGCGCGCCTTCTTGCCAAGGTAACGAGAGGCGCAAATCGACTTTACATTCTTCACGTGCAGTGGCACAACCCCTTTGTCTCCGCGTCGGACGACGAGGCGTGGCGATGGCACGAGCGCTTTGGGCACCTTCACCGAGGCCCCGGCGGCTCGGTGCTACGGAAATGGTGCGAGGCTGCCGTGCCTTGACCATGTGGAGCGATTCTGCGGCGTCTGCGTGTTGACGGCGCAGGCGACTCCTTTCCTCGGCGGGCGAGTTTAGAGCCAAGGAGAGGCTCGAGCTCGTGCACGGGGACTTGTGTGGCCGTGACACCGCCACACCGGGAGGGCGACGCTACTTCCTGCCGCTTGTCGACGACCTCTCCGCTACATGTGGGTGATGGTCCTCGGCAGCAAGGAGAGGCTGCGGACGCCATCAGCGCACGCAGTCGCCGTGGAGGCGAGCGCGCCGCAAGTCGCACGTCTTTGCGCGACAGAACAACGGCGCGAATTCACGGCGGGTGACCGCGTCGTCTTTGCCGATAAGGGCATTCGCGCCACTACTCCGCTACCGTCGGCCCGCAGCGAACGGCGTCGTCGAGCGGCGCAACCAGGCGGTTGTGGGGATGGCTCGCTCTCTCCTCAGCGAGGGGATGCCGCTATCTTACGGGAGAGGCGGTGGTGACGGCCGTCTACATCCTCAACCGCCGCCTACCAAGGCGCTCGGCAGCGACGCCGCCGTGGGCTTGGCACGAGCGCAAGCCGCGGTCTCCCACTTGCGGTCTTGGCTCCTCGCGTTCGCCAAGGAGCTTGGCCACATCGGTAAGCTCGACGGCGGGAGCACTCGAGTGTTCATCGGCTACGCGAGGCTCGAAGGCCTACCGCATCCTCGACCGTCACGCCAAGCGTCCCGCATCTCGCGTGGCGTTGTGTTCGACGGCGGCGGGCGTGGGGACAAGGCGGTGGGCGACGGTTCGACTTCAACTCTTAGGGACTTTGTTGTCGACTCGCCCACTTCGAGAGAGCGGGAGCTAGCGGCTCGTCTTCACCAAGCTCGCCACTCGACACCTTGCTCGCCACCACTCGGCGAGTGCTCCACCACCCGGCACGGCCACGCCCCACTCTCCCGCACCGGCCACACCACCGGATCGACCCCAACAGCCTTCATCCACGACGAGCGGCGCATGGTGGAGTTCGCTACTCGTCTCACGACGAGGACCGCGTCGACGCCTACCACGACGGCGAGCCTCTGCGCTACCGTCACGTGGGCGACCTCCTCGCGGCAATGGCCCTCGAATCGGCGCGGCGCGACTCGCGGCGGAGCCGCACCTCGCACAGACGACGGCGAGCCTCGTTCCGTCGCCGAGGCGAGAAAGACGCGGCATGGCGTGCCGCGATGCGAGAGAGATGGACGCCGTCAGCGGAACCGACGTGGGGCGGCGGATCTTCCCGCCGGCCACCGCGCGATCACCCTTAAGTGGGTGTTCAAGGCGAAGCGGGATGGCCGGCGCCATCGTCAAGCACAAGGCTCGCTTGGTGGCACGAGGCTTCGTGCGGCAGAGGGGGTCGACCGATGATGCCTTCGCACCCGCCGCGCGCATGGAGTCCGCTCGTCTACTCCTCGCACTTGCGGCCCGGGAGGATTGGCGCGTCCATCACATGGACGTTAAGTCCGCCTTCCTCAACGGCGACTTGAAGGAGGAAGCCTCGTCGTCGGCGCGGGATTCGTCATCCCCAAGCAGGAGGCAAGGTTCTCCGCCACGCAAGGCCCTCTGCGGCTTGCGGCGAGCACCACGAGCCCGAACGCTAAGCCGACTCCACTCTCAAGCAAATGGGGTTCCAGCAGAGCGCACACGGCTGCGGTCTCACCGGCGGGGCAAAGCGGCAACGCCTGGCGCGGGGCGTCGTCGCCGACACTGGTGATCACCGGCTCCAAGGAGGCCGAGGTCGAGGCGTTCAAGGCGAAATGAAGACCGTCTTCCGATGGCGACTTGGGGCTCCTCTCCTTCTATCCGGGATCGAGGTCCACCAGACAGCTCCGTATCTCCCTTCGCCGACCGCCACGCCAAGCGCACCGCCGAAGTGGGCGGGCTCACCGATCGCAACCCACCCACACTCCTGGAGGAGAGGCAAGCCGAGTCGTGAGAGCACGGCGGAGAGGTGGGCGCGACGCAAGACGGCGCATTGTGGGCGCCTTCGCTACCTCGTCCACACGCGTCCGATTTGGCGTTCGCGCGCCGCTCGTCCGATCGGTTCATGCGGCACCGACGACGAGCATCGGCAGCCGTGAAGAGGATCCTCCGCTACGTTGCGGGCACCTTCGACCACGGCTTGCACTACCCGAGGTGTCCCGCCACAAGACACTTCATCGGGTACAATGACAATGACCACGCAGCGACATCGACACCAAAGAAGAGCACAAGCGGATTCTCTTCTTCCTCGGCAAGTGCCTCGTTAGTCGGCGATCGATCAAGCGGCGGTGGTGGCCTGTCGGTGTGAGGCCGAGTACATAGCGGCGTCCACCGCTCGACTCAGCGCTGCTCGCTCGCTCGGCGCGGTGATCTCTCGGCAAAGACATCGGCGGTGGCGCTCGGGGTGGGCAAGAAGTCCGCCTGCTCGCAAAGAACCCGTTTTCCACGAACGAGCAAGCACATCCGGTGAAGTACCACTTCATCCGAGGTCGCTTGGATGAAGGCGACATCAAGGCGAGCTACATCAACACCACGGATCGCCTTGCGGACACGCTTTCACCAAGCCTCTTGGGAGGGTCAAATTCCTCGAGCTCGCTCTAGGGTCGGGTGGTTCAACTTTTCCACAAGACGACGCACAAGACTTAGGGGAGAGTGATGGATAAGTCATTGTGTTGTTGTTGTGTTGTTGTTTCTTCTCTCTTTAGGACAGATCTCCTTTAAGGACAAAGATCTCCTTTAAGGACAAGATCTTGACTCCTTTAAGGACAAGATCTCCTTTAAGGACAACATCTTGACTCCTTTAAGGACAAGATCTCCTTTAAGGACAAAGATCTCCTTTAAGGACAGCATCTTAGACTAGCTTTAGGACAGCTTTAGACTAGCATCTAGGACTAGCATCTTGGCATATGCTTGGTGGTTAGCGGCCTATAAATTTGTATCCCCAACCCTCAAAGTTGGTATGGCATTTGTGCAAGAAATAAACAAGAAAATTTGCCCCATTCCCAGAGTGTCATCCTCTCAATGAGAGTAAGGATCTTGCTATCACCAACAGCAAGACTCCAGCGAGTAACAAGGTATACAGTGTTCCTTCTGTTCATTTGACCATTTTTTAAGTAATTGTTCATCTGACTATGAAAAAATGTCTCATCTCATATTCAAGATAATCACATTACAAGCATAACCATTGGGTTGTTGCCTGTCCTAAGATCCAAAGTCCTCAACTCAGCCTTGTAGCCACTTCCAAGTTGAAATATAAGACATGAATACATAGCAAGATTCTGATGTTGATCAGAATTTTCCTACACGCTTGACGACAAGGGTGGTTTTCAAGCACAGTCCCCAACTGTAGATAATGGAAGAAGTAACAAAATCTTAAGAAAGCACTTCTATAAATTGGCGGCATCATAGAGGAAAAATATGGGCTGGACATCATAGATACTTTTATAGAGATAGAGTGAAACTTCAGATATGTCCCTTGTTGTCGTTGACATGTACAGAAAATGTCCCTGGATCTACTTTCTGTTGCATATTGGTGACAACATCTTTTATTATTCTTTCCAACCTATCATGATTGTCTCTACTAGTCCCAAAAACACTGGTCGGCACTAATTGCAGGCTTAAAATATATTTTGTGGACAATATCTGGTTTGTCCCATAAGAATGAGGCCTTGTATTCCTAAAGGGCCTGTTATCTATGTGCAATATGCAAAGAGACCCCTAGAGTATACACATATCTAACACCCCCTTCAAACTTATGGTGAATCAACCAATACTGAGTTTGGAGAGGTAGAACTGATGCTGAGCTCTAGTCTGTGCCTTGGTGAAGAAATCTGCTAACTAAAACTCCGAGAGCACATACTGAAGATCAATAACTTTGTCTTACACCTGTGATCACATGTTTGAAGCATCCACTCCAATGCGCTTAGTGAACTTATGCTTCACGGGATCTCAAGCAATGCTGATCATGCCAGTACTATCTGATAAAAGAGGAGTCGGTGCAGGAGTAGAAATACCGAAATCCTCAAGTAGCCACCGAAGTTAGGTGATCTCAGCTATCAACGACGCCATGACTCTTAACTCAGCTTCAGCGCTCGAACGGGAAAAGGCAATCTGCTTCTTGGTCTTCCAGGCAATCAAAGAGGACCAAGAAAAACATAATAGGCAGAAAAAGACCAGTGATCAGAAAGATCACTAGCCCAGGTCGCATCAGAGTATGCCTGAAGCTGGAAAGAACTAGAGCGAGGAAAGAAAAGGTGACGAGTGATGGTCCTGTGAAGGTATCGCAGAACACGAAGAAGGTGACTGTAGTGGAGCTAAGTGGGAGCAGAGACGAACTAACTCAGGATGTGAACTGGGTGAGAAATATCAGGACGAGTGATGCCAAAGTAAACAAGGCTCCTAATAAGATGACGGTAGCGAGTGGGATCTTCAAGAGGCTCACCATCGGTAGACCGAAGGTGAGCACCAAGCTCCATAGGAGTATCCACCACACGCTGATAAGTGAGACAAGCGCGAGTAAGGATATCCTGAATGTAATGCTCCTGGGAGAGATAGTAGCCCTCAGGCGTAGAAGTGATCTCAATCACAAGAAAATAATGAAGATGACCTAAATCAGACATCAAGAACTGCTCACAGAAACGCTCCTTCACAAAGGCAATATATTGAGAATCATCACTAGTAATGATCATATCATCGACATATAGAAGGAGGAGCGTCCGACCCTGAGGAGAGGTGTGAACAAAGGGGACAGGGTTGTGATCACTGGCGGAGAAGCCAACTGTAGTGACGACAGAGAAGAACTGGGCAAACCATGCACGAGGGACTTATTTTAACCCATAGAAGGAGCGACGAAGGCGACAGACCATACCATCAGGGATAGAATACCCAGAGAGCGGCTGCATGTAGACCTCCTCACGCAGCTCGCCATTGAGAAAGGCATTCTTGATGTCCAACTAAGAGATAGGCCACTGTTGAACAGCAGCCACATCAAGGAGAGTGCGAACAGTGGTCATGTGAGCGACAGGAGCAAAGGTTTCATCGTAGTCATAACCATGCTCTTGCTGAAAACCACGTGCCACAAGACGAGCTTTGTGGCACTAAAGATAACCATCAGAGCGGGTCTTGATCTTGTATACCCACTTGCACATGATGGGAGTGATATGTGCAGGTAAGAGTACAAGATCTCAAGTGCCAGTACGCTCCAAAGCAGCAATCTCCTCAGATATCGTGAGCTACTACTCAGGGTGAGCAGCAACTTCGCGATAAGTTAGAGGCTCAAAAGAGGCAACGGCTACAAAGCCATAGCGCTCAGGCTTTCTAATAGTGTGGCGATCATGAAGATCGCATCTGGGAGGAGAGGGTGCAGTAGGACCCGACAAGGACAGAGAAGAAGAACTGGAAACAGAGCCCAACAAGGAGGGAGAGCCAGCTAGAGAGGGAGGAGGCCGAGGACAATGAGAGTAGTGTAGAGGAAAAGGTGAAACCTCAACAAGAGAGTGGGAAGGAACCTCTGATGGAGGTGAAAGAGGAGCAGCCAGAGGAGAGGGAGACGAAGGAGGTGGATGAGGCGAAGCAATAATGGAAGTAGGTGGAGAGTGAGGAAAAGTTAAAAAGGAGATCGACTCAACAAGAAAATCAGACCTGACTGTGGGAGAACGAGGGTAGTAATGTCGGGACTCGTCGAAAGTGACATCCCAAGAAATCCTCATCCGGCAAGCAATAGGGTCATAGCAGCGATAACTCTTATGCTCAAAACTGTAGTCAAGGAAAACACACTTAACTGCTCATGAGATGGAAGAAGGACGAAGTAGACAGCGAAACTTCGAAGGTGACTGTACTCTGGGGATCGACCAAAAAGACGCTCGACAGGAGTAGAACCTTGAAGGGCGGTGGAAGGTTGCACGCTGATAAGGAAATCAGCAGTGGAGACAGCCTCAGCCCAAAAGTGAGGGGGAACAGAAGAAGCATGCGTGAGAGTTCGAGCGGTCTCAAGTAAGTGACGATGCTTACGCTCAGAGACATCGTTCTAAGTGTGAGCACTAGGACAAGAGTATTGGGAAAGAGTGCCCTGTTCAGCGAGAAAACGACGGCAGGCGGCAGAGAGATACTCGCCAACAGAGTCAGCACGAAACACACGAATAGCCAAATTGAAACGAGTGCGAACCATAGTGGCGAAACTCTGATAAATAGAAAGAACCTGACTGTGAGAGGACATAAAATAGAGCCAAGTATGACGAGAATAATCATCAATAAAAGTCACATAATAACAATGACCCTCATTTGAAATGAAGAGAACCGGACCCCAAACATCAGAGTGTACAAGATCAAAAGGACGATCATAAATAGAGTCACTATAGGGATAGGGGAGCTGCAGCTGCTTGCCAAGCTTGCAACCCATACAATGTAAAGAGGTGTTCCCAGAAACAGACCCAAGAGCACCACGATCGATGAGTGACAAAAGACGTGATCCACAAAGATGACTGAGACGATGATGCCACTAAGCGAAGGAGGTAGTGGATGACGCAGCAAGACCAGAGGGAGTGGCAGCGGCTGATTGGCTGGTGGAGACAGTGGAAGGCAGATGAAGCCAGTCTAGCTCTCAAAGACGATGTGAATCACGACGGTGAGGGCCAGTACCAAGCAGAGTCCCTATGCGGCGATCCTGAACAGAACAAGAGTCAGATTCAAGGACAACACGACAGTCGTGATCAGTGATCTGACCAGCTGACATAAGCTGCATAGTAAGTTGAGAAACATAAGAGACTACAGGAAAATGAAAGAAAGAGGTTGAAAGCATGCCTCGACCTACAATAGACAGAGAGGTACCATCTGCAGTTTGAACAGTAGAAGGAAAGACTGTGGGCTATATGGAAGTGAGGTGTGTGAAATCTGGCGTCATGTGAAAAGAAGCACTAGAATCTAAGATCCACGGAGATAAGATACCTAACGAGGGAGGAGGTGGAGCCGTGGAAGATTGCTGAGAAGCAAGAGCCAGACGAGCTGAACCCGAAGAGGCTGAGGATGAGCCGACACTAAGGCGCTGGAGAAGTAGGAGTAGCTGTTGTGTGGCATCACCGGAGGAGCCCTAGCAAGAGGCACCAAATCTTTGGAGGGGGGAACCGCGAGAGTTATTATAGGGCGTCCACCCGACGACCACAGGTCCTCCTGCGCTTGTAGCAATCCTGATACCTGTGACTATCACGCTGGTAGTAGGTGCAGTAAAGACTCATAGTAGAAGCAGTAGCTATAGGGGTGCTGGGAGCTGGGGAAGGGATCTCGGCCGGTGCTGAAGAAACAGGCGCTGAGGCTGACAAGACAACATGCATCTAAGCCACGCCACGGAGATGAGTCTCCTCAGCACGCACAGCCGTGAGAGCCTCCGCTAAGCTCGGGCGCGGGTGACGAGTCAGGAGCTGAGCCCGCACAATCTCGAATTCGGGCCAAAGACGCATCAGGAAGTTGTAGAGACGATGAGTCCCTTGGTGAGCACAAAGCCGCACACAGCAGGGACAGGTTCAACAAACATCCGGTCCCAGAGAGTTAAGCTGACGCCACACCTCAGACATCTGCTGATAGAAGTCATCGATGGTGGCATCAAGCTGTTGAAGGGAATGTGCCCGGTGCACGACTGAGAGATACATAGCATCATTTGTTAGCTGATAGTAAGCTTGGAGGCGCTCTTACATAAGCTATGTCGTCGGCTGCTCCATCATATCCATGGAGATAGCCATTGTCATGCTACCTCCTAGGATGGCAGTAGCATGAGTTTCATCCTCCTGCCACCACTCGTAGGCGTGCATGGCAGACTGATAGAGCTCTAGGGCCTCTTCCAATGCAACATTAGCCTCATCCTGAGCCACTTGATCCGCATCAACAGGGAGAGCGGGGTGGATGGGCGGTGTAGGACGAGGCGGGTAGGGGTGCTCGCCAGTGAGATGACCCCACAGACGTTGGCTGTTGAGGAGAATTCTCAAGTGAACCGCCAACTCCCAGAAGTTCATACCGTCAAAACGAACAGCGGGGAGCGGAATGGCGAAGGAGACGCCTATGGTCGCCATCCAGAGCAAATCAGACCTTTTTCCTTTTTTTGTGGCAGCAGCCGGTGGTGGTGGTGGCCGGCGGCAGCAGCGGGCAAAGCTAACTGGGGTGGAGGCGGCCTAGGCTGGAGCCGACCGGGGTGTTGGAGGCGGCCTAGGGCGGGAGCCAGCTGGGGCTAGTCGGAGTAGGCAACATCGGCCAACGGGTGGTCACCGGCGTGGGAGGCGATGGCGCTGAGGAGGAGCGGCGTGAGCGGGCACGAGCACACGTGGGCGGCGCTGGGAGCAGGCGCATGCGGGCAACGGTAGCCAAACCGGTTGGATCCGAGGCGGTGGTGACAGGATCCAGCGCCACCTAGAGAGGGGAGCCGGCAGCGGCGGGTTGGAGGCCGGCTCGGGGACGCGGGCGAGCGGGAGAAGTGAGGAGAGAGGGAGAGGGCGGTTCGATGGCGGCGACCAGCTAAACCCTAACTTTAACCTAGCTCTGATACCATATAAGAATGAGGTTTTATATTCCCCAAAGGGTCCAACAGGCCAATATATATCCATGTACAACATGCAAAAAGTCCCTTAGACTATACACATATCTAACATGTTTATACTCCATCCTACTACTAAGTAGGTTTATGAATTTTTGTTTGGTATAGTTTGCTTGCTTAAGGGTGCTCTAATGCTTTCCAAATTACAATGGAACACAGACCCCTAAAGGTTACTGTCAATAATGGTGCTAATCAGCAACTAACTGTGATAGCAGCTGTGCAGCTTTCTTATAAGAAGGCATAGAAGCACTATATTTTTCTTGATGTCTTTTTCTCATTCCATAGTTTTTATTTTTGTTGATGACTATTGTTACAATATGTTCCATTGTTTGTCTGAAAGAGCGTTACTCTTGGTGATGAAGAAGCTAACCGCAGAGGGGTCCAAAAAACTGTCCTAGAACGAAAGGGCCCATCAACATTTACATGTGCTGCAGAGATTATCTCGAAAACTGAATTGCGTGTCCATCGTAGTTTGGAAGAGACAGTAGATGCTCTGCTTGCAGGTTCTCACTGATTATGCTATTAATAGTTGCATCCATTTAAATTTTATTATACAGTATGTGATATTAAACGTGTAACTTCGATGACAATAAGATAAGTCTTTTTTATGTTGATGCAGGTAGACTGCCTAATGTTGAAGTTCGTAAGTTAGGTTCAAAGGGGTCAGTGCTGGAAGTTTCTGTGCAAAAGGAACCATTGCGCCGTGATCCTTATGAAGATGCTGCTCCGTTTGAGGATGATTCTCTGAGGAAGGCCAGAAGAAGTTTGGACTCTGCATTTAATTTTGATTGTGCTGGTGTACATATAGAGGGATCAAACGAAGATGAGGCAAGCTTCAATCTATATGCTTATGGGGTATGAGTTTCTTCAGTAGTTCGTTTCTTTGATGTTCCAACTCTTTATGAACATTGCTTCAGCAGTTCTCTCTCCTTTTCTTTGATAGTTCCAGCATGCCATTTTCTTTGCATAAATGCATCGTTTGATATGAGCATAAATTGTTGTTGGCTATGTATAGGAGAACTTCTAGAGTATTATATATACCGTTGGAGTATTTCAAGCTTGTTGTCGATCATCCATGAACCAAACAATAAACATCATTTGCACAATGCATAAAACCTTGATTACTTGTTTGGGAGTGTATCTGCGGCTGCTATAGCGCAGGGTGGTTTTGTGTGTGTGTGTGTGGGGCGGTATTTTGCATCTACTTTGGGTTTTCTGGGAGTAAATCACACTGTTCCAGCGGTTATGCTTGCCTTCCCAAGTTGTAATTCGTTTTTCTGGTTGGTACACATTAATGATAAATGGTCATTCCATAACTTGTCTTGTTTGTATGGATACCCCCTGGCTCCTGTCACTGCAACAAGGCAGTGGTATTAATTGGTGGTTACTGTATTTCGCTTACTGTCAATTCCTTGTTTACATCCCTTGGTAAATTTTTAGTACTTAGTTTGTAACCTATTGGATAGGCTGTTCTAGATATCCGAGTCGACTGCCTTGCAAGCCATTAAACAACTGGAGTTGGAGGACGTTGTTACTTTAACTTATAACATCAGTGAAGCTGATGCAGTGATTGCATTGCAATCGAAGCTCAAGAAGAATACCCAGATTCAGTCTGTGGTGAAGTCTCAAGATATTCCAGTTTTTTTCGCAAAGGTCTGCATGTGCACTGTTAATTTTCAAGGCACTGTTAATTGTTGATGCGCCAGACTCATTTTATGTCTGCTCACGTTCTTCGTAGACAAACTCCCTGGTGCAAATCACTAGGACACTTCGCGCCCTTGTTGATGATCACATGGATGGGTTGATGGATTTTGAAGATAAGGAAGAAGTCAGATCATCCGAGGAAACCGATGCTCTCGAGGTACCATTATCATTCCTGTTGCCTTCACTAAAAGCAGTGTAAACGTTTATTGAATACACTCTTCTTGAACATAGCGATTGTTTCTTGATGTCAGGAAGCAAGATTGGCGATTGAGCAAGCAGTGATCCCAAAAGGGGAGAGCGTGCAACTACTACCCAGACCATCAAATATCATTTCTTCCCAAGTGGATCTAATTGAAAGTTTCAAGCTCAGGTGGGAAGTTACAGGCCAGGATCCGAACGCATACCTGAGAATTCTTCCGCAGTTCACAGATATCGAAGATGCTACGGCTGTCGAGCAAGAAACTACAACTGTGCCCACAGATTCAGACAGTTCCGATGACATGGACCACACCCAGAATGGTGTCAGCAGGCTACCTTTCCTCCCAGAGTAGCATCTTCGTAGTTTTTAGGTCTTTTCTGTGTTGCTGTACCTAGCTGTGCATCCCATTCTTTTTTGCAACCCTTCGCTGTTATTGACACCCCGGTAATTTTCATCAGAAAGCACCTCTATTTACAAAGGTTAGATTAGTAGACAGATCGATAGTGCTGCTCTACGCATACAGAACAGAATCGGTTCCAACTCAGAAGTCAGAGAACCTGACAACGTTCGGATCATTGGCTACACTTGTTAATGTAAAGATGTAAACTGACGCAGCATGCACGCACGACACCTTCTGCTTCACCTCTTGTCTTCAACCAAAGTGCACGCCCCAATACGTGCAAGACAATAGACGTATGTATTCTCCATGCTCCATCTAATACATGTATGCCATTATTAATCTGTATTCGCCCATTTTAATTTCCCTTCTGGTTCTAGCATTAGAATAGATGCACTTGTCTCCTGGCTGCATCCAGGCGTTGGTGTCTGCCCCCACCATCGCAAGAACGGTGAGCTAGCTTCTCCCTTGACGCCGCATCTGGCGATCTGGCTGGTCGTCTCCCTCGAGAGTCGTCGAAGCCCGTACGATCCATCGCGCGTGCATCGATGTGGTGGACGGCCTATCACAAAAGCTGCCAATGGCCGGGCAAGTTCGTGGCCGCACAGCCATGGGGTTTGGCCGCCATTGGTGCCGGTTGTTAAGCAAAGAGAAGCTAGCTAGGGCCACGCCGCACAAAGGCCTCTCAACCTCGCGTCCATTGCTCCGGCCTACGTATAGAATGTACCAGTGGAAAGTGACAGGGAGCGCCTTAAGCGATCATGGAGCGGGGAGGGCACTGCACGGACGAATGGAGTAAGAAAAAGCTTGAAAGGAAGGACAGGCCAACTAGCTAACCGTACGTGTATTACTGTACTCCCCTACATCTCTAGGTTGGTTGGCAACGTTCCTGCCTTTAGGTAGTCTCATAGATGTACTTCTTTTGCAAAGGGAGCTCTCAAAGAATCTTGATCTGTGATTCGGATTCTGATATGCAGATGCATGGAAGGATGGCTTGTGGGAGAAGAGGGCATTGCACGAATGAATGATGAAAGAAAAACTCGGAAGGAACAAGAGGCCAAACTAGCTAGGCGCCGTATGTGTACTATTGTACTCACCTACATGTCTAGGTTGGTTAGTAATGCTGTGTGTACTATTGTACTCACCTACATGTCTAGGTTGGTTAGTAATGCTAGCTTCTGCCTTTGGATTAGTCCCGTAGATGTACTTTTGCAAAGCGAGCTCTTGAAAAAATTGTTGATTTGTGATCCGCTAAGAAGCACCGATACGCCTGGGAGCCATCATTCTCAACTTGGTAATTAATATAGTTGACAGTGGACACGTACGCGGATAACTCTGCCTTATCAGTTGACTACTGGTTGTGTAGAGCAGAGTAGGACGTACAAAGTTCATGTGGCGACGAGAAGCAAGATCCGGCTCAAGATTACGGCGCTCGTTAATTTGTGTGAGGTGATCTGGCGCGAGGTCCTTTTGACGGATTGCTCATATCATGCGACAATCGACTGACATATACGCGACCTCACCATGACGGTTTTCGACGCTTAGAACGAATGTCGAACGCCCTAGATCATGTTGACTTGTTCAGAACTTCGGACAAAGACCAGTCACCATGCACTAAAACATGCGACTTTTCCCCCCTGAATATCCATCTGATGAGGCCATGCGTGTTTATGTGCAACATGCAATAAATTAGAGCTGCATTGCGCTGTCCCAGAGACGAAAGTTGGGCCGTTTTCGTGAGATCATCATTATGTATGGCAGTGCGGCTCAGTGGTACCTCCACCACTGCATGTGGCAACGGCAAACCCCGCTCGATCGCGCGCCTATAAATACTAACGGTGCCGTGCAACTACCGAACTCACCACCGTACAGATCTAGCTGCAGAGATCATATATCCTTGGGTTTCACGTACGACGTCGAGGACGAGGCAGAAGCGGGAAGCTACGAAGGTACTTCAATTCTCATCTCATGGCGTCCTGCTCGAACACACTGAAGAAGCTGCTGGCGTGCGCCGTGCTCCTCCTCCTCCTGTCCGCCGTCTCGCGCTGCGAGCCAGATCGCCTGCAGGTGCTGGCCGGCAGGAGAATGCTGGTCGCCTCCGGGAGCAATGTCGTCATCTCACCGGCGGCGACTGCCGGGAGTAGTGTGCCGCCATCGATAGCGGCAGCGGCGGCGGCCGATATGCCGCACCCTGACTCTGAGTCGAAGAGGTCGAGCCCCGGCGGGCCGGACCCTCAGCACCACTAATTAACCTTGTTGTAACCGTGAGTTTTGTGGTTCGTGGTGTACGCAAGCAAATAAATGGCAATCTCTACCACTGCGGCAACTTTGCGAGGCTCGCATACCGTAACACCACCCCGGGGCAAAAACAGTCATATATGTATCATGTATGGGTTAATAAACTGAAGCTACCAATGGAGCTGTACATACTGGCGCTACATTGTTTTTGGGAGTACAAAGAAGACGTACACAACTCACGTACCCTACACTCACACCACACTGTACACGTCTTCTATATACGCTAGAAGATTAATCAGAGATCCCAAGATCTCCGAAGCGTGGATACATGCTATATATCCTCACTTAACATGCACGTGTGTGTATCCATATAAATTATTAGTGAGCACACATGTCGACTCAAGGTCGACGAGAGGGTAGAATGCATATCAGCGTGTCTATAATAGTTTGTCTGTAAGTTATTTATAATGAATTATCTGTAAAATATAGACAATATTGATACAATAGCACGTAAGTTGTCTATAGCATGCTATTTTCTCGCGTTTCGACCGTCTATAGAATTACAGTCAACCTCATTGTCTCTTCTCTTTCTCTTTCATCCATCTCAGCAAAATTTATATATGACATCTTTTACAAATAGCTTATGTCACTCTATTATACATGCCCTAAGAGGAGAAACATCCTGTCTGACTATATAACCAGAGAAACACTATTGTCTTCCTTGTTCCACCGTGCTGTTCTGCCTTGTCTTCCTTGTTATACTGCGTCGTGCCACCCGGTTACTCCGTTCTTGTGTCGGTGTGCATCGTCACAGAGAGCAGTGTCTCTGAAGCCATATGCTTTTTTTGGTCCTACACAAGGAGGGGGGGATTAGGTTTTTGGGAAGCCGCATCGCGTGGCTGCTCACTGCTTCCGGTCTTCGCTGGTCGCGCGCCTTTCTCGGCTATGTTCCAGGTCTTTCTCGATGGTTCGATCAATTGTATTGCAAGCGTTATCCATTATCTTCTGCCCTAGGCCTGCCTGCCGGTGCTGGGCCTAACCAGCGTGACGGCCCACGTACATGTCGCAGGCTCTCAACCTCGAATGAATGAAGAAAGAAAAACTCGGAAGGAAGAAGAGGCCAACTAGCTAACCGTATGTGTACTATTGTACTCACCTACATGTCTAGGTTGGTTAGTAATGCTATGCGTACTATTGTACTCACCTACATGTCTAGGTTGGTTAGTAATGCTAGCTTCTGCCTTTGGATTAGTCCTGTAGATGTACTTTTGCAAAGCGAGCTCTTAAAAAAAAATTGTTGATTTGTGATCCGCTAAGAAGCACCGATACGCATGGGAGCCATCATTCCCATAAGCAATACATATCCGATACAGCAATACGGCACGATATGGTATCGGAATGCATCGACATAATTTAATTTTTAAAATAAATAAAACTAATCGCGATACCCCACCGATACTTTGCCATACTTGTTGGCTCAAAACCATTCAAAGAAAGATCCCATTACCAGCCTGACCCATTTAAAATCCCAGCGCCTAACTAACCCTAAACCTATCCGATTCGCTACCCCCGCTGGCCCCTTGCCCTCTACATCTTCCTTCTCGTCCTACCCTTCATTGGTCGGCTCTCCCCGTCCAACCCTAGCTCGGCGGCCTGGTTGATTTTGTTGTCACCAGCCGCCTCATCTCTAGTGCCCTTCGGATCTTCGGCTCTGCCCTTCGTGGCTCCACGCCTCTGCCAATCCATCGGGTGCCCCGGCCCCCAGCCCCTCCGGCCTCTGTCCTCCGCCCCTTTGTCCGACATGGTGGTGGCGGCAGTGGCAGCTAGGCGGGTGGTGGCGAAGGTGTCCATGTCGGAGAAGAAGGTGGCCGCTGCCGGCAGCGAGGTGAAGGATGTGGTGGTGGTGGAGGTGGAAAAAACGCCATTGGAGGGATCCAAGAACTTCGAGGAGGAAACAGGGAGGGAATTGGAAGAAGAGTTGGAACCTGAGGAGAAGGAGAAGGAGGTAGTGTTGGATCAAGATCACATGCCTATTGATGACAAAGAAACTATAAAATCAACAGCTCTGCGTCAAGGCAAGAAAGAGTTCTTCTATTGTTGTTGTCAGATTCATTTCTTGATGAATCAATTTGTAATTTTGATCTTGATTTGGTGTCATATTGTAGGAGATGATCGATATCTTGAGCCATCGACAAAAAGTGAGGGCAAATTCAGCAAAATTTTCACTTTTTTCCTTGAGGAGTTATTTTTTTTGTCTTGTAATGGTATGATTATTTGTGTAAATGTAGGATGGATTAACCTGCGCCACGCCAGTGGAAGATGAGAGAGCGGCCAATCTAGAGCCGATGAAGCCTCCTCTAGGTAGAGTACCATTCTTTTTTAGTTCACTTCAATTTTGCACTTTCGTAGCCTCTCTACCTTTTATTTTTAAATACATATATACTTGCCGTATTGATATATCTTTATTTTTGGAAAATATTGTATCGTTCTATCCATAGCGTCATACTCATATCATGTATCGGGGTAACTTAGGTGAGTTTTGATAATGCAGATTGAAGGATGGTTTGTGGGAGCGTAGGGTTGGCGGCCTCTGTGCCAGGTTGCCACAATATTAATTAGTACCGATTAATATACTTTTCTGATTTGTTTCCGTGAGTCGTTGTGTGTGTGTATACCTTCTATAGCCACACGCACGGGATTAGTGGCCGCATAAGTGTAATATCATATGTAATCTCCTCGAAGAGTAAAACATCGTCGTAGCATGCCTGTGTTTTTTTCCCGATATACGTTTTTCGCGTTAAATTCATGTCTCTTGTTCCTTAATTATTTTTGTTATTTACCATGTATTTTCTACATAAAAAACTCTCTCAACTTGGTAATTAATATAGTTGACAGTGGACACGTACGCAGATAACTCTGCCTTATCAGTTGACTACTGGTTGTGTAGGCAGAGTAGGACGTACAAAGTTCATGTGGCAACGAGAAGCAAGATCCGGCTCAAGATTACGGCGCTCGTTAATTTGTGTGAGGTGATCTGGCGCGAGGTCCTTTTGACGGATTGCTCATATCATGCGACAATCGACTGACATATACGCGACCTCACCATGACGGTTTTCGACGCTTAGAACGAATGTCGAACGCCCTAGATCAGTCACCATGCACCCAAACATGCGACTTTTCCCCCCTGAATATCCATCTGATGAGGCCATGCGACTGTTTATGTGCAACATGCAATAAATTAGAGCTGCATTGCGCTGTCGAGACGAAAGTTGGGCCGTTTTCGTGAGATCATCATTATGTATGTATGGCAGTGCGGCACAGTGGTACCTCCACCACTGCATGCGGCAACCACCAGCTTCTGGCAACGGCAAACCGCGCTCGATCGCGCGCCTATAAATACTAACGGTGCCGTGCAACCACCGAACTCACCACCGTACAGATCTAGCTGCAGAGAGATCATATATCCTAGGGTTTCACGTACGACGTCGAGGACGAGGCAGAAGCGGGAAGCTACGAAGGTACTTCAATTCTCATCTCATGGCGTCCTGCTCGAACGCACCGAAGAAGCTGCTGGCGTGCGCCGTGCTCCTCCTCCTCCTGTCCGCCGTCTCGCGCTGCGAGCCAGATCGCCTGCAGGTGCTGGCCGGCAGGAGAATGCTGGTCGCCTCCGGGAGCAATGTCGTCATCTCACCGGCGGCGACTGCCGGGAGTAGTGTGCCGCCATCGATAGCGGCAGCGGCGGTGGCCGATATGCCGCACCCTGACTCTGAGTCGAAGAGGTCGAGCCCCGGCGGGCCGGACCCTCAGCACCACTAATTAACCTTGTTGTAATGGCAATGTCTACCATTGCTGCAACTTTGCGAGGCTCGCGTACCGTAACACCCCCCCCCCCGGGGGGGGGGGAAACAGTCATATATGTATCATGTATGGGTTAATAAACTGAAGCTACCAATGGAGCTGTACATACTGGCGCTACATTGTTTTTGGGAGTACAAAGAAGACACACAACTCACGTACCCTACACTCACACCACACTGTACACGTCTTCTATATACGCTAGAAGATTAATCAGAGATCCCAAGATCTCCGAAGCATGGATACACGCTATATATCCTCACTTAACATGCACGTGTGTGTATCCATATAAATTATTAGTGAGCACACATGTCGACTCAAGGTCGACAAGAGGGTAGAATGCATATCAGCGTGTCTATAATAGTTTGTCTGTAAGTTATTTATAATGAATTATCTGTAAAATATAGACAATATTGATACTGTTGGAAAGTGATCCGAATTCGGATCTGTGTCCGTGTAGGACTCTTGTCCTGTTTCCTTATTCTGTTTTCTTTCCATATGGGACTCTTTTTCCCGTGCTATATATACCCCAGTAGTCCATAGGCAAAAGCATCCCAAGAGAGTCTCTCCATTGTAATCTCTCCAAAATATAGTGATTTGCCTTCGAGCGCCCGTGGTTTTTTCCCGCAAGGGTTTTCCACGTAAAAATTCGTGTCTCTTGTCTCTTTTATTCTGTGCATTATTTGCAACAAGTGGTATCAGAGCAAGGAGTTTTAAAGCTCGAGAGAAAAAAAACAGATCTATTCTCGTCGAATCCGAGCGATAGCCTGATTTTTCTTCGCCTCGGAGTTGGAGTCGGTCTTCCACAGCGCAGATAAAATACTTCGGCGTGTCTTCGTCTATTCTCACGCAACAGCAACCACATCTTCTCGCCTCGATCGGTGGGCGACAGAAAAGGCAGCAGCGCCTAGTCTTATTCAGCCTCCTCGCCTCGGTCTACGCACAAGCCGGAAGCAGCGCGCATTGTCTTCTCGGGGTCAAGCTACTGCCATCTTCCATCGCTCAGGCCGAAGGGAGCAGAGGTAACGTGAAAAGCAAACTATCCATCCATCTTGACAGAGAAATCTCTCCCTGTGCTGTTTTGTGTCAGAGAAAAAAAAAAGGACTCTATTGCCTCCATGCAAAATTAAAAGCACTAGGAGAGAGAAGGAAGCATCACCAAAGCAACAACATCCGTGAAGATTTTTTCAACCAGCTGGGATCTTCTGTGGTTTTTTTTTTTTTTCTAAATCAAATCAAGCACTAGTCAACAATTTGCTTCCAACACTAGCCAACCTCACGTGAAGATCCACATGCCATATTGCCTCCAACACAGCAAAAGAAAAGAATAGGCATTGGTCATTTTTGGTGCAATTCTGGCACGGAAACCGAGGACAAAAAGAAAGGAACGAAGGGAAGTCCAGTGCTATCTTTTGATAGTTCTGTTATTATCTTTTGCAAATTTTGGTTCAGTACTATTGCTTGATATTTTTGCTATTATCTTCACAAAAATTTCTGGTATTCTTCTACATGGCTACTATGAAATATGATCTTCCGCTGTTGGACCGCGACACGAGATTTTCTCTATGGCAAGTCAAGATGCGGGCTGTTTTATCACAGCTTGATTTGGATGATGCTCTTTTGGGGATCGACAAGATGCCAGCGACACTGTCCGCAGATGAGAAGCAACGTAAAGATCGTAAGGCCTTATCCCAAATTCATCTTCATCTATCAAATAATATTTTACAGGAGGTTATGAAGGAGACATCCGCCGCCGCATTATGGCTGAAGCTGGAGCAGATCTGCATGACCAAGGATCTGACCAGTAAGTTGCATTTGAAGCAAAAGCTTTATTCACACAAGATGGCGGAGGGGGCCTCATTGTTGAACCACCTGACAACTTTCAAGGAAGTTGTTTCTGACCTCGAGTCTATGGAGGTAAAATATGATGATGAAGATTTGGGTCTTATTTTGTTATGCTCTCTGCCTAGTTCATACTCTACTTTTAGAGATACTATTCTATATAGTCGAGATACTCTTACTCTCAGTGAAGTTTATGAAGCTCTGCATGCTAAAGAAAAGATGAAACTTATGGTTCCCGGTGGGAGTTCAAGCACGCATGCGAAAGGTTTGTCTGCTCATGGCGTGAGCAATATGAGAAGAGTTCATACGACAATTCAAGAGGCGAAGCAAAAGTAAATTCAGAGGCGATCTAAATCCAGAACAGAAGTCATGCGGTATTGCAAGAAGGATGGACATGACATATCCGAGTGCTGGAAGTTGCAGAATAAGGAGAAGAGAAATAATAATTTCAAGAAAGATCAACAAGAGGATGAAGCTAGAGCCACCGTTGTCACCAAAGAAGGTTCTGATGGAGATGTTCTCGTTGCCTTTGCCGGTAATTGCAAAACCGACGATGAATGGATTCTTGATTCACCGCACTTTCCACATGAGCCCGAACCGTGAGTGGTTCGTTACCTATGAAGTTACGCCAAGTGGATCTGTGTTGATGGGTGATAATACACCATGCAAGGTTGCAGGCATTGGTTCTATCCAGATCAAGATGTTTGATGGCACCATCAGGACTTTGTCAGATGTTCGTCATATTCCAGATTTAAAGAGAAATCTTATCTCATTGAGTACTCTTGATGCTAAAGGGTACAACTATTCCGGTGGAGGTGGAGTTCTTAAGGTTACCAAAGGTTCTCTTGTTGTGATGAAAGGTGATATGAAAGCTGCCAACTTATATCATCTGCAAGGCACTACTATTTCAGGTAATGTTGCTGTTGTTTCAAATAAATCATTTAATTCTGATGCTACTAATCTTTGGCATATGCGTCTGGGGCATATGAGCCAAGCTGGGATGACGGAATTATGCAAAAGAGGATTTCTTAATGGTCAAAACATCGATAAGTTGAAGTTTTGTGAACATTGTGTTTTCGGCAAGCAAAAGAGAGTGAAATTCAGCACTGCGACTCACTCTACAAAAGGCATATTGGATTATATTCACTCCGATTTGTGGGGAGAATCCCGCGTTCCATCACTTGGAGGTGCAAGCTATATGTTGACCATTATTGATGATTTCTCAAGAAAATTTTAGGCATACTTCGTCAAGCATAAATCGGATGTATTCAACACATTCAAGGAGTGGAAGACTATGATCGAGAGACAAACTGGTAAGCATGTCAAGAAACTTCGTACTGACAATGGTTTGGAGTTTTGTTCAGGAGAATTTGAAACTTTATGCAAGTCAGAAGGTATTGTGAGACATTACACCGTTCTGGCACTCCTCAACAAAGCGGTGTGGCGTAACGCATGAACGTAACCATAATGGAGAAGGTACGTTGCATGTTATCAAACTCGGATTATCAAAGAGTTTTTGGTGAAGCCGCTTCATCGCTTGTTATTTGATTAATCGGTCACCAAATTTGGCTATTGATAAGAAGACTCCAATTGAGGTATGGTCCGGCTCTCCAGATTATTCAAATTTGAGAATATTTGGTGTCCCCTTATGCTCGTGTCAACAATGGTAAATTAGAACCTAGAGCGATTAAGTGTATTTTTCTTGGCTATAAACTGTGTGAAAGGATATAAGTTGTGGAATCTCAAACTAAAAGGTGGTTATTAGTAGAGATACTACTTTTGATGAGTCTGCTATGTTGCATGATAAACCATCTATTGATGTTCCGTTGAGAAGCAATCAAGCGTGCGGTGGAGCATATTATTGATTCAGATCTACACCGTAAATCAACAAGGAAAATACTCCGAAGTTCCTATTATTGTGCCACCAACACAACATTCCATTGCAGCTAATAGAGAAAGGAGGAACATTCACCTCCTAAGAGATTTATTGAAGAAGCCAACTTTGCGGCTTATTGTCTAAATGTGGCGTAAGAAATTGAAGGTACTGCAGAACCTTCATCTTATTCGAAGCTATCTCTTCTAGTGATTCAAAAAGGTGGATGGCTGCCATGCATGATGAGATGGAATCTCTTGACAAGAATGGTACTTGGGAGCTGGTCAAGTTGCCAATTGAGAAGAAACCTATTCGCTGCAAATGGATTTTCAAGAAAAAGGAAGGCGTTTCACCAACCGAAGAGGTTAGGTATAAAGCAAGGTTAGTTGCTAAAGGATACAGTCAAATTCAAGGTATTGATTTCACAGATGTCTTTTCCCCTGTTGTGAAGCATAGTTCTATTCGCACTTTGCTTAGTATTGTGGCTATGCATGATTTTGAGCTTGAACAAATGGATGTGAAAACTGCATTCTTACATGGGGAATTAGAAGAAGACATTTATATGGAGCAACCGGAAGGTTTTGTCGTTCCCGGAAAGGAGAATTTTGCTTGCAAATTGAAGAAATCTCTTTATGGTTTGAAACAGTCACCTAGACAATGGTATAAGAGATTTGACTCTTTTATGATATCTCAGGATTTTAAAAGATCAAATTATGATAGCTGTGTTTATTTCAAGATTGTTAATGGTTCAGCTATTTATTTGCTCATATATGTTGATGATATGTTGATTGCTGCAAAAGACAAGGTTGAAATTTCAAAGTTGAAGGCTCAATTAAGCAGTGAGTTTGAGATGAAAGATCTCGGTGCAGCTAAGAAGATTCTTGGTATGGAAATCATTAGAGACAGAAAACTTGGTAAATTAGAGCTGCATTGCGCTGTCGAGACGAAAGTTGGACCGTTTTCGTGAGATCATCATTATGTATGTATGGCAGTGCGGCACAGTGGTACCTCCACCACTGCATGCGGCAACCACCAGCTTCTGGCAACGGCAAACCGCGCTCGATCGCGCGCCTATAAATACTAACGGTGCCGTGCAACCACCGAACTCACCACCGTACAGAGCTAGCTGCAGAGAGATCATATATCCTAGGGTTTCACGTACGACGTCGAGGACGAGGCAGAAGCGGGAAGCTACGAAGGTACTTCAATTCTCATCTCATGGCGTCCTGCTCGAACGCACCGAAGAAGCTGCTGGCGTGCGCCGTGCTCCTCCTCCTCCTGTCCGCCGTCTCGCGCTGCGAGCCAGATCGCCTGCAGGTGCTGGCCGGCAGGAGAATGCTGGTCGCCTCCGGGAGCAATGTCGTCATCTCACCGGCGGCGACTGCCGGGAGTAGTGTGCCGCCATCGATAGCGGCAGCGGCGGTGGCCGATATGCCGCACCCTGACTCTGAGTCGAAGAGGTCGAGCCCCGGCGGGCCGGACCCTCAGCACCACTAATTAACCTTGTTGTAACCGTGAGTTTTGTGGTTCGTGGTGTACGCAAGCAAATAAATGGCAATCTCTACCACTGCTGCAACCAGTCATATATGTTTTTGGGAGTATAAAGAAGACGTGCACAACTTATGTATCATACACTCACACCACACGTGTACACGTCTTCTATATACGCTAGAAGATTAATCAGAGATCCCAAGATCTCCGAAGTGTGGATACATGCTATCCTCACTTAACACGCACTTGTGTGTATCCAGTGGCGAATCTAGATCTCGAGCTAGGTGGGCTATAGCCCGAGGCCTAAGATCAAAGGCCATTAAAATTTTTCTTAGCCCAGCTGGCGCATGTCAACAGGCATGTCACTGCATAGCTAGCCCAACCCGAGGCTTAGACCAGGGCTGGCTCCGCCCCTATGTGTATCCATATAAATTATTGGTGAGCACACACGTCGACTCAAGGTCGACGAGGCGGCAGGATGCACACCGGCATATCTATAATAGCTTGTCTATAAGTTATCTATAATAGATTATCTGTAAAATATAGACAATATTGATACAATAGTACATAAGTTGTTTATAGCATGCTATTTTCTCACGTTTCAACCGTCTACGGAATTACAGTCAAACTCATTCTTTCTTATCTTTCTCTTTCATCCACATTAGCAAAATTTATATATAACATCTTTTACAAACAGCTTATGCCAATCTATTGTACATACCCTAAAAGGAGACATCCTGTCTGACTATATAACCAGAGAAACAATATTGTCTTCCTTGTTCCACCGTGCTTTTCTGCCTTGCCTTCCTTGTTCTACTGCGTCGTGCTACCCGGTTACTCCATTCTTGTGTCGGTGTGCATCGTCACGGAGAGAGCAGTGTCTCTGAAACCATATGCTTTTTGGTTCTACACAAGGTGGGGATTAGGTTTTTGGGAAGCCACATCGCGTGGCTGCTCACTGCTTCCGGTCTTCGCTGATCGCGCGTCTTTCTCGGCTACGTTCCAAGGCACTACTGCACATTTCCCGGCGCGCTTCTCGGTAAGTCGAATTATTCGTCTTTCTCGATGGTTCGATCAATTGGATTGCAGCAAGTGTTATCCATTATCTTCTGCCGCAGTGGCGGAGCCAGCCAACGACCGGAGCCCTGGCAGAATCGAGTGTGGCGGGAGACCGACGTGAGTAGATCGGGCAGCCGTCCAGAGTTCGCCGGGAGGTGGCTCCGTCTATGGTGGACGCGCGCAGATGAGCCCTCACTTGAGCACGCAGCTGCCTGCGATTGGCATGTGCATGCGCGCGCGCCATGGTGGACCGGTCCGATTGCCATGGGCTCCTGTGTCCTCCTCGCCGGCAACAGCCGTGGTGGCGGAGGAGTCCCCCCTCCTCGTAGCGCTCCACAACGGGCTCCTAGCCCGCCATGAGAGGGTTGATCGGTGGCGGCGTATGCTACGTTCTATTCGACGCGGTGACGTGAGGAAGAGAGACGTCTCCAGACGTTTGGCTAGTGCTTGTCCCACCTCTCTCAGTGCAAAATATGCGGCCCAAGAACTGGCCCAAATCCAATCCAGATCTGGTCCAAAAAGCTGTCGGCCTATTTTGATCTAGTCCATATGAACAGGTCGAAAAGCCAGGACTAGCCCACAACCATTATCAGCCCTACATGCGTCACAGGAAAAAGAATGCCGCTTAGACCGGCCAGCCGGCCCATTTAGCTCTAGGCCTACCTAGTCCAGATTGGTTTTTCCTTAGCCCAGTTACGGCTTTTACCGGCTTAACGGAGCTTAACGCTAGATCTTGATTGCTAACGCAGATAAATTTACCTGGAGCCACGTAAGGCCGCTAATATTTCCGTGACATGCGCAAACCAACGTCCTAGCAGCTACGTGGTTATCTAGTACGAGCATAGACGGACACGGAGATCCGTACTACCGTAGAAAAAGAAAGAAAGGCTTAGGATATCTCCAATAATATTGAGTCAGCTGATTATTTATATATACATATCAGTATATATCCTATATGGAGAAAAGAGAGTATGCAAAACACAAATAGCTAGCTACTATTTCGTCTCTAATCTATAACGCAAAACGAGGTAGATTCTATAAATAACTGTGTGTACATCTAAACATCAAATAGCTATCCTTATATATAATCATTTGGAATACTAGTTTTTAGTGTGTACTCTATAGATGATATAGAATCATTATAGATAGTACTTAGTTAGAATCATTGAAGATGCCCTTATGACCCCTAAGCTAGCTAGCTAAGCAAAGATCTAATGCTAGCCGTTGACTAATCGCCCTGCTTAGTTAGAGTTCCGTGCATGTGAACCCGTGCATGCGAAGGTGATGGGCACGTACGTGCATACACGACAAGCAACGCAAGCACGGGACGGTGGAGCAGCTAACCACCCGGGAAAACTCCTGCTCACCTACACTGGCACGCAGCTGGCCCCACCGCTTGCCACTGGACTGGCCCCATCGTCAGCTAGCAAAAGCAAACTTCTCAAAAGTTAAAACATACTATTGCTGGCAAAAGCATCCTTACTGCCTATTTGACTAGCGCCAGTCGAGTTTTTAGTTTTTTTTTTTTGCTCGAGAGAATAATAGGGTTTTTGGTTGTTCATTCAAGTAAAGGGGTAGTAAAGGAGTTTTTAGTTGTTCATTCAGGAGGTAGCTACCACCTTGCAAGTTAAATTGGAGGGACCGACGGAGTAGCGTGTGTTGCTTCTACAGTATCGTATCACCAGCTCCAATAAATTTGAAGATGATTTTTATTTACACTTTTCGATATGAGATTTATTTATATTTTTTAAGGTTGTAGAGATTAAAGCTAATAGCTAAAAAACCAAAATGGCCAAAACAGGGTAATTGATTCCGGCATGCATGTGCAATGCTGTTCCTGTGAAATGACCAGAGACATACAGATATCATTGTGCATATGTGGATTAGACTGTTCTAAACTCCAATCTATTTGTCGGTCCTCCCGGCCGCCCGTAACCAGTCAATAATTGGACATTGCTTGGGCTAACTTAGTTATAATATAGTGATAGTACTTCCCTTTGGGTCAAGTTGGATTAGATTCCGTAGTACCGGTATGATTATAGAAATGATGAACGATGATTTTAAATTTTTCTCTAAGTATTTACCAATTATTTACTCTAATAGTTAGAAAAATTAAAATTAAGGAAGGAGAGCCAATAGAAAACCCACTGTTGGATTGAGTATAGCGACTAGAGAGGTGTATAGGAGCCCAAATTCAATCCGAGTTTTTTCAAAATCTTTTCCTTTGAGCGAAAACAAATCTCTTCACTCAGTAGTTATGAAAGCTATGAAGATCAGAGACAAATAATCACAATAAAAGATCCGATCAAAACTAATCAAAATGCGTTTTGAAAACCCCCGGCAGTCTGACCTCTACATATATGGTGATCTGACTTCCATGGAAAGGGTGATCTGACCTCCAGGCCCGTCAGACCACTATTTTAATGGCGATCAGACCATTATAAATAGTAAAATCAGGTAAAACTATAGTAACCCCCAGTTAGACCATTGCCACAGTGTCGGTTAGACCGTTGCTACAGTAAATTTAGAAATAAACAGTAATTTCAGCCCGATTTCAAATACAAAAATCCATGTAACTTTTAATCGGTTAATCTAAATGATTTAAAACTTTACATACACCTTCTCTAGGATGTCAGGAACCTACACCAATCAATAATCAAGAAAATCGTTGTCAAAATTTTGACCTTTTTTTTATTTAAGAAAGAGTGCACCAAAACTGATCAAAAGAGGAAATTTTGCATCTGTTCCTGCTCGTAAGTCCTAGAAGGTCTAGGTGACCTGGAATGGGTTCTTACATGTCATAGCAAGTTAGAACACAACACGAATTCCAACCAAAACACCCACAAGAGCAAAACCCAAAAATCACATCTCTCATTTGAAAAGCCGATCAAACACAAGAATTTCTTCTAGATCATCCTAGATATATGGGATCTTATCTTCAAGAGATATCTGCAGAAAAGCTCAAGAAAAAATAGATCCAAACAAGAAAATCAAAATCACATGAGGGAATTTATGACACAACTCACTTAGACAAAATTTGGATATTCATTTTACTTGAAGAGGTAAGTTTTACAGCTAATCCCTCAGGATAGCAAAGCTCTAAGTCTATAGTACACACATATAAGACTCTAACACAAGTGACAATAATCTCACATAGGAGGAAGAAAGAGTTACCCACAAAAAGGCTTAACCAATCATCTTAAACCCTAGCCCTTGTCTCTTCTCCTCTTATATAGCCTCATAACCTGAACCAAAACTAAATGGATCCACCCATTAGGCCAAATCGGGGATAACCCGTTAACCCCACCTAACACCAGGTTTTACTCTCTCATGCATGCTTCTCAAAACGGCTTACAACTATTAACCCATTAGTGAATTGATTTCTATGGGATATCTCCATCACTTGCATATTCTTGGCATCCAGCAAGATCAAGAATGGGAAATATGAGATTAAAACCAACGAAATCAAGAGAAAATCAACTAAAATAAGAAAAATCCATAGAGATGAATAAAGATTAATATATTACCACTTAAGGATGAAAATTTTATGGTCACTCTACCTAGAAGACAAGAGAGTATATCACAAAACTTAACTTCTCTCAAACCTTAACCGTAACATATGTGAACATTTGGTCTCAAAAGAGGATCGTTGGATGGTTAACTATAAGTCTTTATCCCAACCCATTAAATAGATAGACTAACCAGCTACATCTAACTCTTAGTGAATACTATCCACTTATCATAATAGAGGAAACTCAATAACTCCACACACACACGAGCATTAACTCATACATTACACTTATGTACGCTTTCAAAGTGTATAAGCCCAAATTCTCTAGGTCCTTAGTCTTGATTCAACTTGATCTTCTCAGTTTTTCTTTAACCTAAACCGCTCTCTCAAGCATTGCAGTTTTAATCTAAGATGGTTTCTAGTATTTTTGTCAAACTACCAAAATATCCTTTTTTACTCGTTCTTCATCTTCTATTACAAGTAATCGTCATGCATGTCATGTGTAGGTGTATCATTAGCTTTCCACGTGTTGGCAAGTCTTTTTCATTTCAATTCCACCAAATCACGCCACACTTGGACCGTTCAAACCATATAGTGCATCCTACCGTTCGAACTTTATTTCAATATTTTCCGCCTTTCTTATGACATGTTTGAGTTCACTATTTCACCTGACATCCTTGATCATTCTGAGTCTCAGCTCCTTCATGAGCGTAGCCCCGATTCTTACCATTTACCATAGTTGGCTCTAAATGAGCATGCACATCCAAAGATAAAGAAATTATTTTTGATAATAAGTTTTTCACAACTTAATCTACATTAGTCAAAACATGCTTCATGCAACATTAACCTACTAACCTAAGTAAACACAATTCAAACTATGACTCAGTTTCTCAATATCTAAGAATTTCCTTCTGGGTTGGTACTACCACTCATCACAGGCCGATACTACCGCACCCCCGCACCTCATAACTGGATTTTTTTTGAAAAATAGCTATTGTTAAGAAAACCACAGTACTACCACTCTGCGATATAACTGCTCCCATATCAACACTATGATCGGTTTCCCTGAAAAATTCAGAAAACATCGAGACAAAATGTAATTTTTGTAAAATCGAATAACCACTCCATAAAACTTGCAATGGTTCATCACAACATTATCCTGATTTTCATTCCCTTTGAAAAAGAAGGAATTAATAGATCATCACAAGAGTTTTACATTGTTAATGTGGCTGTTACACAGTTGATACATGTGTTGTTGATCAATGAGCTAATGTAAGACACGGCGATGGCACTGATCAATCGTCGAGGTCTCACGAGAGGAAGGGAAACAAACAATTTCTTTGAAGAGTCGACCACCACTTCAATACTATACGATGTTTGTGACCTGTGAGTGGCACACGTCCGAGTCACATGATCTCTGACGGGATAGGAATGACATTGGTAGGGGAGGAGCCACCGAGTAGGCTTCAGCCCTACCCTCGGCCCGCCCCGAAACACCCCACCCCCCATAGATGGGTTGGCCCAACGCCGAGGCAATAGAGGAGTTCATCCAGATCCAGACATCCACCGAGCCGAGGCGGCTACAAGAACAGAGCACAGGGACGGAGTCAGAACTCACAAACCTACAGATGAGATGCACACGCACCAACGCACGGGAGATGAGAGGACCTGTAGGCTGCAACCATGCAGCACGACGGTCAGCAGTCGAGTCCCGAGTGAGCAGACCCGACCATTCGGGCGGCGCCGCGTTGGCCGAGCACACGTCCGGGTGGAGCAGATTTGGGCAGTAGTTGATGGGCCGAGGCGTTGACGCTAAGCCTGAGCATATCCCAGCAGCATGGCGGCGGCCGAGGTGTGGAAGTGCGGAGGTGCCCTATAGCTGGCGAGTGTCGACTGGCGGGGTTCTCTGGCTCTGGCTTATGGCCTCTAGGTGGAGCCACGATGGGGCCTGGGCGACGCGTCGCTGGTGGTCGCCAGGGCCGCAGGGGTCAGTGCCGTCTGGGGAGAAAGAGTTAGGGGAGGCAGTGAACTAGTAGTCAGCTAGTCTGCTACTGGGAAGTGGGGAGCAAAGTAACCAATCAAGAGACCGACTAGTTGTGTGCTGGCTTGGAGCCTTGGACTGCTAAAGTGCTAGGCTGAAGGGCAGCCCTCGGTAGTTGGTTGAAGACTATAGTTGGAGGGCGACACCGGCCGACTCATCGACGCAAGCACACGGTAACGCCCAAGTCCCTACAGCTGGCAACTGCTGACTGGTCGAGAGCCTGAGCCCAAGCGTGGGGGAAATCTTTTGTCTTTAGTAGACTAGTTATGTATTCTTTACATCGAGTATTTCAGTTATTGGCATTGATCTGTTCATCAGCCTAAATTATTAGAGTTATAAATTATATGTATGTTGTATCATTGCCATTGATCAACTTGAATTATTAGAGTTTAAAATTAAAATTATCAATTATATGTTCCAATTAGAATTGATGTGTCACATTTTATTAATAGATTTGCTATAATAGAGAAATAAACTTTGTGTAGTTATTTAAGATGATTTTAAGGTATGAAATCTTGTAGCATAAATTTGCCTCATGATTTAATATTACGTGCAAGTGGTATATTATGTTTTTTTAATGTTTATGATCATTTATAATTAGTTATCGTATTGGTAATTTTGCTATTTTTGATATGCAGATGACTGATTTCTACTCACCGAAATCATATTTATATATTTTTGGGATGCACTTTCTATTATTGAGGTACTTTCATTGTATTTCTCTTTTTTGTTTGCTTTTTTTCTCTTCTATTCATGTATGAATTTAAATTACACAAAAGTAAAATAATATATTTGTGACACTCTAGCTTAGCCTACCCTCGATTTTGTTCCTGACTTCGCCATTGGACATAGGCAGCCATGCATGCTCATGTCTTGGATAAGAAGAGGAGTGAGCTTGGTCTCTTCTTTTCAGATTTTAAAAACTATTTTTGATTTTTTGTTATAGTAACTAGCTTTCAAATGAAATATCTTTTTAAAATAGAATTTACAAATTAATTATAGTACATATTGTAGCGACTTCATTTATATTAGCTGAAATTATACATAAATTTCTATTACTTCGTATTATCTCAATCGAACAGTCTATAAAGCATAAGCATACAGGAAATGGAGCTTTCCATGACAGAGGTTAACGACAGTCTCGGACTGCATGCATGCGTCCGTCAGATAAAACCTTCTTAATTCTTACAAGTCCTTTTGAGCCTTTTATAATAGGTCTTTTTATAGAAACCATGCACAGTACTATTTTGTACATGAAGCTGTCAAATGGATCACTAGATATGGGATTACTACGTAGGGGCGTTTCTTTTAGGTCTCGGTTTATATCTTTTAGCTATGATTTATTAGTATAATAAATAATAATTATTAAGAAATATTCAATTTAGCTTAAATAAGTTGATTTATAGTTTATTTTTTAGTATAGACGATGGTGCTTTATTTGACATAATTAAATTTAAAAATAAAAACATGTTAGTTTATCACAGATAATGTAAAAAGAATACGATAAAAACCGATAAAAAAGCTTAAAAAAGCTAAAAAATCAGAAAAAGGTAAAATTTAGAAATAATGAACTAGAAATTAAAAGTCAGAAGTTGAAATCGAAACAAACGAGGTCTAAAAAAGTTAAAACCAAGAATTGACTGAAAAGCTGAAAAACGGGCCAAATACTTTCAGCGCGAACCGACAGGTACGTGCTACACGTAAGCTTGCGAGGCTGCGTTCCCGGTCACTCAACCCCCGGACCTAACAAGCCCGGGCTTCAGAAGAGAAAAAGGGTGGGTTGTTAGCAGGAAGTCATATTGGAAGGTTCATGCGTTTGCTTGCGATACACAATACCACGCGTGTCGCCGCCGACAGCGACGGCTCTCTGCACCGCATTAGTCCACGCCGAACGTACTGGAGCGCCTGTCCATTAGCCAATCAATTAAGAGCGGCTCAAGTTGTTTGACGCAGCAGCCTGTTCTATTCGTTTGGTGCAGTGTGCACGGCCTAATTAAGCTAGTTCACGGACTACTATTATTGTTACAGAGGTTCTAATGACTGATTAAACAAGTACAGCAGTCTGCATTGTTTAAGATGCAGTGCAGTGCAGGCCTTTCCTGGGGATGTGTGACAGATAGAGGAATCGACATGGGATCGAAGTAGTCAAAAGAAGTGCTTTGACATTGGTCTCATGGAGGAGCTAGCTGAGCCAGATGTATGGATAGTCCTGTTGGTAGCTGAACTCTGCTCATGTGGGAGCTATCCACATGTATGATGTTGATCCTACTGATGGCATGCCATTATGCAGTGATAATTTTCCATCTGAACTGAAGATGAAGAACATGTGACAGCTTGAACACATACTGCTGCTACATCTACGCTCTGAGGTTGGCACGTAAGTCGCAGCAAAGCATGGTCGATCTAATCAGAGCGATGATCCGATCGATCCTTCCTGTTGATCTGTTACGCTAGCTAACGTAGTTTTCTCGCACTTCGGATAATAACGGACTGCACCTGCATGGCCCATCCAG
Organism: Melocanna baccifera; assembly: GCA_036346265.1. Classification (NCBI taxonomy): domain Eukaryota; kingdom Viridiplantae; phylum Streptophyta; class Magnoliopsida; order Poales; family Poaceae; genus Melocanna; species Melocanna baccifera. Next base: position 26,092,639 of record CM070692.1, on the reverse strand, counting down.
TGCCAGGTTAGCTCAGGAATTGACGTGGCATCCACCTACCTGCAAAATAATAGCCGGCGCGTGCCCCTTCCTTGCTCGATATTGGAGTTGTTGCGCCCTCCTTTTTACGTTGAAATGTCGGTGTCAATGGAGATTCAGGTACTAAATATAACTACCACTTCAAAAGAAAAGAAAAAAAAACTTCTCTATAAAGCCATAACATCCCAATGCTTTATAGAGTTGGTATGTAACTATATATCATCGCATATATTTAGGGGTAGATGCAGATGTATGCTAGCCTTACTGTTGCTGACAATGCTGTTTTACCTGCTACCAGTTTCCCAAACCAGACAAGCATGAGGAAGAAAGCAATGGTAACATCTGGTTGACACAACGAGTGCTGTTTAGCTGGCTGATGCAGTGTGTGTAGCTGGCTAGCTTCCTGTTTCATAGCAAGCACAGCTTTTTGGCCATAAATCCAAACAACGACTACTTGACCATTATAATGCATTGTGGAAGCATGTAACATGGAGTGTGATGATGATGCTATTGGGATGATGGGCTTCGATTACCTAATCAAGTTCTTAAGCTTTTTAGTAGCTATAGCAAGTCAATAACACCATGAGGTTTATGGATGCTAACCGTTCATCAGAGTTGAGAGTTTGTAAAAAGTTGATTCGAACAAGTTAATCACGTAGATTATAGAAGTTAGTGGGAAAAAAATGATTTGGTGGCTGTTTCGGTAATGAATGTACTCCTACTAGACTAGTACCAACAAAACTGGTCCAACTCGAATGTATTATACGGCTACGCCCATCCTTCACATATTCAATCATTCTGTATTTTTATTCGGCACACAGATTGAAAATAAGAAATATTTAGGCCACACTTTCATGTCCACTAAGCCACCCCTTTCTTGAAACATCACAAATTAATCATAAGAAAACTATGCCAACCAGACGATCCAAATTTCCCCTCAATATCCCCTGGCAAAAAAGATGCAAACTTCTCCTGTAAACAAAAGATAGAACCTAAAAAAGTAGAAACCAAAAGCAGGGCAAGATTTGATATATACTGGTATGATAAAACACGATTAGGAATCGGGAAGGAAAGAGGCAAGAAAAGGTTCATGCATGCACAACAACCAAGCGGTATAGTATAATAGTAGTTAAAGCCCGGTGGTGAAAAAATCCATTGGTGTGAGAGCGAAGACAGGTGTAGTACTCGTACCGGCAATTAAAATAGGGTGAATAATTCTTAAAACTTTTTTCTTTTAAAATATTTAAAATTTTCACTCAAATGACTATGATGATGACTAAGTTTAGATCATACCAATTAGACCTAGCAAAATAAAGTTAGAAATAAGAACCAACAATCTCAACAGTCTACTGCACATGTCCAGTCAGACCGTAGGTCTAGGATCAGTTTGACCAGTCTCTTGTTCTTAGGTTTGAAAATCCCTCGAGCCAAAAGTTCAAATTTTAAGAACTTGCCTAATTCTCATCCAAACATATCAAATTTTACATGAAACTTGTTCAACGCAATAGAAACCTAAACCAATCAAAAATCATAAGGTTTTTGAGGTTGAGTTCACCAAGAGAATCGAATTTAGTTCATAAGAACTCCAAAAACCCCTAAATCTCATATTATTTCTTGCTCGTGAGGATTTAAGAAATAGGGTCTTTTATATATATATATATATATATATATATATATATATATATATATATATATATATATATATATATTCTTTCATATCTTAGTAAGGTAATTTAAACAAGAGATTGTGTTAGAACTTTCAAGAACCCGAAGTCACAAATCTAGCTCAAAAACAAACAAAACCAAGCAAGAACACAACCATGAACATAATTGAGACAAGCTTTGATTTATTTTGGTGGAAAATGAGGTTTACAAACTCATGGATGATTGCAAGGTGTAGCCAAAGCACCATCATTTTTTTCTTTCAAGTTCTCACTCTCTCAACCATAGAAGAAGACAAGGTGGTAGAGCAAAACTAAACCCTAGAATCCTCAAGTCTACCACCTCCTAACCTCCTCTCTAAATATTTAGCACAACCCTAGTGGGTCCAACCAATTAAGCTTACCGAGAAAACCCATCAACCCCACTAATACGGATTTTACACATTCACACACACTTCTCAAAGCGTTTACAAGGCTCAAATTACTAACTCTTTAGTGATTAATCCACTTATAAATTTTAACTCTCCTTAACTAAACTACTTCCTTTGCACCTCTCCGCGCCGCGGTTTTGATCAAGGCACCAACATGGTATTTGACCAACTAACAAAATATCCTTGACGAAGTTTCTAGATATCTTTTCTTGACTCTGTCTTCATCTTTATCTCAAAACATCTCCACATGCTTTGACATACAGCCTGAAATACCCAATGACTAGCCGTCACGTCTTCACACATTCGGACTCCTTTGAATCGTCTTAGTGTATCAGCCTCGTCACTTGGCGTACCATACGCACTAACTCGCCTCTTCACAATTTTTGTCTTCTTTGTGCTTTCTGATTGAGCCATGTAGTCTCACTTAGACTTACATGATTGCTCGAATCTTAGCTCCCCCACCTAGTCTCGTTTCATTGCCATCGACCGCTACATCCTCCAAGCCACTTGCACATTCAAATACCAATCAACCATGCCAAGCACAAGTTTCATAGACCTAACTCACGTTAGTTAAAACCATGCATGATTCAATGCATCACAACCAACCCATGGCATCCATACCATACATACACTCAACCACCATTGATCCTATCTGGACCAAACCAATTCGGCAATAGCTGGTCTGACCACTATTGCAGGCTAGTCAGACCGCTGGGGCTGGTATGATTGTCGACACCATATCAGTGGGACCGCAGCAGTCAGGTCACCTGCCATTAGTTGGTCTGATCATTTAACTACACCAAAAAATACCCTCTCTGGAGTTTCGATTAAACTATATTTAGTTTTAGCTTTAGTTTTCAATTTCATTAGCATCAAGTACAAGCTCATTCCCAAACAAGCCTATACAAGTGTTTAATATTCAATTTCACATATTTTCATAGGTAGTCTTACCGCTAGCCCCATGGTTGTCAAACCACTAGTCATCCCCTGGTATGATCGCCAACAAGCCAATCAAACCACCTAAACCCTGACAACACAGGTTGAAATATGAATTTTCTGGAACTTTGGAAAATTCAAATTTATCTTGACAAAAGTATCAATTGTTTATCACAAACATATACTAAACCTTCCACCAGCTCCATCACCTCCCCTAGTGTACGTTCACCATTCGGCATGCTTGCAGAGAGGGCCTAGCGAGGTTGCGTTGTTGGGGGCACTAGTTGTAGGCTATAGTGTTGAAGAGGCCCAAAGAGTTGGGTGTTCACTGTTTATGTTTAAGCCATCATCTTGAGGTGCAGGATGACCGCTATGGAGGCTCTATGTTTAGCAGTTGATCCGATTTTTGAGTGCAAGCAGGTCATCGTCGATGGGCCATGTGGGAGGGGGCAAGAGGAGTCGAAGTTGTTGGCTTCTCCTACACGCCGTCCACCATCGTCGTCGAGAGGAGGGGCCATGTCCTCACCCACTTCATTTTGAAATCAATTACTGGTTGTACTAGTAGTGTGTGGTGCTTACCATGGTTGTTCAGCCGTGCTGGAGCTGTGGTCCATCTTTCCTCGCCTTCTATTCTTCTCTCTCAAGCTCTATGCAATGGTGGTCCTCTACATTGGGTGAAAGCCACTTTGAAGCTTTAGTGTGTTTGATGGTAGGGATGTTGTGCTTCCCTTGGCTGTGATGTGTGTTTTGTGTGTGTAAGGTCGATCTTGTGTCACTATTCTATATGGTGTTTTCCTCTAGCCAAGTGTTCCAGATGGGGTTTCCTTCCCCGTCTGTGGAGTATCCAAATTGGGGCCGATGTCTGTACCTTCTCTCTCTCTCTCTCGCTTTATCAATACTAGATAAGTGCACGTGCATTGCTACGGATAAAAACAACAAATATTCTTAAAGTGAAAAGATTAAAACAATATTGCATCTTGCGGCAAAATACATATTATTGAAGGACTATACATCCAATGTGTGATTGTTTTCTCTAAACAAATCAGTCAAACTTTTAGCCTTTAGATTGAGATCCAATGGTAAGATTAGATTCTCTTCCACTATGTATTTTTCCCAACCCTAGGAGCAACCCAACCCATGTGATGCCTTATTAAACTTGCGAGCATTCCACACGTTGACTCCGCTCTCAGGCACAGTGCCACCTAGTTGATGGCACCGACATGGTCTGGCAATGTTGTGCCTACTCCTCGTCGCCCATACCCTCCACGTCATGGTCGTGACGGGACGTGGCACCTCCGGCTCATCTCCTTAATCTCTAATACTTAAAAGAGGAAGTTGGTGAGTAAGACATTTTTCTCTCACTCTTCCTCCTAAAAAAGATTGGTGTGTCAAACCTGACCCGAGCTTTTCCCACCTCCCCGACGCGCACTACTCGGCTCCCTCCCCTGCACAGACCTGGCTCCCCTTCCCCGTGCATGCCACCCGAGTCAAGCCACAGTGGCTTCCCTCGTGCATCCCCTAGCCCTCACCACTCGTCTTGGCTCCCCTCCCTAGCGCGCGCGTCACCCAAGCCGCACGCACTCCCCCATAAAAATCGGTTCCTATACTTTCTCAAATAAACCGACTCTCCCAATACTGTAGTTGTTGTCATGTGTGTACTACATTTTTGTGTCTCTGTGTACTGCAGTTTCTGAGAGTTGATTTATCTGAGAAAGTATGGGGAGCCGATTTTTATGGTGCAGTGGCTGCGGCTCGGGAGACACATGCGCTGGGGAGGGGAGCCGAGACTAGTGGTGCATGTTAGGGGACACAGGGGGAAGCCACTACGGCTCAGCTTGGATGGCATGCATGGGGAGGGGAGCCAAGACTGTGCAAGGGGAGAGGAGTCGAGTGGTGTGTGTCGGGGAGGCAGGATGGGCTCAGGTTAGGTCAGGTTTGATATGCGAATCGTTTTTTAGGAGGAAGAGGGGGAGAAAGAATGTATCACTTATTAATTTTCTCTTTTAAGTAGGAGAGATAATCGTCTGTTTTTCTGCCGGTTCATTTTTTTAAAAAAAAAAAGCCCGACGGTGAAAACTGGCGCGAGAGGTGGGCTAATGGCGCAACAGCTACGTCCTAACCGACCATAACCGCCGTGTATATAAGCGACCGAGCCCTGTAGGTTTCTTCAGTCACCAAGTAATCAAAGTGCTCCGAGCGCATCTTGCTACAGAGCAGTACAATGGCGCCTCTGTTCGTCGCGTTCCTTGTAGTCTCCTCCTTGTTCTTGGTCGTCTCCGGCCAGAAGTTCAACGCCATCTTCAGCTTCGGTGACTCCATGTCCGACACCGGCAACCTCTGCGTGAACGGCCCCCCGGCCGGCCTCACCCTCACCCAGCCACCCTACGGAGAGACCTTCTTCGGTCGCGCCACCTGCCGGTGCTCCGACGGCCGCCTCGTCGTCGACTTTCTCGGTACGGTTTTGGCGCCGTTCTTTGCGGGAGTTTCAAACTCGCCATTTCCCTCCCAAAAACAGAGCATTTGACTCTGTTCCAACACGTGACGTGATGAGCGATGTTTTGTTTGTGGTGTGCGCAGCTGAGAAGTTCGGGCTGCCGCTGCTGCCGCCGTCGAAGCAGGGCACGGCTGACTTCCGGCGCGGCGCGAACATGGCGATCATCGGCGCGACGACCATGGACTCCAACTTCTTCCAGTCGCTCGGTATCGGCGACAAGATCTGGAACAACGGCCCCCTCAACACCCAGATCCAGTGGTTCCAGCAGCTGCTGCCGTCCGTCTGCGGCTCGACGCAGGGTAATCAATACTACCAACCAACCGCCGCCCGGCCGGCCGGCCATTCTTCCCCCCTCCCCTGCATTGCACTCTCCATCAACTCCTGGTCCAGGGAAGCAGTTGCTGACGGCATTATAACTTCACTTGTTCACAGCTTGCAAGTCCTACCTCTCCAAGTCCCTCTTCGTGCTCGGCGAGTTCGGCGGGAACGACTACAACGCCCAGCTCTTCGGCGGCTACTCCCCAGAGCAGGCCAGGGGCCAGAGCCCCACCATCGTCGACGGCATCGGCAAGGGCGTCGAGGTACGCACACCCACCCGTACAACCAAACTCCTACATGTACATCGCCGAATTTCGCAACGCGGTAACACGTCCATGTTTCTGTTGCCTGCAGCAACTGATCAACCTTGGAGCGATGTACATCGTGGTGCCCGGCGTGCTGCCGGTGGGGTGCTTCCCGATCTACCTGACGCTGTACCAGACCTCGAACGCCGGCGACTACGACCAGTACGGCTGCCTCAATCGCTTCAACGCGCTGTCCACCTACCACAACTCGCTGCTGCAGAGCAAGGTCTCCAGCCTGCAGAGCAAGTACCCATGGGCGCGCATCATGTACGCCGACTTCTACAGCCACGTCTACGACATGGTCAAGGCCCCAGGAAACTACGGTAAATACTACTACCTCATGCAGCTTGATCTTGGATTCTCGATGAACTCCGGTCAGGATGGCGTTCTTTTGCCGACGAGTGTTTCCGCGGTCGCTGACGCGCGCGATGCCTGTGTAATGCGTAGGATTCAGCACCAACCTGAGGGCGTGCTGTGGCGCCGGTGGGGGCAAATACAACTACCAGAACGGCGCGAGGTGCGGCATGCCGGGCGCCTACGCGTGCTCCAGCCCGGCGTCGTCGTTGAGCTGGGACGGCATCCACCTGACGGAGGCGGCTTACAAGCAGATCGCCGACGGGTGGGTCAACGGGCCCTACTGCCACCCGCCCATTTTGTCCTAGGGCTCCGGCAAAAGTTGGACAACTGGTTGCTTTGCTCCTCAAGTTGGGGGAGGCGATTATTTTAGCTGAAAAGAATAAGCATCATTTTCTCATGTTTTTATGTGACAGCAATGCTAATATGCCATTTGTGTAGCATGCGATTGGGAGGTTATTTATGTGTTGCACTTGATTCTTTGCTCAATAGTGTGGCTGGAACTTGGAACATCCCGTGCATAAATCAAATGCGAGCAAGTTTCATCCTAAGCTCGACGTAGCATAACTAGAGGGGAGATGAAACTCCAGCAAATGCAACAGATTAGTAACAGAAAACACGAAAAAAAGTTTTTATAAATGAACGCCTGGCCGTTTTTTTTTTTTTTTGCCCCTTTGAGAAACACAATGGAAAAGTATGTCGTGCTGCAAAAAGCTGCACGCAAGTTGCTATAAAAAACTTGAGTTTGTTTATAGTTTGGCCGAACTTTTTTGTGATGCACCCCCTTTTTGGCTTTTGCCACCCTCAACTATTATCGGAATCATTAAAATGCTAACAAGCTCTGCTAAAGGAAGAGTATTACATAGTAGCACATATTGGAGAGATTCCAAGACATCCTCTCTTTTCTCTGATCTACCAGGCGATCATTTCTTTTTCCCTGAAACGAAGAATGTATGATGGGGCGGTCTCATGAACTCATCCTTTGGCAGTTGGCACTGGGCACTCGATCTCCAATCACAATTCGCGAGACCGTGTCAGTACTCAGCGTACAAGATAACCAACCTTCAAAGTTTGCCTTTCCCGTCCAGAATAACCAAGCCCTTCCAAGTTCCAAGCGTGCCTTTTCTCTCGGTTTCCGTGACAACTACGCCCTATTCTTTTTTTAAAAAAAAAAACGAAATATGACGGTTTCTTGAAACGGATTCTTTAGACGGCTTCACGGGTATAAAATCGTGTACGCTGTCCACGTCGACGTCTTTATCGTCTATTTTTATTTTAAAAAATATAGACAAAAATCATATAAAATATAAACAAAAACTATAAGCCACCGCTAAAATGTTATAAACCTAGGCCAAAAGAACAAAACCGTTCGTGCGGCACCTTTTTTAGGAAACGCTGTGCAGCACCTGGACGGTATGACCTAGTGCTTTTTCGAGCTGTCAAACAACCGACCCAGTCCACAACGGATGCCTGGGCCAGTGGACGCTCGGCCTCCCGGCCCATGCAAGTTTTCACGTCGGTCGCACGAGCCAGCTCGTCCACCGACGAGGCGCGCACGGGCTGCCACATGCTGCGCGCTGCTAAAACGTGTAGGGGTACACGGCAGCGGCGTCACGGCAAAATTGGCCATCGGCGCGGCTTTTTCGGGGGGAGACGCAGCAAGCGCGCGTCACTGCGCACTCGAAGACGGATAACATCAAGGCTTTTTAGCTAGTTTATAGTTTGAGGGGTGCTTCAATGTTTTTCTTAACAGTAATTTGCATAATTTTTAAAGTATAACGAATGGTGGATAAATATTACTTACCTCTTCATTTGCTTTGAGATTAGTGCTACTCTTATTAGAGAGGAAAACATTGAAGCACCTCTCTTATAGTTTTTAGTTAAAATTTTTGAATTTTAGCTGTTTGCGACAGAGATTACAGGGAGAGAGATACTTGTTTGCGATTTTGGATGGTACAGATGTTAGGTTTTTAATGTTTACTATAATTAATTTGTAGAATCTACCTTAAAAAATATTCCGTTTGAAAATTAAGTATTGTAACAAAAGTTAAAAATTATTTTGAGAAGCTGAAAAAAAATAGGCCTGAATCGCGTCGATGAGACGTCGTGCTTGTTAGGAGGGAAGCGAGCCGGCCGGCCGCGAGCGGCGCGGCTAAACGAGCTCGCAGACGTACGCCGCCGGAAGCGTCCAAAGCGGCATTAAATCCGAGAGTTTTCAGGAGGTGGTTCGGCGGTCGGCTCGACGGCTTACTCTGACTAAATCCATGAGCTGAGCATGCATAAACACGCGGAATGCTAATCAGATTCAGATGTCTGCGACGATATATACGCGTGTACATGGACTCGTCACGTACGTGTTTGCTAATCTGTGCAACTTGTTGCCTAAAGTCGTACGTGCATGCACGGGTCATGGCTCGGCGAGTCCTCCTTGCCGTCAGCCTCCTCGTTTCGTGCTTCTGCTGCTGCTGCTGCTTCCTGGCCGCCTGCGCCGGCGGCCAGAAGTACAACGCGATGTTCAGCTTCGGCGACTCGTTGGCTGACACCGCCACCGGCAACATCTGCGTGAACAAGTCGGCGGCGGCGCAGCTCCTGCTGACCATCGCGCAGCCGCCTGCCCTACGGCATGACCTACTTCGGCCGCCCCACCTGCCGATGCTCCGACGGCCGCCTCGTCGTCGACTTCCTCGGTACGTACGTACGACATGTACATTAATATTCTGTTTGCGTTTCTACCTGCTTATATGCGTGCGTGCCGGCCGGCCGGGGTGAGATAATGCAGCGCAGGCGCTCGGGCTGCCGCTGCTCCCGCCGTCCAAGGTGAGCGGCGCGGACTTCCGCAAGGGCGCGAACATGGCCATCGTCGGCGGCACCGCCCACGACTTCGACTTCCTCAAGTCCATCGGCCTCGGCTACCCGATCTGGAACAATGGCGCCATGAACGTCCAAATCCAGTGGTTCCAGCTGCTGCTGCCTTCCATCTGCGGCACATCACAGAGTCAGTGACGTGAACACCCACACTACTACACATAGGAATCTGAAAGTCAGATTCATATAACTTGGGCTTTGTCAGGTTGCAAGGCCTATTTGGCCAAGTCCCTGTTCGTGTTCGGCTCACTAGGAGGAAACGACTACAACGCCATGCTGTTCTTCGGCTTCACCGTGGATCAAGCGAGGAAGCACACCCCGAAAATTGTGGACAACATCGCCAGCGGCGTCGAGGTTACTACTAACTTAAGCCAACTACTACTCGGTACTCACAGTGCACAAAGTAATAATCAACAAGTTCTTGATTGATCTTTTACAGAAACTGGTAGCGCTGGGTGCAGTGGACATCGTCGTCCCGGGAACGCTGCCGGTCGGGTGCTTCGCGCTCTACCTGACGATGATCCCGAGCCCCAACAAAGCCGACTACGACGAGTACGGGTGCCTGAAGCCGCTCAACGACCTCTCGACCTAACACAACTCGTTGCTCCAGTTAAAGATGGTATTGGTTCAGGTAATATGTTGTGCGGCGCAGGCTGCCTGATGGCTCTGCCGTTCATATATATACTCAGAGCAATTACAAGGAGAGGTTACAACCGAACCGAGATTACAGGGATTTGTTTCCAACTGAGTTACAGATGTATTTGCTACTGTTCACGGTATGGCAATAGCTGAACAGATTGCGGATACTACGGAACAGAATTGGATTGTTATTTTGACATTCCCCCTCAATCTTAACCGGCGGAACAGAGATTAAGATTGCTTCTGAGACGCTCAAGCGACTGTTTGCTCGCAGGCTTCGTGAAGGCATCTGCTATCTGATCTTTGGAAGAAATAAAACGAACCTCCAGGTCTCCTCTTGCAACCTTTTCTCTGACGAAGTGAAAATCAACCTCAATATGCTTTTGTACGGGCATGAAAGACTGGATTGGCTGTCAAGTATGTGGCTCCTAAATTGTCACACCATAGAATTGGAGCTTTTAGCTGTGATATGTCAAGTTCTTTGAGGAGGGACTGTGTCCAGGTGACTTCGGCAGTGCTATTAGCTATCGCTTTATATTCCGCCTCTGTGCTGGACCGGGAAACTGTTGGCTGTTTGCGAGCACTCCAGGAGATCAAGTTGGGGCCAAAGAAAACAGCGAATCCCCCGGTAGATCGTCGATCATCAACACAGCCGGCCCAATCCGCATCAGTGAACACACTGAGCAGTTGTGAGGAAGAGCGTCGCAGTAACAGTCCAGTGGAGATTGTCCCTTTGACATATCGTAAGATTCGCTTAACTGCCTCCCAGTGAACATCTGTAGGCTGTGATAAGAACTGACACACTTTGTTTACTGCAAATGCGATATCAGGTCGAGTGAGAGTGAGATACTGCAGTCCTCCAACTATACTGCGATAATGAGAAATATCACTGTCTCCAAGTGGTGTCCCATGAGTGCAGGACAGCTGCTCAGACGACATGGGAGTTGATGCTGCCTTGCAATTTTCCATATGAACGCGAGAAAGAAGATCTAGAGCATATTTCTTACGTGTTAGGACATTCCCCACAGAGTGGCAAACGCCTCGATGCCAAGGAAGAAAGAGAGGGGACCTAAATCTTTAAGGGGAAAGACTGACCCGAGTGCCGACAACAGTTTGTCAGTAGCTGCCGGAGAGGAACTGGCAATCACAATGTCGTCGACATAAACAAGCATATAAATAATGATGCCGTCCTGATTGAAGACGAAAAGAGAGGTATCAGCCGTAGAGGGGGTAAAACCAAGTTGCTGTAAGCTACCACTGAGTTGAGAGTACCACGCCCGAGGAGATTGCTTCAAGCCATATATAGACTTCTGGAGTTTGCAGACATAGGAAGTGTTCTGAGAATCCTCGAAGCCGGGAGGCTGCTGCATATAAACACTTTCACCCAATTCTCCATGCAGGAAGGCATTATTGATGTCAATTTGACGCAAAGACCAGCCCTTGGAGATGGCAATCGACAGCACGAGGCGCACTGTGGCAGGTTTGACAACTGGGCTAAATGTGTCCAGATAGTCAACGCCAAACTGTTGAGTAAATCCTTTTGCGACAAGCCAAGCTTTGAGCCTCTCAACAGAACCATTCGCACGCTGCTTTACCTTATAAACCCATTTGCAGCCGATGATGTTCTGGCCAGGCGGTTTGGGTACCAGGCTCCAGGTGTTATTTTGTAGGAGCGCCTAAAGTTCATCCCGCATTGCAGAGTGCCACTGAGGATCAGAAAGGGCAACATGGTGAGACGAGGGTGCAGTGAAGAATGCCCGGCGATGCACAGAGTACTTGATTGTGCCGTCAGTGAACAACTTGGGCTTGCTAATGTTGCTCTTGAGCCTGGTCTGCATTGGGTGTTGAGTGATTACAGGAGCTGGACTGGGGACAGACACCGCATCACTAGGAGCCAAACTAGTCGCAGTTGGGCTGCCAGACTGGTCCAAGGGAGCGCCATGAGAAGAGGATGGAGTGGACTCAAAAGTTGGTGAGGAAGGCTCTTGAGGAGGATCCTGTACCTCATCCTGACACAAAACTGCAGTGGAGGGATCGGCACTGGGACCTGCACTGGTACCTGGGAGATTAGTAGGAGACTGCACAGAGGGCAAAACATGATCACATATGGAAGTATTCCGCAATACTGGCTCGGCTAAGTCAAGAGAGGAAGACTGTGGGTGAGTGGAGAAGGGAAAAACAGATTCATCAAATATAACATCCCGGGAAATATAAATGCGACCACTAGTTCGATCAAGACATTTGTAACCCTTGTGTAACGAACTATATCCCAAGAAGACACACTGTTTGGAGCGGAATTCAAGCTTCCGGTTGTTGTAAGGGCGGAGATTCGGCCAGCATGCACATCCAAAAATTCGGAGAAAAGCATAGTCAGGATTGACATTTAGAAGCCGGGTGAGAGGAGTGGAATTGTGAAGCACTGGGCTGGGCATCCTGTTAATAAGGTAACAGGCTGTCAGAAAAGCTTCATCCCAAAATCGGACGGGAAGAGAGGCTTGAGCAAGCAAAGCCAGGCCAGTTTCAACAACATGCCGGTGTTTCCTCTCTGCAATCCCATTCTGTGCAGATGTGTGAGGACACGAAACTCTGTGGGATACCCCAGTTTGCGCAAGGTACCGGTGAAGTCGACGATATTCACCGCCCCAATCAGATTGAATAGCACGAAGTTTTGTGTTGAACTGACGCTCAACAAGTTTTTGAAAGTTATAAAAGACATGTTCAACTTCAGACTTGTGTTTGAGCAGATAGAGCCATGTAAACCGACTGTAGTCATCAATAAAGCTCACGTAGTACTTGAAGCCTCGGATGAGGTGCACGAGCCGCCCCCAGACATCCGTGTGAACAAGCTCAAGAGGGGAAGAAGTAACATGAGTCGATTGATTATATGGCAAAGTATGAATTTTGGATTGTTGACACGCATCACAAATGGAGACATCTCTAGCAGGAGTTGAACAAGGTAAATTATTCAAACGAAGAACAGTCCTAGTGACTGAAGACGAAGGGTGGCCAAGACGACGATGCCATTGTGTTGAAGACACCACGGCTCCGGAGAATTTTTGATGACTGGAGGATGCGGAAGCTCGGTTGATTGGAATTGGGTATAAGCCTCCTTTGCTTTTACCGCGAAGAAGAACCCTCCTCGAGTCCTTGTCCTTTACAACAAAAGAATCAGAGTGAAACTCAATGAACACATTGTTGTCCGAAACCAACTTGTGAACAGAGAGAAGATTTTTACTGATTTGCGGAACATGAAGAACATTCTTTAGAATCAATGAACTATTCGAGCCAAATAAAGCGGAATTACCAATATGTGAGATGTTCAAACCTTGCCCATTTGCAACTTGAACCTGGTCCTTGCCTCCATAGCGTTCATGGACTGTGAGTCTGTCCAGATCACTGGTGAGGTGATCCGTAGCTCCTGTATCCACATACCAGTTTGGATCGCTTGAGTTTCTTCCGTAGATGGTAGCATTTCCAGAACGATCTTCTGGTTGATAAACATGATTGAAGCGTTGCCGGCACCTGAGAGCATCATGGCCATATTTCCCACATATTTGACATGTGGATTTTCCTTTGCCACCAAACCTGCTGCGGCCCTGACCGTGGAACTGTCCTCGGCCGCGATCTCGATTCTGACCACCGCGGCCTCCATTGTGGTCATTGCCATAAGAACCAGCGTTTGTCCCATGATGTCCCTCAGGACGCCGTGACATAAAATTTGCCGAAGAGTGGACTTCCTGGAAGGTGTTATTCTGCTCGAGCCGCAGCTCAAAGCTTAAAAGATATGCATAAAGGTCATTGAGACTTACAGCATCATTGCGGGTGGTAACAGCCGTGACTAAAGGATCATATTCTGATCCCAGTCCGGCCAATATGTAGCCAATAACTTCATCATCTGAAAGAGCTTGGCCAACTGATGCCATCGTGTCGGCGTGGCCTTTCATCTTGCGGAAAAACTCAGCCACGCTCATATCCTTCTTCTTCAGGTTTGACAGCTGATAACGAATCTGCATGATTCTCACACGATTTTGAGATGAAAACATCCCAGAGAGTGCTGTCCAAACTTCTGCAGAAGTGGAGTGCTGGGCAACCTATGCAAGAATTTCTTCTGTCATGGATGACAAAAGAGCACTCAGCACGATCTTGTCTTGCCTGAACCAACGAAGAAAGGCGGGATTGGGAACTTGTCTTGCATCGGCACCGACTCCCTCTGTTAGCATCATTGGAGGAGCAGCAATACTGCCGTCAAGATATCCATACAAGTTCTGACCCCAGAGTTAGGGCTCCACCTGAGCTTTCCACAGGAGGAAGTTCTCCCGAGAAAGTTTGATGCTGATGAGATGCCCGAGAGTCGGGATGGAGATGCTGTCGCCGGTACGAGAGCCCCGCAGGCTGTGCCGCTGTTGACAGCAGCCGAAGTAGCCATGATCTGCTAGATTGGATCTTTGGCTCTGATACCAAGTTAAAGATGGTATTGGTTCAGGTAGTATGTTGTGCGGCGCAGGCTGCCTGATGGCTCTGCCGTTCATATATATACTCAGAGCAATTACAAGGAGAGGTTACAACCGAACCGAGATTACAGGGATTTGTTTCCAACTGAGTTACAGATGTATTTGCTACTGTTCACGGTATGGCAATAGCTGAACAGATTGCGGATACTACGGAACAGAATTGGATTGTTATTTTGACAGCTCCAGAGCAGGCTCGCCGGCCTCCGGGCCAGGTACAGATCGGCGAGGATCATGTACGCCGACTACTACACCCACGTCGCTCAAATGCTGCACAACCCGGCACACTTCGGTACGAGTCGATTCTTCACGCTGCAGCTAGCTACCACACAGACTTGTAGCGCGTACTCCATGCAAGTTGCATGTACATTTGCAGGTTTTAGCAGCGGCATCACGGCGTGCTGCGCGCGGCGGCGGCGGCGAGTACAACTACGAGTTCGACGCCCGGTGCGGCATGAAGGGCGCGAGGGCCTGCCCGAACCCGTCGAGCCACCAGTCCTGGGACGGCGTCCACCCGACAGAGGCCGTGAACAGGCTGATCGCCGGCGGCTGGCTCAGGGGCCCCTACTGCCACCCTCCCATTCTGCAATAGACGCGCACAGTGCACCAATCTATCGCCTGACATAGTGACACGTGTAGCGGCAGAACGGCAGCAGATCGATGTGGTGAGGGCATGGTCTTTAATAATTTAGCTTATCATGTGTTAAAGTATAAGTGAATTGTCTACTTTTCCTCATCAACTTAAGTTTTTAGGTGAATTAGCTGGTGTATGCAACTCAATATGGTATCAAAGCCAAGAGGTCTTGAGTTCGAAACCCGGTTGACGCAATTAAATAATAATAATTGCAGCCTACTTCTATTCCACGTCTTAGGTCTGAGAGAGTCTACACGTGAGGGGAAGTGTTTAAGTATAAGTGAATTGCTCGTCTTTCCTCATCAACTTAAACTTTTGGGTGAATTAATTGGTACATACAACTCAATATCATGTACTATAATCTTGATTTACCCCCAACTATTATTGTGGCGAACACACCTTTATAACATAGAGTTGTTTGATATTCCCCCCATAGCAAGGCTTCTTCCGCTAACTCGGATGGTTTTAGTTGACGTGCACTATGTGGTGTGCTAGATTGGATTTAGTTGATGTTCCCATACTTGAGTCCTATACCTTTTAACTAATTCGATCTGGATCGAAATAGATAAAATCAAATTGAACCGGTTGGCTCTCTGTCTCCGGCTCGAAGCGAGCTACGATTCTGCATCGCCAAAGAGAGGGTGGAAGATGGAGGCCATGGTCACCATTCTCTCCCTCCTGTCTTCCCGCCTTCTACCTTTTGATGAGGATTAAATAAATTTCTAAATAAAATTTTAATATTTAATTAAAGCTAAGTAGCTCTTGTGGTTATGGACCTCTGTGGTCGTAAACCTTCAGAGGTTGCTCTCCGAGTACTCTGGTCGGAGAAATACTTGTGTATTGCCCGACCAGATGACTACTCGGAGAAGTCTATGAACTGGTCTCTGGACCCGATTCCAGGATATTCTTCCGTGTAATTATGGCTAGTCTCCTGTCTTGTTAAAAGCACCTCTGTAACTAGTTCATAAGTAATAGAGCATTTCCGTCCTCTCTCAAGGATTTTAGCCATTTTATTATATTATTCTATAAGATCAGCAACTTGATCATGGACAGCTCTTATTTTGATTCGGCACATGAGGCAAATGTTGTCTGACCTGTATGCCATACAGATCCGAAGCGCACACTTCATCCCGAATACATGCTATCAAGCAATCCTCTTGCCTTCCTGTTTCTTCTCGTCTCGTCTCCGTTCCCATTCATCCTCTCCCCCGATTCAACCAGCAGTACGTAGCCTCTCCTCCCCATCCCTCCACTGGCCAACGCGCTCGCTGCGACTCGCAACACACCGGACGGAACATCTTCGAGGTGCATCGTGTAGCCTCTCCCCATCCTCATCCCTCGACTAGCTGGCGGCGCTCTGGCCACCGTGACGCCATACCTCGCCGGGCGTGTGTGCGCGGGGCTAGCTAGCCGGTCCTGGCCTGAAGCGTCGGCGGCACGGATGTCCTCCCTCCTCGGCGTGGTTTAGAGTTCGTGAAACCGTGAGCTTCATGTCATCGGGACGACTTCGTCTCCCTCTCCCTTATACAAACCTGTGTAGAACTCGGCTCACTACTTAATTGAACTGCAGAGCTCCTGGCTTTACTTTAAAAAAAAGAATCGAGACACAATATACGTGTTACTCAGTTATTCTACATGATTGCTCAACGCCTGCTTAATTGTCATTAACGGGAAGCATATTAGTTGAGCAAATTGGGTGAATTCCAACTGCCCTGAGGTGATGGTCGTATGCTCATTGACTCAGCGGTTACCAACGGGCTTGCACTCACACGGCCCCGCTCTATTAGGCTTCTAACTTCAATTTTTTCTACTGTTTTGCACTGTTTAAAACTTATTTTTACACTATAACTATTTTTTAGTATAATTAAATTTTTTTAAAAAATAAAAAGTTACGTTGTCACAGACAATATAAAGAAATAAAAGGAAAAAAGAAAATACGAAAAAACCCAAAAAACGAAAAGCTATAAAAAAGACAAAATTAAAAAGTTAAAAATTAGAAACTAAAAGCTTAAACTCAATGATGGCCCTACATTAGATACTTTCGAGTAGCAACCTTAGTTTAAGGTTAACAACACGCATATGTACAAACGAGTTTACCACGTAGTAAGTAGCATTTGTTAGTTAATATTATCTAGAGTTGTTACTTGTCAATACTTAGATTTGATGGTTACCATCACTTTAATTTTCTAGTTACTATCATATAAAATTACTAGTTATCGACACCTATTACATCTATTCATAGTGAAAAATCCTCAATTATCCCTGCAAGGGGCAGTTGAGGATTTGCCCACCACACATAGATGTAACTGAGGATTTGTCCTCGATGTATCACTGAGTCCTAGGCTCACATGACAGTGACACATGGAGGGGTAAATCATCATTTGCATCTATTTGCAATGGTAAACCCTCATTTATCCTTGCAACTGCAAGGACATTCAAGGATTTGCCCACTCCACATAGATACAATTGAGGATTTGACCCTTCATGTGTCACTGACATGTGGCTACAGAACCCATCTATCAGTGGCATATTGAGGACAAATCTTCAATTGCATCTATGTGGGGTGGGAAAATCCTTTAATGCCCCTTGTAGGGGATAATTGATGATTTGCCATTGCGAATAGATGCAATTGGGGATTTGCCTTATTAAATTGGAATGTGGAATTTTCAATTGAGCACAATAATTATCACAATTATTCACCCCTTTTTTGATGAGTTACCAATTTAGCACTATTATTGTTACCTTGAATGTCCTCCTTAGTTGTTTTAGATGATGTAGGTAGTGTAGCTCCATCTTTAAATGGTGTGGTTTATTTAGCATTCAACTCCTTTTCTTTATTAACCTATACAATGTAAGAAACAGCATTAGAAGTAGGGATTATTCATTAGGATAAAAAATAACCTCGCTTTTCTAAGGGGAAAGAGAAGCTACCAAACTTTTTGTGGTTGTTGGACCATTTGATACACTTGGGTTTAGTAATTTGCATACATGATCCTTGTTGATACAACTCTACATCTCTGCTCATCATAGTACCTCCTGTGATGGCCATATGATGTGTGGTCACGTTCCCCAGTATCAGTCCGTGATGCGGATATGCACGTATCTTATACTTTTCAGTTAAATATATTGTTCAACTGGAAAGAATTATTAAGCCGCATGAAATATAGACAGGTGAACTCTAATTTAATTGGATCATTGTTTCTTATATTTGAAGATGTAAAACTACTATTTTATGTAATTGTATATAGACTCATACTCGATATATACAAACCTAAAGTGGAGATGCGTGATGAGAACATGCCAACTACTTCCACATCTAGTGTGCATAAGAATATTCACGAAGCTGAACCTACGATATAAGGACTAATAACTCGAGCGCGAGCACGTCAACTTAACTATCAGGAGGAATGTGTTCTTAAGTTTGTATACAAATGTTTCAAAGAATGGAATACTATTTAATCCTTATGATGGTTTAATTGTCCTTAAAAACCATGGAGAAGAATCACATGAGCCAAGTGTATAAGTGAAACCGTAAGCGTAAACTAAGTCTTGTTCGCGAGTTCAACTCAGATTCGGCCCTCCTGACAGCATCTACTTCAAATATGCATAACTTTTGCATACGAACTCCGTTTGAGATGTGCGAGTACGACACAGAAAGAAGAATTCGTCTACTTTCTAATGGATCCAGCCCCACCTCCAAATTCCTTTTGTGCGCACCACAATCATCAAAATAATCTGACACTAAATCAACATAACAGGACCGATTTTAAATGCTCATAGATTCACATCAAGAGTTCTATTTAGAATGTGTGAGTACAGCATGGAAAGCTTATCTCGCCCTCTTTTCAACGGATATGGCCCCATCCGAAAATTCCTTCTGTGAACGTTAGAATCATCAAAACAATATTTTAATTTTAAAAACAGAGATAGAATCCGATATGATTTGATTATTTTCCATGTGTTGAAAACTTCCATAAATAAGAGTCTGCGCGCCCCTATAAATAGAGGCTCAATTGGCCATGTAACAGAGATCATCTTTGAGAATAAATTTACTATTGTTCGTACTTGAGTTTTATGATGAATTAGGGAGTTTCTTCAATCAAGGTCGTTCAGCCTTTCCGCTGGGAATTGAGTGCACAATAGATCTTCGCTTGGTGGTTGGCGAAATCGACGCGAGTGTGTTTTGACGGATTAAAGAGTGTTTGTCCCTTGCACTGACATTGAAGGATCATTACGATTTATCAAGACTCCCGTGAGTATCCATCCTACATCGAGAAGATCGAGTGACCCCGTATCAGTCCGTTTCAGGTATCGCTTCGTAGAGTTGTATCCATGTGGAGAAGTGGCAACTCTTGCCATAGCTCTCGTTGTATTCCATCTTCTTGAGAGTCATCGCACATTGAATTCAACATCTCAAATCATTCAACCATTAGTTATGACGACTCACATTTTTCAATCACGCACTTGGGGAAAATCAATATTGGCGAAGAAAACTAAGAGCATCTTTAATACTACATGCCAATGTCTCTAAAAGCATGTCATATTTGCTTGACGGTGAGGTAGAGGAAAGAGAAGTGCAAAAACAGCCAAAATCGTCTCTCGCCTGAGAGAACCTAAGCTCGCTACGCAAGAAAATAGAGACAACATAAAACATGATTGGAGTGTGCGTATCCCTTAAAAACACGTTTTGTAGGGCTGTTCATTGATACTTTGCCTAGATCTATGCAAAACTTAAAAATATTATAGGACCCTGCATAGTTAACCTTGGCTAAATTGCCTGAGAAGGTTAATCTTGAATCGACATCTCGACTTTTTTTTTGAACTGAGATGTATTCCATTTTCCATTAAGCAACGGAAACATAGAGTATTACAGAAGAGTAGTTTTCAGAGTTTTTGCTACCTAACATGTGCTAGACCTCTAACAACAGATAGATTAACAGCACAAAAGGGATTTAAAAAGCATCTGTATCTCAACTTTTAAAAACTTCTTCACTCATAAATATCATGCAGCTAGAACATTTGACCTAGAGCTATGTACTACTAAGTACCATACCGTCATTTGGTACGCTATTACTAAAAGCATATTCTCTTAGACTTTTGCTTCTCTAAAAATCAAAATAAATATAATGATGTTTGAAAATAGATTCTTTATACAACTTTTTAAATTTAAATCTATTTACATTAACACTTTTTAAAAAATATAAATAAAAGGTCATCAGACCGTAACCGAAAAAACACGTCAAATCCGGCACAAGATCATTGCACCAGAGCCCGAACGGCCGAACCAATTGGCCACTCACACAACGCGAAAACTAGACGCGAACGCGAGCAAACGGCCGAGTCCTCGACACGTTTGAGTGTGACACCACCCACCAGCCGCGGCCGCTTCCCTCCCCCGGCTCCGATCTGACACCCGTCGCATTACCCGCCGCCGCCGCCTCCTCTCCCGCGCTGCCGTGCCGCACGCGGCCGCCCACTCGCGGAAACACGCCCGGGGAGAGGAACAGCTGACCGCCGCAGCCATGCCCAGCTCGCCCAAGGTGTTCTTCTCCGTCTCCTCCTCCCGGCGCTCCTCGCTCCGCCGGCTCCTCTCCTCGCCGGCCTTCTCCGCCGCCTGCATCCTCTTCGGCCTTGCCGGGTTCCTCTTCGCCGCCGTCTCCGTCTCCCGTGGGGCGACGGGCGCCGCGCCGCGTGGCCGCTGCCCCGACTCCTCGCGCCCGCTCTCCGTCTCCGTCGCGTGGGACCGGCGCCCCGGGGATGCCGCGGACGCCTCCGCCGCCGAGCTTCCGGCGTCGCTCGCCACCGGATCTCGCGGGAGGCACAAGGTGATGGCCTTCGTCGGGATCTTCACCGGGTTCGGCTCCGTCGGGCGGCGCCGCGCGCTGCGGCGGACGTGGCTCCCCGCCGATCGGCAAGGTCTCCTTCGGTTAGTCGTTGGTATCACAGCTTGCTAGTTCATGTTCACTTGTATTGCTCGAGATCTAGCTATAGTTGCAGTTTTCAACTGTTGTCGACGTTGTTGGCTATCTATTGTTGCAAACTTATAATTGCTGATAAGAGTTGAGTAGTTAATTTCCGTTTCTCCATTTCTTTGATCTAGATGTGATTATGATTTACTCAAATCTTCCACTGTTGGCCATTAATTCTAAGGCACCTGGTAGTCAGAAGGCAAATGCTGATCATTTACATAAGTGAGTGCTGGTTAAATTATTCATCCATATAGAAAAATCAACATGTGGACCATATGGATGTGGTAGTAGATTTGTTTCTAAATTTGCTTTTGTGTTTGCTTCTGAGATATTGCTCGGTGGTACCAGACTTGCTAATTCTTCTGCACTGGTGGTTTTTGAGGCGGGATTCCTGCGAGTTTGCGAGATACGCATGGTTTTAGTGCAGTTATTCTGCTATTCTAGAAGAATGGATTGATCATATGGAATTGTTAGATTTGTGACACTTGTCACACTAGCACTGATAATTCATTATTTTGTTGCTTGTGATAACTATAATGTGAATGATCTTGGGCAATCTATCCATCTATTTAATGCATAGGTACAGGAAATCTGTACATTTGTAAACAAAAGCTGCCTACTAGTGAGAAACCAGCCCCATGCTTGTTAGATGACCAAGCATTGACTATTTTGTTTTTGTTCTCTCTTATGTGTATCTTCGTTGTCCAAAAGTTCCAATCATGCTTGATGATCATCACTATCTCTGGTTTTGATTTTGGTTCCATTTGGTGACGATGTTGGCTAAGTGCCCTTACTGCTGTTGTCTTTTTGGTTCGCTTCATTGCAGATTGGAGGAAGCTACTGGTCTGTCATTCAGATTTGTGATTGGGAAAAGCAATGACAAGTCTAAGATGGCAACTCTTGAAAGAGAGGTTGAAGAATATGATGATTTTGTGCTTTTAGAACTCGAGGAGGAGTATAGCAGGCTTCCATACAAAACGTGAATAATAAAACTATTATCTTTCGATTATGTTATCTCTTTTCCAGGACACTGATTTGGTCTTATGTTTTAGGTTAGCTTTCTTTAAGGCTGCCTATGCGCTGTTTGATTCTGACTTCTATGTTAAAGCTGATGATGATATTTACTTGAGGCCAGGTAAGTAATAATATGCAAGATATCACAAACATCCTTTTCCTTCTGAAAGGCTTTTAATTCCATAACTAATTTCTATTCTGCAGATAGACTTTCCTTGCTTTTGGCTAAGGAGCGTTCACATACACAAACATACATTGGATGCATGAAGAAGGGGCCTGTTTTTACTGATCCAAAGTTGAAATGGTTAGTTCTTTCATTTAGTGTTATATGATATAATGAGCTCCTTTGTTATGATGGTTTTTCCTTGGGGAAATTTAAATGGATGTCTAACTCTAGGAATCAATACATACAGTGCCATGCAAAACTTGATCCAGAAATGAAAATATTCTTTCCTTTTTATAGCATAAAAGTAATGCATTGAAACCTAAGTCTTATGCATTGAAACCTAAGTCTTATGGTCTCAGAATACTGAATTTACCGTTGTATCATACAAGGATTGAAAATAACTAGGTTTCAGATTATTAATTGCTAGCTTATGTTTTATTGTATAAAACCACAATATCTTGCATTGTCTGATGGCAAGCTGTGGTCCCCTAATGATCCCTGTTTCACCTATGGTTGTGTTTCTGCATTCATTTGCACCACTTGCTTTGTATCTTAGGATGTATGGAAATAGTGGGGGGTTTTTTCACATGGATTGGTCTAGAGGATGAAGTTTGCTGTAAGGACCTAAATTTGTTTTTGCTATCTTCAGTACTGATAATCCTTGGGATTGGACTTAGTACTGTGATACCTGGATGATTTCTCATGAAGTTAAGTTGTGAACTACTCTACATGTGTGGTGTTCGTGTCTCGAGCAAACACTTGGGCTAGAGGACTGGAAGGGGAATGCAAGGCTTAGCATGGAATGGGTTTACTGGATTGTTCGTGAGAGATTAACGGACATGTATCCTGAATTCATGACAACTTATTTTGGACTCAGCATCTTATCAGTGTTGGTCTGGAATCAAAGAAAAATTCATGCTTGCGACCCTTTATCAGCTATGCATTTTGTCAAGCCCTACCTACGTTGCACTGATACTTTTGAAAATCGGTGTATCGGTATCGGATACTATATTGCATACTGATATTGCCCCGATACGGCCGGATACATATCGGTGTATCGAATACCAATACTGCTCCGATACAGCCAAATACGTTTCCTATCCATATCGGTGATTTTCCTGTTTTTTAAAAAGAAAATAATTCCCGATACTTCGTGATACTTTTTCGATACCTCTCAACCCTTACCTCTTATTCCACTCGTTACAAAGTTGTCTGTTCGCTCATTCTGTTCCCATAGGTGCATGCAATTTCTCTCACCCCCGATGCCATTTCCTTGCTCCCCTGCCCACACCACTACTACTCCCCTGCACTCGCCGGCCGCCACCACTCCCATCCCCCCTAGACTCTAGATCCAGTGACTGGATTTGGAGAGGGAAGATGGAGGAGAAAGAGAGTTCTAGTTTTTAGATGTCGTCACTTTGTGGGCATCGTTGGCACATCACCACCTTCTCCCGGTTTGCTCTCGTCTCCCCTCTTTTCGCTCTCTTCTCTTCTCTATTTCTTCTTTGTGCTTGTTGAGAAGGAAGAGCGATGGGGGGGGGATTAGTATAGGGTGGCGGCTGTAGATAGGAGTAGAGAGAGATCAAGATGGGTAACACCCTAAGTGGCTAGCTGTGGTGGGCTTGTATGCTAGTGCATTATTTTGTGCAAGTGTGTTGGTGGGTTGCTCTTTGTTGGTGGGCTGGTTGGTTACGGCTGTCCATTTTCTTATAAGAAATCAGTCATTTCTGTTTTTTTTATCATACACACAGACACATGCACGCGCACACACACGCACACGTATTGCCGTATCGTGTATCCGTATCGACGTATCCGGGCAACCTAGAGCCCTACACCCTCCGGTCCAGTGCTGCTGTTGGCTTGTCGCTTTTGTATCTGTGCTGATAAAATCATTCTAACTTTGACAACTACTATATTTTTAAATGTCTAGCTCAACCACGAGATAAATATACCAGTGTATTTGTTGTAAAATGTACTTCCATCATATTACAATTTAACATAATACTTTGCACAACAAAAAAAGTACATTGTGGACTGAAGGGAGTATGTTACTGAATTTATGGAAAGCATTAAGTGCACTTTCGAATCCTTACAACAAATCAAGATGGGTCAAACTGATCCTAGGAGCTGGTGCAAGCCACAATTTGAATTTTCCTTCTGCATTCATTCAGTTCATCAGCCTATCCCCCTCTTCTGTAGGATTTCCAATATCTTCTATCTTCTATGCAATTAGTCAATTACACTCGGAAACAGTTTAAGACAAAGTTGTTAATTTACCCTTCTAGGACAGTACCCAGACAAGCAGTTTTTACAACTATGGTGTGTTTGATCTGTTGTGCCAAATGGTATCAGGTCATATATGCATAGAACTAGCCACCACACAATTACACAACATGGTTACACACGAGCTAGCGACTGGAGCAACCTGCTTGTGGATGGAAATAATTGGATATTTACTTGCAATAAATGGTTATGCTTGCTCAATAGCATTTTTAGATCGAACAAGATGCCTAATGAGTGGCGGAGGAGCACATTAGTATCAATTTTCAAAAATAAAGAAGACATTCAAAGTTATACTAATTATAGAGAAATTAAACTCATGAGCCACACAATGAAACTTTTGGAGCGAGTGATTGAGCACCGTTTAAGAAGAGTGACTAGTGTGAAGACAAACTAATTTAGTTTTATGTCCGAAAGGTCGATCGCAGATGCGATTTTGTGTTTATCAACTTGGAGAAAACCTATGACAAACTGCCAAGAAAGGTCATATGGTGGATGCGCCAAAAGAAGAAAAATCCCGATAAAATATGTTACCCTAATCAAGGTTATGTACAGAGATGTTGTGACTAACGTCAGAACATATGGTAATAATACTAATGACTTCCCTATTAAGATAGGACTATACTATAGGACAGCGTTGAGCCCATATATTTTTGCCCTAGTGATGGACTAGGTCACGCGGGACATACAAGGAGATACCCTTGGTGTATGCTTTTCGCTGATAATGTAGTCCTAGTTGATGAGAGTAGGATAGATGTCGATAAGAAGCTGGAGTTGTAGAGGAAGACCTTAGAATCGAAGGGTTTTAGATTTAGTAAGACTAAAACTGAGTATATGATGAGTGATTTCAGCGGTGTCAGGGTAGATGATAGAGATGTTAGTTTAGACGGACAAGCAGTGCTTAGGAAGGACACTTTTGTTATTTAGGATCAAAGCTACAGTGGAACGACGAGATTAATGAAGATGTCAGCCACATGATAAAAGCGGGGTAGGTGAAATGACACTAAGCATTGGATGTCCTGTGTGATAAAAAAGTTTCTCCAAAGTTAAATGATAAGTTCTATAGGATGGCGATCAGATCTGTGATGCTATATGGAACGGAATGCTGGACGAGTAAAAGACAACATATACAGAAGGTGAGTGTAGCGGAGATGAGGATGCTGCGGGGGATCTGTGTCACATAAGGTGGGATCAAATCCGCAATGATGATATACATGATAGGGTGGGGGTAACATCAATTGAAGAAAAGTTTGTCCAATATCGCTTGAGATGGTTTGATTATTTCCAACGAAGGTCTTCTAAGACACCGGTACGTAGTGCAATTTTAAGACATACCGAAAATGTAAGAAGAAGCAGATGTTGACTAAGACCGACGTAGAAGGAAGCAGTCAAAAGAGACTTGAGATATTGTAATGTATCCAAAAAAATTAGCTTTTGATAGGAGCGTATAGAAATTAGCGATCCACGTACCGGAACCATGACATAAGGAGATTTTCGGGCGGTGTTTTAGACTCTTGGTTCAAATGGCAGGATATAGAGCTCAGGGTTTTAGTATTGTAGGTTTTATTATAAGGCTTTCATTTCTTTGACCTTGAGGCGGATTCCTTCCTAGTTTACTTTAACTTGTTTGGGACAAAAGACTATTGTTGTTATAAATGGTTATGCTTGTTGGAGCGTTAACCTCCAGCTTAAGGTGCCAGTTGTCTAAGTGATGCTAGATGAAGTTTTTTAGTGACTCAGTCTATTATTTCAGGGAAATGCTTATAATTAAAGAGTTTGTTAGTTCTCAGTGGATGGGGTATGTGCTGCGTAGTTTAGAATTGTATGTGATAGCCTGGAGAAAAGCTGGGTATGCATGGATATAGTATCTATATTGAAAGATTGCTTTTTCGAGAATCCAAAACTAAAATATGTCTCTTCTTTAGCTCTTATCTGTAGTTATTAGTTAAGGAATGGAACTGCCTAATTGAATTAGGTTCGACCAAGATTGGTTAGCTTGTCCATTAGGGCTACATGTGCAATATGGGTAAATGGCTAGACTTGGCTGGATTCAACATATATGTTGGTGTTGGGTTGAATTGTGTTGTGAGTTCCTAAACCTGCATAGATGTTTCACGTAGGTTTGTAAACTTGCAATTTGATATGATCATATCTCTAAACCTAAAAAATTGTACCACATAGATCCAAACTTGTAACTCAAATCTGTTATGTCATTAAACATCAACGCTTCTATCACTTAGGTCCCTCACCTTGCAATTTGATTTGTCATCCCTAAAGTTACACAATTTCCTCCATTACTAACACCCTTGCAAAAGTGGTAGTAGTACTGTAGTGGTGTAAAGCTCTGTGTGCACGGGAAAGTAAGATAATTTGTCAAATATGAGATGAATAATTTGCAAACCCATTTGCTCAGGATTAGAAGAATGAGAACAAACTGTATTGTTCCGGTTGTGCCTAAATGTACAACAGTTGTATCTGGACACAAAGACCTGCATAGCATCAATTTAGTTGGAGACTTGGAAGGTTTATCTTCAGAGTCAGGTCAATAACATATATATTCGGGGAAAATGGTGGAGACCACTTCTACATAGAGTTAAGGACTATCTGCATGTGAGGATCTAGTTGTCAACCGTTCAATCTTCTCATATGGCACTGTCGGACGGTTGGGGACTAGGTCCTCATGTGAGGATGGTCCCCATATAAATTTTATCCGAAAATGTCACTACAAGATTAAACTACTACACTGACAATGACTGAGGATAATGAGTCGAAGAGAGCAGGCTTGCAAGTACAGGGACCTAATGATATAACCATGCAAGTTTAATGACCTATGTC
This sequence comes from Melocanna baccifera, assembly GCA_036346265.1. Taxonomy (NCBI): domain Eukaryota; kingdom Viridiplantae; phylum Streptophyta; class Magnoliopsida; order Poales; family Poaceae; genus Melocanna; species Melocanna baccifera. The sequence goes on along the minus strand of CM070692.1, from coordinate 26,065,212 downwards.
AAAATCAAATTGTGAGTTTAGAGATTTAAGTTACACAAAGCATGCAAGTTTAGGGATCTAGAGCACAATTTATTCCATATGTTGTTCAGACTTGCCAATTCTCCACATTATTGATCAATGACTACTTATTTTATTTGGTCCTGCTCTTCTAACAAATGCAGGTATGAGCCACAATCCTACTTACTTGGATCGGAATACTTCCTTCATGCATATGGGCCTATTTATGCTTTATCAGCTGATGTGGTGGCAAGCTTGGTTGCCTTGAGAAACAACAGGTGAGTTACAGTCCAGTTTCTCTTCATCTTATTGTGAAACTAACATTCTCAAACTTGTTTTCTTGCACAAATGTTTTTAATTGTTCACTGCAAAGTTTGTTGTTTTTGTCTTAGCCTGTGTAATGTACCAATTAGTCATGCTAACCCATATACCAGCTGCCAATAAGTTGTCTTGACTGGTATTACTGGTATACCTATACTCACAAACTGCCAGCAAAGTGCCCTATGACTTGGCAATTTGCTTAAAACATCTTTCATTCTTTAGTGTCACCTTGAAATTGAGAAACAAGTCTTGGTGGGAAAACTTTCCTCTTACAGGCTGGAATATTTTGAGATATCTTGTTGAAGGCCAAATTCCCTTGTGCTGAAAGTTTACTTAGTTTTTTTATGTCGCTTATACTGTTATACCCAAGGTTCCAAAACCCGGAACTAGGGGGAATACCATCGGATGGCTGGTACCAGTTACCGGCCGGTAACCGGCAAAACCGGTTAAAGTTTGAATCTAAATTTTGAATTTGGGATGTGTTCAAAACCAGTAACCGGTACAGTTACGCCCAAAAACTGGAGAAACTGCTAAAAAAACTGGGGGGGGGGGAGGCTAAAAAATGGAAAAAAAATGAACTTGGGATGTTTCGAAGCATAAGCTCATACAATAGGTAATCTAGCACAAAAAGGTCTAAACCGACCTAGGAGATGCATTATGCAGTCACAAATTTAAATGTACTCTTGAGAAACCCGACTGGTTTTCATTTCCTGGCACTCACCGGGAAATCCGGTTACCGGCCGGTAACCGCTGGTTTTTTTTGAACCCTGGTTATACCTGACACCCATGGATTGGACTTGTGGTCAGTATCTTTCATTTATAAATAAATGATGTAGCTTTTAGTCAAACTTACCCTTTCATGTGGCTGGTCAAGTTAGAGCAATGGGAAAGAGTGGGCGATTATTGATTAATTGCTCAGATTATATTGAGCTCAGAAATCCTGCAGCCTGAAGTAGAAATACTGCATGGTTATTAAGGAAATTGACAATTTATAGCTTAAGAAATTCAAAGATATCGTGAGCTTCAGTTTTTACACAAAGAAACACTAGGCCTATTCATATTGGTTTTTGCTGATGGCTTTTGGCTGCCGCTGATGAATAGCAGTGACTGATAAATAGTAATAACTGATAGAAGCGGTTTGTTTGATGAATAGCAGTGAGGACTCTGTTTGTTTGATAGTTTCTTATCTTTGTTTGTCCAGTTTCCGCATGTTTAGCAATGAGGATGTTACCATTGGATCCTGGATGCTTGCTATGAATGTCAACCACGAGAACACGCATGCTCTTTGTGAACCTGACTGCACAGAGTCCTCAATTGCTGTTTGGGATATTCCAAAATGTTCAGGTTATTTCTTAATTCTTATCTTAGAGTGAGTTTACTAAAGCGAAAGTGCTTGGTGAAATAGAATTTTTCACATTCATATACTGTCTTGTCCCCTGCACAATTGGCTAACATGTGTATTGCCACATTGTACATTACTTTGATCAACTGCAACATCATGAAGTCCAAACGTTAGTAAGAATCAATAACACTAACCTCCATAAAGGTTGTACAGTAAACTAGATTCATGTTAGGCAGTCCAATAAAAGGATATGAATAAATTTGAGGAATGTGTTTGTGGAGATAAGAGAATCATAGGAGCTGATTGTTACATTCTTTCTGGTTAAACCTTTATCAATGCAAACAATGTTTCGCTTCAACGTTGCATACGCTAATGATCTAACCTCTTCAGACCAAGCTGGCACATGCTAACAGGTTTCCAATCTGTCATCCAGGGCTATGCCACCCAGAGGTGAAGATGCTAGAGCTTCATCGAAGAAAAGAATGCACAGGTGGTCCAGCTGAGATGTCTGAATCTGATGACACATAACATTTCGTCTGGACTCGGACTATGGGCTAGGTGACATGATGGCAGAATGGTTGACCTCTGCCTACTCAATAGATTGTTGGAGTACCAATTGAATTCACCAGGTACAATCATTGCCGGGACGCTGTTGAGGGAAACCTATAATGGCGCGATTCAGGCATGGTAACACGGCATTCTAACACAGAGCTATTGCCCCACGTTCTTGTCACATTCTTATTTGCGTTTAACTACAGAACTATATTCTTGTCATTCGGAATGCTCGTCCCGTGTCATAGCGAGGAATTTTTGTTTTATAGAGTGCATTACAAGCTAACATACGATACACTTTTTTTTTTGCTGTGACTGTATAAACAGCGCCTTCTGATTTGTGTTTGTTGGCGTTGATAATATTTTCCCCAAGTGTGCATCGAGTGCAAGACCGTTTGTATGTTGGCTCTGAGTTGAACATCTCTTTCCACCGTTTTGGTTACCGAGTAGCAGCATTCCAGTCTTGAAAGAATGAGATTGCTCAATTGAACCCTTGCTTGGAGAGTACTATTCTTTTCTACAACAGTATCGAATCGCCATCGGAGATGAGGTAACATTAAGGGTCTGTTTTTTTTTTTTTGATGTGGCTTATGATCTTTGGTTGAAATTTTTGAATTTTACCTGTTTGCGACAGAGATTACGGAGAGAGATACTTGCGATTTTGGATGGTACAGATGTTGGATTTTTAACGTGTACTATAATTAACTTGTAGACTACATCTTAAAAAAATATTCCGTTTAAAAGTTAGGTACTGTAGCAAAAAACTAAAAGTCGTTTTGAGAAACTGAAAAAAACAGACCCTAAATGGGAAGGTTCCTCCTGTTTCTAAGGATGGGTCACTATAGCTCAGTTTGATTATTTGAGTTTAGACTTCTGACTTATTTTTTACTATTTATAATTCTTATCTTTTTCTGGTTTATGGTATTTTGTGATCTTTTTTACCGGTTCTTTTGTTTCGTATTCATTTGCGTTATACGTGATGGGCTAATTTATTTTTTATTTTTAGTTTTTTTAAAAAATAATTACGTCAAATAAACTATCGTTAGTTACAATGTAATTTTAGTAAAAAAAATTAATTGTGTCAAATAAATCACCGTTAGTTAAAGTGTAATTTTAACTAATTACAGTATAATTTTAGTTATAAACTATCAAATTTTAGCCCAACCTAGCGGCCTCGGACCAGCAACAGCTAAGAACAATTCAGACCACTTGCGTCAGCCACTTTCATGTATTTAAGCTGATTTGATGCAGCAGTTTAGATCCGACGGTCGGAACTCAAAACAACTACATCACTGTCTGAAAGGGTGGTGTAATTTGGAGGAGCATAACTATCCTCCAAAACAAATTAAGCAAGTTTCATCTATCAATCATCGAGTTCTTTATTATTATGTTAGTTTTCCTGGCAGTTTTCCTAGATTATTGCTGTCACTGTACTCTGACGAGTGAAGGGACGGTCTCATACAGGATTACCATCAGAGAGATTTCTGCAGTGGCTTTTCCAAAAGCTCCGATCACATGCCCTCGCCAGGCACAAGATCCAAACACAAACCGCCATGGCAGAAAAGCTCCTTTATAAATCCAGATTAGTAGTGTAGAAACTATTATACCATTGATTGATTAAAAGAATACAGTAGCAGCAAATCACAGCAACGAACACATATTATTCGACAGCTGCCGCCGTTTCTTTCCGCGGCAACGTGAGCACTTCACCGTCACACCACCACCGTATGCCACCGAATCAAATCAAGAACCCAATAATAATCCCCTCCTTAAGTAATCCCCAAAACAGTAATCCAACTTAAACAATAAATTAATCGGTCGATCCCCATCGCTGGCTGCCTGTGCCTGCCTAGCTGTGGAGGATGGCCGGGCGGCAGTAGGGCCCATTGAGCCAGCCGTCGGTGATCTGCTTGTACGCGGCCTCCGTGAGGTGGATGCCGTCCCAGCTGAGGTGCGCCGCCGGGTTGGCGCACGCCGCCGCGCCCTGCATCCCGCACCGCGCGTTGTTGTTGTAGTTGTACTTGCCGCCGCCCGAGCCGCAGCACGCCTGAAACGCCGTGCTGAAACCTGCACAGGCATGCGCCGTCAGAAACGAGCAAGAAATCCCGTCGTCAGCTGAGCTCAAACCGGCAACGAGACCGGCCACTCAGGGGTGATCATTTTAGCGATGATTTCTAACTTTTAGTTGAAATTTCACTGTAGCTAATTTTTTTTACTGTAGTTGATTTAACTTTTTAGGTATAATTAAATTTAAAAAAATGTAAAAATAGAAAAAATATATTAGCCCATCACGGATAATACAAAGAAACACGAGAAAAAAATAAAAATGCAAAAAAGCTTTAAAAATCTAAAAAAAATTTAGAAAAAGACGAATTACTGAATAGTGAAAAAAAGCTGAAACTAGAAGCTAAAGCTAAAAAAAAGCTGAAACGATCGGGACCTTAGGCGAGTGAGATCACATTCACTGATCCACATGCGGTGGCGACCGACAGTGCCATGTCACGCGCCGAGACGAGAACGCGCTGCTTGCTCCTCTGTTTCTTGTATGGTTGAGGCATGTGTTGGTTGGGGAACAAGCACGGCTGTTTTCGGCGAGGGAGGGAACGTGCACGGCCACTTGATAGGAAAACGACGACCTAACCGGCGGATCTACCATTATTTCCCCATAATTGGGTGAGTCTCGTTTAGGGTTGGCAACGGGCCGCGAAGCAGGGGTGCGCCTCCGTCCCAGTCCCATGCAGCGACACGACCCCGTGGGGGATCTCTATAGGGTTAGAAAATAATCTATATGTATATTTTAAAATATTACATAGTTATATTTATTAATTTGTAAATATTTAGACATATATTTTCTTAAATTATAGTTTTAAACCATAATTTATAATATATACATCTGGTCCAAACATATGAAAAAGAATATATATATTTCATATTCAAAACTATAATACCTAAATAAAAATAATATATTCTTATATCTTAACGGGTCCCCACGGGACCCTATAGTAAGCTTATCCTCCACCTTCGCTCCGTTAGGATAACAGAGTCTCGTTTCCGTCCCTCCATTATAGAGAGTTTGTTCTCTCTGCTCCTACCTTTAATGGGAAAATTCCCGCGGAAAATTGGCAGCCCGGTCTCGTCAGAGCCTGCTCCCCGTCACGAGCGTGAGTTAACCCGTGTCGGGCCCGACCGTTTTTCCTATTCGCCGCCGCAGGACGTGCTCACGTTTCCAGAGAAGCGAGCGCAACAGCATCGCACGTAACGGGTCGCTGGCTGAGGAATCTCGGCGCGGCGCACATGGACGGGCATGTGGTGGTCAGCGGTAGTAGCAGCAGTGTAGTACCACGCCACTGTCTGCTGCTGCTCGTGCACAAGTTTTAAACGCAGAATAATCCTGCTCCGTCAGCAATCTCACCTTTTCAGTGTTGCCCATGCCCAGTCTCTGTAGCTCAACGGCTAAGACTGCTTAGGGTTCTGTATTTTTTTTGGTCTTTTTAGAGGATTTAATTTTGGTTTTTTATAATTATTTTTTATTAAATTAATAAGTTATATTTAAAAACTGTAAGTTGTAGTCTAAAAGAACAGAGCTGACTAATGGTCTGTTGCGCTATTCTCGATTAAGAAGAAGAGAGATACTAAGAGGAGGGTGATGGTAGCGTAACGTAGGGGATTTGGCGCGCGCGTACCGTAGCTCTGGGGGTTCTGGACCATGTCGTAGACGCCCTGGTAGAAGTCGGCGTACATGATGCGCGCCGACGCGTACTTGCTCTGGAGGTTGGCGATCTTGGTCTTGAGCAGGTTGTTGTGGTTCGTGGAGAGGTCGTTGAACTTCTTGAGGCAGCCGAGGCTGTCGTAGTCGCCGCTGTTGGACGTCCCGTAGATGGTCAGGTAGATGGGGAAGCACCCGATCGGCAGCACCCCCGGCACGACGATGTCCACCGCCCCCAGCGCAATCAATTTCTGCGCACGCAAAACCCAAAGTGCATATATCCATGTCAGGATTAACTTCTGTAGCAGTCGCTAGCTAGCGACGCGCCAGTACTGCCGGCTGTCAGATTGGTAGGTGAGGGGCGTGCGTGCGTGCGTACCTCGATGCCGTTGGAGATGGTGTTGACGATGTTGGGCGTGTAGGTGCCGACCTGGTCGGTGGTGTAGCCGCCGAAGAGCATGGCGTTGTAGTCGTTCCCCCCGAACTCGCCGAACACGAACAGCGAGTTGGCCAGGTAGCTCTTGCAGTCTGCATGCCGCACACGCGACGAATTTACTCTTCGATCTGGGCCCATCAAAGGTAAAGTTTTTCCCTTTTTCTTTTCGCAGCAGGAAATGATGCTGCTATAATGGCTATCTATCTATAGATGGAGGGGAGGGGACGGTCGCTTTGAAGAAAGCGCGCGTTGGTGTTGGCGAGAACTCACTCTGTCCGCAGACGGAGGTGGTGATCTGCTGGAACCACTGGATTTGAAAGCTGATGGGCCCGTTGTTCCAGATCTTGTCGGAGAGCCCCAGCGACCGGAAGAAGTCGGCGTCCATGGCCGTCGCCCCCGTGATCGCCATGTTCGCGCCCTTCTTGAAGTCCGCGCTGCTCGACTTGGACGGCGGCAGGAACGGCAGCCCGAACTTGCTGCCTGCACGCGTCAAACAAGAAACCATCATCAAGATCGAAAGACTGAAGAGACCGACGGGGTAGGTAGGTGGCCGAGATCGATGAAGTGCGAGTGTGAGTCGTGGGTAGGTAAGTACGTACAGACGAAGTCGACGACGACGCGGCCGTCGCAGCAGCGGCAGGTCGGGGTGCCGAAGTAGGTCTCGCCGTAGGGCGGCTGCGTGAAGGTGATCTGCGACGGCTTCCCGTTGGTGCACAGGTTGCCGGTGTCCGTGATCGAGTCGCCGAAGTTGAACAGCGCATTGTACTTCTGCGCCGCCGCGGCCACGAGGAGCAGCGACGAGCACAGCAGCAGCAGCAGCGCCGACCTCCCCATGGTTCCTGCCGAGCTCGCGGCCGCAGGCACGGCACGCAGTGGCAAGAAATCTAAAGAAAGGAAAGGAAAGGACGATGCGTTGCCTGTGCAAAGCGGACCGCCTGAATGAAACGGTTGGCGAGAGGCAGAGCATTTTATAGCCCCGTGAGGCTGCGCCGTCGCCCCCGACTCGTCAAACCTTATGCATCTCGCCCGTCTGCCTGGCGCACATACAGGTGTATGCTCGTGTACTTTGCCGACTGGTAGGCGACGACTTCCATGTGATTTTGGGGGTGCTTTTGGGTGAGCAAACGGTTGGTAGTGGTGTGTGTGGCGGCGCCCAATCAGTGGCTTAACCGAAATGATTCAGGAGGAGAAACCTTGTGTTAGCCAGCTAATGGGCGTTTTATCAGTGGCTGGAACGAGTCCCGTGCCGAGAAGGATTTGCCTCTCCTTTTGAAATTTTGCTACACTTTTGGCTTGGGTTTGGTTTGTCTTGGGTGGTAGGTTCCAGGGCTTCAGGTTACGTGAGGGAACGGCACTCTCCTTCTATAGTTAGTATCTATAAAGGTGACCCTACTATGGCACGGCACGGCAAGGTTGACCGGTGTCTTTGCTAGCTCTTGTTGTGCCTAGCCATGGCGCCCCTCTCCCTGCGGCCTGCGTCCTGCCCGACAGCGGCGGATCTCTATGCATGGCTTGTCGCCGGCGAGCGCGGACAGTCGCCGGGAGGTGGCTCCGCCTTCTCCGGTTAGGCGAAACTGGGCTAGCTCGAGATATCTGTTCGTTCCTGCAATGAGTGTTTCTAGCTAGCTGCCTTTGGGGACTGGTGGTGGATAGAAAGAGAACAGTGGTCTATAAAGTTCCCGCTCCGTCCGTATCGTTATCCAAACTAATGGAAGCGTATCCTTTTGTCATTGGAATTGTTCACACATATGACCAACAGCAATGTTTTTTTTTAATTTTAGTCTTCTAGCATTTTTTTTTGATTTTGCTAAATATCATCTAGATGTTTTCTTCCAAATAATCATTTACATTTCTTAACTTTGGATGTGCGCGAAGATTCGTGTGCCGTCACCTGCACCTTCTTCTTCGGTGACCTATTTTTCCTCTCTCAGGTGACTCCTTCCTCATCCTCTCCAGTGAGTTCGAGGAGAGAATCCTGCGCCTAGGGTTCACCGTTCCCCCCAGGCATAGAGGGAGGCCGGGGGACGGTGGCTCGATGGTGGGCGGTGGTGCCGATGTCGGGCAGGGTAGGAGGGTGATGGGCAGTGCTGGAGGGCAGCGAAGGCGGAAGACACTAGCTATTAGGTGGGCGGGGGCAGCACGACGAGGAGGGGTAGGGGCGGTGCGGCAAGGTGGCGGGGGCGCCGTCGGCCGCAGGTGGTGGAGGGGATCGGGGCAGGGGGAGGCACGTGGAGCTACTCCGATGAGAGGAGGGGGCAGCGTTGGCGATGAGGAGGCGACGGTGGCTCGATGATGGGCAGCGGTGCAGGCGATAGGCGGGTTAGGAGAGTGGTGGACGGTGCCTGAGGGCGACGACAATGGAAGGCACTAGCTATTAGGTTGAGCAGGGGCAGCACGACGGGGGGTAGGGGCTGTGCGGCAAGGCAGCGGGAGCGCCGCCTATCGTGGGTGGTGGAGGAGAGGGCGGGGGTGGTAGGGGGAGGTGCACCGAGCTGCTTTGGCAAGAGAAGGGGGCAATGTTGGTGATGAGGAGGGGGCGGCACTGAGGGCGACAATGAGGGGGCGGTGCGAAGGGTGCAAGGTGGGAGATGGCGGGGTTAGGATAGGGTTAGGGTTAGGGGTTTTATAATAAGGGGGAAAAGATGAGGGCCTTTGAATCTTAATCTAAGTGTCATAAAATTTATATGATTGTTTGAAAGAAAATATTCGGATGATTACTAAACATACCCTTTTTTTTTGCAAAAATGGGCATCTCTCCGAACTCGGAAGGTGTGACATACGACATGTGTCACCGGCCGAACCTCTAGCTCGGCAGGTTGGTGACGCACAACAGGAGGCTCGGGCGTGGCAGCAAGTGAGCCAGCGTATACAGGGGTGCCTCTTGCCGAGCTGCCAATTCAAGGTAGGCACTATAGCAGCACTGTTTTGGCACTGTTAACCCATTAATTAGCACTAAGCTCAATTAATTAGTACTGATAGTTATTAGTTAACATTAATTAAAGCATTAAAGTAATTAAAGCTCAATTAATTAGTACTAATAGTTATTAGTTAGTACTGTGAAGCACTAAATAAAGCTTGATTCAATAGAGCATTTTTGACATGACATATATTATAAAAGGATTACTAGAGATCAACTAGTCAAAAGATTCATCCTTGCAAATTTAAAAGATACAAATTGCAAAAATTAATACCACTAGTGAAATTAAGTTCAGATTGACAAGTTAAATTAGCATATCAAAGATTTAATCATATATACAAAAATATGACAAAACTAGCTAAGTAGGTATAATCATGGCAATAAGCAATATCAAGTCAAGATTAAATAACAAATGAGTAATAGTCAAAACTTATAAGGAAAATACATAATTTACAATGCAAAGCCATAAACACATGATGCAAAAAGTAAGCAAGATTTAAAACTCCCTATATCTACAGGAATTACTTGCAAATAAATAACTAGAGTTAAAAGTAAGAAAAGAAAAACTCTTACTAGAAGAGAAAATCTCTCCACCATACGATCTCTAACCCAATGAACACACGGTGAAGGAGTGAATTTATCACACTAGCCACCTCACTACTAGAAGCTAGTGAAAGAAGAAGCAAACTCAACCTAGATAGAGTAAGAGATTCTAGAGAATCTAGTAGAGAAAAGAAGTGTCTAAGAAAGACACAAGACAAAAAGTGTGACTCACACCCCTTGAAATGACCTAAAAACCCTGACATACCTAAATGATATGTAATACTAAATATGAAAGTAAAGAATTGACAAAGCTTAAGCAAGAACCTACACCACACCACTTGACAGTGTGGTGTAGTCGATGTAGTCAAAACTAAGCAAGTTGCATTTTGGAAAGTGAAAGCCATCAACGGAAGCCCAAAGTGAGGTAGAAGATTCAAGGAGACCAGCATGGTATGATCTCCTCAAAATAAAGTCTACATCAAAGAGATAGAAGAAGCACCTTAGTACTGGAGCTAGTAGAATGAGGAACCCAATGCTGAAATACATGACCGGTAGAAAAAGCTCTAAAATATAGGCCCGAGGTGGTCATCAACCATTTGCTTGGGCTGGCACACCGATTTGCATATCCTTGACACCAGAAAAGATTAAGAGGAGAAATCCAAAGAAAAAAGTTAAGCAAATCAAAAATACAAGAGAGGCTCCATGGCACAAATCACTTAGACAAATTTTAGATGTTCACATCACTTGAAGAGGAATGCTTTACAGCCAATCCATCATGATAGTAGAGCTCTAAACCTAGATAACACATATAAAAGGTTCCAACACAAGAAAACTATAACCCTAATCTCTCAATGTCATAAGAGGCATCCATGTCACAACACAATGGCTTATATAGTGGAGGCTCCTCACCTCTCACTTAACCCTAACAACCAGCCACTCCTTAGTGGATCATACCACTTACATATGTGAAAACCCAGTAACCCATATATAAACATGTTTTCACACTTTCACGTTTTTGAATGCGTAACTTTCCAAAGGCCCTACAGTTCTGATAAGACATTTCAATCACAAAGATGTGATCTAAACTACTTAAACCAACACAGCGGTTTTGTAAACCGCTACTCCATCCAGTATTAGACAATTTTCTAAATTACCACCCACCAGTCTTCACGATGATGCGATGTCCATAACTTGTCATCAAGATCATATGTTTACGTCGAGGCAATTACTACTTGAAACGTCCAAGTTCTATGACACACCAATATCACACCACCGTCCATGATGTCTAAGCCTTGCCACCAAGATCGTACGCCTACTCCGATGAGTGTTACCGCTTGAAACGCACAAATCCAATTGGCACACCACAAGCACGCATTACCTCTTCACGATCCTTGTGTTTCTTCTGCGCTTCTCGGCTTAAGATGTTGCCCGACTCGAACTTACATGACACACCATGGCCTCAGGACTCTTTCCGTAGCCTCGATCTTACCATTTGCTGCAACAATTATCAAAGCACTTGCACTCCAAAGAACAAAGCAATCGATTTGAACATAAATAATATGCACTTGACTCTTAATTTGTAAATCATATGCATGGATCTAGCCCATAACTAACATATGCATGAACTTCTCATAACTAACACTTGCACAGACTCCCGCTGTGACTAACATCATCAAAACCAACACATAAAACCAACTTAGCACAAGGGGCGGTTTGACCGTGGCACCCCTACTGGTCATACCGCCGACTCCACATAAGTCAAACTGCTTTGGCAAGGCCTGTCAGACCGTTACACTCAAGTTGTACCGTGATTGCAATGCTAGTATTACCGCACTAGGTGTCAGCCCAAAAACTCCAAAATGACCACCTCTGTGAAATAGTTACCAGTAATTACAGGCCGGTGCTACTGCTTCGGCCGGTCATACCATGGCACCATTGTTGGTATGACCGTCAGCTTCAGACAGCAACAATTCAAAATGCGAATTCTCAAAATTAAACTCAAACAACAAAAGCAAAGAACAAGCAGTATCAAATACTCATCACTCTCATAGGCTGCCACCACATAGTCTTACAACTAGTATAATGCAAGTCACTATAGAACATCGTTTTGGACGTTGAACACGATCCCTAGAATACAATTTTAACTATCAATTTTTATCATAATATATTTATAAAACCTAATAAAATCATAATATTATGAAATTACATATCAAGGCAAATCTACACATATGATTTTTATTTATATAATCTAAATATTTAAAAAAATATACCGATCATTGCAGTTTTGAAAAGGCAATTTACTGTGCGTCTACCAAATCTACATTCTTCTCTGACTGGACGAGGTATTTATCCCTAGTTTCCATCGCCTTTGTTGATTGGACTGTAATTCTCTGCTGAAGCGTGGCACTGTCATCTGTAAAAGCCTGAAAAGACGCTTGATTTGGAATAATTGAGGAAACAAATAGAGACGGCGAGCGCACAAGTCACAAGCAATCTTAGCTGTGAGACGGCGACGCCCACAAAAGACCGCGCGCGAGGAGGCAGCGGCAGCACATCCCGTTATTGTCATTCAGTTATGTATCCGCATCTGCAGCTCCAGCTCGGCAGGCGCTGCCGCTGCCAGTGGCACGGGCGAGCGCAAGCAGCGCGCGGCGCCGGCCGCGACGTGCGCCTCCGCAGTTACACACAGCTACTCCTACGCTGGATGCAGCGTTTGGCCCGCCGTTGCTTTCCAAGATCGCGACACGGCCACCTCGCAGCCCATCCGCTGATCGTTTTCTGAATCAGCAGCCTTGGGAACCTGCAGAGGCAACGCAGCTTGACATACACACTCACTCACACACATGAATGATTGGAGTGCTGACGAGTGACGAGAGAGCAGAAATGGGAAGCTACAGGCCGCATCTACTGCCACTATGCTAGCTCTTCTTTTTCTTCGACTTTTTTTCGGTTTCTTCACGTGGTTGATCACTGGTTGTTGGGTGCATGTGGCTGTATTGTTATGGACGTTAAATATTCGAGAGCTTTGAAGTGGTTCGGTTGCTGGTTGCACGCAACTGGAAATGTGAGAGAACGGCTCGAGATGATCCGTTCCACTCTGCTACATTCAATTGGTAGTGCGCGAATAATGCAGCTTCCTGTGCGTCGCACTGTGTGAAAGGGTTGCATTAGGGTTTAGATCCTGTTCTTTCCTTTTTTTTTCTGTCCAGCTTTATTTTGACCTAAAGGGAAAGGATATTTTTCAAAGAAAAAGATATGGGAAACAATTACTGAGTCTTTGATCTTTCCATCGATTCTCAACTAACGGTCAACACATCTGGATCATGGTTTCTAATTTCACTCTCTCAGACTAGCTCTCTTCGCTATGTACAAAAGAGGGGCCCTGGTTCGAATTAACTTACATGTGTTCTGATGATATCCTGTAAGAGTATTGCTTGTACTTTGCTCTTGTCAATTGAGTTTAATTTTTGCGAGAATTTGCAGTGTAACATGTGTTCTCCGTAGCACCAGACAGATCGGCTAGGAATGGCCATCTAACCGCTGAGGGGTGGTAGTCAAATCGGCAATGCCCGATAGTTTGACCAGTGGGTCCTAGCTGTCAAACCGGCCCTCTGTCAAGTTATTGAGTGTGTTATGGGGTTTTGGTTGTGAGTCATGACGGTGTCCATGCAGTGCTAGTCATGGTTTGTTCATACAAGTGTCGGTCAAGGGGCTTTCATGTATATGTTAGTCATGGCATAGATCTATGCATATGTTTTACTAATTAAGAGTCAAGTGAATGTCATTTGTGCTTGGATCTATTTTTTTCTTTGATGTGCAGTTGTTTTGATGATGGATTGCGACCAACAGTAAGACTGATGCTTAGTGGTCGTGGAGTGTCGTGTAAGTTCGGGTGAAGTGCCATCTCAATCCGAGAGCACAGGAGAAAGACAATGATCGTAAGCAAACAATGCGTGCATGTAGTGTGTTAATTGGTCTTTTACGTTTTAAGTGGTGATGATTCTTAGAGCAGACGTACAATCTTGGTGGCATGCACTGGGCATCACAGACTATGGTGTGATATTGCTATGCCATGGGACTTGGGCGTTCCAACTAGTGACAGCATCGGTGTGGACGTACGATCATAGGTCGTATTGTCGTGAAGATCGGTAGATGGCAATTGTTGAAATCATCCAATACTAGGTAGAGTGGTGCTTTGCATAATCGCGATGCTATCATCCAATACTAGGTAGAGTGGTGCTTTGCATAATCACGATGCTAGCCTAAGTGGTTTAAGTTATGTCTTTGTGGATGGAATATCTTATCGAGCTATTGGAGCCTTTGAGAAATCGTGCTTTTAAAAAACGTGCAAGTGTGTGATAGTAAAACTCATTTATGTGTGGGTTACCAGGTTTCTCTATATGTAAGTAGTGTGATCCACTAAGAAATGACTGGTTGTTATAGTTAAGAGATGAGAAGCTTCCACTATATAAGCCTTGTGTTGGTTGAGTCATGTGAGACTCTAAGGTTAAGGTTAGGATTTTCTTATATTAGTACATTTTGTGCATAAACTCTAGGATTAAAGCTCTACTATTTTGAGAAATTAACTATAAAATATTTCTCTCTAAGTGAAATTAACATCTAAAGTTTTTTAAGTGGTTTGCATTCTTTATTTGCTTAGCTTTCTTACTTAGATTTCTTTTTTCAGGTGCCTAGGACAGGTAAGAGGTGGAGATATATCTTGGAGATAAGATCACATCCCTCTAGGTATGATCTAGAGGAAGTTATTGAGTTTGCTTGATTTTTCTCAAGAGAGTGTGATTTTTAGATTTTGCTCTTGTGGGTGAGTTAGATCAAATTCGTGCTATGATTTAACTTACTATGATATGTGAAAACTCATCTAAAATCACATAGATTATCTAGAACTCACGAGTAAGAGCATCTTAAGGTTTTCCTCTTTTGCTGTGATCTAACATGCTATGGTATGTGAGAATCTCTCTAACATCACCTAAATTATTTAGGAATCACGAGCAAAAGTAGATTGAGGTTTCTCTCTTTTGCTCGGTTTTAGTGCTACATTTTTTCAAATGCAAAAGATAATAAGTGATTTTCTCGATCGTAGGGTGCAAGCATGATGTAAGTGCAATATGGATGAACAACGAAAAGGTCAAGTGCCGGTCTCTTCTGTGCAAATCAATAAGATGTTGTATACATATATGCTGGCAAAACCTATCTAAACTCTTCATATGAAAATCTTTATTTGAAGTATGGTATATATGTCTATACTTAATCCAAGCTGTAGACCACTATTTTTTTAAAAAAATATGGTTAAGATGTTTTCTTTTTCTCTGATTAATATAAGAATTTCTAGCTTTTTAATTTTTAATTATCTGATTAATGTGGAAATTTCTCCTTTTTACCTCCTAGGCGTCCAAGACAAAAGTTTTGGAATTTATGTCCATTTTGTTGTCGTAATTATTTAGAAAATTAGATGAATATGATAGTTACGTAATTAAGCGATCAGCAAAGATTTGGCAGGTATCAACATGCATGCTTCCTGTTGGCGACCTCAAATTTAATCCTCATCACCGCCTTCAATATATAAGGTTGGTACGTAGTCAAACAAATTAAACGTAGACATGTGATTTAGAGGTTCAATACTCTCTTCCACTACACCCAATTATTTTGTTTATTTTTGCTGCTTGTTGAAATTCGTCGGAGACATCTCTGCTTAATTGCAATTGATGAGTTAATTCAAAGGAAGAAAGAAAACATTCAATTGGCCTTGTTTACGTGAAAATAATACGAGTAGACAAATAATGTGATGGACTTTTTCCGAGAAATGTAAAATCTCAGATAACTAATCTACCTTAGGTCTACTTATGCAGCACATCTCAACAACACCAGGGACTTCGCCGAGCTCTACAACCTCGGCCCGCCGGTCGCCACCGTCTACTTCAGCTGCCAGCGTGAGGCTAGCTTCAGCTTGCTATGACCCATATATATGTCAAATAATGCATGTATATCATATGCATGCATGGAAGACAAACTTGTAAATGACAGCGACTGCCATAACAAGATATATATGCAGATATATATATATCAGGTCATTATTATGTCCATATAAATGTCAAGTATGAACTATGAAGTATCATATCGAGAAATCCGCGGAGAAGAAAGTCTCGTGTATCTAGCTAGCGTCTGTTTCTGTCTCGGTTCAGTTCTCCCCTCCCGCTGAATCTTTCAGAAATACGGTTCATGTTTCGATTGGTCGATTGGTATGATCGATTCATGCATACTAATGATCGTCAGCTAGCTAGATTTCTAACATTCGCCTGAAAAATCTATCAATCAGATTTATATACCTTGGAAAACTAATGGCATGGCTGGCGTACGTATCTTTGACAGTCGTCCTATCAAAAAATAAAAAAGGAAGTTGGTTGATCGATCGATCGATACAGGAGGAATTTGCAGAAAGTATACAAAAGGGAGCATCCACCCGCACGTGCGATCGGTGCGCACAGCAGCCTTTTACCCTAACGCGCGAAGATTCACCGTTGCAAGAACATCTTCACGAGCAGGCTTCGTCAACGGATGTAATATTTCATTGGCAGCTTTATTTACTGCTCAAGTTCCATATGCATTGGTTCTGCACTCTAGTACAGCACTAGGGCATCTACGACCAGTAATTTCTCTTGTAGAACTACATAGACATTAGTATGGCAATACGGCATCTGCAGATTATATGCAGCTGTGCATGATCGATGACCAGATAAATCGCAGCTAGCCAGCATGCATTGGTTTAAACATACAATATACGCCATGAGATAATCGATCGAATCATCCAATGTAATGACGCATGAGAAAACAGCTCGACAACTTACCGCGAGTTCTTCTTGTACAAGAAAATTACAAGGGTTTACCTTGTACGTAGTAGATACCGTCGCCGGAGAAGACATGGCCGCACGTACGCCTACAAGGATATCTCGTAGCTTGAGGCCCCTCGCCGTTGCAGCCATCCCGCACGGCCATATCCTCCGCCACCGCCGTGGGACGCAGCCGGCGGTGTCGTCGTCTTCGCCCCTCTGTGCACTAGCCAGTAGCCATTCCTTCCTCGGCCTCCTTCACGTACGTCCATGAGAAAACGAACCAGCTAGGCAGGCTAGTTTTGGTAATGCATGGGCTGCCCATACGTACATTTGGTACTTGTAGAACTTTTATGGGCTTGGGCTGACAGGCCGAACTGTAGCAGAACTACCTCGAATTATGTATGGTTTGCCGGAATCCAATTTCAATAGATCCAAGTGGTTTAATCTTTGAGCGATGATTTTTGGTTTCGATCAATAGATCCAAGTGGTTTAATCTTTGAGCCATCATTTTTGGTTTCGATTGATAAATAGTAACAGATTATAGAGAAATCGTAAGAGAGAATACAAGGTAAACTCATATGTAGTTATGACTCATACAGATAAGGTCACTGCAACGTCTACTACAATAAATATGTAGACCTTGTTTTAAAAAAATATTCTATTTAAAAATTAGTTACCATAGAAAAATATATTACTATAAAAGTTAAAAGCTAATACCGAAAAGAAGTTGCACAAAATATGTACCTCGGTGTTCCTTAACCCGAATGACACGAGGAGAGATCGTCCACATAGTAAAAGAGACCGCGGATGCACTTGTACGCTGCATGCACTAGTACGCGTGACTGTAGGAATTTTGTTGATGGTCTATTCTACAGACGAAAAAAAAAATACTAAGGGGTATATACCATTGTCCATTCATAGTTAGGCGCCGGGAAAATTTTTGAATCCAGCAGTTTAGGCATATCGTGCAGAGTCATGGGAGGCCATGCTCAACGGCGCAGCGAGAGCGTGGCGACCAACCACCTCCGCCGCTTCGCGTCCGCGTCTGCCCGGGCGAGGCTGAGAGCGCTCGTAAGGAAGCGGATGAGGCGAAGGGCAATGATGCAGGTGGGAGGAAGGGGGAGGACGGCAGCGGCGTGTACGTGAACAAGGCCACTGGCGAGATCGGCGGCCCGAGCCCACGCGGTACGGCGACTGGGAGCGCGGCGGCCGCTGCTCCGATTTCTGAGAAATTGCGTCCGTTCCTAATCAGCTCTCACGTCCGTCGGGGCGACCCCAATGCCCCGGCACACCGCCAGCCGCTTCGGCCACGGCATCCACCTCCCCTTATGGCCTCCCAGATCTGGCGCCCTCTTCCCCAGATCTCCCTGCGGCTTGGTCGGCTCACCCTCAACCGTGCCGTGGTCAGTCAGCTCGAGCCGTCCCAACACCCCCCTCCATCGCTCCCGCTACCCCCACCGCCCCCGGGCCGCCCGCCGTCTGCCGCTCTGGGGCGGACCTCCTCTGCCTCTCCTGGGTCCCCTCATAAATCCCCCCTAGCTCCGGTCGAGAAGACCCAGACACCCCCATCAATCCTCTGTTGCAAGGAACTACCATCTTTCGACCCTGCAAGCCCGCTCTCAAGCCTCCGCATTGAAGCTGCATCCAACAACCACATTGAAGCCTCTTCAACGCAGATATCTCAAGATCCTCCTCGGGGCAAGCCTTCGGTGCGTAGAGTCTCCTTCGCGGATGACCTCACTGTCTTTTACTTCGCCACCCAGTTTTTGATTGAAATATTTGAATTAACTTAAAGATCCTGTCTTTAAAAAATACTTCGTTTAAAAGTTAGGTACTATAACAAAAGTTAAATGCCACTTCGAGAAGTCGCAAACAACATGGCCTGAGAGGGTAGTACCTTGCTCTTGGCTTATGTTAGTCTGCGTTTTCTTTTCTGGAATTCGGGGAATAAGCTGAGTTGTTATATTGATTCAGAAGTTTCAGAGTACTATCCGCATGAATCTTAGCATGCTGCTAATCTTGAGGTTTTCCTTGTATTCCGATGAATAAAGCTAACTGGGGGTTGGTTGTTTGATGGTTTTGTTAAGCTCAGCAATGAGATGGAACAATGTGGTGCAGAGCATGGACCTGTTCTTTCCGACTGCGGCTGATGGCTTTTGGCTGCGGCTGATAGCTTTTTGGTTGTTTGTGACAGAGATTGCGGAAAGAGAGATACTCGTTTGTGATTTTTGATGATACAGATATTAGTTTTTTAATGTGTGCTAGAATTAACTTGTAGACCCTATTTTAAAAAAATACTCCGTTTAAAAGTTAATTACTGTAGCAAAAGCCAAAATCGATTTTTAGAAACCGTAAAGAACAGACCCCATATCTCATCATGGGCTCCTGTAATTTGCGATGGGGGAAAAGGATTCGTTCCTCTATGCTAATGTTACTTCTAGCACTGCCAGCTACTAGTGTTGCATCCATGTAGATGTTTGGCATGAGCGGAAATGGCGTGTTCTGTCGCCTACTCGACTGTCAGCTCGCGTGAGAGCAAGCCGAGATGTGCCGGCCCAACAGCTGGCGCCAAGCCCTTTGAACACTTGCGTCAGGCCTTGGTCCATCTGTTGATGCAGCCTGTCCACCCACCACCCACCGTTGTTGAGGTGGCCCACGAGAAAGCAGCCTCTGAACCTACTCTGCCACAGCCCGTCAAGAATGGCCCCTTCCTTCTTCTCAGCTTATATCTCTCTTTAAATAAATAAACAAATAAAACAGTTTTTTTATCTTCTCAAAATAACTCATCAATATTTTTAAAACGTCTTTATCAATTTATCGGTATTCAGTTCATTCGCACAAACGCTCATGTTAGAATTAAAAATCACAAGTCATAGATATAATCCATAAGTTACAGCAGAAAAGAACACATCCAATTGCAATCCTATTCGCAAACCCTTCCCATTAGGATGGCTAATTTGACCGTACGTTATGTTAATAGTTAGATCAAAGAAAAGGAAATGATCGACCGTATATTTGTCGATTCAGTGGTGGATCCAGGATTTCATCGCGCCCCGGGCTAAAATCTAAAAGGCTAATGACTTAGAAGTAACGCCAATTTATACCTACCAACAGCATATCAAAAGTATATCGCAAATACATCGTTGACATAAAACATTAGCTCAATGCTCCAACATACAATATAATAAACGTCATTCATTGGTATTGCAAGACTATGATGCAACTTTAGAATGATTGGAGAAAACTAACCAGCTATCCTTGCCAGTCTTCCTTTGTTGGACATAGCTGACCTCTGGAGAATAGGGTTGTATTCATAGTTAGGTGATAAAATAATGAGAACCATTGGATAGAATAAACTCAAGACGACATTGCTAAATAAATTTGCTTGGTCCTTCTCCATGTACTCAATAACCTACATTTTGTTTAAGTTAACTGAATGATGTAATTGTATCCAATACATTTCAGAAATGCACTAAAGAAAGGAACTGCGCTAACATTTCACAGGGTCATGTATAAACTACCAAGTTCATAGCTGTGAACACAAATCACAATAAAGAAAGCATATGAAATCATACAGAATGTAGCATAATAAAGAATTTGCAAAAGATAGATCACTTATACAATTTGCAATGTCGGTATCCTTAAATAGCAAATGTAAACTATCAACTAAGAATTAAGATAAACTATGAACTAAGAGAGGTAAACTATCAACAAAGAATTAAGATAATATTCATCTTCTAAGAATTAAACTATCAACTATCTCATATCTATATACAATTATACACTGCAGATATAAACTCTTAACTCTAAAATAGTAAATTAACTAATTAATTAAAATCTTACCAGAATACCAGGCTCACAGCTCACTCGATTCAGACCCACAGGCCACAGCCTCACTGGCTCACTCGATCTCTCTCGGTTTCTCACTTTCTCTGGTCTCCCTTTGTGGCTCTGTCCTCCGGTCCTCCCTCATACATCCGCCAGGCGCCAGGCCTCACCGCCTCTCCTCTCCTCCTCAACACTTCGCTCTCAGTCTCAGGCCTCACCGTCGGCTCCTCTCTCGCGAGCGCCAGCGCCAGTGCCCAGCTCCTCGCCGCCTCAACCTCGCGCCCCACGCTGCTCTGCTCCCCTCGCCGCCCCTGCGCTGCTCGGCCAGCTCGGCTCCTCGCGCCGCCCCTGCTGCCGGCTCCCCTCGCCCCCCGTGCCCGTCGGCTCCTCTCGCCCGCGCCCGGCGGCTCTCTCCCCTCGGATGGCGGATCGCTCCCTACCCTCGGATGGCCGGATCTGGCTCGGCGGCGACCGTGAGCCGAGCGGTCTCTCCTCACTTCCGCAGACCGCGGCTGCTCGCAGGTCAGTTGCAAACTTGCATTGTTCCAATTGTGCTAGGGTTTGCTGTTTGTCATTTGTGAATTGATGGGCCGGACCGGTCTCCCTGCCATCACCTCGTCGGCGGCCGACCGGCTGGGTGTGCGCTCGCGCGGGGGGTGGGGGGTGGCTGCCATTCCTAAGGCCTCAGGCTGGGCTGTGGTTTTTGAGTATATATTAGAGGGGTAGTCCTAGTAATTATGCTGGACCTCAGGCTATAACCTACCCAACCCAAAACCTAGTTCCGCCCCCGTGTCGATTCACTCCCGACTAAACCACCCTTTTCACCATACAATCCCATTACGATTTTACGATTTGGAGAGGGGGAGAGAGAGAGAGCGCGCGTAAAGTTACCACGGGACGGGAGAATCAAGTTCGATAATAATATCCTGCACCATGCATTGCGCGGATGCAACGTGTCCATATCGGCTCGAACATTCCATGCGCGATCGCGACTGCTGCCTAGCTCTCACCACCTATAAATGACGCACACATCCTCGAGCCGACCGCACGTCGCGGCCTACTCTCCAACGCGTACACGATAGGAATCCATCACAGTAGTGTACTGCTCACCCAACCTGGTGCAAGCGCCGAACCAACGACCATGACGCCAACCCGCTACTTGGCGCTCGTCCTCGCCCTCGTCCTCGCCGGCCGGGACGTCGGGGCGGGGACGCACGACGACTGCGGTATCGCGCAGACGGCGTTCGGCGACTGCATAGCGTACGTCGCCGGCGTGGAGGGGAAGGTCTCGCCGCGCTGCTGCGCGGGCCTCGGAGACATCAAGGACCTGGCGCTCACCGCGGACCAGCGGCGGGCCGTCTGCACGTGCATCCTGTCCGAGATGCACTCCGCCGGCAAGGTCAACTCCGGCCGCGCCGCCAGCCTCCCGGCCGCCTGCGATGTCCGTATTGGCTTCATCCCGACCAGCTCCGACTTCGAGTGCTCCCGGTTAGTACTAGCAGCGAAATTTCTATCATCAAAATTTCGTAGGTTGCTGGTCTTATCAGTAGGGATCAGTAAAATTTTATATTAAAGAACAAAATTTAGCTTTATCAAAATTTATCTAAAAAATTCAAAAAATAAAAACTTTTAATTTTCAATTTAAATTTTTGGCCAAAAAAGTTTAAACGTTTCCCTCCAATAAAATTTTTAAGCCGATACAATTTTCTCTGGTACTACCTACACTACTACTTCTCCGTTATACTACTAGTATAATATTGATTGGCTATACACAATTTTGTTTAGATTCATTTTCATGTAAAACTGAACAAAAAATATTTTTTGTTTGCAGGATTCTGTGAGGAAACAGAATTTCATGCTGAATTAACGAAGAGCATCAATTAAGAACGCATGAGAAGCTAGCTAGTGTGTGCAGATAGAAGAATCTCGAGTAAATTTAATTGGTTTTTGGAAATAAAGATAACCATTGCAAGCTTTATCAAATCAAGCTAGCATTGCTCCCTCTCAAAAGTACTTTAAGCTGTTGTTAGGATGTCTCTTTCCTTTTGGCTCGTCGTCGATGTTAACCTTGCAGTTTTGCTTTCGTCAAACTTAGTGTTATGACCAATGATTTCCATTAAATGAGAGTGTTACATTACATTCATCGATGCGTATTCGCTTGGCGCATGTCTTGATTCTGATTACATTTGCAACTTTGTCCTTCGTTACTTATGGGGTGTTTCAAATGGACTTCGGTTTCTGGCTGTAGCACCTCGGAAACTAGTATGAGATACTGCTTAGAACGTCATCATCAAAGTAAGAATAAATAAAAGCAATAATTGAAGTCACGAAGAAATTAAAATTTTAAAAGTACTTTATTAGAGAATCAGCATAAGTTAAAATAAATGTTTGAAATATGATACCGGTCTACTCCTTTTCAAATGAAGAACAAATGAAATAACCAAATAAAGGTAAACCATGGTGCTGAAACTCGAGTGCTCCCACCTATACATGATGCTATTACTCCACTGGCCTTTTACCTGATAATAGAAAGAGCAAACGTAATATTCGAAAATCTTAGTAAGTATCTAACAATGATCACAACACGATGAGTAAATGATAAGTAATGTAAGCAAGCAATTGACACAAGTTAAGGCAATGGAACAAGGTTACTAGAAAACACCGATAAGAATAAAAAATAGAGATAACAGAAATGGTGGAATTAAAGGTGATTATTATTTAGCAAGTTACGGCAACGATAGTTATGATATAGCAAATTTTGGCAAAGGCAATTGTGATATAGTATGTTATAGCAATGGCAAATGTGATGGCAATGGTACTAGCGATTACTTTCTATATATCTAATTATACGAGAATAGTCAGACACAACGCTGTCTTCAACTGTATAACCGTCGACGGGGTGTAATATCCTGAGTAATGAAAGTGTACGGCTTTCTGTACGTTACTAGGTGGGTGACAATCTCCCTAATATATGGGTAGTCTTAGGTCAGGTAACCGTTATATTAACAATCGATTAAATGGTAAGAAATTGATATGAGTAGGATAAGGTTATGACAGGTAAAAGGATTTGTTAGGGATGGAAATGGAAGGCTTAATACCCGATAAGGGTGATACAAAATGATAACATGGCGTTAAAGGTAACTGTTATATTATAGACAGATTATACCATATAACTTTAAGGGAACCAAGAAATGGCAAAGATAAGGCTATGATAAGTGGGAGGATTCGATAACGGTTTGAAATAGAGAAACATTAGAACTCGATAGATGGCGATGTGAAAAGACAACATAGCAATAATGGTACATGAATTATTCTAAGGAGGTAATATAATATAACTCATACAAAAGTTGACAACCAACTAAGTATGAAACCAGAAAGGAGGCTCAGCTCGGTTCGAGTTGGCTCGCGAGAGCCGAGCTGACCAGAACTACTCCACAAGCCGACTGAGCTTGGCAGCTTCCAGGCAGCAAAGGTGATATCAAACAACTCCGCACAGATTTGAACAAGATCCAAAAGGAAAATAGCTTCACAGCATAAAACCAAATCATCAAGCTTGAAGACCAGAATGGCCAAGAAAAGTAAGGAGTGAGATTGATATTCATGCTGCCGTGCACCCTTTGAAGGTCACGATCAAGTAAGTCAAGGCCATACATCCACACAAGAAAACTTCAAGATAGCATGGCTTCAAGAGGAACTTAATCAATGGAGCTGTTTTACATGAACTTAATTGATTACCACTTTAAATTGAAGCTAACATGTACATTTTGTTAAGGATAGAATAAGATTAGGATTAGGACTCCTAGTTGTTTCCTAATATGCTACTTCCTTTTATGCTGTGTTGTATTCCTTTTGTACATCCCCTTGTACCTGTATATATATTGCCCCTTGGGCCTCATGAATAGATGCACACAATATTCATAACATGGTATCAGAGCATACCTAGGGTTTGCCTCGGTTCGCTCGCCGCCGCTCCCGTGCCTCTCCCCGACGTCGCCGGTCGCTCTCGCCGGCCTCTCCCCGTGCGACGTCTCTCTCCACGCGCCGCCGGTACTCCGCCGGCCGCTCCCGCGCCTCCACGTGCGCGGCTCTTCCGTGCCGCCAGCGACCGCGCCGCCGCCGCCGCGCCCGCCTCCTCGCGCCACCGGCCACCCCGCGCCGCCGCGCCTCGCGCCGGCCGCCGCCTCCGCGCCGCGCCGCCGTGCCGCCGCGCCTCGCGCCCGCGCGCCGGTGCCAC
The DNA here is from genome assembly GCA_036346265.1 of Melocanna baccifera. Taxonomy (NCBI): domain Eukaryota; kingdom Viridiplantae; phylum Streptophyta; class Magnoliopsida; order Poales; family Poaceae; genus Melocanna; species Melocanna baccifera. The sequence continues at coordinate 26,040,488 of CM070692.1, read as the reverse complement.
CGCCTCAGCGCGCGCGCGCGGTGCCGCCGCCTCTCGCGCCGCGCGCCGTCTGCCGCCTCCTCGCGCGCGCCGGTGCCGCCGCCTCGCGCCCGCGCGCGCGCGGTGCCGCCGCCGCCTCGCGCCCGCGCCGCCCGTACCGCCGCCGCCTCCTCCGCCCCGGTCACCCGCGCCGCCTCGCCGCGCCTCCTCTCTTGTCGACAAGATGCAAAGTGCTACTCGGTGATTGCTCGTGATCACGTGAAGCATGAGCTCACCAAGCATATTGGTGTTGATGCTTCCTTCATGAGGTCTTGTGTGCAAGATCGGTGATTACTCTTCGATATGTGCCTTGGAGCTTGGATAGCGGATTTCTTCACGAAGGCCGGACTCGAGCACAAAGACACAGCTTTTACCTCTCCAAACTCAGTGTTGTTGATCCGCCATGAGTTTGAGGGGGGGTGTTAAGGATAGAATAAGATTAGGATTAGGACTCCTAGTTGTTTCCTAATATGCTACTTCCTTTTATGCTGTGTTGTATTCCTTTTGTACATCCCCTTGTACCTGTATATATATTGCCCCTTGGGCCTCATGAATAGATGCACACAATATTCATAACACATTTCACCTAACACCAGTGGTCCAGAAAATTACAAGGGCCGCAGTGTACATTATGAAATACTAATGGATAATCAAAAGTAACGTGGCCTAAGAAGTGGTTAAGGGTAAAGAAACAGCATAATGTAGACTATAGCTTACTTACACATGGAAATATAAAGTGGTTGTACATGCCATGAACAAGTGAAATGACAAAAACACAAACATCCGAAAATACACTTACCAGAGCCAACATGTCACTCAAATAGCCTTTGAATGGTGTCTGCTGAGCCTGTGCAAAAGAAAGTAAATGTTTCTTAAGATCTGTGTGAAGTTATATTAGAGAATAACAAAGTGAAGATGAAAGATGCCCCAGTTACAAATTCAGGTTCCATGGTGAGAAGATAATTTCAAGAATGCAAAGTTAATAACGAGTTGTTTTGACATATCACCAATTCATAGGTTATATGATTTGATGGCTTCAGATAAATTACTCTGGAGTCTGGAACATCTTCAAGGCTGAAGAAAAAATTGTAGGTTTGAGCATCCATCTAAACATATCAAAACTAAAGGTACGAGGAAAACAGGGAATATAACTTTGCAGTCCAAAATATTAAATTACATATGAAAAGGCATATGAATATCTCAAACAATCTAACCAACTCCCCCCTAACCGATGTAAACTAGAAATGGTAAATGGCATGTGAAAAGAAATACTAATAGGCTTGTCAGCAAGAACGCCTGAAATAATCTGACCCACCACAGGCAACTAGATGTTCTAAACCAAAACCAGACAACATGTCAGCAGATGGATCCATAGTTTCTTACAAAACAAGGGCAGCGACAAGAAATAATCTTGGCATACCAGGTACTAAGCTAAACACAGCAAGTTTAACGAGTGTAACATACCATGTACTTAGTAAAACATACTACACAAACTCAACTCACCGCACTAGAATCTTAGCCAATGACAACAACCAAAAGTTGAGGCTGAAACTTTTCTATCGCCGGAACAACCAATTTATTCATTGGAAACTCGTACCCCGCATCGCCACTTCCATTAGGCAAAGGTATATTGAGACTGTACCCCAGCCCCCTGCCTTCACCAATCTCATCAACCGAGCCACTGCGGGTGCAATGGACCCCATGAACCATGCTTCATGTGGAGAGAGATTGTCAGCATGCTGCCTTTGCGGTAGAAGCCCTCTGCAGTGCCATTCCCATAGTGCACATCAGGATCAACAATGGCGACCTTTGTGCGCCCAAAATCCAGAGCCAATAAGAGCTTTAAGTTGGAGGATTTTGTGAGGAGATTGGGGGCTGACCGGATGAGTGGAAGGAGGGGAGCTCGGTGGCACGTGCGGGGCGACCGGAGTGCCAGGAGAGGAAGAGCACGATGGGCCCGCGGCGGAGGATGGAGACCATGTTGCGGAGGCGGTCGGCGTTCTCCGAGTGCTGGTCGAGCACGTCGAGGAAGGCCGGGTCGCGGCCTGAGTCGAACACGCCGGCGCACATCGCGGCCTGAGGCTGTGGTTTTTCTCTCGTCTTGTTTCCTTAGTAATTTGCTTGCCTCCAGCAAGAGACTTGTTCCATTCCATGGTACTGGTTAGCCTTTGAGCATTAGAGCTACTGAAAGAACCACAGACTCAGAGGATTCTGGTTAACTTTGAGGAATATTTTCTTAATTAAGGTCAATTTTTGAGATTTTTTTTGAGTTACCGATTATTGATGAAGGATTCCGTTCTAGTTATATTCTATATTCTGTGTGCATGAAGCACTGATCTGACGCAGAACCGTAAGACCTTTATGTTAGTACCACAACCGGTTTACATTAAGTTATACTAGAATACAATGCATGTTGATCTAAAACATAGCACTTACGATTTAATCCTTTTCAACAAAGTGAGAACAAAACCCAAACGAAATGTTACGCATGCTGAGCCCGTCCCCGTTGGGGCTTAGCTTTTAACGATTTTTAGGCCACAGGTGTTACAGTTAGGTTAAGGTGTGGTCGTCAGATTTAATTCCCCTCCTAGGATGGCCTATGTTACATTCTTGTTGAGCATGAGCACAAACAAACATATATATGGGCACACTTATTTTGGCTTCGCGTCAGCTTCTTAGTCAGTTTCTTGCTTTTTTTTACTGTTGTGTTTTTTTTGATGATTTTTGGATTTTTTTATTTTCTCCTTGTATTCCTTTGTATTGTCTGTGATGGGATAATATATATATATATATATATTAAATTTAATTATGTTAAATAAGTCAATTCAGCTACAGTAAAAAAATAAACCAACTATAATAAAAAAATATAAACCAACACCATTCTAAATACCCCTGTAGAAGTGTAGGCTGACTAGACTAGCAACAAAGGTTTAGTAAATAGGCAAACCTCAGTCAAAACGTATATAGATCTTGCGCACTAAGTGCTTCCGAAATTTCACATATGCATACCTTTTTTTAAAACGAGCAAACCCGGATTCCATTATCAGAAATAACGGAATTACAGAGTACTTGTTCTGTCCTACTTTCGCCTACCAGCATTCCCAGAGTTGTTGTCCAATCCCAGAACTGATATGCGCACCAGGCATTATACCAGGATGCTAAGGAAGAGCACAAAAAAAAAAGGAAAAGAAGAAGAAAGCTAACTGACCGACATGGTCGAACAATATTCACCACACTTATTACAACCAGAACAAGGCCTTAACATATCTGAGAATAACATTCTCCTTCACTTCGGTTTTTGGAATGTCGTCTCCAGCTTCAGGCTGAGTCCTCTGCCATCCTCTCAATTCCCATTCCGAGTAAGCGTTCTTCAGGTACGCCTCTGGTCCTTCCATCTCCCTGTCCCGGATCATGGTGTTTCGCATACGCATACCTGAGAAACAAACCAACCACAAAAATTTAACACATGGTAGAAAACCGATTAAACAAGCTAAACACGCAAAAATATGACTCATTTGGTTCCATCTCTTGCATTGACTCACTGGACCTATACTTACACACAAGTTGCAGATGCAGATGCAGAACAGGATGCACCAGCTGTGAATGCCACATCTTTCTCCATGGTCGTAGACTAGGCTTCCTCGTTTTAATTTCAGCTTCTGACTTTACTATTCTTAAATTTTATCTTATTTTTTTTAACTTTTTGATTTTTTGAGCTTTTGAGCTTTTCTTTTTTCTATATTCGTTTGTATTGTTTGTGATAGGATAACATGTTTTCCTATTTTTATTTTTTAATTTAATTACATCAAATAAGTTATCATCAGCTACAGTGAAAAATAAGTCTACTATAATACAAAATAAATCATAAATCAGTTTATTTAAGTCAAACTGAACACCCCACAATCAAAAGTCATAGGGACAGGAATACTGATTGGTGGGTAATCATCCTCCCTCCACCAACGGCACTAGCTAGACAGCAAGAACCCGAATTCGGTAACCTGCTGCCACAAAGAGCACGCAACGCCTACTGCTCATCCCCTACCAACAGCACATGCGGCCAGGCCGCCCACCACAAGCTGCGGGCTTGCGGCTTCTTCAGGGCCCAATTATTTATTGTAAGCACAAGGTAAGAAGATACCAATCAAATATCAAATGACACCAAAGAAAATACTAGTACTAACATATAAAATATCCTTCGACCTACAGGTGTCAAAAGCACCTGGCCCAGGTGCTGCTGATCTGGTAGAGTGCTAGATCTTCTTTGTTTTGCAGAAAACACACATTAATTCAGAATTGACGGAGCACAACGAAGAAGAAGAGACGCACAGGTAACAAACAGCGTTTTGGAGGACCGAGGAAAAGCTCGGTTGGCCAGCTTTGCCGCCGTGCGAGTTGTTGGTCCGGTTGGATCTCCGGATTAGGTCCGAGTGCCTCACTTGATAAATCTAAAATTTATTCAACAACCTTCGCTTAAGTTTTAAGATATGTTTCAGTTGGATACATATACATATATGCGTATGATATATGTAGTATAAGTGTGGTGTGTATGAGTGTCCCTCCCTCCGTTGTAATTAAAAAACCAAACAGCATTTCATGATCTGGGTCATTAGAATCTACTACCAATTGCAGCACAAACGGGTCATATCTTGCGCAAAATCCAATGCACTGTACTGGAGGGGCGCGACCGAGGCCGGCGCGGCAGGCGAAAACCATCGCTCCGCGCGGCGCAAGTGGTTAGAAAACTGGCCTTTCCGCTGTGCCTTTCCCACCACCACTGTCCGCTGCGACCAAGCGAGAGAATAAACAACAACACACCACGACCGCAACACGAGACGAGCCGCGCGGCGCGGGCGCGTGAGGAAAGTAGGGGGGGAAAGGAAATATACCGAGGCGAGGCGAGGAAAGCGGCTGATGCCGGGGCGCGTGCGGCCGCGCCGGTGCCGAGGCCGCCCCGCCGGCACGGCGCGCTGAGTTCCCCACCGCCACCGCCCTCTCGATCCTTCCGCCTTCGTTACTCCCCCGCCCTTTTTTAAGGCCCGCCCCTCCCTCCCTTCCTGTCCTCGCCGCCGCCGCTGCGCTCTCGCTTCCTCCTCTTCTCGGTCGCTGTACCCGGCGCCGCCTCTTCTGGATCTGCGCGCCGTCGGATTCCGCCCGCCGAATCGATGGCGCGGCCGCTCCGATTGGGCGCGCACGCGCTCGCGCTCCTCGTCTTATCAGGTATTCCCTCCATCTCGAGCCTCGCCTCCAGGCGTGTCTGAATTATGCTTTGTAGTGCGCGGTATGCGCTCGTCGTATTGGTAGGACCGTTCCCTGGAATTATCCGAGCGATACGCGCTCGCTGTGGTGGAAATCACGCTTCCTCTGATTTGCCATGGTGATGGTTGGTCGTCTTGGTGTTGCAGTGACCTTGCTTCCGCCTATCAGCTCCGACGACGACTACAAGCACTGCGAGGGAGTTGTCGAGGGCTGGGCGGATTCGTTTTCAGGGAGCGAAAAGGATGGTGACAAATTGAGCCTGAAGGATTTGCTTTTCTTCCTTCACATTCCTAGAACTGGTGGGCGTACCTACTTCCACTGGTACGTATGCTGGACCTTACAGCAGTTAGGTTCATCGTCAGCTAAGATGTGTCCTACTGATATTACTTATCTTGGCAGTTTCTTGAAAAAGCTATATACGAATGCTCAGGAATGTCCGCGATCCTATGATAAGCTGCGGTTCGACCCGAGGTGAGAAAAGTTGGTTCTCTACTTCACTGAATTGTATCATCATCTGGATTGATCTTAAACTTCATGTTGACTAACCAAACAAGAACAATAGCATTATTGTCTTACGATGCTTATAAAATGCTTGCTCTAGAGTCTAGATTATACCTTCTGCTTTTCAAATTTAGATCATGATGTGAATAAAGCCTGCAGAATCTATGGTTTATTATATTTCCATATGTTGGAATAACTTCATTAGTGCTTACCTGGCTGAGAATGTGTGAGCTATTGACACCTCATGGTTTTGGATGGTGTCCCTTTATATTAATTACTGCATTACAGCATATGTATAGGCACTACATCTTGAGTCTTGTAACTGACAATTTACCATGGATATTGTGACCTGTGTATGGGCCATGCCAACAAATTGTCAGTTTTAATGGCTGATGAAGTAATTGTCCACAAATATGTGCTGTACGAGTAAAGTTGTCAAAAAATTCTTCAGATGATTGCTCACAGTTACTAATGGTATTTATATGTCTTTTTGTCAGCCATCCTGATTGCAAGCTGGTTGTTAGTCATGACGACTATAGCTTAACTTCCAAGCTGCCAAGGGAGAGGACTTCCGTAGTAACAATACTACGAAATCCAGTCGATCGTGTATTTAGCACGTATGAGTTCTCAGTTGAAGTTGCAGCTAGATTTCTTGTGCATCCAAACTTGACATCTGCAAAGTTAATGACCAGTCGTGTGCTACCAAAATCGCGTGCTGTGAGTACATTGGACATATGGCCTTGGAAGTACTTGGTTCCATGGATGAGAGAAGATCTGTTTGCCAGGGTATGCCTATTTATTTCAGTTCAACCTTTTGCTTACTTTCATCTTTTAGGAAACTGGTTAGGAGGATATGTTGGGTTTGATTACTTGCTCATGGAGCAGTTTGTAGAATCCAACTATTTCGATAGAATGTAATATGAAGCCTTTTTTTTTCTAGACTTGGACCTTTGTATGTTAATAGATTCAACCTGAAACAGGATCTAGATTCACATCTAAATCTAGTCTTAACCAGAAGCAAACACTCATTATATAGAGATAAAGCAGTTGATTTATGCTAGCACGTACATTTAATTCTTCTGGATCGATTGTATCATATTCTTCCTTGGAAACCATCTAGGATGTTACAGTTTCCCTACCTAAAAGTTTGTTTGCCCTCAAGTGTTCCAAGTTAATGCCTCTGTGTTAAAAAAGGTTTGTTAGGATCAGCTCCTAGAGTTTTCACTGGGAGGGTTTCAAGTGTGATCCTTAAACTTTTGTAACACCTGAGGATCAGTTGGGGTGTTAATTTATACCTTCAATCCTTCACTATTAGTTTACACTTCAGTTGATGTGAATGACCAGTAGTGTAGACTTCAAATATACTCCCTCCATCCAAGTTTATAGGGCATGTGTTTTTAGTGGCCTTGTCCATAAATATAGAACACATTTCATATTTGAATGCAAAATTAGCGTGAGGTTTCCTTATACCCCTAATAAATATCCAGTTTTATTTTATGTTATCTACATGCATGCATTGAATATAGTGCTTAGAAATAATAATTAGAGGTAATCTAGTTATTTTCAATATTTCCTTGGTCTATGTGCCAAGAGAAAATACGCCTTATAAACTTAGACGGAGGGAGTATTTTTGAATCAATAAATACAAAATCACAAATAATTATCAATACTTTGGTATTTTTAATTGCCTGTACTAGATTATTTTTGCAATAAGATGAGATATATGAATATATCTTAATCTACCAGAGAGATGCTAGAGGGATTGACAAGTTGCATAGTAGCAAGAAGGTTAATGCATATGATGTGGAGGACATGGTTATGCCATTACACCAGTACATCAATGACCCTGTTGCCCATGAAATCATTCATAATGGAGCTACCTTTCAGGTATGATGACTTGTCCCTTTTGTATACCTCAATTTTTGCTATACCATCCCTGTCTATGCCTTTGTTTGGTTACTCTCTATTGTATATTGGTAACTATAATTTGTGCCCCATGCAATTGCATCGGCTATTAGTCTTTTCTGTGGAGGTGAATTGGCAGTTTCACCCAATTTGTCAAGTTTCTATATTTTTTTAAACATGAAACATCGTCATGTATAAGCCTGTGATTAAGTGTATATGTTCCCACTATTTTTGATGAATTTGTTGTCATGCCTGTGCAACTTGCAAATTCAAGCTATACACCAGCAAATAGTAGAAAGACATGTGCCTACTTGGAAAAATTGATTATTGCTAGGAAAAAATTGATTATTGCGAAATGTCCTTGCATAACCATTGTATGCTGCAGGTGTACTCCTTTAGATGCTTATTGTTAGAAGGAAGTAAAACTTAGAACATGATGGTAGTCTGGTAGATATTGTTGTGATAGGTGTTTGGGTACGGGTCCGAGGACCGTGGGTAGGGCGCTCGCCCTCATCTAGCCATCGACAGGGCTCTTCCGTGACGTGTTAGAGAGACTCAGAGGCCTAACTTTAGAAGAGGAGGAAGACTAAAGACTTGTTTGATTGTTCATTGCTTGCCTTCAACAATTACAATATGCCTTCTTGTATTAAGGGCTCTCCTAACAATTATGGATAAGATCAAGCTAAATCATAACATTCCTAGCTAATACATAAGATACCAATTAACTAATCTCTGTCCTAGGAAACTAATTAGCTATTTAGGGAAATATATATTCTTATTTAGGAAGGTAATCCCTTCTGAATCCCAATGCTACAGTACATGGTGCTGTTCATACGTGTAGTACCAGCAACCATAACAGATGTTGATCTAATCAAGGAAACTTATATCCGGCGGTTTTTGGCCCTACAGAACATCGAACCCACTTTATTCATTTCTACCTGCTGACAGTTATACTATATAAGTATATAGCAACTTGATAAAGCTCTACTTTCTTCACGCTACCTGCTCTATCCGTGGCAATTGCAATTTTTTTCATTAGCTCCTTTTTCGTGATTATCATACTTCAACAATTCACCAGTGTTCCTTACGAGAATGTCCTGTGTGGAAAGAGTTGCCATAAATAAATGGTCTTTTTTCCATTTAAATATCTCAGTCCCACATGTTATTGTCCTGGCAAGTAGGGGTGGATAACAAATTGGCTCGGCTCGGCTCGAATCACTCAAACTCGTTAAGCAGCACGGTTTGGCTCGTTAAGGAAATGAGCAAAAAAATGGTGCTCGGCTCGAGTTGGCTCGTTAGGCTCGTTAAGAAATCCATAAGCAACAATTAGTTACTACTAGTAACACATAGTCACATACACAAATCAATATCATGTCATCATTCACCAATCACCACCAAATAAAAGAGATCATGAGTTCATGACACTCACCGAGGAGGAGGCAGCTGAAGGGGGGTCAACGCCGGTTGGCTAGGGCAAGGTGGCTTTGTAGAGGAGACGAGGTGGTGAGGGGTTGCATGGTTGAACGTTGGTGTCGAGACTATGGGTAATGGGCCTAAGTGTTGTTGTTGGGATGGGTTTGTTGCTGCTTGCTGAACTAGGTTTTAATTTAATCGAGCCTAACGAGCAACTCGTGAGCTGGCTCAGCCTCGGCTCATTAAGCTAACGAGCAGAAATGCCTGCTCGGATCGGCTTGTTTATGTAACGAGTTCAAGCCGAGCCGGCTCGCGAGCTTCGAGCTTTTTTCCACCCCTAGTGCCAAGGGTCACCAACTTGTGTGTTTAATAATTCTGGTGCAAATATGTACATAGTAGTCAGTACCATAATTGTTAATGCTGTTCTGTTCTGGCTGGAATGGGTGGAACATTCCGGTTTGGCAAGGAAAACGGTACACAAATGCCTCCATCCCGTACCGGCCAAAATTCCGGGCATCCCGGCCGGATCTGGCATTCCAGCCATCTCGGTACTGGGTGAATTATAGACTAGAAAAGGAGCACGAGTCGCAGCTCATCTCGTTGAGGTCAGGGAAGTGAATGAGATTGGAGGTGAAAGCTTCAGATTCTTGAGCAAGAGCAGGAGAAGGATCGTAGTCTCTCACTGCACAGCGGAGTAGGAGCAGCAAACGAGTTGAGTTGGAAGGGGAGAGATCAATGGTGTGGTACTGTCTGTTTGGTGGATTGAACAGGAGGAAAAAATGGTGAATGGGAGGAGAGACCGAGAGAGATGGAAGAGCCGAAGAGGAACGAGGAGATGAAGGGGAGACATGTTAAAAGATAAGGGATATGTGGTCTGGTCTGGTTGCGGTAAAGAAAAATGAATTCTCATAACTTGTGTCTTCCTGGGTCAAAAAGCAACTGTAAATGGCAATACCCATTTCTATGGTACACATACAAATGTACACAATAGCTTCACAAGTTGTATATGCTCTAATCAAGGATCCTGTTGACAGTAGATATTGTAGGTGTAGATATCAAAATATTTTCCATATATGATATAACTTGCGCAAATAATTAAAAGACTGGAACGGCCCGGAATGCTCTGGTACCGGAACGTTCCATTCCAAACACGAAACTGGAATAGGCACTGGAATGGAATTGACAAGTATCCCATGTTATGCCTCCAGCCAATTTGCATTTTATGTTTTTGTTCTCACGTGGTGGCTGCCTCCAGATAATTTCCCAGTCAGCTTCAACAATCTGGCTGCTAAATTGTTTTTGTTTTCTCGTGTTACCTTTGGCAGATTACTGGGCTAACAAACAATTCTTACTTTGAGGAAGCACATGAGGTTCGGCATTGTGTTAGAAAACACCCTGACCTTGGTCGTTTTGTGCTTCAAGTTGCTAAGGTATGTACCAAAATCAAAAAGATGGATGCGTGAAAAACTGCTTTCATGTGCATTCCATGGGCCAAAGCTACAAACATCACTGTATTGTGACTAGCCATGATTCACTATTACATTCTTCGACATACAAACATCACTGCATTGTGACTAGCCAACTATGTTTTCCTGCAAAGGAATATAAATAGTAGCGGGATGCTCTATGTTGCTAACATTTATTTAACCATGTTAGCATCCATTTACTAAGCCAATTTAGATCTATATTTTTACATAATTTCTAACGTAATTAATGCCATCATTTTCAATCACAGAGCAGGCTGGACCGTATGCTGTACGTAGGACTCACAGAGGATCATGAAGAATCTGCGAGGTTGTTTGCTCATATGGTAGGAGCACAGGTGCTTTCACAATCTGGAACATTGAACTTAGATATCAAGGAAGATCCACCGGGTGGCAATGGTAAGATACCATGCAAGCTTGCAGCCTTACTCCTTTATAAAGTATCTGCAGGAATCATATTCATGTTACCTTTTTAGATTGAAGAGCAACAACCCCTGTTATGGTAGCTGGTACTGTGCATGAATAATACCATGTGCTGTGGCATTGGGTGGGATTAGGAAGGGATTAACTTTCCCAATAAGAATATCTATTTCCCTAAATAATTGATTAGTTTCCTAGTATAGGGATTAGTTAATTGGTATCTTAATAGTTAGGAAAGTCATCAATTAGATTGATCTTATCCATAATTGTTAGAAGAGCCCTCTATATAAGGAGGTCTATTGTAATCGTTGGTATTAAGCGAGAAATAAACAAAGTTTAGTCCCTAACTGGTTGGCTGAAGATTAGAGCCTCCTTGTTCGTCTGGAAGAGTCCCAGTCGAACTTGGGAGTAGGGCTGTAAACGGGTCAAGCTCGAGCGAGTTAGGCCTGTCAGGCTCGAGCTCGTTAGAAGCTCGAGCGAGCCTAAAATGCCAGTCAAGCTTTGAACTGAGCTTGAGCTCAGCTCGAACGAAGCTCGAGCTCGGCTCGACAAAGCTCGTCGAGGCTCGTTAAGCATGAACAACAGCTAGTAGCTAAACAACACATTCGGACAGTGCGCAATGGCTAAATTGAACAATGCAATAGCAGCTTTTATATGCAATAGCCAACAATCAACAATGCGCAATAAGAAAACGGAAGCTACGATAACGGGTTTAGCTTACTTGAAACTTTGAAGTGGAGGAGGAACACGGCGTTGGCCGATGGGGACTTGCGGAGCCAAGGAGGATCTTCCAACTTCCAAGTGGAGGAGGAACACGGCGTCGGCGTCCGAGGACCTGTCAGCCAAAGTCTTCTCTGACGCACACACGAAAAGAACAACTCGCTCTGCAATCTGCACTCAGGCTGTTTTTCGGGAGATGAACAGTAACTGAAGATGGAATGAAACTCCAGAGAAAACAACAAATGTATTGAACTGCTGGAACAATGTATTACAGAGTATGAGCGAATGAGCAATATTATTCTCGGTTATCTTCCCCCCTACATAGTGCAGAAAAAACTGACTACATGCATGCATCTATTCTAACGCCTGTGATCCAAAATACTCGGTCTGTTCTGAACCGAAAGACACTCAGTCTACATGCGCCTATTCTTGCACATATACCCCTGAGAGCCAGGCCTTCCCAGACTTAGCAAACAAGTACAAGAATAGTCAACAGGACCGAGGCTCCAACATCTGTGGCTACCGGCGGCAGAGAACATCTGTGCTTACCGCCGGCGTCGGGGCCGCCGCTCCGGAGTCAAATCTGGGATGGAAGCGGGGAGCCGAGGAGGGGGGCAATGAGCCAGCGAGGGGCGGCGCGCCGCCGGGGCGGGGGCAGGAGGCGCCGGGGAAAGGCGACGGGAGAAGAGGCGGCGGGGGGGCAAGGAGGCGCGCGGAGAGGGCAAGGAGGGCAATGAGGGAAGAGGGGCGGCGGGGGAGTGCGAGGCGGAGGCGCGCGGGAGAGGAGGCGGCGGCGGCACGAGGACCGCAGCGCGTGGGCGAGAGAGCGAGAGGCCGAGGCGGGTGGGGGGACTGGGGGTGGCCGGGTGGGGGAGGGGAATTTGAGAGAGAGAGAGAGAGGCGGGGGTGGGGGGAAATCTGAGAGAGAGAGGCGGGAGGGGTGTGGGCACTGTGGGGAATTGGGGAGGGGTAAAAATATCTTAAGCTCGCGAGCTATTCGAGCTTGGCTCGTTGAAACTCGCGAGCTTGAGATGAAGCTCAAATTCGGTTCGTTTGGAGTTCGAGCCAAGCTTGAGCAGTTCGCGAGCCTCGAGCTTTTTTTACAGCCCTACTTGGGAGGGTGATCCTTCATCTCCCTGGCTATCTACGGTACCACCATTCCCACCTCCCACAAATCAACCTGTTCCATAGCAACCCCTCAGTTTTATTTTAATTGAATCTGAAAGATAAGAGAGCAATGTTTTGGGATCAAACATCCCTGAATCAAATAGCAAAGCATAACTAGAATTTTTGGGCCACAACCCTTAAAGCAAGACAAAGACACAGTGGACTGCTATACCATAGAATTAAATGGCAGTACATAACAGAACAACATAGCGAGTCCTCATAAAACCAAAACAACATATCATTCAGCAAAGTGCCCAAGTTCAAACAAGTGCATAAGCAGGCAAGCAGCATGTGTATGCCACACTGTGTCTAGGGACTGGGGTAGTTATTGAAGCAGGAACTTTATTATCAGCAAGCTTTGCTGCATATTAAAAGCATTAGGACAGGAAAGTAATATTTTGTGAAACCAGTAACATCATGAAATAATGACATAGATAAAACAACAATGCTTGTGAAAATGTTATATTGGTGTTATAAAAAAATAAGGTTGTCTATGTTCTGGGTGTATGATGATGCTCCATTTTTCTGATGTACTTTTGCAAAAGCAAAGATGATAAATGAGGATCTAATCTCTATCTTGTTCTCACGGACTCTCACTCAGCCATGCTGGATCCAGAGGAAGAAGAAACAAATGAACATATGGTAATAGGGTGGTTAAGATTTACATTGAGTTATTTAGTTTGGCATGTCAAGATGGTTTAGTTTTTTACGACTGTACTCACATTTCTGCTTTCCTGATAGAATAGCACCCATGGTTGGGAAAATAATGAAGCTTTGAACACTACGGAGGATGATAATGGAAAAGGAAATGTATTACAACTACCTGAAATGTGCAATTATTTGCATAAAGTTTTTCTATTATTATCTTGTCATCTCAACACGATGCTATTTCTGATGCCAGATGACTGTTGGTAAATTGATGGAAGCTTACGAGAGTTGCATTGCAAAACTGCGAAAGTCTCAATCTAAACGTCGTAAAATATCCCTAAAAAAGGTTGAGGAAGCAAACTTTTCGAAGGAGGTGAGAATGAAAGGGGACTGAAGTGCTTGTAGTTTGAAGATTGTTTTTTTATTCATTTCCTTCTTTGCTAATGATATAAATTTGTATTAATATGCACATACCTGAATCTTATTTCGTTGTGTCAGTACCAAGTAAACATCGAGGACCAGAAATACTAAGGGATAGAATTATATAACGTGTATTGTTTTATTGAGTGCACTTCTTGTATGGTTTCCAAATTAATTTTTTGTATCAATTAAAATGTTGGTTAGCATATTATTTTATTTATCAAATGTTTCATTACTCTATGTTATATTGTTATTGAATGTTTTAGGCTCATTCATCATTTCATCTTTGTAATATTTGGCATTATTCTTCATTTTTCACCTGTACATTTTGCTTGTCCCTTTGAACTGGCAATGCTGCTGTGCTCAAAACCTCACATCAATACATATATACATGTCTGGTTATTGCGCGCGCGCGCACACACACACACATATATGTCATATAGAAATTCCATTTAAACTCGGAATGTTTTGATTGTGTCTCTAGCTTATCTGACGAGCTGTGCTTTCTTATTAGAATATTTTGACATTGACATTGGAATATTATGGTTTTCTGAAGATTACACATTATGTTTTCAGGCACGGCGTCAGGTACCTGAGGCAATTTTGAAGCAAATTATCTCCTTGAACAGCCTTGACATGGAACTCTATGAACATGCTAAGAACATTTTTACACAAGAACATCTTATGCTAATAGGTCAGCATTCCATGGTGGGGCAGCACAAACAATTGGCAGATCAAAAGGTTTGTTCAAGCTCATAGTATGGTTCTTTATATGATCCATTTTAGTTTGAACCTTTCCTACCAGAATTTAGAACCTCAGGACATCTTGTTTGGTAAAAGCATTACAAAACATTCTCTATAATTCTACCAAAAAAGGATGTATGCTTTACATAAATCATCACTTCCAAAGTATTTCATTATGTTGTGTTTTCTAAATTATTTTACACAGCATGAATATTTAAAATTTAGTGTTTCATGCATTTGCATATGCAAGAGAGGATTATAGTATAGATAGACTTCGTGTATGCTATTATGCTACTTGTACTTATTTGCTTCATAATACCATTGTCAAGACATGTTGGCATCCAGTACACTGTTTAGATTTTCGGTCTTGCTTCCCCGTATCTATTATTTCTCGTAGGAATGTCAAGGTTAGCTAGCCTTATGTGCTTTGTCTTATCTCTCTTTCAGGGCTGGATAGACACGGTCTGCAACTCTTGGAGTTGCTTTCCTTCGAAGGTCGTTGTGTTTGGTCTCGTGATCACGGTGACCATTGTTTTTGTCGCATTTGCTGTACCAGCGAGAAGAAGAACGTTTAAACTTAAGGTTTGATGACGAGATCAGGAGGCAGCCTCTGGATTTTGATGTACAGTCTAATGTTGCCCAGAGATTAACCTTACTATTCTTTCAGGCAAAGATCGATTTTAACAAGCACAAGATCATCACATATAGTCGTAACCAGGGATAAAAAAAACCGGCGGTTATCGACCGGTAACCGTCGGTTACATGAAATCTTGGTGGGTACCGGAAGAGAAAAACCGGGCCAAAAATTTTCAAATATATAATGTACTTACTAGGCTGGTTTAGATCTTTTTTGTACTAGATTACCTATTATATGAATTAAATATGTATAAATATACTAGTTCTAACATTTTGTGATAGATTTTCTCTAGTTTCTTCTGGTTTTTAACGGGGTTTTCAGTTTTTAAGCGGTTTTTCTTGTTTCTTTCCGGTAACAGCAACAACCCAAATTTAAAATTTGATATCTGAATTTTATCTATAATTTTTTTTGGTTTTAACGGTAACTGTTGCTGCCTACTGGCTGGGTTTTTCACCAATACTGAGATTTCTATCCCTGTCGTTAACAAGCCTTGTTAACATGTCTCATTGATAGGATGGCTTTTATCGGGAAAATTGATAGATTGCCATTGCTAAAACCTACGTTTTAGGATTTGCCATCTTTTTCCTTGTGTTTAATGATTTGCCACTCCTAACATAGAAATGGGGCATACTAGTCCGGATGTACGATGGAAAGTTGAAACATATGCAACAAAAAAATTGTAACATATGCAGTATAAATATTTTGATCTCGAAAAATAGGGAGGATGATCTAATATCTTGTTAAAATTCACTTGAAAATTATAGATCTTGTCTATATACATAGATATACTTAAAAGCTAGCATGAAAATTCAAAAAAAAATATTAATCAATGATGCTTTAACCTTTGCAACATTTTAAAGAAACAAATGTAACAATCTAGGAGGACACTTGTAACAAAAATAACTCGGAGAACACACATTGCATCTAATAAATGCAACGAAAAACCATATATTTGTAAGTTAAAAATCTCAATATTGCAATTGTTATGTTGATTGTTGAATACATAAAATCAAAATATTACAATAAAAAATACAACAACCGAGAAACAAAGCTACAACAAATCAGAACTGATCCTGCAACAAATGAAAAAAGGGGCTACAACATGGTTGACAAAAATCTTGATGTTGTAATGGTTGTTGCTAATTGTTGCACATATAAAATTAAAATGTTATAACACGCGTACCAAGTGGTGGAGGTACCTAACAGTGGTGAGACGCAGAGCTCATTGAGGTAGGTCACGACAACACTGGTGAGGAACCCGCAACAAGAGAGCTGAGTTGACGCTTGCGGAGGCCACGCCTTGGTGACGATTGAGCTTGGATGAGGCTTACGAGGCTACTTATGGTAATGAAGGTCAGGATGATGTAGAAGCTCGCGGCGGCCATGGTTGGGGTCAGCGGAGCTTGCCGAGCATTGGAGACGGAGCTCACGAAGGCTAGGTCTGGTGCTGGCGGAGAAGCCATGATCGTCTCAACGACATGCATGCATTGACTTCCCATGACTAACAATTGACTCTTAATTAACAAAACATATGTATAGACATACCATGACACATATGCATAGACTCTCTATGACTAACACTTGCACGGACTCTTGTTGTGACAATACCACTAAAACCAACACTCAAAACCAACTTGGCACAAAAATCGGTTTGACCGCGGCATCTATGTCGGTCATACCGTCAACTCCACACCGATCAGACCACTTTGCCAAAGCCGGTCAGACTACTACACCTCGATCATACCACAACTACTATGCTGGTACTATCACACTAGGACTTAGCCCTAATACTCCAAAAAGATATTTTTTTGAAAAATAGCTATGGAAACCACGGCCGGTACTACTATTTTGACTTGTCATACCACTGCATCCTTGCTAGTATGACATGTAGCTTTAAATAATAGTAACTCAAAATACAAAATCTCAAAATCAAACTCAAATTCAAACAATAAAAGCAAGATATTATCTTGGTATGGCACTGAGAGATGTTGGCGCTCACAAAGGCACCTGGTCCATCACCATGAAGGTTGCAATGATTGGGAGCGATGTTGAGTGGTACCTCACGTCCGTTTGTGGTCCCCAGCTGGATGCTAAGAAACTCTTGTTCATGGATGAGTTATTACAGGGACAATCTCATGTAATTTATGGGTGTTCAGTTGAAAATCTAATTTTTTTTTAGAAAATTCTATGTATTTAATAGATATATTGGTTATACATGTTGATAATTTGATCTAAATACTTCATATTTATACCTCTAATAGATTCCAACCTACTCCCACACCTCCCTCCCCAATTCATCTAAAAAACTGCAGCCTAGCTGAAGGTTCAAGGAGGTCAGGCTGGTAATCGAGCTATTATTGAGCTTTGTTTAAAATTGATATAGTTTGACTTCAAATTATTTTATTTGTCTTTTAATTAGTTGTTTTAAATTTAAGTTAATGAGTCACTGTCAAGTTGAGGCTTATTAACTTTTTTTATTCAAAATTAACTCGTTTAAATTTTGAACTCATTAACTATTGTAATCACAATAATTTTAATTCGAGTCCAAATGAATATTTTTGTCAACCGACTAGAGGGGGTGAATAAATGGTTTAATTTTTTGGCCAAAATTGAGTGTTATGCAAAATTTAAATCAAGGTAGTAAGCGAACACTAAGCAGGGCCTAGCTCGACCGCCTAGGAGCCAAGGCCTTGAGAGGGAGCACGCGGCGGCGACGGCTGGGCCGTCGAGGACAGTAAGGCAAGTAGCACACATCAACAACAAGACAAATGTATCCCTATTTTTAAGTCTCAAATATCATATTCTCAATTCAATAATTTTTTCTTAATTATTTTGCAAGTAGCCCTATGCTGAAATGGTTGTGTGTGTTGATTTCAGTAGTGTTAGTCACGGTGGGAGTCTATGCAAATGTTAGTTATGAGAAATCTACGTATGTGTGAGTCGTGACGTTTGTCTATACATATGATTTACTACACCAAGAAAAGAGGAACGACAATAGCTAGAAAAATTTCAATACTTCATTTCAAACACGAAAAGGGGAACAAAGCCGTACAGGAAAGTAATTCATAGTTTGATGACGAATGGCCTGGTAAGATTGGTAAAGATTAAGAACTCTACACAATTAGGATGACCACCAACTGCCTGAGTGAAACATTCTCCACTTCAGTATGTCTGCCCCGGTCAGATTAGTGGTGCTACTCATTTTAACAATACGAGCCACAGCTTGCATCATATGTAAACCAGGGAGGAGAAAAAACCATGAGACTACGCAAATTAGAGAGCTAACAGAAATCACCATCTGACAAAAGGGCTTACCTCTTATCAGACGTGGTGACAACAAAGCAAGGTTTTGTTAATAAGAGAGGAAGGACGAAAGTCAAAAGTATTGAACCATATGATGTAGTATAATCCCCAAACCAACACCGTAGTAGCATTTGAATCTTTTTTTCACTTAGCCCACGTTTGGTTCCTGGAAACCAAGCCAAGCATCTCCAGCCTTGTAAAGGAGACATTAGGGTGATTGGTTCCATTGTTCCATTTGAGAGTGTAAGGAAAGCTGGCATGGAAGAAGGCAAGCACCTGGCTTGTGAAGCATTTCACCGAGCGATCTGCGAGCGAGCAGGGAGAGTTGGACCGGCGGACACAGCAGGCCGGACAGGCAGCGCTACGCGCGCGCTCTGCCACGGCGTCTCCTGTGCACATGGAACCATCCACGCCGAGCTGCTCGCCGTCACTGCCCAGCAACCCCCTCGGTCGCAGCCCATCTTCACGTCATGAACTCGGTGAGGCGTTTCATCGAACACCTGAAGCACAGGGCAGCACCCTTTCCTCTGCAACTTGTTCGGCTGCATTGCCGGTTGTTCGGCTGCATTGCCGGTAACTGCTGCAACTGCCGAGGGGCGCTCATTTTAGCAATAATTTTTGGTTTTTGGTTGAAATTTTACTGTAACTGACTTTTTTTTACTGTAGCTGATTTGACTTTTTGAGCATAATTAATTTTTAAAAAATATAAAAATAGAAAAAATATGTTAACCCATTAGGGACAATACAAAGGAACACGGGAAAAAAAGAAAATACAAAAAAGCCTAAAATATCTAAAAAAAATGAAAAAGACGAAATACTGAATAGTGAAAAAAAAGTAGAAGTTAAAAGTAGAAACCGAAACAAGCGGGGTTCTCGGAGAGAAAGGGTTCAGAGGGTTAGTATTAGCTCAACAATAAATTTGTTTGAGAAAACTATAGTCGTATAGTGGAGTTGTAGCATAACACAAAAAATTCACATGAATCTCACATAAATTTAATTTCCTTATAAATCAACAAATATTTTTATGTTCCAAACGAGGCCTTTAAATTTCATAGGAGAATTAAGAATTTCGTAGAAAATAATTTAATTTTCCGCATGAGTCGATAACAATTCCGACCTTCCGGAGGCCTTAGTTTGAGCCAATGGAAAGTTGAGTATGAATATATGATAGGAATGAACTGACCCAATGGGTCTCAGACGTTTAGGTCCCGCTTATTTCGGCTTTTTTTTCGGTTGCTGCTTCTGATTTTTGCTTTTTTTTTCCTCACTATTTAGTATTTCATTTTTTTTGAATTTTTTTAGATATTTCAGAATTTTTTATATTTTCTTTTTTTTCCTGTGTTCCTTTGTATTGTCCCTAATGGGTTAACATGTTTTATCTATTTTTCAATTTTTTAAAAATTAATTATACCTAAAAATCCAAATCAACTACAGTAAAAAAAACCAGCTACAGTAAAATTTCAACTAAAAGTCAGAAGCAATCGCTAAAATAAGCACCCCTTAAGAGTAACTCGATGTAATAGCATTTACCAGTTTTTCCGTTTTTCGAACCGCTGTCTTATTAACGCCAGATAAGATAATAGGTGGCAAATCCTGAAATACCAAACGAATGAAGTGACAAAACCTTTTTTTTCCCAACCAGATAATGCCACAACTCATACTACCGTGCTACCAACAAATTGCCTGCTCAAAAGGGCTTCAAAAAAAGTGGCCTTTTGTGTAGAGTTTTGGTTTCAAATACACTGTAACATTTGTTAGTTTTTTTTAAAGTAAAAAAATAAAAAAAAAGTAAAAAATGAGAAATTTTGAAAACACCGCAAATGAATAGGAGGAAAAAAAGAAAAACCGAAAAAGCCAAAATAATAGGCCAAAAAGCCAAAATTAAGAAACCCAAAAGCTAAAACTGTTTGGATCGGACCGCAAGTCTACAATTCAAACACCAACATCAACAATGCAAGAAAACAGGGATGCCAACAAATGGGAAGTTGGCTACACTGCAGCTCAAAATGACAGACGATAACGGATACTCTTAGCAAGTTGCTTCAAAATCTTTGGGCAACATTGTACCAGGAAGCAAACACATCTCGATAAAAATAATAATATTCTGATAGGTTGGTAGAAAATTTTTATGTGGTTACAATTGGCTCAACTCAGCATAACAGTGTCCTTATCCATCCGAAGTCCAGGCAACTTGGGCAAGCAAGCGACGGTGAGGCATATTCCCCAACTTCTCATGTGTGCGCCAATCAGATTCTTGGTGCTGCATAAGATAACGATACTTGCCTCAGATATATCATAAGGTGTACTACAGCAGGAACTAAGAAGAAAATGAAGAGCTACCAGTACAAGATACATTACCTCCGCCAATCGTGGCTTCAGGGAGTCGTTCTATCGAGTACCTGTGTCGAGTGATATACATGATTGGAACACCAGGAACCTGCCAAACGACAACATGTACACATTATTAGCGTAAGAGCAACACTTCGCGATACTAGGTCCAAGTGCTGAGCTGTAAGGATGTAAGTATACCTTTCTTATCCTCCTTTTCAAATCTCTATCGCAAGTGGCAACGATGTAGCATTTGTGCTGTTACAAAAAAAATGTGGTTCAGAAGAAAAAAAACAAATGTTTTAACTAAAAGGTAACATAAGCCACAATGACTATTGACTACCTAGTCTGAAGATGAACTATGTACCCAGAGCAATGAAAAGGTATGGGCTAATCGAAGGACACCACATGCTGACACATTAGCATGCACTGAACACATTACTTGCATGGGCACAAAAAAATAGCTGAAGCATAATTGGTACATTGTACAAAGAGTACACATCATCTAATAGGTATTAATAAGGTACTGCTAGCTTGCAGGATCGATTCATTCACTTGGGATGAAATGTGGATGCCACATGAATACAGAAAGCAAACCAACAAACTCTTCGAAAAAAAGGAATGAGTGCCATTTTTGTTGTTGAACTTTTGATAAAGTCCATTATAATATTGAACTTTCAGGAACCAACTAATCCAAACATCAATTTTTTTTACTTGACTAGCAAAATGATAAATAAAAATACAAATAGGAGGTTAATTGATTCCAATTGAAAGTTTGCAACGTCAAAAGGATATGGCCTAAATCTCAATAACCTACACTTATCTCTAGAAAACGTTGCAAAAGGAAGATGTGTCATATACAATTTATTTCACTTTCTCTACCCACTCCCCATAGTAACTAGACAATAAATATCCATGAAGTGCATTATATGGAGATTAGACAGGAATTGGCATGTGTCAGCAAGTTTCCTAACAGGAACTATCCTCCTCCACCTCTTAAAGGTAAGAGAATATTACTGGTACTTTTACTCCAATAAAACAAGAAGCAATTCAAGGAGGCAGAATCCTACCTGAGTAACTCTCTCCACGATACAGTCATCAGCATAAGTTCCCTTGTGTGTACATGCTAATCTCTGGAACCTAGGGTCCTTAGCAATTCTGTAACAGAGGCAACCATGCAAATTACAGGTATTAATGGAAGAAAACTGTACAACACCAGGTACTAATCACAAATATGTGCAATTAAAACTTGTATAGAGAGATGATTTAAGCAACTAATACAGTAATTATTGGGTATGAATAGACCTCAAAGCCACACGATATTTTTGTCCTAGCTTTTCAAGCTCAGCCATAACACAGTCAGTAATGCAAGGGGTGCCTTCATAACAAGACGGAAGAATTTGTCAGGAAAGGAATAGGTAGCTGAAAAGACGTTAAAATGATAGCACAAGCCCTAAGAAGATAATGAAAAGCAAGATAAAACGCTCTTACATTTTGCATACAGGCAGTCCATCATTCCTTTCTCCAAATCCAGCTGCATAGGGGAACAGAAGCATTTAATCACATAGATGAGCTTTTATCCATGAAGTTCATTCTTAGACTTAAAAGGCACAGCACTAGTAAAGCATGTGATGATCGTCAGAGGCAACATATTTCCCCGTCCCACAAATGCAAGACTTGTGGTTTCTTTCACTAAAACTAGTCACCTACATGGCTACATCTAAGTCCTACATAAACAGTTACCCTAACAATTTGCCTTAGCTGTCAATTAAGTTTTAGTATCTGGTAAGAATTAGTAGCTCCAAGTTTACATTGACATATGGTCCTGTGGATCTAGAGCCCTCCACATGTTACAAACAAGTGAAATTGTGTACTACCTTGCTTGTCACACACGGCCTAGCACATATGCCTGTCATAACGTGTCAATAAGCAATACAACTCAATCGTTTCGAGGGCTGTTGAATGTAAGTTGAAATTGTCCAGGCCCAAAAGGTGGCAGTTGTAACTTGTAAGACAAGCTCTGGTAGTCGGTAGATACTAAAATACTTGGTACAATTGAGATTATGTTGGGCTTCATGACATCAAGCAGTGAAACAACAGAACTCTGGCTAATTTGATAGGGCAAACCTTGTTCTGGATGGAGAAATTGATGAAATTGGTGTCCACAATAACCCGGTACGGCGGCCCTAGCGCTGTGTTGTAGCTGAAGAACAGCGCCGAGGAGACATGCGGCCTGCGAACATCAAACCAAAACGACATGATTAATCCAATTATCCAAACAAGAATACAAAAAGCTAAACCCCAAAATACAAATTCCAGTAGGCACACTCACACATTCCGGCTGAGCTTCTCCTTCTCGTTATCCTTCTTCTTAGGGTTCAGCACCTCCTCCTTGTACCTAACCAATGTAAAATTTAGGGCTCCAAGAAGCAAGAAACGAACCGGATTGAGAGGAGGGAGATGGTCGCCTACTTCTTTATGGTCTTCTTGCTGATGATCTTCTTGACGGCGGCGAACTTGGGGCCCTTGCTCTTCGCCTTTCCCATCCTCAAATAGAAACCCTAATAATAACCGCAGCTCCTACGCGCTCTGCACTGCACGCGGCGGCGGCGGCGGCGGCGCCTCCGTGCGATAGCTCTTGAGGTTGGCGAGAAAAGAGAGAGAGGAGGGGAAGAAGGGTTTGCGCCTTTGCGGGCTAGAAAGGCGGCGGATGGTGGGACCCACTTGTCAGCTGGTTATGGTGGGCTCTCTCTGAAATTATAACTGGGCTTTGACCCAGAGCCCAGCCCATTAGTTCTTTGGTTTTAAGCCATTGGATGCGGCGGAGATGTGTGCCTCGCGTTCTGGACCGTCGGATCCGAGAGTATTCTGCGCGCCGTCGTGTTGGTCTGAAAGGGGTGGGGGATGGCGGCGGCGACGGCGACGTTCCGGTGGGTGTTGCAGATGCACCGCGACGTGCGGCTGGCGGCGCAGTTCTACCAGGAGGGGCTAGGTTTCACCGTCAACTTCTGCTCGCTCCGCTTTGCCGAGCTGCAGTCCGGGCCGCTCAAGCTCGCGCTCATGCACACCCACGACAGGTTCCGACTACTGCACTGCCCTCTCCTCGCCGTTTACTCTAGTTCGTTGGGCTTTGAGGGTTGATCTGTGTGCGTTGCACACTGCAAAATCCTTGCGCTAGGTGCGTCCAAGAACATGAAACTAGTCATATATCATCTGATTCATGCTTGAAAATTTGGGCTCCAAGAAGAAAATTGTCCTGAGGTTCTTTGCCCTTGGATATGAACTGGGTGCTTAAGGATCTTTGTTTTTCGATTTTTTTTGTTCGTCATTGATGTGAAGCACCGTATTTGAGTAGTCGGGCGAGATGGTGTCACGATTCGGTTAAGTGTTCTCTGGCCTTCGTTTTCCCATTGAAAGGCAGCAAAATAGTACTCCATTGTAGTGTTTAGAAGTGCAGGTCAAATGTTATTAGCATCTCCAATTCTCCATTGCTGGGCAACAGTTTACACTTCGCAGGTTACAAGTGGGCTTCACAAGTTCGTGTCTTTTGAGTACAAGGTTCTTGTTGTTGATCTGCTTGGTTAGACTCACCCTAGGATGTGTGCCTGAGTCCAATACGTACCGATTATCAAACATGCATCGCAGCTCTAACACTGTTTGCACACATACAGAAGGAGTGTTGAATCTGCTAGAGTTGCTAGTTTGCTCATTATTCTGGAGAAAACAATGACCAAGCTGAGTGATGACCCTGCATTGCAAATACTGAATGGA
Source organism: Melocanna baccifera (assembly GCA_036346265.1). Taxonomy (NCBI): domain Eukaryota; kingdom Viridiplantae; phylum Streptophyta; class Magnoliopsida; order Poales; family Poaceae; genus Melocanna; species Melocanna baccifera. Next base: position 26,015,753 of record CM070692.1, on the reverse strand, counting down.
GAATAGTGTAAACTTAAGCTTTACAAAGTGCTTCTTGTTTCATTATATGTATAACTCTTCGCAAAGGAGCATACATACTATAATTTGTTCATCAGTGTGATGATTTGGGATGTTCAAGGGATTATTAAGTATGAATGTCAAACTTATAATAGAGAAACTTCCAATGACAAGATGAGGCTTTAAAATATGATCTCCTAATTTTGTTGGTATCTTGAATCCAAGCACTCCTTCTGTCCCGCAATATAAGTCCTTATTATCAGGAAGTATTATCCCATAATATAAGTTCATTGTTGGGTGAGTAGTTGTAGTATGCCATTTAACAGGGGTATGCATAGTCTAATGACATTATTTTTTTTCTAAATTTATTGTCTCCTTAGTCTGTGCGTATAGTAGGTTTGGACTTATATTACGGGACGGAGAGAATAGTTTACTTTGTATTTTTGCTCTCAATTTATCGTGTTACTTTGAGATATCTCATTGTAAGATGAATAATAGTTACAGTAATCAAGTAGTTCATGAAAAATATATTATTGAATTAATTTCTCCTCCTCCTTGGAGATTTTGTCCAGTTTTTCTTGTGGATTCCTAATATCATCATCATATGAATATGAGATACAATACATCATGTGCGTATGGAGATAACCGTATGTTAAGAATTTTCCACTGGCAAAATATGAAGTTATACAATCTACAAGTTATTAAAATTAAGACACATTATCTTTTTCTTGAGATATTGTGGCATCTTTTTGCAATTGACCAGAGCATAAGATTGCAACTGCTTTTGTCTGAAAGTTAATACATATTTGCAGTAACCTTGGATCGCAGAGAATCTATTCTTCAATGATATCCTTCACTGTACCGGACATAAACAGTACAGTTACAAAATTAATGGCTCTGGGAGCTGAGTTGGATGGACCTATCAAATATGAAATCCATGGAAAAGTATGCTGTCTATAGTCCATAAGTTTCATATATGATAGTATTGGAGGTTTCTTCAAAACATTTCTTATGACATATTTTTTATGTAGGTTGCAGCCTTACGTTGCATCGATGGACACATGCTAGGTCTTTATGAACCAGCCTAAAGAACCTGTGCTACAATGGACGTAATGACAAGCCCTTTTACTCGCTTGCAGATGAACGATGCATGTGCTTATTTCTTGTGGACAAAAGATCTTTTGACATGCCAACTGACTTGGCTTACAACGTCTGGAAAGTTAGCGCTCCTTTTTGTTAGGAAAATCGCATGAGAGTTGAAACGCTGTTGCTAGTTTAGGATGATAGAGTATTGCTCACTGTTTACCTGATATTGCCGGTGGTGATGCATATTTTCTGAGAAGTGGATAGAACCAGCAGCTCAGGATGCTAGGCCGAAGCCAAGTTCATCAATAGCAGTATATTCAGTGGTTCTGCTTGATCATGACCTGAACTTCTATAAGTATGGCAGTATTATTTTTGTGTATTTCACTTTTCAAATCCAATGAAGGAATATTCTGTCACTGTTAAGGTCATGATGTATTTATGTTGAGTATACTGCCAAGAAAGATAATCTGATATGAGTAAACAATTGTGAGTTAAACAGGTGTTGTCAATTGTGCCCTAAACCTTACAACCTGACTTGTATTGTCGGAGATGCTGAATTTGCATTGTCCTTTATGTAAATCCAATGGATTAATCCATTCTTTCTTGGATTTGTCTAGGCAACACGGACCTGTCTGTCTCCCTACAAATCAGGTACATTTTAGGACAGATCGCATCAAGATTCGTGCAACCCTAGGAATAAAACTATCCGACTTCCCTCTCCCCGCCGACAACCCGTGCGAGCCGTCCCCTGCTGTTGTTGTCTCTTGCCGTGCATGTCGACGCCGCCAACCTCCTCTGCCGCCCCTCCACCACCTCATGATATTATCTAGCCTTATTGCTCGTCTCCGGCGGTGGGACATCGTCGTCCTGCCAGCCGCCTTCCTGTAGTCCCACGGCCAGCCTCGCCACACCACTGCCGTCTATAGCTGAACCCCGGCAACCTGATCCAACAACTTCCGATCAAGATCTGGTGGCCACAGAAGGTAACCTCCTTTTCTTTTTTGCTTCATTAACAGGTACATGATGTCTACACTAACTAATGTTTTCCTTTTAGACACTCATATGTAGTAGTTCTGATTTCCTTTCTTTGGTGCCTGTGTTAAATAGAAAAATTATTAGCTAAAATTCCTTATTGGTAACCGTTGTTTGTCATCTATAAAATGCACCTGGCCTCCATTTTAGGGGTATAAATGCTTAAGAAATATGTCCTACCTCTCTGTATTGCTTAGTAATGCAATTCTTGCCCTTTTCTCTGCAGCAATTTCTTTTTTTCCATTATGATTTCACATGCTAGTTTGCTGTGCTAGGTAAGATAGCCCTTTACTAAATAATTATGCCTTAATTTTGAAAGTTTTAGAAAACAAGGCTTATAATTTGAATTTCCTTGCTTTTAAATGGGTCTGCTTACAATGCTGGCTAAGAGGTTCATGCCTAGTAAGGACCGTTGGAGATACCAATGTCGACAAATTTATCATTTCTTTACCTTGCGATACTACTGTGACATGTCATAAACAAATTCTTCTAGCTTCTCCCTTCACAATAATATAATTGAGGGTATATGACTATAAGAGCCTCACCATTCTCCATACAGAATTCTTCTAGTCTACCCACTCCATAGAAATAATTTCTGCCACTCATGATAACACAATGTCACACGCTTTTTTAGGTGTTTAATAGTTGTACTTTCTGGATACAAATGTCCATCCTGTTAATTAGCTATTGTTTTTATATTTTGTTGTTTCATCACATGAATTAATTTAGGGGGTGATCGGAATAGCGATGGCTTTTAGCTTTTGGCTGAAAAAACACTGTAGCTGAGTTAGTGGATAGTGTAGTGAATAGTGAAAAAAAAGCTGAAACTAGAAGCTGAAGCCGAAAAAAGCCGAAACGATCACCCCCTTAGTAGCACAGGCGGAGGCGGCATCGGGGGCGGGGTGAGGGGCTAGGGTTTTGGGAGGCGGAGATGGGGAGCGGAGGGGAGCATTTGGGGGGTTTGAGGTGGAGGGGGATGGGAACGGGGGTGGAGATTGTGAAGACGGTGTGGTGTGCGTGGGAATCGTGTGGGGGATGTGGGCGGTTGCCCCGCAGGGAGGTGCGGCCGTCGGCCCGTGGGCTCAGGTCGCAGGGGTAAATCATGAACGTTTATTGCTCTCGCTTAAATCGGATGGCTGAGAAGGAGTGGAAGAGGACGGACCAACCACCAACTCTTTCTTTTATAACAGTAAAGATTATATAGCATGGTATTCTATAATACATTTTCTTTGTCTCCTCTCATCTAGGATCTTGGTTGTAGGTTTAAGAGATGGACTTTCACTGTAGTAGACATGGGCAGTTATATGTAATGTAAAGATATTTGCTGTATGAAAAATTTAGACACATCATCCATATGCTATACATGGAAAATTTAGACACATCCTCAATATGCTATACATATTTACCATGCAAACGGAAACAAGTTTAAAAGGTTGGCAAAGTAAAATACAAATTTAAGGTGTTGACTGAAATAACCATACAGATTAGGAAGCTCTAAGTTCAATTTACTCTCAGATTTCTTAGACAACTTGCCCAAGCCAGCTCGAGAGACAAGTAAACACAGCAATAGCTTGATACATCACGGATGGCGATCCGTGGCCAACACATCCGCACCGTCCACTCCACCCTAATCCAACGGCTCCCCGACTCCGCGCTCCTCTCGCGGTTCCGCCGGTGCCGACGCTACTGCCCCGCCGGGGCGCCTTGACACTTCCAAAACCCAAAATTTTTGCTCAAAATCCTAAAAAGTTCAAGCCACACGCATCTGCCTCCAAATCCCACCTCTACTTATGTAGCCATCGGAATAGCGATGGTTTTTAACTTTTGCTGAAATTTTACTGTAGCTGTCTTATTTTTTACTATAACTGAGTTAGTTTATTAGATATAATTAAATTTAAAAAAATAAAAATAAAAATAGCATATTAATATAGAGCGAATGATACAAAGAAATATGAAAAAAATACAAAATACAAAAAAAAAAAGCAAAAAAGCAGTGTTTCCATGCCGATCGCCGAACGCCAGCGACCATTGTGAAGCCAAAATGAGCGCCCCTAAACCCACCCAAGACACTTCTACAAATGCCCACGGCACCTCGCCGAATCCTCGAAAAACACCACCATTTCCTCGCCCAAGTCGCCATGTGCCTCCCTTCCCAAGACCCTGAGCTCCCGAGATGGCCCGCACGAAGCAGATGGTGCGCAAGTTCACTGGCGGCAAGGCCCCCCGGAAGCAGCTGGCGACCAAGGCAGCACGCAAGTCGGCGCCGGCCACAGGCGGCGTGAAGAAGCCCCAGCACCGTCGCGCTCTAGGAGATCCGCAGGTACCAGAAGAGCACGGAGCTGCTAATCTGCAAGCTCCCCTTCCAGCGCCTCATCCGGGAGATTGCACAGGACTTTAAGACTAACCTCCGCTTCCAGAGCTCCGCCGTGGCGGCCCTGCAGGAGGCCGTGGGGCTCTTTGGGGATACCAACCTCTGCGCCATCCACGCCAAGCACGTCACTATCATCCTAAGGACTTCCAGCTCGCGCGCCGCATCCGAGGGGAGCGCGCCTAGGCACTTTGCCGCCATGGTTCCTGCTTTATTCCTTGGGCTGTGTTCGGCTTGTTCTGTCTTGTTCTACCTGTGCTTCATGCTATTATTACTCATTAGCTTCTTATGCCTTATTGGATGCTATGGTTGTAATGCGACTGTTGGCTAGATCGAAATTGCAATGCAAGTGATCTATATTATCCCCATATTCCTGCGTTCATCTTGATCTTGTGAACTGATTGCCTTTGATTGGATTATTCACTTGGTGAATGGCGACTCCATGATTGAAATAACTCGTGCTCGATTGTTGTTCGTTGCTTACAAGTGGTTGTTGGCATGAGAACTTGACAATTCTTGGCAACGGTTGCATCCCCCCTTCCATTTGGGTGTGATTTTAGCAACCTGAACTTTTAAAACACAGCAACGGTGTCCATTGAATAGCACTATTATGATCTTTACTGATCCAAGCAAGCCTCTTTATTTGCTAAGACATGCATATAATTTTCAACATTTTTTGCTAGAAAAATGTTTTACAGTAGCACAGTATGGAGATGGTTGACTATTTGACTTTCTATATTTCTGAGCCCAAACCAGCGTATGATCAGCCTATGGGCTGCAGCTGGCAAAGTTTTGAAAGATCGAAAGGCGGATACGAATACGAGCCGCTGATCACTGAAGACGCTATGATCTTGTTTGCAGCTTCTGTGGCATGGATTCCATCCCAGCTCACGTAGTTTTGCGGGTCTCCACAAGCTGTCGCACTTGCGGTTTGGCCATTTATCGCCTTGCTGTTTCCACAGTATACATTTGGGTTAAAATTGTAAGCTCCGCCACCGTGTCCACAGCAAGCCTTAGTCCCATATTTCAGCCCTGAAATCATCATCAAATCCGCTCCACAGCTTAGAACACTTGTAATGTTAGATTTGACTATGAACCAAACTGATTCATGTACTAATTTAATGCTGCAAAAGTTTCAGAGAGGTTACCACGAGCTTCAGGATGTCGGAATAGCTCAAGCGTTACAGAATGTTTGTCGATGTACACGATAGACGCATCCTGCAGCTTCTTTCTAACCTCAGCCAAGCTGTTGTTCAGTAGTTCATTGTAGTAGATTACTGCGCTGTTGTAAGTTTCCATGCAGCCATATTCATCCAAGTCGTTGTTGCTATGTGGGAGCTCTGTGAGGAATGCTGGGAAGCATCCAATCGGCGCCATGTTGTACACCATAAATTTGCGAGCTCCAATATTGTATAAATCCTGCGAAGAATTGAATAGGTGGCATGAACCATGGAGTTAACAAATTCTCCAATCCTTTTGATCGTTTCAAGTTAAGCTAGTAAGTATATGAACCATGGATTTAACAAATTCTCCAATCCTTTTGATGTTTCAAGTTAAGCTAGTAAGTATTTCTACTACTTACCTGAATTGTCCAGGAGATCTGGGTAACAACTGAAGGAAGACTTTGCTTGACTGTTTCGACACCCTGGGATTCTAGGTTGGAGGTGAAATCATTTTGGCCAATGTCTATTGTGTACAGAGAATTGCCAAAAACATCAGGTGGAGGAAGTTGGCCTGCAAAGCAAGTTAAATCTTCAGTAACGCACCTTCTTTGAGCAATAACATTCAGTAATGCACTGAACTTGAGAATGCTCTCTCTCTCTCTCAACAGTAATGAACATATATACTCCTCTGTCCCCAGTCCAACACATATACCTAGGAAGCATATTAATTAAGTAATATTTAATAAAATTAGACCATAATTGTTCCTATTAGATAAATATAGTACTGCTCTTTTTATTAGAGATAAATATAATCTGATTTTATTAAATACTACTTAAATAATATATCTCCTAAGTATACGTGTCAGATTTACATTACAGAAAGAATGGAGGGAATATATGATAGTCGCTGTAAGAAACAAAAGCATCACTGTAGTGCAATGGCCCTGTAACATCTCTAGTCGACACCCGACAGATGCATACGATCTGAACCTGTGGCTATCTCTTGCTTCCCCATCCCTTTCTGGAAACAATCGAGAGCATGGTTTCTAGTATTTGCTCAAGAAACTTAACAGAGGCTGCACCAATGCACTTTTGCACGGCTGCGGAAAACAGAAATGTACACATAGAAAACATCATTATGGCATACCATTGTTGCCACCGGAGCTGAGCACCTTGTTCCTGAACTCTCTCATCTGGTTGAGCTGGATGCCGAGGGAGAATGGGCTGGTCCCGGTGACGAACAGCGACGTGTTGGGCAGGAGCACCGTCGACGCCAGCGTCGCGAAGTTGGCGCCGTGCCGGTAGTCGGACCCGACGGACTGCAGGTAGGGGCTCAGCAACGGCAGCCCCATGGCTTGAACTGATCAAAGAACATCATTTCGGAGTTCATCAAGAGGAGGTGAAAATGACGGCAAGCAAATAGAGCACTGGTGTACGCAAACGCACCTAGGAAATCAATGACGAGGCGGCCGTCGGAGGCGCGGCCGGACGGCCTCCTGAAGTAGGTCATGCCGAACGGCGCCTGCTGCGCCGGGAAGGCGGCCCAGAAGCCCCCGGTGTCGGAGTTGGAGTCGCCGAAGTTGAACACGGCCGGGAACTTGCACCACCCATCCCCCCTCGCCGCCGGGCCGAGGCAGCACAGTGCCGCCGCCGAGAAGAGCAGCCATGTGATCCTCATCGCGAGCTGAGCTTTGCCACTTCAGCGATGTGGTTTGATGTTTAGAGAAGGCCGCGACATGGCATCATTATATAGGGGAAAGACTAATTACGCTTATTTGGATTTAAGTTTCTAATTTATTATTTTATTATTTTTAAATGTATTATTTTCTATTTTTTTAGTTTTTATTGGTTTTTTTCTTACTTGTTTACATTATACGTGATGGAATAACCTATTTTTTATTTTAGATTTTTTAAAATTTAATTATATCAAATAAATTACCATCAATTTTAATACAAATTAAGTCAGATACAGTATAAATTCAGTTATAAACTATCAATTTTTAGCATAAATGAACGCAAGAGAGATCGTGCTGTTGGACTGAAAATTTATTTTTTCTTTTCTTTTTAAAAAACTTTTTCGAGGTGTTGAGATGGAGTTGCGCTGGATCGAGCTTGGACCGCATGTACGTAACAGACTGCCGCTGCGGCGGCTACGCCCTGAAACGCTTCCGTCATAAGAGATACATACACATGCTTGTAGTGTTGTTCATCCTAGTTGCTGTCCAGTGATGCACCTCGTTTTTCCTGGAGAAAAGGTAGTGTTGTGGCTTCGCGATTTCCCATGAGGTCTAGAAGCCGTTCATTTTGGAGTCTTTTGGCTTCTAGTTGTTAATTTTTTACTAAAAGTATACTATAAAAACTATTATCCTTTTCTAAGTCATTCAATTGAAAAATAAAAATATCGTTATATCTCTATAAATAATATAAATAGAAGAAAAGCAAAAAAGAAAACAAAATTAAAAAACCAAAACGATCATTCTGGCTGGCTTTTGAAAACCGAAAACAAGGAACCGAAATCGGAATGAAGGAGACCTCGATCATGAAAGTTCGTTATATAAATCAGAACAGCTCGTGAAGTATCTAATCCAGAACAGGCACCGACCGACAGATGCTTTGGACTGGAATCGGACCACTCTCTCATGCAGTAGTACTTCTTTTATTTGTTTCCACTGCCCAAACAGGGTAGGGCACGTTTAGGCAGAAGGCAGAGCCACCTTCGCGTAGTCAATAATTAGTAGTAGCAACCATCATTTTTAAGGACAATTTCGCGGGTGCCGTACCGGAAGCATTCCCCCCGACAAGAGTGAACCAATCGTTATCCTCACCAGCCCGTCTGGGACGGCGAGTCACAGAAGCAGAATTTGGTTTGCCGCCGTGCAGCGCTCGTGCGTTCCCGTTAGCGTTTAGGCCATCGTTCTGGTCCTTTTGGAGCTTACGGAACGAGAAAGGCACTGCGGTGGAGGCGAACCAGTCGGAAGAAAATGCTGAACCAAGTAGCCAATGGATAAGACTCGTGTAGACACTAGATAAGTCTGTGACATCTCGATAAGAATCAGCATCACGCACTGTATAGGCCGACAAATGATTCAGTCAGGTTCAGATTCCGATTTGAAGGGGGAAAAACGGTGCAAAACACCAGGCCGCTGATGAAACACAGCCATGGTCATCGGTTCAAGCAACTGGTAGGAGCAGCCGACAGGTAGAAACGCTCGGGGACTACATTAGACCATTACATGTGACATGTATGCTGTTTGCCAGCATGGGATGGAACTGTACGTGGGGGGTGTGTGAAGCTTCTCGTTCTGGACTCAAGATGTGCTGAGCAAGTGTTGGATAACTTTGTCAGCATCGTTGTCGTGGATCGCCAGCAACTCGGGAACGTTTGGGGACGTGAAGCCCATCTCGTGGAGAGCATTGTAGGATTTCACAAACTCCTTCACCTGGACAGAAAGATGAGGCCCATACTAGTCAGTTTTCCGAAACATGCGACAGCGAAAGAAAATATCCAAGTAAATAAATAGCAACAGTACACAAGCAGCGACATGCCAAATGCCATTGTATGGTGCACATGATGCAAACTGTCTGCTAGGGATTATCTTAGTTCAATTACTACGAGTTCCACATGTTAAACTATGTGCTAGCTATACAGCATTAACCAAACTGGCAATTATTCTTATCCCTGGAAAATTGGCTAACTGTACGTAACATTCTTTTGGAAAGAGGATTTCTGAAATAGGCATGCATTTCTTTCATGAAATATTTCTAATTCCTACCAAAGATTATTCATTTTGCGAACACTGCTATTAAAATATTCTATGTTCCTTGTTTTCAGTGTTCGTGTTTGCTCTATTGCTTTAGTGAAAGATCTCAAAGCCCTCCCTAAACAAGTCAAGCATGTTGAGTTCCATAATCCTATTACAGTTAATTTGAGTTAGCAGTTGTGAATGCAGTCAGTAATCATGATTCACGAATGACGGGTGAGTATCGTAAAATGCCACCAGGCTAAATGAACATATAACCACCACTTCTTTTCTTCTTTGAAAACATCCACTTCAACAAAAATATCAACTGGACAGAATCGCAATCATAGTTTTGCAGTTGATTGGTGCATGAAACAAGATAATGTGGATCTAACTGCCCATAAATTCTAATAGCGGTAAGAAGTATATAGCTATCTTATTGACCTTGGACAAACTTTTTTGATGAAAGATAGTATTGATGAAGTACAAAATAAATAAGGATAAAGAAGAATGCCTTCGCTGGATTATCTCCATAATTTAACACGGCAAATGAGACAGCTTCACGCCCGAGCCCCATGGTGATATACTTGTCCACAACTGGATCCCCTGGTGTAGCCTGCAAAATGACAAAAAAAAAAGATTTCAGAGATACTTAAAATAGTAAACAAAAGTGATGGACGGTCTCTGAGATAATCAAGTCCATGCATAAGTATGGTTACAACAGAACATGTTACTTCTGAACAAGGTTTTATCAAGGGGTCAAGGACAACAAGGGCACCAGCTACCATGTTTTCCAATTTGAACATCTAGGCCCCATTTGGAAAGCAGAGTTTCACAGGACTTTTGCAGGCTACCATTCAATACCCGCAGGAGTCAGGAATTTTTCCCACGCGTTCCAAACGGGGCCCTAGAAGTATTTAAAGCATATCGCCAAAACATATGATAGTTTTAGTCAAATTTAGCATACACACTGACAAATATTTACAGATGAGAACCTCCTTATTAAAACTGGTTTCGAGTCTGATCTTACCAAACTTGAAAAGTGTAATTAAGAAGCATATGAAAAAGTTTTGCAAGGCTAACACAGTCAGTTAGGCAGAAGTGGGCACAAAAGAACCAATAGAACAGAAGACTGCAAGCTTTGTACAAACCGTGCCAAAACTACGTACACCATTACATGGTTCCACCATACCATTTTATTGCTCTTTTGCCAGGGAGAGGGGGGGTGTAACAAATTATGGCGGGACCTTAGTCATACAAGATTAACCCAACAGTAAAAACTAGCACACAAACAACGAATTATCGACTATTGATCTTCCAGATGCATTTGTGTAACAAATAATAATTAAATGATATATTAAAGATAACAAGCATGTGGATTTTGTTTACCACAGAAGTAGTGGGAGTTGCGTGTCTTGGGCCTCTTGGTGGCTGTACCTGTGGTAGCTGGCTTTCTACCACAAATTTGCTCCACTTGGGGTTCTCCTTCTCTGCCTCAGCAAGAATCTTTCTTTCATACTCAAAATCAAAGTAGAAGGTGCTGCGGGGAACTTCTACCATCTGTGGTGCCAATTGAGGCTAGAAAGAAAACACTGATTAGAGGATGGAAAATTCTCCAAACATAACAAGGAAGCGTAAATGATAAACCCTGCATGCCATTTAATAAAGAAGGTATGCCTTGCATAACCATATAAAATAGATGTAAGTTTGCAGAATGGTGGAATTCATCTCTAGAAACAGAACAAACTAGCCAGACCCAATATATAGGATGAGTTTCGAGGAAACCCAAAAATAGTATGAGGGCCCGTTTATATTGGCTTTTAACTTTTGTTTATGAATAATAACAGCTTGTAGAGAGAAAGATACTCACATGTAATTTTGGCTGATATAAATTAAATTACAATAGTGTGTACTACAATCAATTAGTAGATCTCATCTTAAAAAAACACTTCATTTGAAATCTAGATGCTGTAGAAAAACCATCTACTGTAGAAAAACAGTTTTTAGAAGTCAATACAAACAGGACTTGAACCACGCCCTCATACATTTCAAGACCCAATATATAGGATGAGTTTTGAGGAAACCCAAAAATAGTATGAATCGTGCCCTCATTCATTTCAACTCATACTACAAACTATAACACCAAGATTCTACAACTAAGGAATGGGAAGGGCCACACAATAATTAAAATAAAATTAACTAACATCAGCCATCTGCAAATTCTTCTATTGGAAATCATAATAACTATGGCACAGACATTAGTTTCTGTATACTTAGATACACTTTCACCACCCAGCTGTCCAATCAGCAGGGAAATCAGCACTATTTAGATCTACCACTGGCTGCTAACAACGTAACGGTCCATTAGGAAATATATATAAACCACTATGATTTGTTAGTGGTGCTTAAGATGTCATGGGCACAGGTACTGTTCACATGACCAGTCCCATGCTGATTGGACAGCTAAAGGAGATTCCTCTGGATCGCTAATGATGCTAACAATCCATCATTTGTAAATTTTCATGACATAGACATGCCCTAATTGAACCCACAAACCAATATATGAAGATAGATTATTTGTGAACCAACACATCTCCTGTTGGGCTGCATCATAATTTCTTCATTTATATTCACAAGCCAAAGGAAAATGATGGGCAGTTGAGACTAGACATTCACAATGGCATGGTTTATGTCTCCTTTCAATGCACAAAAGTTACAAAACATAAATTTACATCTGAGTGAAGAGTGTTTGCTAACAACTAGACAACAATTCATTCTGATTGGAGTAACACTCTTAATGAAGAAGAAAGGAAATTGTATCCAGTGCGTTGCAGTCATAAATATAGAAAATTGGTACCATTACCATAGCAGATTAACAACTCTTGCATAGGAGAAGACAGCAAAGTAGTGATTGAATAATAAATTGAATAACTTACAGGAGGGCTTATCCGATATTCTGGCTTTATCATAACTTGTATGCCCACTGCAGCACAATAACAAATGATGTTATTAAAGCACAAAATGTTCTTGATAACAAGCACAAAAGGGAACACAATTGAGCAGCTTGTTAATTTGGTCTGATGGCAACAATAAAACAGATATAAAAGCAAATTTATCATGAATCCAGATTCTAAAAATCGGTAACCAGCACTCGGTCACCCAACCTAGTAGTGATTATATGGCATAATCAGCCTATTATGCAGCATAACCAGCCCAATTATGTAGATAACCGGCTAACAGATAGGGGCACCTGTTACTTGTATACGGCCTAGTAGACCCTTTTTAGAACACTGTCACGAATCACCATCCAGTATATTGTTGTCTTCGATAATTACAAAATTTCCATTGATGAACTCAGGGCATTATACCATCTTATCAACTTCAAACATGTTGATAACAAAATCCAAACCAGACATTTTACATATTTGATCCTCGCACTTGGCGTGTCATTACTGAAGCTGAAGCATTTTATATGTGTTTGGGAATTTGGAATGAGATATCATTGCAGAAACCTATGTTGATGCATTTCTAGTCTTTTTGTTGTGGAAAAAAGCACGTATGAAAACACAGAACAAAAAACTGCCACACACAAACATCATATAAGCCATATTGAAGCATAGCACTTTTAATTGAACACAAAGCTGTTACCTTATAAAGCTCAGATCTGTGCATAACCGAACCATGTCTTAGTCCAATACTAAGTGCCACTAAAAACAATAAAAGCAGGCCTTACTCCCTTCTCCCACTACAAAATCAAGGTCCAATCCAACTTTGCTCATATCATTAGACTTTCCTCACATCCAACTGCCCAGCATGTCCCCCTCTTTTTTTGTGAGGAAGGAAGCATGTCCGGATGTACCACCTAAATTGCATCAACGTGCAAATGATTAGTTTGGGGCAACGCAATTTGTTAGCTCAACAAGTTGAAGCGCTCCCACAGGCCAACTAGAAACCAAAAGGGTAATGGAAGTCCACTGTACAACGAAGGGCAAACCGGCTCAGTTTTAGGTTAGATCGCTAAGTTCGCGTTCCCGAATCACGACCCCTCCAATTAGAACCCAAACAAGAGATCCGCCGATCTAACACGCACAAAAACTCAACCAATTAAGTGGAATAAACGATTTACCCCGCACTATTCGATCGAGCACGACGCGTGCGGGTTTCCGCTGTCGAATTATTCACCGACCAGGGTACCAATCAACCATGAAGCAACCAACCAGTACAGAGCGGGGGAGAGGGGATTAATTACTCGATGTGGACGACGAAGACGGAGCGGGGGGCGGAGCGGCGGGGGCTGAGGACGCGGAGGCGTGGTGGTAGGGCGCGGCCCGCGGCGGAGCGGTGGCGGCGCCGTGGGAGGGCTGGCCAATGCGCGGGTAGAGGGACGAGCCCGCGCCGGCGGTCGCGGCCGGAGGCGCGCCGTAGGAGCCGGAGCCCGACCGGCCCCGGAAGTCGTACTCCATCGGAGGCGCCGCGCGGACGGTGGAGTCGTCAGGCGATAGCTCCAAGGACGCGGCTTGGATCGAAACAACGGGGTGGAGACTGGAGACGGAGTCGTATCCGAGGAAGAAAGCAAGGGATTCAAGCGAAATTCCCAAGTTTTTCGTGTGCGGACGGGCCTGGGCCACCGTTTCCAGTGGTTTTACTCAGGCTTTTTTAGAACGTTGGGCTGGGCTGAGGGGCAGCAGCCATCGCTCTGGCACTGGCACGGCTTGCGCGCGCGCGGCGCCACCACGTCATGTGGCGGGCCGAGGGCGTGTCCGGGAGTCGCACGGTCCATGGGCCTTGGCAGGCCGATGTCTTTTAGCTACGTTTCTTTTAAGATAATAGCAAACGGTACAGATATCTATGTAAACTACATGATTTTAAGATTAAAAGACCGTTTCGAAAATCTGTTTTAAGAAATTAACATGTTTATTTTGATTTTTAAGAGTTCAAAAAAACTAGAAGGACAGGGTAATGAGTCGGGCTGCGTCGGCGCGGACCTCTCGCCCCTTGGAGAGCTGGCGGCCCGATCAGACGGCCGGCCGGCTCTTCAAACGAACGCCGGAGTACTAAGAAAAGATGGAACACTGCGAGTTTATGATGGCAACTGACTGTATATGTAGCTTGCTAGCTGCAGATCCATGCCTTGTCCGTTCCGTTGGTTGCACTTGCCGGCCCGTTTCGTCCGGCTCCGCATCTTTGGATCGTCGTAGGGGGTGGCGCCGCCGTTCGCTTCCTCGCTTTTGGTCATTTGCGTTGTCCGGTGCGCTAGAGCTTTTCCTGGATACCGGAGGGAGGGTTGAGATTAACTTGAGCTTTGTTCAAATCGGTTTTGACTTCTGATTTCTATTTGATTTCTAACTTCTAAAAACAACTTCTCTAAACCGTTTCCAAAAACCGCCGGCCAGTCTCCCTCATCTTCTCTGTGTCCATGTGTTTCAAAAGTCGTTTTTCAAATTTTATTTCAATAGTTACTTCTTTCAGTTGACTATTCTATTTTCAGCCAAAAGTCAAAACTCTAACAAAAAGCTATTAACTCTAGCCGACTAAAACACCCCCTTACTCGGTTAGATCGCAGGGGCTATAAGTTATTGTGTGCAGCTAATCTCGTGTGCGTCGTCTAGAAATTGACCCGAGATTGATATCGATTATCCAATGATGAAACGTACAAATTTGTAAGTGAGGAATAGAGATGTTTACACGTCGTACTTTAACCCGAGCTGCTACTTGTGTTTTTTTTTCTTTTTTGAGGGAGTGTTACTTGTGTTATTATTAGTATGCACAATGAGAGTGATCAGGAGTTCAGGACCTCTCTATTGATTAGAGTCACGATCCAACTCATACAACTAAGAGAGAAGAGTTTATGTGCAAGCAGACCGAATTCCGTAGAAATTTTGAAGATTAGAAACATGCACTCTCCCGGATGTGAGGTCTCCTAATGAAATTTCTACGAGGATCTTGTGTTCAAAGTAGGCCTTAACGATACAGAACTGAAATTACGTTGGGCTCTGTTGCACAATCCAATTAACACACACACACACACACACATCTAGCATTACATCTACAAGTGATAACATATACAACAGACTTGATTGAATCTTCTCTTTAAAAACATATATACTGTTCGTTCTCCTTTTCTGGAAGTCAAATTGGAAAGGATCTGCCATCATTGGCACATTCCGTTTAATTTGCAACAATCTGTAAGCTCTACACCACAACCACTCTGTTCTTTCCCGCAGGGAGTTCGCACGTTAACGTAACGCATCCGAATCCACGAATATAAACAGTTGCCAAAACAATCCTGAAACACCTCCAAATTTCAACCAAATTTTGATTTTTTTTCTTGACTTCTTGATTGAATCCCCAAATCCCTTCCTAATCCCTCTTAATCAACCCTTAATCCTCGTGTTAAAGCCTCCCCTTAGGCTTCCCACCTCCTCCCCGCGCTGGCGCACTCCTGAGACACCACCTCCGCGCCCCGCCCTTCTCCCCCGCCAACGATCTCCAAAGAGAGCCACTGCTCCCAACGCCTCACCTTGCATTTATAGCCAAATTACCATCGTTGAGAGCTTCATGCCACTCCCACACCCACCTCATAACCATCCAATTTAGCTCCTGTCGACCCTAGCTCCTCCGTCACCGTCCCCTGAACCCGATGAGCCCTAAACCCAAGCTTCTTCTCTACCAAATTAAAATCCAATTGCTTTCAGCCAGAGCATCCGCAGAGCACCGCATTCAAATAATCGAAGCCAATTCCTTGTGAGCATCTCTCCTCTGGTTTGGCGCCGTGAGACCTCCTTCAGCTGCAGCACCGCGCCGTGGATAGCTCACCTGAGGCTTCCCCGACCCAAATCGGCTCTACCCACTACTAAAGAAATATTATTAGTAGACGCAACATCACAAACAATTTTGTGAAATTGTTTGTGTAGGGTTAATATCATATATGGTTCTTGGTAAGAACCGTCTGTGATACTAAAAATATCACAAACGGTTTTTATTAAAAACCGTCTGTGATAATCCGACTATCTATTGATAGCGCCGCTCAAAACTGCATATGTCTTCAATTCGATCCAGATCTAGACGCCATCCTACTCCCCCAAGCTCGGTGCCCTTCTCCTCCCCCGAGCCCATCGCCGACTTCCTCGAACCCGCGCCGTCTCCCTTGACTCCGGCGCCCTTCTCCCCCGCGAGCCCAACACCCTCCTCCCCCGACTCGACATAGTTGGATATGCGGATAAAATCCCGCAATAGAGGAAAGAGGACGAGCAGGCAATCCTGCGGGAGATCGTCCCGCCATTTGCCACGATCCTGGATAAGCTCGGGCTCTTGCAGGAAGCGCTGAGTGTAGAATCTTCCCGATGATCATTCCAAGCAAGTAAGGAGAGAAATATACTCTCATGGTCCTGGAAAATAAGGAGCACCCGAGTCAAAAAATTTGTGAAATACTTCGAAGATATCATTATACATGATACCTTCTAAGTGCAAATGCAATCGCTATCTTTTTATTCGTATAGGTATCTATCACTCCAGAATCGAGGTCTCGCAAAAGGAACAGATCCATAATCGACAAAATTGTCAGACTGCACAAGCAATATTTAGATAGGCGATTACCTGTTTATGATGGAAGAAAAGACATGTTTACTGCAGGGCCACTGCCATTCAAAGCTAAAGAATTTGTTGTCAAAATCGACTACATAATTATCAGCCGATTAATTGATAGGTAAATACATTTTCTCCATACATAACTATATTGTACCATTTTTTTCTTCCGAATGACTAAGGTTAACTTTTTAGAATCACATAGATCATTTGTCACATACGTTGCTGAGGTACATGGCTCGACAGAAGGGGCCAACGCCCTGCGACATATTCGAAATTTTTCATAACTGCGTTGGAACAGACCAACCTTGCACAAATTCGAGAAGAGTACGTGTTCTTTTAGGTGCTAAAGTCATAAAATCAGATAGAGAGTTCCATAACGTAGAATGATTTTGTTTGAGATAAAATTAACCTTAATTGTACATGTGTATTTGTTAATGTATATTTTATTTCATTTCAATTAATTGATTTACGAAATGGAAGTTTTTGTTTCTGAAATAAATTGAGATGTGAATTGGATGTATATATGTACATGTTGATCTGCTTGTTTCAGAGGGCATGGTTAGTATTTCCTAAGGCTAGCCAATAAACAAAAATAGATCTAGGAGAAGAAAAAATATCACAGATGGTTTTAACTAAAAACCATCTATGATATTTGATTATCACAGACGGTTCGTAGTTAAAACCGTCTGTGATATTTAACTATCACAGACAGTTTGTAGTTAAAAACAGTCTGTGATGACCTTGTATTATTACTGACCCATCAATTCAAATGGCTCACGCAATCGTCTGTGATGACGTTTTCAACCGTCTGTGATAACGTTTTCTGTAGCAGTGACAAAGAAATTTTTATATAGGTTCGAGCTTTCTCCTAGGAGAACAACAACACTACATCCTGTGTTACTATTACTGAGAAAAAATTTACAAATGTGGACAGTGCGAAAAGTCTAGCACTCCTTCCAAAACTGATCTCCCCCCATTCTTCTTCAACATCAACCCTTATATCAGCGACGAAGTGGTGACAATTGTTTCTTGCCAAAAGACACATTGACACTTCAAGAGTTAACTGTTGAATGACACTTCAGAAGTTAACTGCTGAATGATAATTATTATCAGAGAGACGTGAGCAGCTGTTTGTCATAGAACGGTTGTTGTCAGAAAGACGTGAGCAAAATCGTGTGCGGTTATAGAGTATAAACGCACGTTCTAACTGTCTTATTAGGCAAACCCGCTGTGAGAGTATGTTAGTCGAACATAAAAGAATAATTAGAGAGTCATAACATAACTTACGATGAAATAGTCGTAGCAAAATTTACGATTAGATAATCATAGCGGAACTCACAAGTAGGTAGTCATAGTATAACTTATGACTATGAAGTAGTCACGGTAAGACTTATAACTACTCTATAAAATTTCTTCTTTATTATTAAAAAAATATATTTAAAGAATATCTTTACTATTATAAAAGAAGCAATTGGTGGTTGGTCCGTCGTCTTCGGTACGATCTCCATTCAATCTGAACCATCAGATCTTTGCTATTTTCCACGCCTACTCATAAAAAAAATCCCTGGAACCCTAAAACCCTCCAATCTCTATCGCTACTTCCGCCGCACTTGACTCCTCGCCTCGCCGCCCTCACCTCCTCCCGCTGCTGCGCCGCCCTCGCCTCCGCCCCTCCCTCTGTCCCCCCGTGCCGCCGCCGCCTCCTCCCCTACTCCCCCAACCCCTCGCGCCGCCGCCTCCCCCTCTCCGTCCCCCTCACCCACCTCCTACTCCCCCCACCCCTCTCCCTCCTCCGCCGCCGCATCCTCCCCTCCCTCCGCCCTCACCTCCTCCCCCCCCGCGCCGCCGCCACTCCTCCGCGCCCCCACCCTCCTCAGCAGCTCGCGCTCCCGCCTCACCCCTCCGCCCCGCCTCACCGCCCTCCACCGCCACACCTCGCCTCCTCCCCTCCTCCGCCCTCACCACCTCCGCCCCCCCCCCCGCACCGCCGCCTCCTCCCCTACCCCCCCAACCCCTCGCGCCGCCGCCTCCCCCTCTCCGTCCCCCGCACCCGCACCCGCCTCCTACTCCCCCCACCCCTCTCCCTCCTCCCCGCCGCATCCTCTACCCCTCTCTCCCCATTCCCACCGCCGCCTAGGCTTGCACCGATTGATGGCGTCCGCCGATGACCAGTCGCGGCCGCCGCTGGCTGGCGGCGACTGGCGGCGTTCGGCGCGCAGCTCTCCACGCTTATGTCGTCCTCCAACGCCGACCGCGCGCCGCCGAGGCCGCCTTCCACCGCCTCCGCTCCTCCCACCCGGAGCCCCTCGCGCTGCGCCTCACGTCGTCGCTCTCCGCGCCGGCCACCCCAACCGAGCTCCGCGCCATAGCCGCTGTCCTCCTCCACAAGCTCCTGTCCCCAACCCCATCCTCCGACTCGTCCCAGCGCGCGGCGGTCCCGCTCGCCGCACCTCTCCCCGCCGCAGGCCGCGCTCAAGTCCCACCTCCTCTCCGCGCTCGGTCCGATCCCCAAGCCCATCGCGAAGAAGGTGCAGGGCGCCATATCCGAGCTCGCCGCGCTGCCGCCTCCTCCTCCCCGCTCCTCCGGCTGCCTCGCCTCCTCCGTTGCTGGTTTGATTCAAGTCTAATCCCTCACGATTTTTTCCCCAATTGTTTTCTTGGTCTGCTTCTCGGAAATTTGGAGATTTTTTTAATGTGATTCTTGGTTGGTGCTGCATAATTTTGGTTCCTGACCATACGCATGCTCGGGATGAGCTTCAGCCTGATTCCACATCACAAGATGCGTGCTTTCTAGGAAGTCAAAGCTCCCCTGTTGGCCACTGTATTATGGAATATGCGTGCGAATATTGTTTTAGGCCGTGGAGTGGATGAAAATCTGACTTCCCTTTTGCAGGATTTGGTGGCTTGAAGCTAAAATGGAGTGGATGAAAATCTGACTTCCCTTTTGCAGGATTTGGTGGCTTGAAGCTAAAATTTTGTGTGAATTGTGACCTGGTGGTTCTGGTTGGCTTAGTTGTGTGATGATAGTCTCCTTGAGAATAGGAAAACAGATGTTAGCGCATATGGATAGTATCCGATTAAACCTATCAATGTGTGAACTTGTTGATGGTAGCTAAATGCTTGTTGTGGTATCTCTGCTTTAGCACTATGATTTAACTTTGTCACCACTCATCAGTGTTGTGCTTGTTGGGTTTGATTAAGTTTATAGGAAATTCGAAAAGTTCATCCGAGACTTTTGGGATTGGAGATTTGGACTCCACATATTCCACTAAGGCCCGTTTGGAATGCATGAATTTCACAATAATTTCACGCGAGCGATCAATTCCACGGAATTGGGAAAATTTCCTGCGTTCCAAACGGGCCTAAAAGCAGTCTAGGATTTCTCTTCGTGCTCTGCATGTAATAAATGTAAATCTGAGATTGATATAGAACAAGGGATGGGTTGTCCTGATGGAAGAAAGCAATCATTACTTCGATGTAGGATTTCTCAGGACCATGTACAAATATGAAGGAAGTTAAAAGGAACCCCGAATGGGAAATAAGTACATGTCTTGCTTGATCGTGATAGGATTTATTTTTGTGTAAAATAGGTACATCACCTGCAGTCAATTCTTGGTTAATTTCATTGGAAATGGAGGGCTGTAACCTGTTAGTCCTTGTTGGTAATATGTGTTATACATAAACTTGGAAACCACCAGTTGAGGGCATTGTGTCTATCTTATTAAATTGGCTATAGGATGCTGCTTAGGCTAGATATGTTACATTTGTAGATATGCTGGACACTTCTGCTTGTTCCCATAAGTTACAAACAAGATGGAATAGCGTTCAATCATGTAAAGTACGGGCACTTAGACTATCGTTTGATCTTTACAATCTTTATTATATGACCAAATTACAAGATTATGTCTGGAACACACTGGTTGTAAAAAATTCAACTATATACTGGTATGTTTGATAGTATGAACATGAACATGTATGTTTTGTTTAAACATGATGACGTAAGAAAAAGTTGATATTTATTATTCAGTTTAAGATCATATTTGATAGTATGCATCACTTTTATCTGGTTTTTCGTTGCAACGCACAGGCACATTACTAGTAATAATATAATAAATAGATAATTATTATATCTTCGTTAGCAGCAAAACCTTATGAAACATGGACGCATCTCACCAACAGCAAGTTGTTAATCGGTTGTTACCCGGTCACCTGGGCGTGCGCGTTAGATCCGCGCGGGCCCACATGTCACTGACACTGGCAGTACCGTCGACGGAAGGCAGCGCCGCTCTGTCGCTTACAGGTGGGGCTGTGCAGTGCCAATTTAAAGACGAGGAAATTTTCTAACCTTTTGGTTGGTAGTACTCCAGTACGAACCAAACACCTTAATTTGCCAGCAGTAGTACCACACGTTTTTTAAAAAACTTCTTAATAAAGGAAACGAAAAGTTTTGTTAATTAAAACACAGCAGAATCAGAACGGCCGTGATAAGGCAGATTTAGGTAGAGAAAGATCCGGGCATGAATGGCAATCAAATCACATTAGCTTATATATTTGTATGCAAACATATCTTGGATGATGATCAGGAGGTTAAAGAGTTGCCAAATTCTTATATGTTTGTATGCAAACATATCTTGGATATATGTTGATCAGGAGGTTAAAGAGTTGCCAAATTCTTATATGTTTGTATGCAAACATATCTTGAATGATGATCAGGAGGTTAAAGAGTTGCCAAATTAGGCTGCAGATCCTATAAACAAGAGTCCCCTCGCAATCCTTTAGCCTGAAAAATCTCTCTCTCCCCCTGCCTTCTCTCTCCTCTCTCTCTCTCTCTGCTTCTTGCCCTTCCCTCTCTAAGTACCATCAATCTATTCTCCGCTTCTCTCCACAATCTCCGTCCAGTACAGTTTCGATTTGCGCAGGTAGCCAAAAGTGTTGAGAGTCTCGCTGCTAAGTCGTTCGCCTTTGCATTGCTCTCGTCTTGATCGAATTGAGAAGTTGCAGAAGAAGCAATGGTGGAAGCGTCCAGCGAGGAGGAGGTGTATAAGACAGTGGTGAAGGCGGCGGCGAGGCAGCAGAAGGTAAGGAAAGAAGCAGAAGCGGCCGTCGCACGCCGAGTCGTTCGGATCTTCTACGACGACCGCGACGCCACGGACTCCTCCGGCGACGAGGCACCGCGGCGTTTCCGCCGGTTCTTGCAGGAGGTCCGCCTCGAGCAGCCGGCCGTGCTCGTGGCGCCAGCGGCTCCCGGCCGGAAGGTTGCTGCCGGGGTGAAGAGGAAAGCGACGGGGGGAGCGGTGGCTGCGGGGCCGGCTGTGGCGGGCGCCGCGGAGAGGAGGTTCCGGGGCGTGCGGAGGCGGCCGTGGGGGAAGTACGCGGCGGAGATCCGCGACCCGCAGCAGGGCGTGCGGGTGTGGCTCGGCACGTTCGACACCGCCGAGGAGGCGGCGATTATGTACGACTGCGCCGCACTCCGGCTCCGCGGGCCGTCCGCGACGATCAACTTCCCCGCGCCACCGTCGCCTCGTGCCGGCACTGCCTTGGCCGACGGCCCCGAAGCCAACCACCTCGCGTCCCCGTGCGAGGAGTCGAGCGACGAGTCGCAGCTCGTCAGCTCGCCGGTTTCCGTCCTCCGCACAACAGTGCCGCTAGAGGCGGCGACCGCCCCTCTCCCGGCCAAGCCCGAGGAGGAGGACGCTGACGACGCCTCAAGTCGTAACTCCTCGTTGGACAGCCTCTTCCAGGGGGACACTTGCGTCGGCTCCTCCCCGTTCTCCGCCGACGCGCTCTTACCGCACGACGAGGACATTTTCGCCGGCATCTCTTTCGGCGAGCCAGCACCGGGGATTCTGTTCGACGACGACTGCATGGCGCGCCTCGCCTATGACGCCAACAACCCGGTGAGCTCATCTTTTCTCGACGACCTCGGCGAGCTGCCATTGTGGCCGGAGGTGGACGGCTTCTTCAGCGACGACCCCTTCGCCGCGGAGCCGCTGCCCGCCCTCTGAGTGGGAAAGTTTCTGACCGCGGCTTGTAGTCGTAGAGCTACTATAGATACCGAGCCGTCTCATGAAGCCATGTTTAGTGAGGTTTTTTTAGGGTTTGTAGGGAAGCAAATTTTCCATGCTGCCATGTAGTCCTCCAAAACCACGTGGCAGTATCTGGAGGAGCCTCACGCATTCACCGGTCGTGTCTGTAGAGCATAAAGCCCTCTGGATCATGAAGAATCTTCGAGCCGAGTGAGCCCTCTGGACTGTTCGTGTCGTTCAACGTTCTTCAACAAAGGGCAAAGGTTATTTGCCAGATCAAGGTGTCTCTCTCTTGTCCACCTCGGTAGCTACGCCACCCGAGGAATGGGTCATGTGTGCATTGTTTTTAGGCCCGTACAAAATCGTAAGATAAATATGAATGGTGCATAAAAAAAAATCATGGAAAGGATGTGTGGCAATTCTGGACTTTTATTGCATGGTACCGTTTTTTAACTAGAACATGAACTGCACTTACCGTACGTCGTCGTACGATATATATGTGTACACATACTGTGCGATACACCTTAGACCTTACGCATCAAGTTCGACAAATATGCACATGAACGAACACTAGCTCGCACACGTATAATACCGCCTTGTTGGTTCAACTAGTTTGTTCTTTGCTTCACGCCCGCTTCTTCCTCGCGACGATTATGGCAACCACCGACACGGCCGCCACGGACGACGCCCAGATCACGCCGGGGCGATAGCGGACGAGGAAACTCTTCATCCTCATGTCGTGAAACCGCTTCACCTTCTCGATCTGCAGGTCCATGGCAATGAACACCGACGGGTAGGTCGCGTGCCCGTCGATCTTCTTGATCAGCTCGTGCACCTCGTGCGCGCCCCTGGACCCGCCGCGCACGGCGCCGGCGCGCCGGAGGATCCTGACGTCGGCCACCTCCACCACGAGCTCGTTCATCATCTGGAAGTAGCGCGTCACCGGCTTGCTCTGCTTCTCGTACTCCAGCGCCAGGAGGTTCCTGGCCACCGTGGCCAACTTGAAGTCGTACACCAGCGCCGGCAGGAGCAAACTCGACGGCCGCTCATTGAATTTGACCACGGCGCGGCCGTCCTTACCTGCATCAAACCGCACGCCAGACCGGCTGAGCTCCCTCGCCGTCGGCATGCGGAACGTCTTGCCGCCGGCATCGCCGCCGGTCTCCGCCCCCTCGGGCGAGGGTGGCAGTGGCACCAAGCTGGCGTGCAGGCAGTCCAGGAGCGTAAGCTCCTCCATCTTGGTGGCGTCGGCGGCGACGTTCTTGAACTCGCTGTCCTTTTTGAAGAGGAAGTCGAGCGTAAGCTCCTCCATCTTGGTGTCGCCGGCGGCGACGTTCTTGAACTGGATGTCCTTTTTGAAGAACGGCGAGTAGTACCAGCAGAAACAGTGGACCACCTCGAGGAAGTTGTTAGGCTTGAATTCTAGCTCGTACTTCTCAAGATGCTCCTTGAGACGCGTGAACTCGGCTCTCAGGGTGGCGTTGACGGCGCTGAGGAGGGTGTCTTTGACGGTGCTGGGGGTGTCTTTGACGGTGCTGAGGATGCCTTTGACGGCGCTGAGGGTGCCTTCGACGGCTTGCTTGACGCGGCCGACCACGACGAGCAGGTGCTTCAAGGGGAGTTGGAGCTGGTTCTCCAACTTGATCACGTCCGTGACGATGTCCTGCATGTGCGTCGACTTGAAGCTCTCGTCGACGGCGTCGCGGCTGTTGCTCTTGCCCCCCTCGCCCATCGCCTTCTTGAGCCTCGAGAGGAAGCCGACGACGAGGAAGATGCCGTCGATCATTTTCTTGTTCTCGTCCGAGCCTTCGTCGGGGAGCTGCGTTGTCTTCTCCAGTGGGACAACTGCAATTTCAGAAATGACAAAAACAAGTTAATGCTGAAAACCAGACGTTTGATTTCCTTTTAAAACATCACACGCTTGTTGCAATATACAAGTTCAATTTGCTTGTTGCAACAATTCGATAGAAATATTACTGTATTATTCGAAAATGCTGCTGCAACACAACATTCATATATTGCAACGCCCCGTATGAATTGATGCAACAAGAACTGAGCAAGGATTACTATGCGTACCTCCTGTGGCTGAAGCATCCGTGGGAGAGCAGCACTTGTTGGCCAGGCTCAGGAGCAGCCAGTGGGCGACCGGCATGGTCGCGTCGTTAACGTGGTGGCCGGTGATGGACTCGTAGACGAGCGCGGCCTTCACCCAGAAGCTGTTAGCGCGGTCGCTCTTGCTGCCACTGTCGCGCGTGAAGAAGACGCTCTTGGGCACGAACTCCGACGGGTTCTCCTGCCTCATCCGCCCGTACGCCGCGGACTCCAGCATCGTCACCGACGGCGCCATGGGCACGGCACGTACGCACGCGGTCCTCTTGTTCTGCCGCCGCTGCGTGATGTGTTTCGCTTGGTTTTAGGTAGCTGATGGCTCGAGACCTGCCGCGGCTTGAGGTATTTATAAGCCTCGTAGGAGCAATGCTCTCTCTCTCGTAATTCGTTTCTTGATGTGGTTAGAGGCAGCTTACGTGACAGGAAGGAGGAATAAGAATGTAACGGAGTAAAGTGGCCAACTAACTCCTCCTTTCCAAGACAAAGAAGACGATCAATGAATGGTCAAAGAAGGCTACAAGAGAGTGAGGTGAAAT
Organism: Melocanna baccifera; assembly: GCA_036346265.1. Lineage (NCBI taxonomy): Eukaryota > Viridiplantae > Streptophyta > Magnoliopsida > Poales > Poaceae > Melocanna > Melocanna baccifera. The sequence continues at coordinate 25,990,109 of CM070692.1, read as the reverse complement.
CTGTGAAAAAGAGTAGGCTCCATCTTTTTATCGGTGCACAAGTAGTTTGCCATGTAATGTCAGGCTTTAGAATCCAGGTTGGTCGCATGCAACGACGAAGGATCGATCCCTAGTTGAGATGCCCGTCCAGAATGGACAGGCCACAAGTTTTCATGTTAGATTAGGCCCCTAGGAATTTTAGCACTCTATGCCATTAGGCCATTGCCCTTACTCCAAAGGCTGGTGACCCAACGAGCGGGAGGTGGTCACGCCAAGGATACGTACGGCAGCTTGATTACACGGGAGGAAAATATGCCAGGCATGCAAGCCCGTGCCTGTCAACACAAGGCACACCTGACCTGACGCATGGCCTCCCGTTTTGGAAGATTCGCTGATGTTACCGTAGCTAAGCCTTCCAGACACCACTTTATTTTTTCCTTTTTCTTTTTACCATCCGTATTCGGTGCTCACCATCACCAATGCAAACAAGACAGTACTCCAGCGAATCAAAATCTATCAGTCCATAAGGACGGCACATATATAGGCAGCAAAGTTTAGACTATGTTATTGAAACTAAACCCTGTTGATTTCTGACGTCATTTATATGACACTGAGAGGTTGCCCGCGTGGTGTTAACCATGTGAGCCCAACCAACCGCTCCTGGCATCCTCTCCTTATTCTTCAGAAGTGTCATCGTCCGAACTTCTCATCACTGCATAACAGTCCTTTATGCCAAACAGCGGGCCAAGCAGCGGGCCTATAACGCTAACCTGAACGACGGTTCGTAACTTCGTATGGCCTGTCCGCCTTCCATGGAATGTACAAGGTATCATCCCTCCGCTCGTGGAAGGTTGAGGAACAGAAGGCCTTCAAGAGTTCAGAGAGAGAGCCGCTTCGAGTCCATTTACATGACATAAGGTTGATCCATGAACGCCCACTGGAAGATCTGTTCGTACTGCGAGGCAGCATGGTCCCATGTGAAGTCTTTCGACATACCTCGCTTCATTAGCCCCTCCCAGGAGGGCTTGTGTTCCCTGAATGTTGAAATTGCGGTTCGCAATGCCTGCAAAAGATGATGACGTCAAAAGGTCAAAACCGTAACTGCGGAATGCTTACGTCCCACAATACCTTCTTCTACATGGTTTTGTTTGATTGGTGGGTCCAAAAAATTATCGAGTTGAATTTTTCACTGCACCAGGATATGAACTTCTGGTAAAACAGTAAAGTAATAGATCCTAGAACCGCAACTGCACAAAAATCCATATTTATGTAAATTCTTTGGTTGAGGCCTAGAATGAAGTATTGGACAAAAAGGAAACGAGAACAGAGCTTCATTTCCACATACGAAGTATGTACCAAGCATGCAATTCATGCATGGACTCGACACAAGTTGGCAGTCTGGCACTAAGGGGAAGGGTGGCAGGTGCATTCTTCGTAGTATATAACGCAGGAATTATATGCTTCGGGGTTTTATTTCCCACTGATTGGAATTTCCCATGCCCCACCAAGAGACCGGATGTTTACTTTCTTTGATTGCATTTTGTTAAATTTTTGGTGTTCCCTATTTAGATGAAAGATTTTCCTTCAGATTTATTAATAAAGCTAACGCAACAGAATTAGGAGAGGCTGGGGTTATTACCAGCTCACCGATAGAGTTCTAGAAAATAAACTGGCAATTGCCAAGCAAGCCACAGAACTAGTAGATAAAGACATAGCACTACCAACATTTCCAAAACATTACACTTCCTGCATAAATGAACAACCCAAAACTGGCTGGTTACACAAATCATAGACCACAATGGCATTTCTAGCTTCAGCAGGGAATCAAACCATCGTATGATTATCAGTAGGAAAATCACCAAAATCTAACCAAAACTTTTTCCCCATTGTTAGCGGCGAGAACAATGTTTAACGGAAACTATGACCGTCAATATTTCATACATACAAGGGCCATTAAGGTACCAGGATATACTATGGCCAAGATCCTAAAGTCGGAAGAGTTTAACGGAAACTTACCCACATCATTTTTTCCACTGTTAGCGGTGAGAACGCCCACCTGCAAATTATACAAGCAGTAACACTTAAATGATGAGGTGTTCAGTGATGTATGGGGCAATATACAGAAAAAAAAAGTGTGAGCATTAAATTGATTCCAGCAAAAACACACACTGAAAGTTAGCTAAATTAGAGCAGTACTTACCCTGTACCCTGTTCTCCTTTATCACCAAAAGGGTTGAAGGTCTCCACTGTATCCTGATGAATACACAAAATAAATGAGAAAATATTTTGCCTTGGTGGCAACATAAGTAGCCTTTTGTGGAAAATTGTCTTACTCTAAGCCCCCCAGTTCCATGAACAACGGGAACTGTACCATATTGCATAGCATATAGCTGATTGAGACCACAAGGTTCGAATCTGGATGGCATTAACAAGATATCGCAGCTGTACAAAAAGAGAGACATCAACATCTTAAAAATATAATGTATCTACAAGCTGAGAAATAAGTTCTTAGCAATCCGTTGTTTGCATACCCTGCAGTTATTCGGTGGGAAACTGGAACACTAAATCCAACCCATCCACGGAATTTATCCCTGTAGTCCGACTCTGTGGATCTCATCCAACCCTCAAAACCTGGCTCCCCAGATCCAAGCATGACCTATAACAAACAAAGATTAAAAAGGTATCATTGATCGACTGACTCTAATCGTAAAGCCCATTGCTTGTGTGTTTCTGTGTGCATTCATGTGTGCAAGAGGATGTTCAGGATATCAGATCGTATAGAGAATGGAACTGGCACATTGGCCGGCCAAGCAGGTACTCCAGTCTGCAGCTAAAACACTGTCACTGGGCAGTCACTACTACAGCAACCAATAGTGGTTAAGAAATGAAGAACCTTCTTCAAAAAGAAAGAGAAAGAAGGAAAGAAAAGAAGAACCTCATCAACAAGAGAAGGGCTAGAGATGGGGAAAGCAGTTCGTCCTTAAGAGCGTCTGCTCCCATTCCGATGGGGCCACTAAGAAAGTTCCAAAAATTTCCAAAGACATCATGGATATAGGACATATTATATTATTAGGACAAGCACACTGGCAAATTTATGGGGACAAATATGGCCGTATGTTGGATATACAAAAAAGACAAATGGAGCCAAACTACTATATGTCCCAAACCTTCTTTTTTTTTTTTTGTCCCAAACAATGTTCCAAATGATTATGAAATTTGGAAGAACATTTCTCATGTCCTAACTGATATATTGGGAGCGGTTACCCTAAAGGGTGGAAAGTCAACATTTAGAAATGAGAATTTTTCATCAAATAATTTAATTAGCTATTTTGTGGGTCTAAATTTTCAACTGGATACAAATACCTATTTGATGTTAAACCACTAGTCATATTTACCGCTGCCATCCTTACCCTGTCCTACTTCCCCTTCCCTCCAGCCATATCACTCACTGAAAGCAAAAAAAAATTGAATCTTATATTTGCAACAATTTCCATTCTACCTAGCCTGATATGTGCCATACTGCACTACCATATACCTATATTATTGATTCACATTCTAGGCTCGCACAAAAGAATCAGGACTTACAAATTGAATGTCTTCCCGCATGAGATCTGGAATGGCAAGTTTGATCAGATCAATACCTTTCTGATAGTCCAGTCTTCCAATAAAACCAATCTGTGAATCATAATAAATTAATCAGCCATAAAAGTTTTAAGAAAAAGAAAAACAGTCTTCCAATAAAACCAATCTGTGAATCATAATAAATTAATCAGCCATAAAAGTTTTAAGAAAAAGGAAAACTTTAATTCTTAGGGATTGGTATCTAACCAGAGGAACATCAAGCCTTATAGGTAAACCCAGCTCCTTCTGCAATTCAGCTTTACATTTGGCCTAAAAAAAGTATGCCAGGCCACATAAGATTAGTCAGTGAGAAAATCATGGGAAGCAAAGAAAAAATGTAGAAGACATTAATCCAATTGGATATATACATGCTATAGGGAACTATCAGTGCACCTTTCCAGAGAGATCATTAACAGAATAATGACAAGGGAGATGCTTGTCTGTAGCGGGGTGCCAATCATTAATGTCAATTCCATTTACAATTCCTGCATGTCCAGAGAACAGAATGAATTAACTCTTTACAAAGTTACAATCCATCTCAGTTGTTTTCATAAAGTAGTTTAAAAACAAAATAAGTTATCCCAAATTTTGGTACCGTTCAATACACTCTTCCGGGAGCTTAAGAGCTCATTGAGGCCTTGTCCACCTTCAGCAGTTGTGACCTCCCATGAATAGCCCTGGAAAAGAAACATTAAATGATTTCTTAATTGAGTGTAAGACAAAACAACACTCAAATTTAAGAACATCTCGTCAACAAAATTAAAGGAAAAAACACGAGTAATATCACCTGACTGACAGTCACGATTCGATCTGCTGTCACAACTGCACCTTTCAAAAAATTAACTGCCTCACCCTTGTCAAGGGCATGCCTCCTTGCCCATGTGGGAAATACCCATTCTAAAGCTCCATACCATTCAGGTGGCAATCCCAGGTCAGGATATGTACTTGCAGGCTCCACACCCTATCACATTGAAACAGCATATGGTATGAGTGAACTGTCTTACAAGACCATATACAGATGATGCAAAGTGATAGGTTCAAACCTGATGTGCTAAATTATGTATGACAAGAATGCTGCGGGAATCTCTATAAACACCATGTGGTCTATATTTTGCAGCAAGAAGGCTGAATAAACAAGATTGAAGTTAGAAAGAAATGATTATTTAATGAAGACCAATTTAACATTAGACATTGAAGCCAAAAGGGGGAAATAAAATGGCAAATGACACAAAAAAGAACGATGCATCTAACATTGACACTTTCACAAGAGATACATTCAGCTAGCTGACATTAAGCAGTTATAATTCACCATGTGAAATTTGTCAAGAGAAAGAAGTAGCATCTAAGCAGCCAAAATCATATTCATTACTTGTACAATGGAGCAAAAAGCATTACTCCATTAACCTAAGTTGCTCTGACATGTCAAACACATGCATCATGCTCTCTCTTGACCATTATTCTCATATGTACACCAGCAAATTATGGTGTGAAACCTAGGTGGTACCCAGGATTATTGCCTAGGAAAAGAATACCATCTAGAATAATATTGAGGGTCATTGTTTTGAGTCATGTGATATTAAGTTAAAGAAATGTTCATGTAACAACTGGGAACTGGAAAAGTGTTGTTCGAGAAAGAGCACTACAGATAGGTACTTGGCGAAGCTGGTTCCACCGACATCTGAGTAAAGACTGCTTTTCAACTGAGCAGGGGATAGTTTAAGATTCAAGACATGCAAATACTGAAACATAGCAAAACAGCTTTAAATATTCCTTGAAGCTGATAGTATGGTAAGAAAGCGATGCAAGACAACTACTCTACTCTTATGGTTTTGTATATGCTTGGTGTTGGTGACAGTTTTTCTCCAGACTACACATAGAGCCAGGTTTCACTCTTCTTTACCACATCAGTCTCTAAAAACTAAACCACTGTCATTTCACAAGATACTGCATGCATGCTTCAATGCAACCAAATGCAACTGCTGTGCAAATCATATTATCCAGTTTTGAAGTAAACAGGTTGGTTCAGGGTATTGGGTAATCTTGTAGTTGATGGGTTAGAACTAGTACTACCAGAATAAACTTTTAAGGCTAGCTCTGCGAGATACTAAAACCATCAAAACATAGTCAGGAAATTTTTGGATTAGCTATGAACTAGCTAAGTACAAAGCTAAATTATTTAAACACATTGTTTTCGCTGCATTGAAATGTTCCTTAATTCTAAAAATGATAAAGAAATGAGAAAATATTTGGAATTGTTCCTTCGCATATTTTTTAGATCCCATAAGCATATACGCAGTTTAAGAACAGACATGGCAAAATCATAAAAGCAATGTAATATAACTTGGCATGCACACTGCAAAGGAGAACTTCAAGGTTAACGAATAAAGGTGTAGACTTTCAGATGCATAACATACACTGGCACAAGGCTGGCATGCCAATCGTTCACAACAAACATGCACTTCTGACCATAAATATATCCTCCCAATTCAAGGATTAGTGGGGCCTCACATGCAGCATAGCAAAGGAGTGTGTATCTTAACTGCATTATATAGAGAAGTCAGTCAATTTATGTGATACAACTTAGAACTGATCAAATAGGAGCTTAATATAACAACCTTCTTTACCTGATTATCACCAAAAGCACCAAAATTATCTCCATACAAATTTCCTGGTCTATGATATGATGGATGATCAACAAACACCTGAACAAATGGGACAAGTGACATGAAAACAAAAATCAAATAGCCAAATAAAAGCAAGCATTCTGTGATTGCCAGTTACAATAAGAAGAGATAAACATTTGAGTCACAAGGCATATTTCAACCTGGCACTCGTGCTAAGAGCAGAAAAGGTATCACCAGACAACAATATCACCAAAGATGATCTGTCCACCCAAGGCCACTGTTTTGAAAGTTTCCTGATATCTTATACAGATCCTTGCTCCGTAATCCTTAGCATCTAGTTTTGTCTTCACTTAGTATCACAAGGACAATAGTTTATTCAATGTACCTCTACCCTCTTCCTCACACCCACATTTTCTCTTTAGAGCAATAATGGTGCAATGGAAGTACAAAATTCCCATTATTGATGCCAAGACAGTACACTCTATATGCAATTGGCAGAATAAATTTGTTCTTTGAGATTTCACACCACAAGTGCACTACTTTCATGGATACATCATATCATATGATGTGGAACCTCTGTATTTTAATCTGGCAAGCACCATATGTTGATCAAGATGCACAAGAGTATTGAGACAAATAACACGAAAGTATGTAAATCACATACATTTATATATGTATGTATATATGTGTGTGTATATACACATACATATGTACATATGTATGTACGTACGTATGTAGGACTAAACGGAAGTTTAAATAATGGTAAAAGTAATTACTATTCATCATAAAGCAATAAGGTGATTGAATACCCACCCAATCAACAGAATCTCTATACTCATGGAAAAATGTAACTTGATGTTCTCCGCCAAAGCATGGAACCTTAATGTGCTTCCCAGTGTAAAATGCATTTGCATAATTTTTATCAGAGGACCCATTTAAGTATCTTGGCATTACAACCATCACACGGTGACCGCGAGCAGCAAGAGCAATTGGCAATGAACCACAAACGTCTCCTAGCCCCCCTGACTTTGCATAAGGAGAAGCTTCGCCAGTTACAAACACAATGCTATGTGTAACTTTGGCTTGAGCTTGCTCATTTACAACCATGGTCTCAGAATCCTGCTCACTTGCCACAACAACTGTGCTGTCGATGGAATCCTCAGCAATCCCTGGGTGCAACATGAAGGATATTAATATGCAATAGTTGTCAAGACCAGAGTGAGAGGACCGATATTAGCAATAATGGGAATGGTGAAACCAACATTCTGTTCTCAGCTAGATGACAAATTCAGGTTGTCAGATACTCTCTCTGTCCCTAAATGATTGGATTTCAGGGACAGGGGGAGTGCGCAATATACACAAGAAAACAAAGTAGCAGCCCAAAGAATGGAACAGGGAGTGGGGTGGGTCTAGTGATATGCAAAGCACATAGTGGTGCCCATGTGACCGACTAGGTGCACATGGGCCTCCCATGGAAAAGAGAATTGAAAACAAGATAATAATTTAAGAGTCCTAAGGTAAAAACTGGTCGCTTTCTTTATTTATGCTTGTGTGACTAAACCTATAACTATGGAATTCCGAGGCTGCTTCTACACTAAAAGCTCTTTCTAGTCTCTGTAGTATGAAACTGCAGCATTGCACTCTGCTGCGAAACGAATTGGTGCTCACTTCCACGGCGACTTCCACTGTTACTTCAGTAAAGTCAATTTATTGCTGAGAATTAATTATTGAGATCACAGTTAAACTCCAAGGTCCGGTTAAGGGGTGATTTTTAGCGATGCTTTCTAGTTTTTGGCTGAAATTTTACTGTAGATGGTTTTTTTCCTGTAACTGATTTGGTTTTTTGGGTATAATTAAATTTAAAAAAATGTAAAAATAGAAAAAATATGTTAACCCATCACGGATAATGCAAAGGAACACGAGAAAAAAATGTAAAAAAGCTCAAAAAATTTAAAAAAATTCAGAAAAAGACGAATTACTGAATAGTGAAAAAAAAAGCTGAAACTAGAAGCTGAAGCTAAAAAAAACTGAAATGAGTGGGGTCTAAGATATCCCATGAAGTACAATTACTCACGGCGCAGGAGATAATATCATAACAATACCAAGCCAAGGAAAAGACAAACTCGTCAATTTCACTCTATTTCCAACACCTCTTGCGCCTGACCTAGCCATTCCTCTTCGTAGTAACTTACGGTACCTATTGTATGTCTGCTCAGATCCAACCACGTGCACAGGCCCCGAAACCTCCCCGGTGCACCGCCATCATATCGACACGCCACCCCATCATCTCACGATACAATGAAAAGTGTAAAAAACTTTCTCCTTCTATTGGTGTGCTCGCATCGCATGGGGTGACTGGGGTCTGAATTTTTTTACATGCTAGTAAATCTGTACGATTGATGAATAGAGACCATTTTATCCCACTTTCAGACGCAATTAACTTGAATTAATCGAACATTCATCTTCGAGAAATCAACAAAAGCTACACATACATTTAGCAAACGCGCAACAATTACACACGGATGTGTGATCTGGATAAGCCGCGTACCTTGGGATTCCAGCCCGAGTTCCCCCATGCCGTCGTCCGGCACGGTGGGCGGCGCCGGGGCCGGCGCCTGGGTGGGCGCGGGCGGCGCCGGCGCGAGGAAGCCGGGCAGGATTGGCGGGACCAGCGGCGCGGGGGGCAGCAGGCGGGGCGCCGGCCCCTCCCTGCTCAGCTCCGCGACGCAGCGCCGGGGCAGATGCCCGAGTCGCGGGCGCGCGGAGGAGGAAGCCCGCGCCGGATCGGCGCGCCGCCGCGGGGCCGCCGCTGCTGCTGCAAGGCACGCGGCGCCAGTGATGCCCGGCGTCGCCATGGACGGGTCGCGAGGAGGAGGGATCGCGCGGAGGAAGGCGAGGTCGGTGCCGTGCGGTGCTCGGCTCGTCTCGACTCTCGAACGCTCCCCCTCCGGTGCTTGCTGCTCCGGGCGCGCTTCCCGGGGGGTTTTAAGTACGTAGCAGCACACAGCAAAAACGGATCGGGAAGTTGGCGTTCGGCGAGTTGAGGTGACGTGGTGCCAGGCTGCCACCAACGGGCGTGCACGGTAGACGAGCCTGTTCTTTTAGCCCGAAAGAACGGGGCTATGCGTGCATGCTGTGCTCTGCAGTGCAGCGGCTTTAGTGGCTGCGTGATGGTGATCTGGAGCTGGCTCACCGGTTGCTCGTGAACGTGACGTGCGTCCTCGAAAGCTGCCTGCGTTGTTCTATGATTTCTATCTTCCGTTCATTGTGTTTGCAAGCTAAGCTGGGCCGTCAAAAGGCTTATTTTTTTTAGAGGAAAAAAGTTCCTCTTTTTGGCTTGTTTTTCTTTTTAGAGGGTACAAGGTTAACACATACAACTCACACCACACGCATATGTATTATATGTATCCTCTAACAAATATTTAGGAATTTTACGAAGGCACCAAATTCTTATAGAATGTGGACATATACTTTCTCATTAAAAACGCATCCGTATGTATGCTCTATTCTAATCATTTGGGTGAGACATAAGAGTGTGATCTTATAGACAGAATCCAGACGGACTAGAAGAACAACCTCGCGCCAAGCTCACCGGACCTCTGTTTCTCGGGGTGGGCTCGTGCATGCTAACATGCAAACGAAATTTTGTTTTATGAATAATGTTTTATAGGCGGGCTAATCCGAGTACTAGTTTATATAATTTTAGCGTACTCAGAGCACTTGGCATAAAGGTGCATCAAATTCAGTTATTTGCAAAGTTTAAGTGTTGAAGGAGATGGGCTACATGCTGATGATGGTTTAATAACTATGATGGAGATTGATGCTGATAAGTTTTTGTGTGATATCTATGCACTTCTATTACTACTCAAATTCTTTCCTCAGGGACAAAAGCGATCTCTGTAGAGGTTAGTACCTTGTTGAAACTTATCCACCCTGTTAATGAAAGTAGAACAGAATGCGAAAGATATGCATCCCTAAAAAAAGTGCCGACATAGAAATTCCAAATAAAAATGTTGAAAGAAGTAGAGAGGATATGTACATTACAAAAAAAAAACAATTTCTCTACATGTTAGTATCTGGTTGAAACTTTTCCTCCCTGTTAATGAAAGTAGAACAGCACGATGCACTTAATTATGGTTATGGTAAAATTGAGCGCTTAGCCAAATTTATGCATGTCGAAGCACATCAAATTTTGGAACTTCACCGAAGATGCACGCATCCAGGCACGATAAGAGCCAAATTTCCATGCATCCAAGGCATGGTAAGATTAAATTTCCATGCGTCCAAAGCATCATAAAACTTAGTCCAAAAATCAAGGGAACAAATCTTTGCTTTACACGTGAAGCTAAGGAGATTTTCAAGATTAAGCTCAACTTTCTTGTGTTACAAGTGGACGTACTTTATTTCGATTTCATGGACCTCTTATTCTCGGCTGTGATCATGGCGTAGAGGATACGAATGATAATTTTTACTTTTAGTGTGAGAATTTGTGTGAACGAATCGAACGTATAAACCGTTTCGAAAAGCTGTCCGATAAACCACTTTTAAAAAACCGACGAAAAAATAGCCCTATTTATTTATTCGGAACGAGCGCACGATGAAAAACCACGCGATTCTGTGGCAAAAAAACAACCAGAGAGATAAAAGACGCAATCGAATTAAAAGGCAAGGAATCACGGACCACGCGTGGAGTCTGTTCGGATTCGAATCGGTGCATCGGGACCCTTCTCTACGTACGCGATATCTTTTCCTTGCGCACATTAGGATGGGGGCCACCAACTCCGACCCAGAGAAGATGACGCACCAAATCACAATGAGATTGTTGGTTGCATTAGGGCATCCGTAGTATATAAAAATAGAGTCTTAAGTTATTTTACGGTCGATCTTATATATTATAGGGTTGACCTTAAGCAGGTTATACGCAAAAAAGACTTAAGACCAGTCTTCAAGCTAAAGACCTGACCATAAGTATTAAAATACAATTTTTCTTTTAAATTATATATTCTCTCTCTCCCCACCAGCCAATCACCGTGGCATGAGAGATATTAGGTGGGACCCTCCTTAAAACCGAGCGGTGGCATTAAACATAACAGAGTCGACCTTAACAATTAGGTGGAATTCACCTTAAAACCTATTGTGATATATACACTACGGATGCCCTTAGTATTGGTTTCTATTTCTTTATTTATGTTCTCTATAAAACCGGTTACTCTATAAAACTGGATTATTATGTTCTCTGTAAAACCGGTTGCATTAGTATTGGATGACGAAGTTTTCTACGACAGATTATAGTACCGCGCCAATTATCCCTATTCTTGGTTTGCATTTAGTAAACCGGAAGCTATTTATCTAGCATCATTCATCCACTATGAAAGATCAGGCCAGTCTACGGCGATGGAGGTTCGATTCGCATCAGGTAGCCCACCACAGGCATAGTTATTAAAGTCGGATCGGTCATTGAACCGATCGACCTTCCGGTTCACCGGTTCAACCGGTGGTTTACCGGTCCAACCGGTGGTTCAATATAACTTAAGAATATAGTAAGTTTTTATATATCATAACATCTAACTTGCTCACTTGGTTATCAGAGCTAGTCCATGAGGTGGGTGTCATAGGAGGTTATGGGTTCAAGCCTTGTCTCATGCATATTTTTCCACAAATTTTCCCACTAAACACATCTCCGGTCCAACCGGCCGGTTTTTTTCTTCGGTTTTATACTGAACCAGCCAGTTCAACCCGGTTTTTTCCGGTTCAATCTGGCTCAACTGCGCAGGCGGTCCAACAATAAAACCAAACCGGTCTAGAGCTCGGTTCTGGTTTTTTTCAGTTGAACCGCCGGTTCGGTCCGGTTTTAATAACTAGGACCACAGGGGTAGATTGGATAAATTAGAGACTACTCCCATATTACATAAAAATAAAAAGTATATGATAGATAATTTTTGAGCGATTGAGGACAAATTCCACGGATAAACTCCAGATCTTATTTATAGTCTAAGTCTCTGTTCTAAACAACTTTTAGTTTTTCGAAGCTTCCTTCCGTTAGCGTTAGCCAGGGTTGGACCAATATGAACATCTGACTTTTCGAAATGGTTTTCTCATTTTTCTCACTTCTATCTTGCTCTGGAAATAAGACAGGGGATCATGGGCGCATCACGTACCCTGCTCCTCTCGTTCCTGTATCGTGCACGCATCTCTCCTCCACTTTTCCTACCGCACATCTCCTTCTAAAAGCTATTTTTTCAATTACTACTATATATTTTCAGTCAAAACCGATCACTGTAACTAAAAACCATGTCAATATAAACAGACAATGGTCCCACATAAGCATATATCCCTGCACCAATCCAAGCAAACATGCATGAAATTTCCTTGTGTACGTGTCCTCCTTGATCCTTTGCTTCTTGTTTTCCTCCGATGCATGCATGGGTGTTGACCAGCGGCTCCGTGTAGGACGTTGGCTGCCTTTGATACTAGATTAATCGGTTAATTAATCTTAGCAATAGCAAGCTTTCCATAGTTGTACTAGTCCATCAGAGATCTTTTCAATCTTGTATCTACTTCGTCCGAACTCGGAATTGGATGAATAATACGTCTTTGCAATTAGCTCACCGAGATCTCCAATACGGCGGTTATCTCTCATTTGGATGACAATACCAATGAACTCGATGTTATTCGACATCCAAGGATTAATTGTATGTAGGAGTGACAAAAAAAAGCGTATTAGTAGGGTTCGTTGGCTTATTTCAAAATTATTTTAATTATACTCGTTAATTAGTTAAATATTGAAATGAGTTGATTTCAAATGAATTTGAATTTTACTTTAACTCGGCTCGTTAGCTCGTTTCTAAAAATATTTTTAAATTATATATAAAATAATATTAAATTAAATTATGTTAATTTTAGAAAAAAAAAACTCGATAAAATAAAAACCTAACTCGATATCCATCCCTAATTGTATGTCCCTAATTTTAGATTGCAGTCATTCTTCTCGGACCCGGGACAGCAGATAGTTCATAGGTCGTACAGAAGCAGGCTACAAGGCTATGAAATTGTTCACCCAAGCCTATTTTCAGTGCAGATATCAACCTCTGTACTGCAACACGGACAACGGATCAGGAGGTGACATCAAACTACATCAGAAGCAATTTTTATGGTGCAGGCTGCTGCAGACAGTATGTACATACTGCTGCAGACAGTATGTACATACTATCAGCAGTAGCCTGCACCACAAAAATCATCAAATTTTCGTGAGGCCCTTGCTCTCACGAAATGAGAATTAAGAGGCCGCAGGATTAGCTTAAAATTTGATGATTTATGATTAAAATTATATTATAGTTGGTTGAAATTATATTATAGCTAATTGTGGTTTGTTTGGTGTAATTAATTTAAAAAAAATCTAAAAATAGGAAAAATATGTTAACCCATTACATATAATGTAAATAAATACGAAAAAAGAACGAGTAAAAAAGCTCAAAAATACTAAAAAGTCAGAAAAAGACGAAAATTATGAATAGTAAAAAATAAATCAGAAACTTAAACCCAAATGGGCGGGACCTAAAAGGTTTAGGCGTTGTTCTTTTTGGGCTCTTAGCTTTTAGTTTTTGATTTTTTTAAGTTAAAATAAATAGGGTAGCTTTTAAGCGAATTCATCAAACGGCTTTTTAGTCAAAAACTATGTGTTGTCTATGTCAGTGCTTCCGCTATCTGCTGCTATCTTGAAAAACGCAGATAAAAATTATATCAAAAATTATCAACTATATTCCAATAGAGCAGAGTCTTACGAAGGAGCTAGGATGGTTAGAGATGAGAGAGACGTACATAGCAGACTAGTAGAGGTGCTTCCGATCAGGAGAGGAGAAAGGCAATGGCATGGAGTGATGGAGGTGAGGGCTACCACCGTTCTTGGAGAGTAGATGATCGCTCCTACTCTTGGAAGTGAATGGTGTTGGTTAGGTATTGTAGCAAAAATCAAAAGCTGTTTTGAGAAGTTGAAAAGAATATACCTGGCGTGATGCTACTTGCAGGGTTGCAGATGTCGATAGCGAGTGAAGTTTTTTCGTTCCCAAATTAATAGCGGTTTGATTAGATGGATGCGTTGCGGTCTGCAATGGACTAATGGGCACAAACCAAACAATTACTCAACATGCTTGCAGCAGTAAGGTCGAATCTCCCCGAACGGGCAAAGTTTGAAGCTTCATCTCGTAACAAATTGTGGATGAACAATCATTATCACGTTGCACGATTATTACATCTGTTCGTCTGCTCTGCAATTCCGGCAGAACAACGAAACCGGCCTCGAGATATACAATGACTAATCAACTACCCAACTAGGCAAACTTGAGATACAACGAAACGATCACGCGTAGTCGTCGCCGCCGCCGGCGTAGGCCTCCCGGACGGCGAAGCCCTCGTTGGCGCGCTCGCGCTAGTCGATCCACTCGCTGTAGACGTCGATGGGCTCGGCGAGCGCGTGGGGCTTGGTGGAGTAGGTCTCCTTGCAGACGCAGCAGGAGGCCTCGGCGATCATGAGCCTAGAGGTCGACGCTGCACCCGACGCTGCCGGTGTGGTTGCAGAAGGGGCAGCAGAAGGCCGTCTCCAGCTTCACCGCCTTCTTCCGCGGCGCCACCTTGGACCGCATCGACTTCCTCTTCCCCATCTCGCCCAGGTCGGTGCAACTGATGGATCTCGAACTCGCGAGCCGCGGCGGCAATGGCGATCAAGTTTGCTGCTAGAGCACGCGCCCGAGACGAGGAGAATGCAACGGGAGTTGTTGTCGGCGTGCTTACATGGAGCTCGATCTGCGTTCTGTCCATGGCTGGACCTCTACGCCTGCACGTAGGCGTTAGCCCAAAGGCGGAGGACGCGCTGGGTTACGCCGATTGCCGGAGACTCCGCGTGGGCGGTGCGGCGAAAGCCATCACCTAGCATGCCTTCGTCCCACTTGGCCTGGCCCGTCATGGCGATTTGGGTGGTGACCAACAGGAGGAAACATCCAGCCCACGCTTCTTGGCAAGTCGGCGGTTCACTTGCTCGCCGCTCCAACCGCCTGTGTGCCAAACATTATCATTTTTAGCTGGACATTATTTTTTCGGCTGAAACATGATGTAAAAAATGGGCATAGGGAGGAACCAGTGCCGCATGCAAAGCAAAACAACAGTGGCGAATCTCTCGACCAAAAATCAAGACGGGGCCGCTTATACAGATGGAGAATCAACATAAGAAAACTAAGTTTAGGCCCCGTTCAAAACCGATTGAACGCGTTCTTTTGTTAACACGATTTTTTTCTTTATATTGCCTATAAAGATATAGTATTTTTTATTTCTTCTTTTTTCTTTATTTTTAATTAAATGTCTAAGCAAAAAACTAACAGCCGCTACATTGCTTATTTCAGCTGAGCGCCATAGCCAAAAGCCAATCTGCATACAAAGGGTCTGTATTGCCTGTTGTTTCTGGCTTCTGCTTTAAGAAACAAAAAACCAACGCCCCAGCTTTTATAAATCGTTTCTATTAGTTACTACTTTTCACTTTCGTATATTATAACATTTTTGTATTTTATTACTATCACAATTCCGTAAGTCTCCGCCTAACCTAAGTGTTTTTTTTCAGTCCGGTCTGGTTTTTAAAGTTATGGGCAATATGCTTTCTTTGGGCTGGGCCGCCGCTCTTCACGATTGTCGGCTACGAGCCTGCGAATCATGCGGGCGACGGATCGTAACTCCGGTCCAGGAGACACCTTGATTTCCTCTCTCTCTCAAAAAAAAAAGAAAGAAAATAAGAAAAGAAAAGGAGACACCTCTCTTGAAATATCCGCCTTGGCGCCCAAACGTAACCGCCGTAACGGACACTCGTGCGCTCTCTTTCCTCTCTTCTCCCCCTCACCGCAGCGCCAAGAAACCAAGAACCCATTCGCACCTCTCTCTCTCTCTCCCCCCACGCCGCCCTCCTCCTCTGCAGCAGCAATGGAGCAGTTCCACAACGGCCACCACGTGCGGCTGCGGAGCCGCGTGCACGGCACGTACCTCCACGCCGACGACGACGGGCGGGGCGTCTCCCTCCACCCGCGCCGCGCGTCTCGGAACGCGGCGTGGGCGGTGCAAGTGTTCCACAGCGACGGCCTCTATGTCCTCCTCCACGGCGCCTACGGTCGGTACCTCTCCGCCACGGCCACGCCGGCGCCTACCGGCCATCGCGGCCTCCGCGTCGCCCAAGGCGACTTCGACCGGCCGGAGGTGGAGGCCATCATGTGGCAGGCCGTCTGGTCGGGGTCAGGAAACGACGTCCTGCTGCGCCACGTCGCCGGGCGCTACCTCCGCGCCAACGGCAGGTACCTCCAGTGGAACACCAGGGTCACCGTCGACGCCTTCGACAACGTTAGCACGATGATGCACTGGGTGGTGGAGGCCATTCCCCCGAGACAGACGATACCTAGCCTTCCAGGTCCACATCAGGTGAGCTTGCCATCCCCTGTTCTTGATAATTCTCGAATTGGTTTGGGCGGAGGAGCGATTCTTGGAGCCTGTCGATTCTGTGAATTGGGTTCTTGGGGGACCAATTCCGGATGTTGTTTGCGTCGGTGTTTTTTTCAGGTTAAGCGCAGGAATTGATAATTGTGTTAACTGCGTTCTCCTGGGAGCAATTCTTGGTTATGTTCTTGCCAAAGTTTCTGCCTTTGCTGCTGAAGCTGTTAATTCTGAGTTATGTTCACGGCGAAGCAATTGTTGGTAACATATTGTTCAAGATTACCGTTTCTTTTGCCCAACTTGTAAAAATTCTGTCGTTGCGCTCCTAGGGAGCAGTTCTTGGTTCGATATGTCAGGTCGCCACCACCTCGATTTCTTGACTCTTGTTCCTCCGCATCTCATTCGCTTTAGGGAACAATTATTGATCAAATTTCTCCTTTTCTCCTGTTCCATTTGGTACCAGCTGTTATCCAAAATTTCTTGCCCGTTCTACAAATTCCACTTATCAATTTAATTTTGGGACAGTTCTTCCCAATGTTGGCATCACCAGCAAAATGTTGGCATCACCATTGCTGTTCTTTCTCATTACATTCATTTAGATTTTTTGAGCTATTGCCGTTGTTCTCAATCCCTAGTCAATTCGTGTGAGAGCGCAATGAAGACTGGTTGTCTGTGTCTTTTTATATCTTGTTCAGTTACTACTTGCTACTGTTGTCCATCACAATTTCTGTCTTGTTTTAATTTCCTGAACACCAATTGAACTGCAGCAGCAATCAAGAGGCTTCACCGGCCTGCTCTGGCGCGCCGAGCCCGAGGCGCCGTCGCGGGAGATCCGGTACGTGCGGGCAAGCCCTGATGGGTTATTCAGCGAGCACGCCTGGGCTACGTTTCAGTTCGCCGGGAGATCCGTGTTCAATCTGAGGACCGAGCTGGCGCGTCGGGTGGGCTTCACGATGCTCTTCTTCCGCCTCACGATGTGTGTTCGAGCAGGCCGCTACGGACGGCTGACCCCTCTGGTCATCGACCTGCCTCGCAGCAATGAGCCCATGGACATCGTCGTTCTCATGGCCGGGTCGAGAGGTGAGTGTTGTTTTGTGGTCCGACTTCCCATTGTCCTGTCATCTGTGTAGGACTAGCTATCTGCTTCTCTTTTGGTGACAAAGTCATCTGTGTAGGACTAGCTATCTGCTTCTCTTTTGGTGACAAATGTTCCATAGAGTACATATGCTCACGGTATCTCTGAAGTCTTGAATTTGTTGCTGCATTGACATGATTTCTTTAGTCTTATTTTAGTGAAGTGTGACCCACTTGTGCCTGAAAAAACAGTATACTATGGTTGGGGACTTGGGGCTATCTGAAAACTGTTGTAGATAAGTATATCCAGTCTGCCTTGTGGATTTATCATTCTGTGTACAGATGCTGAAAGATGGTCTGAAGATATGGTTATTGGAAAACATCATTTTGTAGTCACATACTCACAATCAACCTTGATATTAAAATTACTGGTTTCATACTCTGATCCTCAGTTCAGAAATTCAGTTGTTTCGCTTGTTACCGTGTGCTGCTAGTAGAATTTTTGCATCTTAAAACCCCAAGTCAGTCGAGTCATCTCATTTCAGTCTTATAGAAAGGATATTGAATTCTATTTGATTTAGCCAATTCTACATGTGTTGAACAACCTGTTAACAAAATTCAGGTTGTATCCTACAATACTCTGTTAATGTATGAAACCTAGTTTCTGCACAATATACTGTTTTGTACATGAGCAGTCCTCTAGATCCTGTTATTGATTATCTTCTTTTACGAGACTGTGAGATTTAGATTATTGATCTGCTGCATTACTTTCAGTGCCTGTTACATGCTGCCTAACCGATCCATTGTTTTACTTGCAAGTTCAGCTGATGATGCGTTGCGACACCCAGATGTTGATGCAGCGTAGAGGAAGATGAGAGCAGGACTTCTGACAGTCCCTTCAGAAGCGTCACCGCCTCGGATACAATGACATGACAATTGGATGTCTTCTTTAGTGTAGATATACCTTCAGAAAAAACCCAGCAACTCTTCTGTTTCTGGTAGTTAGGTTTGGCATTCTCTTGACAAGGAGGAGTTTGTCTTGGCCTTTCAGTTCTTACAAACTGCTGAAAACATTAAGAAGAATGCCTGAACAATTGTGCACAGTGACATTGGTTGTCGTTCACATATTCGTCTCTGCAGTTGATAACAAGAACAATATGTTGGTAGTTCTCATATTCATTGTTGCCAGTTGCATTTCTTTTCGATGGATCATTTCATATCAACAGGAGTCGTGCGCGAAGCATTTTTCCCGTTTCATATTAACGGGATGGTAAGAATGCCATTTTACTGGTTCCTGCAATGAGTTGGTCCTGTTTAGCTGTGCTGTTTCAACCAAACAGTAGAAAGGGAACTTGCATACTGTTGTGTTCTGATGCCAATACCTGAATCTCTGCAAGCCGCTCGGCACAAGGCCGTAGACGTGCGTCTGCCTGCTGCCGCTGTCTAGCAGTCTAGCCCCCCTTGCCGTCGTCCGTCCATGGGTGAGTGACCCGGCGGCTCCCTTCTCATGCGTCCCGCCACCAGAAGCCGCCGGCGATGATGCACGAATTCCCAAGCCCCCTGATTTTTCCTGGGTAAGAGGTGTTTCACAATTCAAACTTGTATGGTTCATTCATTATCAATGCTTTACCTTTATGCAAATATGTTTTGATAATATTCATTACCGAAAATATTCCCTCGCCAGTGGAGAGAGTACTATTTGAATTGTTTATAAAATAGTTACACAAAGTTCAATTATCTATTATTGCAAATCTACGAACAAATTATAAAATTCATTGTTGGATTATGACTCAAATAGTTTATCTCCTACATGGAATCTATCTTTAATAGAGTTGTATTCAAATCCATCTCTCTGGGCTATTATAAATACGCCCACCCCTTGTACTTGTAACTCATGCCATTGGAATAAAGATTTGTCTCCCGTGATTTTTTACTCTCCGTATTGGAGAGGTTTTTCCACGTAAATCTTGTGTCTATTCCTAACAAGTGGTATCAGAGCATTATCGATCTACTATTTTGCGAACCTTGTTCATCTTCCGCCCGACCGCCTCCTCGGCGCTGCGCGCGGCGCGCCGTCGCCCGGCGCCTCGTCGACCGCCTCCTCGGCGCGCTCGCGCGGCGGCCGCCGTCGCCGGCGCCTCGCCCTCCGGCCGCGCCGCGCTTACGCGCCAGCGCCGCGCGCACCTCTGCGCGCCGCGCTCTTGCGCCGCCGCCGCCGCGCGCACCTCGGCGCGCCGCTCATCAGCGCCAAGGCCGCCGCGCGCCGCCGGCGCCTCGGCGCACCGCGCCACCACCGACCGGCCACACGATCTACACGAAATCCGACCACATTAGATCCGGTCGAGCTGACATCATCGCTGACATCAGCAGCTTGAAATTGCTACGCGTACCCAGCCGTGCACACGGGGAGTTCTTTGCTACGGTCACCCAATAACCGTGCGAGATTTTTCTCCGAAGTTTTTTCAACGAACCTTTTATATTTTCTTGATCTACACCATGTCATCTACTAAATTTGACATTGAGAAGTTCGATGGCACGATCGATTTTGATATGGCGAGTTCGGATGAAAGTTTGTTCTCACACGAGTTTGGCGTCGAAAAGCATTACTTCCCAAACCGGTGGATATGAAAAGGACAAATGGGAGGATTTGGATCAAAAGCACTCTCGCCATTCAACTCACTTATCTACGGATGTTCTCGTGAAGTCATCAACGAAGCAACAGTAGCTTCATTATGGACAAAATTGGAGCGTTATACATGAAGAAAAGTCTCGCCAATAAATTGCGCCTCAAAGAACGTCTGTATACGATTCGCATGGCAGAAGGTACATCTATTCAGTCTCACCTCAATGAGTTCAATTCAATCATCATTGATCTTGAGAAATTAGATGTAAAAATTGATGATGAGGATAAGGCTATTCTTTTGGTTGTCTCTTTGCCTGCTACCTTTAAACACTTTAAGGAGATTATGCTCTATGGAAATAATGATACTCTTAGCTTTGAGAATGTTAAATCAAATTTGTTATCTAAGGAGAAATTTGATATTGATTCTCGTTACAAGTTAAGTGAGGATTAATTACTAGAGGTAGATCATCACATAAAGGCAATTCTTCTAGATCAAAGTCCGGATCTAAATCGAGACACCGTAATTCTAAGCTTTTTTGTCGTTATTGCAAGCAAACAACTCATCATATTTCGGATTGCTATAAGTTGAAAAGAAAGGAAGAACTAGGCAATAAAACTCAATCTGTTAAATCTGCTGAGGCTAGTATTGTTCAAAGTGAATCTGATGGGGAGGCTCTAATTAGCACTGCTTTAGTCACTTCTACAAAAACAAGGAATCAAACTGCTTGGGTTATTGATTCAGCTTGCACCTTTCATATCTGCCCATACAAAGAGTGGTTTTCTACTTATGATCCTGTTAGTAGTGGTGATGTTGTGATTGGTGATGAGTCTCCACTTGAAATTGCTGGAATTGGTTCTGTTCAAATTAAAACCTATGATGGCACTGTTACGACTCTTTCAAATGTCCGTCATGTTCCCAGAATGAAAAGAAATCTTATTTCTCTTGGCACCATAGAATCCTTGGGATATAAATTTGTTGGAGAAAATGGTGTTCTTAAGATTTTGAAAGGCAACCTCGTTGTTTTGAAAGCCAATAGAACAAATAATCTTTATTACTTGCAAGGATCCACAGTTACAGGTATTGCAGCTGTTTCTTCCATTGCATCGACTCCTCACATCACCAAACTTTGGCATATGCGTTTGGGTCACATGAGTGAGAAAGGTATGCATCTCCTATGCAAGAAAGGTTCTTTACATAATATTGGCAAACTTGATTTGTGTGAGCATTGTATTTTTGGCAAACAAAAAGGGTCGAGTTTAGTACACAACTCATCAAACTAAAGGAATTCTTGATTATATACATTCGATCTTTGGGAAAGTCTAAGTTTTCTTCTCTCGGTGGATGTGAGTACATGATTACATTTATTGATGATTTTTCTCGCAAAGTTTGGGTTTATTTCTTGAAACACAAAAATGAAGCTTTTGATTTTTACAAGTGGAAGGCTTTAGTTGAAAATCAAACCGCGAGAAAAATCAAGAAACTTAGAACGATAATGGATTGGAATTTTGCAATGGTGAGTTTGATAAATATTGTCTTGATCATGGTATTGCAAGACATTTGACTATTCGAGGACACCTCGGCAAAATGGTGTGGCGAGCGGATGAATCGTACTCTTACGGAAAGAGCCCGTTGCATGCTTTCAAATCTTTGGTCTATGGCGAAACGCAGTTTGTGGTGAGAGCTTTTCTGACTTGTTACTTGATCAATCGCGCTCCAAATTCCGCCATTGATTTCAAGGTTCGAAAGAGGTTTGGTCGAGTAACCAGTTGATTATTCCAATCGAGAATTTTTGGTTGTCTGCTTATGCTCATGCTAGCACCGGAAAATTAGAGCCTAGAGCGATTAAATGCATATTTCTTGGTTATGGTTACGTGTCAAAGGATATCGTTTATGGTGTTCGAATCTCATAAATTGATCATTAGTCGTAATGTTACTTTTAATGAAGATGTTTTACTCTCATCGAGTAGTGATATGATGGATAGTTCTTCCACATCCGAATCGACATTGCGAGGATATTTCAAGAAATGCAAAATTTGAGGTAGTTTTACCGCTATTGATAATGATTCTTGATCTCTGTTACTCCTACTCTTGACATATTTACGATTCAACATCTTCCATAATAATGATCATTGCATTGCTCGAGATCGAACGGAAGGAATACTCAATTGCTGTTAGATATCGTGACACCGATAATTTGGCCAATTATGCTCTTCTTCTGCACAAGATACTCATGATATTATTGAACCTTTTTTCTTATTCTGAAGCTATCTCATGTGATAATTCTAATAAGTGGCTGATAGCTATGAATGAAGAGATTGAGAGCCTTCATAAAAATCGCACATGGGATTTGGTTGAGCTTCCGAAGGGTAAGAAACCCTTAAGGTGCAAATGGATTTATAAGAAAAAGGAAGGTATTTACGAGTTGAACTGCAAGATTGAAAGCCCGTCTAGTGGTAAAAGGCTTTGACCAAAGGGAAGGTATTGACTTCAATGAAGTTTTTTCTCCTGTTGTTCGCCACTCTTCCATTCGGGTTATGCTTGCTTTTGTTGCTTTATTTGATTTGGAGTTAGAGCAACTTGATGTTAAAACTGCTTTTCTACATGGAGATTTAGATGAGGAGATTTTTATGACACAACCTGAAGGTTTTGTTGCTCCTGGAACAGAGCATTTAGTTTGTCATTTGAAGAAATCTCTTTATGGTCTTAAGCAAGCTCCAAGGCAGTGGTATAAGAGGTTTGATTCTTTTATGATTGCACAAAATTATTCACGCAGCAATTATGATAATTGTGTTTACTTCAAACAATTTCCCAATGGGTCTTTTGTTTATTTGCTGCTATATGTTGATGACATGCTCATTGCCTCTCATGATAAATCATTAATTGATCAGTTGAAAGCTCAGCTTAGCCATGAATTTGAGATGAAAGATCTTGGTCCAGCAAAGAAAATTCTTGGGATGGAAATTCAGCGTGATCGCAAGGCTGGCAAATTATTTCTATCTCAGAAAAGTTATATTGAGAAGATTATTGAAAGATATAATCTTAGTGATTGCAAACCTGTTTCAACACCTTTTGCTTCACACTTTAAATTATCTTCAAGTCAATGTCCTGTTAATGAAGATGATAAAGACTATATGTCACGTGTTCCTTATGCAAATCTTTGTTGGGAATCTCATGTATGCTATGATTTGCACAAGACCAGATTTAGCTCATGCAGTCAGTGTGGTTAGCAGATTTATGCATAATCCTGGCAAAGAACATTGGAATGCAGTTAAGTGGATTCTTCGTTATTTGAAAGGTACATCCAATTTTGGCTTGATGTTTGATAAGAATAAGGTGAAGACAAATAATATTTTTGGGTTTGTTGATTCTGATTATGCTGGAGATCTTGATAGACGAAGGTCTATTTCTGGGTATATTTTCTCTCTTTGTGGTTCAGCTGTCAGTTGGAAAGCTTCGCTTGCATCCGTTCTTCGCTCTTTCTACTACGTAGAATATATTTCAGCCATGAAGGTGTTAAGGAAGCTATTTGGTTGCAGTCGATTTACGAACTTGGTGTTCCACAAGACATTATCATTTTATTGTGATAGCAGTGCTATTTGTTTGACTAAGAATGATATGTTCCATGCCAAGACCAAACATATTGATGTCAAGCACCACTTCATTCGTGACATTGTTACTCAAGGGCAAATTACTGTGAAAAAGATACATACAGATGACAATCCTGCAGATATGCTTACCAAGTCACTCTCTAATACTAAGTTCAAGCATTGCTTGGGCTTAGTCGGTATTCATGGTGCTTAATACCCTTCGGAGTTTTGGAGACAACTCTTTACTATTTTTTTATCGAGTTTTTGAGTCAAGGGGAGGTTTGTTGGATTATGACTCAAATAGTTTATCTCCTACATGGAATCTATCTTTAATAGAGTTGTATTCAAATCCATCTCTCTGGGCTATTATAAATACGCCCACCCCTTGTACTTGTAACTCATGCCATTGGAATAAAGATTTGTCTCCCGTGGTTTTTTACTCTCCGCATTGGAGAGGTTTTTCCACGTAAATCTTGTGTCTATTCCTAACATTCATCACTACACAAAATAAACTAGAAAGTCTAGAATCTAGATTATTCTCTAATTGTCTATCCAATACAACATCAAGTCATCATTTCATCCACAAAAGTAAACATTAAAGATTACTCGAGACAATTAGGAAAAACATTAAATACCACTGCACTGCTGTGCTCGGTCCACTCCCCTCCTCCTCGAGGCTCGGTGGCGCAGCCTCTTGGCCACAGCAACGACGCCCGCTGGCCGTAGATCTGACGCTCAGCCACTGGCTGATCCCATCCCCTCTCAATGTCCTCCTCAGTCCTCCTATCCTCTGTCCTCCCCTCCCCAGCATTGGCTCATCACGGCGTACTCCTCCTGCAAGCTAAGGCATGCCTCCTCGCACCCACCCCGGCTTTCGTGCATGGCAGCTAGCCCACCGCCACCCACTAGGGTTTCTTCTCTCCAGGCTCAAGTGCTCAGGTGTGCACTCTCTCGATCTCTTTCCATTCGATTGCAATCAGTGTCTAGTGGGGTGGGGGTGGGTGTGAGGATCAGTTGTTAGGCCTTATGGACTGGTGGTTGTGGGCCAAGTGCTGAGAAAAGCCCATCTTCTAATCTCTTCCTCCCGCTCTCTGCTTCCATCTTCAGGAGCAGCAGCTTGCATCCATGGCGCCATAGTTGGCCGCTGCCATGGGGGAGGGGTGGTACTGCGCTAGCCTAGGGTGGGCTTGAGTCTGATGAAGCCCCCTGCTGGATTCTTCCCTGGCTAGAGTTAGTTAGGTTGCTTCAACTAGGAAAAAAGTCCTATAGGACATGGTCTTTTGACCCATTAACTTGGACCCTCTTCAAATCATGCCATGTGCAACACTAATCTCAAAGCTCCCCACTCCATTAACTTATCCATTAATCCATCATCTACTTCCCTTTCTATCCCAAAAGCAACAACACAACTACTACTAACTAATGCCTCTTTCTTTTTGGCTTATGGATCCTCTCGAATAAACAAACAAGATAATTTTTTTGTCATCTTTTCGAAGCATATTATGTGTATTTGATTCATTTGCATAAGCACTTATGCTAGAGCCAAAAGACATCAGTCATAACCAAAAATAACTCACCCATTTTTTCCATAACTTCAATAGGCAATTTGCATATTCTTGAGCACGGGAACTTCAAGGGTATCAAATCCCCAATGAAGTGGCAACCATGTAGAATAATTTAATTCAAAATCATCTAGTTTAGTTTGAACTTAGGTGGTGTCCTTGGTCTAAACTTAGATTGCGCCCATGGCAAGAAGACAGAGCTCTGTCGAGCTTCCACGCAGGGTCCAAGATCGGCTAATATACTACAACTCACCAATCCTGGCGGTAACACAACAAGGACATGGACGGAATCAGAAACCCCATGGTGTTGCCCATACGACGCTGCATCATTGGCGGCGTTCGATCAATGACCCCAAGGTCGACTGCCACAACGTCGATGATGGGGTCGGGGAGGAACACCATGGTGCTGATGTACACACCATGCTATCCTTGGTATTAACCCACCAAACTTGGCGGCAAACACCGTGCGGTGTCGACGGCGGTAAGGAACCACCGACGACTATAGCAATGTCCTATCTCCGTCATTATGACAACCTGTGCCATTGTTTTGCCAATGGAAAGTATGGGTTAGTCAGGAGGTTAAGGGATGGGGACTTTGAGATTAGGGTTTCCACATGGCATAGTTTGAAGAGGGTCCTAGTTGATGGGCTAACAGACCCGATCCTATAGGATTCCCCCCTCAACTTATCTATGAAAAGGCCATGCAAACTGGATCTAGAAGTTTCTCTTTCATGGCATTGGGATCGTTTGATTGATTTCCTTGATCGCACCAATTCTTGTTTTTGTAGCACCCCGAGCTAGGCCATCTTCCTCGCCGGTGGTTCTTCTTTACTGAAAAAAAGCTGGCTCCATTCCCCTAGGATTTTCAATATTCTTATGATGGTGTTAAGCGGTGGAGATTACACCATTAGAAATGTTGCTCCTACAAGGTCTTACCTTTCTCTCTTGTTTCAAATACAGCTAATTGAAGTTGATGGTTGAGTATTTATCAGTTTAGATGGAATTTTGTTCTTGCAATGCAGACTATGGTTGCTGCTGAGCTTGACAACACATTGCCTAATAATGTATATTCTGAGCACTTTGCACTAGAATATACTCTTGATGTCAAATAATCTTCTTCCATGAAGAATCTTAATGCGAGAAAAGATTTGGACAATATGAAGTAAATTGATTTTGTATGTCATTTATGACTCTATCTATCTTATGTTACTTGGTTCTCCTCTTCTGGTAATTCTTGTTCCAAATGTTGTGCCAATTTAAAAACCTTCTTTGATATATGATAAATGATAGGAATGCGATATTTGACCATTTATCGGAACTTGAACATGTTCTGAGCATCCAGTTTCATGAGATGCCACGACACCCTTCGGATGAGGTGTATTTCTTCCTTCAGACTCGATTCACTTTCTTCCCTTGTTTGACCATATATGTGGGGGGTGTTGGATATGTGATTTAGATATCGAGGATGCTGGTAGAGAGCCATTGACGTGCATAGGGGCGGGATAAAAGGCCCCATTTCATTGTACGTCGGGTTGCTAAAGTCCCTAGAGGTAGGGAATTAGCAAATCATGAACCTTTCACTCCAATAATAAGTAACTAACCACGTGGAACTACAGGTGTGGGAAGAACAGTGGTCTATAGGGTCCAATATAATCAAGTATGTGGCACCCATATAATGACTCTGTTAGATACACGGGTGAGTACCCTCATTGTTACGTTATCCATCTAGTTTTTGCCACTATGTGGGAAGCATCAGCTTGAGTGCGAGATTCATGGTGAGGCAAGTGGATGCATCAGGCACAAGTGAGTTACTAAATCCTACAAGTAGAACCAAACTGAGCAGAAATGGTTTATAGCTTGCATTGTTTAGTTTGATTTGTAGAAGTTAAGAGACTATTATAGCTTGTTGGATGTGGAATTGATAACAACCTTTTGCTTTGATACCAATTGTACCCATGATACCAATTCCTGGGTAGTGATACTACTTCAACTGTGAACACTTATACCTACACCAATGAAACCTACACACATGCTACACCAACTATCTCAAGTTTGTTAGACTTTCTTTTGTACTACTTAGTGCTTTGCTTATACGTAGACGGTAGTGCTGATAATGGATCTCTTAAGTGGTAATGCCGACCATCCAACTTTCGGGAGACCAAGCCGCACTCGTCAAAGCTACGACCATTGTGATTTCTGGTGGCTAAGCCATCTTCTTCCAAACCACAACCCACTATGAAGTACACGACTTACTAGGGAGACCACACTTACACATAAGAGGGACAACTCAAACTTTTTTACCACCACTACAACTTTGGTACACTATTTTTTATTTGTGGCTACCCTACCTCACTACTATGGCTTTCTCATATGGCAATTCCTAACACCCTCTCATACTTATGGGTGGCTTATAGGAGCTTGTAGCGAGGGGTGGATGGCAACCCCAATTTATAGTGTTATATAGCCATTGGATACATGACACTTGTCATCACCCCCCAACTAGACCTATTTATGGGCAGCCTTATGTGGTCGGTCTGGCCCTTTTTTGGGCTTGAGCCAGACCTAACATTGGGCCGGGCTTGGGACTTGATTTCTGGCCCACAGACCAAGCCCAAAGCCCAAAAACTCAAAACATCCAATATAAATAATTAAAAGTAATAATTTTATTCTAAAAATAGATTAAATAATGATATTTTATTGAAAAATAATTAAATATTTGTTATGAAAAATGGGGAATCAGGCATTTTTAGGCTTTGGGCTAGGCTTCAAGCTTTGCTTATATTAGGCTGGGCTAGGCTCAGGCTTGGTCATTTCATATTGAGCTTTTCCAGGATAAGGCCGAAGCCCCAGGCCAGCCCAACAACCTTTTTGAAGCGGCTTATCGGCAACACTCACACTAAGGCTAAAAACATTAACCGCAGTCTTATGTCATGAGATGCATCCGAAAAAACTCTACCCTAATATTAACATGCTCTAAAAAGAAAAAAGATCTGACGAAGTGGTGATGTACAAACAATTCAAAGCCCAGCCCAGCTAACAACAATATGGGTCAAGTGGCTTACCTGTAATTTCTTTTTAAATCATCCAAGAAAAAGAACGGGAAGGGATTGGGATTGTCCTGGGCATGATTCTGGCTAATGAACCTCCCGGACATGATAGAGATGAACATTCGGCCTATGAAGTTATGATATACAAATAATTCAAAGGCCCAACCCAGCTCAATCAGCAGCGATATGGATCAAGTGGGCTGCTTGTAATTTCTGAAAATCGTCTAAGAAAAAGAAAAAATAGGGTGAGTAGCTAGTCACGGTAGTAGGGTTAGAAACGAGCCGAGTTGAGCCGGCTCGAGCCAAGCTCGGCCGAGCCGTTGTTGAGTGCAGCTCGACTCAACTCGTTTATGAAATGAGCTAGAATGATGGCTTGGCTCGGCTTGAAATTTGACTTGAGCTGACTCGGATGGCTCATGAGCTAACAGAATCCTTCTAATGTTCTGTATTCCATCATTTTCTCAGTTTCTGTATTCTATGGTTGTAACTTGTAAGCTTTTCATGCAAGTGATGCAACCAGGCAACCAGCTACCAGCCAGCTTTTCATGCATGATGCAAGTGAACTATGTAACCAATTGGATGAAGCTATTTGCTACTTCATGGAATCATAAAAACAAACAAAAAAGATCCAAGTAGGTGAACCCCACTCAGCAGACCAAATGACAAAAGGAATTTAGTGATGAATAAAATGGAGCAGGACTCCTAACACCTAAATTACAGGGGGTTGAATGTCTTAAGAGCCAGTATCTTGAAGGTAAATATGCATATAACATGCAAGGATAATCGATGGTGCATCAGTGGCAGAAAATATTGGTGAATCCATTAACCAATAAATGTGTTAATAACTAGTATGAAACATTCAGATGTAGCACTAGAAACAACATGGAAAGAAAGATCATGGTTAAAGAGTTACTCTGATTGATGCTAAGGCGGCGGCAGCGGGGGAGAAGCAGTTGGCGGTGGGGGTGGGCAGGAGCACAGATCGGCGGCAACAACGGTGGGGGAGCAGGCATGGAGGCATCGGCGACACAGGGGCCGCGGGAGCGGGGAGGGAGGAGGCGGCGACAGCGGCTGGGGAGAGGGGAGGGAGGCGGCGGCGTGGGGGCGGGCGAGAGGCGGGCGGGAGACAGATTGGTGGTGGGGGGGTGAGCGGGAGGGGAGGTCGACGGCGGAGGGTGGGCGAGAGGACAGATCGACGGTGGGGGGCGGGTGGGAGGATAGATCCGCAGCGGCGGCACGGGGGACGGGGGATGGAGGCAGTGGCGGCACGGGGGGTGGGGGAGCGGGGAGGGAGGCGGCGGCGTGGAGGTGGGGGGTGGGTGGGCGGAGGAGCGGCGATCGATGGGCGGGGAATGCGAGTGGAGACCGAGACTGGAGTGTGAATTCTTTCTGGAGACCGGATGTGTGGCATGAGTCACGAGATCGAGAGTGGACTGGAGTGGAAACCGGCTTGTGTTATCAGCGCCCCCGCTTGTTCGGGCTCGCGAGTGGCTTGCGAGCGGCTCAGGCTTGGCTCGTTAGTGAGCCAAGCTGCAACATAGGCTTGGCTGGCTGAGAGAAGTTTCGAGCTTGAGCCGAGCTAACCACGAGCTCGAATAGCTCGCGAGCATCAAGCTTTTTGTCCAGCCCTACACGATAGAAAACCAACCAAGCGTAAGTTTAAAAGAATCCATCCATAATTTGAAAAAGAAAAAGAAGAAAAAAAGAAAAAAAATGAGTTTTTTTGGACGTAATACTGATGATTTGATGAACCTCTTCGGCCAATGTGTACTTTTACGTAAACTTTGTTCGTTAGCGTAATCGCATGGGCTCTTGTGCTCTTTACGCCAGCGCGTGGGAGATACGTTGCATGGTTAGCACTTATCCCTCGCGCGGGCAGCGGTGGCGGCGACAATAGCGGGGCGGGTAGGAGCAGTGGCGAGTTCTCGAAGAGGACGACCCGCGAGATGAGGCAGCAATGGTGGCGGTCGCTCGCGGGGGACGTTACACCGGTAGGGGCTGCTCGGGTCGGGGGCCAGAGCCGCGTCAAGCTGCTCCTTCCTTCCTTCCATCGCCTTGTCGTATCAACGTTGGTACGTACGGCTACGCTCGCGGCCATTTGAGTCCTGTACGCAGCAGCTCTATTTGACG
The DNA here is from genome assembly GCA_036346265.1 of Melocanna baccifera. Classification (NCBI taxonomy): domain Eukaryota; kingdom Viridiplantae; phylum Streptophyta; class Magnoliopsida; order Poales; family Poaceae; genus Melocanna; species Melocanna baccifera. The sequence goes on along the minus strand of CM070692.1, from coordinate 25,959,400 downwards.
AAGTATCCGTGTGGAGATCATTTTGTTTTATTTTCTCTATCAAGTTGGTGCTTGATTTTTTTTGATTGCTAGACTGTCCTGCAAGGCTGCAATTCATGGAGCGGGCACAGGCCAGACATCCGATCACTGCCTAGCTAAAAATTATAGTCTTCGAGTCGCCACCCCAAGCTTTTACAACAGTCGCTTTTTTTTCTGCACTGCCCTTCCATTGCGCTTCTTATGCATTGCACTGCCGCCATCTCGGGTTTCGATCTGCTTTATGGGCTGCCATCGTACTGTATGGGCTACCGTATGACCTTAGATGGCGATCCTCTATTTTCAACACAATTTTCAAGAGCTGCATGCTACGACGACGTTTATAAGACTTGGATTTTAGATTTTTTTAATTTTAATGTCAACTCTTTCAAATGCAATGCTATTGCATACGCCTTACATTTGAGGGGGAATGTTAAGGATATAGAGTTTGTATTTTTTTTCCTGATATGCTTTTCTTATCTGTAACACTCTCTTGTACTCCCTATAAATATTGCATATTGGGGATCTTCAATATACACACTGTTGAAGGGATGGGCTCCACCTTGGCCCGTTCGGCCCAACATGGCCAAGGCCACTACCTCATCCCATCTTGCCAGCATGGCCAAGGGGCCCAGCAAGATGCCCAAGGGAAATTGTAGAGGTGGTAAAAAGAGTGCAAACCCATCAGGCCCAGTATAGAATGCCATAGACAAGTATGTCCTAGGGCAATACCTATAATTGGGGGTAGAATTGTAAAAAAGGAGGCATGCCGACTATACAAAGGGCCCTGGGAAGATCCCAGAAAGCATAGGCGGTTTCTTATTCTTCCTCGTACACAAGTTCTATCAATAGACATTTTCACTGTTTGGCTTCAAACCACAACAGTTGGCGTTGTCTGTGGGGATTTCGACAGAGAAGCTGCAATTTGAAGATATCGTCGAAGACGACGAAGAAGAGGCGAAGTACGGCAGCAGCTATCGTACGCGCCAGGGTAAGGACTAGTGGTCGAACAACGCCCGTGCGAGGGCCTGATTCCGACACGGGCGTCGAGGTGGCCGTCAATGGTGAGGTATGTGCTGGTATCGCTACTGGCCATATTGATCCCATAGGAGGGCAGACAACTGTTGTCGCAGGTGCGTCGGGGGTTCCAGGAGGGAATGCCGTGGTGGACGGTGGCCCATGTATCCCTACAGTCCCCGATCGCGATTCTAACCACCCCAGTATCACCCTTGACACTGGCCAACAACATGGCGCGGTCGATCGCCAGGCCGATGCCCCGGGTCTTCTCATAGCTTGTACCCCCAGGGTGGGGGAAGCTGCGGGGCAGGGCCCAGAGGGCGCCCTTCTGGTGGCTCTTGGTGCGCTACAGCGAGAGTTGACGGATCTCCGAGGTGTTGTACGGGAATTGCAACAAACACAGAGCCACCCGACACCCCCAGTGGCGATAGGGGAAGTCGCCACCGAAAAAGCAGAGAGTCGCGAAGTCCCACTCACTAACCGGGGGACACTTCGGCAAGTAGACCCGGAGTCCCCCCTCTCCGTCGATTTGCAACAAGCCGCCTAGCCAGAATATTTCAAGATGCCCGTCATCGAGCCCTATAAAGGTGATGCGGAACCCCGAAAGTTTGTGCGTGTTTATGAGACCGCGATCGAGGCGGCGGGGGGTGATGACTCTACCAAGGCGAAGGGTCCGCCCCTTGCTCTTCAGGAGATAGCGCTCTCCTAGTTCTTCACTATAGAACCGAACTCGGTGCACTCATGGGAGCAAATCCGGGGTTGTATTTATAACAACTTCCAAGGAAATTATACCGATCAGGTCGACGCCAGCCAGCTCTTCGCTATCAAGCAGAAGCCAGCAGAGAAGCTCCGCGAGTACTTTAAGCGGTTCGCCAAGATACGTTGTCAAGTTAAAGACGTTAATGAGACCACAATTATCAATGCAGCGATACAAGGTCTTCGGCCAGGGCCGTTAGCTGCGTACAACGCTCGTAAGCCTATCAAAACGGTGGCCAAGCTCTTCGACAAGATGAAGGAGTATGCCCGAGTAGAGGAAGATGCTCAGCTTCGTCAAGGAGATGTCCTTGCTCCAGCGAGAGCGAGGGACGTTGGAGAAAGTTCCAATCGCGGGTAGCATAAAAGCCAGCGACATCGGTATGTCCTTGGCATCGACGGTGGAGGAGTCAGGGGGATGACAATACTTTGCCCGGTCGAGGAAGAGGTCAGCAAGGTCGGAGTCATGGGAGAGCACCAAGACGAGATGATGGTCGTGTACATCCTGACCAGTCATTTCATGATCATCACCAGTTCGGGCAGTAGCCCCAAGGACTGTGGTGCGAGGTGCATGGGCGTGGCAACCATCTTACCAGGAATTGCCCTTCTGTCGCAGCGCTTCGGGAAAGCATCCTTCAGGACAAGGCCCTTGAATCACGAGCACAGGTGGTGGCGCGCACGCATCCCCCGGAGGGCCAGATGCTTCCTCTTGCTCCTACTGTTCTTCGCATCGAAGCATCTAGAGGTACACAGCATCGAGTCATCAATGTCATCACTAGAGGATCGTCTTTAGAATTCTCATCTGAGAGGCAGAGGAAAGCATATGCTCGACGCCTCCATCATGTCATTGTTTATCCGGCACTGGTGCCCCCAGATTGTGCACACGCTGATATTGCCTTCACAGTTGCCGATGCGAAGGGTATTGACTTCTCGCATCAAGATTCGCTGGTAATACAAGCTAACATCGCGGGGTGCGATGTCAGGCGTATCCTCATTGATGGTAGAAGCTCTGCTGACATTTTGTTTGTCGAAGCCTTTAACCAAATGGGCCTTACACGGAGCCGGCTGCAGTCCTCGGGGGCCCCTCTCCAGGGATTTGGGGGTCAGCCCTTCCACGCCATGGGACGGATTCAGCTTAGGGTGTCTTTCGGGCAGGATGGCCAAGAGAAGAGCGAGGACATAACCTTCGATGTTGTGGACCTCCCTTATCCTTATAATGCTATCCTCGGCCGTCCTACGCTTAACGCTTTTGGAGTAGTAACTCATCACAATTTCCTATGTATGAAGCTTCCTGGTCCGTCCGATATTATTACCGTTTATGGAGATCAAGATCTTGTTCGGCAGATAGAGATGGGGACTCGGAGGCCCCCTCGCAAAGTCCATATGGTCGATGAAAATTCCGCTGCAATTGTCGCTGCTTCACCTTCGGCTCTGGGGTGGACGCCCAAGCCCAAACCTGATGGAGCGGTCAAGAAAGTTCATCTGGGCGACCCGGAGGATCCCCACCAAATATCTCTGGGGGAAGGCCTAGGTCCAGAGGTGGAGCAAGGGCTTCTCCAAGTCCTCCGTGCCAATGTCGACGTTTTTGCCTGGATTCCGAGCGACATTACTGGCGTGGACCGAACAATCATCGAACACCACCTCGCTGTTCGGTCTGACGCTGAGCCAGTTAAGTAGAAGCTTAGGCGCATGTCATTGGAGCGCCAACAAGCCGCAAAGATAGAGGCTGCGAAGTTATTGCAATCCACAATAATTCACGAGGTCCATCATTTGGAATGGCTAGCCAATCCTGTATTGGTAAAGAAAGCTAATGGCACATGACGAATGTGCATCAACTTCACGAATCTAAACAAAGCATGCCTGAAGGATAATTACCCGCTTCCTCACATTGATCAGTTGGTCGACGTCATGGTCGGTTGTCAGCTAATGAGCTTCCTAGATGCATACTCTGGTTATCATCAAATTCTCATGGCAGTTGAAGATGAGGTCAAGACAAGTTTTATAATTCCAGGAGGTACATATTGCTTCACTCGGATGTCGTTCAGCTTGAAGAACGCGAGGGCCACCTTCAGCTGGCTCGTAGCGCTCGTCTTCGCCAAAAAGTTGGGCAAGAATGTTGAGGCGTATGTTGACAATGTAGTAGTCAAGAGCAAACAAGCAGAATCTCATTCCGAAGACCTTCGCCAACTTGCGGAAAGTCGGTGTCAAGCTCAACTGGGAAAATATGTCTTCGGGGTACGAGCTGGCAAACTCCTTGGCTTTATGGTGTGCGGCCAAGGAATCCAAGCGAATCCAGAGAAGGTTAACGCGATCCTCTCATGGAGTCACCCAAAACGACGCGGGACGTACATAGGCTCACAGGTCGTCTCGCCACTCTCAGCAGTTTCTTGTCCCGAGCGGCTGAGCGGGGGCTCCCGTTCTTTAAAACACTACGTGGATGCGACGACTTCCAATGGAATGACAAGTGTGACACGGCGATGCATTTGGCCAAGCTCCCTACCTTGGTGTCTCCGTCACCTGCGGATCCACTGTTATTATACGTAGCGGCATCTCCAGCAACCGTCAGCGTAGTCCTCATCTGGGAGGAGGGAGCCATCCAACGTCCGGTGTACTTCGTGTTGGAGGCTCTCCAAGGAGCCAAGACACGATACACCGAGCTGGAAAAGCTGGCCTATGCGCTCTTAATGGCCTCGCGCAAACTACAACATTATTTCCTCGCACATTTGATCATGGTACCATCATCATTCCCCTTGGCCGAAGTATTGCAGAACAAGGAAGCTACGGGGCGCATTGGTAAATGGGCAGCAGAGTTGGCGCCTTTCTCCCTGACCTATGTTTCCTGTACGGCAATCAAGTCACAGATCCTAGCAGATTTCGTCGCTGAGTGGACCCAGCCGGCTCAACCTTTGACTATGGATTCTTTGGAGCCTGTGTGGATGCTCCATACCGATGGAGCATATAGTGCTTCAGGGGCGGGCGTAGGCGCGGTCATCACCACACCCCGAAGGTCATCACCTCTCTTATTCAGCGCACCTGGAATTTCTGGCTACTAGCGGGACATGTTGATAAAACCTATCAAGTAGAGGATGACGATCTCACCAAGTATCTGGCAGCGGTTCGGGTGAAGGAACGATATTTTTTGGGTTTCACGGTTAAGACTATTCCAAGAGCGAAGAATAAAGAGGCCGACATTCTCGCCAAAGCAGCAAGCATGCGAAGCCAGCGTCCAGCGGAAGCATTTTGTGAAGTACTCACCGCCCCCACCATTCAGCGTGATGGATCCGTGGTCGATCTTGTTCACCAGATCGTACCTGTTGGGGATTGGTGAGAGCCGATGATCCCCTCCAACTCAAGCGATTGCAGCAGAGGGCACGAAGTTTAAGGTTGTCGACGACATACTTTACAAATACGGAGTCTGTTCCCCGCTCCTCCGATGCCTTTCACGTCCTGAGGGTCCACGCCTCGTCGACATCCATGTGGGCCATTGTGGCTCTCACCTTGCTCCGAGGACCCTGGTCGGTAAAGCATTTCGACAAGGTTTTTACTAGCCTACCGCTGCAACAGACGGGGATGATATTGTTAGAAGGTGCCAAGGTTGTCAATGGATGGCATGGTCGATTCATAGCCCACCAAGTAAATTGCATCCCATCCCTCCGGTTTGGCCATTTGCTCGATAGGGGATGGATATCATGGGACCTTTACCTCGGGCACCTGGAGATCTGCGGTTTGTCGTCGTCGCCTACGAGTACTTCTCCAAGTGGCCAGAGGCATCCACCTTATCGAAGGTCACCTCGGCGGCGGTACAGTGTTTCCTATGGTAAAACATCATTTACCGCTTCGGAGTTCCGAGGGAAGTTACTATGGACAATGGCCTTCAGTTTGACTCAGCTGCTTTCAAAGCATTTTGTCAACGGATGGGTATCAAGCTTTGCTACTCTTCCGTCGGACACCCCCAGTCCAACGGAGTGGTAGAGCGGGCTAACGGGACCATCTCCGCCGAACTCAAGAGGCGTCTTGTTGGTTTACTGAAGGGCACTTGGCCGCACGAGTTGTTGGGTGTTCTTTGGTCCATCCGCACCACAGCGACACGTCCCACTGGGTTTACTCCATTTAAGCTCCTTTACAGAGACGAGGCAGTCACCCCCGAAGAGATTCAAGTGGGGTCCAGATGGGTCATTGCTCCAGCATTGCCCAGCGAGGTTTGATCCAACGCGGTGGAACACATCTCCAAGTACATACGGGCGACCGCTCGGTCCTATGACAAGTTTGTTCGCTAGCGAAGTTTCCAAGAGGGTGACCTCGTGTTGCACAAGGCACTGCATGTTGCGACGGTCAGGAAGCTCGACTCCAAGTGGGAAGGCCCGTACCTCATCATCGCAAGACTTCATCAAGGAGCATATCATTTGTCCACACTCTAAACCACACGTGGAACGCTGATCGCCTTCGACGGTATTATACTTAAGCAAGATATAGCTTATATCCTACGAATGTACTTTTCAAGATCTCCCTGAGTAAACGGGTACTTCTTAATATACATCTTTGCATGCATTTTCTTGATGGCCATCACGCATGTCTCTACTTTAAAATCGCATGGTGCTGCCTTGGGCGCCCAGCATACTCTATGGAGTATAAAAAAATCGCATGGTGCTACCTTCGGCACCCGGTGTACTCTACGGAGTATAAAAAAATCGCACGGTGCTGCTTTGGGCGCCCGACAAACTCTACGAAGTATAAAAAAATCGCACGGTGCTGCCTTGGGCGCCCGGCGTACTCTAAGGAGTATAAAAAAATAGCACGATGCTGCCTTGGGCGCCCGATGTACTTTACGGAGTATAAAAAATCGCACGATGCTGCCTTCGGCGCCTGGCGTACTCTACGGAGTATAAAAATATCGCACGATGCTGTCTTAGGCACCTGGCGTACTCTACGGAGTATAAAAAAATCGCATGGTGCTGCCTTGGGCGCCCGACATACTCCGCGGAGTATAAAGCGCTGGGAACTTAACCGTCCCGAGCCAAAAATCGCATGGTGCCACCTTGTGCGATCTCCGTGGCATATCTAAGACGCGCGGAGACCAGAGGCTCTGCGCGCACTTCGCGGAGTATACCCATGACGTACGGAGGCCAGAGGCTTTGCGCGCACTTCGTGGACTATATCTAAGACGCGCAGAGACCAAAGGCTACGCGCACACTTCGCGGAGTATACCTATGACGCGCAGAGGCCAAAAGCTTCGCGCGCACTTCGTGGACTATGTCTAAGACGCATGGAGATCAAAGGCTCCACGTGAATTCCGCGGAGTAAATCTAAGGCGTACAAGGACCGTACGCTCCACACGGTCGGTTGTATCTTGCTAAGCAATAGCACGCATATCCTACTCACATTCTTGGTCTAGCCGCCGGCCACGTCAGTGTCCAGCCGAGGGGTGGGGCCGGAGTGTACTCGTAGGCACTCGTAGGCCTCATTTGGTGGAGGTGCCTTGTCTTGCCTCGGACCCTATTGGGGTTTATCCAAAGGAGCGGCGAGAAGTAGTGCATGCTCCTAAGAAGCCTCGGCCTGCCACTGGCGACGCGCGAGGGCGTCCATCCCTAAAATGCAAGCAAGAGTGCGTGCTCTTAGAGAAGTGCGCATATGGCCCTGCATTTCGTTGTGCGACGAAAGAGTGCAGGGAGCATAAGGGTCAAAGGATGCGAGTAAATCGTACGCTTCGTGGCACAATTGCACAAGAAGGGATTTGTCGAAGTACTTTATTACTCATGTAATGGTACAATATTTTGTAGTTACAAGTGTGGAGCACCCTGTGTGGCTTACTCTTCTAGGGGCTATTTTGATGTACTCGGACGAAGACCTCGTTGCTGTGGGGTCTTCCAGCCCAGAAGTACCAGAAGTCTTCCGTGAAACCCAGGGTGCAGTCGGCGGAGCATGAAGCAGTTCGGATCAAGAAGCATGTCCCTATCAAGTATTTGATCGACGCAAGTATCCGTAATACCACACAGAGCAGCTTCTTGCAAGACGAGCTTGACGTTTTCCTTAAAGGTAATACCGAAAGTGGACATGGAAGAACACGCTTTTCACAAGACCGAGAAAGCTGATGGCAAGAAGGAACTGAGGCTAGGCCGTGGCACCGGGGAAAAGGCTACCAAGATGCAAGGACACCCGAGCAAGGGAACCGAGGAGAGGCCACGGGCGTCCGAACTCCTGTGGCAGTGCTCTGCATACCGATCACACGGGTGGTGCAGGAGCTCGACCCGGAGCTTACACCTCTGAAAAAAATATGTGGGGGGCTCGCGGGGGGCACCTCTGGAGGAGCGTAGCCCCATGACAGGGAGGTCAAAGCTCCTCCCTAGGGCTAGGAAGCCCTCCGCCTGGCACACCCCGCAATGGACGAACAAACGAACGACTGCGCTCGGTGTCAGCTGCGTCGACTCCAGCCCATGTTGCCGGGGTGCCTCACCGGGGAAAACCAAAGGCCTGCGTCGAAGTATGCAGTAAGCACCACCGTCTCGGACTCGAACGGGTGGGGCTCTCTCTCGCCGTGAGGAGGAAGCTGGATCATCTCCTGGCTGGACCACCTCCTGGCTGGAGACCTCGTCGTCACGCACTCGGAGGTGTATTAGCTCCTCGCCGGCCAAGTTTGTTCCCAGGATGTTGGTGTAGCGGCCGTCCAGCTTGATGGTTACGCGCCACTGCTTGTCGATCACGGAAGGCTTTCGGTGTACCAGCTCATACTTCATCTCGTCCTCGCGGTGCTAGCCATGGCCGCGAGCCATCATGGTATCACCGGCAACGGCAGAGAAGTAGCAGAGGAGACGGGGGGGAGGTGGAGATGATGGGTTCAGAAGAGAAACATGGGCCACAATAGCAGGAGAGCATGGAAAAGCAGGTGGAGCATTGCCTGGCCGTTCGCTCCCTCCCCCATCTTAATGGGTGCCAATGCGCGAGATTCCGTCAATCACGCTTCAAGTGTTCAATCGGCTATGCCTCGGGAGCACGTGAAGCATCAGGCGATGCCCAACGCCCCAATTGCTAGGCGACACGCGCAAGACTCCGTCAATCACGCTTGAAGTGTTCCATCAGCTACGCCTCGGGAGCATGTGAAGCCCCCGTCAATTACGCTTCAGGTGTTTCCTTGGCTGTGTCTCGGGAGCACGTGAAGTAATAGGCAATGCACGACACACCAATGATAGGTGGACATGTGGCCGAGGGGGGGCAAATTGCTTGAAGCAATCCGTGCAGCTCGGTTTATGAACCTGCTTGACAGGAAACCAAAGGGACGAAGGGGGCTAAAAGACTGGCGGCATGGTCTCAGCCTACCGCTTTCACTGGGTATGTTCACGGCACTTGACTACCAAGAACCTCTCACGTGCTCTTCGTGAAGTATATCAAAAGGAGCGTGAGAACCATGGGCTTTGTACAACTTGGGCGAAGTCCTAAGGCTTCACGCGCATGGGCCTCGGTACATTCCGAGGAGTACGTCCAAGGAATACAAAGATCGTGGACTTCGTGGCACTTCGTGAAGAATGTTAATAGCACACGAAGACAAAGCCTTTCGTGCGCACCTCGCGGAAGACTTCTAAAGGAGCTCAGGAATCATAGACTTCGTACATATCCTATGAAGTATCCTACGAAGTACTTTCAAGAGGATAGAGATCATAAGTTTTGTGCACAGACCATGAAGATGCGCTCTCAGTAGCCTATGCAGTCCGAACCACGACTTTGTCGGATGAAGGGCCGAATGGACGGAGGAGACCAAAAGGTTCGACAGCACTGTATCAGCCTACCTAGAGAGGAGCCTTCTACCGCGAGAGGCTACTGTTGAAGGGATGGCCTCCACCTTGGCCAGTTCGGCCCAACATGGCCAAGGCCACTACCTCATCCTGTCCTGCCAGCATGGCCAAGGGGCCCAGCAAGATGCCCAAGGGAAATTGTAGAGGTGGTAAAAAGAGTGCAAACCTACCAGGCCCAATATAGAATGCAATAGACAAGTATGTCCCAGGGCAACACATATAATTAGGGGCAGAATTGTAAAAAGAGAGGCATGCCGACTATATAAAGGGTCCTGGGGAAGATCCCAGAAAACACAAGCGGTTTCTTATTCTTCCTCATACACAAGTTCTATCAATAGATATTTTCACTGTTTGGCTTGTAACCACAACACACAAAATATTCATAACATACTTTTCTACGAGTAGTATTATTTTCCACGGACACTGATCATTGCTTACATCGATAAACCATCAGATTCCCACTTAAGGCAAACTGACAGTTGATAGAACAATTCTTGACGGTGCTTTGTGAATCTTGCTGTGCTTTAACAACTTAAGTAGTCTATTGATGTTTAATCCATGAGTGTAAATGCTTGGTACACTTCATTGATGCTTCAATATAAACTTCACATCATTTTCGATCACTTGTAGAAAAAATTTCCATGGAAACCATATGGAACCCTTTGAGGTAAAGTGATTTTTGCTACGGGCTCCTCTGAAAATCTCTTTGCATCGATAAAGTAAACCTACAAAGATAAGAGGTTTGATAGATTGAGATAAGTGGAAATAGAATGAAGTCATGTGACATGCTTTGTAAGTACACAATTTGATGAGGTTCAAATTACCTGAGAGAAGTCACTTTCCTCGTCATGGACATATGTAATTATCCATCCATCATCTTCGTCAATTCCGTTTTTCTTTGCAACAAATTGAACTCCGGAGCAAAACTGTTTCTCTTGTAAAGCATGGTACTCCACTGATATCAATTGTTTGTTTTCCTGGGTTTGTTCTGATACTTTAGTCCATATTAACGAAAGAAAAGAGAGGAAGAACTTATTTTTCTGCAACATTTACTAACCTTGTCTTGCATGTCAAAGTGTAGCTTTGCTATCATCTTATACTTAAATAAGCCTGCAGCATTACACCCAATGATATATGTACAACATTTGGAGATGATGCAAGTAACTTAAATCGACTAGAACACACAATAACATGTCATGAGGTGTGTAATTAAAATGACAACAAGAACACTTGAAAAGAAATTCTGTTTCAGCAATATCGCGATAAGTATATTACCTGTTTTACTGGTTTCTACTGAATCAACAACTTGAGCATATCCATACTTGTTTCTGACGCCTATAAAATTGTCATTGATAACAGGAAAATCCATTGCAATTTTCTCACTAGTAAGATAACCTTCGTTTGTAATGCCACTTTTCAAGTTTAGCCTCCATTCATAAGGGCGAGAGAAGAGAATGCCATCTACTGAAGGATCAAAATTTCTTGAATTCTTATTCTGTGGGAGAAACATTCTTCCATACCATTTTGACTTTTCGACACTATGACATGCACTAGGGATTATTGAACCAAGTGTTCGACAGCCTCTGACAACAACCTGTTCATGGGTTTTTGTCAAAGAAGAAGAAAATATGTGAACCACTACTGATGTAAATTATTAATACTGTCTATGGAAGGTTTATTTTTTTAAAGAAATATGGAAGGTTTATTTTGCCTACAATCCCTGCAAGGTCAATTTGTCTTCTCTTAAGCTTGATTTTCTGATGCTGTTTTTGTAACTTGCACACTAATTACATACATGCTACTTCCATAGGATAGGAATCTTATTTGTGTACATCAAGATCAGAATTCAACAATGAGATGTGTTAACAATATTTGCATCTTCCTGGGTGAAAATTGGGCTTGCCTTAAGTTTGGGAAAACTCAATCTTTAGTTCTGTTATTGGTGATCCCAGTAGAAGTGCAAGATATTTGAGTCCGATGCAATAATTTAAATCCCTGCGTTCTGATTTTAATCATTAGTGATTCTAGTTACAACATTGACAAAATAGGATCAAGGTAATACTGATACTAGCATTCTACATGTGGCATAAAAAATGTGTATAAGTTTGATTTATGAGGCAAAACTACACTAAAAGATAAAGAGTCTTTCTGGAGATTGGAGAACAGCTAACCTTATCTATATATTGTGCTTATAAACTAATAAAATCTGCATTTGAATAGAAAAGATGTAGTCCACAATAACATTCTAATGTCGGCATACAGATCCTTATTAAAATAATTTTCATGTGTTGAATATGTTCTCATCACCAGAATAACCAGTGGGTCAATGGTTTTACAAGCGCATGTTCATCATTTAACTATTGCACCAGATCCACCCAACCCCCTCTAGTTTTAAACTATGAGAAGTGTTATACAGGGCAAAGTTTGTTCAAATGAACGAATTACATCTGTGTCATGATCATTTTTCCTTTTACTGAGAATTACCTCATTTCCATCCTCAAAACAATTAATTAAATGGTAACTACAATGGTTCTCCACATCAAACCACATGATGGACTCAGCATTACCAAACCGAGGCATTACTCCAATACGTGATTTGCCGTTCATATCATTTTGGATAAATCTGAAGAGAAACATAGGTACATTATTTTGGATCATCAAATCAATCTGCATATTACTCAAAAAAGTGTTTTCCATAGTAAAGATGGTGTATATGCACTTGACTTACGGCTTTCGTAAACATGTCCTTAATATGCCAAATCGGAGAGGATAGTCCATTATAATATTGTACCTGTAATACATGAAATGGTAGTTACAGGACAAAGATATTGTTTAGCAGAATCTAAGATGGCTCATAAACAAAAGCAAGCATACTTTGTAGTTACTCCAATGTCATGAATGAATTTTCCTTCCTCAAATTTGAGATCAACCTTGTGAAGAAGCCTCTCACCATCAGCTTATCATGTCAGAGGACATTACTCAGTAAATAATAAACTACTATTGTAATAAAATCAGAAAGATAAATTTTCTATGCTAACTTTGATGATGTATGCTATTAGCAAGCAGCTCACATGATCATGTATATGGCAAATTGATATTAGTATGTTCAGTACATTTTTTTGAACGTTCTCATCTGGAATGTGTATATCCTCATGCATGTAACCATCAGTGTGTTATTATATGATTATTGTGTTTCATTTACACACTGCCTTGCACCTAAAGACTGTTAGTATCATCTTCATGTACTTTTTGCTTGTTGGATGTGTTATGAATATTGTGTGTGTATTGATATGAGGCCCAAGGGACCATATATATAGGAGTACAAAGAGATATGCCATATAGAGATAAGGCATATGTGGAATAGAATACAAACTCTATATCCTACTACAATTCTATATCCTTAACACCCCCTCTCAAATGCAAGGCGTATGCAATAGCATTGCATTTGAAAGAGTTAACACTAAAATCCAAAATCCAAGTCTTGAAACGTCGTCGTAGCATGCGGCTCTTGAAAGTTGTATCGAAAATAGAAGATCTCCATCCGAGGTCGTGCGGTAGCCATAAAGCGGTCGAAGCCCGAGACGGCGGCGACGCAGTGCACAAGAAGCGCAAGAAAAACGCAGTGTAGAAGAAGCGTGGCGGCTTTAATAGCTCGGAGCGGCGGCTCAGAAAGAGGAGCGACTGCATCATAGACCGAGACGGCGGCGGCGCAGTGCACAAGAAGCGTAATAGAAACGCAGTACACAAGAAGCGCAACGGCCATAAAAGCTCGGGGATGCGACGCGAGAGGCCACCCACGGAGGAGTCCGGATCCAGCACGAATGAGGCTGGATCCGAGCGGGCAAGACCGAGATCCGCGAGACGAACCGAAGAAGAGCCATACAGACGCGAGAGGGGCAGCACCGACCATACAAAATTCTAAAGGATGGACTGAGACTGGCAAAGCAACCGACCGACTGACACAAAAATTTGTAGACACGCATGGCTTAGACGAACTGGAGATAAAGACTATAGATTTGAGTGGACGCAGCAGAACGGATGAAGTGGAGACGACGACGCACATGGAGGGCAGCGAAGTAGTAGGATATAGAATTGTAGTAGGATATAGAGTTTGTATTCTATTCCACATATGCTTTATCTCTATATGGCATATCTCTTTGTACTCCTATATATATGGTCCCTTGGGCCTCATATCAATACACACAATATTCATAACATGGTATCAGAGCTTAGGTTGAGACCCTAACCTAATCTCGATCTACTTCCGCTGCCGCTGCCGCTGCCCCCGGGAGGATTGATCTCCGCTCCCGGGGGCGGCCACTTCTTCTCCCGACCGCATGTCCTCTCGTGCGAGACCGAGTGAAGCCGGAAGGCGAGGGAGTTCCCAGGGGCGGCGGAGTTCACACTCAAGACCGACGACCAACTGCCGCTGCCATCAGTGGGATGCACGCGGTCGGATCTGGCGCTGGAGCAACTTGAGGCGGCCGTACCACCTGGCTCGGCTGGGACGAGGACTTCCTCCTCCTCCTCCTCCCGCTCCCGCTCACCACCATAGATCCTCCTGCGCCTCCTCGTCTACGACCTCCTTGTCCGACTTCAGCGTCGCCTCGCGAGACTCCTCGACGACGACGGGGAGCGCGCCCCTCCTCCCAAGGCGGAGGTCTTGCCGGGGTCCCCGCTATACCCGACCTCTGGGACTCCCCGCCGTACCCGACCTCGACGCCGCCACCCGGCCACCGAGCCCGCCGGTGCTCTGCTGGCGCCGGCGCTTGCGCTCCCACTGGCGCGCCCGTCGGTTGATCACGAATCCGCCGGCTGCCAGGTCATCCGCGCCGTCAGCCTCTCCTCCCGGGCGCGACTGCGACCGTGCCCAGTTCACGCCGCTCGTTGAAGGGCCGGATCTGGCCGCCGCCTCGTAGACGACGCCCCGGCCCAGATGCAGCCGCTCGCCGGTGGGCCGCCCCCAGCCCGCATCCCATCTGGCCCCTTCTCCTCCTTGGCCGCCGCCTGGCTGCCGCCGCGCACGCCGATCGCCCCTCCGGCTGCAGGCCACTGCCTCCGCCCGAAGGCCTCCACCGGCTATCACCACCGATTGGATCAGTCCAGATCCAATCGGGTGGGTTTTCTTTCATAACAAAAAAAAAAGAAAAAAAAAGAAAAGAAAAAAAAAGATGCTACTCTCTGTGTGTGGCGTCCTCCACTTCGCTGCCCTCCATGTGCGTCGTCGTCTCCACTTCATCCGTTCTGCTGCGTCCACTCAAATCTATAGTCTTTATCTCCAGTTCGTCTAAGCCATGCGTGTCCACAAATTTTTGTGTCAGTCGGTCGGTTGCTTTGCCAGTCTCAGTCCATCCTTTAGAATTTTGTATGGTCGGTGCTGCCCCTCTCGCGTCTGTATGGCTCTTCTTCGGTTCGTCTTTGCCGGATCTGGTCTTGCCCCGTTCGGATCCAGCCTCATTCGTGCTGGATCCGGACTCCTCCGTGGGTGGCCTCTCGCGTCGCATCCCCGAGCTTTTATGGCCGTTGCGCTTCTTGTGTACTGCGTTTCTATTACGCTTCTTGTGCCTTCTGCGCGCGCGCCGTCTCGGTCTATGATGCAGTCGCTCCTCTTTCTGAGCCGCCGCTCCGAGCTATTAAAGCCGCCACGCTTCTTCTACACTGCGTTTTTCTTGCGCTTCTTGTGCACTGCGTCGCCGCCGTCTCGGGCTTCGATCTGCTTTATGGGCTACCGTACGACCTCGGATGGAGATCTTCTATTTTCGGTACAACTTTCAAGAGCCGCATGCTACGACGACGTTTCAAGACTTGGATTTTGGATTTTAGTGTTAACTCTTTCAAATGCAATGCTATTGCATACGCCTTGCATTTGAGAGGGGGTGTTAAGGATATAGAATTGTAGTAGGATATAGAGTTTGTATTCTATTCCACATATGCCTTATCTCTATATGGCATATCTCTTTGTACTCCTATATATATGGTCTCTTGGGCCTCATATCAATACACACACAATATTCATAACAGGATGATGGGTGGATTTACATTTCACAACTTACAGGAAATTACTCCAAGCATATAGTGGGGCTTTTCAGCATTTATCCCCATTATCACCAGCTCTCCACTTCCAAGAATCTTCTGTAAAACAAGTCATTGACATATGTGAACACTTGTTGTAGAAGGGAAATAGTTCATTAATAACAGAACATGATAAACATCTTGAATAACTCTACTTGGCAATGACTATTCTAATTACACTATATGTTTGAAATTTTGTCTTCTTCCATGCTTATTAACTTGTGAACCATGGTGTGAATTTCTGGACTTGAAAAATGGCAGTTCATGGATTGATAAAGGATTCGTAATCGATGATCAGCAAACAAGTTGTCATTGCATACCTTTGGATGACTAGTAAAAGGTTGATCCCAAGCTCCATTAATGTTATAAGGTCCTAGGGTGTTAAGATTATTTATGTCAATTTCGTATGGCAGATGATTTTCCGCGACAGCAAAAGCTCGTCCAGCATGTTCAAATATGTTAGTATTTGCACTTTCCTTCGCAGGCTTTCCAAATCTCAACTGTGACACAAAAGAGTTACGTAAATCTCACAGAAGAAGATGTGTAGAAATTACATCTAAAAATAAAGAGTTACACAAAATTTGGTTGGGTTTCATGTAGTAAACAGTAACCATCTATTTTGCTGAATAATTGTGGGATTTCACTCTACTAACTTCCCCATTTTTGCAGGCTGAAGCAGACCTTAGATACGGCTTGAATATGGCTTCAGAACTAATAAGTAAAACATTAGGCCCTCTTGGTCTTTCCTACAACCAGACCTTTCAATACCACATTCTCTTATGTGTTCTTGGCAAGTTCTAAGCCTAGTACCTTGGTAGATATCAAGTATGAGTTTCACCATCTATTTTCTCACCTAAAAGTTCAATGTAGTATATTATTGTGTACTCAATCCATACTATAACAGCCTTTGTTCATGAAAGGTGATAGTTGTCCAAGAAATATTCTGGAATAACTCACGTAGAAAGTAGAATTCACATGGTAACTATGGCAAGCTAAAAATTTATGTCCAATCCACCACACTGTCCATGGTATACCATGTGTATATCAATCGCTTGTCAGCATCCATAATTCGTTGCTGTATATTGATTTATTAGTAGGTGGAACACCGTATGAGAGTTTCAATTATGCTAATTATGGCAGCAGTCCTGGGTTTATCTTGATCTCAACTATTTTGACTTCAGATTTGGTAAGACTTACCATATTGAGAACAAATGCAACTAGTGTTGCGTATGGTTGGCCATCAGCAGATGGGACAAAAGCTACTTTGCTCTTTTCTCTCTCTAATTGAAAGGTGTCTGAATCCACATACTTGTTCTTATACAATATCTTCCATTCTCCTAGATTGCTCTTGTTAAAGTAGACAGCATGCAGCATTCCATGTCCTTCAAAATACATGTATGATGTTGAGCCAAAGATAGAGTCCGCAGTTGTTTGTGTTGGATGGAGAGGATTTGGACCTGTTCAAATAGTTCAACGTAAGGCATGGAAATTCTCTTTGCATTGAACATGAAATACTTGCACTAGCAATACTTGTAAGGTGCTGTTCCATCATCACTTGTCAACTGCAAAGATTAAATATTGAATATAAGAGGCTAGAACTAAGTGGAACTCACCATTTCTTATGTAGACACCCTCGGGAAAATCTTCCGGGACCTCTCCGTCAATATCGTTGAGCAAAACTGCCTCCCCAATTTCATTGACAGGTCGAAAATTCCCCTGGAGAAGACTCAGTTGCGAAATTTAGGTCTAATTGATGTGCCAGATAAATTGGATAAAATAAACGAGATGCTAGAATTTTCTTATAAATATTGCAGGTTTGATATTGAGAAAAAGCATGTTTGATTTGCTCATACATATCGCACGTTTGATATTGAGAAAAAGCATGTTTGATTTGCTCATAAATATTGCAAGTTTGGTATCGAACAAAAGCATGTTTGGCTCAGTACCAGCAGATCGAGTAGCAGGACATATGTACGAGACTATTCAAGTCATCCCATGTTTTAAAAATCTTTGCAACCTGTAGGCTAGTTAATTTGGAGCAACTTCTTTCTTTTTCTATTGTCATGACTCGAAATCTTTTTTTCGAGTGTTGAGACTTGAAAGTAACTTACAAATTACAGTAGTATCACAAAAAATGCAGAGTTGAACTAACAATAGCAAATACTGTTTATAAGATAGTTATGATATTGCTTTGATAAAAAAAATAAATAATACTTATATTACCTCATTTAGAAGGGGTTGCTCAGAAAATCTGTATGTGGAATCTATGTATCGGTCCAGGAGATTTGAAGAGACTGATTTCAGAGCTTTTGACATTTCCCGTATCAGTGGCTGCTTCTTCCATCCAGCTAGTGGAAACTGCACCTAGACTAGCTGTAAGTTAGAGGTAATCCTTGGTTCTTATAATCATTATTAGAGTATATTTAAATAGATAAAGAGGTATAACAATATCATTAAAGAGTATATTAGAAGTGGAAATACGTACTCTTAGAAGTATAGAATCATTTTCATATAGGCATGCATACATACATCGATTAATGCAAAACTTAAAGGTCAAAGTTGTAGTTAGATGGAGCTAAGCTCAACTGAAGAGCGCTACAAACTTGTCGCTAAATATTTATAATTCAGGACTGTTTGCTTGAAACATTCAGGTATGTTGAATTGAATACGTTCATCTGTCTGCCACTGCCAGCATCAAGTTATCAGTGGTAGCTGCTTGTGTCACTTCTTTTGCAGGAATGCTACAGCCTACACAGCTAACTATGGCCAGAAGCAACATGGTGCATGATACCTTGATAGCATTAGGCGGAGATAGGGGCAAAGCTTGATCTGGGGCCTTGCGGATGTGAGTGCATCTGTTGGCTTTCAAGCTGCAGCCTCCAGCTCTGAACATGGCTTCCTCACTCTCCTGTGATGAGTTGTGACTTGTGAGATGTTGTGCCTGCTGGTTCGAGCTGGTCGCTTTATAAAGTGGAGAGTACGAGGAAGGTGCAAGAGCACGGACAAAAATGGTTTCTTCCGTCTTGTGTTCCGTCCACGGGGAGGAATAATTTGTTCTGATTGGTCAGCTTGAACCATCTCATACATGTATCACTTGGTATAAGCAACCAAACATATCCTAATAGACAATGTTGCCACCATTTTTCACAGGGAAGTAAGACACGTTTTTATCCAAAAGAAAAAAAGGGTTAGTACACGATGAAGAGAAAATGACCACCGGAAAGAGGCAGGAGCCAGCTCAACAGCCATGCAAGATTTATTCATATGGGATCGACTATTGTATATGCGACCGTTTTTTTCTTCATTCTTAGTTATTTTTTATTTATTTGATAAATATCCTCTAATAGCCTCTTTTTGGAGGGAGAATTTTTTTAGAGAGGAGAATTAGTATTATGTAACTTTAAGTGACTGAAAGATACAAAAATTTTAGTTGACTATGCAATAGTAAAACCGTATTCATATAGACTGCGAGTGAATAGCCATGGACGAGGTCGAGCTGCTAGTTTGGCTGGCAGATTTACCCCAGTTATGTGCTGGAGAGTGAAAGGAACACCAGTGAGAAGAAGGGAATCTATCTACCAATCATAGGGAATTCGGCAAGTTTGTACGTGTTCGCAGCAAGTTGCACACTGGAAAGTGAAACGCAAACGGCCGAGAAGGGAACAGCTGATCGTATGGCATCCGGCAATGAGCCTGTTGCCAGTGTAAGACAAGTGGCGTGATGATTACGAAGACTTTGTGGCGCCGTCTAATCTCTCTCGGAAACAAGAAACGGGGGACGCATCGCAGGCCCCCCGGGGTAAACCCCAAGCTTCACCGCACGCGTTCTCGCGTGGTTTCTTCGCTCATCTCAAATCAGATTCGAGGCATGGATCGGAAGGCGGCCAAGCCATAGCTTTGGAAATACTACTTGCTCCCGATAGCTTTTTTTAGGTAGTTAAAGCCGGGTGGCCTCGAGATGGCCGGCGGGCAGGCCACACCGGCGGATTCGGTACGGCGTAACCGAGACGAATCTGTGCCGACCGACCAACCAAGCTCGGCACCCGTGTGCCGCAGCCTGCCGGACGCACGAGCAGGCCTAGTACCCCAGGTGTCGCGTGCAGAACCCACGTCCTCACATCCGTGTTGCACGCACGGGCGGCACGCGGTCCATCGGGGTTCGGCCGTGGTGTGCTCGCGTTGCACCCGCGCCGCACGGGCGGGCGGGCGCACCGCGCACAGCATGCGGCTTAGGGGGGGTGGGGGGAGGTGGGCGACAAGGAGGGCCGCCCGTTTCCGTGCCTGAGCGCTTCGGCCAGGCCGCGGTGGCAAAACCGCGAGAGCACACGCAGCCCGTCCGCCCGTTAGTGGCTTACTTATGGCTACAATTTATGATTTTTAATCTTATTATGAGTGTTTACGTGAATAAATCAAATACTAATAAGTCGTTTCGAAAAAGATGTCATGATAATTCGCTTCGAAACAGTGACGGAGAAACTGTCTTTTGTTTATTCGAGAGAAAGTATAAGTTATAAGCTGAAAATAACTTGACCATAACATATTTAGCACCATAGCAAATTTTTTTAAGGAATAAGTTTACTTTACACCCTTAACTCCACTCATTGTGTAGAATCCAACCATTAAGTGCAAAACCAGATGTTTGTCATAAATGTCCCACCTAGCGATTCCATCCTGGTTTTAACTGATGTGGCATCTACATAAATAGAAGTATCAGATTTGACTTCCATGTCAACATCTACACCATTCTTCCTCCCCTAGTATGGTCAACATGTCATAATCACCGCTTTTTCTTCCTTCTCATCCTCCCCTCTTTCCCAACCATCATCCTCTCTCTTCCGTCCTTCATTGTGCTCAAGGCCGAACCACGCCAAGCGCGGCTTCATCGGCCACGAGACCTTGCTGTCAGTGGCCATGGAAAAATAAACCATCTCTTGTAGCCCTTCATCAAATCTATTCGTGCGCGCCGCCACAGTGCTACCACCACACATCACTGGCTCGAGCTCAACTGGCCATCAAGTTCTCTGTCGTTAACTACTCCATGACACCCACAAAGCTCCTACTTGTCACGACACTCCGCCTGTTGCTCTGTGCCACTTCTGGTATCGCCAAGTGCATCACCATGACCGGCTCTGTTTTGGGCAAGCTCATCGATGGCGACGGGTAGCGACAGCGGATGGCGACAGCCAAAACAAAACGCTAGGGGCATGGCAAGACCAAGGGATGCTATGAGGGTGTGGGAAGGCGACCAGGGTGGTCGGTGTGGTGATACACACAATGGCGATGACGGCTTGCTATGGCAACGACGATGAGGGAAGGAACCTCCGACGATGGGACGATGAGCGCCAGATAGAATGTGGCACAGCTAACTCGAAGGTGAAGTCATCGAGCGGTCATCACTGACGCTATCTACCGTAGTTACTATCGATGTTTGCCACCGCGTCTAGAGCCAACCTCGCTGATATGCTCCGCTAACTCGACGCCGTCAACGTCACCACCATCGGGCCCTTCCTAGCCGTCGTCTGCTCGCCAGTGCCGTTCCTGGGTCGAACACCACTAGGAGCAGGGCGCAAGAGCCAGTTGGGAGCAAAGGGCCAAGCTAGCACCGACGACTGAGCAGAAGACGCAGAGGGTGACACCAAAGAGCAAGGAGGCAGGGCAGCACTGGAGAGGGAGAAGTGAGAGAAAAAGAGGATGAAGCAGATGGATAGGGGCTGGTAGAATCGTAAGGAGTAAGGGGGGTTGAAGAAGATGGACGAAGAGTCTATAGGTGGGCCAATCGTTTTTTCTTCTTTTATTTACTACCTCAAATGACATGGAAATAGTGAAGTTATTGAGGATGACATGTGGGCCCATATTATTTTTATTTGCTGACTCAAATGACTAATGTCTGTGTCACCGAAAACCTATGCCATATTAGCGTCACATGGCTGAAAACCGGGGTGGAATAGTTTCAGAGGATAAGTTGCCCAATTCTGGTAGTTAAGAGGTAACGGTTACCCGATTTTATAGTTTAAGGTTAAAACATAGACCAACATCATAATTCAAGGGGCAGTTTCATCCTATGCCCACTACGCCACCGAAACACGGGTCAACTAGTGGGATTTGCCACTTACACAAGGGGGAAAAGTGTGAATCGACCATGCAGTTTCTTCTATCAAGCCGAGCCATCTCACTCACACTAGTTCAGGAAGTGCCATGTCCGGGTCTCATCGCCAGGGCACGTAGTGCTAGCTTTCATCTCGAGCTTGTGGGACGAAACGCCACAGATCTACGGCAATATCGACCTCCTTTTTTTTTGTGAAACTTGTAAGTCTGTGGTAGATCATAGCGCAGCTGTGACAATGAAAAAGAGAGCAAAATATAGGTTATCACACCAGGTGCGAAACCAGAAATAGAAAACATGATTCAAGCCCTAAATCCCCAATGCGGGACCACCTCATCTAAAAACCAACCAAGTTTTGCCTGATTTCTAGCAAAACCAGAAATGCTAGCTGATAATTTCTTCCACTATTTCAAATAACATTATTACAGTAATAATTACACGATCCTATTTGCCAGGATTCCCAGGAACTAGCAGTAACTGAATGTATTGGTTTTCTGAACCTTGGACTATATATACAACTGTTCGGCTCAATCTAAATATAATGGTTTTTTCCACTCTTGTTGGGGATGTGGAACGACAATGTGAGGGGAAAATGCACAGTCCAAATTTGTACGTCCTGATATTAAAGATAAGTACCTATTATTTAATTACCTCACACAGAACCTCAGCGCTGATGGCGTTGCAATTACGCAAGGCTGTCTTCTTGATGTGCTAAAGATCAGAAACACAAAAATAAAAGTGAAAAAAGCAATGAATAATTTTCCACATTGAATACAGCATGGAAAATAGATAAATACTGACAATGGTTAGGATCATTGTGCAGAGGTTTTTTTGGTAAACATTGTGCATAGTCATAGAGTTGTTAAATTCTTTTGGATGATACAATGTTCTCTGTAATGAAAGCACAACAAATTTATCCAGCAGAATCAAACCAAATCAAAGAGAAAATCTCGAATAAGCTACATTTGTAGTTCTCAAGGAAAAACTTACTTCTCTCGTGGAAGTCTTGTATAGAGAATAGACAGCTTGTGAGGCAACCTGTGAATAGTAAATAGATATTAAAAACTTAAAAAATCAATGACATAATCTTTCAATAAAATTGGTATAGCAAACTACTGTTCTGACCTTCAAGCCCAAAGAAAGGAATTCTATGTCAGCTCCTTTCCTTTTTGTCCCAAAGGGAGGATTCATGACAACAGTGTCAACAAGACGGCCTGCACCATATCTTTTATTAGGTAGCCAAAAGTTTAAGTTTCTAAATGTTGAAAGCATCTATATTTATGTATATAAAATTATAAATATATCAATATGATACATTTTCAAGAACCACATTGTGCAAGTGTTTCATTTGCTAGGTGTGATGCTATTTCATCTACTTTCTTGACCTGAGTTTATCTGACTAACAATGGTGTGCAAGCTATGAAGTACTGGAGAGTAATCAGCCATATTCTAAAGCATGTTCAGCTAGGATACCATATTGGTTCTACACATTATCTACTTATGTATAAAACATTAAAAAATGCAGTAGAGAAGAATAATGTTGAGGAAAAAAAAACTTCCAGAAAGATCAGAGACAGTAGTGTATATGACAACCAAAAGAACACTAGAGGTTCATTTCAGCCTAGATAGGATATGTTACCATTTAAGAACAATACCTTTATAATTTAAATTCTTTATGTCACACTGAATTAAGTCGATATCCAGCTGCACAATCAAACATTTAATGAAAAGAAACATGTCATTCACATGTTTGAGAAAAATATGATTGATCCTAGAAATAGCTTGTTAATATGTCAAGTCTCTCGCATACTACTTTCAGCTCTACTTCACCAACATGTGCTTAACCATGCAAAATTTGGTCACTGATACCAAAAAGGCAAAAACCATGCTAGAAAAACACAGGAGTCAATAAAACCGAGATTGTTATTGCTGACAAAAGGCAGTGAACATGAAGTGACATAAAAAGGATAACTTAGACACATTCATGGACCAAAATAAAAAACTAAATTTAGGTGGCTCGGTGGCTCCACGCCTACATCACATGTTGAATAATTTCTACAAGTGCACCCAACAACTTTGTCAAGTCCAGAATTGCATTATAATGCTAAGGGCCTGTTTGGTCTAGTAGGGGAGCCATCTTGTATCTACTTTAGCTTGTTAGTCCCAAAAGGAAACTCCCACCAACTTCAGTTTGTATGGTGTTTCCATGTGGATGTAAGTCATAAGCCCAAAATAACTCACCCATTTGGCCCTGGAACCTGGTCCACAGATTACAAGGGCATAAGATGACAATGAGGCTAACCATACATGCCGTAAATACATATAGAAGATGTGTTTGATTCCTCACATGATATCAGAATACTGTCCACAGATCTCATGTTTTGTTGGGCAATGAAACTTCCAAATTTAAATATATTAGTAGCAATTCCACATAAACAATTATCATGGATTGTCGAAAAATATAACTTAGTTCTGGAAGTGTCACATGCCACGTTCTAAGTCCTATAACCCTGTCCTTATAAACTTCTTAAGAAGTATATAACGTCAAAGGAATCAGCAAATAGGGATTTCATCTGCTACCAGGAGATATTAGACCGAACTGATTGATTTGCTAGAAAGTTGTGCAAATAGCTGATTTAAGCATGCTGGTACATAGAAAAGGTGTTCAACAGGAAGGTATTAATTACCAATTTGCACCTACTACATATATGTGAGAACTATAACCTAAATGGCTAAAACATTATGCAGAATTTGAGGGTGACGCAAGCAGTAAGCCAGTAACAGGTGAAAACAAGATGGAGCAGAATCAGTATGAAGGTTTGTCTGCTTCAGACTAAAGCAGCTGTTATAGCAGAAACCAAATCAACAGCGTACCTCCAGATCAGCAGAGTTTTCTTGAGCAAGCTCAAGGGACTCCCGGTCAATATCAATACCAATAACATGTCTGTCACTCCACAACCGTAGTGAATAAGATTAGGAATCACAAATCAACAAAATAGCAACAAAAAGTGCAAGGATACTAAGTGATACGCATCAATTTCTAGTTCATGATACTAATGGGGGGAGCATTTAAAGTATACTCCAGTATATGAGTTCATTCTATACCATGGAATATTAGTGTCACATGAGTACCACTGTTGTCTTTCGTAGAGATATGTGGCCACAACTATGAAACAGTATTATGCAATGCAATTTTAACAAGTAAACTGGAAGCTTCAACAAAAAATATGTGGTAAACTGAAGCTAAACAAAAAAAACAGTGTTTTCTTTTCTAAGCCCTTCAGGATGAGCAAAGTAAATGTACAGCCCCCTTCAGCCCTTCCCCTAGCCAGAAAAAGAAAAGAACAAGAAGTTCTCAGAACAATATTGGTGTGGAAAATCTAGAAAGATTAATTATGTACATAAATTCATTCTCACAGAGAGGTTTGTGACATGCAGGAAGGACAGATTCTTTTATCAGAATTCAGTTACAAACCCACAATATCAGACGAGGCACTTAAGTAGGTGGTTAGGTGAGTTTTTACGGTAGTTTGCTGTGCACTAAGATCCTGTAACTATTGGTATATCTGAACATAAACATCATGGACCACTGTACTATCTATTAGGTAAAAACTTTGTTTCCCCAAAAACAAGGGTAAAACTATATCCTGCACAATCAATCACCATACCATCAGAGAGGTAACCACCCTTCATTTAGGTCGATGAGTGCCAAAAGAAGCGTGCACGATAATGTGCACGGGAGCTAAAAAAATGACTGGGATCTTTACCGATATTAACACAGAGGAAATAGTTGGGAAAAAGAACTTGATTGACTGAATATTAAGAATTTAAACATACTCACTCAGCATCCAGCAGAGCACTAGCCACAGCAAGGGTGCCACAGCCGCAGCCAAAGTCAGCTACCACTTTGCCAGATATGTCATCGTAAGAATTTTCCGCCTGATGGGTTTACCGAGTCACCATGAGCAAGATCAAACAAAGACAAGATCACATCAGAATCACTTGAATTTTAGCATATGACTACCACCCAACCGATATCCAAGGGAAACTGTACTCTCTAGTATCTGTCTACTTGATTGTCTGTGACAAAGAACAAGAAATGCTAGAATCCTAAAGAAAAGCCGACCTACTCTAGAGAGATATTCACTGGGCCTCAGACGCCGCCGTGGGGAGAGGGGGGGCAGTTCCTTTTAGGGACGGCGCCACAGGCCCATATTCACTGGGCCGCACGGACTTGTGGGGTGGAAAATGAGCCCAATCCGAGCGAAATGCGGCGGGTGATCTCTATTCTCCTCGTGCCGAGCGGCCGGTTGCTTCTGCGTGCCGCCTCTCGCGTCGGCCTGGACCCGGCGCGGAGGCGGCGCCGCGCGATGGACGTTCGCGGTGGACGGCGCCGTCCCGCGCGTGCGTTCGTAGGTACGTGCCGCTCGCCGTCCTCCCCGTTGGGCTTCTCGCTCAGGCAAAACAGCAGGAATATTCTTTGTTTTTTGCTGTAGCTCATATGAAGCTCAGGCAAAACAGCAGGAATATTCTTTCTCGCCGTCCTCCCCGTTGGGCTTTTCGCCGCCCCCTCCTCCCCCCGCGGCCTTCCTCCTCCCCCGCCGCCTCCCCGCTCCCTCCAGCCGCCCCCGCCTCCTCCTCCCCCGCCGCCTCCCCGCTCCCTCCCGCCGCCTCCCCTCGCCCCCTCCTCCCCCGCCGCCTCCCTCCTCCCCGGCGAGGCAGATGCGGCTCCGGCTCCGTGCTCGACTGCGCGAGGTACGCACGCATCCATCCGTGCACGGTGTTCGTACATTTCAATTCAAGGTGTTCAATGGCTTAATGCGTGTAATTTTTTTTTTGCTGGTTGCCTGGTTGGGGACGTGATTGCGAAGGCACGCCGTGGAGGGGGACCGGAAGCGCTTCTGGGTCTCAGGCATCCTCGCCCATCAACTTCTTGGCAGAGCTCGTTGACGTGGAGCTGTAATGCAGTAGGAGGCTGAAGAGGGCGCTGACGCTGAGGGACGCGGCGGTGGGGGTTTCGGCCGACAGCTCGAGTACGCTCCTTTCCTTTCCCTCCACTCTACTACTCTACTCCCTCTGCTCTGTGATTGCTCTGTGACTGTGATTGCTTGTGGGGTGTGGAACTGTGGATTGGAATGGCGACGGAAGGGCGGGGCGGGGGGACGTGGGATGGCGAGAGGGGGAGTCGGGGAGGCCGAGGCGGCCGCGGGCGCTGGCGTGCCCGTCGTGCCGCCTGTGCCCACCGTGCTCATCGGGCCGGGCCGGCCCAAGCACAGCACGATATGTCGTGTCGTGCCGCCCGACGGGCCAGCTTTCCAGACCCGGTCTGTCTGCCACATGGCGTGCCCGTGCTGTGCTTGGGCCGTGCCGGGTCGGCTGGGCCTCGGGTTGGCCCAAAATAACCCAGCCCAACTCCTACCTCTAAGAGCATGGGTTGTTTGCGGGGTTTTTTTGTGAGGAAAAGTGAGTGGTTATTTGCAGTTAGTGACATGCATGAAAATGAATCTGCAATTTAAGTGACTAATCTACCATCCTTGTCTAAAGTATTCAGTTCGATCAGTTTGGTTGTGGTTGCATGCCCACAGCCAGAATGTTTGCCATTGCTTAAGATCCAGATCGAAGTAGTGCAAAACACGATCATGCACGTGCATTCAATCGTTCCAAATCTTAAGGGCAACGAACTATAAAGTACAAACACGTAACTACGTCGCATCGAGTTGAGGCTAGTGTCAGAAAAAGGGAACACATGGACCTTGCTCTTTGGTGTTGGTAGATAATACTGGTCTCACTTCAGAATTCTGGGGGCCAAGAAAAGGACTAGTACTTCTGTAACAAAATACTACCAAGATCACAAATAAATATCGTTTTGAAATATATACGGCCTAACTTTTAAAAATTTAACCATCAATATCTCTTTTAAATATTTAGGTTAGATAGATGAAAATCATATGTATAGATTTGTCTAAAAAAGTATTTACATAATATTATAATTTTATTACATTTTATAAATATATTATAATTTAAATTAGTGGTCGAAGTTGTGTTTTAAGAACCATATCATGTCCAAAACACATATACTTATGACCGGAGAGAATACATGCTAGCTAGCCAATGGCCAGTGTGTGGCATGTGCCACGTTTGGAAACAATGGACGCTTAATTCTCACTTACATGAAGTAATATATATATATATATATATTAATGAAATTAAATGAGGCCCATTAACTTGCCGATTAATAGAAACATTAAACTCTCTTAAGTTGCGGTCTTCAAGCTCAAGGGCCATAAGTTCCTGTCTAGATATATTATGACATGCTATGCCAATGTCTCCCTCCTCTGAGAGATGCAGGCAGAGAGGAACCTTCATTCAATCTCTCCCTCCCTCCCCACCCCTAACTAGCTAGCTTCTGAAATCCACCATGGATTTCAGTTGCTTTCAACCCCATGCAGGAATCAGCTGTGGTGACATGCCGTTTGATTCCTTCGTGCAGCAAAATGGCCACCACAAGCTCCTCCCTGTTGATCATCCGTTTGAATGCATTTCTCACGAGCATACACCTGCCGGTGGATCTACAGATCCCTTTGCGACCTTCTACGATCTTGGTGATCATGAGTACTACTACCCAGAAGGAGGATCGAAGAAGGCTGTCGTCGTCGACGACGCTTCGCCGATCGTCCAAAATGCTGGATCAGATCACCTGCCTCTGTTGACGCCTAAAAGTGATATTTCTCAGCTCATAGGGGGTGGCGTTGGATCATACATGGCATATCAGATGAATGGCAGGTTCGTTCCGAAAAGGAAGGCCTCGAGTAAGACACTCAAGAAGGGTAACGTTGTTAAAGGGCAATGGACTCTGGAAGAAGACAGGTAAAATATGTGGATGCATGAATGCTTTTTTTTTGTCCATCTTAAAGCAAGATATATCAGCTGTAGGTGTTCCACTGTAAGTAGATTAGTTGGATCATTAGGCGTGCTCTTTACAAGGCTTCTAAAGAGTAAAATTCTTGCAAACTTTAACAGGAAGCTGGTGAAGTTTGTGGAACAGTTTGGACTGAGGAAGTGGTCTCACATAGCGCAAATGCTACCTGGAAGAGTAGGAAAGCAATGCAGAGAGAGATGGCACAACCATTTGAGGCCTAACATCAAGGTGCAACCCCCTGCCTTCTGTTTGGACTGACATAACCATTTGAATGCTTCACATATTCTTTCTTCTACTTTAGCCTGTTTGAATGAAATAAAAATCCAATTGATGTCACAGAAACTACTACTAGTAATTTGCATTCATCAGTGAGATTTGAAGGTCATCAGCCGGACCACATGCAATGCATTTATGCATTATGGATACACTAAATGTTTTGGGAGTTACTCTACAGAAAATAAAGTCTTCGGTTGCGTCTTAGATTAACTGAGAGAGAGAGAGAGAGGGAGAGAGAGAGAGAAGTGGTGTGTTGGATATCTGAACGCATTTTTAGCAATGGTACTTCCTCTATCCATAAACGTAGATTGTTGTGGGTTTCGTACAGTCAGGTTTTTTAAGCTTTAACCATTAATATATGTTAAAGTATATAAATTAACTACTTGAAAATAATACTATTAGATTTGTCTTACAAAATTATTTCATAACATATATTTTATTATTATTATTGTCACTATATATTATAATAATAAATCATAGTTAAAGTTTTGCATTAGAGATTGTAAAAAAATAAAAACAACCTACATTTGTGGACGGAAGGAGTAGTAAACACCTCTAGATTGACATTTTACTTTCTCTCGTTCCATATTTCAGCCTAAAATACAAATACTCTATTTTGAGCATTCAATTATTGTTATTAGCCCAACATGACAACATCTATAACTAAAGGGGAAAAATTATAGCGTACTGCATGGGCACAAAAATAAAGGGAAGTTCTACAATTAGGCAGACAAAAGTTAGGAAAACCCATTACAATAAATGAGAGTTAGAATAAAACTCGACTATCTTTTGTTCCACGTAACTCTAAAAATCCACAAAAAGGTAAAAAGAGATGATGGAAAATATTATGAAAAATGGACATTTATATTTCTATTTTTTTTTAAAAAAAATATGACATGAAAATCCTTATGCATCATAATATCTCTCTGTAGTATTTATGCATGGAATAACAATTTTTAATGGAACCACAAATTAATGCATGCAGAAAGATACTTGGAGTGAGGAGGAAGACATGGTTCTAATACAAACACACAAAGAAGTTGGCAACAAATGGGCAGAGATAGCTAAGCGCCTCCCTGGGAGGACAGAAAACTCTATAAAAAATCATTGGAATGCAACAAAGAGAAGGCAATTTGCAAGGAGGCGGAGCCGTACTAGCTCCAAGAACCCTAAATCAGGAACCATTCTACAAAACTACATCAAAAGTCTTGGATTTGGCCCGAGCAAGGCCATTGCTCCTCTAGCTCCACAAGAACCTACAATATTGTCGCCATCTTCACCGACGTCGTCTTCCATACCAAAGTCAGAACAGATGAATGATAAGAGGCCAGAATCGAACCCATCCAACATGACACTTACCCAAGGAATACTCAGCATACATGAGGACAGTTACAGCCAGGCTCACTCTTGTGAAGAACTTGTAGTTCCTACCTGTGATGATTTTTCCATTGACATTTGTGACGGTTTATTTGACACAAAGGAGGAGGCACAATATCAGGTTTACAACATAGACGATGATGTTGACATGAACTATATCTTCAACCATATCGATTATGTTGTTAAGATTGACCATGAGATAGATATGGAAATGACATGGGACGACGAGGCCCTCGAAAACATAGAACCTGGATCAGCACCATTGGTGTTACTGGAAGGTGCAGCACTGATCAAGACTGTGCATGTGAAGGAGGAGATGGATCTAGTTGAGATGGTCACACACACACACAAACTTGCAGCTAGTGGACCAGAAAATAACCAGTGATGTAATTACATATATACTATTTATAGATAATCGCACGACCTTTTGGAATGTACTCTGGGATCTATATTGTCAGTAAGTGTAAGAGAAAAAAAAGAAAACCACGTACATGTATGCATGCTTCAAAATGAAGCACTTAATTATATATATCGTAATAAATATTCTAAACACGTTTCTCTTGTTCTTCGGGTACTTTACCTTTATTAGTTGTCTAATTTTGCCTTCCTATTTTCAAAATCAAAGTGGAGACGCATGAATCGCTGTTCTTTTTTTCTAATTCCTAATCAACTACGAAAATATTGGTCGTGCTAAGAAAAAATAGTATCATAAGATATATCAGTTGAAACTACGAAATGCATATATGTCTATTGAAGGTAAGCATCACTCAGCAAACATTTATTAGCATCTGATCACACGATCAGTGGTCGCGCGCTTAATATTTATTAGGCACTGGCACGATACACTTTCTAGTAGATACTTAATTCAAACTGAGATAGTATGTTCATGTAGCATCCAACACATTCAGATCATTCTTCTCTTCAGTTCAAAAGAGCATAAAACAGGAGCTCTTAGTTCAGTACATAGGGTGTTATAAGCTAGAACCCATGGGTAAAAGAGAGCATTAATAAGTTGAACCATCGCATCCGATACAGGACATATCCGCTGAGGCGCTAGTAAGTAGTAACCAATTCATTCATTGTTCAAGCGATCCAAGTAAGCTTGATGATACCTGCACAGGATGGAAAAAAGAGACAATTATGCAAAAGGTTTTAATAGATGATTTGGATTAAAAGAAACTGTTTCTTTAAAAGTTCTGGACAAGGTTTTATTATGACATTCTTCAATATCTCCGTGATAATACAAAAAAGGATTTTTTGTCTATGATTGTGTATGCTGGCAATTTTGAAAAATAAACTTTATTCCACTCAATATAAAGGTTTTTTTAAAATCTATCTAGTTCATATTTTGCTAAACTATGAGCTACTGATTTAGTAGTACTATCTTTTCGTCCAGATAATATTGAAAATAAAACATGGTTCATATTAAAATAAGTAACAAACTAAGGGGGTGATCGGAATAGCGATGGCTTTTGGCTTTTGGCTGAAAAAACACTGTAGCTGGCTGAAAAAACACTGTAGCTGAGTTAGTGGATAGTGTAGTGAATAGTGAAAAAAAAGCTGAAGCCGAAAAAAGCTGAAACGATCAGGGCCTAACAATAATATTGATTTGCACTGTCAATCAGAGTCTAGATCGTAACTTGTAATAATTGAAGTAAACAAAATTACCCTATATGCAGCGAAGGATCACAAAAGACTGCAGAATGAAGTTCTTGGTTAGATTCACGGCATGTTCTTTTTGACTGCGGCTGATGGCTTTTTGGCTGTTTGTGACAGAGATTACGGAAAGAGAGATACTCGCTTGCGATTTTTAATGGTACAGATATTAATTTTTAACGTGTACTACAATTAATTTGTAGACCTCATCTTAAAAAAAATACTTCGTTTAAAAGTTAGTTACTGTAGCAAAAGCCAAAAGCGGTTTTTAGAAGTCGTAAAAAAACAGGGCCTCATTAGCATGGCCACTATTCCCAATAGGCCCAACATCCTGGCAAGACATATGCAGCACATTTTCTCCACTAGTTTCTTGTATCTGGTACAATAAAAGACATGAAAGTTGAAAAGATAGCACACTTTCTTTGAGTATAGAAGGTAACCAGCCAAAATATTTCAGAGTCCTCTAAAATTGTATCATGAAATTTTAAGAACAATGTATCTTCTTTTGCCTTGAAATTTACAATAGCTTCTTTTTTTAATTATTGGTGCATCAGTATCAACTATCAACAAGCATAATCTCTCTCTCTCTCTCTCTCTCTCTCTCTCTCTCTATATATATATATATATATATATATATATATATATATATATATATATATATATATCGCGTATACTTATTATAAGATACTCCATTGTCTGAGGCAGGATAGTCCTAGTCTAGTCTCTTGTTTTTGTTGTTGTTTTTGGCTCCTTTAGTTTCGGAGTGCATGTGCCTTCTGGACTCATGTTTTCTGTAAATTTGTTTGGGTTTCTTTAACCCGGGTTACACTTCTTAATATAATGATACGCAGCCCTCCTGCGTGTTCGAGAAAAAAATACTCCATTGTGAATCACATGAAAAAATTACAAGAGAGTCTATAGTTTTTAGCGTGTTTTGTAAATATCTTTATATACGTACATAAAAAGAAGTATGTAAAAAAAATACATACCATCTCTGAAAAATTATTCATACCACCTAGGTAGTCTTAAATACTCGTATACTATACGTACATACCCTCCGTTGAGCAAGATATTTCCTACATTGTAAGATACGACATAGAGTATAATTACACCCGAGTGTAGAAAAGAGGTTTCTTATATATATATATATATATAGGAAAAATACTTTCTACACCCGGGTGTAATTACACCCACCTCTAATATACCACATAAACGAACTTGAAATACTCCTTTATCACTTTGGATATACTCGCATACTAATTATAAAATACTTCAATGTGAACCTCATGAAAAAATTGCAAGAGAATCCATAGTTTTTAGCGTATTTTGTAAATACCTTTATATACGTACATAAAAAGGAGTATGTCAAAAAAAATCTACATACCACCTCTAAAAAATTATTCATACCACCTAGATGGTCTTAAATACTCGTATACTATACGTACATACTCTCCGTTATGCGAGATACTCTCTACGTTGTGAGAAACGATATAAGGTGTAATTACACCCGGGTGTAGAAAAGAGGCTTCCTACACACACACACACACACACACACACACACACACACACACACACACACACACACACACACACACACACACACACACACACACACACACACACACACACACACACACACACACACACACACACACACACATATATATATATATATATATATATATATATATATATATAAACATGATTACACACTGGGAGGTTGCTTGTAGTCTGCTTGTGTAAACTCATTCCTAGCATATCTGAACTAACTTCGGCTTTATCTGTTCCCTGTAGGACCGTTCACATGACAACATGCCACATTCGTTTCGCAGATTATCTTCCTCTCACTGGTAATACACCAGATTACCGCATGCTGACAACTTCATATTCGATAAACCGGTGAACAAACCTTATTATCCCCTTCTAAATTTTGATCATGAGTTCACCGTTGAGTATATACTCTCACTCTTCATGTACCGTTTAAACAATATTGTTATATATCTTTAT
Source organism: Melocanna baccifera (assembly GCA_036346265.1). Lineage (NCBI taxonomy): Eukaryota > Viridiplantae > Streptophyta > Magnoliopsida > Poales > Poaceae > Melocanna > Melocanna baccifera. The sequence goes on along the minus strand of CM070692.1, from coordinate 25,925,421 downwards.
TCTTTTGAAGGGTTTTCTTGGGAAGCTTTCAACTTCCTCCAGAGAGCTAACTTCTTATTAGAGATGCCACATTGAAGCTTAACGCCCTATTTGCAACGAGAATTTTTTTTTCTACATTCATAAACTATATTTGATAAAACTTGTAGAAAGCTCATGTGATATTCTTACGTTACAAAATGCCATAGGCTCGAGGAATAAAGCAAACTGCAAACCAGCCGGCTCCAGCAACCTCCTGGTGGTGGTACGAGTATCCGACAAAGGCAGCAACATGTGGTAAAATTCCAGCTCTGCCCTGTGCTGTCATGCAATCGTGCGAGACAACTGACAAGCATCGGGTGACACGTGCCTGTCCCGGGACTTCTCATCAATGCCAAATAAGATTGATTAATCTTGCTTCAAACAACTTCAACTTCTTATTATTTAGATAGCGTTCAGAATGACTATGACTTATGACTTTTTTACTGTAATTGATTGATTTTTTTTACTGTAACTGAGTTAGCTTATTTGGTATAATTAAATTAAAAAAATTAAAAATAGAAAAAATATGTTAACACGTCACAGATAATGCAAAGGAATACGAAAAAAAGAAAACACAAAAAAACACTAAATAAAAAAAAAGAAAAAAATAAACAGTGAAAAAATCGCTCACCGCTGCCATCGAACACTGGCTGAACGCGTCGCTGAGCGCCCCCTTATGCTAAAAGTCACTTAAAATGTGTCAACTTTTAATTTTAATTTTTTTGCTTTTGCTTTTTTCTTCCTATTATCCGTAGAGATATAACGATATTTTCTTTTTTAAAATTTTTTAATTGAATGATTTAAAAAAACTAATAGACACTATAGTGTAATTTTAACATTAAATCAAAAACCATAGTCATAAGCTGAAGCTTTTAGTTGGTTGGAATGACCCCTAAGGCCCCTTTGTAATACGAAAAAAAATTTCCGGTTGCTACAGAAAATAAACTGATTTCTATGAAATTTTTGTGAAGCTTTTGCGTTCCAAACAGGCCCGGAAGGGTCACGCCTTTTGCATTGACTCTTCAGTTTTGAGAGCCCCCTACGCTACGCTGCGCTACGACGGAGCTCTGGCTTCATAACAGATGCTGCTTTACACAATTACTCCGATGGTCCAATTCATGCCATGGCGCATGCATAAGTACTAGCTGGAAGATTAGCCAGATTTGACAGCACCTTACAAAGATAACATATGGAGTGCTCTCTAATGCCTGAGCTAAAAAAAGGGCATACAGGGTTTTTTTTTTTTTTGACAGGAACGCATTCAGAATTGAGAACCGTTTTACCAAACAGTCGCACTTACATTACATACAAGGTCATATATATACACTACTTGTTAATACTATGCGGTTGATGACACTTGCCCTCTTGCTCTACAGAACCAAAATATAGATGGAGAGCAACTCTTCTACCTGCCAAGTCCAGGATTTTGGTAGGGGGTAGGTGCCGCGGTGGTACGTACTTGTGGCAGAGCGGGGAGAAGTGCGGTGGAATTGAACAGACTAGGGCACCATCTTATGCTGCTGGAGCCATTCCTGAATGGCTGAACGGAGTGCGTGATTGGGAATGAGCTTATCGTGTTCAAGTTGCAAGTTGGTCATTGGAGATGTGTCGTGGTCGGTGCCGAGCCAACTCCTGATAGCCTCAGCTTCATAGGTGAATCCATCGGCTGCAATGTGAGGGTCATTCATGACATCCTGAAATTTTTGCCCACAGGAGTAATGGTTAGTGCCATCAGATAAAAAGCCCTTCGTATGGAATTGGGAAATTTCACGAAAACAAACCAAACGACATGTTCGGCTTGAAAATTCAAGTTCTTCAGTGTTAATGTATTATCATCTATTCATGCGCGCCTGAACAGGGAAAACAAAATCAGATGATTCCTTTCTACTCACCTGAGCTATAGGACAGATGAAATATGACGGTATGCAGTTTTCATCCAGCACAGATCTAGAGGATGAAGGCAAAGATGACGTTGCAGCATCCCTCATGGTCTCAACGGCTCTCCACACCTCACCTGAAAGATCAGGACGGCACCTCCTGCTTAGCTCCGTGCATCTGAGAGCAAGGTGTGCTAACTGATGGACATGAGCATCAGGCCACTCTCCCGCTGAGGTATCAATTATTGAGTTCAGGGCACCTTGCTCCATCGCATCCTCCACGGCCTTCTTTATCCCAACAGGAGGCCTTCCTGTTAAAAGACGCAAGACTACAATCCCAAAAGAATAAACATCGGAGTGGGGTGTCAGCTCCCCAGTGGCAAGAAATTCTGGGTCCATGTACAGAGGGGTTCCCACAGGGTGCATGGTGCGGTACAGGGTAGTGTTGTTGGTGCTGGACTGGATTAGGAGGCGAGAAATACCAAAGTCACTAAGCTTACTGACTAAGTTAACATCAAGGAGAATGTTAGCAGGCTTGAGATCTCCATGAACGACTGGGTGAGGTTTGTTCTTGTGCAGAAAGATCAGTGCTGAACATATCTCAGCAATAATTCGGACACGAATCTGCCACATCAGAGTTTTCCTCTTATCTGCAGATACAAGAAAATCTTCAAGGCTACCATTTGGTAAGAACTCATAGACAAGTGTAGACGACTCTGAGCATGCTCCTAAGAGAGTTACGAGGTGAGGGTGTCTCACTCTACTAAGGATAGCAACCTGCAATGGAAATCCAAAAGAAGACATTATTGGGGTGAGCAGGAATGTCCTTTCAAAACACCTGTTTTATTCTACATCCAGTTTTGAATTGGAAAGGAGATAGAGCTCAACTCATTTTTCCAGTATGAGACAAAGTTAAAAATCAGAATGAGAGCGAAATACCTCTTGTTCAAACTGTGATTGTCCCTGTAAACTATCGGGCTTCAGCACCTTTATTGCAACTGTCATGTTCCGGAGAACACCTCTGTATACACAGCCAAACCCACCTTCTCCGATCTTCAGTGAACTACTGAAATTTTCTGTTGCACACTCCAGTTCAGATGATGAAAACTCGCAGTGCATTGCTGTAACTAAAACCGAAAGCATCTGGCCTCTTTTCCGACGTAATTCTTCAACCTCTCGGACTGCACGATCTCGTTCGTGTAGCAAGTGATCATGCTCTGATAGAAGCCAGTCATAATGCTCTCTGGATTCTGAAAGCTGACCTTGTAGATGCTCATTATCCTCATTGGCTTTCTGAAGTTTCTCAGTGACCTCATCTTGCTGTATTTTAAGTTGGTCGAACTCTCGCTGTATCCTCGAAAGAGATTCCTCAATTTCTCTCCGTTGTTGGACCATGCTTAAATACAAGTCCTCTGCTGTCCTAGCCTGCAGAAATCAAACACATGTCATTCCTATCATTGAGATAGCCAGCTAACTTTGCTATAATAAAATAGCCTGCTAACATCCTGGATTCTTTTATATGAAAAAACTATCTTTGGAATGCATTTTCATATGACAACCATAATGTGATTGGCAGCGAGAGTTGGCTTCAATGGAGTTAATAAGTTAGAGCTTGGGCCTTGGCAAGTCGACAGATTTCTTGAAACAGGAGCGGTGGCAAGACTAGATGTGAATGTTGTTCTGTTCTATATAATCAAACTTTTCACAAGAAATAGATGGCCATATTTGGCCTCCAGTCTAGATAAGCTAACTTTTTGCAACAAGAAATGATTAAGATGACAATAGTAAGTCCAGACATGAATTTACCATTTGTTCAGATTCAATTCGCCTCAAGCGCTCGTCAGACGCTTCTTTCTTGAATACTGCAGCTTCTTCCATGCTTTTTTGGAGTTTATTATGCAACTCATTGTCTGAGCGAAAATATCCCTGTAAGGATCATTAAGAGCAAATAAATATTCATTTAGGAGTACATAACAGACTTTCATTGAGCTATGTTTAACAATCCCCATACAGCTTGTTTACAGTTTATAAGTGCTACTACTGAAGGCTATATGTAGGCACCTTGCTAGTCAAGGTACAGTTTCCTTGTTACCTGCTGCCATCCGTTGCAGAAGGATTACTTACCAGTCACAGTGAACCACAAATGCAAGACATATCATTTGCAAGATTAAACAGAAACAGGTAGTCATGGAAGACTTGTTAAAAGAAAGAAACTAGACCGACCAATATCTCTTCCAAGTCCTCATTCCCAATATGACTGACATTAGCCCTCTTAATGCATGCTGCACATCTAAGTCAACAACACGAAATGTCACTTCAAATAATGTTTCAAATAATGTCAAGAAGGCTAATAGAGTGCTGGAAAGCTACCTCCTTAAGCCATCAAGTACTTCCAGATTGTTCGGGTCACACTTCAAACCCTCTAGGTAAGTTGTCAGAGCATTTTCATAATTGTCCATCAGGAACTGAACTTTAGCTTTACGCACATAGCCCTTCAGAAAAGTAGGATCCAGTTCAATACATTTCTCTGCATCTTCAAGACCTTCAGGCAAAGCTCCCATATAGATGTGGCATTGAGCTCTGTTGCTAAAAACCTGGACGATCAATCATGAAAAGTCATCAAAACAAAATACTACAAGAATCATGGTGCCAAGATAAAAAAGGGGCAGCTTCAGAGCATGCCTTACAATGAACAATGCTTAGCATAACAACTATGCCAACTCATAGATGATATGTTTACCAAAGAAAATTTTATTTATCAGAAACTCTTCTAATTTCAATGGATATATAACTCAGACCATTGAGCTAAAAATTGCCTTCACTTGTTATATGAAGTATAATCAATGTAGTAACTAATAACCAAAATTCTTACTCTGGGATCATTTGGATTCTTTTTCATAGCTTCGGTATAGTAAACTGCTGCCACCTGGTATTTTTTCTTCTTGAAAAAATCATTACCTGCAACGTGTGTACACACTCAGAAGCAGCAGTTGTACATCATAATGGCATGGCACATTACTAGTCAGGAGCTGTATACATCATGCTTGAAGAAAAAACATAGATTGCTAGGAGCTCTATCTAGTTATCCTGTTCTATAAGTGCTCCTGTCCTTCCACTGATATGAGAACCTCAACGACATTTGTTGCAAAGTTCTAAACCTTAATCCAATACACACGAGAAGTAAACAATATTTCTTTCTCATAGAATGTTAGAACAGTTTGACACTTTATGACCATGTTTTTGGAAAAAATTTCTTGATAATCTAAGGAATAAGGATCCTTCATGTATGGTAATATAAAATTCCATATAGGTAAGATGATGCCGCCTTCATGAATGGTAATATAAAATTCCATATAGGTAAGATGACGCCGCCTAAATTATTGTTCCATTTGTGAGTGACGAATGGAGCAACACCAACAACATTAGATGATCATGTGCAGCTTACATTGCCCTAATCAACAGCGCTGTATCGGAAAAACATCATACCTTTCTCGCGATGGTGGTCGGCGGCTTCGTGATCCAGCCGCTCCTGCTCCTCCAATTTCTTCCTCGCGCTCTCCGCCTCGTCCAGCTTGGCGCGCGTCTCCTCGCTGTAGTACTCGGCCAGCGACTGCTGCAGCGCCCTGATCGCAGGCGCGTAGTCCCCGGCGCAGCCCGCGAGCTTGAGCAGCGCCGACGCTTTCCGCGACAGCGCCCGCGCGACCAGCCTGTTGTCGGCGCGGAGCTCCCTGCCCTTCTCCACCGCCTCGTCGCAGTCCCTCACGCACTCCTTGTACTGACAAGAAACCAAGCGCAACGAGCGGAGTGAAGCGGCGAGGGTTTTTTTTTTGGGGGGGGGGGGGGGAGATCGGAGGCGAGGTGGCTGACCTTGCCCATCTGGAGGTAGGCAGCGGCGCGGTTGGTGAGGAAGGAGATGTCGCGGGGGTCGAGGCCGGCGCCGCGGGTGTAGTGGCGGACGGCCGTCTCGAGGAAGTGCTTGTGGTACGCCGCATTGCCGGCCTCCTTCTCGCGCTGCGCCTCCGCCGCCCGCTCGTCGTCTGCCGCCTCCATCGCCCGCGCCTGCCTCCGTCTCCCAGCGCGCTGCCGGGCGGTGCTACGACTACGAGAACTGCAAATGCATTTGGTGGTGGCGCGGCGGCTACGCGGGGTGGTGGTGGGAGGGGAGGAGACTTGACCGGAGCGTGGGGAGCATCTCATGCATTATTGGCACTTCCGTACAGCTTCTGCTTATTGCTTCTTAATTTCATTATTTTTATTTTGGTTTTTATTTATTCTTTTTCATTGTTTATAGTATTATAATTTGTTTAAAAAATACTAACAGCTACAATATATTTTCAGCTATTACAGTGTAAAAAACAAGAATCCTAGATTTATAAGCCTTTTGAGCATCACCTAATGCAGTGATTTCATTTCTATAGATGACATTAAAGCTAGAAGTTAGGATACATTCTTTTTAACTTAAGTTTATAGTTTTTATACTGTTTATGAAAGAGAGTATAGAGTAACAGAAACTTGGTTTTGACCAATATAAATGAAATAGTTATAGTACATACTACAATCAATTTGTAGATCCATTTTGAAAAGATATTTTGTTTGAAAATTAATTACTATAAAAAAATAAAAAATATCTTTTGAAAGCAGAAAAAAGATGTTACTGTAGCCATTGTCTACCAACTGGAAGGATCTCTCTCTCTGCATTGGATGGTGGGTCCCACTTTTTTCGGTGCGCCGCCACGAGAACGACACGGAGTAAATGCTGAAGCACTCGAATACGATTAACCGTTTCTTCCCCGCCACACAGCGATGCGCACACGGGGCGCGCGCGCAGAGGATCGTCCGTGAGCAGGAGGAGGTGGAGGGCCAGGGCGCTCGCGCTGGCTGCCATGTGGTGCACGCGCCTCGCGTGCCCCGCCGCGCACGTGCCGCCCGTGGCGAGGAGGAGGGAGCAGCGCCTGCGGGCGAGCGGAAGCGGCCACTTCAAGCCCCTCGTGGAGCTCGGCTGCCGCAGCTCATCCAAGTGCACACCCAGTTCCAGCTCCGATAACACCAGGGTCGCGGTCGCAGCCGGCGAGGGGACAGAAATGGCCGCCGCCGGCGATCTCAGGTCGGAGTATTTCCAGGTCCTGCTCAGCCGCCGCCGCGACCTACAAGGTCAGCCTCATCTCCCTCCGTCTATCGTGTGTGTGTGTGGAGCGGCGTGAGACCTCGAAATATCTCCACCACCATCACCAAGAATCCCCTTCTATCACAAGGGATTTATTTATAGAGGAGGAGGCCAACGTAGTTATAACTTTGCTCTTAGAATTTAGGGTACTCCTGAGAACATTTTGGTCATCCAGGATCTCGGGGTTAGGCAGAGGTCCTCCTAGGACGGTCTTCCGTACTTTGTCCGGGTTAGCCCGGGGTTCTCTCCGGGAACGGTTTTGCATACTTCCTCTGGGTTGGCCCGGGGTCCTCCAGGGACGGTCTTGCGTATTTCGCTCGGGGTTGGCCCGAGTTCGCTCGGGGTTGGCCCGAGGTCCTCCCAGAGACGGTTTTGTGTACTTTGCTCGGGTTGGCCCAGGGTCCTCCTAAGGACGGTTTTGCATACTTCGCCTAGGATTGGCCTGGGATCCTCCCAGGATGGTCTTACTACTTCGTCCGGGTTGGCCTGATGTCCTCTCAGGGACGGTCTTGCGTGCTTTCCAGGGATGGCCTTACGTACTTCGCCCATGGTTGGCTCCGAACGCCCTCGGGGCCAGTCTTGGGTACTCTGCCCGGGGTTGACCCTGGGCGCCTCCTAGGGTCGATCCCGTGTACTCCGCCCGAGTTTGCCCCCGGGCACCTCCTGGTGTCAGTTCCGCGTATTCTGCCTAAGGTTGACCTTAGACTTGGCTCGGGATAGACCTTCCAACGGCCGCCACCGCTCTGAGGTGGTTGTGGGCCCCAAATAGCGCGGAGATCCTCCCCCAACAGAGTCTGAAGTTTTGAGTTTGGAGTTTTGAGTGTTCAGGAGAAAGCTGTAGGCATGAAGCGGGCTTTGTTTGTATACGAAGTTAGCACTTGGATTTGAGATGCACCAACTGTATGCTTGGTTATTACTGTACATGCTACTTGCTAGATTGTTCAAAGGGTGTCTCATATGTGAAATCAATACTGTTTCGAGTGTGCTGATCAGTGCCTGGTTTTGGATTTGTTTGTGCCAGTGCCGCTCTTGGTGGAGCAAGGAAGTCCGGTGAAGGACCCACTGTACCAAGGGAACGGGCCTCTGGGGTCCAGGGAGGTCAGGATCCTTGATTGGAACAAAGATCTTGTGTAAGACTGAGGTGATTGGTGCTGATTGTTAGTTGTATCTGGAAATTTTCAGGCGATGGAGTCATGCCCGAGGAAGGAGGTGGAGAACTTCAAGGAGAAGATGGTTGAAGAAAATTTCTACTTAATTACAGAGGTATGTGGCCATGCTATTCTGTCGATCGTTATTTTGTTGCAAGGGAATGCTGCACTGTGCTTTGATTGCTTCTTTGCACTGAAAATTGAGACCTATGGATGGAAGCCAATTACATTTGAGCAGCCTCAAAAGGTTGTTCAAGAGCAATAATAGTGTGCCTTTGCCCTTTAGTGCAGATGTGGCTGTTACGTGTCACTTGGGCTGATATTGCTTAAAATTACTGTCAGTGTGCTCAGCATATATAGGGCCTATTTTTGCAGCTTCTCAAAACGGTTTTTGACTTTTGCTACAGTACCTAACTTTCAAACGTAGTATTTTTTTAAAACGGAGTCTACAAGTTAATTATAGTACACGTTAAAAGCTCAACATCTATATCATCCAAAATCGCAAGCGAATATCTCTCTCCGTAAGCTCTGCCGCAAATAGTTAAAATTCAAAAATTTCAGCCAAAAGCCGCAGCCAAAAAGATAAGATATTACCTCAAGTTGGGCCTTTTGGGAATCAGGATCAACTTTAATGGGATAATATTGATGAAAGGCATGAGCTTTACCCAACAAATTGCCTCCATTTTGCACACAGGACTCTCTGTCTGGAAGACCCACTAGTGGAGAGCTTGATAGTTGGTATTGTTTTTGTTTCTGAGATCCAGGCTCACATGCACTCATATGCACCTATATTATATAAATCTAGAGTCAACACACACTTGCTTTATTTTGCTTCTCATTTCCTAAACAGTAGAATTCAGTATAATTTTTTCCCAACAGTCAGGTGAACAGGGACGTGTACCTGTACTTCTACTGAGGCTTAATGACACTGCTTCTAGAAGAAAACCAGTTATCGTATTATTGCACAGCTCTTACAAATGCAAAGAATGGCTGCGTCCACTGCTTGAGGTAAAATAGCCTCTTATTTGAATTCTGCCACTATGCAGTGCACATCAATGTGTAACACACTAATTACTGTTTTAACTTGATGCTTACACATTGCAGGCGTATGCCTCCAGGGGTTACATTTCTGTTGCCATCGATTCTCGCTGTCATGGTGAAAGAGCCAGCAATAAAACTACTTACATAGATGTAATCTACTTGAGACCCTTTTTATGTGCTTCTGATTTCATGAAATGTTCGGCAAATGTAATATCCATGAATTTTATTTGACTTGATCATCACCACTTTCATGGTTTAAACTCAGGCACTGAAGTCAGCTTGGAGGAATGGGGATACAATGCCTTTTATTTTTGACACGGTACAGTATGTTATTGTCAATTGTTAGAATTAATTTTTTGTTCCTTGTTAAGTTCTGTAATTCAATTTATCCATTAAATAATATTTTTTGAAATAAACAAATGGTTCTGTACCAAAAAAATTCAAAATCAAATATATAGGATGTGACTTTAGTTGGGGTGGGCTAATACCAAGTGTGGTGGCCTGGTGGGCTTCCCTCTTGAGCTAAGTTCATGGGTTGAAAATCACTGATGTTGGTGTTAGCCCAGCTGAACTAGTACCATAACTCTACACACCAGCTGGATTGGCCCTTTAGTTGAATCCAGGATTTGCCCTTTTGGTCCGGTTCTCTCAATACGATCTCATATGTTGTTATGATCTGATATACCATACTTTGAAATGTATTAGGCTTTTGATTTTACTATAGATATTTTCTCAATGAGGGACATCTGCAGGTGTGGGACTTGATAAAGCTTGGAGATTATCTCAGTGCAAGGGAGGATGTTGATCCCTCTAGGATTGGGATTACTGGTGAATCACTTGGAGGTATTGTAGATCATGGTGGCATCATGATATTGAATTAACGTATGGGTTTCACTTTTACAAACTTTACCCTTTTAATTTGAAATGAATACAGGAATGCATGCATGGTTTGCTGCTTTTGCTGATACACGATATAGTGTTGCTGTTCCTATAATTGGTGTTCAGGTACACAGAGCAAATTTGTCGACATGGATGTACATAGTTTTGTGATTTGTTCTGCATAAAGTTATACTCTTTGTGATGACTATAGGGATTTCGATGGGCCATAGATAATAACATGTGGAAAGCTAGAATTGATAGCATTAAGCCTCTATTTGAAGGTGAGACACCATGCATCATCTCTTGTATCCTATTCAAAAGCTGGGTTTGTGCCATTGAAATAAATATATCACAACTGAAATATATTCTATCAATTCAGAGCATTTGCATGTAAATATTGATGTTGTTTTGTTCTTGTTTGTTTGTTATAGAAGCAAAAATTAATTTAGGGAAGGGCGAAATAGATATAGAGGTTGTAGAAAAGGTGACTATTCGATTTATTTGACCTTTATTTCTGATGACTCTTTTGTAATGATTCATGATTGTGTAATAACATATTTTTACCAGGTTTGGGACAAGATAGCACCTGGTCTGGCCGCACAGTTTGATGCGCCCTATTCAGTTCCTCTGATTGCACCACGGCCGCTCCTCCTCCTAAATGGTAAAACCAATTATATTTCTGATTGAATGCTTCTGTTCTGTTTAACATTTGTTGCATAATCCCCCTTATAGAACATTGTCTCACTTTTCTCTTTTTTGTGTCCAACGGGTGCCTGTTTATGTAAGGGTTGGGACCTTCAGTCTGCAATATGTATTTTGGTTTTGTGGTTGAGCCAGAACTGTTGTTATCTCTTGGTTCAAAAAAGTAATGTTAGTTCAGCATATTTTCTGCTGCTTGAGCTTCATTTACTATGCAGGTGCTGAAGACCTTCGATGCCCAATCCCTGGTATACAAGGACCTGCTTCCAGAGCTTCTAGGGCTTATGAAGAAGCTGGTTCTGCGGAGAAGTTCATGGTAACATCCAAAATAACTGTCTTTCCCCCTTCTTTTGAGATCACACACATGACCCGTATTAATTAGAACTTATGAAGATGAAATTTGGTCTCAAAGTAATATGAGCTTGGCTTAATACTTCCCAAACTTGTGCTCATCTTTGTCAGCATAAACATCTAAACATGCTAGTAAATGTTATAACTGGTAAATTATGAATCTGCTAGACAACAATATGCTTGCAGATTTGTAAAGTGGCATTTCAAACTTCAAAGTCTTTTCTCCTGAAAAAAATCAAATTGTTATTTCCTCTGAGTTAAAGCTATAGCTCAACATGGCCAGTGCTTAAGAGACAAACTTTCATACATCCCCAGAAGAAGAAAAGAGTATTACTACAATGTAAAATATTCAGATATTCCAAAAATTTTGTATTATAATTTTAATGGGTTCGGTACAATTTTAATACAAGCTTTTTCCTCAGGAAAGTTTAATCTGATTTACAAGAATATACTCTATCCAAATGTTGATAAATGTGAAATATTACAATGCTTTAAGTATCATTATGAGGTTAGAGGTTTAGAGTTATCTAACAAACCAAGAATCTAATTTTGGTAAAAGATACCAGTTATACAAATGGGTGACGGTTTGGAACAGGCAAATGTTAAAATAGGAATGAAGTTTTTTCCAGCCTATAGATGAGCTAAACATTATCAGTAGATCTACTATGTTATCAGTCTTCTTTTACATATACTGTGGCTATTTTTCATCAATGAAATCTTAATAATGGAGAGAGTTTGAGTGGAACAGTAGCACCGTTCTTATCCTGAAGTACAATTTTGTGCTAGAGCAAGAGTTGTAACAGACTTAATATGATCCCATACCAAACGTTGTCCAAGAGGGAAAAGATGATAAACTTAAAATTTTCGCCCAGAATAGGTATTAATTATGCATGCAAATTGTTTATTTGCTGTGTTACATGGAAGGATGTTGGTGCTTGTTTGCAAAAAATTCTGCCTTTTGGAATCTTCCTATATTATTTATCCAAGTCAGCATATTCTTTGAAATAACGTCTCATCTCAGCCGAGAACTGATTACTGCTGGTAACCAACAGAGAAGTAGTACTGACCGCCAGCTATGTCTGGTCCACTAGCTGTTTTAGGAACCCTGCTGGAGAACTGGACTAGTCGACTTCTGTATGTGTTTTTCATTTTGAAGACTGCCTTTTGTATGTGTTAAATGCTGAATCATGTGTGACTATGGTGTTTTGTCGCCCACATACTAGGAGGGGGTGTGGATCCAATTCTTTACTAACGTAGTAATCATTGTCTCCGATGAGGTACCTTAGCTTGATGCCCTCTCTCTTGCATAGTTGCATTGCATATTACCCTAATACCGTTGCAACTTTTACTTTATTCCAGTAATTGTTGTTTGACAAATATCTGATTGTGTTGACCTGAAAATAACGGCAAACTTAAACAGGCATAACTTTGATTTTGTCCTAACAAAACTAAAGGAGACTTTCTAGTTAATAACATTTTATCTCTACTCTTCAGTTCGTTGCAGAGCCAGGAATTGGCCACCAAATGACAGCAAACATGGTGAAGGAAGCGAGTGATTGGTTTGATCGCTTCCTGTAGCGAGTTCCGGATGAATATGTCAACCAAATGTCAGCTCACGATTTTACCATACTTCGTGAAGGGCATGCTCCCCAATAAATTCTCTCCTTTTGGATTGCATTCTGCTGAATACGACTGGAACTAACCCAATTTCATCATGACCTAATTCGTTCTTTGTATACCTTGATGATTGTCAGCCAGACAAAAAAGAAATAAAACTGTACGCGTTTCACTGTTTGAGAGGACAGAGGTTGAGAGGAAGAGCATCTCTCTTGACAAGGTTTTGAGGGAAGGAGACCCATGTCTATGTCCAACGGGTACAGAATTCTGTTGGTAGAATGAAACCGTGGCGACTGGAGATTTGGCATCCTGATCCATTGATAGGCTACACTCGTCGTCCCAATCAGTCGTCGAGATTCCAGAAGACATGTCAACCACAGCAATCAAGGCCAGATGGTCCACTAATCAGGTGACGTGGACCCGGTAGACGCTATAGTGAACTATATGACTGGTCATGTAGCTACGTGTGAACCGTGTGATACGTCAGAACCGTCATTTACACTTGCCAGCTTGACTCGTAAATCAACATAACATGCATTTCCAGGATTTTTTTTTCTATGCTTACAGTCTTAATGAAAAACCGTAAATCGATGGCTGAGATGAAGGCAGACAAAAAAGGTGACAATTTCCAGGATATCTGCGCCGTAAGTATGTTATTGTCTTGCGCCTTGATTGGAACAAGAGAATCCCATAGAAATTCTGGAGGAACTACACTGTTCTATCAAAATTCATGTAAAATTCCTAGTTTGAAAAAGGGTGGGAAATTAAAGTTGGCAAATGGGCAGATGTCGTGCTGGTAATAGATTTGCCCTTTGGAGTGTGAGCGTTATATTACCCTGAGAAACTGTGGCCCATATATAAACATAGCTCAATTTGGCTTCTAATTTCTGTTTTTTTCCACTATTCATTAATTTCGTTTTTTTGTTTTTTATTTTTTGGATTTTTTTGGCTTTTTTTTACGTATTCCTTTGCATTATCCGTAATTGGTTAACATATTTTTTTTATTTTTAAAATTTTTAAACTTAATTATGCTAAATAAATCAATTCAGCTACAGTTAAAAAAATAAGTTAGTCATAGTTAAAAAAATTATAAGCTAACATCATTCTGAAAACCTCCGTAGTTCTACCATCCCATATTCCAAACGTTTTCCCTCCACAAGCTATGAGCAAAACCAGCAAGAAGAAAAATTTTTGAACGGTTGATGAAGAAGTTGGCACGCCATGATCACTCGTTGTTCTTCTGCGCATGCGGTAGGCGACGCGTCGCTTCGAAGCTTGAACGTGTCCGGGCAACGGACGGCTCCATATATAGGCCTGTTGCTGGGTCGTTTTCCGGCTGCACATAATTATCTTTTTCGGAAGAGATTACTCGATCCTCTGCGCTGCCGCCCGTGCATGATTCGTCGCCAAGTTTGTCGTCGTCTCATCCCTCACTTCAGCTGCCCATGATACACCGATATTTTCGTATCATTTCAGCTGAGCACTCGTAGGACGATGATGCAATCAAGATTCTTCCAAAGTACAGTTACATGCTTTATTTTAGCTAAAAGAATTTTCCTTTTTTTTTCGATGAGTTAGTTAAACGAGATGGTCAGAGGACGTAGTTGTGTTAGGACATTGGGCTTTTGAAGATCGTAAGATAATATTAAAGCAAATTGTACTCTCACAATGTAATTTATTACTTGTTTTATTTTACACTAGGGTTACCAAAATACTTACACTAGGGTTACCAAATACTTTGACTTTACATTAGGTGGAGGAAATAAAGTTTCACTTATCACCGAAGCACTTTAAGCATGTACTCTGAGCTGAACATTGAGGCTCCGCTTCAAATAACTTCTACTTTTAGCTTTAAAATACGTTAGTTTTTTAACTTCATCTTTTTAGAGTTTTTAATTTTACTTTTTCATTTATTTCTTTATATTACCTGTGATATACAAATTTTTTCTATTTTTATTTTTAATATTTAATTACTTAGATAACAACTACTATATTATAATTTCAATTGTTATAGTATATTTTAAGCCACTACATAAGTCGAAAATCATTTGAAGCAATATCCCCCTTTCGAGCAACTGGCTTGCGTACTCGTGCCATTGAGCATGTCAGGGTGCCAATTGGTTCGAACCAAAGTGATTGGTTTGTGATAAGTGAAACTTTATTTCCTCCGTCGTGTAAAGTAAAAGTATTTTGTTAACTCTGGTACGAAGTGAATTAAGGTCTCGTTTAATTTGAATTTTTCTGATGATTTTTTGGCTGAATTGATGTTGTACTGTCTGTTAGCTTTTTTAATTAAAAAATAAAAAAATAAAAAACACTGTTATATCTATACGGACAATATAAAGAAAAAAATTATATTAAAAAACCAACAGATTTTAAACAGTTTTTAGTATCTGAAAACTTAAAGTCAAAAACTGTTTGCGCTCTAAGTGACAAACTATCTGACACAAAATATAAAGCTACCTAGTGCAAAGTGCGATTTCCTCTTAACATTAAAGTTTCACAGAGCTTAACGCCAGATATACTATACACTAGTACTACTATTATGTCTGACTCGTGCAGAGACGGTGGCGTCGCGGTCACACCCAAAAAAAAAAAAACGAGGGAGAGTGCGTACAAGGAATATGGCATCGGCAAAGGTACAAACGGTCATGCCCGACCGACACACACCGATGGCAAAACTTTACCAAAAGGAACCCAACCAGGTAGCGCGTGATCTACAAAATGAATGTAAAAAGTTGAAGCGTCTCGTTATAATAGTATATTTTTTTTGGCTACGGTTTTTAGTTTTTGACTAAAATTTTTAAATTTTAGTTATTTACAGTAAAGATTACGAAGAGAGATATTCGCTTGTGATTTTAGATGGTATAGATGTTAGGTTTTTAACATGTACTATAATTAACTTGTAGACTCCATCTTAAAAAAATATTTTGTTTAAAAGTTAAATATTTTAATAAAAATTAAAAATCGTTTTAAAAAATTAAAAAGAACAAGATCTATAATTCCATATGTCTCATCTGCTTAATTCTGTAGCTAACAACGCAGCTGCTCAGTGTACGAAAGAAAACACCAGTCATCTCGGTAGAGTTACGAGGTATACAATGGAAATAGGTTCCTTGCAAAGTGAGGTATAGTAGCAAAAGAGAGGGAGATTAATAGCCGAGCAGAAGGGTAGCTGTTACTCCATAGCTTGAGAATTCTTGCAAACAACCACTATTTATTTCTTGGGCTCATGCAAGTAACGTGAAAGGGAATAAGCCCTATCTCCTTTTCGTGCAGCTTGTCCAACATGCCAACGTCACAAAAAACCAAACGGTGGCAATCTCTGTCAACTCAAATCTTTATCGCGTTAAATCACCAGGACCGTCTGATTTTATGAAGGAAAACATATAAATGATTTGAAGAAACTAGATCAGTTGTTATAAGTTAGTGGCGATATTTTATAATTAATGGTAGTTATATTGTGGGACTAATATTTTTTATAAATTGGATGAATAGATCATGCCCTATGATGATAAAGATTTTAGATAACATATCAAGGTTCGGAATAATCATGAGTTGATTATCAAGTCAAGGGACGACTTATAATGCGTCGATCATTCTTAACTTAGATTTTAAGCCTCATTCTAAATAACTTCTGACTTTTGGCTTTTAGAAACCAACTTTTGAACAGAGTGGCTTCTTGTAGGAATCACTGTAGGAACCATTTTGAACAAAGTGGCTTCTCAACGCGAGTGTCTCTCGCTCCCTCACTTTCTCTCGTAATCAACCAAAAGACACAATATTTTTGAATAGGGCCTTAAGGCTGTCCATGAATAGTATATCTCCTTCTTTCTTAAACAAAAAAGTTAAATAGATCTAGGGGCGAAGCCTTTCCCCTTGCTTGGGGTGCTGGAGAACCGGAACAACTCGTCATAACTATAGTACCCTGCTACTAATGCATATTTAAGGACATTTGGGCAACACTATCCAATAGTGAGTTCTATCTTTACTATATTTTGTAATTTTTCTAGCTATATATGAATTTGGATTACATAAGACCATTTAAGATATGCTTGATAAGTTTGTCCTATATTAGATTTAGATTTAAGAGATAATTAATCATTTGCCCTAAAATTTATAGGTCATTGGTAAAATATGCTCGAACACATTGACACATATAACATGCTCCAAATTTTGTGAGCCAATTGACAATTTGCCCTTTTTCCATCTTTATTCCTTTTACTATTTAACCTCATGCAAATGACCAAAATGCCCTAGCCGCGCGTAGAAAACAAAGGAAAGATAACTTCCCCGAGCTCGGTCGGTCCTATTCTCCACTTCCCCTGATCGATCCCCTCCCCTACCACCACCGCCACCACCAACTGGTCGCCCCTGCCTCCCTCCTGTCACACGATTCCCGAGGCAGTAAGACCCCCAAGCAGATTCCCTCTCTTCCTCAGCTCACGTGCGGCAAGGAGGAGGCAGTGGGCAACGAGGCCCTATTCTCTTCTCCGACGATGATGGAGGGTGCAAGGCGCTCTCCAATAGCTTGGGTCCCCCCTTTTGTTTTCCGATGACGTATGCGATGTCTTTGTGCAGGGGCCTTACAGTGGATCCCTTCGATCCGATGATGGTAGCGGCCCCTACCGCCCTTGTTCCTCCCCTCCCTCCATTTATTCTCCGATGTCGCTGGTGGTGGCTGTGGTGGTGACCAGTAGTACTACAACAACAGCAGCAAGAAGTAGTGATCTTGAATTCTTATGGCCACAAAAGGTTCTTGATAGGCTCATAGTAGCGGCCTCGCCTTCAGCAGCCGGCGGCGTGCTCCCCCTGACCTTCTTCGACTGCTCCGATGACTTCGGTAGTGTGGATAGGGACATCATCGAGTTCACCGTCGCTGAGAGCTCTGACGACTTCGAGAAGCTCTCCATCGGTCGGCCATGAGATGTTGGCTGATTATACTCATTGGTGCCACAGCTCCCAAGAACGGAGGATGGAAGCTTCTCTCTTGCAGCAGTGTATGTGACGGTGTTTGTTGGCCCGGAGCTCATTATCGATGTGTCCATCCACCATGTGGCCTGTGACGATTCCAACTACATGTATTTTGTGAAGACCTAGGCTGGCCATTGCCAAGTGGCTGCGGCAAGGACATCGCTGCGGTTGCATCACCACCGTTCTTGGACCGTGCTGTGGTCACCAATCCCGATGGCCTTGCTGCGAGGATGCTCAATGAAAGACAACAACTAGCGACAGGAAGAAAGAAGGGATGAGGGAATGAGAGGAAAGAGCCAAGGGTGTTTTAGTCATTTATGAATAAATCGATTCATAGATTGATTTAAAATACAAAAAGGGCAAAAAGGTCAATTGGCTTATAACATTTAGGGCATTTTATATGTATCAATATGTTCAAGCATATTTTACCAACAACCTGTAAACTTTCGGACAAATAATTGATTATCCCTAGATTTAACCTTTTAAGCGTCCTCTCTATTTTCATTGTCTTTGCCACTGAAAAGATTCCGAAAACATGCAAATTAAAGACTCGCCCGATCCAGGCAGGCACAAAAAGTCTGGAGTGGTACTGTGGTACAACAGCGGTTGAGTGCAAGTGAAGGTGGCTAAAATGCTAAATGCACGGAGTATAAACGAATACGAACACACACATTCTACTCCCCGTCGCTGCCGACACTCCAGTAAACCATTCCTCCCCATCGCAGTGCAACACTGAAATACTAACAACTAATCTCGTCCCCTGCTCCCTCCCTAAACACCAAACACCACTCCCTAACACATCGCTCGCCACGCGTCCGCTTGCAAATGGTACCGCACGGTAGGCCCGCTCTGGAGCCGGCGCAGAGTATCCCGTGCAGGTTGCGGCTGGGCTTTCCAGTGAGTTACTGCTCGCTCTCTTTTTAGTGCTCGGAGAGGTGCTGCTCCCTGTGCTCCAGTGCTCGGCTCCCCTGCGCCACCGCCATTCGCGCTGCTGCTTCGCGGGGCTAGCTTCCTCTCGCCACAGGTGCGTGCGGCTCCGCTAGATCGCCGCGAGGTTTCGATCTTTGGGAGGGTTGGCGTAATTGATGAATCCAAAACCCCTGCAAAAACCGCGTCTTTTTGCGGGTTGGTTTGGTTGTTCTGCTTCTGATCGTGTGCGTGGCTTCTTGGTTTTGGTTTGAGTAGGATTTGGAGTGGAGTTGCGGGGAGGAGAGGAAGGGAAGTGCGATATGATGCACGCCAAGTCGGAGTCGGACGTGACGAGCCTGGCGCCGTCGTCGCCGCCGCGGTCGCCGAAGCGGCCCAACTACTACGTGCAGAGCCCGTCGCGGGAGTCGCACGACGGCGGGTACAAGTCCTCGTCGATGCAGGCCACGCCGGTGTACAACAGCCCCAACGAGTCGCCGTCGCACCCCTCCTACGGCCGCCACTCGCGCTCCTCCTCCGTCAGCCGTTTCTCCGGCAACCTCCGCGACGGTGGCCGCAAGGGCGGCGCGGGCGGCGGCGGGGCCGGCGAGCACAAGGCGCTCAACGACAAGGGCTGGCCCGAGTGCAACGTCATCGAGGAAGAGGGGCCCTACGAGGACCTCGCCGGCGACAGCAGCCTCTCCCGGCGGTGCCAGATCATACTGGGCTTCATCAGCTTCGTCCTCCTCTTCACCGTCTTCTGCCTCATCATCTGGGGGGCCGCGCGCCCGTACGAGCCCGATGTCATCGTCAAGGTATATATATATCAATCATGGAGCTTAATTTACTTCTTCAACAGAAAGTGTTCTTCTTTGGTCTCATATCCAACGCGTACTGTGAATCGAAATGTTAATTACTTAATTTATGTCTCGCAGTTGCAGTGGTAGGCGAGAGCGAGAAGGGTTAAGCTATTGAATTGATTAATTGGTGGTTTAGTTAGACAATGATGTGGTCGAAATGAGGCATAAGCGAAGAATGTAGTTTGCAATTTAGGAGTTGCAAGTTGGACAGCTTTGCTTTTGTTGCTTCGAGGTGATTATATGCTGTTCTTAGTAGTACAAGGGTAAAATTGGGCGTAAATTTTGGTGGCAGAGAAGCTTTTGGTTACAATAGGTTGGTTGAAGTTACAACAGCTCCAATTGATGCTTGTTTTGATTGAATCATAAATTCCTAGCTACTTTAAAATTTGCGCATATTCTTGGTGGTTCCTTGCGTTGAACAAGAAACTAATAAATAATTGTTTTTGTGCCATTAGAAATGTAAGTCTGATTTAAGCAAAGGACTGCAAAGTGAAGAATAATCAAAGCAGCAGAAGCAGCTTCATTTCATTGAATGTTAGTAATAAATAAATAAATATAAAGCGAAACAAAAAACAATGACTACAGGGCAAAAGGATTTCTTTTTGTTCTGCTTCTGATAGAGATGCTGTGAGCTTCCACTGCATTCAGCATGTCAGGCTGCCTGAGTTACATTTCCTAACCGTTGCCCACTCTGTCTATAAAAAAGAGATTGATATAACAATTAATATGCATTTATAATCTGCACTAGTTTGCCATAGTAAACTTCATACAAACACTCTTTACAACCCTCACAGGTTTCCCCAGATCTGAATCTGCCAGTTCTATTGAATTTGTTCTAACTAGGAATTTCTTTTACCTTGTTTTGAACAGAGCTTGGCAATGGATGACTTCTATGCTGGTGAGGGCACAGACCATAGTGGGGTTCCAACCAAATTGGTCACACTGAACTGCTCTCTGAATATAGCTGTATACAACCCAGCTACAATGTTTGGAATTCATGTCACTTCGGGCCCTATTCGTCTGCTCTATTCAGAGATCTCAATCGGGGTTGGACAGGTATGTCTATCAACAGTCCTTGTCTTTTTGTAACAACTTATCAGTGTTGTTCATGCCTCTTTATGGCAACTTATTAGTGTCATCCATGTATTGTCTGATAATACTACTCTCTCCAGTTACAAATATATATTGTTTTGGACATAAGTATAATCAAACTTTCAAAATTTTGACTATCGGTATCTTTTTAATACATGAAAATCACATATGTAAATTTGTCTCGAAAAGTACTTCATAATATTATAATTTTATTGGGTTTTATAAATATATTACAATAGAAATTAATGGTTAATGTTGTGTTTTAGAGACCGTGTCGATATCCAAAACCTAGTACTTCACTTGTTACCAAGAATGTTGACTGCATGAGGTAACTGAATGTCCTCTTTTCCACTTTTAAGACAACTTATTCTTACTTTTCACCACTAAGTGAAGACTGAATTAGCGGAACTTTTTTTTCCAGAGACCGACTCTTTTTGTCCATTTCTTCTCTAAGCATCGTATCAAAGTTTTTACAAGTTTCAATCGCAAAAGAAAAAGTTCGTTCAAGTTTCAGCTAGGCAAACAGAACAATTTTGAGTCAAGTAGACAAAATGCATGTGATAATTAAAGGGAAAAGAAGGGGGTAAAATTCAGCATATAAGACGACAAAATAGTAGGAAAGCTGCAAATGTTGGGGGAATAAGACGACGAAAAATGGTCCAGCGAATCTGCATTTGTTGTTTACCTGAATCCATGCTCTCGTTTCATCTGTGAGCATGCATATTTGTCTTCAATGGTGGACTCAGAATTCCCGGTAAGTTCCAGAACAACCCACGGAGTTGACATCTCCTGCAATCACAGGTCCGCCGGTACTACCAACCGAGGAAGAGCCACCGTGTTGTGACGGCGGTAATCCACGGCGAGAAGGTCCCCCTCTACGGCGCGGGAGGCAGCTTATCCCTATCGAGCACGGGCGGCTCGGTGCCACTGACGCTGGACTTCGACCTGATCTCGCGGGGCTACGTCATCGGCAAGCTCGTGAGGGTGACGCACAAGGTGCACGTAACGTGCCCCGTCGTCGTCGACGCGAAGAAGACGAAGCCGATCAGGTTCTCCAAGAAGGCCTGCGCCGTGTACAAGGTCTGAAAGGACCAGTGGCTGCTCGCCTGTTGTGATCAACGACAGCGGGCCAATTCTGTCCTTGCAAATTTCTGTATTTACTGTGCTGGTGAAGAACAATAATCTCGACATATATATCCTCATGTACGTACGGTAGTGTTTCTTGTTTTTTTTTTGGAAAAATGCTGTACCTAAGGTCCTGTTCTAAAGAGATTCTATCATTTTACTTTTAGATGCCGGTTTTTGAATGAAGTAGTTTTTTAAGATGAATTCTATAAATTGTTTTTAAAAATTACTATAGGAGCAGTTTTTTAAGCTGGTTTTTATAAATTTCTCAACGTGAGTATCTTTTAATTTTTTTCGTAATTAGTCAAATGTTAAAATAGTTTTGAACAGGGACAAACGTGATATGAGAGATGGTAATAAGATAAGATCGTCCTGTTTGCCATTTCACATCTGGAATTACGGCATTTTGTCAAGAGACAGATCAGCAGCACTCAATCTGGCTTTTCCGGGAAGAAATAGGATCCAACCAGGGCTCCAAATCCCAGACCGGTTATAAATAATGCTCTACCGGATTCCGCCGGGAAACTGATGCAGCGGGTACCGGTCTCCCAGCTCCCAGCAGTCAAGGGATTTTTACCGGAAGCAGTAATTAGAAGATTCCTGGATGTCGGGTTACAAATGAAGCAGATAATTTTTGTTTGATCGATTTTTACCGGAAGTAGTAATTAGAAGATTCCTGGATGTCGGGTTACAAATGAAGCAGATAATTTTTATTTGATCGATTGACTGAAGGCTCACAGAACAAATACGAAAAGATAAATGGCTATCTGGCACTATTTGTCCTACTCCAAGGAAAAAATATGGAATATGATATAAGATAAATGATATCTATATATATCAAGTGATGTAAGGAAGTCTATTATGACTTTACTTAGGAATAAGATAATATACAGATGAATTATCATATCTAAACTAACAGAGAATATTGAATGCTCTTCGACATCTCATAATTAGTCTCTTCGTATTCGTTTTGATTGCACCCTATTGTTCAATATCCTGTGTAGGAGTATAAAAGAAGTGAATAGTTTCTGTTCGACCGACCATCCAAAGACTTATAAAACGAATACAGAATAAAGAAACAGATATATGGTATTATCTATATCTAATTCTGAGAAAGGTACAGAATACGATATAGAATATCCGTATCCGCTATGAATACACCCCTACCGGATCCAACACCCTTTGACTTGCTACTATCTGAACCAGCCGCCGTGTAGAGCAGAGAAGTGCTGAGCTCGAAGCTCCAATCACATGCAAATGCAGCTCCTAAGCTTTGCTTAAATCCTAATTACGCGGTCGCGATCCCAAGTTCCCAGCCCCATGTGCGTCTCGCGACGCGACCGACACGTCTCCTTGACGCTAGCCAGGCCGAGCCGCTGTCCCGCTGACAGGTGGTCCCACCGTTCACGTGGCCCCACGCACCAATCTCCCCTCCCCGTGATCGCGGCGCAGCGTTGTTCACCTTACTGTTTGGCACACTCCAGCTCGCCATTTGCATCCTTGCGAATTTTTCGATCTCTTCTCCTCGCGGCGTCGCGCGCTCCTCCTCTTCTAGATCTCGACGGCATTTTGTGGAACACGATGAGGGCGCGGCTTCTCGTGGTGGCTCTGCTCGTCACGCTCGCGGTGTCGGCGGCGGCGGCGCGGCTCGACCTGGACGACGACGGCGACGACTCGGACGTGCTGGAGGAGCTGCTGGAAATCGACGAGGAGGCGGAGCGCGGGAAGCTGGAGGCGGCGAAGCGCGACGGCGGAGGGGGCGCGGAGGCGGTGCGGCTTGCGCAGTCGATGGTGCTGGTGCTCGACAACGAGAACGCGCGGCGCGCCGTGGGGGAGCACGAGGAGCTGCTGCTCCTGGGCTACGCGCCCTGGTGCGAGCGCAGCGCGCAGCTCATGCCGCGCTTCGCCGAGGCCGCCGCGGCGCTGCGCGCGATGGGGAGCGCCGTCGCGTTCGCCAAGCTCGACGGAGAGCGGTACCCCAAGGCCGCCGCCGCCGTCGGGGTCAAGGGGTTCCCCACCGTCCTCCTCTTCGTCAACGGCACCGAGCACGCGTACACTGGTCTCCACACCAAGTGAGGACACTGGCTACCCCCATTGGTTTTCATCCTAGGAGTTGCCTTTCTGTGCTCGACGAATTGACTAATAGAATTATGTCTCTCTTGTTGATAGGGACGCGATAGTTACTTGGGTAAGAAAGAAGACTGGCGCGCCTGTCATTAGGATTCAGTCCAGGGATTCGGCTGAGGAATTTCTGAAAAAGGACCAGACTTTTGCTATTGGTTTTTTCAAGAATTACGAGGTACGTGAAATGCTAGATGCGATTGTATAATTTACTGGTTCTGCTTTGCTCTAATGATGAAAAAACCTTGAGTGACAAATTTCATAGATTTGTTTAATTTAATTCTAATTTTGTTTATCCATATCCATTTTTTGGCAGGGAGCAGAATACGATGAATTTGTGAAGGCAGCAACCACTGAAAACGAAGTACAGTTTGTAGAAACCAGTGATAGGAATGTGGCCAAAATTCTTTTTCCAGGTATTGCATCTGAAGATCAATTCCTGGGCCTTGTTAAAAGTGAACCAGAGAAATTTGAGAAGCTTGGTAAGTATCCTTTACGTATTTTTGGATGTTTCTTTTTTTTTTCATGTAGATCTTGCGAATCATGAATTGGTGAGTAATGTTTTCAAGATCGCATAACAATGCCTTGTTACCACAGCTCCAAAAATAAGGACTTGTGCTTTTCACATCTTTTGGGGGCACTGAAGCACTTCTGGATATAATCATGTTCTTTGAGAGATAAAACTTACTAAAGAAAACTCTCATTAAATTCCGAAAGATAATACCGGTTAAGTTTCAATTCTTTAAGTGGCAATGGCATGTATTTATCCATTGGGTGTACAATTAGTTTAAAAAAACCATTTGGGTATACAATGTTGTAAGTCTAACAATAAGAAAATTTAGTTGTTCATCCAGTAACTCGGCATTTTGCAGATGGACCGTTTGAAGAAAAGGCTATAATACAGTTTGTCGAGCTTAACAAGTTCCCACTAATTACTGCATTTACTGAGCTCAACTCTGCTAAAGTTTATACAAGCCCTATTAAGCTGCAGGTTGGCACACACTGCTTTTTCTCATTGTAATTCTAAATATGAACAAGTGGGATTCTCCCAATTTACGCCATATACTTCCCTGAATGAAATATTGAGGATCAAAGGGTGGCTTTTTTTTTGGTGTGGAAAACAGCTGTTTATTTTTCTTTCAACTGCAATAAGCCTTTTAAGTTTTAACTGTATAGTGAATTATAGAAAATTACTGATGGATTTGTGATCCTTGTTATATGGATAGTTTTATTTACTGTCTTGCAATTTTTTCTAGGTCTTCACCTTTGCAGAGGCTTATGATTTCGAAGATCTTGAATCTATGCTTCAAGAGGTTGCCAGAGGATTCAAGACAAAGGTGTGCACTTCCTAAATATAAAAGCTTTATTTTGCATCCTGGCTATTATCACATTCACATCACCTAAATGGCTGAAGCTCTTTTCTCCCTGGTGTTGCAGGTAATGTTTATATATGTGGACATTGCTGAAGAAAACCTTGCAAAACCATTCCTGACTCTCTACGGCCTTGAACCGGAAAAACCTACTGTAAGTTCATTGTATCCTGAATCTCGTTTTGGCATCAAGCTTCCATCTTTTATATCTTTTTCCCCAGTCGATGCAGGCGTGCACATGTGTTATTGCATTTTGAATGGGATATGAGATTTGATGGATGGATGAAGTTGGGAGGAAGTGAAATTATTGACCTACTTAGATTGTTGTGTCCTTGACAATGACAAGCATTGTGCTAATTGGTCTATAGACATGAGTCAGCCATCATTACAATATTTCTTTTCTGTATTATTTGACATGATAGAGTTGTTGCTAAAAGTAGAAAGTTGAACAGGTTACAGCATTTGATACCAGTAAAGGTTCCAAATATCTGATGGAGGCTGATATTAACGCGAAGAACATCCAGGTACTGGACTACTGGGTTATTTATTTATATTTTATGTTACGCTACTTGAGGCGAATTACTCAATTGTATCATGCACTGGACAACAGGAATTCTGCTTAGGCCTTTTGGATGGTACACTCTTTCCATACTTCCGATCAGAACCAGTGCCGCAACAAGTAAGCTTTAAATTTGGGTCAAGTTTGAATTTTTTAAGTGTAATGTATCAGTATTTGAATTCCCTATTCCCTAAGCAGTCTATTAGAATAATTAGATATTCCATATATACGCTTACCATATATGTGTCTTCCATGTATATGCTTTCCATATATACGCCTTCCATGTATATGCTTTCCTTGTATGTCTACTTCAGGCCAATATGTATACAAACCACCCCAGAGTAGAGAGATTAGGGGCAAACACCACACAGCTAAAGGGCTGGGGTGGCTTATATATGGAAAGCATAAACATAGAAGGCGCATACATGGTAAGCGTATATATGGAATATCTAATTATTCTAATACAGTGTAACTTAGAAATAACCAAATGTTGAGGCTGCAGCCTCTTATGCATCACATACTATTTCTGACATGTATATAGTTCACCTTTGCTCTGTAACAATCTCCATTAACAATTAAGGAAAATTACCTCACACCGGAAAGATGTGTAAGTTGAAAAATTAACATCCAATATTGACAAGTGTGGCTTGGGGCCACTTTTCAGTGATACATGACGTAAAATTTGCATGATCTTTGTATTGTTACTGATCAATTTGTTTTAAATTGTTTTGCAGTTTGCATAGTAGTCAAAGAAGAAATGCTCTAAATAGTCCATATTAAAATAGATTACTGGATGAATGTCAGGATCACTGCCTGGTGACTCCATCCAAATATGTAGTTACTGTTTGCCGTACAGAAAGAAAGGTTCTTTCTTGTTGAAATTGTGTAATCAGTGTGTTTGACCGAACGTTTTGCAGAAGGGACTTGTTGAAAAGGTTGTTGGGCGTACATTCGATTCTTCTGTCCTGGAAAGTCCTGAAAATGTCTTCCTTGAGGTATTTGATTTTTCTTAATTTGCTGATATCTTTTATGCTCCAATTCTCATCCTTTCTTATTTTCAATTTTTTTTGTGCATTCCAAGATCTTACACTCCTTTTTTTACCTTGAAAAAACAAAGGTTTATGCACCTTGGTGTATTGACTGTGAAGTGATAAGTAAAAATATTGAGAAGTTGGCCAAGCATTTCAGTGGTTTGGACAATCTTAAATTTGCACGCATAGATGCTTCTGTGAATGAGCATCCCAAATTGCAGGTAAGCCAATCTTTACATTACCATATAATAGTGGTATTGAATAATGTATACATTTTTTGGCACGTTCATGCTTTATCCATTGGAGTGCAGTTTTCTTTAACAAGTATTGAAATTATGTGTTTAAGTTACTTATCAAAGATAATCTATATACTTTTGAGATTCTTTCTAATACTTGAAATGTGATGACTCTTAAGGTTCTACTTTATAATTCTATGACCACTGGAATTTGTTTACATGAATATTGCCAATTTGACATACATGGTGGTGTTACATTCACTTATTGTTCACTGGAAATGTTCCTACGCATGGACTTGCAAATATAGCTTAGAAAATGCAAATCACATGAGTACCCATGTGCTGAAGATGAGATTCTGGTGGACTTACCACCACTTCTGATTGCCCATGTTAACTACGATTGGGAAGAATAGCTTAAATACTGTAGGAGAGATTACTGACTAGGATGTTCATTAAAGTTAAATACTGTGAGAAGAGATGTAAACTTTTTGAGTTACTTTGCTTTGACTACTGGAAGCTTAGTTTTTCGCCTTGCTGCATCCCTGAATGAATTGATATATCTAATCAATCCACAGTGATATATCAAGGTATAACTTCCCCTTTACTGTCCACGCTTCCATTCAGGTAAACGATTACCCAACACTCTTGCTTTATCTTGCTGAAGACAGAAGCAATCCGGTATGTATACTGAAACAAATGCATGCTGAAGTTATTCTTCGCCACATGTTGGTGATTTATTGATGCACTGTTCTATATTCAAATGCAGATCAAGGTTTCAAAGAAATTGAGCCTAAAGGACAAGATGAAATTCATCGAGGAGAAGCTGCAAATTGCAGGCGTCGAAACAGTACCTGCTGCTGACAATGTCAAGGATGAGCTGTAGTAGTTGCCCCCACAGCTTTTGAGCACGCTGGGGTCCCGTGAAGGCAGCATGTTTTCATTTTGATAGAATGTGATAATAGAACATGCTTGGCTTGGGGTTGTAACTTACCTTACGGTGACAGACAAGGGAATAGAATAGGAAATGATCAAATGGACATCGAAATCAAATTTCTAGGTATTCATGCATGCATCTTCCAGGTTTACTTCCCATCGCAGGATTGGCAATTTTTCTTTTTGAAAATGATGCACTCGAACTGACCTGTCATATCGATAGCGCAAATATTGCGTGCATTCAACTGAATAACAGGAGTACAATATATAGAGCTCTACCGGGGAGAAGATCCGGGAGATCAGGCGCATAAGGGAAGGCTACCTAAATATGGAAGGGGATCACCTAAACAGGGAAAGAGATAAACTCTAACAGGGAAAGAGAAACTCTAACACCCCCCGCAATCGGAACGTTCACAGGACAGACGTTAAGACTGGAGCGAAACTCACAAAAAACAGAAGTGGGAAGACCCTTGGTGAAGATGTCAGCAAACTGTGATGTCGTCGGGACATGGAGAACACGAACATCTCCAATAGCAACACGTTCGCGGACGAAGTGGAGATCGATCTCGACATGCTTCGTGCGCTGATGCTGAACAGGGTTGGTTGATAAGTAGACAGCACTGACATTATCACAATAGACCAAGGTGCTCTTCGTCGTGGATGTGGAGTTCTGTAATAACCGCCGGCCGCTGCAAGCCTCGGCCACACCATTTGCGCATCGCCGGCATCACCTCAGATCGAGCGGACACCGTGTGTTCGCCGCTGAGGACCAGGAAACCAGGTTGTCACCAAGGAACACAGCGTAGCCTGAAGTGGACTTGCGTGTGTCCGGACAACCAGCCCAATCAGCATCAGTGTAGACAAGCAGAGCAGAGGTCGTCGACGGTCGCAGAAGAAGGCCATGACCAATTGTACCTTGCGACATGCAGCGCAGATGCATTTAATCGCAGAGAGATGAATGTCACGAGGATCATGCATGTGGATACACACCGCCGAACAAAGATAAGAGATATCGGGCCGAGTGAAGGTGAGGTGCGCAAGGCACCAACCAAATCTGCAGATGCGAGCGGGTCGCGACAGTGCACCAACTGTGGAGGAGACCTTGGCATGGGTGTCGACAAGGGTGCTGCACGGCTTGCAGTTAGTCAGGTCAGCTCGCTCAAGCACATCCAGAGTGTACTGCCGTTGTGAAAGAAAGAGGCCCTCGAATCGTCTTTGAATGCCCACACCTGTGAAGTGATGGAGGACACCGAGATCCTTCATGGAGAATTCCTTCTGAAGTGCAGTGATGATGCGACGAAGGAGATCCTGGCTGGAGGCAGTGAGGACAATGTCATCCACATATAGCAGTAAGTATGCCCTGTCGGTCCCGTGGCTATAGATGAACAGGGAGGTGTCAGACTTGGCCTCAGTGAATCCCAAAGTGAGCAAGTGTGTAGCAAAGCGACTGTACCAGGCGCGAGGTGCCTGCTTCAGACCATACAGGGACTTATTGAGACGACAAACAGCGTGTGGCTGAGTAGGATCAACAAAACTCGTGGGTCGTGGAGCGATGAGACCGTCTCGATGAGAGTGCCATGCAAGAAGGCATTCTTGACGCTGCCGGTGAACCGCCGGTGTTGAGAGAGTGCCGAGGGATCAAGATGCGACGATCGCGAGCTTGACCACCGGATTGAAAGTCTCGTCATAATCCACGCCGGGGCGTTGGGTGAAGCCACGAAGGACCCAACGGGCCTTATATCTGTCGAGGGAACCATCGGCATGGAACTTGTGGCGGAAAATCCACTTGCCAGTGACGATGTTGGCGCCGGAAGGACACGGGACGAGATCCCACGTGTTGTTGGAGAGCAAGGCGCCGTACTCCTCTTCCATCGCGTGTCGCCAGTGTGGATTGGCGAGGGCGCTGCGATAGGTCTTCGGAATGGGCGATAGGGCCGTGGCACTGAACGCGACTGGCAAACGAAAGCCAGACTTGCCACGGGTGGCCATCCCATGTTGGTTAACCACCGGGGCAATGGGGATAGCACCAGGTGGAAGCTGAGCAGGTGCAGGAGCCACGGGCGGTGAAGAAGAGTGTGCCATCGGGACGGGTGCAGCAGTGATAGTAGGGACAGGCGCGACGGCGGTGCAGACACCGCAGGGGCGCAGCAGCGCCGCGCCGTCGGGCCGCGCGGCGGCGAGAATCGCCGGGCCGCGCGTGGCACGACGGGGGAAGCCGAGGCCGCGCGTGGCGCGGGTGATGTCGAGGCTGCCGGGGCCGCGCGTGGCGCGGCGGTTGAAGGCGACTCCGTGGCCGCACGTGGCGCGGGTGCGGTGGGCAGGGGCGGTACCAGACGCGGCAGGCTCGGGGCGTCAGCGGCCGTAGCGGGTGCGACATTGGTCGCAGCAACCGCGGTGGGCGAGGCGCCAGGCGAGGTGAGGCGAGGACTCAGAGGGGAGGTACCGATCGGAAGACCGACACCTCAAACTCGGATAAAAGTCAAGGTCGATGGACGATGTGCGAGAGTTAGCGAGGAAAGCTTGTCTCATCAAAAATCACATGGCGGAAGTGATGATTCGTTGGACTAAAGGTCCAAGCAACGGTAACCCTTGTGGTTACCGGAGTAGCCAAGAAAGACGCAAAGACTCGACCGGGAGCAAGCTTGTGGCGCGGTGGCGGACATGTTGGGGTAACATGCGCAATTAACACGCCAAGGTGGTCGAGGAGGGATGGGAACCAAACAGGCAAAGTGGGGTGCCGAAAGCCGGTGTTTTGGTGGGTAGGCGATTAAGGAGGTATGTGGCGGTGTGAAGGCCTTCACCCAATATGACGGGCAAGGGAGGCTGAAGAGCATGGAACGTATGATGTTATTAATGGAACGAATCATACGCCCGGCTTTACCGTTTTGAGAGGACGTGTAGGGGCACGACATCCGGAGTAGGATGCCATTGGTGAGAAATAAGGTGCGAGTTGAGGAGTTATCAAACTCGCGGCCGTTGTCACACTGAACGCTCCGAATGGTGCAACCGAACTGCGTCTTCACATAAGAGAAAAAATTAGCTAAGGCGGAAAACGTCTCGGATTTGAGCCGAAGCGGGAACGTCCAAAGGAAGTGCGAGCAGTCATCAAGAATAACAAGATAATATTTGTAACCGGACACACTGGTAACAGGGGAGGTCCACAGATCACAATGAATCAAATCAAAATTCTTAAGAGCTCGCGAGGAGGAGGTTCCAAAAGGTAATCTGATGTGACACCCAACTTGGCATGCATGACAAAGAGAATCACTAGTAATTTTATTCCAACGGATGGTGGAGGTACTAGCGAGTTTGGACAGAGCCTCATGCCCAGGATGCCCAAGACGACGAT
Organism: Melocanna baccifera; assembly: GCA_036346265.1. Taxonomy (NCBI): domain Eukaryota; kingdom Viridiplantae; phylum Streptophyta; class Magnoliopsida; order Poales; family Poaceae; genus Melocanna; species Melocanna baccifera. The sequence goes on along the minus strand of CM070692.1, from coordinate 25,894,071 downwards.
GCCAAGTGGTGAAAGGGGGTGCTGCAACAAGGGCGCATGACTCTGTGGAAGGCACTGGGGCGGTGAGAGTGTAGAGGGGCCCGGAACTATTGCACCTGGCGATCACGCTCCGGGAATTGAGATCCTTTACAGAGAGGCCAAATGGGTCAAATTCGACAGAAAAATTATTATCAATAGTGAACTGACGAACAGAGATGAGGTTTTTAATGATATTAGGGGCAACAAGGATATTATTGAGATAAAAGGGACCCGGTAAGACAGAGTGGCCAGATGCTGTAACAGGTAAAGTAGATCCATTGCCAACGACAATGGAGCAGAGCGTGGTGGGCGAAACAAGGAGATGTTACGGTGTCGAGTCATATGACCGAGGCGCCGAGTCCATGACCCAATCGGTGGTATCGGAGGATTGAGGGTCATGGTGCTGAGTTGCCGGGCGAGGGCTCGCGATCCCAAGAGCCGACCACGGTGTCCGTGGTGAGGCCTGTTAGCCGGGCAAGAATCGAGGTGGGTCGCGGTGGTGGCCCGAGTCGCCGCTGGCTCGCCCGAACGGCGCGGCAGGAGCGCCTGGGGCGAGCCGGGTGAAGTGTGTCGGTGGAGACGCCAGAGGATCGGGCAGCCAGCAGGGGCTCTTTGGGCGCGACGTGGGCGCGGCGCCGCGCGCCGGCGCCTGACCACCGCGCTGCTGGGGACCGGGACTGGGCCACATGGTGATTTGCCCGGTCCATGGGTTGTAGATCGAGGGCCAGGGCGCCGTGGCCTTGCCACCGCCACCGCCGTTGCCACGATGGCGCCGGCGACCTCCACCGGCAGAGCCGAAGCCGGTGCTTCCGGAGGGCACCGTGGAGCGGGTGGATCCGCCATGGGGCGCCGCCGGGCCACCAGTGGAGGGGGTGCGGGCGGGAGCAGAGCCGCCGGAAGGTCGCGCCGCAGCAGCGACAAGGGCGGTTGCCGGCGCGCTGGAGTCGATCTCCTCGAGGATGAGGTCGTTGCGGACCTCTTCGAAAGAGGGGAACGGCTTGGAGCGCTTGAAGTGGGCCTTCATGTGGGCGAATTGCCCGTTGAGGCCGCGCAGCACATTGAGGACGAGGGTGCGGTCGCGGACGACCTCGCCGAGGTCGCCGAGAGCGTCGGCCATCCCCTTCATCTTGCGGCAGTAGTCGTCGACCGAGAGGTCGCCCTGCACGAAGACACGAAATTCGGCGTCGAGGCGAAGGGCGCGAGCTTCGCGGTTGCCGAGGAATTGTGCCTCGACGGTGAGCCAGGCGCAGCGTGCTGTGCCGTTGCGGGTGCGGGCGGACTCCATCGGCTGGGAGAGCGTGCTCCGACTCCACGACAGGACGACGGCGTCCATGCGCCGCCAGGAGGGCACGGTGGGGAAGGCGGCGTTGGAGAGGACGTGGTCGGCGAGGGCGTACCGCTCGAGGGTGAGGAGGATGAGGTTGCGCCAGCGGGTGTAGTGGGAGGAGAGGGGTTCCAGAACCACGGGCACGAGGGCACGGATGTTCTGGACGCCCGCGGCCTCGTAGTCGTGGACGTCGAGGTCGTCGGCGTTGCTGGCGTCGTCGTGGGCGCCGCCGTCGCCGTGGGTGCCGCCGCTGCGGGGCGGAAGGCGCGTCGCGGCGAGCGCCGCTGCTGGCGCTCGAGATCGGCGGCTCGCGCTGCGTTCGCCGCAAGGACGTCCTTGGCGGCGCGGACGCGATCCTGAGCGGCGGCGGCGGCCTTGTTAGCTTCAGCGGCGGCATCAACAAGTTCCTGGCGGGCCTTCTCCCGTGCGGCCGCATCCTCGGCACGCTGCTTGGCATCAACGGCGGTGGGAGTGGGCGGAGGGTCTCCAGATGGCATGGCGGCGGCGCAGGCAGGTAAGTTTTAGCGGAAGCGAGTAGTCACGGGATCGTGACGGTCTCTTGATACCATGATAGCGCAAATATTGCTTGCATTCAACTGAATAACAGGAGTACAATATATAGAGCTCTACCGGGGAGAAGATCTGGGAGATCAGGCGCATAAGGGAAGGCTACCTAAATATAGAAGGGGATCACCTAAACAGGGAAAGAGATAAACTCTAACAAGGAAAGAGATAAACACTAACACCCCCCGCAGTCGGAACGTCCACAGGACAGACGTTAAGACTGGAGCGAAACTCACAAAAAACAGAAGTGGGAAGACCCTAGAGGAGGCATGCACGGCGGCGGCGTACGGGTCGACGGAGAGCGCGGCCTTCACAGGCGACGCGGCTCTCTCTCCCCGGTTCAGTACCGTGGGCACCACGAGTACCAGGCTGTCGTCAGGGACGTCGGCCCCGGCGGCGGGTGGCCCACACTCACCAAGACCAACTACGTCGAGTGGGCTGCGGTGATGAGGGTAAAGCTCCAGGTGCGGCATATGTGGAATGCAGTCCGGTACGGCGACGTCGACTACGACCAGGATCGACGGGCACTGGATGCTCTCATTGCTGTAGTCCCGCACGAGATGCAGTTCTCGCTTACCAACAAGCGGACTGCCAAGGAGGCTTGGGACGCCATCGCCGCAAAGACGCGCTCGGCAGCGACCGCGCCGCAAGTCTACATTACGGGCACTACGCAAGGAGTGGGAGAACCCGACCTTCAAGCCGGTGAGGACATTGATGACTTTGCTCTTCGCCTCAACACTCGCTGCGGTTGGTGCGCCGCGATGACACCTACGGCGAGAGAGAGGCGTGGAAAAGCTCTTCCGCTGCGTCCCCGAGAAGTACAAGCGCATGGCTCGCCGATCGAGTCTCTCGCTGGACCTCTCCACGATGACAATCGAGGAGGCGTTGGGTCGCCTCAAGGTCGCTGGCATGATGAGCCACGCGCCTCTCGGGACCCGTCACTATTGGCGGGAAGCTCCTCCTCACTCGGGAGCAGTGGGCTGCCGGCCAAGGTGACAGGAAGAAGGGGGAGTCTTCTTCCACGACAGGCGGTCGCATGCGTGGCAAGCGCGGCAAGCCGCGCAAAGACGCCAAGGCAGGGGCGCGAGGACGTGCCGAGGGTAATGACCGTGGAGGCGCCAGGGCGCGACGGCGGCAAGCAAAGATCGCACGAGACTTCGCTGTTACAATCGCGCAAGCCGGTCATTGGGCCAAGGATTGTCGACGACCACGACGCGCCGAGCCCACGCCGCGCGAGGAGGAGGAGCAGCCGGCTCTGTTCATTGCTCATGCGAGCATGGAAATACCTTCAGCGGCACCGGCCGCAGCGACTTTCCTCCACCTTGACGAGCCAAAAGCACACGCCCTCCGGCGACGATTCCGCAACGACAAGACCGACGGGTGGTGCTCGACACCGCGCCACCCACCACATGACCGGCGGCGGAGTACTTCTCGAGCTCGACTCAGCGCTCGAGGCACCGTCAAGTTCGGCGACGCCCGCCGTGGAGATCAAGGGCATCGGCTCGCTGCGTCGCCGCCAAGACAGCGAGCACACGGCCGCTCACCGGTGTCTACTACATCCCGTGTTGAGGAACTCCATCATCGCCTTGGGACACCGGATGAGAACGGATCGCGCGTGGAGATCGAGCACGGGTGCTGCGCGATCTGGGATCATCGCCGCCGCTCCTCGTCAAGGTCAACAGGAGCAACCGCCTCTACGTCTTGCACGCGCAGGTGGCGCAACCTCTGTGTCTTGCAGCCCGCCGCGACAACGACGCTTGGAGGTGGCACGAGCGCTTTGGGCACCTCAACTTTGAGGCCCTGAGGCAGCTCGGCAGCAAGGAGATGGTGCGGGGCATGCAGCACGTCGACCACGTGGAGCAGTTTTGCGACACCTGCGTCCTCACTAAGCTGCGGCGGCTCCCCTTTCCTCACCAGGCGAGCTTCCGCACCAAGGAGAAGCTAGAGCTCGTACACGGTGACCTCTGTGGCCCCGTGACACCGGCTACACCTGGAGGCCGGCGCTACTTCCTCCTCCTCGTCGACGACATGTCTCGCTACATGTGGGCTGTCCTGCTTGACGTCAAGGCAGCCGCGCGGACGCCATCAAGCGCCTTCAAGCTGCTGCGGAAGCGGAGTGCGGCCGCAACCTTCGGGTCCTACGCACGGACAACGGCGGTGAGTTCACGGCGGCCGAGTTTGCGGCGTACTGCGCTGACGAGGGGATCCATCTCACTTCTCCGCGCCGTACACCCCGCAGCAGAACGGCATCGTCGAGCGCCGCAACCAGACGGTGGTTGCCACCGCCCGCGCCCTCCTCAAGCAGAGAGGGATGCCGGCATTCTACTGGGGTGAGGCGGTGATGACTGCCGTCCACTTGCTCAAGACGCCATACGAGGCCTGGCACGGGCGCAAGCCCGCGGTGAGCCACCTCCGTGTCTTCGGCTGCCTGGCCTTCGTCAAGGAGCTCAACCACATCGGCAAGCTCGACGACCGGAGCACGCCAGGGGTCTTCATCGGCTACGCGGATGGCGCCAAGGCCTACCGCGTCCTCGACCCTGCGACACGGCGCGTGCGCATCACGCGTGACGTCGTGTTCGACGGCGGCAGGCCGACGGGGGCAAGATGGTGGATGACGGCCGACTCGACGACCGGCGATTTCGTCGCCGACCACGCCCACTTCGAGGAGGCGGGGCCAGCACTGCCTTCACCGAGCTCGCCTACCCCACCACCTCGTTCGCCACCACCTCCGGCGAGTCCTTCACCACCGCCACCACCAGCTCGGCGAGACGCCGCAGCTCGGCGAGTCCACCGCCCGATCACGCCACGCCGCTCTCCTACACCGCGCCTACTCCTCGGGTTTGGCACCGGCGGCCGCCCACGACGAGCGGCGCGACGGTGGAGTTCGCCACTCCGCCGTCCAACGACGAGGATCGCGCGACGCCTACCACGGCGGCGAGCCTCGCGCTATCCGTACCATGGACGACCTCCTCGGCGAGCAATGGTCCCGGATCCGGCGCAGCGCGACCGAGGCGGAGCGCACCTCGCACAGATCGACGGCGAGCCTCGCTCTTCGCCGAGGCGAGAGAGACGTGGCATGGCGTGCGCGATGCGAGAGGAGATGGACGCCGTCGAGCGAAACAAGACATGGGAGCCGGCCGATCTTCCACCGCCACCACGCCATCTCTCTCAAGTGGGTCTTCAAGCTCAAGAAAGACGAGGCCGAGAGGTGATCAAGCACAAGGCGCGCTCGTGGCACGTGGCCGTTCGGCGGGAGAGGAGTCGACTTCGACGATGCCTTCGCGCTGTTGCACCGGATGGAGTCCGTCGTCTCCTCCTGCCCTCGCAGCCCAGAGGGTCAGGTGCGCCCATCACATGGACGTCAAGTCCGCTTTCCTCAACGGCGACTTGAAGGAGGAGGTCTACGCTCGCACCGGGATTCATCATCCCCGGCAAGGAGAGCAAGGTCCTTCGCCTGCGCAAGGCCCTCTACGGCTTGCGGCAAGCACCGCGAGCTTGGAACGCCGGTGGACTCCACCCTCAAGCAAATGGGATTTCAGCAGAGCGCTCACGAGGCCGCGGTCTACCGGCGGGGCAAGGGAGGCAATGCCCTGCTGATAGGCGTCTACGTCGACGACCTTGTGATCACCGGTACCAAGAAAGAGGAGATCGAGGCTTTAAGGCGAGATGAAGGCCACCTTCCGGATGAGCGACCTCGGGCCCTCTCCTTCTACCTCGGATCGAGGTCCACCAGACAGCTCCGGCATCTCTTCGCGATCGCCACGCCAAGCGCATCGTGGAGCTGGGCGGCCTCACCGACTGCAACCCAGCCCACACTCCTATGGAGGAGAGGCTGAAGCTGAGTCGTGAGAGTACGGCGGAGGAGGTGGACGCGACGCAGTACCGGCGTATTGTGGGCGCCTTCGCTACCTTGTCCACACGCCGACCGACTTGGCGTTCGCCGTCGGCTACGCCGGCCGGTTCATGCAGCGACCGACGACGGAGCACCAGCAGGGCGTGAAAAGGATCCTCCGCTACGTCGCGGGCACCTCCGACTACGGCTTGCACTACCCAAGGTGCCCCGGCGCGGCGCACTTCATCGGCATGCTGGATGGCGACCACGCCGGCGACATCGACACGAGCAAGAGCACCAGCGGGATGCTGTACTTCCTCGGCAAATGTCCGATCAGCTGGCAGTCGGTCAAGCAGTAGGTGGTGGCTTTGTCTAGCTGCAAGGTAGAGTACATTGCATCCACTACCGCTTCTACTCAGGCTCTGTGGCTGGCTCGGCTGCTTGGCGATCTCCTTGGCAAAGACGCGGAGGCAGTGGAGCTCAGGGTGGACAGCAAGTCCGCCTTGGCCTTGGCGAAGAACCCTGTCTTCCATGAGCGCAGCAAGCACATCCGGGTGAGGTATCACTTCATCGGTTGCCTGGATGAAGGGAGTGTCCGGGCCAACTACATCAACACTCAAGACCAGCTCGCCGACTTCCTGACCAAGTCTCTTGGGCGGATCAAGTTCCAGGAGCTTCGCGCCAGGATCGGAATGGCTCAGATTCCCCACAAGGAGACACACAAGACTTAGGGGGAGAGTGATGGATAAGTCTTTGTTGTTGTTCTTTTTGCTTTTGCTTTAGCATCTCTTTAGGACAGCATCTGTTTTTTGCTTTTGCTTTAGCATCTTGACTGACAGCATCTGCTTTTTGCTTTTGCTTTAGCATCTTGACTAGTATCTAGGACAGCATCTTAGAGGATGCTCTTAGCATATGCTTAGCCCATCTTGGCCTATAAATTTGTATCCCCAACCTCTCAGGTTGGGCATGGCATTGTGTGGGAAATAACAACAAGAAAATTGCCCTATCTCCAAGAGTGTCATCCTCTCGATGAGAGTAAGGATCTTGCTAACACCAAGAGCAAGATTCGACCGCCTAACAATCTGCTTGAGTTATAGCTGACCTTGCACTTTGGCTCCCTCTTTCCTCGACAACCCCATGAAGAATGCACGATGTGCATCAGGCCTTGAAGGATCTGCGTACTCACATGGGTGAGGATGACATTGCAAGTGCCCATGTGTGTTCCTCACAATCTTCAGAGTCAGCTCTCTCAAGTGAGACTTCACCCATCCCTTCCGAAGTCGAAGATCTTCAGAGTCCTCCGCGACGATGTCAACCTGCAGGTAGTACTTGTACATCTTGAAGAACCGTAGAGGCTCAAAGAGGGCACCCCGACCGGCCTCAATTCAGCTCAATTCCCTGACAAACTTCATGACCGATCCTGCACTGCTCCTTCATAGCCCTCAGTGTGCAAGCTGAAACGGTGATGCCGGAGTTCACGCACGGCGACGCCGAGATAAAGGTCTCTGCCAGGTTTGTGCTTTACCAAACTTTGCAGCTCTCTTATCCATTTGTGCAGGCTTTGGGTGTGATGCAGCATGTGATTTGCACGCAGCCTGTTATCATCCCTCTAACGGTTTTTTTGAGCAATCCACCGTCTAATTTGGATTCAATGTATAACCGCGTAAATGTGTAATTCTCAGCTTATGACCCAGCATCGATTAATTCACAGGAAGAGTTAGAAGGAAAGAAATGTTAAGGATATAGAGTTTGTATTCTGTTCCTAATGTCTTTGAAAACATCTAGGCCTCTAAGTTTAGGGTTTTGGTAATGAATGACGAATTATGAACATGGAACTAATGTGTGTACCAAAATTGTATAGATAAAGTCTCATGTGTGTAAGGTAAAGAACAAGCTGCAAAGATTATTGACGCCAAAAGATCGAAGATAAGATACACAAATTTTTGGGTCTATTTTAGATTTCACCGGTCTTGGGAGTAAAGGTAGAAGACCGGATTATAGGTTAGATGCCGTACTATTAAGAGGGATTGTTGAAAATAGCTTGATAGCATGTTTTGGTGCACATTGGATCAATCTAGGAACATGCATGAATTTGAAATCAAGCTTAAAAACTCTCTGGCTCTCTCAGAATAATCGGTAGTACCGCACACTCAAACGGTATTACCGCCATGCGGTAATACCGGCATATACACAGCGGTATTACCGCTTGGCGGTAATACTGGATGATGTACGGTATGAAAATTCCAGAGAGCACCCTCCTGAGGACTTGAACTCACTGAAATCGGTAATACCGAAAATTGAACGGCGGAACTACTGTAGTGCGATAGTACCGCATGGTACTGCGGTATTACCGTTTTCCAGAATATTTTTTTAGAAAGCCTCCAAGTCAAGACTTAGCCGACCAGAAATCAGTATTACCGAAGACAGCACGGTGGAACTACCGCAGTGCGGTAATACCGCACTTACAACGACGGTAATACCGCACAAAATTTCAACGGCTAGTTCTGTTCGTCTGACACAGCCGTTACTGTTTGCTACAGTAAAATGCGGTAATACCGCACTTTGTTCAGCGGTAATTTCGATTTCCTTGATTTTTCAGCATTAATTATCAACAACAGCTAGTTTTGATTGGTAAGATTATAAATACCCCCCACCTGCACTTGGGCAGGTTGCTGAAATTCCATTGACTACATTTAAGCCCTAGAGCATTCACTCCACACTCTTTCCTCACTTGAGCATTGTTTTTGAGTTTGTGGAGAGGGTTGAAGTGCATTCATTCTAGTTGATTCGAGTGCACTTGTGTGCCCTCAAGTGAAATCAACGATCCATTCTCTTGGTGCTTGCCGGCACCTAGACGGCGGGAAAGTCTATTGCCGGTGACTTCTTCAAAGAAGATTGTGAAGAAGCCCGTGCCGATTTGTGAGTGGTTGGAGCTCACCATCTCCGGAGCGGAGGAAGAGCTACCAATAGTGATCGAGGTGTTTCGGCTTAATTCGTGGAGCCGGTCCGATTAATTCGGGCTAACCTCAACGTGGATTAGTGGAAACCGGCAAGTTTCCGATACCACGGTAAAAACATCAAGTGTCACATTGTGTTGTTTCTTATTTATTTTAGTAATTGCTCTTGCTCTCTATTACTTATTGTCAATTGCATAGAATTGCTAGTATTGTGTAGGTTTGTAGTTCACTCAATTTATTGTTTTGTAATAATCTAGTCTTTAACTATTTAATTTAGCTAAGAATTTTAAAACCTCCTATTCATCTCCTCTAGTCGGTTATCCTTGATCCTACAGTCTTCCTTATCTGTAATACCTTCTTGTACTCTCTATATATATTGTCTATTAGATATCTTCAATATACACACAATATTCATAACATGATATCAGATGTTAGATTAAAACCCTAACCTCGATCTATTTTCGCTGTTGCTGCCCTCGGGAGGATTGATCCCTGCTCTAGGAGACGACCATTTCTTCTCCGGACGGTCACCTCTGCGCATGACGGACGCGACGCTGCGCACCTCCACAGGAAGGCCTCCCGGTCGCCGACGCCCTCCTGTGGCTGTCGTCTGGATCCGACCAACCTTACCATCCTCTTCCAGCTGCCTCCAAACTCCTCTGTGCCGCCGGCCCGTGTCCACCTCGGATCCTCTCGCCGCCGCCATGGATCTTGTCGCAATCGGTCTTGCCCTCCCGAATCCAGCCTCCCCTGCATCAGATCCGGCCGCCTTCGGCATGGTTGTCTTGGATCCGGTCTACTCAGGCCGCTGCTGCCCTTCCCAAGCCACCGCCTTCTCGGCTTGCGCCTGCGCCGCCGCCTTCACCTCCGCATGGCACTCCCTCCACTCCGACGCCACCGGCCTCGACTCTGCCCTCGCCTCCTGCCTCGACGGCTTCTCCTAGCTCGAGCTTCTGTGCTCCACGATGGACGCCCCTGGCTTCCGTGCGTACCTCTCCGAGCATAGGGATGAGCTGCGGGACCCCGTCCATGCCCTCCTTGTGGCCCTCGTCCCGGGGCTCCTGGTGCTTGCCGCGGCCGTCGTGTTCTGCCGCGCGCCACCTGCAGAGGGCGAGACAGACGACGATGCCAAGGTGGCCTGCCGCATGCTCATGGACCTGCTTGGTCTGCTGTGCGTGCTCAGCGTGAAGCCCTCGCCGGAGGCACGCGAGGAGGCTAGAGCTGTTGCCGCTGACTAGAAGTGGGGCAAGCAGATCGGGACATAGGCAGTGTTTAAGGAGACGATCGCCTTCCTACAGCTCGCGATGGGTGGTACTATTTGGGTTGGTCTAGTGTCTTCGAGTCTTTATTTCTTTTAAGTCTTCTGTTGCGTCTTTCAAAGTCCGTAATCTCTACTTTTCAGTTCGTCTAAGCCATGCGAGTCCACAAATTTATTGTCAGTCATAGAAGTGTAGAAATTTTCTTTTGTATGACATCAGCCGCCGCTCTTCTCTCTGAGCCACGTGCAGATCGTAGAAGTCGTTATGATGCCGCCACTTCTTTAGCTGCCGCCCCGAATTTCTAAAGTCACTGTGCTTCTTCTGCACCTTGTGCACTGCACCGCCGTCGTTATACTTCTATCTATTCCTTTTCAGTTTGATTTGATAGTATTTTTCAAGAGCTACATGCTACGACGACATTATCTAAACTCGGACTTTAGATTTTTTAAATACAATACTATTGCATATACCTTGCATTTGAGAGTGTGTTAAGGATATAGAGTTGTATTAGGATATAGAGTTTGTATTTTCTTCCTGATATGTCTTCCTTATCTATAATATTCTCTTGTACTCTCTATATATATTGCCCATTAAACTTCTTCAATATACATATAATATTCATAAGAAGAAACAGGAGGCACGGGTGGGGGGAGGCCATTACAAGTGCGCATAGAAGAGGTCATATGCTGATCCTTTCAACCACGAAGTGACAGTATTATAACTTATAACACTTGAATGAAACTGACAAAGCATGATGTAGTAATTACATATTTGTTGATGTTAGTACCACATACCTGCGTGATTTTTTACGAGAATTTCTTGCTTGGTATTTAATGGAAAGCCATTTTTTGATAGTTTTGATGTTGCTGAGGAGTAGACTATATGTGTTTCTTTTTAATTTACGATGAGAGAAACTATTTCCATACTTCTGTATTTAGTTATACCTAGACTGTAATTTTTGCTGAAAAATTTGGAGCATCACTTGATGTTGGAAAGGTGATGCATGTTATGTAGTGATGAGAATTTTTTTACGGTTCCATCCGTTCTAAAATAAGTGCCGTTTTAGCAGTTGGCATAAGAATTAAGGGCTGATGGGAATTGTCTTAGGGGACGTTTGGAATGGCGTTGGTTTCTGGTTTTTTGTAATTGTATTTGGTTTATTTTTTACTGTAGTTGAATTGGCTTATTTGATATAATTAAATTTAAAAATAGAAAAAAAACATGTTAACCCATCATGGATAATACAAAGAAATACGAGGAAAAAAAGGTAAAAAAGCCTAAAAATCTTTAAAAAATCAAAAAAAGATGAAATTACTGAATAGTTAAAAAAGCAGAAGCTGACTTTAAACCAAAATAAGCATGGCCTACCCACTATTTAATTACCTTGTTGGTGTCTGCATCCACATTAAAGAGAACCGTAGGTAGTTTGGGAAGAGATGTGTAAATACCACCTTAGAATCCTAAAACGTCACTTCAAAATGATCATTTTTCAACAGCTAAAATGTCACTTAGCTAGCGTTCAATTTAGCATTAGCTTATGACGTTTTTCGCTGTAACTGACTTATTTTTTACTGTAACTGAGTTGACTTACTTGACATAATTAAATTTAAAAAAATGTAAAAATAGAAAAACATGTTAGCCCATCACGAACAATGCAAAGAAATACGGAAAAAAAAGAAAAGGTAAAAAATCCTAAAATACCTAAAAAACCAAAAGAAGATGAAATTACTGAATAGTGAAAAAAAGTAAAAGTCAGAAACAGAAGCTGCCTTTAGGTAGCGTTCGGAATGGTGATGGTTTATACTTTTTTTACTGTAGCTAAGTTGTCTTATTTAGCATAATTAAATTTAAAAATAGAAAAACAAATTAATATATCACAGACAATGCAAGAGAATACGAAAAAAAAACACAAAAGCAAAAAAACAAAAAAAAAACAAAAATCTGCACAGTGGAAAAAAGGCCATCGCTGACCGCCGAACGCCAGCTTCTACTAAAGCTGAGCGCGGCCTTAAGCCGTTTTGAGTGGTGCCTTATTTTAGAACGGAGGGAGTAGTAACCTTTTCTCGTGCACCCGCTTCATTTCGCACATATTAGAAATAGCACCCTCAGAAAGTGTGGCTTTGATTCTGCAGATATGGCCGTGTAAAACCTGATGTTGTCGCATACAGTCGTGATATAATGGGTTCGAGGATCAGCACAGGTGGCAAGACCCTTTCAGGTACCAGTGTTGCGAGCCCGGTGTTTGCTGGCGTAGTATGCTTGCTCGTTATTGTTGTACCAGAAGACAAGCGGAAATCTGTCCTTAACCCTGCTACTACGAGACAGGCCCTTGTCGAGGGTGCTTCTAAGGCCCTGATCGTTTCGGCTTTTTTCGACTTCAGCTTCTAGCTTCAGCTTTTTTTTTACTATTCACTACACTATCCACTAACTCAGCTACATGTTGTTTTTCACCCATTCTGATGTTTTTCAGCTAAAAGCCAAAAGCCATCGCTATTCCGATCACCCCCTAAGCTTTTGGGGTCAAACATGTATGAGCAAGGTGCTGGCAAGCTTGATCTGTAAGTTTTCCTGTCCTTTTTACATACTTTTTTCATGTCTGTGGCCTGTTGGATATTTCAAATGCCCACGAAGTAGTACGTGTGTTCTTTACCTGAAGATCAAGCTGGTTCCAACACCTGTTAGGTCAAGAAGAATACTGTGGGATCAATTTCATAACATCAAGTACCCATCTGGATATGTTCCAAGGGATTCGCTTAATGTGTGCATAATGATATCCTTGATTGGCATGGTGACCACTTGCACACAAATTTTCACCTACTGTTCAACATGCTGAGAGATGCAGGATCTCTCTTACCTGCTTTGACACTAGCAATTATGGTACATCGTAACACCAGAGGGCTATGGGCCAATTCGTGACACATTGCCGTTTTACCCCCACGGGCTTTTAGCCATAAGGTAAAAACCTCAATTTTACCCAGTCAATAGGAGAGTAGAAAGGATATGACCAAACACTTCCAACACATGCACAGCGGCCAAGGGAAGGCATATCTCCCTTCCTCCATAAGTAAAGCAAGCCAGCCCAGCACCCACGCATCCGTCTCCTTCACTTCCCTCCCCTCTCTCAGCCTCCCAAGCTCTCCATTTCTCATCCTTTCTCCTTTCTCTCTCTAAATCAAGAGCTCATCCATGAACACCTCCAAGAAGTAGTGAAGAAGAGAGATTAGAGGTGAGGAGCTCAGGAAGGCAAGAAAGATGGCGGGATAAGGGCGACAGTCATGAAGACTTAGGACGTCCATAGCCGCGAGAACCACGACATGTATCCTCGTCTATTCCTTTTTAGCCCGGTAATCGAGTAGGTCCCTTCACCCACTATCTTTGTTTTCAGTACCATGAATCATCACGGATAAAAGGAGGGGAAGTAGAGAGGGGAGTAGGACAGAGTGTACCTAGATGAGACCGTACCGAGGGTTGACACCGACGGTTGAGGAGGTAGTGGGAGGAAGCCGAGGCGACCTAGGACTGAACCCACGATGCGGCCATTGCCGAGCAGCGTGGGAACCGAAGCCGACGGCATGCTCCGAGCTGGCGCGCTGTGGGGAGCGACGGCGCCGAGTGGCGAGGGGAGTCGGGCGGTGGCGTAGACACCCGAGCCTGAGTCGGACGAGGCGACGCTCCGTAGTCGGCACGCCACAAACGGAGCCTTCGGATATGTTTGGAACGTGAGAATTTTGGCGGAATGCACTGTGTTTGAAATTGACCATAAATATCGAAGTGCTCTTTTCTCAACTACGAGAAAACGAATGCTTATTTTATCATTGAAATCATGAAGAGAAAAACACAAAACTGCTACTCGATCCTACACACTCTGACGCTCCAAAGCAGCTATTAGGCTCTATTCATGTTGATTTTTGCTGATAACTTTTGACTATAATTGATGAATAATAGTAATTGATAGAAATAACTGATGAATAATAGTGATTGATAAATAGTAGTATATTATATAAAAAATACGGTGCAATAAAAAGTACTCTAATATTTAAACAGTTATATAACTTACGGAATTATGATATAGTAAAATACAAAGTATGTTACAATATATAAAAGTGAAAAATAGTTGCTGATTAATAGTAGTGGTTAATAAAAAACGGTTTATATAAGTTAAAACATTTGTATTGGCCTCTACTTCTAGATGTAGAAGTTTCAAGTAGAAGCCAATTTGAATAGGCCATAAATCAGCTAAAACAAGGGTTTCTTGCCGTTCAAAAGACCCATCAAATGGTCGAAGACATGCGAGCCGCCGTCGCGGATCCCCGAGTGCATGTACTCGTTAGTCACCCACAGCCGGATCCCCGCGATCTGGGAGGCGGTCTGCTTGGCAATGTTGAAGTTGACGTACATGTCCTCGTAGTAGACGGCGGCAGCGACCGGAACCTGCAAGTGCGCCATTGCCATGCGTGAAATGAGCGTGCAAGCTCTCCTGCTGCAAATTTGCTAATAGAACAGATAACAAAGTGCATCGAAAATTGACGGCCGCCGGCATGCGAAAATAGAACGTTGGGCAATTGGTAGCAGTACATTTTGATTCTTCATGGGAACAGAGACAGTTGTGGCTTCACTTTGGATTCTAGTGGAATGCTGCAACACTGCCCTACTAAACACCTGCAACGAAACTAGGCAGCCGGCAATTCTTTCAGGGGTCAGATGGAAAGGCCGACATGGGGCTAGTTTCGGCTGAGCTCTCACGAATTAGCCCTGATATTTGGATGTTAAACTTATTAACCGGCTTCCAACTAACATTCTTCTTAACAGGGCAATTCAACTAACACTATGATGTATTGTATTAATAAATAGAGGGTGGTGACGACTTTTTCAACCAAGAGAGGAAATATTGGACGATATACGAGGTTACGAACTAGTAATGTTTACTGGGAAGAAGAATGAACCTTATTGTTGTTCAACACGCTGACGTCGTACAGTGGAGGCCAGTCCTCCTTCTCAGCTAACAAATGGGCAGCCTCCTTTAGGTGTCGTAAAGCATGGATCTCATCGAAAATACATGGAAGTACCATCTGTGAGAAATGAATACACGTTAGGGATTTGTACCGAATCTTTTGGAAGTGATGATATCTCAAGAGGACGCTGCTACGTAGTGTCCCCTCAGCATTGCACAAGTTCCTTTCAACATGACTGGCCCAAAGGTTACGCAAGTATTGATAAAGTAGATGTTGGACTGGCTTTAATAGCTAAACTAGAAGAGAGTTTTCTTACCCCGAATACCATCCTTTCTAAAAACAACATTGTCAACCCCAGTTAATGCTGGGAAAGATCTTAATAAAAAAAATGCATGAGGAGGTTTCCATCAGATAATTGAAACTTTGAAATTTCCATCTGTCATACTTACAGTAATTATAGGCTATTAATTGATTAAAGATAGCCTGAAAAATATGCCTTTCACTACATGGATTACTAATCTAGTAAGAAACATTAGACTCTAAGGAATGATACTTCCCTTAAAGATCTGGGCGTACCTCTCCAGTAAAATACACAGGACGACCTTCTTCTGTAGCCTTAATAGGATCAAACAAACTTTCATTTTCACTGCCAATCTTGTGGGCCGACCATTTTGACGAAGATCCCTGCATCCATGAATAACAGAAGACTTAAAAAATAGAGCATTGTTACACTACCAGCTAACCAGTACTAGTAAGTTTCACAAGCTACCTGACAGTAGATAGACTCATGCAAGAGAGCATAAAGAGGATTTTGATCAAAACCTAACCACATTTCAAACTGCAGAAAATATAATGTATTAGTGTTAGGTTACCCATTGGAAACATTGAAATGAAAAAACTAAAGAACATGGCTTCACTAGGAATATGCTAAATTTAAAAAACCAACATTACGCATGGGGTGGTGGAGAGTTTACCTCTTTCAAGAAGTAATAGCTTATACTCTTTTTTGCGCCAGGGACTAATATAGGATCCCACACCCTCTCGAACCTGTCCCAGACAAAAATAGCAAGGAATGACACAGATCATATAAGTTGTGTTTTTTTTTTGAAGTCATGAATAAGAAAACCAAAAGTATTTCTTACAGATAATGCAGCCTTTCAAATCCTCCACCAGAACCTAAACCAGATAGTCCAAGACACTGCAACATCTTAGGAGTTAACCTACCACCTGATGGAAGAAGAACCTGAATTTTTTTCATAAGATACAAGTTAAAAATTCACATAGGAAAGGAAATATAGAAATATACACTGTAAGAATGACTTACTCCTCCACCTTCAGATTCACTTAAGTATCTTACAACCTCATGAATGACTTGTATATCTTGAGGATACCTCTTATAGTACTTCTCATTTTGCTGCTGAACCTGTTTAAAGCAGGCTCTGTACACAGTATCTGCTGTGCAGGCCTTTCCTAGTGGTGGAAGCCCTCCAGTCAAAAGAACAGATTTCAGGCCTTCAGGAGCAAAACTCAAATATGTAACAGCACAAAATCCACCATAGCTCTGTAATGGGAGAAAGAGTAGACAGTGTAATTAACATGGTGTTACATTAACAAAAATAAATAAGAATAAATGACCATCAGCCCATCAGTAATCTAATCCAAAAGCATAGGTTGTCCATCAAATGAAAGATCAACAAGTAGTTTGCACAGCTAAGATCCCAAAGTTTGTGTTGAAGAAAGCTTTTCTAAGGCCTTCTGTGGTCTGGGGCCAACAGAGCTTTTTTAAGGCCTCATAGAGCAGCATAATGGGGTTTGCTTTCCATTGTGCATTGTTTGGATGAATTCTATGCCTCATGTCCTTTTACATACTTTGGAGATGTTAACAAGAAGGCAAGAACTTTACTTCAGCTATCAGAAATTTAGAATCATGTTGAGGAGATAACAAACTTGTCCCAGAATACTTTTTAATATTGCTATTAAACACTCAAATGGTCATAACTAAGTATAGTTAGATCTTTAGTCCTGATAGCACTTGCAAATTCAGTATGAATAGGCTGACATCCAAATCAATATGTATTGCAAGAAAACGAAATGTTATCCTTAATTGCAGGAATCAGTCTAACAAGTGAAAAATTTGGAATAACACGATCACATTTGTTGAATGAGAGTAAGCATTAGCAAGGAACCCAAGAGTAGTTTGCCAACGATCACAAACACCAAAGTTCAGACTTCGTTGTGCGTGGTTTATGTAATGGTGCAAGTAATAGAAACTCTAATTGCATGCTAAGTGTGAATCAGTTGCATTTCTATGAAAACCTTGAAACCTTAATGCCACTACAAATATAGATTTTTGTTGAAGAGTGAAGACTTATGATGATGACATGGATCTAACAAGTGCATCAAGATCATGCCAAGTTAGATACCATACCTGTCCTAAAACTGTCCAAGGCTTGGCATCTGGTACAAGATGTAGACGAATAAACTCCGCATCCTTAACTATGTTATCTGCCCTGAAATGCTTCAAATACTCCACCTGCTCTGCTGCAGATGTCATTTGCGAAAGAGATGATGTGGTCAACGGTGTTGACAATCCAGTTCCTCGCTGCAAAGAAAAATGATGTCAGCACAAGAAGAAGAGCGATGGGGGCAACAATGACAAAGAGAGCACAGCATCTGCCAAAGAAATTGGAATGCACCTGATCTAGCAATACCACATGGTACTCTTCGCAAGCCTTCTTTATCCATCCACTCGCTTCCATGGGACGAGGACTTTCAAATCCAGGCCCACCTTGTAGGTACAACAAATAAGGTAAAGGCGCCTCTTCTTTTCCGGCTGTAAATATACACTTGACATGAGCATCAGTAAGACTGACAATAACAGTAGCAAACAAGCAAGCAGCAGAGACCCACACCGCAAAATTAACTCGCAGTGCTACAAGTCTACAATGTTGGATACATCACATCAACTTAATTTGAATCCCTTCCTGCATTGACTTCATCAATGGCTCTTTCTACATATTCGGCACATCATCTCTAGTTACGCAGGCAGTACCTGGCCTAGGGATTCAGTAAAGAAAGCTGGCCTGACGCATCAGCACTTGCTCGCTGCTGCTGTTCGTGTCAGTGGACAATGCGAAAGGTTCGTCAATGTCTGCACGGTTCAAATGCACTGGACGACGCTCTTCCTACTTGCCAAATTATATAACCGAATCCAGCAAAATTACAGGATTGTATTGTGCCCTCGACTAGAACAATCGTGCAACGAAACAATCGAACGAGCGACGCGAGCTTCTGCTTGGCCCAGCTTTAGCGCGCCATCCGGAACCCACCTGTCGCTCCCACGGCGGATGGGCAGGGTTATCTTATCCCCCAACCCCATGACCGCGAGCAGGGCAGAGGCGAAGGACGAAGAGCAACTCACCTGCGACGACCTCGCGGGCGAAGACGGTGATGGTGGGGGCGGAGGGGGAGCCGGAGGAGTGGTCGAGGGGGACGGCGAAGCGGTGGTCGCGGAGGCTGAGGTCCGGCACCGCGTACCACACCCCGGCCTGGTGCGGCGCGGCGGCGTTCGACAACATGGCCGCGGCGGCTGCCCTCCTCGCCGGGATCCGCTGGTGCGGGAGGCGGACGACGAGGAAGGCCGGACGGTAGAGCGGGAGCGCGGCGGCGGCGGCGGAACGCAGAAACGCTATGGCCATGTGGGGACCGTTGATTCCTTATATAACGGCGGTGATGCATCCCTCTTTTGTACAACCAACTAATCGTCCGAAACGTGGACTCTGGTGGAGTGACACCATCCTCCGATTTGATTTGACCGACATGAGCTTATGACACTGCTGATTTAGGCTTAAAATTTTTGGTTTTTGATTTATTTTTTATTTTTTATAATTTTTGTTTTTTTTCTGATTTTTTAATATTTTTTTGAATTTTTTTACTGGTTCTTTTTTTTCGTATTCCTTTGCATTATACGTGATGGAATAACCTGTTTATTCTATTTTTAGATTTTTTTAAATTAATTATGCCAAATAAATCACCGTCAGCTACAGTATAATTTCAGCTAGCTACAGTACAATTTCAACTATAATCCAATAAATTTTAGTTCAACCGAATGGCCTCTGTGTTGGACTTCTTCATCTACCGCGGCATCGACCATTTCGACGTCCATCCTAAACACGACTCGATTCCGGCGACCTTGCAATCTCCAGGATCATGGTTTCTAAAGTACGACGATCCTAGGATTATGGTTTCTAACGTATGACGATCACAATCCTTGCAACCTTACTACGAGAATTAACCAACATTGCGCACACTCCTCCTGTGCATTGTTTCTCTTAGCAGCACAATGTGACCATCTTAATCTGAAGTATGTCCCTAGGTGATATAAATCGCAAAGGAAAGATGCTTTGACCTTTCCACCCCCCAGTCTGATAGCTCATGGCACAATAGCAGCGGGACAAGGCAATCCACTTGCCCCGTTGTGCGCACCGATCAAATGGGCAATTGGTCATTTGTCCTGAAGTTGGAGAGCTATTGATAAAACTCACGGAGCCCACTTGCAGCGCGCACACGCGTCGAAGGCAGAGCGCAAAGACGCCGACGTGGGATGCGCGAGGAGCCGGGGAGTCCTCAGGGTTTAATATACGATGATGCCCTTAATTATGTGGCAGCGGATCTTTTGCTCCAAAGTTCATGTGCTGATCGATCATTTGCACCTTTTTGAATTTTTAACCTTTTTTGTTGAATCGGATCTTAAACCCAAGATGAAATGATCATCCTACTCATGGGAGCAGTTTGGGGCGGCCCTATGTGGCTCATTTGGGCCCTGATGCCAAACCCGACCGAGCCACTCTCTCCATCTCGCTCTCTCCATCCCCTTTCCTCTCTTGACCCCAGCGACTGGGCAGGCGACACGGCGGCCATGTCCAACGAGAGCTGCTCCACATGGGCTAGCCGGGCTGCGGTGGCCTTGCCGGGCCACGGCAAGAGTGAGTTGCTCGTCTTGTTGTGCCCTCGGTGTGGTCTAAAGAAGCCGGTGGAGTTCACATTGAAGATGAAGAACAACGCAGGCATGCACTGGATTGAAGACAACATTAACACAAACTGAACACCACCTCACAAACTACTGAGTTTCAAATAGGGCAAATTAAGCGAGTTCACATTTCACAGACTGCTAATACAGTGAGTTCACAGCTCACAAAACCACATTACAAACTAGCAACCAAGTGAGTTCATATCTCACAACCACATTACAAAGTTTCATAGTTTCATTAACTTTCTTTGCAAAAGCACAAAAGCTGGCATATAAAACCATCAGGTATTCTTCTTCTTCTTCTTTGGAGTCATTTTCTTAGCAGGCCTTGATTTGGTTGGAGATGTGGTGGTAGTAAGTGTAGACTGGGATGCTCCATCAGCCATTGCCATTGCCAATTGTCTGCTAAAATAAGCTCATTTAGTTACAACGTGCGTATCAACTAGTAAACAATGGACATGTTTTATAGTTTTTACCTTCTTGTGGTCGGACATGAACTGTCATGTAGTTGGGCAGGCATGTTGATTTATGTGGTGTACATGTGCTTGCACATGTAGATCTGGATATTCTTGGATTAGTCTTCCTAGATGTGCTTGCTGTATTCCTCCTTGCCTTTCTTTTCCTGTGACCAATTCACCATAGAATACACCTACATCAGCTGGAATAAGACAGGAAAAAAAGATGGAAGAAATGGTATTGTACCTTTTTTTGTCCCATCGAGAGTACATTTAGCTTGCCCGCGTCTTAGTTCACCACACTTATTGCACTTGTTCTTACCCTTTATTTGACCTGCCTTTTTGCCATTGCCATCCTTTTCTTGGCAATTCTTAAATCTTAGTTTTCTAGGTCTTCCAGTAGATCTCTTGACAAGTGGTGATAGCAACTGAAATCCTAGATATCAGCAGTCTACCAACTTTCAAATGACCTAAGCCTCTTGTCTTGTCATTCAACTGGTGTATGACAGCTGGTAGTATCCTACCTTTTAGTCTTGTAGCAATCCTTCTCCTCTTGTTAAACAACACCACAATCATCTCTATCAGCCTGTCCGCTAGTTAAACATCAGGCAGATCCTTGATATCCCTCACCTTGTTGTTAAAGGACTCTGCAAGATTGTTATTAATGTAATCACACTTGATTTCTGTGTTGAACATGCACCTCATCCATAGTATATTGTTGTGCCAATGAAGGTAGTCAACCACTTCAGGGCATGCTTCTACCTCGTTCATATGGTGATCAAATACCTCAGGCCTGTATGCCCTAGCTGCAGGCCACATATGTCCAGAAAAGTCACCATGAAATTTCTTCACAAAATTTAGCATAAGATATCTAAAACACTCCCTCTGCTCAGCTTGAGGGAACAACCCCCTTCACTGCATTTTCTAGTCTCTTGCAAGCATCTGTGCACACTGCCAATACAGGAGGATCACCTATTGTCTTC
The DNA here is from genome assembly GCA_036346265.1 of Melocanna baccifera. Classification (NCBI taxonomy): domain Eukaryota; kingdom Viridiplantae; phylum Streptophyta; class Magnoliopsida; order Poales; family Poaceae; genus Melocanna; species Melocanna baccifera. The sequence continues at coordinate 25,872,695 of CM070692.1, read as the reverse complement.
CTAAGTTGTGTCATGAACCAGATCCAATTGTCCCCAGTTTCAAAGTCAATGAATCCAAAATTTATTGGAAACATCCAATTATATCTATCTAGAGCTGTCACTGCAGTTAAATGCCCATTCCACTTACCATTCAGGGCTGTTGAATCTATACTAATGCATGGTCTACAACTATCCACAAAACCCTCAATATAAGGGCTAAATACAATAAAGAATCTACGAAAGTGCACATTACCTTTAACTCTTTTTGTGTCTATCTCTACAACACTTCCAGGGGACACCAGCTCAATCTCAGTCTTGAAGTTATATAACAATTGAAAGCTTTCTTCCCAGCTGCCTTGAATATCATCCATTGTTCTTTGTCTCTCATTTCAAACTATATTATATCCAGTTGTCACATTGTACTCATTCTCCATCTTTCATTGCAGCTCTTTGGCTCCCATATTAGGATTCCTACTCAAGATAGTTGATGCCCTGTTTGCCACCCAAATTAAGATGTCATAATACTCTTGATCCTGCTGCATGATACACATTTGTGCAGATCAACTAGCTTATTTACCTTTTAGGAAATAAATAAAGTAGTAAGTACAAGAGAAATAATAATTGGACAATTAGTTCATGCAGAAGTATTAGTACCCTAATAGTTCTGTTATCTGGCAACTCTACAAGAGCCCATAAACCTGGTAGGGTTAGATTTCTTTGCGGGCATATCAAATTCCTCATTTATAGTATATTGTTTGATGGCCATTCTAAAGGCATTCATTGAAGGGAAAGTGTCATCAATCGCAATCTTTGATTATCCTTGTCATACATAATGTGTTGCTCCTCAGGTATGTCATCATCCACTAGGATAGCTGCACCATGAGTGTCATTAGGTGCATCATCTATGCTACCACCAGCAGCAGCATTAGGAGCAACATCATTAGCAGCAGCTCTGACATCCTCATCCCTCAAGCCTGGAAGAACATACATCTCCTCATTCATAGGAACATTCTTCTCCCGATCAAGGTCTTGAGCAATTTGAAGATTTGATCAATCCATCCTACCAGCTGTAAACACCCTCTCTGGATCAACCCTAATCGAGAGTGGGAAAAATTGAGTTAGGGGCGTGCTACTCCATTCGTTTATACCCGCATTGAACACAAAATCAACAAATAAAACACACTGTAGAGGGGAGTTTACATACCCCTCGGGGTCCATCACGTGCGCTACTTTTAATCCCGCGAGCTCAATCCATATCCATGAAACAATCTAGGGTTTCATGAATCGACAGAAACATTCAAAGCAAACTCAAAAAAGAAGCTACAAAGAAGAAGAGAAACGGATTAGGAAAGGAGATGTTACCTCAGACGAAGCCACGGCTGCACCCATGTCGCCGTAGATGTGCCGTCGCGTTGCCTGCTGAGTTGCCGGGGTCATGAGAGGAAAGGGGATGGAGAGAGTGAGATGGAGAGAGTGGCTTGGTCGGGTTTGGCATCAGGGCCTGAGTTAAGTCACATAGAGCTGCCCCAAACGGGTCCCAAATGCAGGATGGTCATTTCATCATGGGTTTAAGATCCGATCAATGAAAAAGGTTTAAAATTCAAAAAGTGACAAATGATCGATTGGCACATAAACTTTATGGCAAAAGGTCTGTTTCCGTATAATAGAGGACATTTTTATCCATGGCTCTCCAACTTTATGGCAAATGATCAATTGCACCCTGCTCAAATGCCCAAAACGCAACTTACATTTGTTGTTCACGCCAGCAAATTATCCCAGTGCAAGTAACAACAGAGGTTTTGAGAATGCGGATTACTCAACTGGTAGCTCTCTTCCCTTGGTCCGGCGTGCACATTCCAGCACAGAAATGTGGGAAGATGTGTGCATGAGAGAGGCAGATATAGGCAGATAGAAATACATAACATAATAATGCTTTGTTCCATATACAACACCGGTTGTAAGCTAAGCTGCACAGGAACTGCTACAAACAAGTGCTGCAGGTCAGCAAGCACCTTTCACTAGTCCCTACACTAACAACCAAACATAAACCAAAAAGATATATGTACAGCAAATCAGAGATTCAGAGCCACCCAGAAAATGACATCATTGTTAGGTACTGTCAGCTGCCCAGCTCTTCTGGACGAGCAATACCACAGTGCCTGGCTATTACCTACGTGCATCCGCACCAGGTGGCCGAGCCTGACTTGTCTGCTGGTCTGCGGGGTTCAAATAGCGTCCAAGCGCTTGATTGTAAGCAGCACCTGTCAGACTGCCTCTCATCCGCCCAGTGGGGTGCCAGTTTTGCTCCTCAGGAAGATCCGGGAAGCCATCGGAAGTTCCGACATAGGGCGGCACGGTCGGAGCCGGAGAAGCAGGTGGTAGACTGGCGGGCTGCAGGCGTGGTTGTGCCTGTGGAATTGCTGGTCGGGGGGGCACTGCTGGCAATCTCAATGTCTGGCTGCGCTGCGCAAAGAGATGACTGTGAATGTCCGGGCTGATTGTATCGCCTGGTTGGGTAGGCATGACCTGTGGAACTTCAGCAGTTTGAAGCAGGGGCGCTTGTGCAAGTTGACTCATCAGATTGCTCACTAGTAGCTGATCAACGTGCGGGTGCTGTTGCGTAGGGGGTGCTCCATAGGCATTAGCACCTCTAGTATGTCCTGGGCCTCCTGGCGGCGGTCTTATACCCATGAGATGTGGTGCAATAACCCGACCATGCAGATGATTTGAGGTGTTGCGCATGTCCTGCCAACAATTATGATTCTGTCAACAATGTTGTTAAGATAAACTTAATCCAAGCAAAACGTACAAAAAAGATGTATCATGACAAGAAGTTGTATCGTGTATTAAACTGTAAATTTCATTATATCAATCTTTTAGGTGCTTGCGTCAACATACTTGCTAGTAGAGTTAACAGCCAGTCACCAGGACAGGTACCATCATATGATACACTTGTTGCAGTTGCCATACACAAGCAAGACAGTACACAAGTATGTAACTGAGTGGAGTAATTCAAACTAGTTACCAGGTACCTCTCAAATAGCTGAGGACCAAATGACACATTTTTCAACCTCCAAATCACTTTATCATACTAGTTCTGGAGCTCAGTCAGGATGGCTTATCACTTAGTATTACAAAAACTAAAGTCATCAGCTGGCTCTGCTGCGACTGCAAGTTACTATGTCGTGCAAGGTGATTCTAATGGAAGATAAAACAGTGCTACAATATGTTGGTAATTATCATGATTAAGTGACTTGAAAAGATTGTTACCTGTTGTGTTGACTGTAGATGCATCATCGAAGTGGCATCGGGAGCCCTTGATAGTGGCCCAACACCAGTATTCATTGCAGTGATGACACTGTCTGCATTTGTCACCTGATGAGTTTGGTATGTTGAAGAAACTGAATTGGATTGTGGGATAGGTGGAAAATTGAAGACATTTGGCTGCATCCTTCTAGATAACCCAGGGTTCTGTGGTGGCGCTGCCAGAGCCTGGACTGCTACAGGCTCTCTCCTAACATTTGTAGGTATAGGAGGCCGTGCTACTTCCGATCCAGGTAGTGGATCTATCAGTGATTGCAACTGCACAATATCGGGATGTGTTCCTTGTATAACTTGTTGCATGGAAAGTGTTGAATTGGAGGTTTCAAGAGAAGGACAGACGGCATCCGTGATAACAGGACACAGAATATCTTGAGGCAGAATAGACTCCAAGGTACCAAATGAACTAGACCCCTGTCCACCAGTAGAAGGTACCAACGAATTTTGGCAAGTAGAAGAAGTGGCATTGCTGCACCCATTATTTCCACCTACATATAGATCTTCTGGCTGAGCAGTTGTGCTTGTAGACAAATCCGGAAGATAGTCTGCCACAGATAAATCTTGACTATTCAGCAGAGGCTTCATGTCTTCTGAAGCAGATGCCAAACTCATTGGCAGATCACCATCATCATTTTCGCTTATCAGGTCTATGACATCATCAGGAGTTGCATCAGTTTCTACAGTATCCCCGTTCTGCTGAATGACTTCACCATCGTGTCTATCTGATTTCTCACCATGAACTGAAACAGTTTTCCAAGATCCATCAGGGAACACAAGAATATCAGTGATATCATCTCCAGTCTCTTGTAATACCTGAGAGAAAAGGAGATCAATCACATCAAAAACATAATGAGATGAAAATATGTGCAAATACATTATACAACTTGCCTTGGCCATCTTTTGATCGATACGTAGGTCAATGAAATTTGAAGGAGTATTACAACATGGACAGCGCCAGGTCGGCTTCCTCAAGTTCATCTCCATGTAAATATCGTAATCAAAACACTAAACAATATAGGCTATGTTATTATTTTTGTTGAAAGAAAAAATTTCAAGCCATCAATACATACAAACTGATGAAATCTATACCTGATAGTGTTTGCATAGGCGCCCTTTAATGGGAATTTTTATGCGCCTAAAACTGCAACAAGAAAAGGCAACAAACATTCTCAAGTTCAGCATCAAAAGGCAACTCACTAGCATTTTTCATTCAAACATACATATAAGTAGAATTTCAAGTTCCAATATTTTACCAACCACCAATAGTCTAGACAGACATATGGACTATCAGAATAGTTATTATAAGGTGAATGAATAGTCCAAATTGTTAGATCTACGAATGAATAGATGAAACACACATGTATTGCATAGCCCAATAGGTAATATATAGTACAAGACTCAAGGGACACAATTAAACTCTAAAAACTAGGGAAAGACATAAAAACCAGCGGCTCGGGCCGGATCTAAGGCGGTGGCGGCCGGATCCGACGGGCGGCGGCCTAGAGTGGGGGCTGGCGAGCAGCGACGCGGCGTGGGTGGTGGCAGGGGCGGATCTGGACGACGGTGGATCCGGACGACCGAGGCGGCTACGATAGGATCCAGCGGCAGAAGGAGAAAGAGTTCCGGCAACGGCGGCGGCTAGCCAGCCAAGAACCCTAACCCTAACCTTACTCTAATACCATGTAAGGTTTTGGCATTACATTCCCAAGAGGGCCAACAAGCCAATATATATATATCCATGTACAAAGTGCAAATAGACCGCTAAACTATACACATATCTAACAAGATAAACTAAAATAATAAAGGCTATGAACTTAGATGAACGCAACGGAAAATTCAAAAGAAAAAGAGGCAAAGCTACAGCAGCACCAACACCTAATACATAAGAGCCTCGAATTAAATGCTCACACAATCTCACGGAGCCAGATGCATTCCACGAGGAGAGATTGACCAAGAGTTGCATCTCTAGAACAACACGCCTCTCAATGCTCTGCTCCCCTATTAAGCAAGCCAATCCCCAAAAAGAAAATGGGAGGCGAAGAGGACGAAGCGGCGACGCGAGAGCCTACCCGCTGGAGAGAGGCAAGCATCTTAAAGTGGATGTAAGGAGACGAGCTGGGAGTAACCTGCAATGCTATTTTTCTGCTATTCAAGACGAGAGAGGAGGCGGCATGGCCAGCAATGACCGCGGCGGCCGAATCCAGTGCGGAGGAAGAGAGCTCGAGGAGGCGCCGGCTAGGAGGCGGCTTCCCGAGGCAGGCCCTACAGGATCTGGCGACTGCAGGGTGCAGGCCGGGCAGAGCAACGACGACCCAAGGGCGAGGCAGCGATGCCGTATCTGGGAGCAACGAAGGAGCTTGAAGACGACGCCGTTGGCCGACGGGCTGGTGCGGCGAGGTCGACGACGACCCAAACAGGCGCAAGCAGGCGGCAACGGCCCATTGGATGGCGACACGAGAGGCGCACACGGCGGCTAGGATCTAGCGTCGACCGAAGAGATCCTGATTCGAGGACCGGATCTGGTAGAGCTGTCGGCGAAGAGGCTCGGCGTCGGTGGCGGCCGAGGCGGGCCGCCAGATCCAGGGAGACGACAACCCAAGAGGCGCACACAACGGCTGGGATCCAGCGGCGGACGAAGAGATCTTGATACGAAGACCCGGCGACGTACTCGGCAAAGATGTTGTTGGCCTGGCTGTGGCAGCGCAAAGGGTCGGCTACCCGAGGGCGACAGCGGCCTGAAACGAGATGGTCGTTCCCAGGAGTGGAGATCGATCCTCCCGGGGGCAACAGCAGCAGAAAATGTGCAGAGAGGCTAGGGTTTGAACCTTAGCTCTGATACCATATTAGATCTATGAATGAATAGATGGAACGCACATGTATTGCACATCCCAATAGGCAATATATAGTACAAGACTCAAGGGGCACAACTAAACCCTAGATACAAGGAAAAGACACAAATACTACTATATCCTTAACACAAATATCCAACTAAGTTGAGTGAATTGTAAGATAGTCACACACACATGCATGATATCGTTACCTTTTGCACCTTTTACATCACCAACCAGACACAACACAGAATTAGTATGCCAACTAGATATTAAGAAAGAATAGTTCTTATAGAGGTTATTTGTCCTTTCTACCTGTAATAACTCACTTGAGACCTTGTAGTAAACGTACGTACATATGCGTAATAGGATTAAAGACACTGAAGTTTCACGAACATGGAATAGTTGAAACATAATAGAGCAAAGTACATTCCATGGAGAACACAATACAGTACCTTACGGGACACTTTAGGGAAACTCTTGATGGTCCTTCAAGTATATCAGAATCTACACGAAATTCAAGAGGTGTCACAATGAAATTTTCCATTCACATAAACGAATAATTGCTATTTCAATTTGAGTCCAGAAATTATCAAAACATACAAAAAAACATATTGAACATGCGTTCCACACTGAAAGAATTAAAATAAATTTTGCCCACCATGAGGATCAGTAGTGACTGGTTGGGCATAGTCATCAAGTTTTGGAGCATCAAAGCACCGCAAGTTGTTCACAAATGCTACAGCTATGACATAGTTAGCTGCAACATAAAACTAAATCAGCGTAAGATTAAAATTTTGTGTATGCTTCTGAAGTAGAAATGAAATGGCAAAACGTTATGACCAAGCATACCATTAAAATATCCAACAGCTTGTATGATGTTTGCCCCGTACTTGAGCATCTTGGTAATATCAGTGGGGAACTGGGGTCCTGTTTCCTGTTACATTGTTTAAAAGGCATGAAATCAGGTTGTTTGACAATTGAAGCTTAACCACAGTCCACATGTTGCATAAGGCTTTGAGGTCAATGCAAAACTAAATGACAGGAAGTAAAGGCCAGGATGCTGAACAAAACACTAACCATTGAAACATTAGTCCTCTTGTCCACGCCTTTTCCATTTACTAAAAAGCTGAAATATAAAAACATCAATCAAGTTTATTGGCTTAAACATTGTCAAGCATCAAAGAAAAGAAAGAAATGCACCTCACATGTGGTGGGCTTGTGATACATGATGAGGCATCTAATTTTTCCTTTTGGACGACAATTAGATTCTGCAAAAGGTGAGACAATCAATAAAGTTACCTCATATAACATCATTGGACATGCAGAAGTAAAAATTAAGAAGTGTGAGAATTATAATACATAGTCATGAATTCCTGCCAGGCCATCACGATATTCTTTTCATATCTAATCACTCCCTTGGTATAAAAATACCAAATGCGCACATATCTGAGATTTCGCATTAATGAGCATACAAGCACAGACTCTATGCAACCAATGGTTTTTGTTGACAGCTAAAAATAAAGAAAGGTAATCTAACAGTCTTTTGGCCACTATATTTCACAAGAGATATCACAGGCTCACAGCTAACTAGATCTATTTCACTTCAAAATACTTTGAAGTACCAAGAACAGAGAGTGGACAGCTTGCAGCAACAATAACTTTACCAAGATTCAGTTGCCTAACATGCAATCAATTTTACAGGATATGAATGACTATAAAAGTAGAGTTAATTACAGAATCAGCACCCTCTCATATGCAAGTTACAGATGCAAAAGAGCATGATGTTACATACTGTTATGTGAAACGTTGTACAGACACCTAAGAAGGTTGCACTTTGTTAAGATAGTTCACCCTTTTGGTCAAAAAACTCAAAATGAAACCAGGTAATGAAGTGAATAGTTCAATAACAAAAAACTAGCATCACCGCATGAACATTTTAAATAGCATTAACATCTCGTTGAGATAGCCCATTTAGGTAACAATACTGAAGATGCATCAAATAAATATTTGCCCTCGAAAGATACTTACAATCTTTTCATCTCGAGATATATTCCTATGAATAAAAAAGTCGGCCATTAAAACACCATACCCAACCTGTAGGTATAAAATATATCAAAATCAGAGCTTCAGTTATGATTAATGAAACAAACCTTCATTGTTCATCAACAATACACCTTCACGTATGAGGATTAAGAATGGCCAAAAATGGCATGGTATTTAGAACAAAATGATTGACTTTTATGAAGTAGAATCGTGCAAATTAGAGTTTTTTTAATTTAACAGATTAACTACCTTTGCTTCCAGCAAAGTGACTACACGCTCAAACTTCAACCGAGGATAATACCTACGAAATAGACAAATGAAAATAACAAAGAGGATCACATTGCAACAAATAAAATGTGTTATGAAGCTAATGCATGACTAGTGATTTCAATATTATAACCAAATGGGTTCTAAGCTTTATTCAAAATTGACTTTTGGTTATTAAACTAAACAATTGAGGATGCAAACTATAAATATGGATTAAATAGTTCAAAAAAATGAAATATACCAGCTCTAAGCTACAAAATATTTGTATTTCATCTTCTATATTCTGATTATTATTTTGGAAAATATGAAAAGCTGATGTTCAAATTTTCAATTTAGTTTTCAAGTACTTTCACATTTTAAATTTCAACATCAGATATGGAAGATTTGCATGCCACCTTGAATTTAAAATATTAGTTTCTGAATCGAAAGTAAAATTTCACAATATAATTCTGAATAATAAAACACGTTTCAAGAATGTGGGCTTTCCAATCTCAGATATTTGGAATTTCTGTTTGGTATTAAGATCTAAATTAACCTAGACAACAGGAAACGGGATGGCAGATGTCAACATCCAGCATTGCACCATTTTGCGCGCGCGTGCGCGTGCGTGTGTGTGTGTGTGTGTGTGTGTGTGTGTGTGTGTGTGTGTGTGTGTGTGTGAGAGAGAGAGAGAGAGAGAGAGAGAGAGAGCAATTTCTTACCTTGCCATTACTTGTGAAATAATTTCAACCACAGTGCTGTCATTAGCTGGCTGGCTGAAAGGCGTGCAGAAGTTGCCAGAGAACTGCATACCAAGAAAAAGTTATAAGTAGGTAAGCTGATATCTTAACACCATGCCACCACCAAGACAACAAGTACGCACCCTAAAAGGGAAAGAGTGCTCATAGAACAATGAACATAAAAGAAGAAAAGAAACACTTCATACACACCTCTTTAGCCATTCTGAGAATGTCAGTGGAAACTGCAGGTTGAAACCATTTATTGAAACAAGCATTCTGCATATTATGTCGGAAAAAAAGCTCAAAAGGTAAAGAGTATAACTTGGGCATATAATACAAACAACATATGCATAAAACTCCTTAAATCGCTTGAAACAACTCCAAATAAAATGTGATTATGCAGCCAGTAAAGAAAACTGGACAGATACATCAATGGGTGGGACTAATGGATAACATGGTAATTGTTTATTGTTGTATACAGCAAAAGGTTATAGTAGAGCAAACATTGCGTTGAAACAAATTATCTGTTGATATATATGCAGTTACAAAAGAAAAATGTTCTTCTCTATAAGTCTGTGTATGTTTGGGTTTGGAAATAAACCAACCTAAGTTAATTAAGATTGAATGAATGGGTCTTTCCTCATAAAATAGTTGCGTTCTGGTTGAACAATTTTTATCTGATATCTCATATATGACTGAAGGAAGGAAAATTACCTTGCATGATATGATTAGCACCATAACAGAAGATTGTAGAAATGGATCTTTCCTCAGCTGATATACCTAGTCAATATTGGCGGACTTCAGATTAATAACACACAACAAATTGTGCATACCTAAATTCACTAAATAAAGAAATGAGGACACTTACTGTGAAAAGTCGAAATCATAGTTCAAGGTCAAATTTGATAATTCTACAGGTCATATGTTCACTACCTCACATAACAAAATTGGAAAGTACAGAGTATAGACAATAAAGTCCTACCTTAAAGCCATTGAAAAGGACAGCAGGGCCACTAGTAGCAGCGAATGGGAGAGGCAGGAAACGCTAGCTCCAGGTGGCAAGGGGAAGTAAAAGGGGAAGGTGATGGTACACAGATGGCACCTTGGGAGGGGTAACTCCGGCACCACAGGTAGGGGATAGTGTGGCAAGTGGCAAGGGAGGGCATGAGGTAGGAGATCAATGAGTGGGCAATTGGGTGGTGGTGTACTGGTGTGTGAAGTGACACAAGGATCTCTACAAGGGGGGTATGTTTTCGTGCGCGGTGGCCACACAAGGACTGTCCGTCAAATAGTGAGATATCTTCATCTAGCAGTTATCAAAATAATTTCATATGAACAAGAATAAATCACAAATCTAACAAGGTTTCCTATAAACTTAGGAATTAGGATCTTGCTAAAAGTATGCTCATCTGTTGCAGTACTTAAAAGGGAACATAGTATTGTTAAGGATATAAGAGTATTTATGTCTTTTCTTAATTACTAGGGTTTAGTTTTTTCCTTTGAGTCTTGTACTATATATTGCCCATTGAACTGTATAATACAAATGTATTTCATCTATTCATCCATAGATCTAACATGGTATCAGAGCTAAGGTTTCGTCATACCTAGGGTTTCGTCGCTCACCTTCCGATGCAGCTACCCTAGGGGGAGCATCTCCACTCCTGGGGGCAGCCATCTCCTGGCATGGACCACGCTCCAGTGCGCCGCCTCCAGCGGCTCGCGCAACGTTGTCGCCGTTGTCGCGCGCCGTCGTCATCCACGGATCTGATCTGATCCGCCACCGCTATTGCTGGTGGGAGCCGCCGCTTTTGAGGTCGGATTCGGGCTTCTCTGCACCAGATCCGGTGATGGCTCCTCGTCAGCCTCTGTGCCACTGTCATCACCCGTGCCTCCGGTCATCTCGCCGATGGCCTTGCTCCGGCCAGATCTGGCATCCCCGGCTCTTCTGCCTCTGGATCTGGCAATCTCAAGCTCCCTATCGGGTCGGCTTTCCACGTCGGCCTTTCCTGTCACGCCGGCTTTCCATGTCGTCGGGCAACGAGGGCTTTTCAGGCCACTGCTGCCTCTCCAACTCGCCAACGTGGAGCATGCTCATGTGTGGGAGGGAGAGATGGAGAGAGAGAAACGGGGAGAGAGGGGATGGAGAAGGAGGTTATTTCTAAGGGATTGGCGACACGTGGATCAGGCTTCATAGTCAGCGTAGGGGGGAAGAGGAGTCTTTAGTATTTGCTGCTGAGTCTATTGTTTTTGAGTCATTTAGTTCATTTTGAGTCTTTCGTTGCGTCCATTCAAATATGTAGTATTCTATCTTCTAGTTCGTCTAAGCCGTGCAAGTCCACAAATTTCTGTGTCAGTTAGTCGATTACTTTGCTAGCCTCAATACATCCTCTAGGATTTAGTGTGACCTTTCGTATGGTAGCAACCTCCACCCTTCTCTCTGAACCGCAAGTAGATTGTAGAAGTCTTTATGATGCCGCCACTTCTCTCTGAGCCGCCACCCCGAGCTTATAAGGCCGTCGCGCTTCTTCTACACTACGCTTCTGTTGTGCTTCTTGTGCACTACGTCGTTGCCGTCTTGGGTTTCGATCTACTTTATGGGCTGCAAACATGTTTTATGGGATGCCGCACGATCTCAACTAGAGATCTTCTGGCTTTGACACAATTTTCAAGAGCTGCACTCTACGACGACGTCTTCAAGATTTGGATTTTAGATTTTTCCTATTTTAGTGTCAACTCTTTTAAATGCAATATTATTGCATACGCCTTGCATTTGAGGGGGTATTAAGGATATAAGGATATCTATATCTTTTCCTAGTTTCTAGGGTTGTACTATATATTGCCCATTGGGTTGTGCAATACAGATGTGTTTCATCTATTCATCCACAGATCTAACAAATATTACTTCACTTTCCAAATTAGATTCTCTATTCAGGCGTGTTTATATTAATTTTGTTGGGAAAATATTTTGTTTTTATGCTACAAATTTTTCCTATAGTTACTGCAATATATTTGAATTACAAAAGCACATTGCAGATACTGTGACAAGTTAAAAGAGATGGTACGGTAGTTCTATAAAGAAAGCTACCAGCCTATCAAGCATTCATTAGAATTCTAATGTTACACAACTTGCACTTTCCAATTATGCATTTATGTTATTTTGCTAAATATCCCCCTTTTGACCAAAGGCAAAATACCCAGCTCATAATGAAAGCTCGAAGTTCTTACAGCAGCTATACATTCCACATTTATACTACACTAACTTTATCACAATTCATAACTACTTTAATAATTCATTCCAACACTTAAATCATTCCTATCCCAGGAATGGCAATTATGGTCTAATAATTAACACTCCAGTAAACAATTACCACATTCGTTGAACCACTACTTGGACCAACAAAACATGCACCAAATTGAGAGAAATGCTCTAAAAAAAACAAGGGGAAATTGTCTGGTAGAGGAAGAGAACAAACAAAAATACCTTTTTCAAAATGTCAGGTATTTCACTGGCCATCGTAGGAATATCACCACCCGAGACCGCGTAATCAATCCCTCTGCAAGCACGAAAACGCGAAGAGTCACTATATCGCCCACGAAACAGCGCGGCGGCCATAAACCCTAACCATTAGGAGACGGAAGGGGCAAACGCGCGGGATAATGGCGGAAGCCCTAGGTGCCGCGGAATCGCGGGTGTGGCCGGGGGGGCGAACCTGGCGAAGGCGTATAAAAGGTGGGCGAAGTCGGTGGACTGGAGGCCGCCCGGGCCGCCGCGGAAGTGGGCCCTGAGGCGGTCGCCGATGGCCTGCAGGCGGATCGCGTTTATCGCCACCGCCTGCTGCAGCTGCTCCTTTGTCTGCTGCGCCGGCGAAGTAGGGGGGAGCGCTGCTAGAGCGCCGCCGCCCGCCATGGCCGCGCTTTTTTTTCGTCGAGCGGCGAAGAGCGGAGAGGAAAGACGGTCGGTGAGTACGTGAAGCAGTTGCTGGAAGACGAAAAGAAAATCTCTGCGGAATAGTTCGAGATTTTCGATGTAGTGGTGGACACTTGGCTGCCATTTTGCCGCTCCTAAAAATACTCCTAAAATATGTTATAATTACGTTTCTTTCGAAAATACAATTTCAATCGTCAAATACTCCTAAAAATATTATTATAGTCATCATCTCCAGCTTACGAAAATACGCCGCGTGTATTTGATTTTGTATTTTTCGTTGGACCGCAGTGCCCTTCCTTTCATGTGTGCGGTGTGCCTAAGGGGGTGATCGAAATAGCGATGGTTTTTGATTTTTGGTTGAAAAAATACTGTAGTAGCTGGTTGAAAAAATATTGTAGCTAAGTTAGTGGATAGTGTAATAAATAGTGAAAAAAAAGCTGAAGTTAGAAGCTGAAGTTAAAAAAAACCGAAAAATCATGGCCTAAGGGGTCACGGTGGGGTCGACGACGAGGTCGTGTCGCAGTTGAGCCGGAGGGGCGGCAGCTGGCTGGTTCGGGGGCAGTCCAAGGAGAACCTGCGGGTCAAGGTACGGACGGCGAGCGCGTTCACCAGGAAATGCTGTGGTGATCAAGATTCGGTGGACGCCAGCTCGCATGTAAAGGTGTTTATCTAGCTTGCCGTAATCTTTTCCAGATTCCACTATGAGCATCTGCGGTGAACATTTCGATGCTTATTTATGTTTGAAATTCGAAGTTAGCAATAACAAAAAAGTGATTTTCTTTATAGATTCAGGTGTTAGTGATATGTTTTATAGTCAATCATGGAGATGATTATTCACTTCTATATTTATGTTTGAAATTCAAAGTTAGCAAAAACAAAAAAGTAATTTTCTTTATAGATTCAGGTGTTAGTGATATGTTCTAGAGTCAATCATGAAAATGATTGTATTACTTCTATATTTATGATCTTTTGAATAATATGTTATTTTATCTCTTAAATAGATATTTTTCATATTGATCAACAAGTATGTGACTTTTTCGTGAAACTTTTTATTTATGTTTTGATGTTATTCTAAATTATCCCTAATCTTATATCATTATGTGGGGGACAATTATGATTTACATATCAACATATGTATTGATTGATGATCATGTTTCACGGATCATCGATATAGAATATCAAATTAATAATGTAGACATATGTTAGAGAACATGATGTTGGATTGACTCACCATGAGACACTACGAAAATTGTTATATTCTTAAGTGTCATCAGTTGATCTCATACACAGTGTATGTAGGATCCTTAACCTAAGATCGTCATTGTTTCCAACATGTGTAATAGTTTATTTAGGAGTTACCAAATATTACTCCGTGACTGAGTAGTCATAAAGGTAATTTTCAAGTTTACTATGAAACATGAGAGAATTTGCCCCTCCTATATAACAGGAGATATATCTCTAGGCTCTCGGTGTGGTTGGATTAAGGAAGTGCATGACCATGCCGAATGTGGTTGAGGAGTCAATCACAACTGAGTAATCCGCTATAGGTTTAAGTGAAGGATCGAGTTATCATATGATAACACGCTTCTCATCTTGAATTTGATTTGGTATCATGAGACAAAGAGATCAGTATAAAAACATTATATAGATTTGTTCAATATGATCTTTATGTATGTTTGAGAGTCGTTATGTCCTGCTAGAGACCGCTACCGACTTACGGATTAGAAAGGAGTTTTTGGGCCATAGTTAAATATACATAAATCTACAGGGTTGCATACTTAATGAGTTGAAACGATAAAGATTCGAATGATAGTCTCCGAGTAGGATATGATCTCTACTCGAGATAAGGATTCTATTGGAGGCTATACAAGGAGAGATATGGAGGGCTGAGGAAGACATCCCGAAATACACCTATTGAAACACTAACTGCCACCTCTCATAATCCCTGTCGTACGCGCTAGTGTTAGTACGTCGATGTATGGTGTTCTATCCCTCGACATGTGGACCTCGGTAGAGGCACTACTATGACTGCAGCGCTGATCAGGACGAACGCGAGGAGGAGACGGTTGGACGGAGGATGATCGGCTGCTTCCATTATATCAACGCGCTCTTCGTTAAATCAGCTACTTCAACTCTACTTTCGTTATACTGTGTATTTAGTGATTACAATTTATGATCTCTTACTCGCATGGTTTTCTAGTTTACATGGTTGAAAATTTTAATTTGCGCTAGCGTAGCTTACCCGTATCCCAACAGTGATATTAGAGCCATCCTGTGTAGTATTTGATCTGGATTAATCACATATAGTTGATATGTGATGGTAGTATATTGGATCTATTTCTGGTCTAATATGATAGCTTAGATTAATTTATGTTATTGGATTGATTTAGGCACTGGTTGATAAAATTAATCAGTTTCAGTGATAGTAGATGGGTTCAGATGAGATATGAAATGATAGTACCAAGTTGTTATTCTTTCTGGAAACCTTCTGCGTCGAACAATATGATTGATCAATGGAAAATTGGGCCAATCAGATTGGTTTAAATTGAGTTAATGTGATTAATCCAATGAAATTTTTAAGGACGATTTTGTTTATAGGATTCATGTCCGGGGAAAATTTTTTCCAGGGGCTAGGGACTGATCATCATTGTCTTATGAAATTTCAAGTATTGTAGTCAAGTGCTATCATATACTCTTGAAATTCATGATTGATTAAGCCCCATTATATTTCTTGTTCATATATGCAATCTATGCACATATTTAGGAGGAGTATTTCAAAAATGACTTTAGAAAGAAATTGAATCACTTTAGTCTTTGCAATAAAATAAAAGATTCAATTATTCTTTCAAAAGTCAAAAATAAAGTATGCAACTTGTTCTCATGCAAGTACTATATTCAAAATCTTTCTTCTCACTTAAAATTCAAGTGTTGTCATAAATTACCAAATGGGGGGAGATTGAAAGCATCTATACCCCTAAATTTAGCGTTTTGGTAATTAATGACGATTTACGAATATGGGACTAATGTGTGTGCTAAGATTGTATAGACAAAGTCTTATGTATGCAATGGACAAGAACAAACTGCATGGAAAATTGACATCAAGCTGGATCAAAATTGAGATACATAAGATATA
Organism: Melocanna baccifera; assembly: GCA_036346265.1. Lineage (NCBI taxonomy): Eukaryota > Viridiplantae > Streptophyta > Magnoliopsida > Poales > Poaceae > Melocanna > Melocanna baccifera. The sequence continues at coordinate 25,856,474 of CM070692.1, read as the reverse complement.
GGATCGCTTTTCTATTTTAGCGGTCTTAGGAGAAAAAGGTGGAAGACCGGATTATAGGTTAGATGCCATACTATTAAGAGGGGTTGTTGAAATTAGTTTGATAGCATGCTTTAGTGCACATTGGATCAATTTATGATTATGCATGCACCTGAAAATAAATTTGAAAACTCACTGTACTCTCTCAGCTTTTGTGCAGTACGTGTTTTTCCAGAGAGCATCCTTACAGGGACTTAGACTCAACAGAAATAGGTAGTACCGGATTTTCAAATGCGGAACTACCGCAGTGTGATAGTACCGCACGGTACTGCGGAACTACCGATTTACGCACGTTTTTCAGAGTACCCGAAAAATTTTAATCGGCGTAAATCGAAAGTACGGACTTACAAAGAATGATAGTACCGCTCTGAATTTAAAACGGCTAGTTCTGCACGTCTGACATAGCCGTTACTGTGTGCTACAATACAGTGCTGTAGTTCCGCACTTTGTACTGCAGTAGTTCCGATTTCTCTGATTTTTCAAGATTAATTTTTTGCAACGGCTAGTTTTGGTTGGTTAGGTTATAAATACCCCTCCACCTGCCCAAGGACAGATTGTTGAACTTGCATTGATCATATTTGGACCCTAGAGCATTCATTCCACTCTCTTTTCTCATTTTGAGTATTCATTTTGAGTAGTGGAAAGATTTTCAAGTGCATTCATTTCTAGTTGATCCATTTGCACTTGAGCGCCGTCAAGTGAAATCGGTGATCTATTCTCTTGGTGCTTGCCGATACCTAGACGGCGAGGAGGTTGATTGCGAGGTGACTTCTTCAAGAAGATTGTAAAGAAGCCCGAGCTGATTGTGAGTGGTTAGGAGCTCGCCATCTCCGGAGAGGAGGAAGGGCTACCCCTAGTGATCAAGGAGCAAGGCTTAATTCGTGAAGCCGGTACAAGAGTGTTTGGACTTTCCTCAACGTGGATTTATGAAGACCGGTAAGTCTTCGATAGTACGAAAAAATATCGCGTGTCTCATTGTGATCATTTATTTACCTTGCTTTAGTATTTATATTCTTGTTAAGCAATTTGATACATTGTTCATTTTTCTATTGTGGTTGCTAGCTTATGCTATATTGATTGCTTAGAAATACTAGAATTGAATAAGCTTGGTTCATATAGCACTCTTGTCTTATGATAAATTGCTATAACTTATTTAATTAGGCAAGATTTTATAACCTCCTATTCCCCCATCTAGTCGGTCATCATTGATCCTACAGGGGCATAATATTGAGGTCGGGACATATCAATCTCTCAACGAACAAGAGTTGTATGTGATGTAATTAGAAAGGAGTTGCTTACCTACGTCGCTAGATTTCTAGCAATGATGGCAAAGCTCACTAGGATTTAGTGAAATATGGATCTTGATTCACTATATGTTAATAGAGGGTATATGATTTCAAACATACAGTAGGGGAATCCTTTGTTAAATTGTTTAATGGAAGATTTTACAAAACAAAGTGCTGAATTTTTGTATATACTTTTTATGTTGTAGACAATGCCACCACTTACTTACTCCACACCTAGTTTTAACCTATGATCTATTCTTGAGGAAGAAAAATTAAATGAAACAAATTTCATTGACTGGTATTGCAGCTTGAGAATTGTTCTCAAGCAAGAAAAGATAGAATATGTTCTTGAGGTTCCATATCTAGATGAACCAGCTGAAAATACTACTCGTGTTCAAAAGAATAAGTATAAGAAACATTGCAATGACTCACTTGATGTTAGCGGTCTCATACTTGTCACCATGAACTCTGAGCTTCAGAAGCAATATGAGAACATGAATGCGACAATATGATTATGGGTCTTAAAGGCATATTTGAGAACCAAGTAAGGGCTGACAGGTACAACACTTCTAAGTCGTTATTTGCATGTAAGTTAGCTAAATGAAGTCCGATCAGCCCTCATGTGATCAAGATTATTAGATACATTGAGAGTTTGAAAAAGCTTCATTTTTTCCTTAGCTAAGAGTTGGCTATTGATGTAATTCTCGAATCGCTCCCTCCTTGCTTTAAGCCAGTCATTTTGAACTTTCATATGAATGGTATGGAGAAATCAATTACCGAGTTGCATGGGATGCTCAAGTCAGCAGAGGAGAGCATTAAGAAAAACTCTAATCATGTGATGATGGTTTAAAAGACTACTAACTTCAAAAATAAGAATTATAAGGTTTTAAACAAAAGAAAGGGCACGGGCAAAACTCAAAATGAATCTTGAGTATCAAATCTAAGCTTTAGACGCTCAAAATTGGTGCTATACCTGATGCCATTTGCTACCATTGCTAAGAGACTAGACATTAGAAGAGCAACTACAAGAAGTATTTGGCAGACCAGTGTTATTTGGATACGGACACGGGAATCGAAATTCGACTCGGATTCGGGTGTGTGATTCTGCGAACGAAAAAAATAGGATTCAAAGACTCGGCTACTATATACTAATATAATACTAATAAATCAATATCTTTCCTCTTCCAAACCCATGTGGTGATAACCCTATCTCTGACATTTTCCGCCCCATTATTTCTTCCATTCAAAGTTTTCCCTTCTTCTGCTCTTCACCTCTTTTTACTCCACCAAAGTCATGGCAGAAAAGGAGATCAGTATTATTTCTTTCTTCTAGTCTTCCTCCAGCTTTGCTTCGCCTAGTCATGGTCATGAACAGTGATATCAAGCTAGCTGTTGTTGCCTTTTCCCCATCTAGTCTCTTCCTCCTTCATATAGGACGCTGCTAAGGGTGTTCGATGAGTGTCGGAGATTGTTCGACACGTGTCAACATGGGGATATATGTCGACATGGCAAAAAAGTTTGAACTCGGGTGTCTTGGTAACTATGGTTTAGACATGCAGTAGACTGGCAAAAGGCCATTTGGCCTACTTTATAATTCGTTCCATGACTTCGATCATAGCATGAAAGAGCATATTCCTTCAGATAGGTGAACTAACCAATCTAGCTCAAGATTGTACCAGGATTTCACAACATCATCAATTTTTTTTCCCATGGAACTGCCCGCTACAATTGCTAAGTTAGATCGAAAGAGCGAAGCAACTCTATAGATCACTTGCTTCCTGACCCACATTGGTATCATTTTTATTTTTGAGCTAGATTTTTTTTTCAGTGTGTTCTGCTATATGTTAATGAAATCTTGACAACGATCACTTAACATTTTGTTTGTTTGTGAATCCTTGACAGCTTAGGAAGTGGTTACTGCCTTACTGGTCACACTGAATTCGCATGCAAAGGCTGGATGACGTGTCGGAGTTCAGTAATCTAACTGACAGGCAGGCTTTCCCGAGTTAGTTACGTCCATTACTACTATAGTACTATTATTCTTGAAGCTGCCTGAATGCTTCACTTAGTAGTTAGTACTAAGTGAAAACCATGTAATCTGCCATAACTTGAACCGAGTAATCTGCCATAAGTGATAAGTTGCTCCTTTTTCCAGTCCATTCGAAACCTAGCAGGTAATGAGACTGTAGTCTGCTATGAAATGTTTTCTGAGAAGCAGCACAAGCCAAGCTTGTAAGCAACTGTCCCCTTTATATGAGGCAAGTAGCTAGCACTCCTGTCAAAATTGTAGATCAGAGATTCAGAATATAATCTATCGAGAACTTTGTAAGACTGAAAGTTGTTCATGGTCTCCTTTGTCAAATAATGTTATGTCGTGCTCTGCCTCTCTGGTGAGTGATGAGCCATCGCGACGTTGAACCGAGTCCGGATCCAAAGCAATGAAGCGCCGGTGAGCCGATTACAAAGCACGAGGGACTCAAATTCTACCGTTTTGTTTTCGAATGCCCATTGCGTTCGACCTGAATCAGAGGCGCTATCCATATTCCAGTGTGAATGTTCTGGCCCTTGGGTCAGTCATGGTCATCAGGCCATGTGAACATTAAGAGTCATATCAATCCCGGACAAGATTTACATATGGCCGCGCTCAGCTTCTTTCAACGCTGGCGTTCAGCGGTGAGCTTTTTTTTCTATTTTTCTATTTTTTTTTTGTTTTTTGTTTTTTGTATTTTTTTCGTATTCATTTGTATTGTTCGTGATGGGTTAACACGTTTTTTCTATTTTCAAATTTTTTAAAATTTAATTATATCAAATAAATTAACTTAGCTACAGTAAAAAAATCAACCAACTATAATTAAAAAAGCTAGAAACTATCGTTATTCTGAACGCTACCATAGTCCGATGTGAAACGTGGGAATTTCGTAGGAATTCTCAATGTTAGAGTACATCATTTTCTCATCAGATTATCCTACTGGAAATGAATCTGTTTTCGTAAAAGATCTGCGAAATTCTTACGTTTCAAACAGACTCGGAAATATTTTTAAAGAATTCATAAGTTGGGAAAGGGCCTAAGGTGAAGCTCGTTCAGGTCTTTTTCAAAGCCGTGTGAGGCGAGGCAGAGGGTAGGAGAAACCCGAGTGGGGCCGAAATCGAATACGATCCCGTGCACGGAAACGGCCGGACGGCGTCAACGTCGCGTCGCTGCGATCGCCTCCCTTCCATACAAATCCCCCGTATTTCGAAACACCGACAGCGCAACCACCACCACCACCATGCGCTCCCGCCGATGACGCCCCCACCCATCCTCCTCCTCCTCACCCACTTCACCGCCGCCGTCGCTGCGCTCCTCCTCCTCCTCGACCCCGCCGCCTCCGCCTTCCGCGAACGCAAGCGCAAGCGCAGCGACGGCGGCGGCTGCAGCGCGGGACCCGTCCCGACCCCTCCCGCGCCGCAGCCGCAGCCGATTCCGCTTCCGCCGACGAGCCCCGACCACTTCCCCCTCGCGTTCCGCGTCTCCGCGCCCACCTTCCACTTCCTCTCTGGCCTGCTCGACCCGCTTCTCTCCCACCCCTTCCTCCCTTCGCCGACCCTCCTTGCGCTCGCGCTCGCGCGCCTCGCGACGGGGCTGCCCTACCCGGACCTCGCCGCGCTCTTCCGCGTGCCCCCCTCTGCCCCGCGCGCCGCATCCCGACGCCTCCGCCGCGTCCTCCTCGCCAACTTCCGCTTCTGGCTCGCCTTCCCCTCCGACCCGACCAACACCTCCTCCTCCCCGCTCCCCTCCTGCCGCGGCGCGCTCGCCTGCGCGCGCTTCGCCGGCCCGGACGGCCCCCTAGCTGCGCAGCTTGTGGCCGGCGCCTCCTCCCGCATCCTCTCCCTCGCCGCCGGCTTTCGCGGCGACCGTACCGACCTCGAGGTGCTCAGGCTGTCGTCTTTGTACCAGGAGCTGGAGCAGGGGAGGGTGCTTGACCCCGCGCAGTACTTGGTTGGGGATGGCGGCGGGTACCCGCTGCTGCCCTGGCTCATGGTGCCGTTCCCGGGGCCGGTGGTGCCCGGCTCGCCGGAGGCGGAGTTCAACGCTGCGCACATCACAATGTGCCGCCCGGTGAGGCGCGCTGTCCGGAGCTTGATGGGGTGGGGGGCCATCGCGCGGCTCCGCGAGGAGGAGAACCCTCGCGCGGCCGTGGCGTGCATTGGGACGTGCGCAATGCTTCACAATGTGTTGCTGGCGAGGGAGGATTACTCTGCATTGGCACCGGAGGAAGAGGTGGACACAGAGAGTGACTTGGGGGCAATGCTGAGCCGGAGAGATGATGCTGGAGTGGAAGGTTTTGAGGTTGATAGGCGTGCATTGGCGTTGCGAAGTGCATTGGCAGCGACAACGAGGGACTGGCGAAGGCATGCCTAGCACTGGTGATTGCTTAACAATTTCCTGTCATTGTTGATTCTTTTGGATCATATAGTTTGTATAGTGCTGAATATTTTGTTCCATTGGGTTCTTTAGTTTGTTGCTGCTCAATAAATCAAGTAATAAACAGAAATTAGACCATCAGTTTACACATCTTACTAGTGTTCACGACTTGACATGTTCGCATTAGATTTGATTTATTTCAGTATGACAGTATGCAATCTTGTTTGTTAGAAATCCAAGCATTCCTTTATCGAACAACACATACTGGAAGTGGATGCATCTTATGTAGACCAATGTATGCAATTAACTAAAGGAAATACTACTACTCCATGTTAAGATGATTGGGTGTTCATACTTCATACAAGTCTGTAGACTTGTTACATAAGACAGGCATAAGGCTCTCAGTAACTTTTTTATGCAACAGCACACCATATTATTCTCACAGTACACACATCAGCTAAGCTAGAACAATGGCCATTCTAGAAGTGGACATCATTCCACTAGTGAAAGCAGAGTTTCAACAACATAGCTCATGCTTGGCCTTCTGCTCCTCCCCTCTTCCACACATGACACTGCTATCTTAAGCATCATGGTTGCTTGTGAATAGTTGAATTCTCCATCCAGTCTGTAGTCGACAAACTCCAGAAGCCATGACTGATCTTCGCTTGCTAATTTCTCTTTTAAGAATTACAGTGGAGCGTCTAACGGCCATTTCAACCTCCTCCTCGCCCTCAACCACCCATCTGGAAACCCGGATCCCCTTCACTAACTCAAGAAGAACTACTCATAGCTGTAAACATCGGCCTTGCCTGTTATTGGAAGATTTGGAGCCCATTCTGGTGTAATGTACCCTCTAGTCCCATGCACTCTTGACAACATTTGAGCACCTGCTCCACGTTTTAGTAGTTTCACCAATCCAAAATCTGCGATCTTCGGCTCAAAGTCTTTATCTAACAATATGTTCTCTGGTTTGACATCACAATGCACGATCCATTCAAGACATGGTGGAGATAGGCCAGTCCTTTCCCTACCCCAAGTGCAATATTGTACCTTTGGCTCCATTGCAGCACTGGAGATGAGCTTTGGTAATCAAACAGAACTCTGTCTAAAGAACCATTCTCAATTAACTCAGAAACCAAGAGCTTGTGCTGTTGTGCATCTTCTCAGCACAAAACCCCCAAATTCTGACCAAATTCATATGATAAATTCTTCCTATGACACTTAGCTCAGACCTGAACTCCTGCTCTCCTTGGATCACATCATTTAGCTTCTTCACTGCGACCTTCCTTTCATCATTAAGGACTCCCTTGTAAACCGATCCTGAGCCACCACTTCCTAAGCTCTTCTTGGAAACAATTTGTCGCCTTCTGTAACTCCTTATAGCTGAACCTTCTGAACTGGCTAGCAAGGTTGTTATGGCGCTCCGGTAAGTCACGGCGAGACCAGGGCGCCTAGATGCTTAGTCGACTAGGTACCCACCATGGTGATAGTTAGACGATAGTGATTAGAAGATAGTAATAAATACAATTAATACCTTATATAACTGAAAATTAAATAACCATGCAACATAATAGCACAAATTATCTAAATAATCATGCAATGTAGCTCAGGAGGTCCAAATCAGAAGAAATCTATTAGGGAGGGGTTTATTCGTAATTTTCATGAAATCTAAATCAGAAGAAATCCATTGAGGGAAGGGTCTATTGTAATTTTCAGGAACTTTGAAGACTAAATCACAAAATGACCAAAAAATCTGCTCCATCCTTTTAACCTAGCCGCTAGGCACCAGCAATTGCAATCCCTTCGACCCCATCATGCCTCCCACACCTTCGCCGCCTCCTCTACTTCCGCTGCCGTTGGCGCACCCGTCTCTTCTGCTTGGGTCGACCCGCTGCCTCCGATTAATGTAGCGAAGTATGCACTTCAAGAGATTGACAATGAGGCTCATACGGATCATGCATATGGAGGCAGGCTTGCTACACAGAATATGCGATGTCGGGGTGAGTAAATGATTTGAAGAAACCAGACCCACCATAACATATAATTAGATGTACAAGGAGACGCACACAAACCACCCACACTACACGCATAAAACACGTGTGCGTATTCCCTACACACATTAGGATATAATTAGAAGCTCAATAGCATTCGGAACGTGAGCACACACTATTCCAATGAACGCGCACACATGTATATGCCTCATCTAGAGTATTCTATTTAAAGGAATAGCACCTCCGAGATAATATGACAATTTGATATCGAACCCGAGTAGGTGAGCTGCACACTGACGGCCTCACCAACCGAGCAGAGCTCGGCTCTCAACAACGCTTCAGCTAGGCTGTCCAAAACGGGCATGTAGTACAGAATCCAGGTGCTTTCTTGCCAGGGGAGCCGTGGAAAAGTGAAAGCCCTTAGCGCGGCCGACGGGTAACACTTGTGCGTCGATCAGGTCCAAACGAAGGAATACCCCCTCCGGCACGTGCTCGGTCAACGCGGCAACGCATCGCAGTATATTGACCTGGGCTTCGTTGTGTCGTGTAACCTCCGTAGAAGCCGGACGAAGGGTCGTCTCGTCGACCTGCTCAACGTCTCCTGTCCCCGCTCGTTGCATGCATACAGCGCTGCCGCGCGCGCTAGCTACACGCGCCGCCGTGCCGGCTGCTGCCGCAGTCCCATCCGCAGCGCCCGCCCGTCCGTCGTGGGCGTGGCACAGGCACATTACGGCCTCCCTCGCCGCGTGCGTGTTGCTGCGCGCGGCCTAAGCGCGCCGCGGCTTCGTGAGCCGTCATCGTCGGAAATGTCTAGCGAGCGCACGCGCCCACCAGCCCGGGAGTGCACGGTGCGAAGCGCCCTCTTCTCCAGAAGAGACGGTCGGCGAGGGGTTAAGTTAGGGAGCGGTTCATCGGGACCTCTGGTTGTGAAGGAAGGTGGCGGTGGCGCTGTCAGCTGCGGGCTCGGAAGAGGTCGGTGGGTGATGGTGACGAAGAGGATTGAATATTAGGTTGGACAGAATTGAGGCTACGGCAACGGGGAAGAGGGGCAACGACGCTAGCTAGCAAGGATGCCACCGACCACATGTGGTGGGAGCGGAGGCGAAGCTTGCGAAACCCGCCGGAGAGGAAGAAGAGGGATGGAAGCAGGGACAGGGAAGGAAGTCGCTGGGGAGAAAGAAGAGAGGGAAGGGAGGCCGGGCACACCGCGAGCGCTGTACAGACCCTCCCGTCATTGCTGCCACATTCACACGCACGGCTAGCAAGTATCGCAGCCCTTATGGCTTATTGGGCATCCTTGCGCTTTCATTAGCAACTGCTCACCCTCAAGCTCTCCTTCATGTCAAGATATGTATAATAGTATAGAGAACGATTAGTTGTAATATACCTCGGTATCATCTATAGATAGGAGCAAAGATAACTCATATAGTAGATTGCCTATATAGTTGTCTGTAATAACCTTATATAATTGATATGCAGTCTATATAGTTGTCTATACAATAGTATACACAATAAAAAGTTATCTATAAAACTATCTGTTGAATAGTAGATATCATCTTTTTCTCTTTTTTTTCTCTCTCCTCCACGTTACTCAAAATACTATGTAGCATAGACTTACAAATAATTGATATGTATTATTATATATGCCCTCGCTGACATAATTTTATGTCAACGTTAAGCTGACCAAACTCTAGAGAGATAGCTGCCGTGTCAAGTTGGCATAATTGGATCTAGAAGCCACATATTTCTCTTCTTTTTTGAGAAATAAGAAGCAGCTACTCCCTCCTTTTCATTATATTGTCCATAGTTTTGAGAATATTCGTTTTAATATATTTATCTATTAAGAGAATTTAGAGTGAAGCTATTATAACTTTTTCACTTATTACTTCTGCTTAAATACTTTGGAAGATGTAATGTGATTGTGTTATATCATTTAATAAAAGTATGTATGATTATTTTTCATTAACTATCTCTTATGTTTAGTATTTTTTTGGTTTGTACCGATGGTGTGTTGTGGACAAATATAATGAAATGGATGATGTATTTCTTATTGGTCCAAACGGAGTTGGTCCTTTGTATGGCACAATCAATCGATCAAGGACACGTTTCTCCAAATCCTCAATTTACGTCACATATCCAGCTACCAAGCTAGGCAAACATCATACAACTGAGCACACAATGACACAACCTGACGCAACTTATCAAACAACCTCTACGGATCTAGGAGTGTTTTGGCCGGTGACCAAAGTTACCCTACAAGCCGTGCCAGAAAAAACGCATCACCAAATTCTAGTCATTGTTCAATGTTCATCGTACTGCTTGTTCACGAATTGCCGAAGTTTTAGCGAGAATTATAATGAACTCGAGAGCCAACGAAAGGGGAATCCTACTGAATTGCAGTGACAAACCAAGTAAAAATCCAATCCCATCATCAAAGCCACCAAATTTCAGTAGAGCAAAACGTTAAGCATCCACATGTTTCAGACGAAGCTCCTCTCTTCTTCGTATTCTTCAGAGTAATTAATAGCCGGTGCATGCTGCGAGACTCGCACCAATCCACTAGTCACCACCCATCCCTCTCCCACCAACCCTCCCCCTTACTCGCGGCGCCTCTCCCCGTTCGCCAGCGAGAGAGACTACCCGCGCAGCTCCACGCATCAAGGCCAGAGAGGCCGAATAAGAGGAGGAGGAGGCGAAAGTCTTTGGACCAATGGTAGTCCATCACCCACCCCCACCTTATTCCCTCCTAATAGCTCTCCGAGCGCGTCGCGTCCGTGTTGTCGTGGCCGTTAAATAAAGGGATAGGTCTACTTTTACCCGCCAAATTCTTACATCATGTAACTTTCAACTTAAAATTGTAGACTCAAATATTTTACTACCATCAACTATCAATACTGTTTATTTTACCTTTTAAAATTAATTAAGGTAGAGGTCGCGCGGGCGGCCAGCGCCCGCCAGAACCAGCTCACCAGCTTGCTGTTGCCGCCTCGGCCCATGCCCGCCAATTAAGCACTCTCACACGCACACCTTAATTCCTGTTCCCTCTCGCTAATTAGACGACTAATGCTACCTTCTTTTTTTCTTTTGTTTTCTTGTGCGAATTAACAAGAAGAAGAGATCGATGGGGAGATGTTTATGGGCTTGTTTGCTGATGGCTACGGCTGATGGCTTTTTGGCTGTTTGCGACAGAGATTGCGGAAAGAGAGATACTTGCTTGCGATTTTTAATGGTACAGATATTAGTTTTTTAACGTGTACTACAATTAACTTATAGATCCTATCTTAAAAAAATACTCCGTTTAAAAATTAGTTACTGTAGCAAAAACTAAAAGCGACTTTTGAAAGCCGTAAAAAACAGAGCCTATATATAGCAGACGGAACGGAACATAGACAGAGAGATCATTGGATCGCATGGTCTTAATCTTTTCGTCCAATTCAAAGACGTATAAATATAAAAGGGTTATTTATACTAGCAGTTAGTCCATCTTTGGTGTGATCCCTTCCCTTCCCTTTGCTCATCCTGTTCCTGTACTACGGAGAGTAGTATCAGTGCGATTGGGGCCAACAGTTTGGTGGTAGGTAAGGATTGGGTAGTTCTTAGGTGCAGTGCGGGCCAATTGAATTGACCACGAATGGCGCCAGGCCGGAAGAGCACTGTGTGTGTAAGCCTCCTCTCTCTCGCCTGTTTTAGTTAGCGTAATAAGCTCTTGTCCGTATGACAAGTGGACCCCTTAGTCTTTTAAAAATCTTTTTAAACTGGTTTTAAAAGTCAAAACTACTGATAAGTGGGCCTAAGTTACTGTTTACGCAATAAATAGACCTCATCTGTTAGTCCCTCAGGCATTTCTCTTTTAAAAAATAAATTAATTTAATTAAAATCCCCTGAGACCCCCTTGTCAATCTCAGTGGCCTTTTCCGATAAAAATTTAATTTCAAATTTAATAAAAGCCTATGGCCCCTCATATCAATGACAGTAGCCTCTCTCCTTTGTCTTTTTCTTGAATTAAATCGAAAAAGGTTACTATATAGTGGATTGTCTATATAGTTATATGTAATAGCCTCATATAATTGATATGTAGTCTATATAATTGAATAGTAGCCATCAACTTTCTCTTTTCTTCTTCTCTCTCCTTCATGTTACTGAAAATACTATATAGCAGACTTATAAATAGCTGACATGTATCATTCTACATGCCCTCGCTGACATAATTTTATGTCAACGTTAAGCTGACCAAACTCTAGAGAGAGAGCTGCCGTGTCAAGTTGGCATATTTGGATCTAGAAGCCAGATATTTCTCTTCTTTTTTTGAAAAATAAGAAGCAGGTACTCCCTCCTTTTCATTATATTATCCATGGTTTTGAGAATATTTGTTTCAATATATTTATCCAGTGGAAGAATTTAGAGTGTAGCTATTGTAACTTTTTCACTTATTACTCCTGCTTAAATACTTTGGAAGATGTTATGTGATTGTGTTATATCATTTAATAAAAGTATGTATGATTATTTTTCATTAACTATCTCTTATGTTTATTATTTTTTTTGTTTGTATCTATGGTGTCTGTGGACAAATATAATAAAATGGATGAAATATTTCTTATTGGTCCAAACGGAGTTGGTCCTTTGTATGGCACAATCGATCAAGGAAACGTTTCTCCAAATCCTCAATTTACGTCACATATCCAGCTACCAAGCTAGGCAAACATCATACAACTGAGCGCACATGACACAACCTCACGCAACTTATCAAACCACCTCTACGGATCTAGGAGTGTTTTTGGCCGGTGACCAAAGTTACCCTACAAGCCGTGCCAGAAAAACGGCATCACCAAATTCTAGTCACTGTTCAATGTTCATCGTACTGCTTGTTCACGAATTGCCGAAGTTTTAGCGAGAATTATAATGAACTCGAGAGCCAACGAAAGGGGAATCCTACTGAATTGCAGTGAACAAACCAAGTAAAAATCCAATCCCATCATCAAAGCCACCAAATTTCAGTAGAGCAAAGCATTAAGCATCCACATGTTTCAGACGAAACTCCTCTCTTCTTCGTACTCTCCAGAGTAATCAATCACCGGTGCATGCTACGAGACTCGCACCAATCCACCGGTCCACCGCCCATCCCTCTCCCACCAACCCTCCCCCTTACTCGCGGCGCCTCTCCCCATTCACCAGCGAGGGATACCACCTTTGGACCAATCGCAGTCCACCACCTACCCCACGTTCTTCCCTCCTAATTGCTCTTCGAGCGAGTCGCGTCCGTGATGTCGCGGCCGGTAAATAAAGGGATAGGTTTACTTCTACTCGCCGAATTCTTACATCATCTAACTTTCAACCTAAAATTGTAGACCCAAATATTTTACCACCATCAACTATTATACTATTTATTTTACCTTTTTAAGACTAATTAAGGTGGTTTTAACTAACGTGACATCAACATAATAGTATTTTTGACACATAAGCTGGTTTTGGAATGACATATCAGTCAATCATCAAAATCATCAAACAAGTCAAATAAAAATACGATGAAGGAGGATGCTAGATCTAAGGCCGGAGATTTATCATCAATGAGCTCATCTTTCCTTCCGCTGCGACCTCACCTCCAACCTTTCTCCTCTTCCTTCGTTCGTAGACCATCGCCACCATCTTCCTTATTGTCCTGGAGGCTAGGATGATGTTGGGCACGATGGGAGAGGGGATCACGGAGGAGATAGATGCATAGCGGAGGGCGACCGAGAAGGCTGCTAGCGTAGGCCTCCTCCCTAGATTTGGCTATCGCTCTTAGCCTCCTCCCCAACCTCCAGTTGCGGCAGCAATGGCACTTAGCTAAGATTGCTATGCTTCAATCCCCCACAAACAAGGTCTAGATCTTGTGTGCCCTGGTCGCCAGGCTGCCTCCTCTGTCCACTTCAATCACTAGCAGCAGCATCTTGCCGCCTGCTCTGGTGAAGACGCTGGCGCAAAGGTTAGCGATGGTGTACTTTCATCCGCGTCACGATCTCTACCTCCAACATCGATTAGATCATCTGTCATGGTGATAAGCTCTAGGGGAGTGGGAGAGAAAGGAAGGGAGAAGAAACATGATGGTAGTGGTCATTACCAGTAGCCAGTTGCGATAGAGAGAAGAGAGGAAGGGAACGAGATGACATGAGACTGATGGGTAGGCCCGCTGTATATTTCTTATTTATATGATGATTATGCTGACTGGGATGCTATGTCACCCTAAAATAAGTTCATGTGTCAAAAACCCTTTCCATATCAACGCTACTTAGATAAAAACCGGGATGGAATGGTCTTAAAGGGTAAAATATTCGGTTTTAATAGTTAAGAGATGTTGAATATCTAGTTTTACAGTTCAAGATTAAAACTTATTAGACTATCTAAGAGTTTCAGAGGTAAATTAGACTTATATTCCTGCAATAATCCAGTAATGGTATTACTAGTATGCGTATTCGACCGACAAGTCTGAGTGCCTGACGCGCCGGGCCCACCGGCTGCTACAGACGACTGTTCCGCGTTCTCTGCTACGCGCAAGGCCAGCCTCGCCGGCCCAGTCAATCCACCGCGCCGCGTTATTTAAAGCCGCCGGTTCTGGCCTCATCTCGGCAAGGTCGATCGAGCGAGCGAGAGCGCACCAGCACCGCCCAGATCTCGTTTCCTCTTCTAAGATCAGCAGCAATGGCCACCGCGACAGCCGAGGCGGCGACCGCGGCCAAGGAGCAGACCAACGGCAACGGCGGCGAGCAGAAGACGCGCCACTCCGAGGTCGGGCACAAGAGCCTGCTCCAGAGCGACGCGCTCTACCAGTACATCCTGGAGACGAGCGTGTACCCGCGCGAGCACGAGTGCATGAAGGAGCTCCGCGAGGTCACCGCCAAGCACCCATGGTATGCGTGCTGCCGTCCTCCTCTTCGTCTTGATCTGAATCTGGTCGGTCTGCGAGATCTCTGAGACCAATCGCTACAGTGCAGCATGTGGCGCTGCATTACTTTTGGTTAATTTCGTCGGATCTTGCCTGATCTCGTGGCTGCAGGAACCTGATGACGACGTCGGCGGACGAGGGGCAGTTCCTGAACATGCTGCTAAAGCTCATCGGCGCCAAGAAGACCATGGAAATCGGCGTCTACACTGGCTACTCCCTCCTGGCCACCGCGCTCGCCATCCCCGAGGACGGCACGGTAAGTCCATCGATCAGCTAGCACTACTTCCGCGCGCGCCGCAGATCCCCAGATCCGGCGTACCGAAATGATCGACGGCACCGATGATGCAGATCTTGGCCATGGACATCAACCGCGAGAACTACGAGCTCGGCCTGCCCTGCATCGAGAAGGCCGGCGTCGCCCACAAGATCGACTTCCGCGAGGGGCCCGCCCTCCCCGTCCTCGACCAGCTCCTCGACGACGAGAGCAACCACGGCTCGTTCGACTTCGTCTTCGTGGACGCCGACAAGGACAACTACCTCAACTACCACGAGCGCCTGATGAAGCTGGTCAAGGTCGGCGGCCTCGTCGGCTACGACAACACGCTCTGGAACGGCTCCGTAGTGCTCCCCGCCGACGCGCCCATGCGCAGGTACATCCGCTACTACCGCGACTTCGTCCTCGAGCTCAACAAGGCCCTCGCCGCCGACGAGCGCGTCGAGATCTGCCAGCTCCCCGTTGGCGACGGCATCACCCTCTGCCGCCGCGTCAAGTGATCGAACCGTCCCTCCCGCCGTCTTGGTCGCCCGTCGGCGCGCGCGTGCCATGATGCCATCGTCTGCTCCTACCATAGATGCGAATTGGAGAAGGATTAATTATCGTTTTGGCTTTCTTGGTTTTGTATCTTCTTGGAAATTGTCATTTGATACGTAAAAAAAATGTCGAGACAATAATATTATAAGATGACCCGGTGTTCGTTAGCTTTCGTTGCTTGTGCGAATGCCGGCTGCGACTGATGAATCGATGATGATATACTCTTGGAAATGGTATTCTTTTGGAAATTTTGAATGTTCCCTTTTGTTCTCTTGTACAACCTGTTAAAATTTGGCGACTTCGTTGATTAATCTGCTCATGGTATATTACTTGTCATATGCTAAAATTTGGCGACGAAGCTGTTCTGAATTCTTGAACCCTTTCGATATATCTGGCCTAATGAATTTGATCAGATTTGGTCTATCTCTTTGCTGCCATCTCAAACTGAATTCTTCTACGTTCGTACAGTGGATAGTGAAGTTTTACTCCATTCGTTGAAGATTTCCAAGTTTTACTCCATTCGTTGAAGACTTCCATCTTCTGACAGAGATGGTACCGGTTCTTCAGTAGTTCGTCGACAGCGACAACCGTGCGTACAGATATTTGCTGGCATTTACTCTGAAGTACACGGCTGAACGACAACAAACCATTTCCTTCCTCAAATAATAATACCTATATTATAGGAGTGAGGTTCCGACCCCCTCAAGATGTCCACGTGTTAGAACCCCCAAGAGGCTCTTTAACTTTTTAAAATTACAGATAGGTCTTCGGTTTTTACAAAGAGACCTTTGGATTTTTGCGAAAAACCCTTTTACGTATTTTTTTGCTGGATAACGACCTACGGTTTCCCGTAATTACGTACAGGCTCTTATTTCTTACGCAAAGGCCCCTGGTTTTTTTGCAAAAAAACCCCTCCACTCTTTTTTAATTGCGAAAAAGCCCTCATTTTTTGCGAAAAAAACCCATATATTTTTTTGCTACGAATTTTTTGCCATTTTATTTCGTTCCACACGGTGGCTGCCGTGGCGTGTCGCCACGCCTATGTAGCTAGTATGCATGATGGTGTATCTTCCCCCTGCCTCCTTCCAGCTGAGCCCTGAATCCTCCTGACAAGGGCACAGAGCAAGGAGTATTCCCGCTCGTTTCGGTTTTTTTTCGGCTTCTGCTTCTAGTTTCTGTTTTTTTTTTCACTATTCAGTATTTCGTCTTTTTCTGAATTTTTTAGATATTTTAGGCTTTTTTGGTATTTTCTTTTTTTCCCGTGTTCCTTTGTATTGTCCTAACGGGTTAACATGTTTTTTTTATTTTTTTTACATTTTTTAAAATTAATTATACCTAAAAAGTCAAATCAATTACAGTAAAAAAACTAACTACAATAAAATTTTAACCAAAAGTCAGAAACCATCGCTAAAACCAGCACCCCTTAAACTCCCTCGCACCTGCCATGGCTCGAGTCTATCTAGCTAGGAAAAAAATAATTATTACAACTCTCGGTCCTGAAGTACACCTGTTCATGTGGAGACTTCAAGATTTGGAACAGCTGTTACATCACATGATCACCTTAATCATTACTTGATGTTAGTGAAACTAATCGGCTGTAAAAATACATGGCGGCTCTAGCATAATTCAAGCTAAAAATCTAAAAATTTTGATAAAAAAATTCACTATATATAAGATATAATACAAATGTATACTAATAATTGAGTCAAATTCGTTCTGTTCATGCTCAGTTAGTCTAAATTGACAATGGATCCTTTTGGCCCATTCCCTCTCCTAGACCCAAATTAGTGTCGGACACTGACCAAGTCCACTATTATGATTCACACAACACGGTAGAAACTCTAGATTTCATTCAGTCTCTCCTTTCTAGCTCTCTCCGTTTGGTAGCATAGGAGATTTTTGGTCTTTTGGACTCTGGACTTCTAAAGACAGGACCTAGGAGGCTGCATAGAAGCACTGGAGTGGCTGTCTCGCAAGTCACAAGTTGTCTCATCATCATCGCTCGCTGACACAATGCAACCACACAGGTTTATCCTCCCTAACCCGGTGACCCCCGTGGCGGTATTACCCCATATCCATAATCCGGTAATCCCTCCATCTCTTTCTCCTCTCCTGGCTATCTCCGATTTAAAGCAAAATTATGTGTCTAAATAAAGACGTGAGTTATATTTTGCTTAAATAAGTGAGGCATCTATAATGATTCTAAAGTTTTTATATAGTAGTTGATTATATTCTGATGACTAATGTATCGATTATTTAGAAACTATGCAAGTATTATCAAGCCTTTCTTGTAGTTTGATGTGTTGGACACTTGGATGATTTGATCCCTTTTGGTGTCTGGTTGTTCAATCCATGTTTTGTTTAGCAGTTTAGGTAACACTGCTTAAGTTGTTTAGCTAGAAATCGTCAACAAAGTGTTCATGATAAAAGCACTTTTGAACTTCTGCTTGCTGAACACAAAAATCTGATAAAAAGAATTATCTTTTCATTTAATTAAAGTATTTCGTTGTGATTGTACAACTCTATTGTAGAATTATTCAGATTTGAACTATTAACTTAGGTCAATTGTTCCAAGAAAACAATTCATCTCTAATTCCAGCCATCATGGTTAAAACTATTAAACTTTGAGTTCTATTCTTCACTTATTGCTAAAGCTGCTTTCTTTTGTATGTTTGTTTGCATGACAGTACATGTCATGTCTATGTAGTAGTTCTAAAGGTTTAGTTCCCTATGTGAAATGAGCTATAATTCAATACATGTTGCTTAAAATCTTATGCTACATTAATTTTTAATTATTTTGTAATTTCTTTATGTTATTTGAGATGTTATCTCTAGTATGAACAATTGTACTTTAATTTTTTTCTATGTTGACCTTTACGTTTTCTATTGAATAATATTTTTGTAGCTTCGAATACCAATTCTGGAATTCCTGGGTCCGCCACTGAGATTAAGGTATTTGAATTTGGGTTTTATTGGTGTTGTCGTAGATTTTGGCAGGCAAAATAGTCGACAAAAGTATTTTTGTTATTTGACGTAATTACAAGAAAAGATCAGGATTTGTTAGAATTCAGGATCAAGCATCGACCACGGTAAGAAGCCTCCAGAAAATATCGACTAAGAAAAGGTAGGTACAAAGAAAGAAATCATCAACAAGAGATTGGAGGCAAGAAGGTTTGAAGGCAGACAAGGATTCTATTCAAGAAAAGGTTGAGCCCACACGAAAAGGGAGACTTGCAGCACAATCCAAGGTTGACTCGGCTATTTTAGACTATAAATACTATGTATCGGTAAATGCACAAACATTAACCTTCACTGTCTTTTTGTATCTACCTTTCCTGTACCTTAGGAGTAGGCCGTAGTTAGTAGAATCTTACCTTTGTAATTTTTTTTGATCAATACTGCTTCGTATCGACGTATTGATCAATCTATGAGGTAGACTTATCCATATTTCAATATTCGTTTCTATTCATTATTACTTTGTATCAATATTTCCTCTAGGATCAACTTTCATTTAGGTTTATCTATCGTCGACTTTGCCGATTTGGTGGAAAATTGGCTAACATGTTGCATACGTTGCTAGAAAGCACCCTCTATAAGGATGTGGTGCTGCTGTCAAGAATTTTCCGATGGCAATAGTTGGATTCCATTTGGACTGAACAAGTTTGGCCTCATTTGGAACATAGAGTGAATTCCCATGAGATTCTTGTGGAAAATCCATCGTCCAGTAAATTGGATTTTTAATTTCCTACGAAATTCATCAGGAATCCTCATGTTCCAAATAGTGCCCAATATGGACCGATAAGGATTAAGTTGGGCCTACCTCTTTGAATCCCTACTGGTTGGAATGGGCTCTATTTGGGCAATGAAGGGCGGGTCCTATCTTGTGTAACCCACACGGGTCTACTGGTTTGAATTGGAAAAGATTAGCCTTTGTTTGCTTCAAACATAAGAAATTCATAGAAATTTTAAAGAAAAAGTCAACTTCATTATCACTGGAGGCGATTTTACCTAAAACATTCTCGTGAGGATTCTGAATTCTACGTTGGGTTATACAAACATTGAGTTAGGTATTTCTCAAGTATTGATACTTTTATCTCTCCAATATGACAAAGGAAACTTACGATAATACTTCGTTACGCATGCGCTACCACGTGTGGAAGCTGTGCGATTGCCAAGAACAAGTTGGAGTAGTTCAATTTTCATTAAAACCATGTGAAGACGAGCAATGATTCCTATCCATTTGATACAGTATGCTAAAAAAAGTACTACACCATATACCATCGAGAAGCATCCCAATAACATACCTTCCCTTGTGCAACATCCCCCCTCTCTCTTCTCTACACCGCCGCTCCCCTCCCCTCCTCATCTCTTATCCTGCTCCAGCGCCATACAACGCCCTCCTCTCCCTCTCTCTTCTCTGCTCCCATCGCCCTCCCCGCCTTCTTCTCCAATACCAATCGCAGCTCCGCGCTCCTCCTCTGTCTCCCCCTGCCCCCTCCTCCACCACCGGCGGCCGACGGCAACCCCGCAGCCTCGCCGCACCACCCTCTCCCCCTCCCCCGCCGTCTCCATCCCATCCAACCTAACATTCATAGCGCCGCCACCTCGTTGTGCCACCCTCCAGCGCCACCCACCGCCCTCCGCTGCCACCCGACACCCTTCGCCATTGCCCACCGCCTCCCTGGCCTCCCTCTGTGTCCGGGGGGCCGCAGTGAACCCGTCGGGAGGCGCTGGAGTTAAAGGAGGGTGGCATTAGCGGCAGAAAAGAGAGGGGATCGGTATACCATTGGAACAGTATACCATTCCTTAGTATCTCTCGTACACTGAAGGTGGGAGCAAACCTTTTCTTAGATTTATTCATCATTTCTTTTTTAAATGATCATATCTCTTAAACCGAGCATCTGGTTTGCCTTCTGCCTAAATCGTTGTGATACATACGATAAGCTTAACAAAATCAGACCTATATTGAATATGTTTTTGGAGATATTGATAAAATTATTTATCAACTAACAGCTCTAGGTATCCGCTTCTAGCAACTCAAGTGTTAGCAGATCGCAGCTGATAGTAATTATAAGGTCTGACTACCTAGATGATGACAACCAGCAATTCTGGAGTGCTGATAACTAGCAAATTTTTTACTATATAGGTGTTGTCAACGAGCAACTCTAGGTACTATCAAGTATCAAATTCTACATTTGATGCTAGTTGCATATGTTACTTGCTACTACATGAGTTGCTAGCAACTCTACATGTTATCTACTATATTAGTTCTTATCATCTAAAAATTATAACTGCTGGCTACTAGCAACTATAATATACCAGTAGCTCTACATGTTACCTATTGTATTAGTTATCGAAGCGCTAACACGCTATCGCACTGCTGATCGCGCATTAGAGGCGTCCAAAAACTTACTACTTCAAACACCCTCCACCCTGCAGCATGCGATACTCCATCTATGGCGTGAAACCAAATCAATCCATCGAAGTCGGTTTCTCCAGGACTGTTATAACGTGTTGGGCTCGTGTCAGTCCATCAAAAGCAGAGTTGGGTTCGTGTCCTTGTCTTGCAAGTTGGTGAATGGTTGGTGAGACGTTTCCATCTGGAAGGTCATGTTATCTTGACATAACCAAGTTCTAAGTGAGACTCTAAACAATCCATACGAGTAATGAGTAAAAAAGAAGAAGAATTCCGCAAAGAAAACATTGAGATCTGTGTTCGCAATCTACCATGGAATGTTTAGTCAACGAATTCTTATCAGATCCGGGTAATTTTGTGGAGTAAAATTTGACTATATATAGATAGCACGTAGTTACACACCCTTCCTACCAGTACCTGTGGTGGCAATGTATATTTATTCTTTGTAACATGTACAAGTGAAAATACACACCGTATTATCAACAAAGTAAGAATTAAGAACAGCACAAATCCCTTTCATGAATCTTGTTTCATGAATAATTGAATCATGGCAGGGCATTTTCCTTCCTTCGTGACACCTACACATTGGCATCGAGGATCTGTGTGATGGACCTGATCTGCAGGGCTGGGCTGATGGCGAGCAGGCTGACGAAGCTCTCCGGCGACACCCTCATCCCGCCGACGTTGATGCTCTCCAGCTTCCTGCACTTGCTGACGAGCGCGACGAGGCCGGCCTCCGTCACATGGCGGCAGCTCCACAGGATGATGCTCTGAGGAAGAAAGTCCACTGTGACTGTGAGCAATGAAATCATGTGTATTTTTTTCTAATATTTGTACCTTCTGTACTTGAATTAATCTAAACGTGTAGATGACTTATTACATTGCAATTTTTCTACGTTTCTGACAATGTTCACGACGACATTGAATTAGAAAACTTGGCCTTGTGTGACAGTGATGGCATGTGTAGTTCTTGTGGAGTCTTATCTAGTTTGTGGATTTTAGCATGATGGTAAAACCTGTACCGCAGGTGTATGCAGTAAGGAGAAGGTTTTGGATTCAAGAATGTCTCCAGTTAGTAGCGCTTGTATTTACAGTCTTTGGTGAGTTGAAAGTAATCACACCGTGGAAGTGTTCAGTAGCCTAGAATTTAGTGGCCATCTTGGAGTCACATCTGTAGTAAATATTCTTTTCTGAAGGACGTAATATCATGTTCTACTGAAACAAAAATTGCTTCAAAACAGGACCATACGTAGTTCTCAAATCATACTATGGCCCTACAACATCCTGAAATTAGAAATAGCTGCAGCTGACATTATTATGAATAAGGTTGTTAAGCTCTTTCCTGTTTGGTTGGCTTTGCTATAGTTTACTGAAACAACAAAAATGATATTTCCATTTTCTCCTCCAAGAATTAAGATTGATCTACGGAGGCTGGAATCTTCTCAAACACATGGCTTTCCAAATTCCAATGAAGTGCTCACTCAGAAATCAACATAGCTGCTAGAACAATTCCGATCAGCTTCCCATGTTATTTCACTGAGAGCTAACTGAACTCCACAAAGCCCTAAAGAACCTTAATACATTATTATTCTCTCAATAGAAACTGCAAACTCCAGCAAGTATGAAACAAGTCGCTCAGATGTATAAGCACCCGAGTGCATTTATGAACCTATCTTCATCAAAGTGAGTTGAGTTTAAATAAAAATATATGATTAGTGTAGCACCAAATATTGATGTAGGATGAGAACCAGAACATGATCATATTTAGTCCTATCTCCCTACAAGTATGACACGCACAACAATTCCAACACTACAGCTAACAGTCCCCCTGTTTGTTCTGAAGGCAGGGCATGATCTGCAAGCCACTATGCAGAAACAACAGCAGCAATAACTCAAGCCCTGGCTGGTGTACCATGAACCATAGTCAAATGACGCACTGTTCTATGGTAGGTCCAACAAAACCTAGTTCTATAATATATTCCACTGTCGCCTTTCTTCATGAACTATCTCACTTCAAACTACCAAAAGAATGCCATGCCGCAATGCAAACATAATCTTATAGAAATACTGTAATACTATAGATTGAACTGTTCTTAGACCCTTTTCATGGTACTTTGTCAGGTTTAGATTGAACTATTCTTAGACCCTTTTCATGCTACTTTGTCAGGTTTAGTTTGCTGCATGAGAGCTGTTCCAAAAGGAAGCACTGAAATTTAGAAAAGAGAAACATACCTTGAGATTTGTACAACTGTTTGCAACTGCATACAATGATTCGTCTGTGATAAATGTTCCACCAATATTCAGGTGTTGCAAAGAATGAGCACTTGAAATCTGCAGGGAAGTTTGACCAAAGCACATTCCTTGTTGTTATTATAACAAAGTAAAGATGGACTTGGTAGTGTAGATTAAATTGTCAAGTTTTTTTTTTTGCAGACAAGCAAGTGGATTTATGAAAAAAAAAATTAAAATATGGTTTGGCCTAAAATGTGCTCAGAATGACAATTACTGTAATTCTTCGTCCTGAATAATGAATTGTCCCAACAAGCATAGTACACTTTCTATACCTCCATAACGAATCATTTTAATACATGGCGACTGTTAAGGATGTAGAGTTGTATTAGGATATAGAGTTTGTATTTTATTCCTGATATGTCTTCCTTATCTGTAATACCCTCTTGTACTCTCTATATATGTTGCCCATTGGGCCTCTTCAATACACACATAATATTTATAACATGGTATCAGAGCAAAGGTTGAAATCCTAACCTCGCTCTTCTTCCGCTGCTACTGCCCCCGAGAGGATGATCTCCGCTCCCAGGGACGACCACCTTGTTAGGCCGTGCCGACCTATCGCCGCCTCCTCGACCTCCTCCGGTGCTTCCCCGTCCCGCTTCAGATCCGTGCCAGGCCGCCACCGCCGCCAGGACATCATCGGATCCATCGCCGTTGGCCTCACATCACCCAGATCCAACCTTCTCTAGGCCGAATCCAGCAGTCTCCACCGTTGCTATGGCCGGATCTGGCCGCCTCTGCTGGTGGGCGCCGCCGCCCTCCCGTGGCCACCGCCTGGATCCGGCCGACCTCGCCGTCCTCTTCCATTCGCCTCCGGACTCCTCCATGCCGCCGGCTCACGTCCACCTCGGATCCGCTCTATCTGAGGCCAGCAATGACCGTGGCCGCCCGCGGAGAGCCGTGCTCCTCGTGACGCGCCTTGTGCTTGCACTTGCCTTGGCGCATCGCCACTGAATGGCTACCAACAATGCCGTGCGGAGCAGTAGAAGGATGGATCCGACGCCGTTGCACGCAGTCCCCTCGGCCATCATCGCTGCTCACCTGCGGATCACGCCCCGATCAGCTTGGCGGATCCGGGAGGCTCTTCCGCCGTCTCTCCCCTCCACGGGGCGGGGGGGGAGACGAGAAGAGAAGCGATCCAAGCGCAAAGCTCGATCGGCGAGAGAGGGGTGGGGTGATGGACCGCTTTGTGTGTCCGGGCCGGATGGCCTCTTCCGCCATCGAACCTTCCACTCAGATCCTCGTTGCCTCGCCCGATCTGGTCACCTCTAGAGCTGGCCGAGCTTGCCATCACCAGATCTGGCCATCGCCTCCTGTATCCGAGCTTGCCGCACCGCCTCTAGTCACTCGAGGCCAAGTCGCTCACTCGCTCGACCCACTCGTCACTCATCTCCTGAGTCCGTGTTCTCGTGGAGATCTTTTCGCTATGATGGATGGCCAGCTTTGTGTGTTTCTTGAGCGGATGGACGGCCAGCGGTCCTTTAATGGTCGGTCTCTTTGTTCGGTGGGAGTAATGGATGGTTGGTTTTTTGTGTTGGTCTATTCGAGGCTGCTCAGATTTTCAAGACTAATCTCTTATGCCTATTTAGGATTTTGAGTCTTTTAGAATTTCGAGTCTTCCGCTACGTCCATTCAAATCTATAGTCTCTATCTTCTAGTTTGTCCAAGCCATACAAGTCCACAAATTTTTGTGTCAGTTAGTTGATTGCTTTACTAGTCTCAATCCATCCTTTAGGATTTATGTGGTCTTTCGCATGACAGCAAACGCTGCTCTTCTCTCTGAGCCGCGTGCAGGTGGTAGAAGTCGTTTTGATGCCGCCACTTCTCTTTGAGTAGTCACCCCTAGCTTTTAAGGCCGTCACGCTTTTTCTGCTATGCGCTTCTATTGCGTTTCTTGTGCACTACGCCACCGCCGTCTTGAGCTTCGATCTGCTTTATGGGTTGCTACCATACTTTATGGACTACCGCACGACCTTGGATGGAGATCTTCTATTTTCGACACAATTTTCAAGAGTCGCATACTACGACGACATTTCCAACACTTGGATTTTGGATTTTTTTTTTCTATTTTAGTGTCAACTCTTTCAAATACAATGCTATTGTATATACCTATACACCTTGTATTTGAGAGGGGTATTAAGGATATAGAATTTGTATTCTATTCCTGATATGTCTTTCTTATTTGTAATACCCTCTTGTACTCGTTATATATATTGTCCAGTGGACCTCTTCAATATACACACAATATTCATAACAACGATATCCTGCAACTTTACAATTCCCTATCCAAATCCTCCTTTTATACTATGATAGTACTCCCTTAGTTCTTTTTTACTTGATATTTGTTACTTTTCACAATTTTCAAGATATGACTTTAACCGCTATTTTTTACAATATTACACTAAGTCAGTTTATTATAATTGTAATATTATTTATGATTCACAGTCTTCAAGATATACTAATAAAATTGTAATATTATGAAAGTATTTTTAACGATAAATCTAATGATATAATTTTTGTATAGCCAATCTAAATAGTTTTAAATCTATTTATGGTCAAACTTTAAAAAATTTGATGGCACAGATTTTAGGAAGTCAAATAAAAAAGAACTAAGAGAGTAATAGCCAGTACGACATTAAATCATTAATTGACAAGCCATCAATTTTGCAGCGAAGAAACATTGAGACAGTTGTATCGGAAAAATGACGAGAAAACATAACGATCAACAAAGTTAACTACTCTAACACCAAACACCACAAATTTTGCTTCTGTTCTCCACATATACAAGGAAGGTATTGACTTCAATTTGATAATAAACAAGACAACATCTGATTTCTTTCACACGTAGCTAATTAGAATTTCCGATCCTTACCAGTTGAACGACGCCCTTGTCAGTGATCCCAGCCAATCCCCACAGCGATATGGACGTCAATTTCCCGACGCACTCCGCGGAGGAAATCTTGAGCAATCCTTCGTCGGTGATCTGGCATCCCCAGCAGCTTCGTGAACTCCATGAACGGGTGAACAAAGTTAGAAAAGATTGGAAATTCAGCCGCAAGAATCTTGTACCCGATTGATCAAGGCTGAAAGGAAACCGATCCACTGATCAGAGACTCACATGTCGAGGTCGCGGAGGTTGACGGCGGCGCGGACGAGGCGCGCGGTGGAGTCGTCGCGGGTGCGCTGCCCCGCGAAGCTCAGCCGCCGCCGCCCCGCTAGCGACCGCTCCACCGCCCGGCGCCACCGCCGGCTCACTCCCCCCGCCCTGACGACGACCAAAGAAAATTAAGCAAGTCACACACGGCGACATACATCGATCATCCGAGCCGAGCAGAAGCGACTATGCAGATTAAGGCGACGCGTTCTTTGTACATACATGGCCAGGTCGTGGAAGGAGGAGAGGAGGGAGAGGACGTGCGCAAGGAGGTCGGCGGGCAGCCGCTCGACGTGCGGCTCCTCCTCCTCCACCACCACCGCGCCGTCGTCGCGCCGTTCGTCTCCTCCCTCTCCCTGCCGCTTCTCCATTTTCTTGCTTGCTTCTTTCGCGCTCCTCTCGCTCGTCGTCCGGAGAAGGCAAGGCCGGCTTATACCAGCATCGTCACGAAGGCAGGTGAAGCTGATGCGTGCGCGACGCGACGTGCCAGTGGACGCAAGCGGCCGCGTTTCGCTGGGAGTTTTGCTGCGCGGTTGGAGTTTGGACTTGCGGCGGCCGGGCGGATCGTGTGTGGACACCGTCGCGCCCAATAGATGCCCCTAAGCTTATCAGTGTGATACTGTAGTGGTGCTTCAAAGGACTTACAAATTAATATTTTTGGCTTTTTTAATTATAATAGTTAAAAATACAGTATACCTCCTGTTGCCTTTTTCTACGCAATTAAATTAAAAAAAATGAAAAAGTTATATTATCACAAAAAATGTAAAGTAATAGCCAATAAGAAGTAAAAAAAAGAAAAGACCAAAACACCTAAAAAGGCCAAAAAGACAAAAAAAAACAAAATTAAGAAATCAGAAACCAGAAAGAGAAACTCGTTAAAGCAATGCCTTAAAAGAACTATGCCGCAATGAGAAAGCATATGACCTAGCTCAACGAGGTCTCAGATTCATCCCTATCCTCCACAATTTAAAGCACATGCGATTGTTATCGTGTTCTGTAAGATTGGATGGCAACAGAGAGGGTAAATAGTATCTTCTTCAAATTTTTTCTCAATTATTCTAGATTCTATTCTCCAATAACTAGGAAGTCACAGAGAATACAATCTTCTCCCAAAGTCACAGATCAAAAGTATTCAAGAAATCAAAATTTGATGAAATCCTCAACACCGGCGGTCTAACCTCTCTTACAGGGGGCGGCTTGACCTTCGAGCGGTCTGACCGCCATGTCAAAACCAGTCTAACCGGAAAAATCAGCAAATAAACAGTGTTTTCAGCGCTAATTAAAATCCAAAAATTGATAAAACTTTTGATTTATAGATCCAAATGACAAAAAATTTTGCAAGAATATTCTCTAGATTATCAAGAATCTATTTCAATAAACGATCATGCAAATTATAGTCAAAGTTGATACATTTTTTCATTTGAGGGAAAGGTGCACCGAAACCAAGCAAAAACAAAAAATGGTGAATACAACTTGCTTACGTGTATATGATGGTCAAGTTAGCTCTAGAAGTATTCTCACATATCATAGCAAATTAGAACACTAAATACACAACCTAAAAACATTTAAAACAAGAGATCTCTTAATGAGACTGAAAACAATCAAAACTGGGTTTCTTAATGAACTTGCTATCATGTCTACATGATAGGAGATTGATTTCAAAAGGTTATGTCCATCTCATTCACGTCTTTGGCATAACAAAATCAAGAAGAAAGAAGATAATAGATCAAAATCAACCAAATTAAGAGTAAATCAATCAAAATATGAAGGATACATGAAGATGATCAAATATTAATGTATTGCTTACTTGAGGAGATAAGTTTTGCAGCCACTCCACCTTGGAGTACAGAGTGCACACAACACACTCAACGCTCAAACTCTAACTCTACACATGAGAGCACAAGAGAAATGGATTAGATAGTTAACACAAATCTCTATCCCAATCCCTTTATATAGGTGAGCTAACTAGCCACCCTAGTCCTTAGTGGATACTATTCACTAGCACAATGAAAGAAACCCGATAACCCACACGCGTGTTTTACTCACATAAGTTCACTTATGCATGCTTTTTAAAGCGTATAAGTTCGAATCCACTAAGTCCTTTATCTTGATCCATCTTGATCAAATCAGCTTCTTCTTGACCTAAACCGCTTTCCAAATGCTACTCATGTGCCGCGGTTTTGAATCAAGACAGATTTTCGTATTTTGGCCAAACTACCGAAATACCATTTCTTGACCAGGTCTTCATCTTTCATTGCAAGTAATCACTATACTTGCTATGTGTAGGTTCAGCTTTGGATTGCCACGTATCGGTAAGTCTCTCTCACTCTGGTTCTATCGGATC
The DNA here is from genome assembly GCA_036346265.1 of Melocanna baccifera. Lineage (NCBI taxonomy): Eukaryota > Viridiplantae > Streptophyta > Magnoliopsida > Poales > Poaceae > Melocanna > Melocanna baccifera. The sequence goes on along the minus strand of CM070692.1, from coordinate 25,827,820 downwards.
ACATCTCATTTAGACCGACTAAGCCACATGGTGTAGACCCACCGTTCAAACTCGCTTTCAATATTTTTCGCCTTTTTTGTGCCATACTTGAACTCACCATCTCACCCAGTATTGTTAATCGTTCTGTAGCTCGACTCCTCCATGAGCGTAGCTCCAATTCTCGCCGTCAACCATGGTGACTCAAAACATCCCTACGCATTCAAAGACAAAAAAATTATTTTGGGATACAATTTTTCACAACTTGACCCACGTTAGCCAAAACAAGCATTATGCAATCTTAATGCAATGACTTAGATCACCCAAACTCAATTCATGACTCAAATCACAAAATCTTCAATTTCTGCTAAAACCGATCCTACCACTCTTCTCAAGCCGGTACTACCGCTTCTCATAAAAATTCCAGAAAACAGCACAAAAAATGCAATCTTTTGCAAATTCGAATAACCACTCTAGAACATTGCAATAATTTATCACAATAAAATACAGGACCTTCTTATATACTCCTTCATGTTCATGTGTACGTATTATGTTTCTAAATTTGTATAAGTGAGTTAATACAGATCTAAACCCTACATAATTAAGAACTGCGGACGATATGACACTGTTACTTCGTTGTATGTTGTTTGACCGTATACCCTTCGCTCGCGTGAAATTAATTGAGGATTGATTTATTTGGATTGGAATGAAGTTTTTAAAATATCCCTGAACATATCTATATTAACTTTACATTGATCCTATTTAGCAATAACGTTGTGCCCTATCATCATTGATGCACTATTGCTAATTTAAGTTTGGTTTGGACCTATTTTGACCCAATTATACAAAAATGGGACCTAAGGCCCCGTTTAAAATAAAAGAAAAATGGACAAATTTTGTAGGAATTGAATCCTATGAAAATGTTGTGGAACGGCTCGATTTATGGGAAGTTAGAAGGAAATCTAACACGAGGTTGTAGCCTGTATAAAATTTTCTTTGTGCCTATCTCTATTCAAAACCATGTGCTTTTTTCCTACAATGAATGCAAACAACTAAATTAAACAATTCTTCCGTTATAAAATTCTATAATAACTAGACATACCATCCCAATTCTTGCGTTTATTCTGTTCTTGCATTTTTTTTATTCGAGTATTCCAAACTGACCTCTCACGCGCAGTTGTCGAGAGCCTATACTGCTGCTGTCACTCAATCGAATTATGTGTTCTGTACAGCAGTCAAACTCTACATTTGAATGTTACGAATAAAACGAGGTTAAATCTGGTTTAATCTGGACTGTTTAAACGTAATTGTTACTCATAAATACGACAAGGAGATGTAGTGGTATACTAGTATTTAGTGAAGGAATTTAGGAACAGAGTTTCGTCAATAATACCGTCGTGGCCATGCTTGTATTATTGATCATAACTGTGATGACGACAGGACACGTCCTAACCATATATGGTACGGATGTGAACACATGGACATGATAGAGATGATCAACTACTCTCATCCCAATCTCATGCGCTTCTCAGCAAAATATTTGGCAACTTAAGATAGTTGAATCCAACTTTATCCAGAACAAACTGGTTTGAGGATGATGTGCTTTCACAGGAATTATTTTATCAGAAGATTTCAAAGGAATTGAAATTGGCAGATAGGATGGAGAATAACATAGATTTCAATAGCCGGGTGTCGGAACTCAAATATGCAAATTCGGATCCCTGTGTGTACTGCACTAGTTTAGGGTCACGCTAGTACACACAGTATCAACATTAATGTATTATCATACATATACACGCATAATTAAGAAAATATCTAATATTATTTAATTAACTGAGTTACAATCCTTTGATCAGAGTTTATATTTATTATACCTTGTGTGGCTTAGCACTAAGAAATAAACTTGCATTGAAAAACCAAAAGATAACTCCAATGAAAAATAACCTGTCTCAAGCTACAGGCAATCGACTGGGATTGCTTGACCTAGCGTTGAACCTCCTTCATAGTACTCCTCCGCAAAGAGTGCTGAAAATTCTTCTCCTTCAATAACTGGTTTGTATTGATAGCAAGGGTGAGCACATAAAGTAATCAACAAGTTGTGCATGCAAAATACAGTATATAGATGCAAGGCTTGAATAAAGAAAATTGCTAACTTGGCTTGTTTTGCAGGAAGCTAAATTCAACTTGTAAATACAATAAATAGGATTGAAAGAATAATTTGAGAAAAACTAGTAACAAGGTAATAAGATCTCACATATCTCATCCATTAATTTTACATAACTTTTTCTTCCCAGTTTTATTTATAAAAATCTAACCATCATATAAAATCTCCGAGCATGTCTATGATCGTGGATACAGCTATTCGAATATATCGATTTAATACTCTAGAGAGCTTGTATAACTTTTTTCACATGATATGTTCAACTCATCCTGTCGGCCAATGGCACGCTTCACATGATATGTTCAAAGGATGCATTAGAACAAGGAGGTCAAGTCGAACAAGAAAGGCATGATGGCAACAACCAAAGCTCTCCTGAGCGAAGAGAATGGGAGGCGAGATCGACCATGGTATGGGGCACGGCGATGAGGATGTCTGCTTTGGGTTTCTTGAGGGCAAACGGGCAAGAAAGATAAACACGTGGTAGAAAGGGATGAGACGAATTCAATGAGTATGATGACGTCGTCGAAAACTCACCGGACGACGAGGAATTGAGCAACAGAAAAAAAACAAATCCTTCCTCTTCGAAGGCAATGGGGATGTATGAACTTGGAGAAAATGCTTAATAGGTGAGTGTGAATGTTTTGATGTGCAAAGAGTGGTTTAAATAGAATGGAGGAAGGAAAGAGGGCATATATGCCATAAGTGATTTTGGGCGTCGGACGAGAGAGCTGATGATGGGACAATTTTGCAGAGACGAGATAAGGTCGCAGCGCATAAGGCTTGACACGTAGAGAGCTTCAATGCGAGGCTCGCACGCGAATACACGTAATGGATGAGGTCAGATGTGCACGAGAGAGAAGGGAAGGGAGAGAAGCAAGCGACTGGGCTGGCAAGCGAGCGCGCACGGAGTAGGCCTGTTGACTAGTCCGCGGCGGGGGAAAAAAGAGAGCAGGCCAGTGCGGAAACGAGGAATGGACTAGGCGTCTAGGCCAGCTGAAGGCATTTGACTCGAAAGGGAAGGAGGGAAAATTAATAATTTAAACTTAATTTCTGATTTCAATTTGAGTTTGATTTTATTATTTAAATTTTAGGAGGTATTTGCACACAAGTTTTTTTAGAAAAAAATTCCTCAATATCCAATTGACTTAGAAATTTTGAATTCATATTTTTGACTGAAAGAATTTATTTTAAAAAACTTAACTCTAACAATATTTTGGGAAAAATTTGAAAAATGCACCAAAATTTTGGAAAACCATGAATGTTTATTTGGAGGCAAAATTGGGCAGTTGCACATATTGATTCAGATAACTATTCAAGTTGCATTGACAATGAGTTCTGATACAGCAGGGGTTAAAATCAGGGGCCAAGGAATGGCAGGTCTAATTCAGGTGCTAATGACTGTCGAATTTTGGCCCCCTCAACAAACGAAACAAGCTTTTGATGCTTCAGTGGGCGAGCTTCTTTGCTCGCCCACTGGGAGGTTGCATGTCGTCCTTCGCTCCAGAAGCCTCGGGCTTCCGAGCCCACGCCGGGGCTCGGTCAGGCTCGTAGCGGTAATCATAAAACAGCTCCTCGCCTGCGCTGATCCGTTCTTTGGCAAATATGCCTACCCTATGATCACCTGCTACCATGATAACCTTGGCATAGCAATTGGGATCAGGGGAATGGTTGGCAAACTTGAGCTTGTCACCCATTCTGTAGGCATCAAGAACAAACTGCGTTCATGAGAGTAGCGTGAGCACGTGATACAGTGATACTCGACTAAAACGGCAGATCAAATATAAAATGCAGGATGTAGAACAAAGTGAGTTGAGCAGGAGAATAACTCAGCTCATGCAAAAGCACGTGACCAGGCTAGTCAAATCGAGTGATCAGTCGAGCGTGTCACTGGCAGTTTTGCACACCCACCTCATTATTCAAGTTGAAAAGGAACGACGAATTCTCACGATCGTATATCTTTCCACGCTTGTCTGCTTCCTTATGGGAGATAAGCTCCCCAGTGTACTCGCCAAGATATTCATGCTTGCCAACACTATTCTGAAGATTGAGGAAAAGACAAATATGATGAGATGTAGGGACCAGAAGTGAGAGAGGATCAAAGGAGAAATTTTACCTTGAGGAATGCTCCCCAGCCAGAAACATCAGATCTCCCAAGTAAGACCTGAAAAGAAGTCGTCACTAAGTCAACACCATTAGAAGAACATTTTGTTCGAAAAGGAACCCGTAAACTCTAATGGAAATGCCCCCAGCTTCAAAATGCAGGTATATTTTATTGGAATGCATTTTATTTCTGCTTCACACTTCATAATCTCTTCCAATTAATGGGAAGATTGTTGTCACCGTATCTATCAATCCCAATTTTACAAGGGGTGACATGCTCTAACTTCATGATTAATTGATTTTTAGATTTTTTTTATGTGCCACAAGGCTTGCTGAACTTGAAGAGATGCCACGTATGGTTTTCGCTGAAGAGCCCAGTATACATCCAGTTTTCTGATTGAATTTAACACAGTTAATTGCTTTTATATCCTAATTGGCTGGGGACTAACCATAAACAAGAAAAGCAACAGCTATTAAGGAACTAGTTCCTAAACAGTTTTAAGGCCCCATTCAAAACGGTTTTTGCTAATAGCTTTTGGCTAAAATGGCACTGTAGCGGCTGTTAACTTTTGGCCGAGGCATTCAATTAAAGGAAAATGAAGAAAAAAGAAGGAAAATAAAAAACTGGTATATCTACACGGATGAAAAAAAAGAAAAGAAAAAGAAAAGGACATGTTAAGAAACTAACGTGTTCAAAATGACTTCTGACTTCTGAAAGCTAGAAGCCAAAAGCCGTTTTGAATGAAACCTGACTTTCAGCTGAAATCATTGCTACACCAATACCAGCTTCAACAGTATTAAGAATTAGTAAATCTAGCTTCAAAAGATTTCGAGCCTTGCACTTATATCACGTGCAAATCAGACCTAGGCTGTACCGGACAAAGGTCAAATAAAATAATCCATAAGTACAACTGAGGAAACCATTGGACATCAGTCTCCTCACAAGAGAACTTACGGTTCTTTTTTCCTTTGGTAAACAACAGAAAGGCTAAAGAAATAAAGTATTGACTAATCAACTCAATGAAATTATAACCAATGCGGCAATGATAAATTCAAGCATAATATATTTACCCTTTGTTGTTGTTTAAGAAGCAGCTTCATGTTCCGGCATTCATAATTATCACCTCTTTGGTTGGGGACTCCCAATGTACCATCACCACACCTGTATGTTTGAAAATAAAAATGGAAAGGATCAGTCCATTGTATAGAAGATTTATTCTAGAAATACTATGGATAGAGAAATGTTTAGAATTTGAACAGCTAGCAAACCACTTCCACAAGGTTATAATGGAGTACCTTTTTAGGCATGCATGGGGTGAAAAAGGATTATAATTGGGTTTTGGGATTGGTCAGATAATACAATAATTCTTTGGTTTTAACATAACTACATAAGTACATATAGTGCTCAGAAATAACAAATTCAAATTAAACATCAAAGGATTTCCTATCATTGATACAAGCTTTCATGATGCAACTTTAGGTAAATACTCGTGTACAAATTAGGTATTGTTCCGATGAATTTAGATGAAGTATACCATTTTGTGATATTTGAGTCGAGAGTTGAATAAAGTATATTTGAGTCCAGAGTTTAATAAAGTGAATAGTCAATGGGAAAACCAAATCTATTTTCAGCCCCATTGAATAATGCACTAGCACACATTATCATTCAATCAAGTATATCAGCACAAGGTACGATAAGATAATGTCCAATTACAATGCTTGATGACTGTGGGGTTTTCGTGTAACTGATGAATAAACTATTGATTATGATTATCTTAAACTCAATACCCTTGTTAGACTTTAAGCAGTGGAACTCAATATCTTGAGATACTACAATATAAACAAACAAGATTCTTCCTGCACTTCTAGGAATAGATCCAACATCCATCAAAGTGCATCATGAATAAATGAGAATCACGGAGCTCAAACCCATACTTACAACCCGCAGCTTTACTTCGGTTGCACATGATTTCAAATGCCCTACTTAGTCTCCAAACCTCAGATGGTAAAATATAAGCAACGTGGTGGTAATTACTGATTGTTAGCTTTTAAGGTACAGGTGGAATTGGAGAAGTGCCAAGAATGAAAAGTACAGGTATCAGGGGTGCAATTTTCTCAAAACAATGCATAATTGTGAATTAACTAGCAAATCCTTCAAGGATTCCACAGATCTTCAAATACATACCCTACCCAGCAGTTTCTGCACACATCAGGATCACACTCCCTGTCAGCAGCAAAGCATGGACATTGGCGGCTGCGACACTGACTCTTTGCACAATGACAACCTCTAAAATGATTCTTGCACATTTTAGGACACCTGGAATGCAGAAGGCATAAGCTTTGACACAAGTAACAGATCACTAAATTATGACAGCAGGATGAGTGTAACAAACTATTTGCATGCTAGTATCTCTGTGTGCATGTATTTGTATAGTTTATTCCAGTCAATACTCAATACTAAAAATTTCTCTACGTAATAACCAACAAAATAGCCATCAACAAAAAGTTGCTATCCTATTTGATTCTCTAATAAGAGTTGTTCACCATTTGTGTCCCTTTTGTACTAATGCATCTTTGCAATATCTTTTTTTAATTCAGTAACTTCAATATTTTCTGCAAAGAATAAAAGAATGGTACAAAAAACAGCACCTCGATGCTATAAAAACATTGAATTATTCTATTAAACAATGTAATAGCATATCAAACCAGATATAAATATACCATAGTTTTTTCATAAGCAATGCTATTAATATCCTGGACAGATATTCTCAGTTTTCACTCTGTCTGCAATAAGACTAACCATGCAAAATCCGAACAAAGGATTGAGTATCTAGCGAGTGGAAAAAGTGTATCTAGCAAGTGGAAAAATTATATCTGGCACCAACAAAAGTACGTTAAAGCATAAAAGAGATTGGTGCATAGTCAATAACTAAAAGAAATCCATAGCAAACATACAATAAATATACTTCGCATGCATTGAAACTTGTGCATAATAATGCCAATTGTTGCAAAGAAAAACAAGTAACTCACCCACAGTATTTCTCACAGCATGTTCCATTTGTGAGACATGGGCACTGCTTCCCACAAGCAGATTGACAACCGCAAGGATTGTACTGCCTACAAGGCTGATCCTTCCTTTCTGTAATCCTTTTCCTAATAAAATGGTAGCCTGCAGATTTCCAGGTGTACTTCAAACGTCGGACTCTTCCTCGCCTTCTGATGTACCTTGATCTCGTACGCAACTCATTACCCTGGGAGGTCAACATCGAAAATATTAAAATAAGATACCGCTTGTAGGAAACATACTAATAAATGGGGGGCTACAACGAATCCTACCTTTATATATCCTTTAACAAGAGAATCAACGCCACTAAGGGATCCAGATGCACTACTGTTTTCAATATAATTCATATATTGAAAAACATCTCTGCATGTTTTCATTCCACCAAGAAGGTTCCGAGCAATTAAACAACTGCATCAAAGAAAATCATGGGTTCAGTGTAACTATTGAAATTAGGGAAAGCAAGGTAAACTTCTGATTATAATTACAATAAAGAAGATCCCCAATATGCTTATAACACAACCCAAGGGGAAGGGGGCCTACGGGCTTAAAGGCATTTGGTGATGAAGACATCAAAATTCCTTGTAATCGTCTAAAAAAATCTTTTCATGGCGAACACCATGCTTCAATACAGCTATGTGCTAAATGATGCGGAATTAGTACCCTTCCGCATTCAGGTACTCTATTATTTGTTAGATGCGTATTATATAAGTTAAGTATTCATCATGTTGTATAAGGGGTTTTCTGTATATATGCCATACATGTAAGTGTATATATATTGGCACATTAGCCCTATGATTAATACAAGAGTTATTCGTAACATGGTATCAGAACCCATACCCAGGGTTTCGTGCTGGTTCGTTTCTCCAGCCTCTGCCGCCGCCACTTGCCACTCCTTTGGTCGGTTCTTCCCGCCGCCATCCACTGTCGCGCCGGATCGTCGATCGCGTCTCCGATCTGACAGATCCGTCGATCTGCCAGAGACCCGACCAGAGCTGTGTGCCGCTCGCAGATCCGCCGGAGCCGCTGCCACCGCTGTCGCTCTTCTGCCTTCACCGGCCACTAGCGTCGCCGTACCCGGCCGCCTCTGCACGAGTTTTCCTTTGCTGAGCCGACGCTGGTGGGGAGCCACCGCCGCAATCTCCATCCGGGCCGCCGCCGCCCTAGATCTACGCCCGTCGCCCGTTCCGATTGCCTCATCCATCGTCACCCGGCGCCAGCCGCATCCGCCTTCCAACTGAAGCTATTGTACAGTGCCGGTCACCGCCAGCTTCGGCCGAAGTCCAACTGCTGTCGCATATTCCGAAGGCCGCCGCCGCTTCGGGTGGCTTGAGGATCGCCGCCTTCCGACTGAAGTCATTGTCCAACACCGGCTACCGCTTGCTTCAGCCGGAGAATGCCGCCGCCGCTTGTTCTGGAGGTCGCCGTCGTTCCGGAGGCCGCCGCTGCCGCTTGCTCTTGCTCCGGACGTGAGTTAAGCCACGCCTCTATTTGGGTGAACTAGCTATTGCTCTGTTTTTGAGATCCATGAGCTCTGTTAGCTCTTAGTCCGGTTTTTATTTCAAAAAAAAGGAAAAAGAAAAGAGAAAAGAAAAGAAAAATGAAAAAAATGCCTTCTTTTGCAGACACTGTTTCTGTTTCTCGTTGCTCGGTAATCTTTGATGGTCTCAATTATCAAAACTGGTTTCAGCATATGCGCCTCTACATGCGTGATCAGTGTCTTTGGGAGTTTCTTACTGGTGAGTTGTCTTGTCCGTCTCGCTCTACTCCACCTGCTGAGCCTGTACTCCCAAAGAATGCTTCCGAAGACACTTGTACAAAGGCATCTGAAACATTTGAGGATACCATGGAGGCTTTTCAGACTTAGTATTCTACTTATAACACATGAATCGATGAGGATGCTCATGGTTTTGCTATTTTGGTCGCTAGCATGGAGGTGCACCTTACCGGTGATGTCGTTGGTTTGGCTTTCGCACAGATGATCTGGGTGCATTTGTGCATCTGCTACAAGCCATCTGGTGATTTTTTGTACCTGACTGTTGTGCGTCAGGAGCAGTCACTGCAGCAGAGAGATGCCAGTGTGGACGAGTTCTATGATCAGCTATTCGTGGTATGCCATTAGATTGACTTTTTAGTGCCAAAAGTTTGCCGCTTTGTCGTCTTTGTCGATCGCTAGCCTCTCGCTGGAGCTTCGCCGCATTTACAACTTCTTGACACGTCTCCGGTCTGAGTTTGAGCGGACTCATGCTCAGTTGCTGGCTCGTCACCCTCATGTGACTAAATGCAGTCTCTACACAGAAAGCCTACTTTGGATAATTCTGACCATCTAGGGTGAGATTAATAACAATTCTTCTGCTCTCACTATGGCACAAGCATTATCTGATTGACTTGCAGAAGAAACACGTCTCAAGTCTATGTCTTCTTCTGCATTTGTGTCTAATAGTGTGTTGGCAGCTTCTCAGAGGATCAGTGCACCAAAAAGTTGCTCTTCATGGCCTGTAAGCATTGTGGCAAGATTGGCCATCTTTCAGAGAATTGTTTTTCTCATCATCCAGAGAAGTTGGCTGAATATTATGCACGTCGTGTTGCTCGTGGTCGTGGTACTGGTTCCACTCCTAGAGGTTCAGTGTCTGTTGCTGCTGCTTCACCTGTTAATGCTACTTCGTCGTCTTGGGTTGTTGATTCAGGGGCATCTTTTCATGTGGCATCTGATCAATCCCAGTTGGTTGCTTGCAAGCCGGTCACTGATAGAGCTTCTGTTCAGATAGCTGATGGTACATCTTGTCATATCACTCACCAGGGTTCACTTTGCAATTCTTATTTTTCTGTACCCGATGTTTCTTTTGTATCTCAGTTGTCCATGAATCTTCTTTCGGTTAGTCAAGTTACCGACCAAAATTGCTTTATTGGATTTGATGACTCATCTTGTTTTATTCAGGACCGTCAAAGCGGGAAAGTGATTGGGACTGGCCATCGCCGTACAGGTGCTCCTAGCCTCTACATCCTAGACACCTTGCGTCCTTCTTCCATTGAGTCTTCCGCTCGTGTGTCATCCGCTGCATCGTTTTCCGCGTTCACCTATTCTTCCTTCGCCCAGTGGCATCATCGTCTTGGTCATCTTTGTGGGTCCCGGCTATCCACATTAATAAATAAAGGTTGTTTAGGTCATACACCTATTGAGTCTAGTTTTCATTGTAAAGGATGTAAGCTTGGAAAACAGATACAATTACCATATTCATCTAGTGTTTCTCATTCCGCTAGACCTTTTGATCTTATTCATTCAGATGTATAGGGTCCTGCACCTTTTGCAACAAAGGGTGGTCACAAGTTGAAGGCTCTTGCAGCTGTTCGTACTGAGGAGAGTTGCTTTCGTGGTGCGGGTCTGCTATCATCATCATCGTTTCCTTCGATTTAGGCGGCTTCTCCAGCTTCTACACCTGCTGCGCCGCTACTCCACCAATTGCGCATTCACTAGTGACAGCTACTGTTGGTAAGAGACTCCACTACACCAATTGCAACAAGGATAAACATGTGGAGCAGTTTTGCTACAAGAAGAAAGATTTTCGTCCTCCGAGAGGCACTGGAGGTTTCTCCTCTCAGCGGAGTCTGACACTCCTGACACTCAGCAGTTTCAAACATTACTAGGTCGCATAGTTGCTTCTGAATCGTCCAATTCTGCTGGTTCTACTGCTCAATCTTCCGATGACAGACTTTCTACTTCTCTCAGCGTCCAATTCAACTCCCCTATCCTGTTGGCCAACGGATGTAGATTTCTCAGAATGTTACTTTTGATGAGTCTCGTCCTTTCTATCCTCACCCTTCTTCCTTCACTTCAGCACCTCTTGTTGAGCCACTTTTTTCAGACTTTTTCTTCCATCCCCATAGTCACCACTCCACCACAGCTGTCAATATTTTAATATCGGTCTTACATATGATTTCTTGGATTCTGGAGAAAATACTCATGACTCATGTATGATCATGCAGAGTAAAGACAGAAGTTTTTTTATACAGGTTCAGGAGAATAACAACCCTACGTCATGTGCTATTGTTGCTGAGGAAAGACTTACAAACGTGGATAGTGCGAGATATTACACACTGCTTACAGAACTGATCGCTCCCTACTAGGACTTGTCTCCCCCTTAGACTTCGTCCCTCTCCTCTCAAGATTCGTCCATTATATTAGCGGTGGTTGCTTCTTTCCAGAAGACGTCTTGACACTTCAGGAGTTAACCGCTGGATGGCGGTTATTGTCAAAGATGTGGGCCACAGTTCGCCTAGGATGGTTGTTGTCAGAGATATATGGATAAGATCGTGTGCAACTATGGAGTATAAACACACATTCTAACTACCTTATCAGGCTAATCCAGTGTGGAAATAGGTCAGTCGTAAATAGGAGATCAACCAGGACATCGTAGTAGGACTTACGACTAGCTAATCGTAGCAGAATTTACAACTAGATGGTCGTAGCAAGACTTATGACAAGGTAATCATAGCAGAACTTACAACTAGGTGGTCGTAACGTATCTTATGACTATTCTACGAAATTTCTCCCTCATCGTTAAAGAGTATATTCGAAGAATATGACGACGTTATAAATAGAGGATTATTATATCCTCGTCAACAGCATTTGGTCTCTCGAGTGCCTCCTTCCCAGTCGGCACTTTCTTCACTACCGGCACCCTCTCCCAAGGTTACTCCAGACCTTATTCCTTCTTATCCTCTCCTTCTGATGAGTCATCCTCTTCGGCCTCTCCTCGCTATGATCTTCACGATCACCAATCTATTCGACCTTCTAAGCGTTTTGGTTTTGCTGTCACTGCTCTTGTTGAACCAACTTATTATCGTGATGATGTTGTTCATCTGGAGTGGCAGCATACAATGGCAGAGGAGATTGCTGCCCTTGAGCTTACTGGCGCGTGTTACTCGTATCACGTGCAAGTGGGTGTATAAGGTTAAGACCCGCTCTGATGATTCTCTTAAGCACTATAAGGCTCGTCTTATAGTGCGTGATTTTCACGCAAGAGTATGGACGTGATTACGATAAGACCTTTGCTCCTGTCGCTCACATGACCACCGTTTGCACTCTTTCCTGTGGCATCTATTCGACAGTGATCTATCTCTCAGTTAGACGTCAAAAATGCTTTTCTCAATAGCTAGTTGCGTGAGGAGGTCTACATGTAGCCACCTTGTTAGGAGCCATATTTATCTTGGTGTCACTCGACCTGACACTTCGTATCCTGTGCATATCTTGAGTCAGTTTGTTTTCTGCTCTCACTCAGCTCCACTATAATCATCTTCTTCGTGTTCTACGATACCTTCGTGAAACTATCTCTTGTCGTCTCTTTTTCCCTTACCCTAACTCTTTACAGATCCAGACATTCTGATGCCACCTGGTCTAGTGATCCCTCTTGTCGTCAGTCTCTCTTTGTTTATTGCGTTTTTCTTGGTGGTTCTCCCATTGCTTGGAAGACTAAAAAGTAGACAATGGTTTCTTATTCGAGTGTTGAGGCTGAGTTGCGAGCTATGGTTTTGTTGACTGTGGAGATTACTTGGCTACGGTGGTTGCTAGAGGATTTTGGTGTTTCTATCTCTGCATCGGTTCCATTTTTGTCTAACAGTACAGGTGCTATTAGCATTGCTAAAGATCCGGTGAAGCATAAGCTTACAAAACATATTGGGGTTGATACTTCCTACATACGGACACAGGTGTAGGACCAGGTTGTTACTCTTCAGTATGTATCTGCCGAGTTTCAGTTGACAGACTTTTCACAAAGACAGATCAGAGCCCAGCTTCTACCTTTCCAAACTTTATATTGTTGATCCACTTTGAGAGGGGTGTTAGATGTGTATTATATAAGCTATATATTTACTCTGTTGTATAAAGGGTTTTCTGCATATATGGCATATCTGTACGTGTATATATATTGGCCCATTGATCTCATGATAAATATAAGCGTTATTCATAACATTATTGACCCATCATCAATATATCTCCATGTTTGAGAGAAGATAAGTCGAGTCTATAAAGGGGGTGCCTGAAAAATTCTGTAACATAATACAATACAGTTTCGGGCATGTCTAACAACGACGCACATGCTTTTGCTATAAAATCAGTAATTTGTTGCAACATGTCAAGTGCCATGATGAAATAGATATATAGATTTCTTTGCATGTATTACAATATTTTTTACAACTGTTGCAGTGCCCGGTTACAATACTGCACTTTAAATATGATATTGTATTGCTGTACTGTAATATTTTTGCAAACTACTACTTTTTACAAGTAGTGAAACTTTTTTAACTGTTTAAGTACAGCATGTGATAGCAAGATAACAAACAATCAGGCATCTAACTTTAGCAACTCTTTTTTAAGGGTCTTGAATTAGAGAACTTAAAAAAATAGCAAACAATGACAAATATCTTATTTTCCATTTTCTCTCCTTTTTTATGATTAGGTCCCCTCTTCTCCATATATAGACTTGAAATCCACTAAAATTCTTCTCAAGTTGCTGAATAAATGGGCATTCTACAAACGTAGCATCGGAAGGTAAAGTTGAGTATAAAATTTCACACATCAACTTTACTCTGTTCAGAAACATGCGTGCAGGTTACACAAAGCTACACAGGACATTCCACCTGACTAGTTGTACAATATTCAGCAACAAATTAAGAATAAATGCAAGTGCATGTTTGGATTCGGGGGATTTGTATTTAAATCCTTAGGATTTATTTCAAATTTGAACTCAATCCAAAAATTCCCAAACAAAATATCCTCATGAAAATACCGCCTAAAAGGTAATGAAATCATTGATATAAAGTTAGAAATTAGGAGAAGGGACCAACCTGTTCCTTCCAAAAATCTCTAAACCTTTCACTAAAAGCCCTTGCTCAATCACCTTCCAAGATCTACCATTATCTTCTTGCTTGCATATATTCTCATCAGCGAACTCTTTCCTTGAACTGCCACAACCATCTGTTGCTGAATGTTCGTTATTTGTTTCCTCCATTGAATCATTCAGAGATTCCACAAAAGCAGAGTTATTCTCCATTTGAGGTGCACCCTTCTTTCTAGAACTTCTTGTGTTTGGAACATTGTATTGTGAGGATGCAATTGAATCCTTATTTCCGATCCTTGTATTGGATCTAAGCTTCATATCCCTTGGCCAAAGGAATCCACTTACAATAGAATTAGAGTCCGATTGCGCCGTTTCCCTTCGTCCTTTTTTCACACTTATAAGAATTCGCTCAGCAATTCTTTTATTAGTACTTTTCTTGATTCCACTTTTTGGTCCAATTTTAACTTTTGAAGGACTAGGAGAGTGTTGCGGAGATTTACCGCTTATCGGGTGAACTTCTGACACGCTGCTTTCTGAGGCAACCCTTGCACTTGTAGAGTTTTCACTTTGTTGAGATTTGGTTTTCCTTCCACTAGAACCATGCTTTTTCTTAGTTGAACCTAGCTGGTTCCTTGCATTGTCTGATGAGCGAGTTGGATCCTCAACATCAAGAAGCATGTCAGAATCAATTGCAGTAACAGCATCTGGTTTAGAGGCCTGGCAAAATATGGTTTGCAAAACAAATATGAACGCAAAGTCATGTGCTTATGTTTCAGAAGTTTAAATCACGCCGCTTTCCAGAAGCCATACACCATAAAAATACATACCAGTTTATAACAATGAATACCACATGGTATACCATCATCCATTCTGCTCCAAGGTGGTTGCTTTTCTGTCTGTACCAAGAAGACACAATTTAGAACATGCAATTTGGGAAATAACTCATTCAACTTGAAAACTTACAGGAAATACTAAATCTTGAGAACACCCATGTACTTTGCAGTCAAAAACCTGCCAATGTCAAAATGAGCAGAATATTCATCGGTAAACAAGAGGTATTAAAAAACATATGACAGTTTACAGATGAACATACCAGACATCGTCGACAAAAGAGATTGTCAAAGGAATCCAATGCTGCATCCAAATCTTTATCACAGTACACATCTTCTACTTTGACATTAACTTCAGACGCTTTGTAAAAAGAATCCTCAGTAACTTCAGACGCTTTGTAAAAAGAATCCTCAGTTTTCTTACCATGTAGGACCTCATATCTGGCCTATAAAATAGGCCGATGTGTCTTAATTGTCAAAAGTGAAAAGATGAATAGGAAAAGGAAAACCCCGAATGGGCCAAATGCTCATGTGAAATTAACTTAAATCCCATATGAACAGATAACTAACCTTTATAACATCACATGCCCTCTCAAGACATCGAGCTAGTGTTTCCAGCACTGCATCAGACATGCCACATTCTTGAATGGTCATCCTAAGAGAGTAGCAGGGGAGCACAATTCATTAGATAAAAATCACCCATCAAGTGGGAAAAGAGCACACAGCAGACGCCAAAATCTAAACTCAACCACAAACTACTTGGATTAAATCTGGAAGACGTAAACTCTATATTTTAGTTGCTTGAACAATATGCTATGAACAAACCTTGCAGAAAAATCAGAGCCAATTTTCAAATTAGGATATCACCTTCTACAACTTTACATCAATCTAGACATAGCAACTTATAAACCATATGCAAGCTATGATGGAAAATATTTATAAGAATAACATAATCCTTAATCCGATCATGAAAGATAATTCAACGGTCCACATAATATCACAATGACATGGGGCATGTTTGGTTTCTTTGCCCAGCCAAGCTAGTTTCTAACGAAGCCGGCCCGGCAAGGATCCAATTTGGCTCTCCCACATGGGCGAGGCTAGCACACAGGGCAAGCCAAGAGCCCATGTGGCAAGGAAAATGCGCGTGAGCCAACAAAATGCACTACACTCACAGCCTTCGTACAGGTTAAAATCCATTCATTGCACTTTACTCATCTTTCCTTTCTCATCTCTCAACATGTTCCCTTTACTCATTCCCCATCTTTCCTTTCTCAATGCCTCTCTACTTCCTCATCTCACTGCAGTCCTTGCACGCCCTCCCCTATGGCCTTATCCCAGCTTTCCATTCCCTTATTTGCACCCTCAATGTAGATCTTCATCCACAGTGTTGAGGTTTCCATGAACCTGCTGCTCCACAAATATGTTTTGCCTTAGCATTTTTTGTGCAATCGATGTAAAGATGCAGGGATTCTTAAAGCAATGTGAGATTGGAGACTTTCATTATTGTAAGAGATTTCAGGTTGGTGCAGTTTATGTGATCCGCGCGGATCAGGACTGTTGTTTTGCCTTTGTGTTTGTGGAAAGGACAGGGCTTTTGCTTCTCTCAAGCAGAGAAAGAAGTGAAATAATAGCTTTGGTTCTCAATTTCTCATCTTGCTATGGTACCACCCGTGATGTAGTAATAGTGCAGTTGATGCTTTCAAGACAATACAATTGATTAGAACAATTGTACATTCGTTATCTACCAATTTGCATTTGTAAGCTTGGCTTTGATGTATAGTCTGGCTCTGTCAACCCTGCTTTTGGTGGAAATTTCTCTCCGTGTATCTTTATTCCTTGTGAAACTTGTTTTGCCAATTGGAACTATTTGTGTAGTGGATGTATGAGTACATATGTGGTATGTGTATTAGTAGACTTTTTTGTGTACTACAAATCGTGATGGATGGTCCGCATCCAAATAGCAGATCTATTCCAATTAGTCAGATGGAGGTAATCGCACCCACAAGGCAAATTGGAGAACGTATCTCTTCTGGCAAGAAGCCCCGAACAAGCAACCAAGCAATCTTGCCAGCACAAGCAACCTTTGAGAAAGGATACCAAACACCTTGTCAAGTAATCTTGCTCACCCTAGCAAAAGAACCAAACAACAAACCTTGCTATGGATAGCCATGCCCAGCTAGGGTAGTTTGCCCATAGAAGCAAGGCAAGGATAAGCAAGGGAACCAGGCATGCCCATAATCCTCGTCATTTGGTTGTTTAAATAAAATAAGCTTACTGTCTAGAGGGTACATGCTAGCCTAATCACAGTATCCAATATAGAAAACTATTTATAAAAATAGCATAATCCTTAATCAGATCATGACAGATAATTCAAGGATCAGCATAATATCATAATGACATAATCTTCATAATCTGGATGTTTAGGGGAAAATAGGCTTTGCTGTTTAGGGGTCCATGCTAGCCTAATCCTACTATCCAATCCAATCAAAATTCAAACATTTTCAAGAAATGACACGTAAACAACAGTAACAGGCTAACAGCAACCTGGAGTAAACAAAGAAGAAAAGAGAGCCTTGCTATAGTATTTATAGCTACAAAAGTTCTCTACTACAACAAAATGAAATGAAGCGATGCATACCATAAGTCCTAATATTTACTTAACTAACATATTTGTATTACTTTATGAATTCTGATGTGTTATGTTTTCTCGAAGAAAATTACTATAAACCTTTTACTCTAAAGTAAAGTGTGTGCAATAGTGTTTCTTCTAAAAATTATGAATTGCAACTAAAATCATCAAATCCCAAATTAGTGCAGAAGTTAAGCAGAAGGTAGTGGACACATAAAGGCAAAATAAAATAAATTAAATTAAATATTTCAAGCTTCTTTACCAAATAATAAAATCATCAGCACCTGCAAACTCTTTTTATTTTTTTCTTTTTCATCATCCACAACACCATCTTCACTAATGTTGCAAATTAAAAAAATTCTAGGATATTTATACCTATGAAAGTTCTCCTATATCCTACACATACCATAATATTTACATAGCTATCATACTTATATCGACTAAATATCACAAATTTCTTTAACAAATAATAATATTTTTCAACATCTGTAAACTCTTCCCTTTTTTTTTACCCTCCACAACACCATCTTCATTACTGCTGCAAATTAATACTGCTAGGCTATTTATACTTATAATTTACCCAAAAAAGAGGCAAACATATGTACACTATAATATTTTACTTCAATGTTGTAAAACATGACAGCTAAGGTTGATTAACCGGAAAATCAATCGTTGGCAACGGGTAAACAGTCAATAATAGAGTATTCAAAGTAAATTTAATGGTCTTCAACGAGTCATTGTATTAGAATTATTATATAGCTTTCCTTGTATGCGTTTACCTTATATGCGTCTTCCTTGTATATACTTTCCTTGTATGCCTACACTGAGCCATATATATACAAAACCACCCCGGACCTTTAGCTGTGTGGTGTCTGTGCCAATCCTTCTCCCGATTAATGGTGCATTTTTCCCAATTAGTTGCATAACTCTTTTTACTCACTAATTGCAATTCATTACTACCCCCATTCCAAAATAGATGTCATCCTAGAATGTGTGCAGTCAATTTTTGTAAATTTTGGTTGCTAATCTTCATAAAAGTATCTAAATTTTTCACGTGGAAATGATTAGTAGATTTATCATTAAAAGTACTTCCAAATCATTATAGTTTTTACTACTACGCAATTTGAAAAATATGGTCAAAGATGTGTATTGAAGACCATGCCGATGTCCAAAACGACATCTATTTTTGAACGGAGGTAGAATTTTTTAGTCTCTCGCTGGAATAGTGTACACAATATGTACATCATATATGAAGCATAAACTATAGAACGGAAAAATAGAAATTATGACTTGGAAAATATTTCGGTGCCCCTATGGACTATGGTACTGTATGATATGAATTAATTTGGCCTTGAAATTTAGCATGTGCACACAGTTTTCGCCAATAGGGGGGCAGTGCCCATAGAAGCTCCAAATTAGCTATCTTATGAGTTATCACATTTTATGGAGTGTTAACATAGCATACCTTCATATGTAAATTAATTTAAATATATATGGACATTTTTCTTTAATACATTCCAATTAATCACTTGGCGGTACCCTACTGTCCAACAAACGGATACCTTTTGATGTATTGTGCTTTCAAAAGGAAAATGTGATCGAACTTTTACTTTAAAGAAAAGTAAGTGCAATAGCATTTCTTCGGGAAACTATGATGGTAAAATCAGCATATCCATCAATCACAAATCAGTGCAGAAGTCAAGCATAAGGTGATGCACATTAAGGCAAAAGAAAACAAATGATACTAACTATACCAAGTTTCTTTACCGAATAATACAATCTTCAGAATTTTTGAACTCCTTTTTCTCCTCTCCATTCTCAACTGCTTCATCTTCACTATCGCTGCAAATTAAAGCTTCACCACAATTTGCATCATAGTAAATCCTTCGCCGACCAAGTACAGATTGGTCTTCATTCATCCTCTGGTTCCTGCGTGAAACCCCAAGAAACCTTACATTTCACGAAACTTTATGAGACCTTACTCTTGCACATTGGAAGAACATTTGACTGTCATATTCTGTGTGCATGTTTGCATTTATTTTTTAGAAAAATAAAGCTTTCTTGTAGGTAATACTACTAAAATCCATATAAGAAAAAACTTCAATGGAAAGCAATCTTTCCCTCCATATAATTTCTAGTTGCTGCTGCTCTTTCCCTCCCTCCCTCATGCACAGCAGCGAGAGTGTCGAGCAGCACATAGCGGATTTTGGGGATATATTTCTGTTATCAATATCCAATGAAGATATGCAGGAGTATTGGGGATGTTGAGAAATGCCTATGATTACAAACAGACCTGTCCAAAAATATCCATGTTGTATAAGGTGGAAGCTTTGGCAAGTCTAGTAGTTTAATCGGTCGAATGGCATTCTTTCCACCTAGATTACCGCCCACAATAACGGTCGATGTGGCATACGAACTTTCTTCTTGACAACTGCCAACATCTTTCTCAGCAGAAGACACCTCAAGACTATGGAAGGAACACAGTGCATCGTCTTGCCTTCTTGTGAGCAATTTCGAGACTAAATCAGTACCATTTGATGTATTACTTTGCCTGATTTTTGACAAATTGTAAGTGTTCTGTGTAAAGATGCTGAGCTTAATCCTGTTCTCCTCTATCCTATTCTGGAAAAAGATTATAACAATAAGAAACAGTTAGCAACAGGACTATCTGGTAAAAAATACTGAGCAAATGACAGAATGTGTAACTTCGAAGCACCTTAATGTAAGTAAAACGATCTGCTGTAACTTTCTTCTTCAATGAGTCAATAACAGATAAAACATATCGGGAAGTATTGCTTCCTTCTTCAGCTGACATAGCCTGATTACTGTGAGTAACCTAAGCAAGCATGGATAGTAACTTTATCAAAACACGCATAGTAAAAAATTCGCATAGTAGTTATGTAATTGAAGGGTATAAAGCTCAAAGCCAAAAGCATGACAAATATCAGAATCCAATTATTAGTTCTTCTCAACATTTACAGCTCTAGCAATCTGAATAAGAACAACGCACAACACAAGAGTATATGACCATTTTGTAAATAACACTTAACTGATTATCACAAAGAAAACTGGGACAGAAGATAAGGTAGTAAAAATAAATGCATTGCGAAGGGGAAAATAAATCTCAAATTACGCATATCTATTAAATCCCTGAGTTGTTATATAGTGAGTTAATTCATCAGACAAGCAGAATTTATAGAACCTTAGACATATAATGGCATCATGATTACTGATTATAAGTATATAATGTCAATATACCATAGAGAACCGATAATTTACTATATAAGAACAGAAAGTGCGATTTTGTTATATTTTAGTGTTCATTCTTGTGTGGGTTGCAGTACTTTCCCCAATGGTTGTACTCCAGAATCCCTTCATATGCGCAAAATGCAATAAGTGTGGCAAAATATAAGCAATATTTCACAAAAGGAAGGAACAGAGCATCACAAAACTCAATTCCTAGTTCACGAAACTACAAGCATGTAAACTTGAAGCCACATTCCCTGAATACGAGAAAAATACAACACAACAGACGAAAAGCGAACTCAAACACCAACATTTTAGCTCAAAAAAGCGTAACTACACGATATCCAACGCACATTCCATGATATGAGTCTAACAGAACGAAATAACCTAAACATTCCCCTATCTCGTGCTGAAATCATCCGTAACAAAATTGAGTCGCCTCAAAAACACAGAGGACGAGCACAGCCGCCGCCGCCACAAACACCACAATCTCCCCTGTCAGAGAGCACGCACACGACAGCACAAACCAAGCAACCAACTCAAAGCTCCACCTCAAAATCCAACACCCTCGATAGCAAGGCCCCCACGAACATTGTTGTAAATATTGCGGTATAAGCAAATATTCAAATTTAATTCCAGCATAATTAAGAACAATTAAAGCACATTTCCAGCAATATATATATGATAAAAACTGCATATAAATATGTAATTCTACCATATCATTTATACAAGAGCATATAGCCAATCCTTGTAATAAGAATACTGCCGAAATAAGCATGTAAAGCATTCTTATGAAACAGAGAATAACTAAAACCAGTGTAAAGCTTAAGTTTTAGTTTGATGTTGAGTAGTGCTCTCAAACGGAGGGTTATACAAGATATAATTTTGGCTGTCTCGCTACAATGGTCTATACAAGAATATGCCAAGTGAGATTCAAGATTCAAACTTTGAGCTCTAAAACAATTGGACGGACTTAAATTCAAATTATCAACAATATCTATACACACACACACACACACTTTCGGCCAACAGACAAGACAATGGCAAGTAATCACCAAATAACACTTAAATTAGCCAAGTAACTTGATATATACTTCTAGAATGTACAATCACAACAAGTTATATATATATAGACACACACACTTTCGGCCAGCAGACAAAACAATGGTAGGTAATCACCAAATAACACTTAAATTAGCCAAGTAACTTGATATATACTTCTAGAATGTAGAATCACAACAAGTTATGCAGCAAGCCGAATCAGCTAACAGAGATGTATTATGAAAACTAGTGATCACCGTATGTGTGTGTGTGTATATAACATTCAATTCCAGTATTAGACCATAATTATCATCATTGAGCTATTGATTCGAACCCACAATATCTCTTTACCAATTTCAACAGAGTTCGCACTCACCCACTTAATGAAAATCCGAAGCAAATGGCAAAGAGCAAGCAGCCGAAAACTTACAGTACAGATGATATTCAAAATCACCAAGACGAGAACCGCATAAGGCAAGGCACACAAGGAGCGTTGTCCCAGAAAACCAAGCGCCTCACTTTGCCGAGCAAAAAGATGAAGGTTGACAGAGATACAATGTCGGCCTTCACACCTCAGCAAACCGAAGAGTGAAGTCAATGGTCGAAGATGCCGCACAGGACCACCAAAGCACACCCAGTCGAGTGCACTCAAGAGCAACAGAGGACCACCACTACCTTCTTCCTTTCTCGAGTAAATCCTTCGTATTTCCCCTTTCACCCACCAGAGTCAGGGCACTTGGGAACCCAAGAGAGAGCTCCAAGAGGAGATGGCACAAAAGCCCCTAATCCTCTCCAAATCCAAAGACTACAAGGAAGAAAACTGAAGAGAAGAAGATGCCAAATCCGAAGATAAGATACTCACGGAGGAAGATATGGCAGCTTTAAATAGAGGAGTCAGGGGGCTGCAGCATGGTGGCTACGAGCGGCTGGCTCCAAGGAGCCTAGCCAACCCGCATCTCCGCCGCCGCCTCTCCAATCGCCACCTCCCTACTCACCGCCCAAATCGCCCGCTGATGAACCACTAAGACTAAGTCCAGATCCAGGTGAGACGCCAGTTGGGGAGGAGACCGAACGTTCAGAACATCCGAACTCTTCGACCGGATCTCAGTCCAGATCCTAGTCTCCTCCCTCTTATCTCTTTGGCCGGAACGTTCAAAACATTCAAAACGTCCGAACTCTCCGTCTGCGCAAGTTTGGACTGTCCGAACTCTCTCGCACCACAAGTTCAGACAATCCAAACTCTCCCGCACTGCAAACGTTTGTGAGGGCTTCGGTCCTATCCTTCTTTTCTTTTGTCCCACAGACAGACAGGTGAGACCCTCATTTTTTATTTATCAAATTAATAAATTACCGATTTGCCCTCAGGAGTCCAATAAACATCACCAGATCTCTCCCCCCGAACCCCAGAATCCACCGATCGGCACCCCGACAACCCCAAATCCCCATGCGCATTGCCCCCTCGACCCACGCAAGCCACCAAGCGACCCGTATTCTACGAGCATACGCGACCACCGCGGGAGGGAGGAACAGACCTGGGCGGCGCCGGCGGAGGGCTGGGACCGGCTCGCGGACGCGGAGGTGGAGGCCGACGCCGCCGCCTCCATGGCGAGCGGGAGAAACCCTAGCCCCGCGCGCGCGCTCCCCCGAATCGGACGCCGAGTTGTTTCGCTAGAGAGAGAAACGAAAATGCGGAGAGATTTGGTGGGGGAGGAGGGGAGGGGAGGGTAAGAGGGGTTTTCAAATGGGCGACCGTGAGACTGGTGGTCAACCTGTAGCGGCAGCAGGCGCGGTGGGGACGAGGGCGCGGGTGTGCGACCTTGTGTGGGCTTCTGTAGTCCCTGTCAGGTGGGTCCTTGTTCGGTGGGGTCGGATAGCAGTGGGTTGTATTGCGTGGCTAAAATAGCTGGTAATGGGATGCCTCGCGGTTGGTCTGTTAACAACGGTGAGCTTGCCGTTCGGAATAGTAAAGATTTTTAGTTTTAGCTAAAATTTTATTATAGCTAGTTTTTTTATTGTAGTTAAGTTGGTTTATTAGGTATAAATAAATTTAAAAAAATATAAAATAGAAAGAATATGTTAGTTTATCACGGATAATGCAAAGGAATATAGAAAAAAAGAAATTACATAAAAGTTCAAAATATCTAAAAAATAGAAAAAGATGAATTACTGAATAGTGAAAAAAACTGAAACTAGAAGTTGAAGCTAAAAAAACTCATTTGAGCAGGTAATTTGTCATTTTATGGGAGCCAAAGCATTCAACTTTTTCTTTTCTCAGAAAATTCTTTTACATCTTCTACGAAGCCAATCTTTTCTTCGTATTAATGTATATGTATTATAAAATAGAT
The DNA here is from genome assembly GCA_036346265.1 of Melocanna baccifera. Lineage (NCBI taxonomy): Eukaryota > Viridiplantae > Streptophyta > Magnoliopsida > Poales > Poaceae > Melocanna > Melocanna baccifera. The sequence continues at coordinate 25,803,592 of CM070692.1, read as the reverse complement.
CTGAGCATGAGTGTGATATAAGGTATATTCTTTTCAGCTTCTTAAAATAGCTTTTGATTTTTGCTACAATACCTAACTTTCAAACGGAGTATTTTTTTAAGATAAAGTCTACAAGTTAATTATAGTACATGTTAAAAGCCTAACATCTGTACCATCTAAAATCGCAAGCGAGTATCTCTCTCCGTAATCTCTATCGCAAATAGGTAAAATTTAAAAATTTTAACTAAAAATCATAAGCTGCAGCAAAAAAAAAACATACCCATAACCAGGTTTAGCTTATGTTGCACCTGACACTTCACACGTTAGTAGTTTTTCTTAGCGTGATAGCCTATTCCAAGCTGGAATTAAGATTGGATAACTCGGGAGTAAATGTGCTTAAAATGCTCTTGAGTTATGTGCCAGTGTTTTCTTTCGTCTATAAAATAGATTTGAACGCAAGTTCGATATGACCAGACTTAGCTTATAAATGTATTACACTATAAAACACAGGAGAAATGTGGTTTAAATGTTCTTGATTAATCTGGCAGTCTTTTCTTTCATATAAATGTATTACACTATAAAATAGATCTGAACACAAGTTTGAGATGAACCAGATTTAGGCCTGTTTGTTTCAGCTATAGATTTTGAGAAGCAGCTGGTGAGTATTTAGCTGTCAGAATCTGGAGAAGCTGGATAACCCCAGCTTCTGGCTACTAGTTCATTTTATGGATTCTGTAACTTCTGGCTACTTAGAATCTGGATTAAAATCTGGACTGTTTGGGGGAGCTGCAGATTCTAGGAGTAGCTGCAGCTGCCAGAAGCTAAAACAAACAGGCCCTTAGCTTACGTTACACTAGGCATTTCACACATTGCGTAGAGTTGTTTTGCTTGGCGTGATAGCCTATTCTAGTCCTGCTCATATTGTCTTTTAATTTTGGTTTTTGAATTATAATAGTTTATAGAGAAGTTTATAAAAAGAGATACTTATGTATGATTTTAATCAGTATAAATAAGTCACTACAGTGTACTGCTTCAGCTAGTAGATTTCGACTTAAAAAGACACTCCGTTTAAGAGTTATATACTATAAAAAAATTATTTATTGTATAAAAGTAGTTTTTAGAAGCTAATACGGATAGAGTCTTAGATAACTCAGGAGTAAGTGTGTTTTAAAATGCGCTTGAGTTATATATCTGGTAGATCGAATACCTAAGGTAATTCCTTTTATTATGGATCACATTCATCGAACCATACAAAGGTCAAGGGTTATATCTTTCTAGGCGCCAAGCCGCCAGGGCTTGACGATGATTTGGTGCAGGTTAGCCAGCCCAAAGAGCGAATCCATACGAGGGCCTTGTGTGCTTGGATCTGCTTCACGTATCCTTTCCATGGAGCGAGAGATGCCACAAATCTTGGCTAGGTCCACTAAAGCTTCATGAACCGAACAATCGGTACCGTTTCTTCTAGTTTTTGACATCATAGCTGATGGAGTTTGTATCCTCGTTGGACTTCATTGGATGAAGGTTACTTCGGCTATTGTCATCAAGCTCAAGGTTCGTCGAATACAATATAAGGCTGGGTTCTTTGGAGCTAATGACTTATAATTTAAATATTTGAATTCTGGCTATCGCGAGAGACAGTACGCAAAGGAAAATAGTCATATGCGATTTTGACCGATCTAACTAAACTTAGTACATTTTTTACTATAGTTTTTCTATTGACCCCGTCTTTAAAAAATGCACCATTTAAAAACTAGTTATTGTAAACAGTATAAGCATAAATCATATATAAGCTGAAAAGAACCCAGACACATCAATAGACTTCTTTGATTATTCTTTGACACGTGTTTTCAAGCTCTCTTGGTATAATGACAACATTGTAATTTTCTATAGAGCAAGGGCAAAATCTTACTCCAGTATTTTGTATACAACTTGGGATATTGTACTCAAAATTGTTTAAAAAAAACCATGGGTGTTTCCTTTAGTGACCTTTTATGGAGTGAACGGTGCGCGCCCATCAGTATGAACATTCCATAAAGTGTGAATGTGTGAGTTTAGCCGATCTCATTCGCAATCATAACTACGAAAGTAAGTTGATTCAGTGACATCGACAGAACATAATTGAGTTCAACGAGTTACCATGGCATAAGGTTTTTTAGGTTATACTTGACATTTTAGGTCTCAAAAATAAATCAAACTTCTTTTGAACACAAAACAACTTTGCACATCAGATCGTTCCATCCAGTGTCGTAGTTGCAGCAGGGCCTGTACTGTAGTCCACATGTCTGGAAATAAAACATCGTACGTCAGTGTGCTAGCACCAACATACACTGTAGGGCTTGTAAGAGGTGGCGGCTAAGATTTTCAGTAGGTGTGAATTTCTTGGGATCTTTCCACATTTTTACCATAGCCCAAGGCACCCCCTTTATATAAAGCCTTCGACTGGATCCATATCCAATACGAGCAGAGATCGTATCCCACTCAAAAAATCTTTGATCGGATACTTATCCGATACAAATAGAGATTGTATCGCACTCGGAGTCTATTATCCGAACCCTTACTATTATAACCCGTTAAGTGTATGACCCTATAGATTCATATATATTTGGTTGTAATCCGAAAACATATATTTCGATCACTGGTTGGTAGCGGTCCCTAATAGAACATATTGACCTCCAAATATACAAAATGTCAACTTAGACAAACTTTATGCAATATGATCTGCAACCAAGTCATATTCGCTCAATATGACTAGATTGTATCTGGTTACGACTAATCAGTATATCCATACTACCAATTTGTATTTGGTCAGACTATATGACCTATATGTGTATTCTCCTTTTGTCTCACGATATCCAATCGAACTCCAGGTAAGAAATATGTCATCCATAGACTGTTTGATCTTTTTCCGATCTAGTGAAGAATAACTTTATGTGGTCGACTCCTTGACCACTCGTGGTATAGCCATGCACTTCATTTATCCGACCACATCGAGGGGGGCAGGAGATATCTCTCTTATTATATAGGAGAGACAAATTCTATTTCTAACCAATTGCTTTCCTTCACATATTTTATTGTATACCCGAAAATTATCTTTATAACTATTCAGTTACAGTGTAGTGTTTGACTATCTCTAAGTGCACTATTACACATGTAGAAAACTATGATAATTTCAGGTACAAAAATTATATATTATAATTGCTTGTGACCAACTGATGACAATAAGACATCACAATCTCAACAGTGTCTCAAGGTGAGTCAATACAACGCTATATTCTCTAACATATGTCCGCATTATTAATTTATTATCCTTATATCTATGATCAATGAAACATGGTCATCATTTAATACATATGCTAGTCTATAAGTCACTACTATTCCAACCAGTGATATCCGACTACGGATCTTTTAAAATGACATCATATAACAAATAAAAGATTTCATCAACAAGTCACATACTTGCCAACCTTTATAAATAATAATTCATTCAATAAACATAATAATATTTATTCAAAAGATCATAAAAATATAAATATGATACAATCATCTTCATAGTTGCCTCTAGACCATATCACTTACCGCAACAACATGGATATATTGATGATTAATCTGAAATTCTGGATGCGACCACACTACTAGCCAATATACATTAACTGCTACCACACTACTAGCCAATATACATTAACTGATCATTACGTACGCAGTAGCTCTCCGCAACACGGGTGCACCGTGCACGAACGAACGAACGACCAAGAAAAGCTAGTACTGCTAACTCTTGAATTGCCTGGTCAGATCACTTAAAAATAGGGGGAAAAAAGAAGGAAATTTGACGTTTAACAGATGCTCCCCTGCGTGGCAGCGTCCATGGACGACTCGACGACCCGGTGCGTCTTGCTCCATTTTATTTCTTGATCTTTGAAGATAAAACAAAATCTAGTACACTACCCACCCAGCAAGCCAGCGCCTCCCACCCCTCACCGGCCACCGTCCAAGTCCAAGGTCCAACACAGCCGCTCATGGAATGAACAAACCAGACCAAATCACCAAGGCGGAGTAGCAAACAAAACGGAACCGGTCGCCAAGTTGACTAGGGAAACAGGGGTTTGGTGTGTGTGTGTGTGTTTTTCTGTGTCCGGTTGATAGTTCTTGTTTGCACTTTTTGATACGGAAGGTGAAATTATCCACACTGATATGAATGGTACAGACAGATTTTAGGTTCGAAAAACTATTTGAAGAATCTACTGTAAGTGATCGTCCGATTTTCACAGTTTAATTTTTTTCGCTTCGAGAGAAATTAAAAGTTAAAAGTAGAAAACAAAATTCAAAACTAACAGGGCCAAACACCAACGGAGCTGGCCAGCGGGATGGCACCGCACCAAAGCTGATAACAACGCTGTCGCCGTCGCTCCCGCCCCGCAAGGCGACCCGGGCACCACCACGCCCCTCGTTTCCCCTACTCTATCTCTCCATCCACTTCGCGCTTCCGTGTCCCAGGTAGGAACTTTTCACGGCGGCGGCGGTCGCCCTCCCGTGCACGCCACGTGGCCACCACTCTCCCACGCACGTCGGCGACCGAGGCCAGGCCCCGCCCTGCCGCCTCTCCTACTCTTCCCTGCACCCGGTCCATGTGTGTGACCTGTAGTCAACGCCACACGTGGCGCCGCTTCATGTTGACATGGCGTGGCAGGTGAGGGCACCTGGTCACACCACTTGGCGCGTGCAACGGGGCTGATTGATGGATCCACACCGCAGTTTTCTCTCACTTGGATGCGTAGACGCGGCCACGGTAACGCATCATGACAGGTCTTCTCTACTTGCTTAATTGCGATAGTGCGCGCGATTAGTAACGACTGTTTCGGCGCGGCGACGAGTCGAGTGCGGTGTACATGACCAGACGCTGCCGCGTCGTGCAAGTGTTGGAGCATTGGAGGAGTTGAGAAACTTAGACCTGAGCCTACAAGCATGGTTAGTTGGTAGACACTTTTCACTTAATCTATAAATACGGATTGTATTCATTGTAACGTACACGTGAATAGAGAAATAATAAAGAAATGAGTTTTTCTCTCATCTCTCTATGTTCATTTTATTATTTTGTATTATTTATGTTTGATCCGTCTCTCTTGCATAGAAAGAATCGCTCGGACTGGACTCACCAGCGACCGTTCGTTAACACGTTATCAGCACGAATTGCTCTAGTGGATTAAAGGTAATTATTAAAACACTTGTAGATTGAATTATCTATCTAGATCGCTTTTAATTCTATAAATTTTGCTTTCTAAATGATTTTCTACAGTGCAAATCTGCTCTAATTTACCGCGAGTCGACTAGAACTCACCGGTAGAATGTCGACCGGAAGATTCTGAAATATTATAAGAATATTTTGTATCATTATCCGAGTTATTTCATGCATATGCGTAAAATTTGTACTAATATTCAGCTTTGCGGTAAGCAGATCACAGATAAGCAAGAAATTGAGAAAACCATCTCCACCTTTCACCCTAATGCAGTGCGGTCTGCGTGTAACTATCGTCAAGATAGCTACAAGGAGTATGCTAAATTGATCGATATCATGCAGGTTGCAAAGGCTAAAGAATAAGTTCTTCGCAAGAACTTTATCACATAGCCACCTGAGAGCTCCAATGACCGTGAGGTCAATGCTGAGAGCTATAAGGTGCGAAAGCTTATAATAAAAAAAAGGGAAAGGAAAAGCAAAGCCGCAGTCTAGAAAACCAAGTCAAATACACCACCAGAGATGCCACAAATCTTGGCTAGGTCCACTAAAGAAAATATTTGTACGGGCTTAAGATATCAGGTATAATGTGGTATAATCACTATTAAAACTTGATCATGAAGATCGGATACTTAAGGAATAAATCTTGTAGATAAAATAAAATTAGGTGAATTATACTCTTTTTACCTTTGACAATTTTTCCTGAAGTTTCCTGGCGAAGTTTCCTGAGTTTTCCAAATTTTTTCCCACTGGGTTTTTATAGAATTTTGATAAAATATGGACATGTCGAATGAGTGCATAAGGGGGAGTGTTGAAAAATCTATGCTAGGCCTGCAAGCTTGGTTCATTGGTAGGTACCCTCCACTTATTCCATAAATATGGGTCTTACTCATTGTAACATACATGTAAATAAAGAAAACAATAAAGAAATGAGTTTCTCTTTCATCTCTTAGTGTTTGATTTATTATTTTACATTATCTGCATTTGATTCATCTCTCTTGTATATGAGAAATCGTTTTGGCTGAATTCGTTAGCGACGGTTCCTCAATAAGAGGTTCTTTTCATAGCACCTTTTAGGCGTTGAGGGGGCCTCCTTTTACTCATCACGTTTACCCTTTTGCATTAAAGGGTGATAATACATCAATTAAGAATTTCAGATATTCAGGCCCCGCTTGTTTTGGTTTCAGTTTCTAGCTTCTGTTTTTTTCACTATTCAGTATTTCGTTTTTTTCTAAATTTTTTTAGATATTTTAGGCCTTTTTGTATTTTCTTTTTTTCGTGTTCCTTTGTATTGTTCCTAATCGGTTAACATATTTTTTTTTCTATTTTTACATTTTTTAAAATTAATTATGCTTAAAAAGTCAAATCAGCTACAGTAAAAAAAAGTCAGCTACAATAAAATTTCAGATAAAAATCAGAAGGTATTGCTAAAACAAACGCTCCTCAAGGTATTATCTTCGTATATCATCGTGTGGTTATATGGGGTACGTACGTGTAATATTTTGCCACTCCAAAGTGACCAGAGATTTATGCAAAAATATCACGACGGCTTGTAAGATGGGACGATGGTCTTAATCTGAAAGTTTACGCCAATGTCGAGTCACATTTAATGGGAGGTATAGTACATACAGGTCTATATGTATAAGTGAAATTTTTTTGTAACTAATATAAATTTTTCAATGTAAATTGTGATCAAACTTTTGAAAGACCGAATATACACATAATAAAACAATAAATTAAAAAGAACCGAGTGAGTATAATAAACACTAACTTAAACTAAAATAAATTAACAGTTAAAACCGTTGAAAACGAGAGCACAACCCTATAAGTTGGATATGCAAGTGGAGCCACAAGATTGACCAATCTACCAGGTAGGTACGTAGGTACTGTACATGTTTTATCGGGTTTTTTTGAATTTTTATGGTAGGTACGTAGGTACTGTACATGTTTTATCGGTTTTTTTTCGAATTTTTATGTTTTATTTTTATGTATTTTTTTTGCATCGTCCGCTCTAGATTAACGTGATATTTATATTTTTATATTTTTTTAAAATTTAATTATATCTAATAAACCATCTCAGCTACAGTAAAAAAAATAAATTAATTATAATAATTTTTTTTAAAAAAATCAAAAAACATAGCTATTCTAAATGCTACCTCACTCTAGATCCAGCGAGCGCCGACCATCAATTATTCCAAGCACCCCAATTAGTAATAGCGCCTCACCCGTCACACCGAAACCGAACTAATCAACTCCCCCACGATAAGCTCGCTCGTAATCAAGTCGCCGTCGCCGTCGCCGTCGCCGTGACACAAAACCGCACGGCGCACCGACCTGAGCCTGCTAAAAATCCAGCGCCTTCCGACCAACTCACCGCGCTAATCCCCACCGCGCCACGCACTTGATCCCCTCTATTTATAGGCCCCACCACTCATAGGAGCAGGCGGGAGAGAGGAGAGAGAGGGCAGCGCAGGAGCCGCTGCAGTAGAGGAGTTGGGGGATGGACAGGGACGCCACCGCCTTCTACCCGCCGCCGCAGCCCGCGCCGGTCGCCGCGGCGGGGCCTGCGGGCGCAGGTGGAGCCGGGCGCGGGGGAGCGAGGAGGCAGTACCGCGGGGTGCGGATGCGGAAGTGGGGCAAGTGGGTGGCCGAGATCCGCGAGCCCAACAAGCGGTCGCGGATCTGGCTCGGGTCCTACTCCACCGCCGTCGCCGCCGCGCGGGCGTACGACACGGCGGTGTTCTACCTCCGCGGACGCTCCGCGCGGCTCAACTTCCCCGACCAGCTCGACGGCGCCACCGCCGCGGGGGCCCCCGAGGACCACGCGGAGGACGGCGCCGCCCTCACCGCCGCCGCCATCCGCAAGAAGGCGGCCGAGGTCGGCGCCCGCGTCGACGCGCAACACTCCGGCTGCGGCGGCGGCGCCCCTCCGCCGCCGCCCGCGCGCCGCCGGGCCAAGAACCCCGACCTCAACCGCGAGCCCACCCCGGACACCTCCGACGACGAGTAAACCCTGCTGATTTTGGCTTCTTTCACCATCTAGTTCTTAGTCCTTAGGCAGCCAGGCGAGGAGCAGCAGCTAGCTAGCTAGCTAGCAATAGTAGTAGCAGTAAGCAAGCAAATAGGGCCAACCTGGTGGATGGGCACGGACGGACGCAAGGTGTTCGGTGAAATGCGGATGAGCTCGGAGATACCCAATAATGGAGCCGCGACGTCGCCGTCAAGGCGGGACGGGGTTAGTAAGTAGGGGTCTACAGTCGCGAGAGCTCTTCGCCCGGAGGCGACGGCGACGGCGGCTGCAGTAGGAGGTACAGACGTGTGTGCGTGCCAGTGTGTGGGCATGTAGCCTAGCAAGGTGGCTATCTCCTTCAGATAGGAATGTTTGTTAAAAAAAAAAAGATACCGGGCAAGCAAGCTTAAGAAAAAAGCTTCAAAAATCTTTCGAAGCATCTCTCCTCCTCCATCTCCTCGTTCTGCGACCTTCATTTTTACGGCATGTTTGGACTTTGGATTTTGGGAATCAGCTGCTGGTCTAAAAAGATCTGGTTATGGTCTTGAATCTTGCAGCCATGCTAGCCTACGTCTGCGTTGTTTGGCTCAAAAGAAGGAAGCAACGATGCAAGGAAGGAAGCTGCGCAGCATCTTGCAGCACAGCCACGGACGACCGGCGGTGTGTCTCGGAAGCGTCCCTCGTGTCGCCCTGGAAAGGACGAGACCGACCGACCGAGGCTGATGCGACGGCGTTTGTTGCCGGATCGCGACGGCGCAGGAAGCCGTGTCGCGCGGGCATTGGCGGCGAGGCCGGCGGGGTGGACTTCGCCTGCCGCCGTGGGAGCCGTACTTGCCGTCGGGACGTGACGGCAGTGTGGTGGACTTGACCGCTGCGCGCGAGGTTGGCCGTGGAGATGGCGTGGACTGTGGACGTGGACATGGGTCTTCTCTTATCTGCTAATGATGTGCGTGTCGGTAATTGATTACGCTGCTTGCGAGCCGTCCTGGAAGATTCGTGGGGTTTTTTGAGTGGAAGACCAGGAGCCCGACGTCTGGTCCACCAGATGTCGATTGCACCGGCACTACAGGTCAGTAAGTTAGTGTTGCAGTTCGCAGGTACTGCGAGGTTGCGTTCCTATTTGCTGATGGCTTTCGCTGAAAATAGATAGCAGTGGTTAAAAGAGATGATCTTAAGAAAAAATGTGATTAGTAAGAAAAGTGAGATAAAGACATGTATACGTGATGGGAATAAGGGAGTAGAGTGTGTGATATATTTGTGATCCTCTGTTTTATCCTCGAGTAAGATAGAAGTGAGATGAGTGGAGAAACCATTTTGAGAAGCCGAATATTCATATTTGTTGTGGGGATAGTCTCCGTCTAAGCCTATTTGGCCTGCAAGTCTAAGAGGCCTAGTGAGATGTGTACAAGTTATGTATGATGTTGTAGGTGTTGTAGGGATAACCTCCGTCTAAGCCTATTTGGTTTGTAAGTTTGAGAGGTCCAGCTTAATATGTAAAAGATAAGTATGTTCTAGATCAACATCTATAATCAGAGCTAATGTTGTAGTTATATAAAAGGTCCTATGGGGTGATCCCGAGGACAAGATATTTCTCATTCACAAATGTTTTATCATTTTCTGGTTTTACTGTTTGGTCTATAGCTATAATAATATTATTTTTGGTTTATTTAAATAGAAGTTAAAAAATGAAAACTAATATGAAAAGCATCTTAGTTGCAGTGAGATTTGCTTTTATATCACCGGCCACGGGTACAGCGATAGTTTGCCGTAGCGGCGGTGATTGGGCAAACTGTATTTTTTTGGCGGGAAATTGAATATTAGTAGCCCCTTCGTGTCTTTCATTAACGATACTAATAATATTTGAACCGAAATCGCATCCAAAAACGGGTAATTTTACATTATTTCCCCAAGGGAAAGTGAGCTTTATTAATTAAACAGGGTAATTCTTACGCTATGTAGCGGTTTTACATCGGCACAATATTAACTGAAATATGACGTCAGCTAGCATGGACAATAACGACCTTATATCTTCCCTTTAAGGCAGCGCTCAGGAGAGCTTCTCCTGTCGCCAGCGTTCGGCTAAAAAAACACTGTTTCGTGGTATTGTAGTAGCTACAGTAATTTTTTTTGTTTTTTAAAAAATTTACTTATACTTTTTTGTTTTTTTTGTTTTCAGTTTTTTTAATATTTAATTATACTCAATAAACTAACTCAATTCTGATGTTTTTTCAGTAAATTTCTGATGTTTTTATTAAAAATCAAAATCATCGCTATTCCGATCACCTTTTAAGAAAATGACAAGTTGCCCTAAAAAAATGACATGTTGAGAGCGTATAAGAAGTCTCCTACGGTCTGAGAATTCATCTGAGTCACCATCAGGTTTTCTGCAAATAAAAAATCGAAATCAAAACTTTTCGAACAAAATGAGTACTGAATACTCTGTACCAGGGAAACTGTGTGCTGATTTGAACAGAACCCGCGGGCCGGGACTTAATCAAGGGGTGCATAAACTTGCATTTGTGAGTTGTCAAAAGTAATAAAACAAATCGAGGTGACGATATTTCGAAAACAACGTATGTATATTATTTCAAAAATCCATAGATTCTAATATTTTTCACAAGACATAATTTATTCATCGTCGCCATAGTTGTTTAATTTGATTGTAATAGTATCGTAGACTTATCAATTCCAGGTTCAGAGGCGAAACTCCACGAGGGCCAAGGCCGTCGGGGTGGACTTGTACTTTTGTTCCGTTTTGGCAAACTGGTTTTTTGGGTGGGAAATTGAATGCTAGTAAACCCTTCATGTCTTTTATTGGTCGGGTTCTTTTAGGTTGTAGCTTTTAGTTTATAATTTTCAAATTTTGATTGTTAGTGGGAGAGAATAAAGAGAGAGACAGTCAGATATGATTTTGGTTGGTATAACTGAAATCAGTATAATGTGTACTACAATTGATTTGTAGACCCTATCTTAAAAAGACACACCATTTGAAATCTAATTATTATAGCAAAAATCAAAAGCCACAAGTAGTAAGCCCAAAAAAACCTAACCATTAACAATACCAGTACCCCCTCTATTTACCTTGTCCGGTGGAAGATGTGTTCGGGTAGCAAAGGCATATGAATACACAAAGATGACTGTCGACTGGAGGCTTCTTGTAGAGGCACTCAAAGGGTGTGGCAAAGTGGAGTGTGATGGTCGACAATTGGTTAATGAGGTATATGGCGGTGGCGAGAGATTCCACCCAATAGGAGGGAGGTATGTGTGTGGAAGAGGAGGGTTCGCGTCACATTATTGATGGTGTGAATGGCATGTTTAGCTTCTCCATTTTATTGAGAAGTGCAAGGACAAGAAAGATGAAGGACAGCTCCACAGAGAGAAAAGAAATCTAATGTTTTGGAGTTAATAAATTCAGTTCGATTGTTTGCTTGGACTGTTTTAAAGGGAACAATGAATTGTGTGCGAACATGGGCAGCAAACTTGAGAAGAACATCACAGGCTTCAGATTTTTTTTTCGAAGAGAAAATGCCCATATAAAATGAGTGAAGTCATCAAGAATCACAAGGTAATATTGAAAACTAGAATTACTAAGGATTGGAGAGGTCCAAATGTCATAATGCACAAGTTCAAAGTGAGAGGAACTACAAGAAAGAGACCAAGGGAAGGGTAGACAGACATGTTTGCCAAGTTGACAAGCATGATAGACATGTGGTGTCGCTTTATTACAGTAAATAGAGGAAGACTTTTGTAGGTAGGACATGGTGTCGTGGCCAGGATGGCCCAACGGTTGTTGCCAAAGCTCTGATGGTGCGGTTAGAGATAAGAGGATGTGGGAACAAATGGAGGAGACAATAACAGCAATAACAGAGTAGAGTTCCCCATCACTATTGTAGCAAAAAATCTAGTTCCTCATGCGAAGATCCTTGATAGAAAAACCAGAGGGTTCAAACTCAATGAACACAAGAGTTATCACAAGAAAAATGACGAATGAAAATAAGGATTCTGACCAAATGAGGAACAATAAGGATTTTGTTGAGACGAAAGGAGGAAGAAAGCATGGGAAGAATACCATGACCAGAACATGTAACGGGGACCGTCATGTCGTTGCTGACAATAAGGAAGCAAGAAATGTGGTTGAGGGTAGGGGGAAAAATTATATCATAGTGGGAGACTATGTGGGAGGTGGTGCCAGAGTCCACGACCCATGCACTTGCCAAAGGGTGGTCCTTGCACCATCAAGTTGTTCATGGTCACGATTAATCCAGAGGAGTTCCATGATGGAGTTGACGACGACGACTGTGGCATGGTGTAGACTGTAGAGGGGAGCCATTACCGTGTAGGCCTGAGTCGGGGGCGCAGCAGGACGGGGGCCAAGGAGACCAGCATCGGTAGGAGGGCGCCACTGTGTGGCCCTGGCCAAGGCAGGAGTTTGTGCTGCCTAGGGGTTGAAGCAAGCCCATCGGCCAGTATGGGCAGGACTACCGGACATGTTGTTGCCATCAACATGATTCTTGTTGCAACCCTTGATGTTGTTGCTTTAGTTCATCGGCATTCCCCTACTGAAAGAAGTCCGAAGGATGATGCAAGCACAGGGGCGGTCCTTATGTAGTTTATAGGTGTTCAATTGAACAACCAAAATTTTTCTGGCAATACTCTGCATTAGTAGGTATATTAGTCATACATACTGATAAATTAGTCCAAATACTTTATATTTATACCTCTAATAGATTTCAGCCCACTCTCGTACCTTCCTCCCCAATTCGTCTCAAAAACTGCAGCCCAGTTGAAAGTTTAAGGATGTCAGACTAGCTATCGAGCTTAACGAGCTATTGTTAAACTTCGTTCGAAATTGACATAAGTTCGACTTCAAATCATTTTATTTGTCTTCTAAGTGGTTGTTTTAAATTTGAGCTAATGAGCCACTATCGAGTTGAGCCTGATTAACTTTTTCCCTCGAAATTGACTCATTTTAATTTTGAACTCATTAACTACTGTAATTGTAGCAATTTTGATTCGAATTCAAACGAATATTTTTGCTAGCCAACTAGAGATGGTGAACAGATGGATTAATTTTTTTTTGTCAAAACTGAGTTTTATGCAAAATTTAAATGCAAAGTAGCAAGCGAGCAATGGCGAGTAATAAGCAGGGCCTAGCTGGACCACCTAAGAGCCAGGGTCGTGAGAGGGAGCACACGGCGACGATAGCTGGGCCACCTAGGACAGCATGGCAAGCAACGCACGTCGATAACAAGATAAATGCATCCCCATTTGCAAGTCACAAATCCCATATTCCCAAATCAATAATTTTTCTTAATTGTTTTATAAGTTTTCTAAATTATTTAAGATACTGTCTCTGGTACGAATAATTCATACTTTTTTTTTTGCTATTACAGATCGATCTCTACTTTTTTTAATTAAAATAATATTTTATTAACTCCGAACATCCATCTCGAAAATCATGGGTCCATCGCTATGCAGGCAGGCCCCACTACTTCACGGACCAGAAAAACAACAAGTAAAATGGCCGATACTGCTCAATAAGTTGTTCTGTAAGGTCAACAACGTATGCCACCTGTAAAAAAAACGGCTGTGCTCACCTCGCTAGGTCCATGCTGGCGCCCATCAGGAAATAATCAGTGGCAATGGTGAGGACCAACGCAGGCTGTTAAGGGGTGATCGTTTTAGCGATGGTTTTTGGTTTTTTGCTGAAATTTCACTGTAGTTGGCTTTTTTTACTGTATCTGATTTAACTTTTTAAGCATAATTAAATTTTAAAAAATAGAAAAAATATGTTAGCCCATCACGGACAATACAAAGGAACACATGAAAAAAAAGAAAAATGTAAAAAAGCTTAAAAAATCTAAAAAAATTTAGAAAAAGATAAATTACCGAATAGTGAAAAAAAAGCTGAAACGAGCGGGGCCTAAACATTGGCCGGTACACGGGGCCACGACAAGTGCTAGGGCTGTTGTTTGACTGGTTAATCAGGGGGGTGCATAAACTTGCATTTGCGAGCTATCAAAAGCAGTGAAACAAATCAAGGTGACGATATTTCGAAAACAGCATATGTATATTATTTCTAAAATCCATAGATTCTAATATTTTCACGAGACATAATTTATTCGTCGTCGCCGTATTTGGTTGCTTGGTTCATGATAGTATCGCAGACTTGTCGGTTCTAGACTCGTAGGCAGAGCTTCGCGCTAAGTAAATGGTAAACTGGCCATTTTTCAAATTTTAGCAAGAAAATTTCATTAGATTGGTCTCCTCAATATTTCTCTCCAAGCTTCGCCGCTGTCTCAGATTATTTGAACCATACTGAAGGCATGATCTAGTGCGGACTCACTTAGGGTATCTTTAATAGTATCATTTTAGCTGTTTCTTAGTCATATTAAATAAGTAAAATTTTATACGGAGAAAAGATGAGGTGAGAAGAGATAATATGCAAGAGACGGTTTGTGTCCGCAAATCAATCCAAATAGTGAGAGTGTGTGAAACAAAAAATTATGATAAAAATAATATAAAATAGTTAGAGAAATAATTTAATGTTAAAGAGTTTATCTTTAGTGCTATATTTAGATAAGATAAAAGACTTAAAACAACCTTAAGAGAAACTATTATATATACATGCCCTTCACAATGGTGGGGTCCTGAGCCACTCAGACTAGGCCGGGTCAGTGAATTGCACCCACTGGATTTTGGAAATTAGCTTAAGTTATCCGCTTTCACGGCGTGTAATCACATCTTATTAAAACCTCTTCGAAAAAAATCACATATCAACATCATGTCAGAGCTGTGCAGTTTTATTTCACTATTCACTACACTATTCATTAACTCAAGTATAGTAAAAAAAATAGCTACAGTAAAAAAGCCAAAAGCCATCGTTAAAACGACCACTGAAAGAACCCTAACTCTAATACCCTAATTAAGTAAGTAATTAGCGGTAATTATCAATTTAAGCATTAATTATTGTGAGCATTCATCTCCTCTACTCCATTGCAGTTTTTAGCAAATTGAATCTACATGATTGCATAGCATTTCAGTAAACTCTATTACAATTTCAAATACAAATTGAATTTACATATTGCAATTTCATTCCATCAAAATATTTTACAATTAAGATTACAATTGAATCCCATCCTCGCATTTCATCAAATATTTGGTTACAAAATGTTTACAAAAAAATGGTTTACAAAAAGAGGAAAGAAAACTCTTATCTTCAAGGTCTTCAACGTCGGAGCGGTTGCATGTTTTCTTCGTGCATTTCCTGCATTAAAAATTACTGTCATTAGCAACCAAATTATTTCTGTATAGCAATAGAAATTATATTTAGCAATCCAAGGGAGAATAGGGTAATTAAGAGAGATTGCCGTCAGTGCCCTTGGGCTGCTAGGGCCAGTTTGAGACTATCTCAGAGGTTCCCAGACCGTCCCGGGCCGGTCGGCACCTCTCGTCTCCGTGGGCGTCATCATTCGGCAATTTAATGGTCGAAGGCCCACAACATTCATATTGTCTTACCTCAGCCCAAAACCCGCAAATTTTATAGCCCATTTCAATCCATAGCCACCATCATTGCATTTCTTGCAGCCCGCAAAGACATTACTAGCTCATTCATTCAAGCCACAAAGCCCACAGGAGCATTTTCAGCCCACCAAGCCCTCAAGCATGCCTTATGAATTTCAAGCCCATACAAAGCCTTCTCAGCCAACCCATAGTAGCAGTGCAAGGAGCACCATTAGGACCAAAGGTCTCAACTCTCAAGCTTCAGAGGCACCAGGAGGGGATAAGAACTAGGACAGCCAGCTGCCTGCAGTTGACCCCCAACCCCAGAAGGAGCCAGCCTGAAAACAACCTTCCCCCAGCAGTTCAGTGCATCCAACTTCCCCTATGTGTTCACAGGAAAGGTAGACTCAGAAGTGGATAAGCGCAAGCACGCATGCTCTGACCGGTCAAGCAACCCCAAAGAAAGCATTGTCCGAAAGCCACCTCCCCCAGAGACTCAAAGCCCCTCAAAGCCCCAGTTCCACTGCCTTGCCTTCACAAGGAGCCACCAGAGTGAACATAGCCTCAGTACTAACCCTCCCCATGCATTGCAACACACAAAGCTTGCAGAGCCAAGAGTAAGCACCCACTCATACTCCCAGCACAACCAGGTCCCCAAGGCTCACACCTTTCCCCCTGCCTTGCCACCAAGTGCACCTTCGGCCAGAGGCCAGAAGGTGGAGCCAGGACCAGCGGGACAAGAAGGTGGAGCTAGAATCGTGCGGCAAGGAGGAGGCGGCGGCCACCACCAGATCAGACCAGGATCAGCAGGGGCCAAAGAGCAAGAAGGTGGAGCTAGAATCGTGCGGCAAGGAGGAGGCGGCAGCCACCACCAGATCAGACCAGGATCAGCAGGGGCCAAAGAGCAAGAAGGGGACCAAGATGAGGAAAGAAGGGCATCGGGAAGGGGACCAACGCAAGTCAGTAAAACCGGCAAGGATCCGCGCACATTTCCCCTCCCCGACAGCGACCACGTGAGGAAGATCCTTCCACCTCAACCTTCCATTTCCAGCCCGACAGCAAGTAGGTCCCCCATCATCTTCTCCTGGATCCACCACTCCATAGGCTTAGCATTCATAAAAAAGAAGCCATCAAGCATAGGAGTGTGATTAATTAAACTCCCTGTTGAACCCGAGGCCGCAGTAGCTGTTGCAGTGTGGGTGTTAGGCCCAGGGCCAGATCCGCCTGGATCCGGGCCGGCCGAGAGAGAGGAGCACAGGGGGGGAGTGAGGCGGCCGACGGTGGAAGAGAGGGCACGGTGAGAGGAAGCCTAGCGGCGGCGGGGATAGAGAGAAGGAGGTAGAGGGGGTAGAGAGGGGAAAGAGGGGGTAGGCCGGTGGAGGGGCGGCGGCGTCGGTGAGGCGACAGAGGGTGCCGGCGGCGCAGGCGGTAGAGGTAGAGGCGACGCGTAGGGTGAAGGGAGAGTGGAGAGAGGAAAGGAGAGAGAGGAGGAGAGAGAGGGCTAGGCGGCGGTAGAAGGAGGCCGAGCCAGAGGGAGCCGGCGGCGGTAGAGAGAGGCGAGAGAGAGAGGCGGCGGCGAGTGGCGGCGGTAGAAAGCAGTGGCGGGGTAGCGTCGGCGGCGTAGTAGAGAAGGTGCGAGGCGGCGGTGGATCTGGAAGAGTGAGGGGAGGCAGGAAGCTAGAAAAGAAAGGAAGGCGGGAGGCGGCGCAGGCCGTGGGCCGCGTGGGCCGGGTTGCGTGCGCGTGAGGCCAGGCGGGCCAGGTGGGCCGTGTGCACGCGAGGCCGTGGTCCGAAGGCAATTTTGGGACCGCAATATTTTGAGTTTGTTATTCTTTTAGTTCTTTCAGATTAAAGAGATCTTTTCTGCAATTACTAGGTTAGATTATTTTCAGGAATATCTTAGCTAAATAATTTCATGAGTAGCATTCTTATGGATTTAGCCCATAAAAATAAAACCAGTATATATATACAGGTATATATATGTGTGTGTGTATATATGTAGGTGTATATATAGAGGAGAGAAAAAGGGTTTCTTAAAAAAATTAATATTATAAATACCTATTTTGTTAAGTTTAGATTTAGCATTGCAGACTCCGAGCTGACGCACATCAAGGAAGAAACCGCCGTTTTTATTGATTTCAGTTCACGCTACGACTCAGGCAAGCTTTATTTTGATCATGCACCTAGTTATGTCAAATTTATGAAGTATTTTCTGAATAACTGTTTTATGTATATTTAAATGCATAAAAACTGTTTTTTAGAAAGAGAAGAAATGCACTAGTACAGATGTAAGCAAGAATGAGTTAAGAAGAGGAAAGAGGAGAAAAAGAAAGAGAGAGAAGAAAGAAAGAGTAAGAGGAAAAGAGAGAGCTAGTAGCTGTGGTACCGTTGAGAGGAGCAGCGGGCCCACAAGCAGTATATATATATATATATATATATATTTGTATATATATAATTATGGTGGGTAAAGGGGTTCAAGGAAAGGAATGAGAGAGGCCAGGCGGACCCCTTTACATATGGCTATGATGTAAGGACTTACACGTTTTTACTCGGATCGGGAACCGTAATATCGTACCAACCAATCTCCCGTTTCGGACGGGCAGAAATCAGTATCCCGTTACGTTAACCATGCCACCACATAGGGTAAGCACGATGGGGAGTGTTGGAGGCGGGAGCCGGTCCAACCAAACACTATTGGAAATCGGTGGAACCCAAGTGAGCGACTTGGTACACCGATAGATAATAGATGGGCTGGTGGATGGAGTAACGTAATCGGAGAAAGGTTCTGTACTTTGAGCCTGATTCCACACCTAAGGCAGTGTGGAAAGCCTTGTTCAAAAAGGTTCAGAGTAGTTTTGGGTACGATGAGTACAAGCTGCGCGATGCATAAATCATGAATTCATGCCGTTCATCGGATTGTGGACTACGGTGATCACAAGGGATCTTGCCCCACCGGGTATGAGAATGGAAAGTTTTTATCACAAGATGACAGCTATTTTGGGTAAGAGTATTTTAGAAATAAAAAGATTAGAATATGGATTTAAGGACATGAGAGGCATACAGTGCACTTCTGCTAATATTATGTTTGCTGAGTACTGTGGTACTCACCCCTGCTATTAATTTCTTTTGTTAGACCCCACTCTGCTCGAGACTTGCTACGAGCAGGATGAGGGGGAGTCAGGATTTGCAGAGCTCGCGGGAGAGGAGGATGGAGGTTCGGAGGAGCCAGACGAGGTGGACCCCGCATTCTTCGGTTGGGACGAGTAGGCGACCCAGTGGAGCGGGCAGGAGGGCCCTGGGGTACTAGTTTATATTTTTGCTATCTATTTCTGTAAACCAGACTTTAAGCCATGTGGCTACTGTTGTAATAAAGAAAACAATGTCTATATTATTGTTCTGTTGTGCTACTCTGGTAAAAACTTATTATTTACCGGAGCAGTGTTCTACTGATCAGGCAAATAGTAATCCGTATGCCACGCTTAATTATTCGAGGAATAATGACGTGGAGGCCTCACAACCACCTTAGTCTACGGTTAACAGAAAGCATTCTTACCAGCTGTTGAACCAGCATGAAACATGTTGCATGCTGAAATGTAGCGTCGTCTCTCTTCTGCTTGAAAGTAGAGTGGAGTCAGAACCTGTGAGACCCAGACTAGATGCTATACATATGAGGTTGAACCCTCCTGAGAGCATGACTTCAGATCAGTTAACCAGCATGAAACATGTTGCTGGCTGCAAAAGCAGAGGGAACGGCAGCCAGCAAGGGACAGCAGCTTGGAACCGGTTCTTTGCCACTTCGTAATTATAAAAATACTAATCAACAAAGAAGTAATAGTAGAATTTATAGCCACAGAAGTATGAAAGATCGTTGTTGTTCATAGTTGGGTTAGCAACACAACTATACGGAGTAAATATGTGAACCATGAAGACTGATGCTAATTTAAGGCATACTCTTCTTTCTTGACATATGATCATACATTGGTAATTGTAGTGTCATGCAATTTTACCTTCTGTGTGTACTAGCAAGCTATTGGCAAGAAAGTCATCTTGTATCTTGTTACGTAGCATGTCTTAATTAATGATCTTTAAATAAGGAAAAACACGTTCAAGTGTTCCAACAGTAGCTAATGGGCATGTTCTTTTTAGTTTTAGGTTATAACTTTTGGTTATGACTTTTAACTTTCACCGACGACTTTAGTGGAGAGTGAGTCTCCACTAGATGCCTAAAGACTCGTACTTTAACACGTAGCCGCCGCCGCTGTTCCGCCGGCGCGCGCATTTCACCGGCGGCCACCCCACCAGCTTCTTCCTCCTACATGCATGAAACTCAGCCCAAATTAGTCCCACAACGAAAAGTCTAGATGCACGACATGAACAAAAAGCGCACGCGCGCTAACTTGGTGCTCATTTCCCGGTCGCCCGCGCCGGCGCCGTCGTCACCGCCGCCGCGGCCATCGCCGTCCTCGCGCACGAAGAGGGGCAGCCTGGCCTTGGCCCCGAACGCCTCCCCGAAGCCCCTCTTCCCGCAGGAGCCCGGCGCGCTGTTGAGGAGGTCGAGCTCCCCGGCCGGCGCCGGCGCCGGCAGCGCAAGCCCGAGCTCCAGCTCCATGAATGACCAGTCCTCCCTCGCGTACGTTTCCATGTTGCAACTTGCAACCAACTGTATATCAGCGCGCGGCAAGCTTAGCTAGCGAGTGGGAAACACGCAGAGCTCGTAAGCATCCGTCCGACCACGAGCGAGCAATGGCGATCGAGGTCGATGCGTGCCGTATATATACGCGCGCACATGTGGGTGCGGAGATGGATCGATCTGGGTGGCGACAGTGGGGCCGGCGGATCCGGAGGAGTAACCAAGCAGAGCGGGGGACAGGGTGTCGGGGCTGGAGGGGACCCAGCCGCGGTTGCTCTGCATGTGCTGTCGGGGCTGGAGGGGACCCAGAATTTGTCGAGCTGCTCTGGTACCGTAGGCGACATAAGTGGTTTGTTATAGTTGTCAAGCTCGAAAAAGAGATAAGATTTGTTATAATAAATTATTAAAGACTATTTTTTTAAAGAAAATAGTTATAATGCCATTTGTGCGAACATTTCACCGTGGCCTCTTTGCCTCTCGATCGCGTTACATGCCGCGCTGCTGACATGGGCCCGTAGCCGCGCACGGCCGCGAGATGGTTTCGATTGTGGGTGTCGGTGGGGTGCTTGTTTTTGGGTCATTCATATATTGTTTTTTGGTTTTAGCTTACAAATAGTAATAACTTATAGAGATGTTTGTACATAGATGCTCATATGCGATTTTTGTCGATATAAATAAAGTCATTATAGTGTGTATTATAATCAACTAGTAGACTCTGTCTTAAAAGATACTCTGTTTAAAAGCTATGTACTATAAAAAAAAGCAGCCAGTAGAAATAAATACGAACAGACTCCTCACTGTTTTGCCAAGGGTGCACTGGTTGCGCTGGCTTTGCTGCTAGCTAGTAGGGATATGAGCTGTGGAGTGTGGACCGGTCGAGTACTTGGATTATTGGCTTTGCGCACGCGCGCGAGGCCGATTCGGTAGCTGATTGATGAATGATGATCCTCGGTCTCGATCGGTGCACTGATGATTCCAAGGTTAAGGGCAGTCGTTCATCAATCAGCATGAATGATTGACATACTGATTTTCGACTATCTTATCATATCACGAGAGAACCCAATTCGAGGGTTGCGAAAGAGGCGGGGAAGGTGCAAGGTTAAGTTTGTGTTTATTTTGGCTTATATAAGTCGACTTATATTTCTGACTTCTAATTTTTTAAATTCATCTTTTAGTGTTTTTTTTACTTTTTTTTTGCCTTTTTTCCCCATATTCGTTTGTATTATCTGTGATAGACTAACATGTTTTTTCTATTTTTATTTTTTAATTTAATTATACCAAAAAAACCACCAGAATCTATAATACAAAATAAGCTAGCTATAATATAAAAAATTATAAATCAGTTTATAAAAACCTAACTGAGCGCCCCGTTGCATACAGTGACGGATGCATGACTTTCAACCAGGTGGTGTCCACCTAACTGCTCAAAGGCCAGTAGTCTGGCCACCTCTTACCCCATCCTGGCATAAATATATGTTATTTTAGACATAGGTACAATAACATATTAAAAACTTTGACTATTAATATTGTTTTAAAATTTTAAATTGAATATATCAAAAATCATATGTGTAGATATGTTTTGAAAAATACTTTCACAATATTATAATTTCAGTAGGTCTTATAAACTTTAAAAATATATTACAATAGAAATTAATGTCTAAAGTTATATTTTATATATCGTGTCCATGTCCAAAATGATCGGCGCCACTGAGATCAACGTTATATTGTAACTAGTAAGGTGCCCGTGCGTTGCAACGAAAAACCAAATAAAAGTGATGTATACTATCAAAGCAAAAATCAATACAAATGTCTCCTTAGTCCACCAAAGTTAGTCTAGAGTCACTACATTTGCACCTTTGATTTGTACATGCTGACTAAAGGTACCTAAACCATTAGCGCCAAGACACGCTATGCCTACAAAGATGCTCGAGCGGTCCGTGTGGCTCTCTGCGAGACTGAAATTCGAAGGGAATATTGGCACGGAGCAGTGTTTGCAGCGTAATGATATTTGAATATGATAGCTGCTAGCCTGCTATCAATAAAATCATAGACACACAAGCAGTATGTATTATATTTGTATGGCTCATAATATAGCAACCGATCTCGATGAATGAATTGGACGATTATATGAGGTAGAATGCAATGCAGATCATAAGCCATGGAGCAGTTTAGCGATATAAGTTCACAGGAAATTTCCATAGCTGTTGATTGATGAGGCGTACCTTCCAAAACTCTATAGCTTTGTTATCTGTGAACATAAGAAACAATGCGCCATTTGTTGCTGGGCACCACTTTATCTTGTTAATCCACTTTAGCTTGTTAATCTTCTCTTCAATTTCCAAGCTTTTAAGATAATCAAATTATTTTGAAAGCAACACCACTTGGTCGAATTACTGGTAATTCAGAAAACAAATACTGCCACTTAGCAATTCACATAGAAGCATACCTCTGGATCAAGGCTTTGAAATTCAGTTTTGTAGCAAAATCCAGGATGCCTGTTGACAGAATAACCAGCTTTCTCAGCCTCTTTTCTACAGACATTCTAAAGGAAAATAGAAGGAAATATATTTAGCCATCAGAGCACAGCACAGAAATCTGAGAAGCAGGTTCATAGTTTCGAAAAGGAATTGAAAATGGGACAACGATTCAGATACATACATCTCGCATCCGTCCTTTCAAACAAAACAATTCACCCCTTCATCCCCTCATGGTAAGATGATGTCTTGATTTACTGAACTATATTGCTAAGGTGATGTCAACAACAAATAAAAAGAGGAAAACAATAAAGTTAGTATGCAGCCATAATACACGACGGCAATCTATCATTGAACGTACAAGAAGCAATGGGAAAAATATGTATAACAGCACGCAATCATCTATACGTAATGATCTAACTGATATGCACATATACAAACAATCGCTAAAACAAATAACCTAAGAAATAACTGGAGGAAAAGGAACCATAAATAGCACGTCTCCATCAAAAAGTTTAAAGACTTCAGTAACTTGGAAGCGGCAGATTGATTAATAAGATATTATAACAGAGGTTCAACATTAACCAAGACTAAGTGCTTTGGTTCTATCTATGATAACCAACATGATAGAAAATAGAAAGAGCTTGAAGCTTCTCCGATACTCATGTGGTACACAAACATAAGCATCCAAATGCAGGAGAATGAAATCGGCAATGGAGAACAAAACAACACATATAAGAATTCAATCAACATAGATTACATGGCACATCTTCAGGCTAGTGATCTTACTGATGTGCACATATATAAACAATTTCTATAACAAATAACCTAAGATATAACTGAAGGAAAAGGTACCACAAACAGCACGTTTCCATCAATCTCCAGACGAATCTTGACATCATGTGTTACTCAAGGGAAAAACACGAGGAATAATCCCCATCCAAGGAACAACCCCATCAACTAACCACACAAAATCAAATTACTCACCGGGATTGTTAAAAATCAAATTAACGAAAACATCTAGATAGTAGGCACAAACACCAGTTAGTGGACTTGTCGTTAATCTATACAATATCCAACCTTTCTTTGCTTGCTTCAGGAGGTCGGGTTTAGTAATGACTAATCGTGCCCGAGGCAGGGTAGCAAATCAGGCTCAGCAGCAGCATAACAATCGATTGATTAACACCGAGCAACGGCAACGGCAAATCGATAGATCCCATACCTCAACCAGCCAGCCAGCAAGACGGGGTGCATGGAGTCGGGAGGTCGCCCCGCCGTTGGGTCGTGCGGGCGGTCGGGACGAGGGGAGGCCGGCGAATCGCGGCGGGTGGTACGGGCGGATCGCGCTGGGCGCCACGGCGCTGGGGTTTCGGTGGTCGGCGGGGACGACGACGGCGAGGCCGGCCACGGTCTCGAATCCGATCTATAGAAGTGGATTGCTCGTGCACCGTTCTCGCAAGGCACAGGGGCGGAGGGGTGGGACGCATGATCTCCACCTCGCGGTGCACGTCCTCGATGTCCACCGCGGTGCGGAGCTTCTTCTTGGAGATGGACTTGCAGGCGAAGGCCTCCCCCGTGGCGCGCTCCGTGCAGAGGTAGGTTGCCCTGAACTCTCCCCGCCCGAGCTCCCCGCCCAGCTCGTACCACGCGGCGATGTCCCGCCCCGTTGGCTCCCGCAGCACCACCGGGTGGGGGGAGTGGAGGCGACGGTGTCGCGGGGTGGGAGGGAGGGGAGGAGGAGGAGGCGGCGGCGGCGGGGGGGAGGAGGCGTGCGTGAGCCGAGGGGGGGGAGGGGAGGAGGCGGCGGCGGGGGGGGGAGGAGGAGGAGGTTGCGGCGCGGGGTGGGGGGAGGAGGCGGCGGCGGGGGGGGGGAGGAGGAGGCGGCGGCGGCGGCAGCGGAGCGGGGCAGGCGGCGGCGGATCGGGGTAGGCGGCGGCGGAGGAGGGAGAGGAGGAGGCGGCGGCGCGGGGTGGGGGAGGAGGAGGCGGCGCGCGGGGTGGGAGGGAGGGGAGGAGCGACGGCGGCACGGGGTGGGAATGGAAGAGGCGTTGGAAGGGAGGGGTGGGAGAGGCGTCGAAAGGGAGGGGTAGGGCGGTTAGAGAGAGAGGGGGGAGAGGAGCGGTCTAGATTTTATTGTTCAGATCAAATGGCTGAGAAGACATATAGGAGAGGACTCATCAATCACCAACTCCTTCTTTTTAAGTAGTAAAGATAAGATTTTTTTCAGGGAAGACTGGATAAGACTGTCGTTAGGCGCCACTGAGATCGGCGCCACAGACAGAAATGCCCGAGCTGGGGGCATGCGGGTGTGGGTGGGGAATCAGATGGGCTCCCCGTCCTGGCGACCCCCCTGCTTGCCACCGAGCCGAAGGGCAAACGACCAACCACTGCGTGCTCCGTGCTTCGTCCATCTCCGCATGGGCGCCACCCGCCTTCCCCATGCCTCCGTGCTCTCCCTGCCTGCCGCCTCTATCCTAGCAGTCGCAATTAAATTCAACTGCGGGTTCCAGTGTCTGCTCGGTGAGAGCTGTGCCCATCATTTTTTAGCCAGCTTACGGCGGAAAGACACGACACGACGAAAGCGGCGCTCGACACGACTGCCGCGAAGCTGATGGCGCTAGCAAGATTACGTGCCTTGACGATGCTCATCGGCATCGTATCAAAAGCTTTTTCCTAGGCAAAGCAACACACCGACGCTGTGGTTCTCAGAAAACCCAGCAGAGCTAGCTAGCCTGTTGCGTCGATCGATTCAGATGCAGATCGATGCACGTAATCTGCCCATACTTTATAGAACATCATGCGGGCCAAAACTCGGTCTTTTGCTTGCGACAAATCTAATGGTTTTGGGCAACCTCTGAATCTGGTCCGTTGAACGAACTCCGCGGGCAATGAAACGAGCGATTCAGGGGCCCGTAGCTGGCCTGCGTGTATGGCTAGCGCGTCGCTGTTTAAGCGGAGGGGAGATCGTCCTGGAGTGTGTGGATTGTAATCCGAATATTCTCGAATCTATCCGATTCTAGTTCTCCCCCAGTTCTTCCCAATTCTCTCTGTTCTTCCTCTGTTTCTCCACTTCCTCCTCGAATCACAAGTCGGGACGTAACAAATATGAACTCACACAGAAAATGATTGGGTTTTAGTTTTCCCCTTCTGATGAAAACGAATCGATCGAGAACACCCATAAACCCGTGGCACCGGCGGCGGGCACGCGTGGCACCGGCGCCCGGCGAGCCAGCCTAGCTAGTGAAGTCACGCAGTGACGCACCAGCGTACGCAGCGCGCGACGCGGGCAATTCACAAGGAAAAAAAAAAGAGGCCCGAGCACGCGGTGCGAGCCACGCGTGCACGGTAGCCAATTGTCGGATTTGATTTGTAGTCGATCATAATCCTATGTAAAATCGATGTATTATTCTTTAGATCAATAAATAGTACTTATAGATACATCACTGAATCAATTTATACAGGACGTAAATTGTACCATATATTAATATTACATCATCAAAATTTAAATAGATCACATCAAGTCAAGTTTATAATAGAGTCAATCGGACCAAATAGATACATTACATAAATGTAAAAGCGAAAACGAAAGCAAAAGGGAATGACATATCTTTCCACAGGCAGACGATTAGGGGAAGTTCTTTATACCGTAGGGGTTTTCGCTCTGATCTTCTTCTAAAAAAATGTAATCACAGTAAAATGGGCCCACTTTTCAATGGCTTACGACTCACTTAACCAGTTAAACAGAGTTTTAAAGCCAACGGGGCTCACATGTCATATAGATAACAGCTTAACTTAATGGGATGTCATATAGTTAATTGAACTTTGAATTTGAAATTCTAATTTGAATTTTTATTCAAGCAAACTTCAAGATTTGCAAAATGGGATGTTACACGGATGGCGTGTAGGCTAGCTCGGCCGTTGGCGGGTGCATGCGCGCGCTGCCTCAAAAACATACCGCTGGTTGCCGTGTGCACCGTGTGTTCAGACGCCAGCCTCATGGACGGCGGTGCCTATAGCTGGGTGTGCTGCTCACGCCAAGCGTGCTAGCTCGGCTGCTGGCGGGCGCATGCGCGTGCCGCCTCCAAAACGTACCGCTCGCTGCCGTGCACACCATGAGTCCGGGCGACCGCCTCATGGACGGCGGTGCCTGTAGCTGGGCGTGGTGCTCACGCCGAGCGTCTCCGGTCTGGTCGATGAACTCTGCCCACCGAGCGAGCAATGGGCGCCGTGGATGTCCGCCAAATGGCCCAAATCGGATTGTTGGTTGTGCACGACACAGCGTGCAAAATCTCCTTATTTTTTATTACAGAAAGAGCGAAAATAAAAGTACGCGCGCGTTTGGAGATGCGGGGTATCGATCCCCGTACCTCTCGCATGCTAAGCGAGCGCTCTACCATCTGAGCTACATCCCCACGCTGTTCATGCTTGGCGATAAGTATTTATGTCTAGACAATAACCATACTAAACGGCAAGGCGATTGGGTAGCTCTAGCACAGTACGCACGCCGGCGCTGGGTAGGAGACTGTGTGTTGTTTTAGCAATGATTTCTGGTATTTGGTTGAAATTTTATTGTAGTTGATTTTTTTTACTGTAGTTGATTTGGTTTTTTGAGCATAATTAATTTTTTTTAAAAAATGTAAAAATAGAAAAAATATGTTGGCCCATCACGGACAATGAAAAGGAACACGGGGAGAAAAATGCAAAAAAGGCCAAAAATCTAAAAATTTTAGAAAAAAATAAATTACTGAATAGTGAAAAAAAGCTAAAACTGAAAAAAAAAACTGGAACGAGCGGGGCCTAAGAGTAAGCAGAGCACGCAGAGGTTTTGTCCCAGCAGAAGCTGATCACGTCACCGCATGTGGCTGTGCTGTACTGCCGTCCATGATGCGTTCGCCGAACAAACGTGCAGCATGCCTATTCTTTTCGACATTTGTTTTTAGCTTCTTCGAAAGTTAACAGTCCAAACATCTAATCAAGACAATCTTTAGTAGATTTTTTAAATAGCTTTTTAGGTTTAAAATTATATGTATCATCTGTATCATGTTTCTGTTGTCCACTATCATATAAAAAAGCATAAAGAAAAACCATCAGTCTCAGCTAAAAACTACTAGCATCAGTCTAAAAGGACACTCCTATTTACTTGTAAGCTGAATAGATAGTGCCATCTAAAAAATAGTGCAACACTGTTCCAGAAATCTTTAGGGCATGCTTACCTTTCGGAAAACGCATTCGTTTGCGAATTTAATTCACCAGGCAAGCAACAAATACCATGTAATTGACACATCTCTTCGCTATCGCCTCCCCTCTTTAGAAACAAAAGCTTCCCCAGCCCTCTCCTCTGCGTGAGTGCTATTTACGACCCAATTATTAGCAAAAAAAGCATCATTTGCTACCATGACTGCAACTGCGTAGAAGTTCAGCGTCATGTCGTCCACCGAAGTACTTCTAACCATTGTAACAGCTATCCGGCTAAAGGCATGTGCAGGACTATAGATTATTTATAATACATGTCTACGTTATCTATAGATAAAACTAAAAACAACATATATAATATGTTGTCTATATAGTTATCTATAATAGTCGTACATAATTAATGAGTTATCTATATAGTTATTTATATAATGATATAGACGGTACAAAGCTATCTATAAGATTATATGTTAAATATTAGACATCATCTTTCCATCTATATAGTTATTTACATAATGATATAGACGGTACAAAGCTATCTATAAGACTATATTTTAAATATTAGACATCATCTTTCCCTCCTTTTCTCCTGTTTCCTTTATATCATCTATAATTCTATATGATATTGACTTATAAATAGTTGATATATACCCGTGTGCATGCCCTAGTTGCTGAAATTTTTTTTGTCACATTTAGCACCGTTTGCAATCGTATTTACAAAAATAGGCATATGCGAATTGTATTTGCAGAAATGGCATTTTTGCCGTCCGGTGGCCGGGCGGCAACGGAGGGTACTGACGCGTGCCGCCTGCCGCCCTGTAGCCGGACGACAGGTGATTAGGTCGGCTAATTAGCTGGCCTAATCACTGCCATTTTTTTGTTTTGATTAATTTTTGTTCGAATTTTTTAATATAGCAAATGAGCTCGAAGAATTGCAAAATTTTATGTCAAGTCTCCCGACACATCATAGTTACATAGTAGATAAAACTAACAAAAAAATTACTCAGTCAACTTCGTTATGTCGGAAGGCTGCACATAAATTTTCGCAATTTTTCTAGTTCATTTGCTATATTAAAAATTAACTAAAACAAAAAATGGCAGTGACTAGACTGGCTAATCACCTATCGTCGGGGCAGTAGGCATCCTACCGTTCGCTCGTGGGATGGCAAGTGCCACACGTCAGTGCCCTGTCGTTGCTGTCTGGTCACTGGAACCGGATGGTAAAAAACGTTATTTCTATAAATATAGTTGTATATATATATTTCTGTAAATATAATTATAAACAGTGTTAAATGTGATAAAAATTCTCGTCACCTGTAGTTCGCAATGTTACCGTTCCATCCGACGGCCATTGTTGACAACAAACGCGGTTTGACCTGCGCACCAAGTGTGGAGAGAATCGGGGAAAAGGCGGAGAAGAGGCTGGGTCGGGAGAGAGAAGCCATCACCGAAAGCGCAGCTGCGAGGCTGTTCTCCTCTGTTACGTCTCGCCTCTTGCTCGCCCCGTTCCCACCGGAAGGGAGGCCACCGGCGCGCGGGCGGGCTCCGATGCACCCCAAGCTCTCGCGGGTGGGCCACAGGCTCCTCTGCTGCGTCAGGGCCGCCTCCGGGGAGGATTTGTAAGTGGCACGCTTTCCTTCCCGGCCGCCTGGCCGCCCGCCCCCGGCTTTCTTGGGCTTGCTGGGTCGGCGCGGGTGCGCCGAATTCGGCGCGTGAGCCGCGAGTTTGATGTGCGCGTTTCGCGTTCGCTCTTAGCCAGGGTGTGGATTTCGCCATGCCGGCTTGCTCGGTTCTTGGATGGTTTCGATTAGATGATACAGGACGGCATCTAGAACGCTCCGGGTCAAGTAGTTTTGGTAGATACTGAGAGGATGGTGCCAAAAGATGGCTGCTTGGTGACGCTAAATTTGATGGGGGAAAAAAAGAGGCATCTTGGTTCGGTTTGGGAACCGGTTTGTACAAGCGACGGCGTTAGCAGTTGGGTGATAACCTCCTTTTGGGGAAGGTCCAAATGTGTAATGTTTGTTCGGTATTGGAGGATGGCACCTGTCTTTTTCTAAGCTTTCTTGCCTCGTTCTGCTGTTAATCTTCTCACAAATGGTGCCACAGAGTGAAGGGAAGTGTATTATGCTTACATGTAGTCATAGTACGAAATCGAGATGGCGTGTTGGTTTGGTTTCGATCTTAACATGCCTGGTTGATTTACTATGCTTGGATTAGGCAAAATTGTTTTAGGAGCAGAAGTGGATGGGTATCGATGGAAGGGGGGAAAGAACGTGAACGTCTATTTCTGTACTTGGGAAGTTCATTGGTGGTAGCTCATCATGTATTTCATGGCTTTTGGTTTGTCAGGACCGACGAGGGGAGCGGATCGCTCAGGTGGGTATTCTCGTTGAGGGAGCTTCGGTCAGCAACAAATAGCTTCAATTACGATAACAAGATCGGAGAAGGGCCGCTCGGGAGTGTCTACTGGGGACAAGTTTGGGATGGTTCTCAGGTTTCTGCTCTTTTACATCTCGATCCATTTGATCTATTTCCCATCTTGAGAATTAAAATTTGAGCTATCGCTTTTAGGTTTCTTGCTTTCTAGTTGGGCCAGTTATCATTATCTTGCACCGTTGGGCAAATCCTACAGCTAGTTGTCTCACTAAACAACCAAGCAACTACCAGCTATAATTTTTTATTTTGTTCTGGAACATTGATCTTTGATTGCATTAGCATTGGGTAGGTAGGATATCTTGTCATAGGCAGGTCAACTTAGAAGTGCAACCTACCTATTAGCATATATTCCATGGTACCTTATTTCCATCCTTTTATTGCTGGTTCCGCTTTACAATGAAGCTTATTAATTAATTGACTTTTGCTAATCTTTGTGGATGCAGATTGCTGTTAAGAAGTTGAAAAATCCAAAAAATGGGACAGAAATGGAATTTGCTTCGGAAGTCGAGATTTTGGGAAGAGTAAGACACAAAAACCTCCTGAGCTTAAGTGGGTATTGTGCTGATGGGCCTGAACGCATTCTGGTGCATGACTATATGCCAAACTCAAGTCTTTATGCACATCTCCATGGAACACATTCTGCGGAGTGCCTTCTTGACTGGCGGAGGAGAACATTTATTGCCATCGGTGCTGCTCGGGCTATTGCGTTAGTAAACATCCTCATTATCTTTGTTAGCATAGCATAGATAATTCATTTTTTCCTTTCGATAAGCAGTATGACAGAAGAAACTCATATGCGCTTTCACAGGTATCTTCACCACCATGCAACACCTCGGATGATCCATGGGAGCATCAAGGCCACCAATGTGCTACTAGACTCAGATTTCCAGGCACATGTTGGTGACTTTGGTCTTATAAAACTCATTCAAGATGGAACAGACCATGACAAGATAATCAGTGAAAACCAACGAGGCTATCTTGCTCCTGAGTACATTATGTTTGGCAAACCTACAGCAGGTTGTGATGTCTATAGCTTTGGCATAATACTGTTGGAGCTTACTAGTGGGAGAAAGCCAATAGCAAAATCAGGCTCAGTTAAAATGTATGGGATTCGAAACTGGGTGCTCCCATTGGCAAAGGAGGGTAGATATGATGAAATTGCAGACTCAAAACTCAACGACAAGTATTCCGAATCTGAATTGAAAAGAGTGGTGCTGATTGGGCTAGCATGCACACACAGAGAACCTGAAAAGAGACCGACAATGCTTGAAGTTGTGTCCTTGCTGAAAGGTGAATCGAAAGAGATGCTTTTGAGACTTGAAAATGACGAGTTGTTCAGGCCAGACTCGGCGGTGAGTTCCCACGGAATGTCGACTCCAGAGGGGAGCTCAGACTGTGTGCCTAAGAACGTTCAGGAGTTGGCTGGGGCATGATGGATTGGTGGTACCCTAGGCAATGGTAGAATGCATATTTTGTAGGATTGGTGCTTGGAATGCATATTTTGTGGGATTGGTGCTTGGTCTGCTTGGTTTGACATGAATGAAATGTACAGGCATTGTGTTATTTATGAAGTTTGTCCCCCTTTTTTTGAGAGGGTGAGAGGTAAGAGAGAGAGAGAGAGAGATGAGATGGCTGTTATACATGGTGTTTTTTGTGTGCACTGGATAGGAGAGGTCATATACTTCCCAGATGTTCGGGTATGTTTGATCATGCTGTCCACATTAATTTCTTCTAGAATATTTCCGCTTTTGGTTGCATATATCTAGATGATTGAGTTGTTTTTATAATTATCTCTTGTGTCCGAAACTTCTGCTTTGTCCAATTTCCTGTGATGCCCATCTCGTGTGCCAACTGCCGTAAGACAGTTAATATGCTCTATCAAATAGCTGGCCGCAAGAAAAGGAAGGCCAGCATCATGTAACGTGTTGCTCTTGCGGCCATTGACATTTGCACGAGGACCTCGCGAATGAATGCAATAATTAAACCACTAAACGAGAACCCCACTGGGGTGGAAAAAAATGGCCGGGGAAAGAAAAGGAGCTGCGGCCATAACAAGCGTACCGCGTTTTCGCTTTTATATCGGACTGGAATTTCCAACGACGACGCAGGCGTTCGTTGAAAAGCTTCCCCTTCTGTTCAACCATGAGAGAGGGCCCGGCCAATAAGAACGTGCCCAATATTTTCTTTCCGTGGCTGAAAGAATGGAGTTCGGGAAGCATGGAGATGCAGTCAGCTAGTCCCACACCCAAAACTACACCATGACCAGTACTGCCTTGAGACTTGCATAATTTAGTTTTTCCAGGAACACGTGTCTACACAGCTCAGGCGTTGCAGCTTATAGCTACGGCTTAAAAGACAAAAACCACTGAAAAGGTAAAAAAAAAAGACACCGCTCTTTCCACAGGGAAAGAGCATAACTGAGATCTACAAAACTACAGTAGCATAGCCACTGAGGAAAATCTTCACCGCAATCAAGGCGTGCACTTGTACAATACCCCCGTCTTAAGGGCAGGCTACAACAAAAAAAGGTGTACAATCTTAAGCAGCAGACAAACATCACGCCACCTGCTGCGTCAAGTTACAGGTCGCAGGTCACTATTCAAAACAGAGCAAAGTTCGTTGCAGGTTACCTATTTATTATGCCAACACGGGAGCGGCTACGAGAAGGTGTCCTCCCTATCCCCCTCGGCGACCTCGCCCTCGTCGATGTTGCTGAACTCCAGGAAGTGCGTCGGCCTGTGGTCCTCGTGGTAGAAGTCCCGGGGCGTGCCAAGCTTCATGTTGTACTTCATCAGCGGGTCATGCTTTACTCCCATGAAGTTGAAGTTCCAAGGAGCGTTGTCTGGAACCTGGTGGGGAGACACGAAGGCAAAGTCATGGCGAGTAATTCTGAAGCACAAGATGAAGGTAAAGCATTAGAGGTCGATCCATACCATGTAGAATCCAAGGAAGCGGTCGCTAAGAAGCATCTGGACCTTCTCGTAGTGGGTTGGGAGATATCCATGTGGGTTGCTTCCGGTGTCCTTGTTGCTACGGCCCCACTCATAACCACTTGGTGTCAACTTGTATGCTGTCAACGAGCAAGAGCCTGGGGTAAAGCTGCACGTCAAAACGATGCACTTCTCACCATCCCATTGTTTGTTGTTCTCTAAAATCTTGGAGTGTGACGTCAAATCCTGCAAGAAACAACGTAACAGACAGTTCCAGTCTTGAGACTCAGGTCACAGGCAAAAAAACAGCCAACACCCTATTACATACAGCTTTGTATTCTTTTGCAACAGCTAAAAAGAGCCAGCTAACCTGTGGTGATAGCTGAGGAGCCTCGTTTGGCTGGGTATGCATCCATCCCAGTGGCTCTAAGTCATTAAGGAACTCATGCTCAGGAAGATTTGATGGCAGAGTAACCATCTGGTGAGTTCCATGCTGTGGAGGAATGGCGATGCAT
Source organism: Melocanna baccifera (assembly GCA_036346265.1). Classification (NCBI taxonomy): domain Eukaryota; kingdom Viridiplantae; phylum Streptophyta; class Magnoliopsida; order Poales; family Poaceae; genus Melocanna; species Melocanna baccifera. Next base: position 25,769,695 of record CM070692.1, on the reverse strand, counting down.
CTGATCTCCTTAACTTGAGGATTATCCTGCGGACTCAGCCCATACAGGAAACCCGCAATCTGTGTCCGTAGATCTGCTATGCATATGAACTTCTTCAATATATTCTTTGGCATAATGTAAGTGTAGCCAGTCTCCTGTAGGCAGAATACATCCAGTCTTGGTCAGTTACTGAGTTAACATAAAGATTACGCAGTAACCATTCAACATTTGTTATTTTGCAATTTTGTCGGTTATCAAGGAAAAGGAATTACTATACTGACCTTTATATCATCTGAGTTAACATAAATGTGATTGACACGAAGATATAAGTTTGTGGCTGAGATGGCTCTGACACGCCAATCTGTCTTCGACGCAAATGCTTGCTGCTCATACGGACTAGTTGTCGTGATGATGAGCTCATCTCCATGCACATTACTTGTCCTTGTTGTAACTGCAGTTAACTGAGTCGTCTCTCTAGACTGCAAAATCAGGTAACACCAGGAGTGAGCAGAACTAACATGATTGTGTCTGAAGAAAAACTAAACACAAGTGCTATTATAGAGAGCTTTACCTGTTTCTCAATTTCAGCGATCTGTTGCCTCTGCTGAGATGGTGGAGCTATTTCAGCACCAAGTATTATATCACGAATTTCAGATTGTGTCAGTGCAGACGTATTAACATTGTTTTTCTTTGCATAATCAGAAAGAATGAGGTCCCTGAGTGCGCATTCGACCTTCAGCCATTGCTCATCATTCAAACTTGGCCAGATATGATGTGGTTCCGTAACAATTGTCTTGTCAGGCTTGAGCAACATCTTTGCCTTCTCATTATTGACATGTAGAGCACGCAATATAAGTACGATACGAGAGAATGCTGTGTATGATGAGATACTTTTCAACCAATCATCGTATATGTTATAAAGAACCATCTGTGGCTCTGTAGCCTTGAGAATAAGGTCACCAAACTTCTCAATCTTCAAGCAAGCCTGGAATGGCAGCTGCAACTCACTACCCTTAATAACAATATTAGGGAAGTCAAGCAGATGGACCTCCAAAGGATCCAACATGCCCTTCCTTGTCACGATAATTTGCTTTGGCTGCTCTTCTACAGGAAGAGAACGAACTAATGCAGCAACTTCCTCAGCTGTTTTCCACTTGGCCAACTGCCCGAGGCGCTTTTGTCCCGCCCATACACTTGTGTGGATGACCTGTAGATTATGATGCATTTTCATTTTAGGTCTTCTAAGTTCCGATGCTGCACAGTTATACCAAAATTACAAGAAAACTAGAGCTAAGAGAAAAAGAATAAACCTTCAGAAATAGTTGACCAGTTCTTGGATTGAAAATGAAAATAGCACCATTGATTGGTTTAGTGGTCAGGTTGCCCTCAAATGTTTTGTGGATGGTAACTCGATAAACATTTGTGTCATCCACAAACCATATGATTTGATTGCTGAATATCTCTCCATAGTTCTGTGAAGACAGATATGGTTCGGTGGGTTCAGAGGAATACAATTGCAGACCCTTCCTTATCCTCTCCCTCAGCACATACAGAGCAGGATTTGACTGTAAAAAAAAAACGAGCGTGTTATTTAAATTAAATATTTAATGTAATATAGAGAAATCATTATGTCAAGTACAGCTATATTTGTTACATATATTACCTTCATGATCTTGTTCATTGCTTGCTGGAGGAGGGGCTTTGACCCAGGGAACCAGTTGCCAAAAGTGGAGTGCAAATTATATGCTAGATCAATTCCAATCATCACCCCTGCAAAGAAAATATTAATCAACATTAGCTATGAACAATTCAGACAAGCGGACAAGCTATGAATCAGGCAGTTCAGGGGTACTTGGAACCAGGGTTCAAAATCCCGGCGGTTACCGGCCACCGGTGGAGACCGGTAACCCAAAAAACCGGCCGGTATCAATTTTCGAATTTCGAATTTTGGCCGGTTTTTCCGGTAACCGGCCGGTTTTTCCGGTTACCGGTTTCAAAACATCTCAAAAATTCAAATTTTGATTTCCAAATTTTGACCGGTTTTTGACCGGTTTTTCCGGTAACCGCCCGGTTACCGTTACCGGCCGCCGACCGGGATTTCTTCCAGTTCCGGTATTTGGAACCTTGCTTGGAACCATACCAGTTGGAGATGGGTAGATGGACATATTGTCTGTTGTGTAGTCCATGAACTTGGCCCTTGTATAACGTTCTATGTCATGTGAATCGTAGTCTCCCCAGCGTAGTTGCACATCAATCCAGTACTTGTTACTTGCTTTCTGATCAAAGACATCCTTTGACTCAGAAACTAAGCTTGGCTTGGACATCTGCCACCTATGTGCAGCAAAAAGGAGGATATCCGCGCAGGAGCTGTTCATCTTGTAACTCTTCCTGGGATGTATTGTCTCTTTCTGCACTGTCTCAATCTCCAGTGCATCCAACTCCTGATCCAAAACTTGGCAAAGATCCATAACAACACTTTCATGGATCTTCTGCCACAGATGTGCACGGAAGATCTGGATCAGAGAAATCTTCAGGGTCGGGATTTTCCCATGCATAAATATCCCTGTAAGATCAAGCTGAACCTGGAAACCAACATAGACATTTGCACGATTAATAGTTGGTGACCACCATAGGGTAAATCTTCGATTGGGAATTTGGTTGAGCCCAGAACGTTGCGCATTTGTCAGCTTCTTGTATTTCATTGACTCCTCAAAACCTGACGCCTTCTCCCAAAACAAACCCTCCCAGGTAGGGAAATATGTTCCTTTAAATAAGGTATGTTCCAATATACCTTCTACACCACCAAGAGCTTGGATGACATCAGTTCTGTAGTTGTTTAGGTTCCATAGCTTTCCATCATGCCGCTGATGCGTCCACCAGAATGGGTTTTGTTTCAGCACTTGATACTGCTTAAAGTCAGTTCTAACTCTCCAACCTTTGTCGTATGCCAAAGTATGGCGGTCCTTTTGGAAAAGAGTGTTGATCCGAGGTATACCTCTATCCCATGAATCTTCAAGATCCTCAAGTGTTAAACGTCTGTTCTGCGATTGTGCTTCCTGCCTCTTCAGGGCATACTCTGCCCAAACTCGCTGTGAATCAATGAACTCGCTTTCCCATGGCTGGATGTAGCGATACAAGTTAGGTATAAGCTGGTCCTCTTCATGGCTCATACCACTTCGGAAATGTGTCACACCAACATCTGTCTGTTTGCTATACCTGAGATCACTTTGTGGTATCAGAATGTGACCCATTGACAACATTCCCAGACCTCCAATTTCCTTGGGTGTATAAAAGATAACAGGCGGAAACCTGCTAGGCATCTTTGAGTTCAGGCCAATCTTTATACGAGTCTGGATCTTGTTTTCACATTTGACAAGCAAATCTAAGAGCTCCTGTGTATGAACAGTTGCTTCACGGAAATACGTCATAAGGCCAATGAGAGCAGTATTCCACTTATTGACAATCTTGGTAAATGTTGTGGACCCTGATGACATAAGGATTTGCCTGACACGGTTCTCAAACACTTTCATGTGTTCATCATCAACCCTCAGAAAGGCAATGGCCGTCCTTTCTTTTGTCTGCTCATTCTGCAAATTCCATACTCCATCTTTTGTATTGCTGAATGCCTCTTGAGTCATTCGTATCTTTGGCAGTATACGGACCTCAAACCCGCACATGCTAAAAAGCAGGTTTGGGTTGTCCTTGCTGTACACAGATACAAAGCTATTCTCCCATTCTAACGTCGTAATGCTCCTAGGGAGGCGGTTCTTCATATCCCAAAAGACACTTCTTCCAAGATTTACATCATGCTTCATAAGCCTCATTCTTGCATCTCTAGGCCAACATTTTTTGTTATTGTAACCAACCATGTTCTCATTGTTAGGATCAGGATGCTCTGTCAAGTAACGCTGAATTAAATCCCGTGCTTCCTCATGAGTGAAGCGGAACAATATATGCACCTTGTCAATATATCGGGAATACAGCCTAATGGGATGCCTTGTCTCAACTTTGGTGTCAGCATATGTAAGGAATTCATTTGGCATCTGAGGAGGACCAGCAATCTCACTGGCACGTGTCAAACCTAGAAGCAGGAGATCCAGCACCAGTCCATAGTATTGCACAACAAAAGATGCAAACTGCAGACCTCGAATGAGACCGTAAGAATTTGTATGACTCATATCCTTGTAAGACAACACAACATTGTTCTTTGCAGTAACATAGTCAGCGATGTTGTGGTCCAAGACCAACCGTAAAAGCCTGTTCAACAGAGTCAGGTCAATTTTTTCAAAGAACTTCTCAAATTTTGTCTGCAGCATCACAACACACTGCCCATCGCTCGTGTCCCATATATCCTGTAAATTATTTATGCCTTGGCACCATTTGTAAACAAGAAGAGGTGGTGGCTCTGAATCAGCAGGCTTGACCCAATTTGGGAACAGGTGCCGCTTGTCCCCCTCATACCACAAGTACTGGTCAAGGTATGCATCAGTGATTTTCTCAAGAGGCTCGATTTCATATACTGGAATCAAGTAGCTATACAGGTCCATAAATTCAATGCCAACTTCTTTAAAAGCACGCTGAGTAAGAAGATGTCGTTTTATCCTTGACAATGCCTCATGTGGATTATCATAGGCTTGTTCTATCAAGCCCAGTTCCTCTCGTTGCAGTTGGTTTAACCTAACTGCCACACTATAAGACTCCTTTAGCCTTTCCAATGCTAATATAAGAAGTTTGGTATCATGCTTGTATGACAGTGGAGGAAAAGGAATCGGTGAGAACTTTCTGGATTCCAGCCAGTGAACTGTTGTTGTATAAATAGCGACTGCTTCTTCAGGTGTCACATATGGCCCATCTTTCAAGTAGTTGTGTTGCCTCTCCTGTTCTGCCTTGAGCCACAATCGAGTTAACCTTCCAAGATTTTTGCGACAAACAGTCTTGTCAACTGTAGCACCACGCCTGATACGCTCACGATTGTAGTGAGCAACATTTGTCCACCAATCAGCCTTAGACTTCACGTAACGAAGAATCATGTTCTCAATTGGAACCGGCAGGCCAGGCACCTTCCATGGGATATTTGCCTTCCAGCAGCGCCATGCCTCACTAAGATGCTGTAATATAGTCCGTGCCTTGTTTTGCTTGATGCCTTCTGGCATAGCATCCAGGACATCATGCATAACCGCAGCTCGAAGTTCCAGATCAAAGTGAGACTCAACACGTTGTTTGGTAACAGTTTTAGCAACTCCCTTTGAATGTCGACCTTCAAACTGCCTGGCCAGCAAATTACCTAACCATCTTTCCAGTAATGGCACAATACCACGAAGGAAAAACAGCCACACTCTCCACATTGGTGCCCAAAATCCACAGCCAGGTCCTTTTCCAACAGGGCCAGTGTTGAAACGATAATATATCAAGTGCTTCAGATCCTTGCACATCCTGATTTGCCGCATCAGCCGATACTTGTAACGGTACATACCAGTCAACTGACCAACATGAGAGAATATGTATTGCAAACCATCAGCCAGCTGGAACGCGTCAACATTTCCTAAGCGGAACTGGATATTTGCATCAACAACCAACTTAGTAAGTCGTAATATCTCACGGCATAAATGGAATGCATTCCCAAAACGAGATTTCTTCCTTTCTTTCGTTGTAAGAGTCTTCACAGGTTTCAAATTGAAATTGTAGTCCAAGTGAAGATAGTTAAGATTCTTCCTGTGGATCAACAGGTTAAGCATGTTGTAGCCCTGCTTGCAAACTTGCAAACCTGCTTCTGCCCAGTCAAGCTCTGTAGTCTGAAAAAACTTTGTTGCTTGGAGCGACCGGAACAGGTGTTTCTTCTTCTGTGCCTTGGGAGGCCTATGATGTAGCTCATTGAGCACATAGCACTTCAGCAGCTTCTGATAGCTCACACGAACTTTCACTGGATAAGCTGGTGGGCTGCAAAACAGAGATCAATGCAAATATGCAATTAGAATTGAAAAGCCCCACATGCATGCACCAAGTGGAAATAGATACAAAGTAAACAAGAAATAGGTATCAAAGCCTCAAAGGTGTCATTATGGCACTCACCAGTGCTCCTTGTACCACTCGGATACAAGAGGAATGTCCTCAGCACGGCGTGTTCTACCAGATCTCATGTTAAAAGGCTTTGGAGCGAAGAGTAATGAAATGCCAGCTGCTGTTGTATCAGTGTAGAGTTGAGTTCCTTTCAAGAGAGGCTCCACACCATCTGGGAGACAAAAATTTTCATCATCTTCTTCTTCAATTGTTTTCCTCTCCCGACGATCAACTTTGTTAGTCGATGTTATAGGGTTTATCAGTGGATCATAGTAGAACGCAGGCAAATCTGGATCCTCTGTCTTGATATACATTATCATAGGAGTGTGGTACACCCCAAGTTTCACTTTCCTTGGCCTGTTATTGTACAAATGTGGGAACGCGATTCTGTACTCAGTCCTAAGTGGTTGACGGATGATGAGTTTATTGATGTCGTTAAATTCATTCCAATCCTCATCCCCCTTCTCCATATCACGGTACAATGGCTCAAACTTCGGACCTCCTGCAACAAATCATCAACATTAGTGCCTCTTAACAAAACCTACGTTGTAGCAAAAAAGAAGAAAAAGAAGAAGAAATATAACAATACGTCTACTATCCCCACTCTTTTGATAAAGCATACGATAAAACAATACTTCTACCATCCTAACTCTTTTGATAAAGCATAAGATAATACATCAAAGAAAATATGAAGTGCTACTGCCCACATTTCCATAATAAATCTTCCAATAGTCAAATATCAGATGGGATGAATTTTGATGTAACCATCAACAAATCAAAAGCTACAACTATTATGCTAATAGTGTTGATGTGTAAAGTTGTTAAAATTGCTAAACTGAGCAAGGCTTACAAAAGAAAAGGCAAATATAATTACCTGGGATACACATGTTGAGTGCTTTGGCGGTAAAGAAAGACTCCATGTCAAACAAATAGAAATAATTCCGATCAATCAAGTCTGACAGAAGTTGGCCCGCAAGGCGATAGAGTGTCGCCATTATGGGAAGCGATAGATGCCACTTCCTGTAGCTGGGGCCATTTATAAGTTTAGTCTTCACAAGAGGCTTATGATCATAAAACCATTCATATACCGCTCCATCTTCCTCCTCATCCAACTCCAATTGTATAGCCTCCAGCGGTTCAACATCCAACAAATTATCAGCATAGTCCAGTGGTGGTTCCTCATCGTCAAATGGAGGAAAGCGCATTCTTTTGAAATGACGCCTATCTCTCTTCTCACGTCGCATCATGATCCACATCGTACCCCACTGTGGAAAGCACATGATAAGAGATAAATTTTAAGCATAAAAGGCAATGGAAAGTACAAGGGAAGATCTAGCTGAATATACCACCTACCAGATGCTACATACAGATTCGTAGAAATAGCAATTGTTATAATTACAGGGACAGCTTAACTTGCAGCTATGGAGAAAAAAGAAAAATGACGTCTAGATCATCACCTGTGCCAAGTAAATGGGCTCGACCACCCATGGAATCTCATTTACGAAGGTTATGGCGCCAGTGATATGGTACAAGATCTTCACATGGCGAACCTGAAACAAGAGTTATGTTATTCAATTGCACACAATAGGTAATCCCAACAACAATGAGATTATAAATGTTCATATCTATGCGAGAGTCGAAATTCAACGATTTACCTGCTCCCACGGCATCGGCATATTCTCAAGTAGTTTGTAAACAGCATGAGGCACAAATTTGAGTGCTCCAAGATATACACGCTTGTCGTGCCTATACTTCTTTGAAGACATGTCCCCATGGTCCCTGTTCAGCAGAACAAAGATGCATAAGTTGACTGCAGCGTAAACAGGATCTACAATCTAGATCACAGGAAGGCTTTAGAAGCTGATTGTGCTAAACGGATAAGAAACACAGTGTATTCATAGGATCTTCATTGTTCATCGTAAACTCAATTCTTAGTTGTAGTTTTCATCTCTGGCCATGTGTATCTTCAGAGCAGAAAGAAGGATCGAATTTATTCATGTGTTACACAACAAACAGAATAACTGAGAAATGGATACTCGCGTTTTCCAAAAAGAAAAGACAGATAAACAATAGAGAAACCAACACAGCAAAAGAAGGGGTGAATATTAGCTACATAACTCTAACTGAAGCAACCAGAAACATGTACCAACTATCCCCATAACTTATGACCAGTTGATCACACACAAATGGCACCCACCGAGACCCCAACCACAAAGCCTTCATAAATCAACTGCTAAAGCAACTAGCAAATCAAAACATTCACCAAAACTAGCGCATCAAAATATCTAGAATCCCGGCTCCGAAAATCTAGAGCTGGAGCAACTAGCAAATCAAAACGTTCACCATAACTAGCGCATCAAAATATCTAGAATCCCGACTCCTAACATCTAGAGCTGGAGCAAATAGCAAACCAAAACGTTCGCCATAACTAGCGCATCAAAAGTATCTAGAATCCTAACTCCTAAAATCTAGAGTTGGAGACTGCAACCTTTTGCATAAATTCAGTAACCACAGACCACAAGCAAAAAATAGCAACAAGGACATCTGCCAAAAAGGTAATAACGCAGCTAAATCCAAACCTAAACACTACCCATAGCATAATTATAACCACAAACTCAAAACATTATATCAAAATTCATACTCGCGCCATGAGTAGAATCGATCGAGACGCCATCCAAGGCTGTGAACAACTACATAACGGCCTAAAACCCTAAGCATCAGAGCCCGACATGAACACCAAAGCACCAAAACTTAGCCGCATGCAATAGGCAAGGCATGAAACACCCTGAGGAGGTGCGGATCTGGAGGTTACCTTATAATTTTCCGGACATGCTCGGGGGGCATGTCCTCCTTCTGCGCCTCGACGAACCCGAACTTGCGCTTGTCGCCGTAGCGCTTAGAGTTGAGCTGGTGCCACTTGCGGGCCTTATCCACCAGCTGCGCCTCCAGCTCCGCCGGCGTCAGCGGCTTAGCGCCCTGCGGGGCGGCGGCCGGCGGTGGGGGCGGGGGCGGGGCCGCGCCGGTCGTGCCCGGGGGAGGCGGCGCGGCCGCCATCGGAGGCGGCGCGCCGTTCCACATCGGCGGAATGGGCGGGGCGGGGCGCGGCGCGGCGGCCTCCCACTGCTGCTGCCGCTAGGGTTTAAGTGCCGGCTGGGTTCGGGTTGGAGAGGCGTCGGGAAGAGCGAAGAAGACAAGCGGAGGAGGAGAGGAGAGACCGATAGATCGGCTGGCCTGGGTGATTTTTAATTTTTTATAGGTGGGGCTCGGCTCCAGGCTACGGCGGTGCGCTCGGGATTCTTTGACTTAAGTTACGGTGACTTTACCGTTTATCTCTGGATAGATCATTTAATCTGGACCGTCCATCCAGAGATGGACGATAAAGTCACCGTAACTTAAATCAGAGAATCCGCGTAGATGGCGGTGAGGCGGGGGAGGTTGGAGCCGACTTTGGTGATCTTGGGCCGGGTGTCAATTTTCTCGACGGGCCTTCTCTCTTATGGTCTATTTGGATCGTCGAAAATAAAGGGTAGGAAAGGGATTGGAGCCCATTAGAGTAGACCCTCATATACCTACATCCAAACCATCCATCAACTCTCGTGTCCCTGTATCCTTATTCCAAACAGTTTTTAGAAACCAAGTTTTGAAGAGAGAAGTTTTTTAAATATAATTTCTATAAGTTGATTATAAAAACTATTACAGAAGCTACTTTAAATAGAGTAGCTTCTTTAACACGATTGTCTCTTATTTCCTCAATCTCTCTCGTAATCAGACAAAATCCAAAAGCCATAATACTTTTGAACATATCTATATCCAAACAGTCCATCAGAGCCGGCTATGCAGTTTTTGTGATGGGATAAACTAGCTGTTCACATAAAAAAGGTCTGTAAGAAGAAAAACCCAAAATCCTCTAAAAATAAAAAAAAGTATTTGGTGAGAATTTGGATTTTAAACTATAGTTGGTTGAATCCATACTTGACAATTAACTATGAACTAAGTGCTGATGATAAGGCACCTAAATGTTTCACTTTTGCTGTCTATGGATATCTTGTATTAACATTGGCAACATATCTATGCAATTTCCCTTTTTGTATGCACTCATGCAATTGCATTTCGTTTGTCACCAAATCAACATGAAAGATCCCTAAAAGGAATTGGTGTTTGTGCCCTCTGATCTCCGCTCATCTCGATGAGTCTCCTCTCCTCTCCCCTTCTCTCCTCAATTCAAAAGATATTTTGTGGATGGATCTACCAATATGTGTGAGTTATATGAAGGATTTTTTTTTTTTGCAAAATGATTGGTGTATATGCATGTGTCGGGTTGATTTGTTGTGAATTATGTATGTAGGGTGGGTTCTTTTGGCTACGGCTGATGGCTTTTGATCCTACTATGAGCTTTGTGTGAATAAACTGAATGTCGACAAGTCACTTTGAAAAGATTATCCTGATAAACCGTTTCGAAATAGCGATAAAGAAGTCGTCCCGTTTATTTGTTTGGGGGAAGCCATAAGCTTAAAAGAACTAGGCTATAATCTTTTAGGTTTGCCATTTGCATATAATTATTTTTGCATTTTAAGTGTAAAATTTATTATATACTAGCTAAATAACCATGTGTTGCTACAGAATAAAAGAATCATATCTCATATTCTACGCTGGACCCAAAAAAATAAATGGAAGTGATTTTTTCTCTATATAGATATGAATACATGCCCTTCATGTTACCTCCTAAATCTAACTATTAAAATAGTTCTTTTGATTGAAAATGCAATATAGCTCCCACCGTGAGAACAATTTGGGAAATTAAAAGAAAGGTAAAAGAATAATATGGCATGCAAGGACTGCTACATGCATATCTATGTGACAAGACGGTAGGATCTTTTCTCGTTTAACATATAGTTTCTAAGGGTCAATTCAAAAGAAGACAGCGGGTGGAAGAACTGCTATGTAGTAATAAAGAATTTCAGGAGTCCATTAACAAAAATGCTAGAGAAGGCAAACAAACCAAAACCCTAGACACACGGCTTTTTCCCCAGATCACCACACTGCTGTTGTTTGCTCGAGCCCTTTTTACTTTTTCACCACCACCACTTACTTCATCTCCTCTCCGAGCCAGACCTCGTGATGGCCACTAGCAAGTACCACCACTATATGCCTCCACCAAATCGCCATTCACCACCGCCTTCTCCTCTTTGTGATCAACAAATCGACCACCCCTGACGCCGCCTGGCCATCGGTAGAACCACTCCCCACTACAAATTACTACCTAGTGTCACCTCCATCCTCCACTAGCTTCTACCACCACCCCTTCATTGGTAGTGCTTCTCATCCAACTCCGGTGACCATGAGTTTGTGGGCACTGATGTCATCGAGTGCCTACTCGCCTTTAAACCAACCTCAGATGTTGCTTCTCCCTCTCCCTCTCCCTCTCCGGTGACCCCACGTCAACCTCTACGTCGACTCGACCCCGACGGTTAACAACCACCAAGTTTCCCTTGATCTACTTCCTCGTGCACTATGCACGGTGCATGGATCAGGTAGCACCATTCTCATGCAGATATAGATCTGCAACAATGGTTGTCATCTTTGAGTGCAACACCGTCGATTGCAATGTCCCGATCTAATGTGTTGCAGTGGATTTATGTTTCCAGCCCCTTCCTCATGTTCAGAATTTCACCGCCGTAAGCTAATATGCTCATTGGCGCTAGAACTACAAACCATTGCGACTACCGATACGTGAGTAATGTTGCAGGTGGGGGCAACATGAGCGCGACTCTGACCGATGTTATCCATCGAAGGCAATGAAAGGACATGTCGGGAAGGTGGGTGGTAGTGGCGCTAGAGGGGAACATGTAAAGATTCACTCGCGATATATCTTTTGTTGAGAGAAGTAAAAATGCTTAGAACAGCCATGACGACGCACACGCTCAGGAGGATCTTGCGGCAAGGTGGTTAGGGAGAGCACGAAGCAAGTGTGGCCCACCTGTCCATGCAAATTTGTTGCGAGGAGGAGATGGGGAGTGAGGAGAAGAGGTAGATAAATCACCACCACTAACTCCTTTTAACTAGGAGAGATTTATTTGATACTCGTCGCGACGCATGGACGCTATGTTAGTATGTATAAATTCCAAGTTCAAATTATTCTATATTAAGAATAACAAAAATGTCATAAAAATGACAAATGATGAATCAAAAGTAAAAAAGAAAAAGAAAAGACAAATTGTTACTATTCACAACAAAGTTATTCTTTTTGTTTCTTATAACATATTTTGAATTTGGAGTTGATTTTTTAAAGAGTGATAGTGCACGTATTGACGACACCGTCAACTTTTTCAAAAATTTCCATGGTGATCTGATGTGAAAACTAAAAAAAAATTATTTTAACCTAATGCCAAAACTGAAAAGTTGATGAGTGCACGAAAAGAGGTGATTGCAAATTGGCACCGCTCAAAACGGTTTAAAGCCAGTTTCTGTTTTAGACTTCTGTTTTTTTTCACTATTCAATAATTTTATCTTTTTTCAGTTTTTTAAAGATTTTTTTTAGTTTTTTTTGCCTTTTCTTTTTTTCCCTATTCCTTTGCATTATGTGTGATGGGCTAATATGTTTTTTATTTTTTAATTTAATTATGCCAAATAAGTCAACTCGACTACAGTAAAAAATCAGTTAGCTATAGCAAAAAAGTCATAAACTAATATTAAATTGAGCGCTACCATAGAGATTGCTCATTAACATTTGGGTGATTTTTAGTCTTATGTTGCAGCGAGTTATTACAATCATAAGAGCATTCCCTCTTAAACTAGTGCACCATATGTACGGTACTGCTGTTCTGGATGCTGCCGATTCAATTTCTTTCTTGCGTCGGTCTATTTCCTTTTTCAAACGAAGAAACATCAAAAACAAATTTTATTATATTTTTTTGTCAAATCAATCAATTGTTTTTCCGAAAGTATACAAGATAGATATAAACATTCAATACACACCATCATGCATACACCCTGTATGCACATCCTCTACACATAAATTTTATCCGAGATGTGCCTATTCGAGGCCTCACGGACACAAGCACATGTTTTACCAATGAATACGTATGTATTGTCAATAAAGTTTCACATACAAAAACATATAATTCTCTTACTGTTCTTGCTACATTTCTATTGACCTGATGCAACCTTGTGCCCCAATGATTATCACCACTAAAAGGAATAACCGATGTCATGGGTGGAGTTTAGCGAGGGCCAATATGGGCCGTGCCCACCCCTTAAAATTTGCAAATCTTACAATAAAAATAATAGACATTTAGAAGAGGATTCTTTTAGACCAATGTTTATAGGTCATGTTCTTTTCAGCTTTTGGTTTTTTGGTTTTTGATACAGTACCCAACTTTCAAACGAAGTATTTTTTTAAGACGGGGTCTACAAGTTAATTGTAGTACACGTTAAAAATCTAATATCTGTACAATAAAAAATCGCAAGCGGGTATCTCTCTTTCCGCAATCTCTATCGCAAACAGCCAAAAAGCCATCAGCCGTAACCAAAATCCATCAGCCACAGCCAAAAACCATCAGCCGCAGCCAAAAACCATCAGCCGCAGCAAAAAAAAAATGCCCATAACTTATAACTGTGGCTTTTAAATTCTAGTTTATTCGTGAGAAGTAGTACATAGAGAAAAATAGTCGCATATAATTTTGATCAGTATAGTTGAACTCGGTATAGTTTGTACTATAATTTACTTACAAACTTCGTCTTAAAAAACACACTATTTAACGATGAGTTACTGTAAAAATAAAAATTGAAATTTAAACATAAGGCTAAAAGAGCTTAGATCTAGCAAGTGCTTAAGCATTTAGATGCCACGTCTTTTTTTTTTTATGAAATTCATTCACTTTTAAATGTTAGCCTCGACTTAATTTGTGCCCAAGCTCCTCCGCTTATAGATGTCATCAATGCAAGAAAATTCCATGTTACCCAAACATGTAAGAAATGACTAATATTTTTTTCACGAAACACAAATCGGACCCTTGGTTTAAAGATACGATGAATTAAAGAACAAATGATGAACAAGTACGAGAGAGGCTTTGTTTGATACTAAACATCTCCGTACTCCAAACGCATGTACCGCACGCTAAATAAAAAAGAATGGAGGGTTAGGAGAAGAAACCGCGTGTGACAAAAAAAAAAGGAAAGAAGAATTGCTAGCGCAAAAGCGCTACTGATCGTGCATTGGTTGCATCCTATTTTTTTTGGGTCACGAAAAGGTAGAGGTTTTTTTTGTGGGAAAATGGTGAAATTAAGGGAAATTTGGACATATCTAGCCTCGTTGATCTTCGAAATTACAATACTAACCTTCGGAGCACCGAAATTCCATTTCTAGCCTCCTCCTCGACCACGCGACCAAGGAATGCTGACACGTGGCAGATCGTGCGGTCCAGAACCGCACCACCTGGGTGATGTGCTCCCCGACCGCACCACCTCACTGGCTATTATTCATCCATGATTTATTTTTTTGTAAATTAAAATTTTAAAGGTTTGTAGTTTTTAATTTTTTAAATCTTTTGTAATTAAAAAAAATTATTTATAAATAAATAAATAAAATTTATGGATGGACACTCTACAAATAAATAAAATGTTCTAATTACAAAAGATTTAAAAAATTAAAACTACAAAACTTCAAATTTTCAATTTACTAAAAAATAAATCGTGGATGAACAATAGCCAGTGAGGTGGTGCGGTTAGGGAGCGCACCACCCAGGTGGTGTGGTCCTGGATCGCACGATCTGCCACGTGTTAGCATCCCGTAGTCGCGCGATTGGGGAATGAGCTAGAAATGGAATTTCGGTGCTCCGGGGGCTAATATTGGAATTTCGGAGATCAAAGAGGCTAGATATGTCCAAAATTCGAATTATGGTACCACTCAATTTAACTTCTGACTTTTATTTTTTACTATTTATTAATTTGTCTTTTTCTATTTTTTTAATATTTTAGACTTTTTTGTTTTTTATTCTTTTATATTGTTCGTGATAGATTAATATATTTTTATTTTAAAATTTTTTATAATTTAATTATACTAAATAAATCAATTTAATTATAATAAAAAATAAAATAATTATAATAAAAAATTGTTGCACTAACACTGGGAAAGGATTAGGATGTAGTGAGATCAGCACGGTGCCCAACTAATCCTCAAATGGACTAAAATAAACAAAAGCAGGGGCCTATTCGCACTTCCCACACCACCACCGCCCAATCCCAGATCCGCCCGGCCATCGTCGTCGTCGTCTTCCTCCTCCGCTCCGCTCCCCTCCCACGCCCCGCGACGACGAGATCCCCCGCTGCCTCGCCCTGGATTCTGTCGAGAAGATCGTCGAGGACTTCGCCATGGACCTCGCCATCAACCCCTTCTCCTCCGGCACCCGCCTCCGGTCAGCCTCGGATCGCACCCCCTCCCCGCCCCCCTCAGATCTGTGCGTGGTGTAACTGAGACGTGTGTGACGCTGCCGCAGGGACATGATACGGGCGATACGCTCGTGCAAGACGGCGGCGGAGGAGCGGGCGGTGGTGCGGCGGGAGTGCGCGGCGATACGGGCGGCCATCAGCGAGGGCGACCAGGACTACCGGCACCGGAACATGTCCAAGCTCATGTTCATCCACATGCTCGGGTACCCCACCCACTTCGGCCAGATGGAGTGCCTCAAGCTCATCGCCGCCGCGGGCTTCCCAGAGAAGCGCATCGGATACCTCGGACTCATGCTGCTTCTCGACGAGCGGCAGGAGGTCCTCATGCTCGTCACCAACTCCCTCAAGCAGTATCCACCCCGCCTATGCTTATGCTCTGCGTTTGCTGCTGCTGTCTCGTGCTATTGTTGTATTTTGAGAATGCTATACTGAGCTTTGAGTAATTGGTAGAACTTGACCTGGGCAGAGATCTTAACCACTCGAACCAGTTCATTGTGGGGCTTGCGCTCTGTGCCCTGGGGAACATTTGTTCTGCTGAAATGGCGCGAGATCTGGCACCTGAGGTGGAGAGGTTGTTGCAAAGTAGGGAACCGAATACGAAGAAGAAGGTACTCCTTTTGAAATGATAATTTAATCCTAATTGAAGTCTTTTGAGCACCATGGCAGTATTTCCATTCCAGGAATCTCGTACTTCTGCTTCTACAGATGAAAGACTTACTGTTTGGATGCTTCAAGTATTCCAATGATCATTTCATCATTTACCCGAGATTTGTACCGAAACTATGTTTTAGTAGTAAGTGGTAAAACTAGAAAAGCACAATACGATAGCATATACTCCAGGTAGTTTAGCATCGGTAAATTTGCACTTGAATAGCCGTTCTTTACTTTTAGGGTGTTCTTGTAGATACAATAATTATTTCAAAGCTTAAATGATGAACATTTTTTTCTTGTCATTTTCATCCTGCATTGGTGTTCTTTTATTGGTTAGCTTTGAAATATGTGCGTGGGGAAGTATTGTTGATTGTATAGCTCTTACTGTTTGTAGGCTGCCTTGTGCTCTATAAGGATTGTAAGAAAAGTTCCAGATTTGGCAGAGAACTTCATGGGTTCTGCTGCATCATTACTGAAGGAAAAACATCATGGGGTTCTGATATCAGCTGTTCAGCTCTGCACAGAGCTGTGCACAGCCAGCAAAGATGCATTGGAGTACTTGAGAAAGGTACAGTGCATGCTAGGGGTGATTTTTTCTTGGAGAATGCTGTACATACATTCTGCTTGTATTCTCGAAGTTGGACTATAACTACTAATAAATATTCACTGCCTCCTTCATGTTAACTTATACTGTTTCGGCTAGTTGTATTCCATATTAACTTCTGTGTGAGAAATTTGATTGTTCTTGTTTACATATAATCCCCTGAAAAAACTGTGTTAAAAGAATTTCAAATTGTACCCTTAGTTTAAACTGGTTCAGCTTTTTACCAATGGGCAGGCTCTTGATTTTTAGTTGCTGCCAATCATGTTTTTCTTACCACATTTCTGTTGCCTAAACTCTTGAGAAATTTTTGATCATGAATAGCTTGAAAATTTATCTAAATAAATATTAAAACATGCCATCCCGAATGGTTGATTTGAAAACTGCATTTTCCCTCATGTTTCAAGATATCTGATACCATCAATTTAGTTGTGCTGCACCATTCTTTGCTTGCTTCAGTGGGGTGTCTATGATGTTTGAACTCCCAGGCATGCATCTGTAGGCACGTATATAGTATTTTGGGATACATCAATAGTGTTTGCTACATTTTCATGCATCCATCTAGTTTAGACTGTGTGTGTGATAGCCTCATTAATAGGTATTAGCAAGGAATGCAGTTCAGTCCCCAATTTCCCATGATTGACTAGGAAGAGGAGATGCAATATTTAACAAATACTGGAAGCACAGAGATAGGCAGTTCATTCGTTCTTTCTTGATGAGAAGCTATTCCCAAAGGAAGATTGGAATCAATACTGTTGAATTTCCAAATTCTTCAGATGACTTTAAAGTCGACACTGGCAACCTCTGTCCAAAGCCCTGCTTATTTAAGGCCTGTTTGGTAGAGTTTCAGGTTCTATTTTTTAGATCATGCTCCTGATTCTCCAAGAATCCACTCCTCTGAGAATCTAGAGCTGGCCGAGGGAAGTGTTTGGCTGGAGGTTGGCTGCAAAAAACCCTGAAAGAGAGGATTGGAGGCAAAAAGACCATGCTACCCCTAGTTTTATCACTTCAAGAAATCTTACTCCTTTCTATTTATACGTAAATTTGTGAAACTTCTCTACAAATTTCTCGGGATCGAGAGTATTTGAATGTGATGCATACAAATACAAATCATGTACAGGAAGAAGACAAAATGTTCTTTAACAATTAGCAAGCAACAAGTGAAAATATGCACCTACTTTATGACTTACAACATACATCTCTGAAAATTTGCACATCTCTGTATCTCTGAACATCCAAAAGTACACACCTCTGAACTTGGCATCCCTTCTAACAGGATGGGCACATCAGCAGTTTCAGAACAAATACAAAAAAACACTACCAGCTTATTCCGTCTAAAATTGCTACTTCAAATCAATTGCCAATCTTGAAAAAAATTGGCAGCCTGCACGCAAAGATAGCAAGAAAAAACATGGAATCAATTCATGCAATTACCAAGAAATAGCAATTAACATGTACACATTAGCGCTATACATATGAGTCCAACATAAATCAGAGGCTATGCGTTTGCTAGGGCACCTTCATGGACCATCTGTTCTGGCATATTCATTCATGGATTCATGGAGAAAAGAAAGGAGCCATCTGGCATATTCTCATCACCCATAATCATGTACAAAAAGTAAATAATTATTCATCAACAATTTCGCAAGTACAATGGAACCATCTGGCATGAATCAAACTAGGATTGATTGCTGTAAATACTCTACCATATATCCAAAAAATTCAGATCTAGGCAAATCCTACGCATCACAACAAATGGGGATGAATCCAACTCATTTTTACTACAAAATCTCTTTTGATATTTTACACAATACAAAGAAGGAGAGAGAACAAGAGGCAAGGGGGAGAAGGACCAACGACGAGAGACTCCGGCGATGCTTGACTCCAAGATTAGTGGGGAAGCGACTCCGTCAACAAGGGGGAGAGGAACTCCATTGGCGAGGGATGGAGGAACTCGGTGGTGAGGCCGAGCGAGACCATCAGATAGGGACTCCAGGCGGGTGGGGAGGGACTCTAGGCTGGCTGTGATGGGATCTGGGCCAGCGGTGATGGGGTCTTCACCTGGTGGCACCTAGGATTTGGGGACCCCATGCGGGTGAGACAGAGGAGTGACGGGTCGAGCCGAGAAATGATGCGGGGGAGGTGCGAACGGGAGAAGGGGTTATATCAGTGGCATTTGGTGGGTAAATACTTTCAACTCCAAGGGCATTTATGTATCGTGAGGCCGAATTCTTGCGGGGAATGACCCCAACCTCGCTTCGCGATTTGCATTGCAAATCTGCTCTGCTCCTTCCCCAATCCTGATTCTCCAAAACTCGGAGTTGGGGTATTTGGCTGAGCTCCAACTGCTCCTATCAAGAATCCAGGAGCAGGTGCCCTACCAAACAGGTCCATAGTGTCTTATATTCCACATTAGGAAAGCATTAACCTCAGTCCCAATCCCTGCTTCTTTAGATCATTCATTTGGTGATGCATTGACACAATATTGTCATTTAAAAACATTGCTATAATAGTGTGACCATTGCTTTTTTATGTAACACTTGTTTCTAATGTTGTGTTCATTGAAGAAACGAAATATTTCTTGTGTTCTACCTCGTAGCTGTATTCATCAACATTGTTTTTACCAATACCATACCTGCAAGATCATTGCAAACTTTCATATTCATTTGTGGCAATAATTGTTCTTACAAAATTTTGCTGTTGCAGAACTGCCTTGAAGGTTTAGTCCGAATACTGAGAGATGTGTCCAGTAGTTCGTATGCTCCTGAATATGACATTGCTGGCATTACGGATCCATTCTTGCATATCCGAGTGCTTAAACTCATGCGGGTGTTGGGTCAAGGGGATGCAGATTGTAGTGAGTATGTGAATGATATTCTTGCCCAGGTGATTTGTTCATTTTTGGTTTTACATGCAAAGCACATATACTCTCATCAATTTCGAGAATCAGATTCTTGATTATTACAAGTCTACATATTGCAATATTATCCAGGTTCTGTAAAGCAAAATGTACTTCCTTTAGTTACACTAGTCCTAGTAATTTATAAATTTTTTAAATGTACTGTAATATTGTTAAGTCTTGCTTGGAGCACTAATGCACTTGGATTTTAAAACCTGTGTGATACGAATGTTTGCTGAGTTATTTTTTTAGTAACATGTTTTTTTGGCTACCTTTTGCACTTGCGCTTCTGTGTATCTTATGATGGATAAATAACACTTATATTGCATTTGCAGGTTGCAACGAAAACCGAGTCAAATAAGAATGCTGGAAATGCTGTTTTGTATGAATGTGTTGAGACCATAATGGGTATTGAAGCTACTAGTGGTTTACGTGTGCTGGCAATCAATATTTTGGGTAGATTCTTGTCCAATCGCGATAACAACATTAGGTAAAAATTTTCTCTTGCTCTTGGACAACTAATATGGCAAACCTCTTTTCTTTGTTGAAAAAGCGGTTAAAATAGATTTTCTCTGTTCAGTAAGTTCATTGATCCTGACTTGTTCCTGTAGTATATGAGCATTGTTCTACTAGTACTTATGGGTGACTATGAATGGGACTATTTTTGAATAATAATAATAATAATAATAATAATAATAATGAATGGGACACTTGTATGTTTGAGTTATTTTTTACTAGTAAAATGTTCTTCCATCTATGACAAATAGAATACTTACTGTGCATACTGCGTTTTCAGATATGTTGCTCTGAATATGCTAATGAAGGCCATGGTGGTAGATACACAAGCAGTGCAGAGGCACAGGGCAACAATATTAGAGTGTGTCAAGGTAACCAAGTATACAATTATCCAGTATAATGTGCTTTGGGTTTATCCTCTTTCTTGTGAGGAAGTAGAAAGTGCTCATGCATGTACAACTTTGAAATAATCTTCATCTATGATAGTTTCGTGAGAAAATGGTTTGTTCTTTTCTGCATTTCTTGAGAAAATAATTAAACATAACTAGTGACAAATGCAGATTCTTGTTGTTTCCTGCATCTTTCTTCAAGTTAGGCTCAATTCATTAAGGAAATTCTCTCCTTTTTTTTCTGTTTTGTATTCCTTCTTATCCTTAAGTGATAAGTGAAACAAGAGAAAATTGACTACACCATATTCTTCTCCTTTCTCACCTTTTTGCCCCCATTAGCAATTGATCCCCGAGTAAGTGATTGTGTATATTTTCTTTCATGCAATTAAAAAGCTACCTTAACGTACTTTTATAACTTTTTTATTTGCAGTTTGCCCTGTTTATGGGTTTGTGCTATTCACCTGTCACTTGTGATAAGATTCCTAGTTCCTTTTATTTTGCACTTAAAAATTTGTAATTACATATGCACTTTCAGGATGCAGATGTCTCTATTCACAAAAGGGCCCTTGAACTTGTTTACCTACTTGTCAATGATGCAAATGTAAAGCCTTTGACTAAGGAGCTTGTTGATTACCTAGAAGTAAGTGATCAGGGCTTCAAGGAAGATCTCACAGCTAAGATATGCTCAATAGTTGAAAAGTAAGTTATGCCACAATTAAATCTGAATTAGGCATTCTCCCCTGTTATAGCTGACTTATGATTCATGGCATTTTTCTTGTATGCATCATCTCTACTGGCTTTTGGAAGAACATCTGATTTGCATGTTTCGTAGTTGCTCCAAAGGTTCCTGTACATCACTGTTACATGTATCTTGTATAATTGACAAACAAGAGAGGATATTCACCTTGCTCAATAAATGGTGAAAATTTTCCTTATGATATAGTCTATTTTCTCTCCCTCAGATGGAGAAGAAAGAAGTAGAAATAAGGGGAAACGATTTGGTTGACAATAGGGGATAGTTGCCTTGTTTTCATTTCATGGTAGGCCTTTTCTAATCGGTCCTCTTTCTTCTTACCCATCAGAATGAAACAAAGCTTTAAGCATGGTTTTCTCAGGAGCATATCATGATGTCAACTTAATTTTCCGAATGCTGTTAGAATATATTATAACATAGCATTTTCAATATACTTTCTTTTGCATTCTGTTATTCAACAGGCTGTAACATTCTTCTGTGTTGTCGCTTGAATCTCGATGCATAAATGCTGCATAAATTTGTCTTTTTTCTGCATTTCCATGCTTTTTATTCCCTTTTGATAATCACATGAAACTGCTACTTAATTCCTTTACCTCCCTACTAATGCTTTAACTGCACCACATGTGAATTACCAACTTATTTTTAGATCCATGTGTGTGCTTGGTGAGATGTTTATAATTTTGCACTGGCTTTAATTAAATTATTTTATATAACATTTTTTTCTCCTGTTGTCTGTTCATTTATGGGATATTAACAGCTTGACATTTCTAATAGGTTTTCCCAAGATAAGCTATGGTACTTAGACCAGATGTTCAAGGTTTTATCTCTGGTATGTTGAGAAGCTCAACTATGAGCCACTTTTCCTCTTGCGTTGTCCAATAAAGATCTGAATTTATGTTGCACCCTTATACATCCACAGGCTGGGAGTTATGTGAAGGATGATGTATGGCATGCTCTTATAGTTCTAATAAGCAATGCATCTGAACTTCAAGGATACTCGGTTAGGTCATTATACAAGGCATTGCAAGCATGTGGTGAACAGGTATGGATAAATACTTAGTATCCTTTGTAATGTATGTCATTGGATTGCGTCTCATCTGATGTGATTGAATATCTTCTACGTTGAATTCTTTAGGAAAGTTTAGTTAGGGTAGCTGTTTGGTGCATTGGTGAATACGGTGAAATGCTGGTCAACAATATTAGTATGCTGGATGTGGAGGAACCAATCACGGTGAGTTGAAAAATTCTTGCCAGCCATTTTCATTTGCTGGTGTACTTTCTCCTGAGAAGTTACTATGCTATGCAAATTCCATTTTGTAGCATTACATATTTGTGTTACTTTCTCCAGGCAAACGATGCATCCATTGTGTTTGAACTGCTCCAAACTTAGTCCATATATAATGCTGATAAGTGATAACTCTCCGATCTACTAAAATTTTCCTCACATTATCCTCCTAAGCGCCCTAATGATCATCTTGCAATTACATATATTATCTGTAATGATTGTCACTAGGAAAGCTACATAATCATTCATTTAGTCACACATCTGCATACATGGTTCACTGTGGAATTTTGAGTTTATAGATTGTGTCAGTTCATTGGTTCTATGCTCTTCCATAGCATGTTGGCATTTCTCTCTGTGCATTTCATTTAGTAGCATTGCTTTTCCATTTTACTTTTGTCAATCAGCTTGTTCAATTC
Source organism: Melocanna baccifera (assembly GCA_036346265.1). Lineage (NCBI taxonomy): Eukaryota > Viridiplantae > Streptophyta > Magnoliopsida > Poales > Poaceae > Melocanna > Melocanna baccifera. The sequence continues at coordinate 25,746,701 of CM070692.1, read as the reverse complement.
CTGAACATGTCCAGGTAACAGAATCTGATGCTGTGGATGTTGTAGAGCTCGCTCTTAAACGCTACTCTGCAGATGTTACAACTCGGGCTATGTGTCTTGTTGCTCTTTTGAAGCTTTCCTCCCGATTTCAACCAACTTCAGAGTAAGTTATCGTTCACCTTGATCTTGTATGTTGTTGGATACCCTACCAAATGACTCAATAGTCAAATATGCAGTGCTTTTTGGCAAGAACTCGCAGAGTTTGATTATTTCAGTTGTACTAGTTTCATGATCACCATATTCTAGTTTTCATCTCTATATTTGCACATGAACTATCTGTGCTTACTGATTATACAAGATTTCTATGAAGGAAAGCAATTTGATGGCAAAAAATTATTGTTGAAAACATTGTAATATCAGATCATTAGCTCCCTTTTTCATCTTTTTTGTTTAATAATCATGGGTCACTGGATTTCGTGTGACCTGGTTTCTTTTCACGAACTCACTGAATAAAAAACTAATTGTTGATGATCATATTACCATACTTTGATATACTATTCATTCTTCATTTAACTTTACCCCTGTTTACAAGTAAGCATACATTGTTAGAATTGGAGCTTCAACTTTTCTCCTAATGGAAACTAAGTTTAATATGCTAGCTATTTGTTTCAAATTTATGTTCATATTACCTTTTGTGTATGTCTTGAAACTAGTATTTTTTTTGTTTAATGACATTTTTATGCAGTTTTGTGTTATCTTCTGCATGGTATTTTTTTATTTCATCATCCTCTTTTGTTATTGTGTTGCTAGGAGGATAAAAGAAATAGTTGCGCAGAATAAAGGGAATACTGTGCTTGAATTACAGCAAAGATCAATTGAATTCAGCTCCATTATACAAAGACATCAGTCTATAAAGTGGGTGACAGCTTTTAGCCCTTATTGTGTAGACTTTCTTTAATATCATAGTTTTTGTAAAAATATATTAATCTTGAGAATGCTGGTGTATGTGCAGATCATCTTTGCTTGAGCGGATGCCTGTATTGGATGAAGCTAGTTATTTGGTGAAGAGAGCTGCTTCGACACAAGCAACTGTTTCACTTTCACCAGCTAGATCTGCTCCAGCAGTCACACCTGGAGGCTCACTTAAGCTTCCAAATGGTGTAGCAAAACCACTAGCAGCTCCTTTAGCTGATTTGCTTGATTTAAGTTCTGATGATGCTCCAGCGACTACTTCTGCCCCTACCACAGCACCGAATGACTTTCTACAGGATCTTTTGGGCATTGGCTTGACCAATTCATCTACTGCAGGTTTTGACTCTTACTATTGTCCTTTCATATAGATTCAGTTCTGCTGCTTCTGTAGTTCTGTGTTAACACAAACAAAGTGATGCCATATCGCCTATTCACCAGTTTAGTGTTTCGGGGTATGCACTCACATTTCATACTGATCTAGGTTAGTAACACTGTAACATATGCTTTGTCACCTGTTTAGTGTTTGGGACGGCTAAGATTATGGCAGTTCTAAGCTTGTTTAAGCTCTCCTGAACTGGCCCTTGTATTAATTTCTTAACTATACTATTTGTGGTGCACACTGTTAGTTCGAGTCTTGCTTATAGTTTGCTTCTGGTTTATGTTAAGGTGGACCCCCATCTGCAAGCACAGATATTCTGATGGATCTTCTATCTATTGGTACATCTCCTGTACAAAATGGCCCACCAACAACATCAATCTTTAGCTCTCCTGGCCAAGGTAAAATTTACTGTGATGATAATATTTGCATATTTTTCCTCGGTTTGTCATCCATGCTTCATTATTTAACACCATGCAGCAGAGACTAAACCTGCTCCTGTTACACCTCAAATTGTGGATCTTCTCGGTGGTTTGTCCTCGAGTACACCTCTTCCTGGTGAGCTCCTATCACTTGATTATCTAACATTCTAACACCGTGCAATGTTCCTAATCATTATGAAATTCACTGTTGCTGTACTTGTTTGCTCACCAGATGAGAATACTGCTTACCCATCAATCACAGCTTTCCAGAGTGCAACTTTGAAGATCACATTCGATTTTAAAAAGCAGCCTGCAAAACCTCAGGAGACTACAATCCATGCTACCTTCACAAATTTGACATCTACAACATTCACGGATTTCATCTTTCAGGCAGCTGTACCAAAGGTAATCCTTTGAACTGTTGTTTTTGTGATTACTTTTGATACTCATACTCCCTTTCTGGCAATGGAACTCTTCATAAATAGTTATGACTTAGTGCCTGGTTTATTTTTTATGGCAAATCTGTAATTATTTAACTCAAATGTTATTGGGTCAAAAGCTGCTGGTCACTTATTTACCTTTTGTTTTTGCTGATAAGAGTTTGAATAGTAGGTGTTTCATCTTAAAACAGTACTTTAATCTCAACTCTCATGCATCATCATGATGGTTGATATGCAGTTCAGTTTTCTTTTGGATCCTTCAAGATCATTAGTTTAAATGTGTATAAAATATTGTTTGCAAATGACAAGGGAGTGCAGTTCAGTTTTCTTTTGGATCCTTCAAGATCATTAGTTTAAATGTGTATAAAATATTGTTTGCAAATGACAAGGGAGTGACAGGATGCTTTTAGTTGTTTGGATATTTGCTTTGATATTGATATATTAAAACAAGGTTGCAGTTTGGGAGTGACAATTTGCATCATCATCAAGGTTGTAGTTTGTTTTAATGGTTATAAACTTATAAAATACTCCAGATTGATACTTCATTTCTCTGTCCAAATCTGCATTTCAGTTCATCCAGCTGCGTTTGGACCCAGCTAGCAGCAGCAATCTTCCAGCCAGTGGAAATGATTCAGTTACACAAAGCCTCGGTGTCACTAATAGCCAACATGGACAGGTATGTGAAGATATGTGCCCCTTTAGAAGGGATTTTTTTGACCTTTTTCTGGTTTTCTTTGGCTACTAGTACTCCCTCCGTCCAAGTTTATAAGACATTTTTTAATGGTCTTCTTCATAAATATAGAGCGTATTTCATATTCCAATGCAAAATTAATGTGATATTTACTCTATACCCCAAATAAACATCTAGCTTCACTTTATGTTCTCTACATGTATGCATTGAATATAGTGTTTAGAGATAATAATTTGGGGGTAGTCTAGTCATTTCTAATATCTCATTGGTCTATGTGCCAAGAGAAAATGCGCCTTATAAACTTGGAAGGAGGGAGTATTTGATAAGCTTGAAAGAGCCTATGTAACTATTAACTCGGTTTTTGCATAGCCCTGCTAAATTTTCATAAATCAAGAGCTCATCCATGTTTGCCAAGGCTACCTGCTTTTGTCGTGTCTCCTGTTTACCAGTTATACTTTTGCCTTCGTGTCATTGATCTGTCTACTTCAGTTATATTTCAGGTCTTCAACTTAGGGCGGTTCTTTTTTGGAAATCTACCGATTAAAGTTCCATCTTACATGTATCAAATAATGAAACAAAAAGTTATTCAAAAAGATAAATATAGTACTACTACTAGGTGTAGCATGCTGTGTGCATGTGAATAGCCAAGGTGGTTCATTTGCTGATTCGCACAACCTCCATGGGGTCAGTTTGGAATAGTACCTTGGTTTTGCTCACTTGCTAGTTCTACTTGCTATACATCAAGGTTGAGAAAATCTGGAATTAGTTTAGCTCTCTGACGTGACGTGCAAATAAGTTCTATCCTCTTTGTTGGTGTCTCTGGGGTTCTGTACACAGTCCAATGCTTCATACAATGACAGGCAGGCATTCAATCCATTACTAAAGCTTCCCATAGTCAGCCTTACCATCTTCTATATGGACGACCGTGTAATACACAAATAGGGTCCCTGAGACATTTGAGGATTCTTTTATAAACATGGCTTATGTTGCAAGTTCACGGTTTTGTTCTGTTTCCTTTTCTTTCCATTTCGATCTATGATATTGAACTTGTTTACTCCTCAGAAACCACTGGTGATGCGTATCCGGATGTCTTACAAAGTGAATGGTGAGGACAGGCTGGAACAAGGGCAAATCAACAATTTTCCTGCTGGATTGTAGTGCCACCTGTGTCTATAATGTTGTGATAGCTCTTTCAACATGCTGCAGGCGAAGGCGAGTTTTTCCTTTTCTTCTTTACCATTGCTTTCCCTTTTGCTGCCTATTAGTGGATTATGTACACTACTAGTTGGTTTTGGCCATTCATTCTTCCTTTATATTGTATAGTAGCTGGCAGCGATTAATGATGATATATCCGCAGTTTTGCCAAAATGTATTCATATGTTGGTGTATATCACACTTGAGGATAACCAAAATTTTCAGCCTCCCCCATTTCAGGAAGCAAATGAATTTGTTGTATCATGCTTTTCTTCAATGTAATTATTTGTTTTTGTTTAATCTAGCTCGCAGCCTCCAATAGGCTTGTTTTGCGCACAATCCAATCTTTCGCTGGAAAGTTTTTCTACTTTGTGCACAAAATTTGCCAACAATTTTAAATTCAACATCTGGCTGGGGTTTATTCGGTGTCTGATTGCATATTACGCAACAATTCAGGTGCACTTCACCATGTACATCTTGACAAACTAGTCGGAATGAGAACTTTGTTAACTATGCACAGATAAACTTGGTCCTGATTTGATGCCCCTCAAGTTTCCCATGATGCTCGATAAATATGATCTGGTGAGCACTCGTGCTTTTTTCTGGGTACATCATGTGAAAGTTGATGCCGGCTATCCATGACCATCCATCAGTCGGCATCACACTGATGGCACACTGCAGTGTGATAGCATCAGCACCATTCCAGAATAGTTGATTCCACCGCACCAGTGGTAACATCGTTCAGAAGCCTTTATTGCTATTTGTCACCTTGCGTTCCATGCCTTTGCATAATGTATGTCAGTGTGCGATAGTGTTTTGTTGGTTGCTCAGAGCTAGTAAACAGTTACTCCTTTCGGTCCAAAATAGATCTCGTTTCAGCAAGGTAGTTTTGCTTTGTAAACATTTTTTTGGCTTTTTTTTTTTGCACTTTTTTTATATCAATTTTGGATCAGAGGAACACTTACAATCAATCTTGCACTATCACAAGTACTGCTAAAAATGGTCAGATTGTGGGTCTGTTCTTATTGACTTTGACTTCTAAATAGTAAAAACGTATAGAGAAGCTTGTGAAAGACATTCACATATGATTTTAGTCGATATAAATGAAGTTATTATATTATATATTATAATTGATTAGTAGATTTTATCATAAAAAGATATTTATTTAAAAGTTACGCATCATAGAAAAGTAATTTTTAAAAGTCGATACGACCAAGGCGCTTGGGGGTAAACTGGCTTTTCACATCAAGGACCAACAAAATCATGCAAAAAGCATATTGATGCACAGTGTGATGGCGAGGGTTCCTGCCATCTCATTGAAAATTGGTATTATTGTTCATTTAATAGCAGATACAGACACATAACAACACACACACACACACTTTAGGATCAGTGTGTCACATGCAGCTGCAGTTGCAACGATTTAAGTCGCAGACGCTAAACGATAAATACGTCTTGTACGTGAGAATGGGTAGTATCTCTCGCTTTCGGGCGTTTCGAAACGCTCCAGTCCAAGCAATAAGCCAAGACATGCTAAAGTAATTAATTAGTTAATTCATGTTCTTGCAGCTTTAGTGTGGTCTTGAACTTCGATCACCATCAGAATCTACGCCCAATTGGGCGGATGCGTCCACCCTATCTGTCCCGGAAGCCATTACTTGCACTTTCAGATAAGTTTCAATTCTGAATTTAGTAGACTTCAAATCTGGTACAACCATGTGTTTTTCAACTCGTCATCATCAGCCAATAAGCAGGTTCTAAAAAATTGTAGCAACTAGTTGGTTGGATTCTTTTAACCTAAGGTTTATGATTTATAGTTTAAAATTTTATATTCTGGTTGTTTATAAGAGGCAGTACGTAGAGAAAAATAGTCACATATCATTTTGATCGGTATAATTAAACTCACTATATTTTTTACTATAATATTTTTATTAACTCTATCTTAAAAAAATATATTATTTAAAAATTAATTACTATAGCATAACCTATAAGACGCAAGCCACAAGTGAAAAAAGAACTCTCCGTTGGTTGTAGTTAGGCAGGAATATTGCAAAGCTAATATAGATACTCCGTACAGACGAGCTGAATCCTGAACAGAACTTTGATTTATGGCTGAGATTTATGATTGAAAATTTTAAATTTTGATTGTTTACGAAAGAGATTATAGAGAGATATTCGTTTGCGATTTTAATTAGTACAGATATTATGTTTTTAATGTGTACTTTAATTAACTTATAGATTCGACCTTAAAAAATACTCTATTTGAAAGTTAGATACTATAGTAAAAGTTAAAAACCATTTTTAAAAACCGTAAAGAACATGCTCTATGCGTGCAAATAAACGGTTGCTTCCGTTTTACAAATCTTGGAGATCACTTGAAGATAGACCAATAGTAGTAGTGCATTATACAAGCACTTGCTTGCTAAGACAAGAATCAACCAGTAAAACAAGTTCTTAATTCCATCAGTTCTACCAGCGTGGCCTAGAAGCTGAAATTAATTGTCACTGTTGATATAGTCTTCTCTTTCGGGATTGCTGCTTCCAAAGTTCCACCAGAAATTCTACAGTGATTTATTATCTACAGAGCACGTCAAGTTGTAATCAGAAGACACAAATCGTGCAACTAGAAGGTAGAATCAACAGCACAATCGCATGCAAACGAATGGTTATGAACAAATTAAGGAGTTAAAAGACGAATAAATTAGCTCAAGAAAATTTGCAACACGCATCAAACAAAAACATCATTGCCTACGCTTCTTGCTTGTGTCACGAATCCCCAATACTTCTCCTCGGCCACTGCAACCTGCCGTCCACCGCCGGCGAGTCGTCGGACGCGAGCACCGGGACCTTCCCCTTGCCGTTCCGCGGCCACTGCCAAATCTTGGACACCGAGAAGCTGTCGCCTTTGCTCCCGGCGCCGATCTTCTTCCCCTCGACGGCCTCGTTGCCGGCCGGATTGGCGCCGATCCCTCTCAGCCGCACCGCCGCCCTGCCATTGCCGTCGCCGTGCCGTCTATGGACGGACACCTGTAAGCTGGCCTCCGCGAGAACGTACTGGTAGGAGCCCATAGAGTAGCACCTCCTGGCGTCCAAGCTGCTGCTGCTCGACTCGCCCTCCTGCCTCGTGACAATGCCGCCGCCGCCGGCGTTGCCGTCGTGGACGGGGCCGCCCGCCCTGGACAGGTTCTTGAACTTGCCGAGGCGCACCGGGAACACAGCGTCATCCTGCTTCCAGTCCTCCTCGGCCATCTCGTCGAACGCGGCGTCGAACAGGGCGGCGGCGTCCGCGCCGAGAGCGCACCGGCAAAGCGGGCACGTGGAGTTGGAGAGCAGCCAGGTGTCGATGCAGTCGATGTGGAACGCGTGGCCGCACAAGGGCAGCAGCCGGAGCCGGTCGTCGCCGGCAAACTCGCACAGGCAGACCGCGCAGTCGAACGGCTCCTTGGCGCCGGCGCCGACCACCTCCCGGTAGAGGAACACCGGTAGGGAGTCGATGACGGCCTGGTCCAGCCCGGCGTCGTGCAGGTGGAACAGCTGCTGCAGCTGCCGCTGCAGCGCGGACTCCTCCGCGCCTCCGCCGGTCGCCGCTGCCTCCGCGGCGCCAGCCTCCGCGCGCGAGCGCCTCAGCAAGAACCGGACCAGGAGGTGCAGCAGTCCGGAGACGAACAGCACCACTGCCAATATCACCACGACGAACACCACCGCCGGGCTAATCCTCAAAGCACGTGTCGCCGTCCCCGATGACGAGGCGCCGCCGGCTTCCTGGTCCTTGATTTCCTGGGCGAGGAGGCAGCAACCCATGGCTAACAACATCTTCCTCCTCTTCTCCTTCTTGTTCCGGGCAATGCACTGCTCATCTCGTGTAATAAAGCTCAATGCTTTTGAGCTGAACACTAGTGGTTAGCTTCTTGGTTTCTTGCAACTTTGCAACAAGGGCAAGGATCCAAGCTATTAGGTGATGCGGGGAAAGGCCAAAGCAAAGGCTTGTGAAGTGTGACAAACCCATGTTTATATGCAGCTGGGGCGCAGAAGCAACCAAACCAAGAAAACCAGCAAAGCAGAAAGGGTGTCGATAAATATCACCTTAGATTTTTTTTCTAAATAATTATCTAAAATTTTCATTTTTAGATATACATGAAGATTCATACGCCGCCACTTTATTCCCCTATCTAAAGTTCTCATCACATTATTCCCTCTCTAAATAATAATATCTATTAGATTTTAATCCGAATATCAGAAATCTAGATAGTTATTTTTAAAAAAATATTTAAGTGACAACTAGACACACCCAAACGTGGCTGCTCTGTGAGCTGTCTCGAAGATGGACTGAACTGAAGGCTACTAGCAGTCACTACTAGTAGTGGACTAGTGGTAGTGTGGTACCTTTTCTCCCTTCTTTGGGCTTCAGGCGTTGGATTTGTCCTTGGAGTAGTGTGATTTTTTTTTGGGGGGTGGTTTAGGGAGCCATTTTCTCGGGCATCAACAAGGCAACGCGCCGGTGCAAGGAACCCGGCCCTATTGGGATAGCTTGTGATTTTATTCTTTCCTTTGGCCCCTCGTGTGACGTAAACAAAAGGGAGAAGGTCGATCAGAAGAATCGAGAATGTGTCACTCACAGCGAGCAAAAAAGTTGGAAATGATTGCGGTTGGCGCTGCCAATTTTTTTTTGTGCATTGTTGCCTGCTTGCTGTGGCTGGCAGTGGTGTTCGTTTCCCTTGGAAAAAAAACAGGAAAAGATGTACAAAGGTACCATTTAAAACGGTTTGAAGTCAGTTTCTACTTTTAACTTCTATTTTCTTTCACTATTTAGTAATTTTCTGATTTTTTGTTTTTTCTGTATTCATTTATATTATCTATGATAGGCTAACATATTTTTCTATTTCTATTTTTAAAAAAATTTAATTATATCAAATAAGTTAACTCAATTACTGTAAAAAAATAAATCAGTTACAGTAAAAAATAATAATTCAATGTTAAATAGAGCGCTACCAAATTTGAGCTAAAGAATAGAATATCTAATAAAGAATGACTCGAAACAAAGTGCTGGAGGTGTACATCCATGTCCCCACCCAATTAAGCTAGGCTCAGATTCCCGATCAGTAGCATTGCCAAACCGAAAAGTTTAGAACCGTGAGATGGAGTGGTTATGTACCGCTGCCTCAGTTTCTCGTCCGGCTTACAACCTTTTTTTCGGGTTTCCGGTTACTTTTGGCTTCCATTTCTACCGATCAGGATTACGGCTCCGCTTATTTCAGTTTTATTTTTAGTTTTAGCTTTTTTCACTATTCAGTAATTTATTTATTTTTTTTGAATTTTTTAAGATTTTTTTTTTGGTTTTTTGCATTTTTTTCTGTGTTCCTTTGTATTGTCCATGATGTACTAACATATTTTTTCTATTTTTTTATTTTTTAAATTTAATTATATCTAAAAAGATAAATCATCTACAGTAAAAAAATCAGTTACAGTAAAATTTCAACTAAAAATCAGAAATCATCGCTAAAACAAACGCCACCAACTGTATCGGCTAGAGTCTAATCGAAAAGACCTTAAACTGTACCATAAAATGGTTACCGCGTTGTAGACGTTAACAAGACGCCTGTGCAACAGTGTAAATGCGTCTGCCACCCGTATGGTTACGGCCCAGATCCCAGCCATGTGGCTGTCAATCGACCTCGGAATTGAAACCACATCATAAAGAGCTCAAAAGGGGTCATGGAATGTACACTTACAAACTCTCTTGCGACTGAACAAAGAGGTGTTTAAAATAGCGTTAGCTTATAATTTTTTTATTATAGTTAATTTATTTTTTATTAGAGCTAAATTAGTTTATTTGATATAATTAAATTTAAAAATAAAAGATATATTAATTTATCACAGACAATACAAAAAATAAATAAAAAATCTAAAAATAAAAATAATTAGAAAAACAAAAAATATATAGTACAAAAGCCAATCATGACCGCCGAACACGAAGTTGAGCAGACCTAATTCAGAATGAACTCTTACTTAAAGCCCTGATCGTTTCGGCTTCAGCTTCTAGCTTCAACTTTTTTTCACTATTCACTACACTATCCACTAACTCAGGTACAGTAAAAAAAGTTAACTATGATAAAATTTCAACAAAAAATCAGAAATCATCGCTAAAATGATCACCATCTTACTACGGTTACTATTTACTGAAGTCAATCAAATTGTCTTGACACTTGATAGGAAAAAAGATATTCCAACCTAGGTAGACCTACGTAGCATAAATTATTGGATGCGCTCAAACTCGTAGGAAGATCAAATCATGGTACCAGCACCACTGCGGTGTTCCCGGCTCCTGATACGTTGACGACTGTGGCAAGCAGCGGGCACCCAGTGGATTGGGTGGGCCGCCTCGTGTCGTGTCGTCCATCGAGCGCGACCCAATTCGCTTTTGTTTGCGGCTTTTGCTTTCCTCCCCTTTCCCTACAAAAGACGCCTTTTTCGCCTCGTCGCACTGCCTGCTTGTGGGGCTGTTGATACAAATGATAACATACACACATACATACACATATATATATATATGAACATCTGTTTTTACATATCTACACTCTTCTCCAAGCTTAGCAGCCACAAATGGATGACATGTATCACCTGTTACACTCTGAATCTCAACGTCTGAGCTCTCAGCATCTGCCGATCTACAGTTGCTCGACAACAGGAACTGCTGACCCTCCATGTGTGGCACAAAACCTAGCGAGCTCTCCCTGTGCGGCAACAAATCAGTGGCCACGATTTGTGCTACATAAACATGATTAACATTAATTAAATATAATTAGCACTAATTAAAATCATACACAGTATTTGACATACAGATGACAAGCGATTTGCCAAGTTAGAGGAGCTCGATAGGTGCCAGCCAAACTAATATAGTTCAATAGATACATACCGAGCTCGATAGAGCACATTATAGACTAGATTTATAAAATAGCATATTCCATGGCTATCTTCTTTAAAAAAAAAGATACAACGAAGTAAGTAGTTCCTGCATGTGTGCCTGCGTGCGCACGGAAAGCTACGGGGCGCAGCGCGCGTCCGCGGGTGGCGTGAGGCAAGCGTGACGCGCGGCGGGGCGGAGGTGACGTCGCCTCGCCACGCAGGCTCGGTGCCGCGATCGCGAGGGTTCTTTTCGCGCATCGGCATCGATTAATCGTGCCATCAATGGCTCGCTGGCGATTCACTGTCCTAGCTGAAGGACGGTACGAGTAAGTGCCCAAGGACAGCCAGCCAATGACTCGACGTTTTGTTTGGAGCGGGTTGGCGTTCGTAAATACCGTCAGGAGGATAGTCTCCCTGTGCTGAAAAGATTGGTGCTAGAACTCCATAGCTGTCCACTGAGCCGGCACGGTCCGTTTAGATATGATCTGTTAAAGTCTGTGTAATAAACGAGTCGTGCTGTGCCGGGCTGCGGGCCACGGTGCGAGCCTAGGCACGGTCTGATGTTGTACCGTGACGGTCCAGGTACGATTAAGGCTAAACGGGCTGTACTGGCCTGGCTAGCCCGTTTAACCGAAAAAAGGAAAAAAATTTTAAAAAATTAAGAAAAATTGAAAAAATATAAAAAAAATTCAGAAAAAAATTAGAAAAATATTGAAAATTGTAGACATTGTTAATCATGCCCGTTTAGAGCCGTTGGCGCGGGCCGTATCGTGCCGTGCCGCACCCTCGGCCCAAGCGCGACCCGGTCCGGTGTGCCGTGCCGACCCAGCCCATTTACGGGTCGTGCTGTGCCTAAACGGGTCGGGTCTACAGTGACAGACCACGGTGCGGCCCGTTGAAACCCGACCCGTTTGAACAGCTATATAGAACTCCATAAGTTTGGAGGAGAGGGTACAGCACCTTAGTGTGACTGATGAATCGTGATTCTTTTTCTTAGACGTGGGATGGTTTTTCTTTTTGTAAATGTTCAGTTCAGATGTTACGGTAGTTTAACTGAAATGCTGCCGGTCCCAACAAGCAAATTTATTTCCTACTTAGCCTATGCTATGTCACATTTTTGGTGAGGGGAGATCGAGAAGGTAGCGAGATAAGAAGCTTGACACTCCAAAAATGAAAACATAAGGTTTAAGCAAATGTTTGGAATCCTCCAAAAATTAGAGAAAAGAAAGAATTCCTATAGGATCCTGCAATCCAAAGGCTTTTGTATGAAAAAAATCGTATAGGTTCAAATCCTACGATATTCCTGTAAAAATCCTATGTTCCAAACGAATACGAACTGGGCCCGATTCTCACCGAGTTGCCATAAGGCTGACTTGCCGGTTGCGGTCAGAAATGCTAGACGCCGCTCGCGCGGCAAATAGCATCGTGCCGCCTACCCTGCGGCCAACGGCCCATTGGCGCTTGGTCCCCATACAACCAGGTCGGCCGACGGCCCATTAAGTCACGCGCTGGAGCTGGGCTGTGATTTGAGATTGGGTTGCCGCTCGTGGGAGATTACGGGCCGTCAGGGAAGTCTGCACGCTGTAGCTTCACGTGAAGACGCCACGTCACCATGTGGCTTGCATGCTATGTCTTTTTTCGTTTCTTTCTCTTCCTCTGTCTTTAGCCTGTACATTTTTTTTTCTCTCCTGTAGAATCGGCAATCCTTTGCCTTTTGTTAGATAAAAAGGCATATATATGCTGCAGCGTATACGCCAAACCATTTTTTTCTCTTTTTATTTAGTTGTAGTTTTTCCCGAGAGTTATAGTAGGGTTTTTTGTTGTTGTTGCTCATGATAAATTTTCCACTATTTGTTTAATTTATATTTTTATTCATTCAACTAATTTCTTTGATTTGTTCCACCTATATTTTTATTTGTTCCACTAATAGTCTTGAATTGCTTCCATGAGTATCTTTGATTGATTCTATTAATATTTTTTTCTTCCACTAATAATCTTGAATTGTTCCATGACTAGTTTTGATTTGATCTAATATTAGTCTTGAATGGTTCCATGAGCAATTTTGATTTGCTCTGCTAATATTTTTTGTCTTCATAATAGTCTCGAATTGTCCCATGAGAAGTTTTGGTTTGTTCCACTGACAATCTTAAATTGCTGTGTAACATCTCAAATTTTACGGAATACAATAATAAGGAAAATTTTAAAAAAATTTATGCATGTTATTTCCTTGGCTTTTATTGGAGGTTCTTTGGAAAAATAATTTGCAAACACATTTTTTTGAAAAGAAATGTACATTGAGTGCAATTCAATTTAAAATCAAAATTGAATCTAAAAAGATGATCTTGAAGTAACCTAGTAGAAATCACAGTAGAAATCATTTCAAAAACTCATAAATATATTCATGGCACTGGAAATAAAGTTTTGAATATGTTTGAACATGTTCTTAAATTTATTTAAATCAAAACAATGCATAGTACACATGTCAGTAGCCTTCCAAGATTTTTCAAGAAAAATGCAAGGTAGATAAAAATCTGTAAAACTTACACAGTGATCTACTCTGTGTTAGGAGCATCCACAAACATTTTCAAAATTTTTAGAGCTCATATGATGTGTCTAAAAATTCCTCAAACCCTCAGCTTACCTTAACCCTCCGTCTCTCTCACTGGCATGTGCGGCCTGTGAGTCAGGAGTTGTCTTCCACCTCACGTGCGCCTACGCCAGCACCAACTCTACTCCGCCATGGCTGATGCCACCAGTTTTGGACATTGTGCCCATGGTTTTTGGCTCACCTGCCCCTCCTCAAACTTTGGGCATAACTAGTCCCCCCACTCGCAGGAATTCCGGAACTGGCCTCCTCTCGGGTGGAATGCCAAATCTAGCCCCCTAGCGCGTTCCTGCCCCGCGCAAAGTCTCCTTGTGCGCCCCCTGCTGTGCCAGCAAGCTGGCGCGCTCCCACACCGCACCATGTTGGCTTGGCGTGCCACCCGCCCACGCCCACACCGGGCGGGTGGCGGTGGAGCGGCGACGCGGCGAGCCCAGGCTGGAGTAGCGGCGAACTTGGCCTAGCTTTGTAGTTTTCTGTTAAGTTCGTCAAGATGGTCAAACTTGAGAAATTGTTCGTTGATGCATGCAATGATTGTTCGTTGGTCACCTGCAATGAGTATGCACGAAATTATTGGTTCTTTTTCTGTCAGGTTTTGAATCGGTTGATAGCCTGCTTGGATGTGTAATTTGTGAAGTTGCCTGGTGTCGAGATCTTGTACAGGCAAACAGCGGTTGGGTCGCTGCTCCTGCGGCGGAGGGGGCTAGCGTGTACTGGGGTGTTCGCCCATAAGATGTTCGATGAAATGCCCACCGGCAGGGCTTCTGGTTCGCTAGGCCGTATCCGCGAGAGCTGAAGCATTGGCCAGGTCGCTGCGTCCTCCTCTCGGCGCGGCAGCAAGACGGGAGGCGAGGAGTTCCCGTGAGCCGCCGTCCCCTGACGTGACGCCGGGTGCAGCAGCAAGTCGGGAGGGAGCCTGACGCCAATGAAGGTCCTCATCCGGATGGCCAAGGAGGAGAGGCGCGGCCGGTGGGAGAGCCCGCCCTCGTCGAGAACGCTCACTGGGTGCACAGCGCGAGGGAGGGGCTCCTTGACGGCCTCACCAAGCTCGCCGACGAGGCGCAGTCGGGCTCGAGCCAGTCCGGCGTGGCTAACCAGGCCGGGCTAAGCCATTTTTGGCGCAGGGGCAAAAAAGGAATATCACATGTAATTTCGGGCCAAAAGAAATACAGGAATACGGCTGCAGTTGCAAAATACAGATATTTTGGTGTTTGGAGTGGCAGATCATCAAAAGAAATTGTGCACGATGGTACATCCTCAAACCGAGTTCCAAGGTAAATCCTCAATTTTCACTAAAACATACATTATAGTGTATAAATACATATTTTGTCAAAAACATAAAAAAGAATACTCGTTCTATATTCAAAATCCATATTATATAAATAAAATAATATTTTTTAATTCTTATCAAGGTACCATAGGACTTTGACCCTTTTACCCCTGGGCCCTAGGGCTGTAAACGAGCTGAGCTCGAGCGAGCTTGACCTGGCAAGCTCGAGCTCGGTAGAAACTCGAGCTGAGTTCGAGCAAGCTTGAGATTGCCGTCGAGCTTCAAGCTGGGCTCGAGCTTGGCTCGTGTAGGCTCGGGGGGAGAGGAGAGGGAGTGGGGGACGGGACCCGGGGGAGTACCTGTAGGGTTGGGGGAGCCGGGCAAGTAGCGGGAGGAGGTGGCGTCGGAAGGCCGAGTCGACTGGAGGCGCAGGGGAGTCATGGTCGAGCTGTAGGGGGTGGACCGGTCATGGATCCGCCGGATCCAGTCAAGGAGGCGTCGGCGGGGAGGAGGGCGGCGCGGGGAGGAGGAGGCGGCGGGGGGGAGGAGGGGAGGCGGAGAGAGGCGCGCGATGGGAGAGGAGGAGGCGGGGCGCCGGGAGGGAGGGAGGCGGCGGGGAGAAGAGGCGGCGGGTGGGAGGCGGGGCGAGAGAGGCGCGCGGGGGAGAGGAGGATGGGGACGAGGCGAGGAGGGGGCGGGGGTGGGGCGGGGAGGGAGGGTGGCGGCGGGGGGAGAGGAGGCGTGCTGCGGCCGCGAGGCCGTGGCGCGGCGCGCGACGTGGCCGAGCGAGAGGCGGCGGGTGGAGGATTGGGGTCTAGGGTTGGGGGGAATTTGAGAGAGAGAGGCGGGGGGATTTGAGAGAGAGGCGGGAGGCCGGGAGGGGGTAAAAATATCTTAAGCTCGCGAGTTATTCGAGCTCGGCTCATTGAAGCTCGCGAGCTTGAGATGAAGCTTAAATTCGGCTCGTTTGGAGTTCGTTTCCAGCTCAAATCGAGTCTAGAGCGAGCCAAGCTTGAGCAGCTCGTGAGCCTTGAGCTTTTTTCACAATTCTATTGGGCCCTGACCGGACGTGAATTAATTATCACCGCGGGGAAATCAAAACCCCTATATTCACCAACTCCACCAGCCAGCCGGACCCATCACCAGTTTCACCACGTATGGATGTACCGCTAGGGAGTGCAGCTATAGCGTGAGCCAATTCTGTTCCAAAGTGATGTGTTCTTTGACTTTTGATTAAAATAATATTAAAATAGCTGATAATTTTTTTAAGATATTTAATTAAAGAAAAAAAGAGAAAACAATGGTATATCTTCACATATAATACAAAAAAGCTAACTCGTTTTAAATGACTTTTAAGTTATGCTCCAACTAACTTCTAAACTATGATTTTTTGGTTTTTTTACACTGTAGCGTCTGAAAATACATTGTAGTAGCTGTTATTTTTTTGCATAATTAAAATTTGAAAAATAAATTATTACAAACAATGTAAATAAATAAAAAAGCAAAAAATAAAAAAAATAAAAAATAAAATCAAGAAATCAGAAGCTAGAAATTAGAGTGTAGAAGCTAAAGTCCATAGCTGTTCTGAACGGACGCGCAACCACAGCTTTAACTTCTGGAAGCAGCCACCGCAACCGACACCTGCTCCACCACCCGCGATCCGGCGGTCGTTTCCAGCCGTTTCGTCCGTATTTTACTCGTGGCGCGCGGGAGTTGGCGTGCCGTGGTGCCGTGGTACTGGTGCCCGCGGCGAGGCGCTCTCCTCCGCCGAACCGGGCGCCATCACGGAGCACGACAAGGGAAAGAGAATCTTCACTAGTACTTCGTGGCACGCTGCCTGCCTCCCCCTCCCGCCCGGACGGGTACAAAACCCCGATCCCTTCCTCCTGCTCCTCCCCCACCACCACCGAACCACGCCGTCAGATCTCTCCTCCCCCACTTGTCGTCTCCCGAGCCCTGAGCACCGCAGGTTAGTTGAATCTCTTCTGTTATTGATCCTCGGGTCGTGTGTTCTTGCTTTGCTTCTCACACTTGCTCACCACGTGTTCGATGGAATAGCTGTGAGGTGTAAGTACGTGTGGTGGTTCTTGTTTGAGCCGATTCGAGATGGTGGTTTGGTTGATGCTAATTCACTAGTTGCTGCTAGTTGTGTTGCCGGTGGAGTACTTATGAGTGCTGATTTAGACTCTGAAGCTTGTTGCTAAATTTTGTAGTTTTCTGTGAAGTTATGGAAGCTTCTTCTTACCTTACAGGAGCAGTACGAATTTGTGCAGGTAAAAAAGTGCTTGATGCTGCCTGCATAATCTTGTTCCAGGAAAGGATAAGGAAAGCTGCTGTTCCTGAGGTGCTCTGAATGTTCTGTAGAATTTTCAGCACTGTGAAAAAGTTCTGTCTTGTTCCTTTTTCCCTGTCCTGTCTGTCAGCAAGGTTGAAATTGTCAGACACTTTGGGCCACTTTAAGAAATTGTGCAGTAAAGTCAATTAAAATCTGGTGCTGCAAATGCTAAGGCTATCTCTCCCAATTCCGTTTTCTTTGCACTAATATCCTAGTCTCTCTGCAAGCTTCAGTTCTGTAAGGAATTGCAGTTGGTAGTTTCAGTTCTCATCATAGAGATATTTCATAGTCTGAGATGCTTCTTGTTTCCCACATAAAAAAGGTCTTGGGTTCCGTTCCAAACCGTTTGGAACAGCTTCGTGACGTGGCTTTTTTTTTTCTTTTCCCTCTTTTCCCTTTGCATTCTCCGTGAGATATATCGGTATTTTTTTTCATTTTTCTTTATTTTCATTTAATTGAATGTTTTAGATAAAGCTAACAGCCTCTATAGTGCTATCTCAACTAAAAGCCAAAAATCATAAAAAAAGCTAAAAGCTAAATTGAATAGGGCCTTAGTTGTTTCTAGAATTTTAATTGGGTAAAGAAGATGCATGTTCGTTTAAACCCTTTTTCTTTCTTGAGAAAGTATTAGAGCATCAATTGTTGCCTGACGTCTGATTTTTTTCCAGCGTATATCTCACTTTTTTCTGCACTAGTGTTATATATATCGTACTCAAATTCTGATGGTGAACATTCGCTTTTTCCTTGACCCGTGCAAGGAAGTCTGAAACCTTGCGGTCTTTTCCTGTTTGCAGCTTAGGGTTTGCTTGCTCGGTCCCTCGTCAAAATGCTTGACTCCCTTATCACTTGCTCACCTTCAGTGGTAAGATTTAGATTCATAAACAGTGGCATATAAATTAATCTCTTGGTGAAAAGTAAGCATTCGGGTGACAGGGTGTTAGGCATGTAAAGAACTTTAAAGAGCTGTAACTTCTGTTGTGCTGACATCTGCAAATCTTCCTGACACTTTGCAAGGCACTGATCAGTTCTGTTTTATTTTGTTGGTCTAGGATCCAAAGATAGAGAAGAAGCCTGATGAGATAATTACAACTGGTGTTCTTGCAAGTCTGCAGAATTTTCTACGCAAATGCCTCATAGCTGTCCTCTCATATGGCCCAATGCCTAAACACATTGCGTTTATAATGGACGGTAACCGTAGATATGCTAAATTTAGAAGTATCAAGGAAGGCACTGGTCACAGGGTGGGCTTCTCCACTCTAATTGCATGCCTTCTCTACTGCCATGAAATGGGCGTGAAGTATATTACAGTGTATGCATTTAGTATCGACAATTTTAAACGAGACCCTAATGAGGTGCAGTCCTTGATGGAGTTGATGGAGGAAAAGATCAACGAACTATTGGAAAACAGAAATGTCATCAACAAGGTTAACTGTAAGATCAACTTCTGGGGGAACTTGGACCTGTTAAGTGAACCAGTGAAGTTAGCAGCTGAGAAGCTGATGGCAAGCACTGCTGAAAACACAGGGTTGGTCTTCTCCGTTTGCATGCCATACAACTCGACTTCTGAGATTGTCAACGCTGTTAACGAGCTCTGTGCAGAAAAGAGGGGTATGATACAAAGAGAGCATGCTGGTAGCTGTAATGTTCATGCCGCAAATAATGCTGTGCATTCGGAGATTTCGGTGGCTGATTTGGACCACCATATGTACAGCGCCGGTTGCCCAGATCCTGACATTGTGATCCGCACCTCAGGCGAGACTCGGCTGAGCAATTTCCTTCTGTGGCAGACGACGTTTAGCCATTTGCAGAATCCAGACCCTCTGTGGCCTGAGTTCTCTTTTAGGCACCTTGTTTGGGCCATATTACAGTACCAGAGAGTTTACCCTTATCTAGAACAATACAGAAAGCTGGCTAAGAAGCAGCTGTGATGTCGTCTTGTCTGGAAGGAAGGAGATCGATATATAGCAAGAGGAAGATAGCTATACATCAACCTGTCCAAAGCTCTCTTTTATTTTTCCCTTAAATGGGAAATACCAAAAGGATAGTTATGCCATTACGGACAAGTCAGACGTGTATTATGGATTCTCCATTTTGGTACTGTATAGCTTATTCGAACTTGTATCAACCAATGTAATGACCGCTGTGGCCGAGAGCTACATGCTTCCTGGGGTAGGCACGATCTAAATACCAGATTGAATAGTAGAGCATTTGGTCTAAGCAAAGTGCATTTCTCTCACTGAATCGAGTGTTTTTTAGCAGAGCTGATATGCGTGAGGACAACCAAAGTTTTAAAGGGCCCATTAAATCCAGCTTCGGCTAGCGGCTTCTAGGTTTTGATTATTGATTTTTGACTAAAATTATACTGTAATAACTGTTATCTATATCTGAACTATTCAATTAAGAAATAAGAAAAATATTGATATATATCTATGAATAATGTAAAGAAAAAAAGTAAAAACTGAAAAAGTAAAAAAAAATAAAAACTGCTTTTTAAAAGCTGAAAATCAGAAGCAAAGCCGCAGACGGGGTTACATTTTTCCGATTGTCATTTGTGCTTCAAAGACTGATGGATTGCACGAAATCGTGTAACGTTCACGCGAAAGCAACCGACCGCTGCATGGTGCTTCCACTCCCGTTTTGCGCAGAAAGGGCGTTTTTTCACTCGTTCTGCAGCGGTCACTCGACAAACCCAGCGCCGCTGATTCGCCGCATGTCCCGCTGCTGGCCGGAGTCTCCCACGAGGCCACGACCTCGTCTCGCTCTCGCCTCCGCCCCCCCCAAAACCCGCGCGCGGTCAAACTCCAAAACCCCTCACCAAGTCAACCCTCACTCCACGCCCATGGCTTCCCCTCCTCCCGCCCCCTTCCTCCTCCTTGTACTCCTCACCCTCGCCGCCGCCCAGATCAACCAGCCCTCGCCGCCGCCGCCGCAGCAGCAGCAGTACACCAACGGCCCCGACGGTATCGATTTCTCGCTTCCTCTGATGAGGTCTGTCCGCTCTCAAAGCCGAAAAGTCACAGCCTCACAGATCTCCCGTTCCCGCAGCGGAGCACTGCGCGAGGTGTTCGAGCAGTGGGGCCTCGATGATGGCGCGGGTAGCAGCGAATCTAAGATGAAAATAAAGGGAAAGCTCTACTGTTGAAGCTATAGAAAGAAAGCTAAGTGACATACAATAACAGCCTAAGGAGTGAAGTATATAGGAATTCGGTCATTGGTTATGAAATGCCAGAACTCAACACCTAAAATTAATAGCACACTTCACATTTAAGGAATTGAAACAAGAGGATGTGATTCGCCTATATAACGCAAGTGCTCTTCCCACAATTCAATAAACCAACAACTGAAACCTCAAAATCCAATTCAAAATCACACAAGAAAAAGGTCGACACAAGTGTCAACCAAAGAACACCTCAAATCGTCTTCTTCGCACAGTGCAGGAATCCCCATACCTTAAAATGCAAATATCTGTCACACAACGCAACAATCCAACACCTCAAACTCCAAATCCCACGGGAAATGCATAAATCCAAAGCTTCAACTACGAGTTTTCCAGCATAATGTAATAATCCAACACCTCCTCAAACTCCAATCCTCTTCACATAATGCAGCAATCCAAATGCATCAATATTTTCGTTTCTATCTCTGTATGCAATCTAACAGTGAAGGCAGTTCATAAGCAATTCGTGCGATCGAATCCAACTTTAAAAAACAAATATAACTGAACCTTTCTTAGGCACTACACCACAATAGCACACAACTCAACTGCATCTTGGAATGCCCAAAAATTCGATCTTTATCGCAATTTGCGACTATCCAAGCACCCCCAGAGCTTGCCAAGAACCCCAACCATTGCATTCCCTCACCTCGACATGGAAGCTGGACCGCGCATCGGGCGTAGCGACCAAGGCTACTGCCAAGCAGAGCGTGGCGCGCGGCGGCGTCGCGACGGCTCGCGCCGACGCCGAGCGGCGATCATCGAGACCCACCACGAGAGCGTCCGGACGGCGCGAGCTCCACCACCGTCCGCGCCACCTCGCCGCCGACAATGCGCCCTTGGCGCCGACACCGGCGGGCGGGCGTCGATGCCGCCGCGGCGTCGCCACTACCACCGGACCGCGCCGCGCGTTGAGACGGCGAGCGGCGAAGGCGTGGCGCTTCTTGGACAAGAGGGTAGCGGGGGAGGGGAGGGGGTGCTCGAGCCCCCACAAGCACTCACGGTGGATTTGTCCCTGGACGCGGGGGTGGCGCCGCCGCCAAAGGATGGCCCGTGCGTGAAGAAAGTCTGGTTCGAGTCCTTCGCGACGACCGCCTCCATCAACTGCAGCTGCTCCAACTCGACCAAGAGTGCCGCATAAGAGCAACTCCAGCAGGGCCCCTACTTGAGCCTCTAAACTCAGATTTGAGAGTCAGAGCAAAAAACTGAGCTCCAGCAGGACCCCTACTTGAGACCTCAAAAATAGAGGCCTCTCAAATGAGGCCTCCAAGCCCTTATTCCTAGGAGCCCTGCTTTAGCTCTTATTTTTCAGTTTTGCTCGTTTTTTTCCCGCACGAGTGAAACTTCCCCCGCGCACCCCCAATCCCCCGCTCGCCTCCATTCCCCCGCCGCCCCCAATCCCCCACTCGGCTCCATTCCCCCGCCGCCCCGCCTCCTCCCCTCCCTCCCCACCCCGCGCCGCCGCCTCCTCCCCTCCTCCCCACCCCGCGCCGCTCCCTCTTCTCCTCCCCGCGCCGCCTCCTCCTCCCCTCCTCCCCACCCCGCGCCGCCGCCTCCTCCTCCTCCCCTCTTCCCCTCCCAGCGCCGCCGCACCGCCTCCTTCCCACCCCGCGCCGCCTCCTCCTCCTCCCCACCCCACGCCGCCTCCTCCTCCTCCCCTCCCCGCGCCGCCGCACCGCCTCCTCCCCTCCTCCCCACCCACGCCAAGGAGCAGGTGGTAGCCGGCACGCTGCACCACCTCACGCTCGAGGCCATCGAGGCGGGGAGGAAGAAGGTCTACGAGGCCAAGGTCTGGGTCAAGCCGTGGCTCGACTTCGAGGAGCTCCAGGAGTTCCGTCACGCCGAGGACGCGCCCTCTTTCACCAACGCTGTCCTCGGCGCCAAGAAAGGTTTGCTCCCGCTGATGAGATAGATACGATTCATCTGTTGCCTAGTGTGCTTGTTGGCGCTGAGGCATGCTTGCTCGTAGTTGATTGCAACGATGGGTGGTGGTGCAGTGAGTAGTGAGCAACGATTCATGTCTTCACTAGGAAATCTGAGCACAGGTAGCTCGAGCACGATGGGTGGTGGTGCAGTGAGCAGTGAGCAACGAGCAGGTCTGACAGTTGTGTTCTTTTTTTGGCTGAGGGAATAGAGGGAATTGAGAAGTAGAGGCCCTGTTTTGAGGGCTCCTACTGGAGTGCAGCTCAGAAAATAGGGCACTCAAAAGTAGGGAGAGCCCTCAAATGAAAAGTAGGGGGCCTGTTTTGAGGGCTACTGCTGGAGTTGCTCTAACGCACCTGTGCGCGTCTCCCTCGCCCGTGGTCTCTGCTCTCCTGTTTCCGACGCCTCTATGCGTGGGGATTGATGTGTGGCTCTGGATGACGCAGGAACGTCCCTTGCTACTGGAACATCACTAATTAAATGTGTATAACCTGTTCTGTTTTCTTGCCTGAGAATGATCCTCTGTATTGTCGATCGGGATTCTCTGACTTACCTTCGGTAAGTCACCCATGACTTAGCCAATCTGGACCGTCCATCTCTGTATGGACGGTCTAGATTATTTCTAGTTTTTTTAAAAAAAACTAGAAATAATTTGGACCGTCCATACAGAGATGGATGGCCCAGATCGGCTAAGTCACGGCCTAACTTAAGTCAGAGAATCCCGAGCGCTGTATTGCATGTGTGCTGAGCATGGTTGGGACTTGGGACATGAACATCTGTACAGGAAAAGGTACTGCATGACGTGAAGAGGAAAACAATAGCATTGATGGACAGTTCGGTCTGTGGTTACTGGTTAGGACCTTTAGGTCTACTTTTGTTTCTCAACCATCGATGGATGGTTTGTAACCAACGAAGTTGTGTATGATTTTCTGCGAATGTTGCACACGTTTATTTGTTTATTAATCAAACTTATTTTTTTCATAGTTAGTCTTATATTGAATGGCTATTTCAAGCATGTTTGATTGGTTACCATATTTTGCCAAACTTAACTATGGCATTCCACACTTCCTGTGGTTGAGAAATTGACCACTACAGCTGAAACAAATATTGGTAAGAAAATGAGTGTACATATGTGAATAATGTGTAAAAGTGACGTGACACAACTCATGATTATGACAATGAGCCAAATATATACTAAATGTCACAAATAGTCAAACTTAGCTAACTTAAGTGTGATAAGTTATAGAAATGCCACGAAAAGTCAAAATTAGCTAATTTGGGTGTGGCAAATTGTGGGGATGAAACAAACGATGCCCGGTATCTATTAATGCTTGATGGTTTGTATTGGTTTGAACAATTTTTTTTAGATTTTCTTCTGGAATTTGAAAATGTCCATTTGGATTTTTGGTTGTCAATCACGATATTTGGAATTTGGATTTTTCGAACTTTCAACCGCAAAATTTCAACTTGGCTTACACGTCTCTTCGTTTGACGGTTCAAATTATTTTTAAGATGAATTGCACAACAGATGTGGACATCTTGTCCCATTTAGAACATGTGATTGCTTTATTCCTATAAAAATTAAATTGTTTCGTGTAAAATTTCAGCGTTCCTAACAGACCGTCAGCGTTTCAATGCTTCCTCGGAAACAAAGATCACATTTTTAAAACATATTTTTGATGTGCCTAATTTGCAGCTATCTACTGATTGCTTTAAGATTTGTGAAATTTAGTTTTAAGAAAGTACGGAAGCACTATTCCGAAATGTGATTTTTCCATTATATATTTAGCTCGATATTTATTTTATTTTATTGATCTATTTAGCTCGAGATTTTTAGAATTTGAGATAAATTCAAGCGTCTCATTGAAGGTATTTTATAGTTTTTCCTGTAGAATTTTGCTTCCACTGCTAAACCTAAATAAAATCCGACGCACGAGGCTTTTTCTCTTCTTGCATCGCAAGTAGATCGCTCGTTAACCTCACCCGAGTCACCTCCCCACTTCCCCCAAATCCCCAATCTGACAAAACAACCCCCCAATCTCTCGCCGCCGCCGCGATGTCTCGCCGCTACGACAGCCGCACCACGATCTTCTCACCGGAGGGCCGGCTGTACCAGGTGGAGTACGCGATGGAGGCGATCGGCAACGCCGGCTCGGCCCTCGGCGTCCTGGCGGCCGACGGCGTGGTCCTCGTCGGCGAGAAGAAGGTCACCTCCAAGCTCCTCCAGACCTCCAGCTCCGCCGAGAAGATGTACATGATCGACTCCCACCTCGCCTGCGCCGTCGCCGGGATCATGTCCGACGCCAACATCCTCATCAACACCGCCCGCCTCCACGCCCAGCGCTACGCCCTCGCCTACCAGGAGCCCATCCCCGTGGAGCAGCTCGTCCAGTCCCTCTGCGACACCAAGCAGGGATACACCCAGTTCGGCGGCCTCCGCCCCTTCGGCGTCTCCTTCCTCTTCGCCGGGTGGGACAAGAACCACGGGTTCCAGCTCTACATGAGCGACCCCTCCGGGAACTACGGTGGTTGGAAGGCCGCCGCCGTTGGGGCCAACAGCCAGGCCGCTCAATCCATGCTCAAGCAGGACTACCGCGATGGCATGACCCGTGAGGAGGCCGTCGCCCTCGCGCTCAAGGTCCTGAGCAAGACCATGGACTCGACCAGCCTGACCGCTGAGAAGCTGGAGCTCGCTGAGGTGTTCCTGCGGCCTGGCACCGGGGAGGTGCGGTACCAGGTGTGCTCCCCTGAGGCGCTTGGGAAACTGCTCGCCAAGTCTGGGCTCACGCAGCCAGCGCCTGAGGCGTGATGTGCTGGTTTGCTGTGGCTTGTGATGCCTACTTTCTCTTAGATGGCTTAATCAGTTATGCTTCTGTTTTCTAAACTAAACTATTCGACAATTATGTGTTTTAATTTTACATCAAACATGCTTGATCGGTTGATGCTTTATCTATAACAGTGGATTGTCCTGAATTTGTTTGAACTTATGATTTTTGTCTACCATGCTTGATTGCTATTGTGATTAGGGAGTATGGGAATCAAGGGAACAGGGAAAACTAAGTTGAGATCTATGTATGTTACCATGACAAATTAAGCAATCAGGATAAAATGAAGTTGAGATCTATGTATGTTACCTACATACCATGACAAATTAAGCAAGTGGGATAAAGTTAAGTTGAGATATATGTATGCTTCCATTATAAATAAAGCAATCAGGATAGTGTTACTGGTGTTTGGAATTACATATAAGACTTGTGAATATGACGCGCAACATCTTGGATTTGTTTAATAATTCAATCCTCTATGTTATTTACCCAGGGAAGGTTAGTAATGTGTGGGGAACATGGTTTAAGATTGTAGACTTGCATCTTAGTTGGTACATGATTTCTTGTTGCTTATGATAACATTGGGCCATTGGCAAAAATTATCAGTTAAGAACAAAAGATGATGGAAAGATGAAAGGCACTATTTAGGAATCTTATGCTTTCTTTCTCTATGGTAGACACTCCCCACAATAAGAGAGAATTCTTTGGGCAATATATGCACTTGATTGCATGCTTTGGATGATTTAACCAGTATAAGTATTTCAGTGCATGACCCAAACTTTGTAAGGCTCCTCTTATCTGGAATTTTGTTAATCCTCTTGCCTGGAATTTTATTGATGGTTCATATGTACCGGTCTAGTGGATTAGTTAGTTGGGTTCTATTTAGTAACTTAATGAGCATAACATGGTGCTCTGTAGTCTTTACTATGGTGCATTCCTGTTAGTGCTAATAATTTTTATCCGAGTAAGTTGTTTCTGTTGGACTTTACTGGATGCTGAATCTTGATGTGATGTTGGGCACAGTAAATTTAGTCAAGCATTCTGTGGGTTCTATGCTAACAGAAGAATTGTACATCTAGCTATGGTTATAAATTTGTGTTGGTTGTCTCCTTTCTAAATTAAACCTTGGGCAGCTCAATGCTGGCTGCGAGTCTTGACGTTACTAGTTAGCTCGGAAGCAGTATGCCTCTTTTGGGGATGTAGCTTTCAAAATGCCTAAAATCCTGTGTCTGACATCACACGAGGGGTTGGGGGATATCCCCGTACTTGTTAGATCTACCTGATCAAAATAGCATGTTATTAAAAGACAACATTTCACGGAGTGGAGAACAAAATTTACAAATTCTGGGGCATATAAAGGGTGTGGTGTCACCTATGATCATCCTGTGAATTGGCTGGAGATAATATTTTGTGATGTTGTGGAACTGAAACGTTATTTCAGTTGACGGTAGATGTGCTGTTAGTTTGCCCGAACATGATTAGTAGGATATTACTTATTTGGTTGCAGTGGTGTTGTGGGGATGCCCCCTCCACCTGTAACCATTTAGCTTGTTGGGCCAAGAGACCCAATAAAATATGTAAAAGATATGTATATTCTTATAATAGTACATGATGGTATGGGTATTATTGTAATAGAATCTTATGGACATGTATATATACTTGGGTTAAAAAGAGGGGAGAGATAGCTCATTTTTCCACATATACTCTGATGTCCCATACTTACTAGCACGACGCCTGGCCTGACACCCGCACCGACCCGACTGACGACAGCGACGGTGCTCCACCGGGGGAGGGGGAAGAGGAGCGGGTGTGTGGTGAAGGGAGGAAGGGGTGGTAGGAGATGGACTGCTTGGAGGACGAGGAAGAAGTAGAGCCGGGCAGTTTGTCTGTGTGATGAGGAGCGAGTGGGGATTGTTACGAAACCTAATAGGTTTTTGATGTAGACAAATATCTAAACTACCACTAGGGTTCCCTACTATAAATATAGAGGTATTGTACCATGTAAATCAAATCTATTATCAATAAAACATACGTTCTGGTGTTATATTCTCCTGATGTCTTGTATGATTGATTGATTGCCTTCGACGATCGTGTTCGTGGATTGTGTTGCCGTTCATCTATCTTCATCGATTTCTTAACAGGGATGACCCACGTGTTAGCGCAAATGGTTTTGTGAGGAGAGAGGGAAAGGAAAGAACATACTACTTATCAACTTTCTGTGTTAATCAGTAGAGATTATTAAACTGGGACTTCTGATATTTGTCTCCAATCGCAATTAAACAGCTGAGACATCTATACATGTGGATAATCTTGGTGCGGATTAGAAGAAATTTCTTCAAGAAATTGCTTCATCTTGTGTAGCAGTGGCGGTTTCCAATTTCCACTCCCAAGCGTCAGAGAAAGCGCCGTAATTTTGTCACAGAAGAAAGCAGAAACAGCAGGCGTCGCCCCACGAATAGCAGCGGCAGGCGGCAGAGAAAACCGCTTCCACCCCGCGTCAGGCAGCACACCGCGCAGCGACGTGCCGCCATGCCAGCGCCGTCTACTCCGAACGCCACAACTTTGCTAGCGAAGCGAAAAGCTGCCGAGAGGCGAGAACCGCTTCCGTTCCACTGCAGCGCACCCACGAACCCACCGTGCAAACGTCCGCGCGCACGACGTACTCCCCGTCCGCACGCGCTCGGCGCTGTTGCCCTCCACGGAACGCGGGGTGGGCTGGATCGTGTCGTTTTGTTTTCGCAGGGAGATGTTAGTTGGGCACTTGGGCTGGGCCTAGCCCACGAGCAGATGTATTCATCGGCGCGTCGGGAATAAGAGCGGAGAGGCGAAGACCCGTAAACTCTTTTTTTTCTCTTTGCGCAAAACCCCTCGTCCTTTCCCGAAACCCCAACAAACCCTCCCGGCGATGGCATCGGCGGCGGCGGAGTGGGATCAGGCGGCGCGGAAGGTGCTGGTGGCGAGGAAGGCCGGCTTCGGGCTCCCCACCGCCTGCCCGACCTGCCTCCCCGTTCTCCTTTACCTCCGCATGGCTCAGGTCCCCTTCGACATCCACGTCGACTCGTCCTTCCCCGACGCCGGTGAGCCCCTCGTCTCCGCCTTTGCCCTTTCTTACCAAATTGTGTAAGCTACAAGCTCAATTTTGAGTCCCTGAACCGCTTGATGCGCCCTGCTAAGATCGCTCTGCTCCGAGCATCTCCGTTCGGTGTCACTCGGTGTTGAGTTGCGGTGCGGGGGCTTGGTGTTGATGTGCTGGGTTCTCTGTTTGGGTTGCGTTGGATGATTACTTTGCTTGGCGCCGCAGGATCATTTGCGCTTGAGTTGCTGCATTCCGTGTTGGTCCTCAAGTGTGCAGAGATCACACACACTGATCCGTGACCGTGAGATGCAAGCTGGGCTCTGCATGTCCTCTCTTAGATTCGGAACTTTTATTTTCATGGAAGGATTACTTATCTAGTTTGATTAGACAAATATGATTGAAATCCTGTACCTAAAAGAGCACAGAAGTCAGATGCATAGATAGGCCTGCATTTTATGAACTATTATGTGATCCTGTAAATGACCTCATTCCTAGAATAATATTGCAACAGATAACTGAATGTCCTAAACAGTTGCACAGATTGCTTCTAAGACTGGCTTGGAACGGTAGTCTTTTGTAGCGTCAAGCCGAAATTTCAAGCAAGCTTATGTAAATGACTGAAGCATCTCACAGTGATGATGAGCTGTATCGAGTGTCAGATGTTCTACTGTGTCTTTTGTAGTCCTACTTCAAACAGTGAAAGGGCAAAAATTTTGTTTCGCATGGATCAAGAGGGAGAGTTGACTATGATAGTTCTAGTAAGCCTTTTGTGGTTCAATTCATGCCTTTTGTCTTCAGTGATACTGTAATGAGGATATAGAACTGGATGAACGGCTCCGGTTGCACTGCTGAAGTTTTTTATGCTTCTTTATGGCATTTTTGGGTTGGCACAGCATTCTACATAGTGCTGGGCCCATAATTGCATGCCATGTTATTTATTTACTGGTCAAAGGCTTGCACATTTTTGCAGATATACAAAACCATTTCAATAGATAACTGTAGCAGTTCTCTTCATAATCGAATTTGTAGCTAAATATCACCTTTTGAAGCATCTTAAGCACTTGTCCCCGGGAGTTTAGAGAATTATCAAATGAAAAGACCAATGCATGCCATTTTGCCAAAACAAATATGCTGTAATAGCACTATGTAACAAGAGCCTCCATACAAATGGATATGTGACCTCCATAAATGGTTAATTGAAGCAATTTAAAGTACCACGACAGGTGTTTACAGTTGTTAACTTGTTATGCAATTATGTTAGGATATGCGACCATGATTTGGCTCAGAGGTGACAATTTCTTGTGCAGCTTAAATTCAATACCTCCTACAGTATGTGTTTGCCATAGTTTCTTTTCTTACAAAAAGAAAACAAATCATATTTCTAATTGGAAGGATGCCAAACTTTCCTCAGCAAGTCAATTATTTGTCATGAACACATGCTACAAAGTTTATATGCAGATTACCTTACCAATAAGGTTGGAGGTGATAGCAAAGGGGGGCACCCAAAGTTATTAAATCGTAAAGTCGAGTCGCCAAGGGGGCGACTTGTCGACTTGGTCAACTAGTCGACCGACTAGTCACGACTAGTCCCGATTAGTACCCAAACTAGGAAGTATGTTAATAGGGCATGCCATATACTAAGTTGTAGCAACAATTAAACATATATACATATCGTAAGCATGACGATGAGTTGATGACTTACTTTTTTTGATCCTGAGTCCCGAGTTCATACTTCATACTAATGAGATCTACCTCAAGCCTGCCCTTCTCTATCTGCAGAATAAAATTTTTGGCTGTCAACTTCCTTTGCCATATGATTATTCTGGTTACATTATTGACATAACAATGTTAATAAACCTGCAGTAACATATAAAATCTCTTTTTTTGAAGCATCATTTAAACATTTAAGTAATCACTCCATTAATTGAGACCTTTAGATCTGAGTTCTTCTATAGAGCCATCACCATACTGGACAGCAAGTAATTGAGAAGCAACACCCTGAAAATTGAAGAACAGAATAATGAGAAATTTGAAAATTCAAGTCGAATGGCTAGACATGCCCGACTAGTCACTCAAGTCGAGTCGAGCAACCTAATCGTCCTTTGCGTGCCGACTTGACGGCTAATTGTGGATTAGTTGCCGACTTAATAACATGGGGGCACCTCATGGGTGGCAGTGGTGGAGGGTGATGGTGATTGGAGGATGGCAGATTGGGAGTGAAGCAGCAGCATAGAGCCATGGATGGCCAGCATTAGCTGCATTGGACACGCCTCAGAGCTTGCCCCTCCCTTCCCCTGTCTTTTCCGGTGATGTTGGCACCTACGTGGCTGAGCAAGCGGCAGCGGCGGGATTTGGGCCCATCAGGGACAGTCCCTGTGCAATCATGCACTGAGTGACATGTGAGTAGGAGGCAGACAACTAAGTAGAGGGGGAATTTAAGGGAGGAGGGAGGCAGCAAGGACAGGTTTGGCTGCGGTGTATTGTGTTTCTACTATAGCAACTAAAGAGGGGGAAGAAGTGGGTCCCACTTGTCAGTTCAGAAATTAAGGGGATAGGACAGACAACAGAAAGAATGAAGAACGTACCACTACGCTCTTTTGTAGAGACTACAGATCTTTTCTTTGTATTTTGTGAAGTATATTTCCTGCTTTGCTGCTCTTACACCTTAATTTTTGTTCAACAGATCACATACCATATGTTGAATTTGGTGAGTGTGTCGCATTCAACAATGAAAAAGGGGGTGTAATTGAATATCTCAAGGTGGAGAAGATTGTTGACTTGAACTCAAAGCACCCAATCGTTTCTTACTCTGATGTACTATCCACAAAGGCCATGGTTTTGTCCTGGCTTGCAGATGCTTTGCAATATGAACTCTGGGTGGTTACTGATGGAAGCATTGCACATGATATCTACTTTTCTGATCTCCCCTGGCCCATTGGAAAGATACTCCATTGGAAGAAAACTAGAAATGTGAAGCAACTACTGGGTATAACAAAGCTTAATGCTGCAGAAAAAGAAGAGGAGGTTGCTACTTCCCTACTGATTTGCAGGCTTTATTTTCGGTCACACGCAAGTAGCTTATGATGCACTTATAATTTCTTGTTTGAACAGATATACCAGAATGCAAGTGCTGCTTATGATGTTTTATCTACGAGATTAGGGGATCAAAGCTTTCTTTTTGACAATAGGTATACTGTCTTTTCCATGTGTTTTGGCTTATATGCAACATATTTCTTTGTATTAAGTTTATATTCTTAGTGTCTCTTGATATGATAGAACAATTACAGAACACTAACTGTCGTTTATTTCAATTTGCGCAGCCCTATAGATGTCGATGCTCTTTTGCTTGGGCATGCTCTTTTTGTCCTTAATGCATTACCTGTGAGTTTTCCTCAATACTCAGCTTTGCCTACCGAAAACACAGACATTGATGTATGAGCGTCTATTGCATAGATAAATGGATAAAAAACACAGATGCACATTGATATTTGACAAGCATTTGCACATACTCCTGGAAGCACAAGTGACCATCTCAAATGCTTCAGAACAATAGGGTTCTTGAATCTTTATAGGCTATGGAGAAAGTTTCCTAGCAGTAAGGTTAAGCTGTCAAGCACATCCCTCCAAACATGTCCTCAGTTATGTTTTGAAAAACCTTGGAACATTTTCTGATCTTACTTCTGCTTCTTAGGATACTTCTGTGCTGCGAAGCTGTTTGCAGAAGCATGACAACTTGGTAAACTTTGCTGAGCATCTCAAGGTCCAGTTGCTGGACGTCGGTTCATCAGCAGCAGGATTAGGATCATCAACTGATTCATCCTCCTTCTCCACACCCAGGAAAAGAGCATCTTCTGGCCAAAGTAAGTTATTAAATTTCCTTATTATAGTTCAGATCGTAATTCAGGTAGTGCTACTAGTTTTCATATTTTTTGGATGGCAAATCTCAGAGTCAACCATAGTCCACAGTTCCTGCAGGACCAAATTAATATGAATACACCACCCTATCACTCTTATCAATTCAGCACTGCTTCAAGAAATAGAAATAAAACTCAATAGCATATACATGTTGTCAGTTATCTACTTCAATAGATAGTTCTCTGCTCACTAGAATAGTAGAATGTACATGATCATTTTAACTATTTTAGTCATAAAAGAATCAAATAAGACAAGGGATATTATCAGTTTATCACACTTACCTCTTTAACTATTAACAGTCAACTTCAATACATTTGAGAATTCTTCTTGCTTTCAAGCTTTCCTAACAAGATAGGCATTCACAAAGGACTGCATAAATAAGTGGTTGAATGTCAAATGACAAAATGCACCATCAGAATCTAAGAATACAAGAAAAATCATGGTCATTAGTCATTACAACTTACAAGCACTACAATAGCGATCATATTTCATCTAAACAAGATAGCAGGTTATCTTCAAACAGGCGAAAGAAGGTGAGGCTGACAAGTCAGAAGTACAAATGTACAATACAACTGATGCTATGAAAAAGAAATTGGAATTTCGTATGCATGTGGGAATCATCTTTGCTATATATGAATAGATTTATGCAACTGTGTGTGTATTGAACAAGCACAGCTCTTTTCCTTGATTCAACAAACAGAACTTTTCTTCACCATCTCTGCACACATATAGACTAATCATATCATCCTACTGAATCTTTATGGTTCTTTCCCAAAATCTTTTCCTTCCATTTCAAGCCAACAAAAGAAAAACATCAAGCTTGTAATCTTGTCTGAACCTTCTTTGATGGACGCGACAAGGAGGAAGATGTAGAGGGCGAGGGGCGGCCAGCGCGACTGGCGGGAGGTGCGGGATCTCCAGGCAACGGTGGTGGGGTGACCTCGAGGCAGCGGGAAATGGAAGATCTCCGGTCCGGCCAGCGCGGCCGGCGGGAGGTGCGGGATCTCCAGGCAGCGGCGGTGCGGTGACCTCGAGGCGGCGGTGTGACCTCCAGGTAGCGGGAAATGGAAGGTCCAGCCGGCATGGCCGACGAGAGGTGCGGGATCTCCAGGCGGCGGCTGCGGGGTGACCCCGGCGGCGGCGACAACAACCGATGAGCGCTGGTGCGGCGACGACGAGCGAGGAGGTCTGCCGGGGGAGGGGCGACGCAAATGAGGATTGAGGGACGTCGTAGCGATGAGGTTAGGGTGTTTAGGATTGAGAGCTGGGTCGGCGTGGGCCTGTTGGGCCGGCTGGGCTAATATGTATCGGCAACGTATCGAGACGTATCGTATACGTATCGACAGATTTTTCATTTATTTTTTTAGATAAAATTTTCAATACTCCGCCGATACCATATCGATACGTATCGCCATTCGGATACGTATCGAGTACGGGTACGGCGGCCGAACGGCGTATCGGTGCTTCCTTGGTTGCTTCATATTGGGAACATTTGTTTGTAGTTACTTTTTTTCTATGCATGTATATAATATCATTTTCTGTGTTTTGTGTTAAAGATTCTTATCAAAATTCAGAGTTTGCTAGTTATATAGTATACTTCATTAGATGAACTTTTGAAAACATTTTTAAAAAAGCTAAAGAGATCCAATGAACCCATTTTCTTATCAACTCTATGTGGAAGATTAGCAGCATAGTTTATATTTGTTTTGGGTCATGTAAGACCCAGACCTACTGGTTTTAGCTATCTTAATTTTTACATGAGATTGCTACTTAAGTACGATAAGCCTGGAGCTCCCGATGCTTTCAAACTTTCTTCATTGTTTGTCAATCTGTCGAATTCGATGTGGGCATTACGGTGTGTTTCATTCAAAAAATTTGTGAGGCTTGATTAGGATTTAGGAGCGTAAGAAATGTCTGAAAATTCTTATTGTGGATGTGTTATCGCCATCACGGTCATCATATGACAGAAGCGTCTTGTATACTTAAGGCCAACTGTAGTCAAATCTATGGGCATTTGGCCATAATATTTGTGCATCAGCTGATGACGTGACCCCTTTGTTGTAACAACAATAGGAAACTGCAATTAATTACAAAGTAATACTGAAGAACATTTAATTTGATGGGCCCTTATGTAATTCCATCATAAGATTCGTAACATCCATGCTGCTATTATTTCAGCTCAAACCAGTTGTTGATTTTGTTATGAATAGCGCTTATATTCATTATGAGGCCAACGGGTCAGTATATATACACGTAAAAGTGTAGTATATATGCAGATAATCCCTTATACAACGGAAAAAATACACAGGTATAATACACATCTAACACATTCTCAAACTTATGATGGATCAACAACATAAAGTTTGAAGAGATAGAAGCTGTGCTGGGCTCTGATTTGTGCCTTTGTGAAGAATCTGCCAACTGAAATTCGGAAGGCACATATTGAAGAGCAACAATCTGGTCCTGTACCTGTGTTCGTATGTAGAAAGCATCAACACCAATATACTTTGTAAGCTCATGTTTCACTGGATCTTTAGCAATACTAATGCACTTGTACTGATAGACAAAAGAGGAGTCGGTGTAGAAACAGAAACACAAAAATCCTCAAGTAACCACTGTAGCTAAGTAACCTCCGCAGTCATTAAAGCTATAGCTCGCAACTCAGTCTCAGCACTTGAACGAGAAACTGATGTTTGCTTCTTAATCTTTCAAGCAATAAGAGAACCACCAATAAAAACACAATAAGCAGAGAGAGACCAGTTATCAGAGGGATCACTAGCCCAGGTGGCATCAGAATATGCTTAGAGCTGGAGCCTGGGAAAAAGAGATGACAAGAGATAGTTCCATGAAGATATCGTAGAACACGAAGATAACTATAGTGGAGCTGAGTGGGAGCAGAAACAAATTGACTCAATATATGCACAGGATACGAAATGTCAGGACGAGTGACATCAAGATAAACAAGGTGGTAATAACGAGTAGGATCAGTAAGAGGCTAACCATCAGTAGGACGCAGATGAACATTAAGTTTCATGGGAATCTCAGTTGTGTGCTAATTAGTAAGGGAGACACGAGTAAGAATATCCTAGATATACTTTCCTTGGGACAGATAGAAACCCTTAGAGGTAAAAATTGTTAGTGAACATATGTTGGATAGACCTGCCATGAGACACTGCAGAGATTCCATGTGTCATCAGTTGGTCTCAAGTAGTGTTTATGTAGAGTCCTTAGACTTGAGATCATCATGGTTCCCAACATGAGTAGTAGCTTATTTTGGGACTACTAAACACTACTCCGTGAATCGGGTAGTCATAAAAGTAGTCTTGGGTTTGCCATGAAACATGTAGTGGGATGTGAATGATCAAGATAGAATTTGCCCCTCCTTATAGGAGAGATATCTCTGGGCCCCTCGATGTAATGGATTATGAAAGTGCATGGCCATGCCAAGGTGATTGAGGAGTCAATCACGAGTTTATAATCCATCACGGAATCGAGAGAGTGATTGAGCTATTAAGAGGATGACACAGGTCTCGCCTTGAGCTCAATCTATATCGTGAGGCAAAGGGATTCGTACATGAGAGAACATTACGAGTTCAATGATATGATCTTTACATATACTTTGGGGTTAATATGTCTTACTAGAGGCGCTATTAACAGAGTGACCGGAAGGCGTTTCGGGTCACGACCAAGTATACGTGAACCTACAGGGTCGCACGCTTAACGGGTTGGAACACTGATTCGAATATGATTCGGATATGGGCTCAATTCGGATAAAGATCCGAATAGACTCCTAATGGGCCTTGGTCCGCAAGGCCCACGTGAGGAGGTCTATATATATGGAGGCGAGGGTGAGGTTTTCGCCTGTTAACATCTAGCAAAACCCTAGCCGCCACCTCCCGAGCCAAACCCTAGTCGCTCACGAGTGCTAGTACACTCGCGATCGGCGTTCCCACCCGGGCGTGTGGATACCGGTGAGGCGCCGCTCGTTGCGATCTTGATCGGCGTGCGTGGAGGAGACGATCCGTCGGGACGATCGGCTACTTCCACTACTACCTCGACAGCGTGATTGGATCGGTTTCCAATTCATCTTCATTGCACGCGGCGTCTAAGTGGTAACGATCCATGATCCTTCTTAGCATGATGTTCTTGGGTGCGCGTAGAAAAATTTTGTTTTCGCCCGTAGCCTCACGCGTATTCCTTTAGTGGTATCGAGCCATCTTGCTTAGTTTGCAATCCGGATCGCGCATATGTTGATATGCGATAGTAGTAGATTGGATCTATTACGCCTAAGTCGGTAGCACGGGTTGATGAGATCAATCGGTCATAAGGGGTTGAAATAGGTATGAGTTGATAGCATCATAAGGCCAAAAGATTAGTTCGTGCTCCTTCTTTGATGTACGCGCGACTTGCCCCTCACCTACCGGAATCACCATCGGGGCTAATCGCGCGACAATCGATGATCGAGCCAACAGATCGAGGTCTTGTGTTGTGGTCTCCTCAAGTATACCGATCGCGATGATCAATATGATTGATCTAATGAAAATTGAGACATTTTGAATGGCTCGGATTTGGGTTGATTTGATCGGCTCGATAAGATTTTCATAGCGATTTCATAGATGCGATCTATGTAATTCTGTGAGGTAGAATGCATGTGATAAAATTGAGGACCGCCGTGTGTATCCCCCCTTGTATAGCGTCTTGGGTTCACATCGTTAGGTAGAATGCGATTCTACGTCTAACTTGTTTTTGCAGAGAATGATGTGAATAGTATGGCCCTATAGCTTATTTGAATGTATGAGATGTATGTGATGCATGTAACATTCGTTCATGGCCTGCGTGTCATGATTATTTCAGCTATTGTTAGCTGTATATATTGTATTTAACGACCTGCGTGTCGACCTTAATGCTTGAATCTATCTTTGTAATCTTCAATTTCTAGCTATTATAGGTAGTAGCCTAGTTTTGAGGTTACAAGCTTTTAAGCATGGTGGCCTAAAGGAGTGATGTGGAGGATGGAGATCGTCTACACCTACTTGGAGATGGATATCACCATTTTTGGGCCATACTACTTCACAGTTAAATGTGTTTATCTATGATGTTATCTATCTTATTCTTATGCAATGATATATGTGATATGTTGCTTTGGTAGAATAGAATCCCTCTTAAAATTAGGTGTTAATGCCCTTCCATATGTTGCACCAAAAGATAATGATCACCGCATGGTAGGTCTACCAAAGTAGAGTGCCATCGGTTATCATCATTTGGGGTAGATGTCGGACATCTACATGCGGAAGCATTTGGTTTACTTAACAAGGTTATCAAAATAGTTTTGGACCTTGGGGCATAGATTGGGGCCGAGGCATACTGATGTCACCCAAAGTAGAGTCACATAGGGATGTGATTAGCAAAGTGTTGCTTACCCATGTCACTAGTTTTCTAGCCGTGATGCCAAAGCTCACTAGGAATTAGTGAAATGAGGATCTTTACCCACTATGTAACTTAGAGGAGTTTTGTTGGAAAACTCATAGTGGGAGTCTTTTGCTAAATAGTTTAATAAAAGATGAACATAAACATAGTGCTAAACTTTGCATATTCTTGTGTTGTAGATCATGTCACTAACGCCGCATCCAAGACTTTTAATTTGCGATCTGTTCTTGAGAAAGAAAAACTCAATGGAACAAACTTTTGGATTGGTATCGCAACTTGAGAATTGTTCTCAAGCAAGAGCGCAAGGAGTATGTCCTTGAGTCTCCTTACCCAAGACTTGCCTCGATAATGCTACTATGGTCGCACGGAGAGCTTATGAGAAGCACACGAATGATTGCCTTGATGTGAGCTGTCTCATGCTTGCCACAATGTCCTCTCGAGCTTGAAGCAATATGAGAACACAGATGCCTACAATATCATTGTGGGGCTACGTGGTATGTTTGAGAACCAAGCAAGGGTGAGAGGTTCAATACTTCAAAGTCCTTATTTGCGTGCGAGCTTGCGAAGGGAATCCGTCACCCTCATGTGATTAAGATGATTGGCTACATTGAGAGTCCGGAAAAGCTTGGTTTTCCTCTTAGCCAAGAGTTGGCTCTTGATGTGATTCTCGATCGCTCCCCGAGCTTTGAGCCATTCATAATGAACTTTCACATGAACAATCTGGACAAGACCTGGTGAGTTGCATGGGATGCTAAAATCTGCCGAGGAAAGCATTAAGAAAAGCGGCAATCATGTGATGATGATGCGAGAAGGCAAGGCAAGCCCTATGTCAAGAGAATCGCGGTCAAAAGAAAGAAAGCTCTGATGCGATCGCGAGCAATTCTAAGGCCAAGAAAGACAAGAAGGGCGATGCTCATCCGATGCAGATTGTTACTATCAGAAGCAATCGGGACATTGGAAAAGGAACGCCCAAAGTACTTGGAGGATCTTGAGAAGAAGAAGGAAGTATGACTTCCACTCCGGTATTAATGTTATAGAAATCAATCTTGCTACTTCTTCCACTAATTCTTGGGTATTTGATACCGGATCGGTTGCTCACATTTGCAAATCGTTGCGGGGCTAATAAGAAGTAGAAGTTTGAGGAGGAGCGAAGTGGATCTTCGCGTTGGCAATGGAGCAAAAGTTGTCATGGTAGTGTTGGCACCATGCCATTGTCTTTACCTTCGTGATTAGTTTTGGAATTGAATAATTGTTATTGTGTTCCATCTCTTTCAAAGAACATTATTTACGCTTCATGTTTGCAAGCGAGAAGGTTATGACTTTAAATCTATGGACAATGGTTGTTCTCTTTATTTCAAAGATATGTTCTATTGTCATACTCCATTGGTGAATGGGTTATACGTTCTTACTCTTGAAGGGTCACGGTCTATAACATTAATGCAAAGAGGCAACGTCCAATGATTTGAATCCACGTTTATTTGGCATCGCCGCTAGGTCACATAAATGAGAAACGCATGCGAAGCTCCATAGAGATGGTATTCGCACTCATTTGATTTTGAATCATTAGAGACATGCGAATCTTGTTTACTTGGCAAGATGACAAAGGCACCTTTCACCGGTCAAGGTGAGCGGGCAAATGACTTATTGGCACTTGTACATACCGATGTATGTGGACCAATGAGCTTAACGGCCAGAGGTGGTTTTCGTGATGCTTATAACTTTTATCGATGACTTTAGTAGATATGGGTATATCTACGATGAAGCATAAGTCCGAATCCTTTGAAAAGTTCAAAGAATTCCAAAATGAAGTGCAAAATCATTTAGGCAAGACAATCAAGTTTCTACGATCGATCGTGGAGGCGAGTATTTGAGCCATGAGTTTGGCAATCATCTAAAGGATTGTGGAATTGTTCCACAATTGACTCCGCCAGAACACCTCAATGGAATGGGGTATCGAGCGGAGAAATCGCACCTTATTAGATATGGTGCGCTCCATGATGAGCCAAAGTGATCTTCCGTTGTCTTTTTGGGTACGCTCTTGAAACAACGCGTTCACACTAAGCAGGGTTCCATCAAAATCGATGAGAAAAGACACCATATGAGATGTGGACAGACAACGTCCTAGCTTGTCTTTTCTTAAGATTTGGGGATGTGAGGCTTATGTAAAACGTTTACAATCGATAAGCTCACTCCTAAATCGATAAATGCTTCTTTATCGGGTATCCTAAGGAAACAAAAGGATATTACTTTTATAATCAAGGAGAAGGCAAAGTGTTTGTCGCTTGGCATGGTGTCTTCTTAGAGAAAGAGTTTCTCTCAAGAAGGGATAGTGGGAGCACAAAGGCAACTTGAAGAAATTCAAGAAACACCGATAACGTTTCAGCTCCTCTGAGAACCACAACAGATGAACAAACTGTTGAAGAACTCATTGTGGACACACTAGCACCACGTAGGTCGAAAGGTCACGTCGTGCACCGAGAGGTACATGTTCTTGACTACTCAACAACGGGACATATTGTTGTTAGACAACGATGAGCCTAAGACCTATGAAGAAGCAATGGTGGGACCGGACTGAGAAATGGCTTGAAGCCATGAGATCGAAATTGAATCCATGCACGATAATCAAGTTTGGAACTTGGTTGATCCACTGATGGTGTTAAAACCATTAAATGCAAATGGGTTTTCAAGAAAAGATAGACATAGATGGAAATGTTCACATCTATAAAGCGCGATTAGTGGCCAAAGGTTTCAAACAAATTCAAGGTATTGATTATGATGAAACTTTTTCGCTCGTCGCAATGCTAAAGTCTATTCGGATCATTCTAGCGATTGCTGCATATTTCGACTATGAAATATGGCAAATGGATGTCAAAACAGCTTTCCTTAATGGAAATCGAGTGAGGATGTGTACATGACACACCCACGTTTTTGTCGATCCGCAATCGATTGGAAAGATATGCAAGCTCCAAAGATCCATTTATGGATTAAAGCGAGCATCTCGGAGTTGGAACATTCGTTTTGATGAAGTAATCAAAGGGTTTGGTTTCATCAAGAACGAAGAAGAGCCTTGTGTTTACAAAAGGCTAGTGGGAGCGCACTCGTATTTACGGTCTTATATGTGGATGACATATTACCGATCGGAAATGACATTCCTTTGCTCGAATCATTAAGTCTTCATTAAAAATAGTTTCTCTATGAAAGACTTAGGAGAGGCAAATATATTCTGGCATCAAGATCTATAGAGATAGATCAAAAGGCTAATTGGATTAAGCCAAGATCGTGACATTGACAAGGTGTTGAAAAGGTTCAATATGCATGATTCCAAGAAAGGTTTTCTACCTATGTCACATGGTATAAATCTTAGCAAGAATCGGTGTCCTAGTACACCGATGGCGGGATAAAATGAATGCGATTCCATATGCTTGGCTATTGGGTCCATTATGTATGCCATGCTTTGTACACGTCCGGATGTTTCGTATGCTTTAAGTGCTACGAGTAGATACGATCGATCCGGTGAAAGTCACCGGATTGCGTAAAGAACATCTTGAAGTACTTGAGAAGAACTAAAGATGTGTTCCTTGTCTATGGAGGTGAGGAAGAGCTCGTTGTAAATGGTTACACCGATGCTAGCTTCCAAACCGACAAAGATGATTTTAGATCGCAATCTGGATTTGTGTTCTGCTGAATGGCGGTGCGGTAAGTGGAAGAGTTCCAAGCGTGAGACGGTTCTTGATTCTACAACGAAGCCGAGTACATAGCGGCTTCAAGAAGCGCCAAAGAG
The DNA here is from genome assembly GCA_036346265.1 of Melocanna baccifera. Taxonomy (NCBI): domain Eukaryota; kingdom Viridiplantae; phylum Streptophyta; class Magnoliopsida; order Poales; family Poaceae; genus Melocanna; species Melocanna baccifera. Next base: position 25,705,356 of record CM070692.1, on the reverse strand, counting down.
GCTGTTTGGATCAAGAAATTTATTTCGAGCTTGGTGTGATGGCTAGTGCCTCGGCCCAATGGACCTCTCTTGTGACAATAGTGGGGCCATTGCACAAGCCAAGGAGCCTAGATCGCACTGAAGTCCAAGCACATTTCTGGCGATTTCATCTCATTCGCGAGATAGTGGAGAGAGGCGATGTGAAGATATGCAAAGTACAAACGGATTTGAACATTGCAGATCCGTTGACAAAGCCGCTTCCCACCAAAGCATGAGGCTCACACTAGGACAATGGGTATTAGATACCTACATGGTTGACTCTAGTGCAAGTGGGAGATATTAGTGATATGCCCTAGAGGCAACATGGAGATGTTGTATATATCACATACTATGTTTATGATACATTACTTTGTTCCTTGGAATAGACATCATCATTATTGATCAATGAGTATGTGACTTATTCATGAGACTCTTAAATACTAAGATGTTGCTATTTCTAAATGATCCTGATCGTATATCATATGAGGAACAAATATGATTCAAAGACAAAGATCGAGATATGTATTGATTGATGATCATGTCTCATGGATCATGGTATGGTGATACCAAATCAATAATATGGACATGTGTTAGTGAACATATGTTGGATAGACTGCCATGAGACAACTGCGGAGATTCCATGTGTCATCGGTTGGTCTCAAGTAGTGTTTATGTAGAGTCCTTAGACTTGAGATCATCATGGTTCCCAACATGAGTAGTAGCTTATTTTGGGACTACTAAACACTACTCCGTGAATCGGTAGTCATAAAAGTAGTCTTCGGGTTTGCCATGAAACATGTAGTGGGATGTGAATGATCAAGATAGAATTTGCCCCTCCTTATAGGAGAGATATCTCTGGCCCTCGATGTAATGGATTATGAAAGTGCATGGCCATGCCAAGGTGATTGAGGAGTCAATCACGAGTTTATAATCCATCACGGAATCGAGAGAGTGATTGAGCTATTAAGAGGATGACACGAGTCTCGCCTTGAGCTCAATCTATATCGTGAGGCAAAGGGATTCGTACATGAGAGAACATTACGAGTTCAGTGATATGATCTTTACATATACTTTGGGGTTAATATGTCTTACTAGAGGCGCTATTAACAGAGTGACCGGAAAGGCGTTTCGGTCACGACCAAGTATACGTGAACCTCTGTGTCGCACGCTTAACGGGTTGGAACACCGATTCGAATATGATTCGGATATGGGCTCAATTCGGATAAAGATCCGAATAGACTCCTAATGGGCCTTGGTCCGCAAGGCCCACGTGAGGAGGTCTATATATGGAGGCGAGGGGTGAGGTTTTCGCCCTGTTAACATCTAGCAAAACCCTAGCCGCCACCTCCCGAGCCAAACCCTAGCGCTCACGAGTGCTAGTACACTCGCGATCGGCGTTCGACCCGGGCGTGTGGATACCGGTGGAGGCGCTCGTTGCGATCTTGATCGGCGTGCGTGGAGGAGACGATCCGTTCGGGACGATCGGCTACTTCCACTACTACCTCGGCGCGTGATTGGATCGGTTTCCAATTCATCTTCACGCACTGGCGTCTAAGTGGTAACGATCCATGATCCTTCTTAGCATGATGTTCTTGGGTGCGCGGTAGAAAAATTTTGTTTTCTGCTTCCGTAGCCTACGCGTATTCCTTTAAAAATAACCTCAATCCCAAGAAAATAGCAAAGAGGACTCAAATCAGACATGAGAAACTGCTCATGAAGATGCTCCTTAACAAAAGTGATGTACCGAAAATCATTTTTAGTAATGATTATATCATCAACGTACAAAAGGAGAAGTGTCCGACCACAAGAAGGAGTGTGAATAAAAAGAACAAAATCATGAGCACTGTTAGAGAAGCCAGCTGCAGTGACAACAGAAAAGAAATGATCAAACCATGCACTAGGAGCTTGTTTGAGGCCATAGAGAGATCGGCGAATGCGACAAACCATACCCTCAGGAACGGAATACCCAGAGAGCGATTGCATGTAGACCTCCTCGCGCAACTCGCTATTGAGAAAGGCATTCTTGATCTCCAACTGAAAAATAGACCACTGTCGAACAATGGCCACAGCAACAAGAGTGCTAACGGTGGTCATATGAGCGACAGGAGCAAATGTCTCATCGTAGTCACGACCATGTTCCTACTGAAAACCACGTGCTATAAGACGAGCCTTGTAGCGCTTAAGAGAACCATCAGAGCGAGTTTTAACCTTATAGACCCACTTGTACGTGATAGGAGTAACATGCGCAGGAAAAGGAACAAGATCCCACGTGCAAGTACGCTCAAGAGTAGCAATCTTCTTTACCATCGCATATTGCCACTCCTGATGAATATGATCACGATAAGAAGTCAGTTCAGCAAGAACAAAAACGGTGCCTGCAAAAGGAGATATTTTTTCTTTTTTTCTCTTTTTTTTGCAACCAATTAAAAGAAATCGGTTTCTTCTTATCCACTCATCCACTCAAGAGGACTCAAGAACCAGAGGACTTCGAAATAAAGGCGCTGGACGGCGTAGATCAGCGGGAGCGGCGACAGAAGGATCTGAACGGCGGAAGGCCTCACGAGATCCGGCAGCAACGGCAAGCAACAGTCGACGGGAAGTCGATAGCGAGCGCAAAGAAGAACCCCCTAGGTGGTGGCAGCAGCTAGAGAGAGGAACTAGCGGTGGTTCGAAAAACCTAGGTTTGGCCCTGATGCCATGTTATGAATAGCGTTTGTATTCATCATGAGGCTAATAGGCCAGTATATATACACGTATAGGTGTAGTATATATGCAGATAATTCCTTATACAATGAGGAAAATACACGGGTATAATACACATCTAACATATTTCACTATATTAGATAGCTGCTCCAAAGGAAATTGTGTCAACAAGCACTTACATGTACTCATTTAGGATTTGGATGGAAAATGGGTACTTTACAGTTACACATTACTTACATATGGCAAGTCCTCCACAAACGATAGTGCTATTGGGGCACCTCCTGTAAAATGAACTTTTTAGATACACTTATTTTGGAAGATTTGGTCAAAGAAAATTCATGTCCATGGGGGAATAATTGTTCTGGTAGTTATCAGGAATTATATGCATCTTCATTCGCAAGGGATATTAATATGAGGTGGTAATATGGAGATAAAATCAACCAAAGAATAGTAATAAGTTTTGTTGAACTTTACCTGGTTCTTTTTTTCTGCTGCTGTGTCTTGGCACTTGTATATTTAACTTATATTCCGGATTGTTTTAAACAATTATTTGCCATTTTGAGTTCTTATTGACCTGATCTTTTCTAGGTTATAAGCCGAAACCCAGAGCTAAGAAGGAACGGACAGAGGAGGAAAAGACATTTAGGCGAAGAGCAAAGTATTTCCTTGCAACACAACTTGTTGCAGTTCTTGTCTTCCTGTCACTAATGGGTGGTATTGATAGTTCCGAGCTAGACGATGAAGACGCTGTAGATTATGAGGATTAAATCCTTCCTTTGTTGTACGAGAAAATTCTCTCTGAAGGACTAATTTGCCAAAGCGCTGGTTGTGGTGCTTTGAAAATTTGTTCCCTTGGCTAGTCAGTGAAATCGCGTACTTCATCTTGTAGCAAGGAATACACTGAGTTGGTTAGCTACCGGCATTTTCATAATTTCATATGCTTCAGATACGAAGCGTACTTGGGTCGAATTTTGTATGGCTTCATGGAAAGCAACTATAAGAATATTCGAAAGTACTAAACATTTGCTATGAGAATTTTGAATGGTCAGAGCTTTGCTAAAAACGTGTGCTATTGGAAGTAAATGGCAGTTCCAGCTTTTTTTTTAAAAAAAAAAGGAGTTAAATGGCGTTTTATTAGTAGTCCACAGGTTGTATTCGACAAGAAGTTTACTTTAGGTTATGCTTTCTTGTGTATTCGCCAGCCTGCTTGATTGATCAAATCGTTGGCTCCGAAGCACTAACATAATTCTCATCAAGATGTCTCCATAGAAAGTCAATTTTATGTGTAGGACAATCAGAGTACAAAAGTAAGTGATTTAACTAAAGAAAAGACTGGCACAGTTTCTAACACAGGCCTCTTAATCTATTGCAATAACTTAGCATGAAATTTCCTACACAAGTTTCTGGTACAAACTTTTACTGATACAAGTATCCAAAAGAGGCTCTCCCAAAATAAAACCCAAGAGACGATGAACGGGAGAACCTGGAAGCCTGGAATCAATAAAAATGTATCAACACAGCTAGAATTACCACCAATTGCATTAGGTGGACATAATCTGTAGACAAGACCAGTGTAAGAATAACCACCAAAAATGAAGATTAGCTATGAATTGAAGTCCTTTCTTTCCATAGATGTATCTTAGACAAGTTTGCATCATCACTGTCAGAGCTAGCTACACAATTCATTAGTGCATAGCGAATGGGGTACCCAGCAAGCAGGTATGCAGTTTCATAAGAAAAGTAGCAAGTGGCATTGACGGTATCTACACTTGGATGAATGAAAGGTCGTAGTTGCCTGTATCTACAGTCAAAAGCTGAAAGACTTCAGTTGCCATTCACATCATCTATCATTGTTTCTACTGAGTAGCCTGTGATTCATATTCGAAACCAGAAAACAATACTAGTGATCTTGACAAGTAGCTAATCAAGGACAAGCCAATCCGGAATTCTGAACAATATGTCGGCACTCCCTATCTGCACAGCACGCATGGCCAATTGAAAAGCAGCACCATTGGATTCTTCTGAAATCTCAGCTAGGCGATGCGGAACTTGTCTCAGTATTGCCTTCAGCGCTTTTACTTCTGGCTTGTTATAGTACATTTTTGACGAGAGGGAATGAATGGGACTCCAGAACAACAGTAGTTGGTTGATAGAACTGAGCAATTTTGATCGCTTCAGAACAAGCGGCTGCAAAAACAAAAGCTGGCGGCCTGACACCATTGCTTGGTGTCGGAAAACATGATGCAGCGATGAATTGCCCCTTGCTGCCCCTAATCAACACCCCTGCAAAGCCTTTAAGCGCCATCGGATGCAATCAAAGAAGCAACGTTCAGCCTCAGGATCTTTTCCTCTTGCTGGATTATCTCTGATGCATCTCTCGTTTATTTGCTATCTGCTGTGGGCATCACTGCAAAATGACAAAAAAAAAAAACTTTTATACGTATGTAGCTTCCACCTAGAAACGAGAAATAGAAGGGAAAATAAACACCAACCTTCTGCATTCAGCATCAGTTCCGTGGAACAAAGTGCTCTGATCCAGCAGTACTCCCAGCTGGCGGACTCTATATCCTAATACGGACTTTTATCTCCTTAACATGGCACACAGATAGTATTGCATTTGCATAAGCACAAGAGAGAACACTGCAAGAGAAAAGTAAAGAAAAATGCAATCAGTTGCTCGGATTTTATTTGAAGTGCTCTGATAAATAAGTGACGCTCTTATTCCAGCAGCAGCTAAGGTAGCAGACATGATGTCGTATTTACCTACTGGTCATTGGATAAGACTAGTCCTGTAATTGTATCTTCTTTTTTTTTTGTCAATTGCTGGACCAGAAATAATTTTCACAAGGGTCCATTGCACATGAGTGGGATTCCTTCTTTGCTAGAGCAGCTTTTATGTCTTCAAATATGACACAGAGAAAGTTCTTTGCCAAAAAAATATCAAGAACAACTTCACAAAATGACAACATGTTAGGTGACAGATATGTAGGGTAAAAAAAGTACTACTGCCATGATTAGAATTTGCCTGCAATGGGAGAGGGGGGCTGGCAGGGGCCTGGCCCCCTCATGGTCTTCAAATTTCTATTGTAGTCCTTTACATTTTAGCTAATCTCATTTAAATTGGTACTATTTTGCCACTCTCATCAAATATAATTACTATGTATAGCTTATATGCTACCAACCCCCCCCCCCCACCCCCGCCGTAATCTAAATTCCTAGCTCCGCCCCTGTCTGTACTACTAACTTGTGTTTAAATTTCTACCAAATGGGGCAATGGAAACAATTATTTATTTAACAGAACTATGAGACAGAATGCGATGATGTTAAATGAAAATCAGGATGGGGCAGTGCAACATTGCTGCCCTCATCGGTTGCCGCCGCAGCAACTCGCCAACACCTCTCTAGACTTGCTCTTTATTCGTGCATTTACATTTCTAGAAATGATTTGGTTGTTTGTCACCCTACGATTACAAAACTTAGGTATTGCTACATTTAGTGAGCCTCTCGAGACTATTGGGTTTTCACGAGACTCGTGCAAAACCGTTTTCTTTATATTCCGCACAAAATCGATTTTTAGCCAAAAGATTTTTACAAAGACATATTCAGGCTCCTCTGCATCGACATGCTTGATCCTACTGAAAAATATCAACATGGAAACCCCCGTATTCAGTAGAAGCTTTGAAACCTCCGTTATCAATTTCCCGTTTTCTTCCCACCGTTATTAATTCCCTATTTTCTTCGAGTTCTAGTGCTTGTTTAGTTATGTAGATTGTAACAGCTCCTGCTAATTTTTAACGACTTGAACATGGAAAATGATGCACAGAGACAGATGCGTTATTTCCAGCGTATGACTGACGATAAAACAAGAGCAAATACAAAACCATCAGAGGCTATTGCATAAGCGATAGTAAATTAGTAATAGAACGCATCAACAACATTAACGATAGTACATATATACATTTGCAGTAGCCCAAATATTTCGATGGTACAATACAACACAAGGCAAAGGTGAAATCCAGCGATCAAGGCATGCCCAGTATAGAAATCTCAACTCAACGTACTACATCAAGAACTCCCTATCAGTTATTGAACTCCAATGATCAGAGAGGGTTGTATAACGTTGCTGTCTTGGTTAAAAATAGACAAGTGTGGCGCGGACGCATCTAGCTTCCACACGCCAAGCACTCTTCCCGGTTGTTCAAGGAACAGACGACTTGCGCCATTTTAGCATCGACATCCTCTTCCTCTGTAGGCTTGGTGCTATTATCCTGCACGTCGTGTGTTTTTCCATGGTGAGTTGTGTTTGAGCAGCTGACTGGGAAAGAGCGTAAAACAAATATGGAATGAAGGGCCAGAACACGTACTCCATTCACCTTCAGAAGGGTAGTGTCCACAGTAAACTTGATTGCGTCAGCAGCTGCTCGTGTTCTTAGATAATACATTCCAGTTTTCAGGCCCTACAGCGACCAACATTAGACCACACAATTACTTAGAAACTTGTTTGAGGAAGAAGCATTGCAAAGATGATGTTTCCTCGTAGTACCACAATTAAAGACTGAATATGAACTGCTTAATGTTCAAGCAAAAGGCTTCCAAATAGCACGAGGCTAATTACCTTGGACCAAGCATGGAAATGCAGTGAAGTTAGCTTCCCAAAGTTTGGTTGTTCCATGTGGACATTAAGGCTCTGGCTCTGATCAATATAGCATCCACGATCAACAGCCATGTCAACTAGAGTTTTCTGCTTGATCTCCCAAACCGTTCTGGTGTAACAAATGAGAACTTTTACATGTATGAATAGTAACAGCATTCAGTAGAATATAACAAAGGAGGATGAACTACATACTTGTAAATTGCTTTAAGATCGTCTGGGATCTCTGTCATCTTCTGAACAGAACCATCTTCATAAATTATATTGTTTTTTAGAGTGGGAGTCCAAATACCCATTTCAGTCAAATCATGGAGAAGATGCTTGTTAACCACAACAAACTCCCCACTGGAAGAAATATTATACAAATCAATCATATGCACCATTAGTTCAGAACGTAAGCATACTATTAAGTATATTTACAAACCTTAGAACCCGCCGACTGTATATGTTAGATGTGTAGGGTTCAAAGCACTCATTGTTGCCAAGAATCTGACTAGTGGAAGCAGTGGGCATTGGAGCAACAAGAAGAGAGTTTCTCAATCCAACTTTAGAAATAGTCTCCCTTAGAGCTGGCCAGTTCCATCTGTTAGATGGCACTACGTTCCACATGTCAGGTTGGAGAATGCCCTACAAAGGAAGTGGGTGAAGAACAAATCTTAGGAAGAATATTGCACACTACTTTCCAACCAGTGATTTAGTATGGTCAAAGGATAGAAACTTGACAAGAAAATTAAACAGAACTACAGCAAGAAATAAATTGGCAAACATTAAATAGTGTCAGCAATAAAAAAGGGAACATTTGTAGGAAAAAACCTTGCTGACAGGGCATCCTTCGTATGTTTCATAAGGACCTTCTTTAGCAGCAAGTTCAGCAGAAGCTTTCAAAGCATGATAGTAAATAGTTTCAAAAATATCCTTATTCAACTGCTGAGCCTGAAAAAGAGATTGCATTTGTTACATATCAGCTAAGTACAGAAAGGAACAGGTGCCAGCAATGAGCTGGGGAAAAGTACCTCTGGTGAATCAAATGGCATGCCAAGTAATATGAAAGTATCTGCCAATCCTTGAACACCTATGCCAATTGGCCTGTGCCGCATATTTGATCTCTTTGCAGTTTCAACAGGGTAATAATTAATATCAATTATCTTGTTGAGATTGTATGTGACAGTAGAAGTAACCTGGTAAAATCCACAATGTATCAGAACATTCACTGACATAGGCCAGAGGATCTAAAATAAGTAGGATATGAGCAAACCTCGGCTAACTTGTCAAAGTCAAAATATCTATTTTTTGAATCACTGCTACCGACAAGCTTAGATGGATGGGACTCTATAGGGACATCCTACAACAAAAGTTTATAATAAAGCATGTAGGAATACAACTGTAATTATTGAATTCAGACAAAGCACTGACAAGATATACCTTTTCCCTTACAAAACGTGGTAAAGCAATAGATGCTAGGTTGCAGACAGCAGTTTCGGTTGGACTTGTGAACTCAATTATCTCAGTGCACAAGTTTGAAGATTTGATTGTGCCCAGATTCTGCTGGTTACTTTTCCTATTGCATGTATCCTACAGACAATTAAGAATGTTAGGAACATCCTTGGAACCTGATCATACCAGTAGCAAAAATTGGAGAAGGAATCATGAGTCCATAAGCAGGTACTCATATTTGTTTTGCTATAAAGTGTACCTTGTAAAGCATATATGGTGTACCAGTTTCTATCTGTGCCTTCAAAATGTCAAACCAGAGGGTCTGTGCTGGAACAACTTTCTTTGCCTTGCCCTGAGACCAAAAAGATACGGTTACTGAAGTATGTTACTATTTCAATAGATTTATATCTAAAATACACTTTCAGCTTACTTCTCTCTCATATTTCTTATACAAATTCTCGAATTCATCACCCCAGCAATCAGCCAACCCTGGAGCCTCATTAGGACAAAACAATGACCATTCTTCATTACTTTGGACTCTTTGCATGAATAGATCAGGAACCCACAGCGCATAGAAAAGATCCCTTGCACGATGCTCCTCCTGTTAAATTGTCATTAACAATAACAAGCCTTTTAGCCTTTAAAGTTAGAAGAAATTGAATACGTTTCTAACATATATACAAGGCAAAGCACATATGCTAATTCCGTGATCACTGTAACTATTGAAAACCTTCTACATTATGGAGAAATACAGAGAAATATACTGCTATTCACTACTTTCAAATGAGAGGGCACGTCTTGTAGACTCTGCTTGCACACACACTGCACAGACCCAATTCCCAACGGAGAAAAACATCTGCACTCAGGCGATCTTTGTCTTCTACGGCGATCCATCGCATTCCAATGAGCCACTACGGCTAGTTGATATGCTCCACATGCATCCGCCCTTCCATCATAAACACTAGATAAGGTTCTTCTTTCTTAGCACTAATCTGCTCTATCCAACTCTCCAAATCCATATCCATCTAAATCTCAGTTCAAGCCCTAAGTCCACGAAAACATCACACTTCCATCTTACGGACAAATCTGAGGAAAAAAATTAAACAAAATCTGAGAGATTTGAGGGCCACGTATGCCAGTCATGGTGTAATCCCGCTGAGGCAGTATGTGGCACGACTTGCTGACCGGCGATTGGCAACAGTGTGACAGCGACCAGCCACATCGCACTTCCTTGGAAATAGGCTACTAGAACTTTTCTTTTCTGAGAGATTTGGAGTATACTAGACATAGAAGTGCTGACGAAGAAGAACCTTGTCTATACTGTTAGCTCCGAGCAAAAAGGTCAGCAGGCTGATGACGAGATTCCCTCACATCGTACTAGTATAGTAAGGCAAATATCGCACGCATGGTATTTTCCATGTAAAGTATGACACCCCTTATAGGTAAGGAACCAATTTCAGGTGCAGGAATCAACATAGATGTAAACCCACATTTAAATCAGTTTATTATCACGGAGGATATAGAAGGTTTGGATTGTTACAATTGTCCTAAGCAAAAAAAAAATATATAGTTAAATATTGTTTCGTTGGGATCTTACCTTCCCATGGTTCTTTCTCAGATCAAGGAACTCAAAAATATCAGCATGCCAAGGCTCCAAGTACACAGCAAATGCACCTAGTTTTAGGAGATTGTAAGAATTTCTGGAGACTACAGAATCAGAATTACTCAAAAACGATGATAGAACCTACCCTTTCTCTTGCCTCCACCTTGATCAACATAACGAGCAGTATCATTGAAAACACGTAACATAGGAACAATCCCATTGGAGGTTCCATTTGTTCCACGAATATAGCTCCCAGTAGCTCGGATGCTGTGAACTGAGACACCAATTCCTCCAGCAGATTTGCTTATGACAGCACATTCCTTCAGAGTATCATATATTCCTTCAATGCTGTCATCTTTCATGCAAATAAGGAAGCAGCTACTTAACTGCATCATAGAGAATGAAACAATAAGTACACAATTTCACAATCGATATTTGGGATTTTCTGGTGGCAGAATGCACAGTACTTGGGGCCTTGGAGTGCCGGCATTGAAAAGGGTTGGCGAAGCATGAGTAAACCAGCGCTGGGACATCAGATGGTACGTTATGATGGCAGACTCAATGTCATCCTTGTGTATCCCCACTGAAACTCTCATTAACATGTGCTGAGGCCTTTCAACAACCTTCCCGCCAAGTTTCAAGAGGTAAGACCTCTCCAGAGTCTTGAAACCAAAGTAGTCATAATCGAAGTCCCTATCGTAAATTATCTCACTATCCAAGCGAGCAGCATTCTGTAATCAAATTTCACAACATTAGGAGCCGCATAAGGCGCAACGTACATCAAGGAGTATGCAGAGCAGAGCAGGCACATTGGAATACATCAATAATCTAATGAAGAGTAAATACTCCAATGGAATAGTGAATTTCACCAGTACAAGAAGACCAACAATAGTTTGTAGAAGAATTACTGTCAGAAATGCGTCATGGCTGATCAGCATCTCACCTTCATGATGACTTCATATACATCGTCAGCAATCAGAGGAGCCATCAGCCCAGACCTCTCGTTGTAGTGCCCGTACATGTCCTTAATCCTGCATCAACAACAACCAAATCACGCAATTCACAACCCAATCCATGGATCCAACCGACCGAATTAGAGCAAACGGTAGCATCGCTTACGTCTCCGAGAAGGACTTCTTGGTGTTCTTGTGCAGGTTCGACACTGCAATCCTCGCCGCAAGCTTTTTCACGACAGCGAAGCATACGTCATTAGCAAGCATCGAAAGGAGGGAAAAACCAATCGGGGCCGATGTTTCATCGGTGGAATTTTGCGGTTTTTACCGAGGCGTAGTCGGGGTGCGAGGCGGTCATGGCCGCGGCGGTCTCGGCGGCGAGCTCGTCGAGTTGGCTGGTGGTGACGCCCTTGTACACCCCCGCGCAGACCTTCTGCGCGACGAGCACGGGGTCGCAGTGCTCCTGGCTGAGCCCGTAGCTGAGCTTCTTGAGCCGCGCCGTGATCTTGTCGAAGCGCACCGTCTCCTGCCGGCCGTCCCGCTTCACCACGTACATCTTCGCCGCCGCCGGTGAGACCTTTCGCCGAACAGGTGGTGCGCGCGCCGCCCGAGGATTGGTTGGACGAGAGAAGCGCGGATGGATGGGTGCGGTAGGGTTTGGGGGCTCGCGTGGGGAGATTTAAATGCCTTCCCGGCGAGAGGAGAGGCGAGCAATAATTAAGCCAAAAAAATGGAGGAATTTTTGGAATCGAGTTTTGGCGCGCGGGCGCGGAGCCGTTTCCCGCGCGGCTTTGGCGTCGTGTTTAGTGGGGAGGCGCGCACCCCGACGCAAGCTCACCACCCGCTGATTGCCTGCGACACCGACGTGTGGGCCTAGTTGCTTGTCTAGTTCTTCTGGGCCTGCGTGTCATTGAGGTGGCACCGCAGCCTTGCAGTCTGCACTGCACGGCCGTGGCGGTGAGGTATCTCGCGGAGATTGGTGGGCAGACAGGTGGTCCACCCGTGTCAGTGTGGCGGCGGCAAGTTGGCGTGGGGGAAAGGCGGGAACCGGGGAGCGTGCCGTGCAAGCTTTCGCGGTTTTTGAGTTCGCGAACGGGACGGGACGGCCGCTGATTTTGAGATGGTGGCGTGGACTTTGTGCCGACCTTATGATTGGCTGGTCGCGTCAAACCTCGCGTATCCTCGGTGTTCCTTCCAGGACAAGATGCTGCTGTGATGTGATGACATCATGCGACAGGTGTTTGACCGTACGAGTTTGAAATTCGAGAGGAAGTGTGCAGGAGCAGAGCCGTAAAAGAAGCAACGCAAACGAGTTATTTGAGCTCGGTTCACTTTAGATTTAATTTGAATTCGGGTCGAACTATAAGCAAGTTAAGTTCGAATTTGATTCCAAACTCGTGAACTTTAACGAGCCGAACTTGAATAGTTCGTTAGAGTTCGATTCGAACTTGAATATTGATGCATATTAACTCTTACTGAGCTTACTTGAATCAAGCTTAAACTTTTTATTGTTGAAAAATCAGTACTAATTGAGCACTTTTATTTATATGAAATAATTGTTTGGAATGACATGGTGAATAGTTAGATCCTACCTCCAAAAGGTGAAGCATCTAGGCCCCTAAAAGAGTTTCGATAATTAATGATGATAATACTTAAGGGGCTAATATGTTTGTTAAGATGATTGAAAAGTTTAATCCTAAATTTGAAGGACATCATGGAAAAGAACACGGAAAAGCATGCAAAAATGACTATGGGTTAACATAGCCGAGACAAAGATATAAAATGGTCTAAGGATTTTTTTTTAGATTTTACTGATCTTAGCGTATGATGAATTAAGACTAAATTGATAGTTTAGATGTCGTACTATTAAGAGGGATTCATAGCTAGTAGCTTGATGGTAATCTTATGTCATATTTATCAGTCTTAGTATATGCATGTATTTGGAATTACTTTGTTGCCCCCTCTCTGTTGTGTTTTATGTGAATTTGGTATGACCACCATTGACATCGCGGTAGTACCGTATCAGTACTACCGGAAATTACATGTTGGTACTTTTTTCAGAGAGGTGCTGATTTGAAGGTTTTCAAAAATGGTACTACCGTAGTTCCTTTCCAATATGTCAATAGAGTGGGGTGTAAATATTTTATAATTATGCTTATATATGCATGTTTATTTGCAAAATGATTCTAGACTTAAAAGGCAAAAAATTATCCTATCAAGAGAAAAGGAGTTCGATCAACTTATTTACCAACTTAAAACCATTTCAATTCTACTTATGCTTTGTCATTGGATTCACCATTAAACACATGTTTATTTACCGGAAGCACAACGTATCCGAATACTATATGTCTTACTCTGTAGAGTTGCCTAACTTTATCCATAAAATTTATCGAACTGTTAATGCCATGTAATAGACACAAAACATGATAGTGTACGATTGAGTTGAGATAACAAGCTCGTTCACGGCTCTAATTGTTCTAGCCTCTACCTGGTAGGCTCAGGAACATTTAACCTTTATCAGGAATCCATTGGCCAGTGCGGAAATCATGACTTGATGTTTAGTGGGCCTATCATTGTGAAGAATGATAAATGACTTTACCAGCCCCACTTCTATTTCACCCTTTTCTCGCGGGCCATCCCAGAACTCTGGAATAGCAAACTTTTCTATAGATATTTAATAAGATCGAGCAGTGTACTAGACTAGGTTTGATATATAAATCAGTGTACTAGACCAGGTTTGATATATAAATCAAACTTATGGTTGAACGAGATTTATATCATTTACTTGGCATGAGGATTTGGTCCTTACTTAACACAGACGTGGCTATCATCCATATACCGTGTGCATTACAATACAGTACCACTAAATCATACCAAAGCTTTACCTTAGGGTGAGGTCATAAGCTTCAACTATTTAGTGGCTTCTCACCAAGTAGCCTCAACCCTAGTATCATTTTAAAATCTATCGATATGAAGCCAAAATATTATTAGTAGTTCAAGTAAAACATTTTAGTTATCTAATCTACTATTAACCATCTATATAGTGATTAATCCACCAAAGTTGTCAAAGTGAATATAGTTTCAAATTTATGACAGGGCCTTTTGGTGATAGGATCTAACTATTCATTATGTTATTCTAAACTATTATTTTATGTAAATAAAAGTGCTCAAATAGTACTAATAAAAGTATTGATAATTTAATAATATGGGATCAACATAGTCAAAAAACATGTGACTTGCTTTCTTGCACGAAGTCTTCGACTGGCTCTACTTCTTCTATATCCTAATTGACTCCTTCATTGGTTTGATAAATAAATCTGGGTGCTATCGCAAAGAAAAGAAACCAAATAAGTCCGGGCTCGAAAGAAAGCGAGTTGGCAACAAAATAAAATTGAAAATTCTAGAAAAAGTTTAAACATTGGAGAGTTTGGATAATTAGGGTCTAAACGGTGTTTGGATGGATCGAACTGATTTAAAAATGGGTTAGACGGCCTCAAAATGGTCGAAGTGAGTATAAATAGGATTAATGGGTTTTGGATGAATACTAATTGTCTGGATGAATAGTACCAATTTGGAATTGTTTCTTGCGGATCGGGTTTGATGAATAGTAATAGGTTTTTGGCTGATTTTGCCAGCCCATCTAGGCAGTCCACACAGCGTGAGACTCGGCTCTTTTAGAGCTCGCGCTCACAACCACCAGAACAGGGGAAGTGGCGATGGCGCGAAATTGGGTAACAACGATGGTAAAATAGAAACAAACGGTAGTGTGGTGAGTGAGTTTGGGATACGAGCAATCCATTGTGGACATGCACACAGGTGGAGGTGGTCTGAAGATGGCTAGCAGCAGTGGTGCTTAGCCAGAATAGGGGCACGATACGACAGTGCTACGGTGAGGCTTTGGCTAAACTAAGGATGGCTCAAGCATCTAGGAGGTGACAAAAGTCTAGCAGCGGTGATGACTTCGATTGGGATGACTCGTGGTGCTCTGGCATCGGTGGCCGTGTTGACCGAGAAGTGGCGCACGACAATGGCGAGCTAGGGGCGGCAAGGGTGGGTGGGGAGCTAGGAATAGGTTCGCAGGGGTGAGGTGGTGCTAAGGGTGCATTGAATTGGATTGGAGAGGAGGCCGTGGTGAGAATTTGGGTTTTGGGCTTAGCAGTGAAAATTTTTGGGGAACAGTGGTATGGTTTGATCGAAGAGGAGGAAGAAGGCCTATAAATTTGAGTGGCAATGCAAAAGGTGATGAAAGGTCACTGTACTCGACCTTATAGCCGATGAAGGCGGTGGCGCTAGGAGCTGCACGACGGTGCGCTTGATGTGTGGATGGCGGCGTGGGTAGTCGAGTGGCTTCGGTGCTGCAACGACGGTGTTGGACGTTGTGTTGGCAGTGGGAGAGGTTGAGCTTCTCAGTAGCACAAACATGTGGCTATGTGGTGCATGTGTTGAGTGGCTGGTGACGAGAGGTGGCAGCGGTGCGATTTGGCGGTGGAGCGGCTTGGCGCATGGTCATCGGGGATGTCGGTTATGGCTGGTCATCGAGGTGACGCGATCGTTGTGGCTTCATTGACGTAGTTGCAGTGATGAGCAAGCGAGGACCTATGATGCACGGACACGAATACATCGACACAACACGATACCGACATGGGAATTCGCTGTTTTTTCAAAAATATCGACACGGCGACACATCTATATATATTAAAATAATAAATAAAGTACATATATATATATTATTTTCTATGCTTCCTTATGCTTGTCAAACTAAACTTATGTAAACATGTAATTTATAAAGTGTATAGTAGGAGAATATATACCTCATCAGTCATCGATTGTTTTGTTAATCATGACGATAATTGTTAATGTGAATACCATTTGCAGAAATAAGAATTCCAATGTTCTATTAACCTGGGAAAAAAGTAATATGATCAGATCAGCAAGACTACAAAGATAACATGTATATTTGATTCTTGAATAATCAAAACAATAAACTAATAGAGCAACAACAATTGATAATTGATAATGAAAAGCAATAAATAATAATAAGTAGCCAAGTTCAAACATATAGACTTAAATGTAGAGTTCAACCAAAAGCAAATGGGCACTAGCCAACATACAACATAGGAGTGGTTCAACTTAAGATACGTCACAAACTCGAATTCTAGTAGCAATGCTAAATGGCTAATTAAAAGACAGCATGAGACTCTTAGACTTCAACTTCATCCTCATTTTTATCTTAGGTCATCGCAGTAGTCTCATCTTCAAACAACACACCCTGCAACTCTGGTTCTTCAAGAGAGAGCTGAGCAACACTACCAACAGTTGATGGTGGTAGGCAGTACCATGCTAACAAGCTTGGGAGGAGGACAAGGAGCAGGAGGGAAATGGAGGAGGCGAGGGTAGCCATGGCTCTCGATCCTAGTTCTCGTTGCCGGCCGGCCGGCTTAACAGTAATAGATATATGGCGTGACTGGGTTGGTGCCATTTATAAAGGAACACGGTTGGTAATCACCAGCCCATCAGTGCAGTGATCGAGTACACTCACGAGCTAGCGCTATCACCATCACAAATTAATGGTGATCTCCTAGCTAGGTCATTACTTGAGGCAATCAGCATTGTACTGATAAAGCAATTCATTAGTACTTAGGAAGTACTAACCATTAGCTCATCACGGACAATGCAAAATAATACGAAAAAAAAGAAAATATAAAAAATTCAAAATATCAAAATATCAAAAAAATAAAAAAAGGTAAAATTATTGAATAGTGAAGAAAAAATAGAAACTGAAAAAAAGTTAAAATGAGCCGGACAAATTATGCTACCTCACATGACCGAAATGCTTACGTGCTAGCATACCGCAGACCAATATCGACATGGATTGAGCAGTCTTGTTTAACTTTCGTTGGTTACATCCCACAGCATGCGAAGATGGGAGGGATGGATGGGGACATGGATGGGCGCCAGGTGTTAGACCGCGAGCCAGGCCCCGGGGCGACCCCCCGGCGAGGACGCGCGCGAGAGGCCACGGCGCGGCCTCACGGGCCGGCACAAGCTAGCGCGGAGGCGTCGCTTCTAGCTCCACGCCATGCACGCACCGACGCACCGCGCGGTAGGGAGATAAGACTGATGTGTAGTGGTGCGAGGAACACGAGAAACGTCCGAGTTTCGTCTATCCTGCAGCCGAGCCGATGATTTCTAGTTTTAATATAAATATTTATATAGATAAATTGAATTTCGATAAATTATTTTGAAAAAGCTGTTAAGATAAACCGTTTTAAAAATACGATAATGAAATTACCTATCTATTTATCTATCTAATAAAAATCATTAGATAGGGTTTGTTCTTTTTTGCTGCGGCTGATGGCTTTTTGGCTGTTTGCGATAGATATTGCGGAAAAAGAGGTACTCGTTTGCGATTTTTGATAGTATAGATATTAATTTTTTAACGTATACAACAATTAACTTGTAGACTCCATTTTAAAAAAATACTTCGTTTAAAAGTTAATTAATGTAGTAAAAATTAAAAACGACTATTAGAAATCGCAAAAGAACATGACCATAAGGGGAAGAGAGGGGGCATTGAGGCCGGCCCGTGACCTGCAGGGGTGGGAGCTTTCCGGAACCTGCACGGCTGGACTTCACCGTGCGTTGCAGCCTCGTCGGGATCATGCATGCCTCACCCGTACGGGGATGAATGCGCAGACGACAAGAAACGATACGCATGTCCACGTGGAGCCGCACTCGATCGCACAAGGAAGGTTGCGCGCTGCACGCATGAGCAGCGAGCCAAGATTCAGCAACGTATACGTCTGTAAACGGAAGACGAGCTCAGCCCTGTTCAGGGAGGGAAGAGTCGCAGTCCGAAGCTAACCAGACAAGCTGCTTAACGAGCTGGGATTGCATTGTCGAAAAAGAGAAGTGCATTGTCGAAGAGGACTGCTATGGATACAGAAGAGAAGGTATTCACAGTTGGAAAATCAGGGTGAGGAAATAATGTGAGCATCTGCACCTCTACTTGCCCTCGCCCAGGGCATCAGACATACCAGTCAGAAGCACAAGGACATGCACCATTTGCTTCCATGAACCCCATCAAGACTAAGGCCTGGTGTACACCACACCACCGAGCATTCTCATGGCCATCGATATCACCGACCCCCATCAGAAATTAACTTATTATTACACATTGCAATCAGATACGTCGCAATCTCGCCTCTGCAGTCAGCCAACACAGAGTGATTGATTGATCTAAGCGAGACATCTGAGGGGTGTCACATCTCCAGGTAATGGTGACGAACATCACACCTAGGGGGTGATCGTTTCGGCTTTTTTCGGCTTCAGCTTCTAGCTTCAGCTTTTTTTTCACTATTCACTACACTATCCACTAACTCAGCTACAGTGTTTTTTCAGCCAGCTACAGTGTTTTTTCAGCCAAAAGCCAAAAGCCATCGCTATTCCGATCACCCCCCTAGTCTTGCTATACAATAAGAACAAAACAAGCATCCAGCAAGGCGAAGAGTCAGAAAATTGCTGCTTCTGTCGCAATGGAACCGGCCATCACCGACGCGCCTTTCCTGCCATGAAAAAAAAAACACTCGCAGTTAGCTTCGTTAACTAGCGCAAAAAAAATTCCTCTTTTCAATTTGGCCTCTTGAGTTCTTGACTATTTTAAAAATAAAATAAAAATCAGTCATCTTTCTTGCTTCCAATCCACTATGACGAAAAGGGGGATACTTCTTTCTTGCTTCAGTTTTTTTTTTTTGAAACGGATTGCTCCTGAACTGTTATCTTTGCAATTTTTTTGCAGTTCAAAACCAAATTAGGGTGGATTAAGTGATAATGAGTTATTTGTTCATATGCTACTCACCGCGCTGAGATGATCGAGGCCTGTATGATGCAGATGCCATGTCATTCAGGTCCTGCAATGGTGTCAGATGTTTCACAACTTCATCCATCATCGGACGAGACTTAGTATCACGACTAAGGCAGTGGTAGCAGATCTGAGCAACCTTCTGCACCCCTCTAATAGAATAGTTTAGCCCCAAGCGAGGATCTACGAGCTGATAGAGCCTTCGCCGATCACTTAGATATGGCCTCGCCCATGCGACTAGGTTCTGCTCCCCAGTAGGCCGCTTCTTGTCCATTGATCTTCTACCAGTCAATATCTCGAGTAACACAACTCCGAAGCTATATACATCACTCTTAGATGTTAAGTGCCCTGAACAGCGTACTTGACATGAGCTATGGACCTTGACATTTCTATTGCTAAAAGAATCATAAACTGAGGTTTCACGTTACTCTCTTTTTGGTTTTTAGGCAGCAACATAGATCCCATAAAAAGTAAATTTGTGGTTGCTGGACGCATACAGTAGTAATGTTTGTTTAGAAAGGCAAAAAATAAACTTGTAATACCAAACAGAATTCAGGAAAAATTCACGTTTTTATGGTTAACAAATTCAAGGCAATCAAATGATGCTACAAAAGCAAGCAGAACAGTGCTCTAAAGCAATGGCGCTCATATATCCCAAACAAAACAATATAATATCATAAAAAAAAGGCATACATAAGAGTTCTCTAAACCACAAGTAATCATATTATGGTATTGCTTAGACCATAACGGGTAAACACCGCCGAGAGGATGGTCAGGTGGCGTCGGCATTCTTGAGGAGGAGAGGGGACTATAGATGACATCATGACAATGACTTTGTTCTTTCTTGCTTAATGAAAAGGGATGACAATGCTGTGCTTATATAGAGCCGGCCATCAAATCTTAACCTTCCAACTAATAAAGATAATATTACAAACTAGTTAAGAAAAGCTATAAATAAATATGATAACTAATTGATTTATTCTCCTTAATTGTGGGATTGCTGCTGCTGCCAAGGATTCTTTGCAGCTGGCCCACGGCCATAACAAATCGTTTCTCAATTGCGTATAATTATCAGTTGGGATTCATGTCTAGGTACTGCAGTATTTAGAACTCCAAAGAAAATCCTAAGCCATCATAGTACTAAATTTAGTAAGAACCTCAGTATATGTTCTTGAGTTCAGAAAAGATAAATCAAGCCAATGTCCTATAATCAGAAACCAAGGCGATATTATGACAGCCTAGAAGCTCGGAGAAGCATTGTAAAGTACCAACTTGTAACTGCATGTTGGATAATTTTTCATCCATGTAGCTACAGAAAGCAGAAGTTTCTGCTCAATACCTGTCATAACATACTCAGGCGCAGCATAACCATAGGTGCCAACAACCCGAGTAGAGACATGAGTTTTATCACCTTGAGGACCAGCTTTTGCTAACCCGAAATCCGAAAGTTTTGCATTGTAATCCTGTAGAAGCAGAAATTTCACTGTTATTAAAGTAAGAAGCAAAATGTAAGCATGAGATTAAACGAATTGACAAGAGATATTACTGAATCAAGAAGAATATTTGATGTCTTAAAATCCCTGTAAATAACTGGTTTGGGACCTCCATGTAGGAAGGCTAGGCCTTTAGCAGCACCAAGAGCAATCTTCATTCTGCAGGACCAAGGTAGGGGAAGAGCCCCTTCAAGATTATACAAAGTAAGATGACAGGAGCATACATGGGAGAAAACAATATAAGATTTTACCAATCAAGAAACTTTACAAGAAAGTATAAACATTAAAATTGGTTAGGCAGGGATGAAACCAATAGGTAAGATAGAAGGAATCCCATAGAGAACATCATTGGTGTATGGATATGTATCAAAAGTCATAGTTTTCCATAACAGTTAGCAATTGAATGGACAGCACCTAGAATAAGTAGATAGGTCAAGTTTTAGGGTTCAACAAATGGGTTTCTAAAATTGTATTTCTATAATTACTGTGAAGTTTGAATTGCAAAAAAAAAATTCAGGGACAGCACTGCATATCACCTTGGAATAAAAAAGATAACCATGCAATTGGCCACCTTCAGATTATTTTGCCTCTTTGAAAAAGTTACTGATTTTTCTTAAGAAGTTCAATATGTTTAACTTCACTACTTCAGCAAGAAAGGTTCCTCAAGATACAAGAATATCTAAATGCGCAGATGACATTATTCATTTTCTTTTGAAATGAAAGACTATGATAAATTGCTAATACATTGGAACATGATGGTACACATATATCGCTTGCATGAATTAATAGTATGATGTCGGTCTCAATTTCAAATGAGATCTTCCAATTTTCAGGACTAAATGTAGTAAGACTAAATCTAAAAACAGTAATATTAAAATACTAATGCCTGCAGTCGATTGCTTACTTCTGAAAAGATGATTTTCAAGACTTCCTCGTGCCATGAATTCATACACAAGCAGCCTTTGATCATCCTCGATACAATATCCAATCAGCTTAACAAGGTGTTTGTGATGCAATTGTCCCAGAAAGTCAACTTCTGCCTGCAAATATAATTTCTTTGGAAGTTATAATTCCACCTAAATAAAGATATCTATGAGGCATGCACAATACTTACCACCCATTCTCTATGACCCTGAAGAGCAT
This sequence comes from Melocanna baccifera, assembly GCA_036346265.1. Classification (NCBI taxonomy): domain Eukaryota; kingdom Viridiplantae; phylum Streptophyta; class Magnoliopsida; order Poales; family Poaceae; genus Melocanna; species Melocanna baccifera. The sequence continues at coordinate 25,683,497 of CM070692.1, read as the reverse complement.
CCGGCTTCAAACTTTTGACAGCTACAGTAAGACCAGTGCCGGGTTTTGCAGGAGCTGTGCTGTTCGGCTCAATCCACCCCTTGAAGACATACCCAAACCCACCCTCTCCAAGAATACTGTCTGGCCTAAAGTTAACAGTGGCAGATTTCAACTCTTGGAAAGTAAATTGAAGTAGCTTGGGTAGTGTTTTCTTGTCAGTTGATGAATTAACACCATTTTCATCGTCAAGGTTTGTCTGAAAATGATCAGCAAAACCTCGATTGCTAGCATTTAGATATCTTGTCTCCGCTGCTACAGAGAAAAAATGCTTTAGCATTTCACCCCAACACTTGAAATTTACCAACAGAAACTACTAAGTAGATATCATGGCTATACCCTCTAAAATGCATTTTGAGAACAGTGGTCAAATTAAACTCGAATGAATAAGCTAAGATAGAATATATCTGCCAAAGCCAATACTTATTAGCTCTTGGGCTCCCCTACATATCCAAAATGGTCAACCAAGTAGGTAGACATTAACCCAAGAGTATTATATGCTAGGCAGATAATCCAAAATGGTCACCCTCAGCTTTTAATATAGGACAAAACCCAACTAGTTGACTTGGAGTATCACGGGTACATTTCTTATATTATCCATGTTAATCATCCGCAGTGTCAATGTCAGCATAACAGCAGAAAGCAACGCAATTATATGTATTTTGCTCCTGAGCAAAAGGATCAAAGACCTGCTTCATGCTTCGGTCCTATTTACCACGTGCACAAGGATAAGAAAATCTCATTTGACAGTTGAAATGCATAACACAATTGGCATTCCAAATATGAGGAGTAAAAACCATTGATCTGAAGTGAATTTCACATAAAACATGCCTTTTCTTTACCCACACATAAAAATGATAAAATACGCCATCCCTCTTATTGAAGAACATGCCCCTTTGTCAGTTCGGTACCAAAGAAACACATTCAATTCCATGTAGAAGGTACATGCCAAAAGAAAAAGAAAATGTAAATGCCACCCGATGCTGTGTTAGAAATCATGCCTTATTACCATGAATGGCCTGTTGTGACAAGCTGGTAATTACATTGGCATGCTTTTACACCACTAGTAAGGACAGGGTCCTTCTAATGATAAACAACATAAGAGCACTCTATTACTATTTTGTCTGGATTTCTATTTCAAAGTCGAAACTTCATTCCCAATTTCACATTTCACCTTTCAAAATTTCCATGTATGTTACATCATGACACCATACGATCAAATACACAAAAGAGCAGTCCCCAATGAACACGATCCAAGAAATAATCCCTGGGAAACAGAAAAGAAGCTCCCCCCTCCTCTATGAACAGCATATCAATCGCAGATCACATCATGACAATAGTAATCGTCGACCAACTCTCCGCTCACTAACGAACAAACAAGCAACATCTTTCGCAGAACCAAACAAAAGATCCCAGGGTGTTTATAGGCTTCACCCGGATGTTTTCTTCTAACTAATCATCTAAATTTATGGCTGTTCTAACGACCATAAATCTAAATGATAGTTTAGAAGAAAATATTCAGGTGAAGTTTATCAATACCAAGATCCCAATCCCAGCAACCGGCCAAAAACAAACACCAGGGATAAAAAAACAGGGGAGAAAAGAACAAGAAACCACCTGCGTCGTGGACGTGGCTGCCCTTGGCCGCGCCGCCCGCGGCCAGCCCCCGCTTGCCGGCCGCCGCATCAGCCGGCCGGAAACAGGCCCCCCTAAGGCCGCGCGCGACGGCGGCCCAGCACCCGCACCCGCCCTCCGCCCGGTGCCGGGGAGGAGGCATCTTCTCCTTGTCCGTCCAGGCGGCGAGGTCAAAAACTGCAGCTTCGTGCCGGTACTACCCTCCTACCACAAGACCGGCTCTTCGCTTTGCTTTCTTTTCCCCCTCCCCGTCGCCGTCCAAACCCGCCAATAGATAAGTGCGCGCGGTGCGGTTGCGCAAAAGGGAAAGCGAAAGTGGGGGGAGAAAGGTGCCGCCTGGAGCTTGGTGGGAGTACACAAGTAGGAGAAGCAAGCGATAGCGCGGGAGAAAGAAATGCGCGGGTGAGCGATGAGTGGGAACCAGAGTGGAGTGGCCGGGTCAGGTTCAGTGGGTCGTCACCACAGCCAGCGCTGGCACTACCAGCGCAGTGGATCGTCGTCGTCGCCGTCATGATGACGGCGATGGCCCTTCCGTAGCGGCAGATGCGGCCGAGGGAAAAGGGGGCTTTTGCGCCGATCTTTTGCTGCTGCCGCTGCCCGCCTGCCTCACTCGCTGCATCCGCTTTAGCCGTGTGGTCTCTCTCGCTCTCTGCCTGCGCCGCTGCGCGGGCGGAAGTGGAGCTCGGCCAGCCAACGATAAGGCGGCCGTCCCGTGAGCTTCCTTTTTCCAGTGGATTGATTCGATTCCCTGGGGTGTAGCAGGTGGTGGGAACTGGGATGTGGGAACCTACACAGCACAGCCCCACCAGCAGGAGACGCGCAGACCAGCGTTTTTTTTTAAATAATCTCTTTTTTATTAAAATCACATAAATATATTATTATTTAAAAAATTACATAAATAATTCGATATCACTATTTTAAATAGTGATAGAGTCTCTGTCACCATTTCGATCTAGGACAAAGCTTCTGTTGCCATTTCAATCTGAGACAAAGTGCCACATCAACACTATGGGTTTTATCATCATTTCAATTGACAACAGAGAGACCAATCTTCAACTGGAATGGTGACAAAAGTCTTTGTAGCTTCAATTGCCATTTCAAATGATGACAGAGGCCCCACACCTTCTGTCGCCATTTGAAATGATGACAAAAGCTAGTTTATAAAAAGATAAAACAAACTGGCTAAAATTCATTTTAATTTGGTAAAAAAATAAAGAGAGGAGAAAGCCAGAGGAGAAGAAAAGAAAACATAGGAGGGGAGGGAAGAAGGAAGAAGGAGAAGGATTTGATCTCTGCATTCTAGAGGTGAGTTCTTTGTTTCTTTGTAGATTTTATTTTGAAACCATGGTAAATTAACAAATAAAATCATTAGATGTGTAGTTGTATTGAGTAGTCGACATATGTGTAAATAGAGATGTATAGTTATATTGGGTAGTTATAAATAGTATAGTTGTATATATGTAGTCCTCTAGAGTAGTTTATGCAGATTTACAAAACTTTTTATCATAGTGCACTGATTAGTTTTGCAGTCTTAGATTTGGTAAATAGATTTATTCAGAAAATAGAGGATATAATGTGTAGAATGCATTATTAGCTCCATGCGCTGTGGAGGTGAAGCATGAATGGTAATTTTGATTTTTGAAAGGACATGTACGAATAGTTTTCTTAGTCTAAAATGTCGCACATTAGACAAATCCCTTCCTTTGTAAGTTTATTTTTGTGCAATGGGCACGTTTATTTCAATGAATGAGTATTTGTCGTTAACATGAGATTAGTTGTTGAATAATTGATAAGTATGTCTGAACGAATAGTTTTCAAAATACACAATGGAGAAGAGTGACGGAGTCAAATTTGATGATTTTTTGTCGATGACAGCTGGTCTGTCAAATGCAAAGTAGCGTCCATGGAGCACTATTGTGAGATAGTTGTACCAGTTATTCTCGCTAGATCATGTGTTGCACAACCAGAAGTTGCGTAGCGTTGCTACATGGGCACGACAAAGTATGTATTAGGAGTTAGTGGAACTTAAGCGGCAAAATTTGTGGATCTTCTATGTGAGATTTGGTGACGAAGCGTGGATGCTGCAGTCTTACTGGTACAAGCCTATGAGAAAGTCCATTCAACTCATGTGACGTAGGAAGATACTATTGGTGGTGATGCCGAAGAAGTTGGACAGTCCAACCAAAGTGCGTTGCATTTTTTGAACCAAGAAGGGGTAGGTTGTACCAACTCGATCAAAGTTGAGACTGAAGACCCTTGTATGACTGAGGCACATGAACCCATGGGGATTGCAGATAAAGATAAGATGATCGAAGCCTTGGTGAAACAGATGGAGCTCGAACACCATGACTACGAGGCATTATTAAGTGATAAAGATTTTGATGATGAGCAAGGTAGAGGTGATCAACCATCGGAGTGGAACACATACTAATTTGACAAGCTAGCAGTGAGTAAGTGAGCGCTTGGCCTGGGAGTACTCGCAAAATAAGGTTAGGCAAAGAGCATTCTACAAAAGTGCAGGAAGCAATCAAGTTGTGTGTAGTGTCATTGAGAGGGACATTCAAGGTGGTGAAGTCTAGTCCGTATGTGTATGCATGAAGTGTGAGATAGAGGGATGCTTTTGGCGAGTTCATGTGTACCAGCCTGTATGGGACACTCATTGGAAGTGCTCCATAGTCGTTCTGCACACTTGTGTGGCGATAGAATCCATGCAATCCCACATAAACATGTCCTCAGGGTTTGTAGCACATCATGTAGGAGAGATTGTTGACAACCTATATTTTGAGACATGTTCCATTATTCTTACAAGTAGATGTTCCAATACACAACAAGCTATGCTAAGCCTTGGTAGGTGAAGTAAAAGGCACTTGAAGTAAGATTGGTACATTCAAAGACTCACACTACAACCTGCCTGGTCTGCTGCAAGTCATACAACAAAAGAATCCTAAGACCCATGTTGATATTCTGGAACAGGCCTCGAAGCAGTTCCCTGGGAAGATGATACTTAAGGGAGCATTCTTCACTTTTGGTGATTACATAAATGCATTCAGACATTGTCGTCTGTTGCTATACGTGGATGGTATCTTCTTGACTAAGAAGTACACGGCTAGATACTTACTACAATTATGTTGATGTAGCAAGGGGTAGAGGCGCTATATCCATAGCCTAATTTGTAAAGTAGGTGGTGCAAGAGGCACATGGATGCCTAGCATAGAAAGTTTGATGTATTGTGGAAGGTACTAGAAGACCAAACGATGAAGCACATGAGAGAGGCAGTGAAGAAGCCCACAACAGGCGCCCAAGAGCTCCTCATTACCTTCAGTAAGTTACCCACATATCCTACAAAATTAGTCAAGAGGAATGAAAGGCGGATGAAATGCTTGTCAGATTAAATTGAACACGAACTTACAGAGAAGTGGGTATTGCTTTACGACACCAATGGTATAAGATATGGAGTTTGACCATCAACTTAGCCAAGGTGTACAACTGGGTCATGACAGGTTTGAGACCCCTTCCCGTGGTAGCTATTGTGGAGGGAATGCTACGCGGTATTACCAAGTACTTCATTGATAGAAGCACTCTAGCTGGCATCTCCATGAATAATCCACAACTGAGGTAATCGAATATGATCACAAAGTACATGGAAGAGAAGAGCAAGAAGAGGAACATACATAGATCATTTAAAATGGACATGAGGGAACTTCATTTCGAGGTAGAGCATTTAAAATGGATATGAGGGAACTTCGTTTTGAGGTACTGTATAGAGCTAAAGGTCATAGTGGAACAAACCATAAAACAATTGTTTAGGAGTTGGGCCAAAGGCATAGTTGTTCCTGCACATGCAACAAGCCCCATCTATTGCATAGGCCATGCACACATGTGATGATTACTTGTTCAATAGTTGAATAGGAATCTGGCAGATTCCTATTGGATTATTTCATTAAGTGGTGATGGTGACATGGAGTGGAGAATTATATGGTTTCGGTGTGGTTGAATCATTCACCGCCCATCCCAGCTGAGAGCAAAAGAGGTGGGTGCCTGAACCTGATATTGAAAGGCTCAAGGAAAGAGTTGATTGTCCACAGACCCGACGTATTAGGAATGACATGGACGAATCAGAAGATAGGCCTTGTCAGAAGAAATGCTCCATTTGCAAGGAGATCGGGCATACCTTCAAATATTGCACTTGGGCAATGGACCTTCAAGATGGGGTGGCTGGGACCTCCACCTTCCGGCGCTATCTAAACTTATGTTGTAACGTCTATTATTTGAACTTATATTGTAACATCTGTTATGGTATCTGTTATGTATGAACTACGTCATAGCTGTTGTATGATTTATGACTTATGTGTGACCTATTTATGAACTGACGATTTACTAACATTACTTTACTTGAATATTTATTTTGTGTTGTGTTACTTCACTTGTAGATTTATATTGTGTTATATAATTTTACTTATAAATTCACCTTGTGTTAGGTTACTTCACTTGCAGATTTACCTTGTGTTATGTTATTTCACTTGCAGATTTACATTGTGCTACGTAATTTTACTTGTAGATTTATCTTGTGTTAGATTACTTGTATGTTTTTCTTGCGATCTATTGCTTTATGCTATACTGACATCCTATGTTTTGTTGAACAGGTATGGAGTAGCATGCAGAAGTTGTGGGGTGGCCTTACAAGCTGTTCGACCCGACCATTGATGCCGCACACCGAAGTCGGTTGGCAACTGCCTTGTCTCAACATGGCAAGCCACCCATCGAGCTTGCTCCATTACGGCTGTGCACCCCCATGAGGGCATGGAGGATCGATCCTTATTGGATTCCCAGGTATGTAAACCAGATGACCTTTTGTTTAGCAGTTGCTAGGTTTTCTTAGTTGCACTAACATTTCTCATTTGTATACACACAGGTTGAGGGCCTCCGAACTACTCCCCGTTGCAAGGATGGTGGAGGCCATAGTGGAGGAAGCCCAAGATAGGCGTGGTGCAGTTAGGAGGTTCCCATATGACAGGTGCCTACTCACGGTGCTAGTCGACCATTGGCATCCGAAGACACAAACGCTCCACCCCTCGTGTGAGGAGATGATGCCGACGCTGAAGGACATTTCATACCTCACTGGCCTCCCTTGCACAGGGGATGTAGTGGTGTTGGTGGATGCTGATCCAGACTGGCGGCCCCAACTGCTCACCAGGTTACAGGTGGTCTTACCGACTAACACTGGCTACAAAGAGTTCACCAGCACCCATGGTCCCATACAGAAGTGGCTTACCTAGTTTTACGTATGTGCTATTTTATTTTACTATTGTAGTTGTTTTGAAAATACTATTTATAACTAGCAGTTGTTGTTAAAATAGAGGTCTACAAAAGATGCAACCGCACATCACTAATTTCATGATTAAATTAACATGAATTAATGTGAAACATTCGGTGTATATAAAATTTTCAAAAAAATTATACAATTACTACAAGTGTGTCGGGAGGCTTCGCGAAAATTTCATAATTTTTTTTGAGCTTGTTTGCTATATATAACAAATTCTACAAATATCAAAATCGTACAAAATTTTGAGCAATATTCACAATGGATAAAATTATGAAAAAATTACACGGTCAACTACGTTGTGTCGGAAGGTTGCATACAAATTTTTGTAATTTTTTAGGCTCATTTACTATATTAAAAAAATTTGCATCCTAATCATTTACCGTCTCCTCATGGGGTGGCAGGCCCCCCTGCCGTCCACTCGCGGGACGGCAGGGGCCACACGTCACCCCTCCGTTGCTGCCGTCCAGCCACCGGATGGTGAAAATGTTATTTTTGTCAATATCATTTTTATACAGCTATTTTTGTAATTACGGTTTAAAATAATAACAAAAATTCTAGTGCGGAGGGGGCACGGAGAGAAGGCTATTTCTATTGTGTGCCAACTAAGCATCTTGCTTTTCCAACTTTCAACTCCAGGGCAAAGGGTTCAACAATCTTTTTAGAGAATCAAACAACTATAAACTAAATTTTATAGCCTATTATATTCAGAAGTGAATCGTGACATCGATAGTTCAGTTGACTCCCAAAAAAAAATTCTTCAACCCATTGCATTGAAAGAAATGAACTCGCAACTAGCAACAAAATACCCCCTTTCATTCAGCAATCCCATGTATTTAATTGGATCTGACAAGATGCATTACCTTAATTAGGAGTTTCCTATTAAAGCACATTTCATTAACATTATTTTAACAACTTATTTGACAAATTATACTGTAGTGAACGCACTGAAAGCATCCTCGGGAAGACTTTCATTTTAAAAAGTAGACATTATACTTGTTCAATCTTCAATGTTCGTAAGCACCAAATCAAACAAACTGTACTGACGTAATGTACAGCTTATGCTGTTGCTACCCAAAATTGCAATTAAACATGCACTTTGGGCGTAATTTTGGTATGATTTTGCTAAATTCAAAATTTCTACAGGTCGTACCATACTAATTCAACGTAAAATGGGGGATAGCAATCCGACAACGACACGACGAACAATTAATCCATTGTTTTGTTTGGGGATTGGCGTTTGGGTTTGGGATGGCGGGCAGGTAATAGACTGCGGGATCGGGAGTAGACCCAGACTAACCTCGTGCTCCCCGTAGCCGCTCGCGTCAAGCCCGTCGTCGCAAGCCGCGCTCGCCATGGCTACCCGCGTCGAGAGCGCCGTCGCCACCGGACGTCGAGCCCACCGTCCGCCCGATTTCAAGCTCTACCGGCTTCGATGTCGCCCTCCGGGCGCGACCAATGCCTGCTGTCGAGCCCGCCGCCGGCGCCGCCGAGCGGAGAGCTCTACTGCGCCGCTCTCTACATAAATTTCTCTATAAACTATTATTATTTATAAGCTAATCTCAAAAACCAAACCAAAATACTATATCAACAGCCCAGTCTAAGCTTGCTGGTTTACTGGTTCTCTCTCTCTCTCTCTCTCTCTCTCTCTCTCTCTCTCTCCATGGCGGGCGTTTTCCTTTTCTGAATTACGATATTACGTGTTCAATAGGAGGATGTGCTTCCGCAAAACATAGGACAAACAGACGAAGTGTAGTTTGCACAACAAAACTCTATCGGACACGAAACAAACGAGTGACCCTATCTCCGTATCAACTTCCAATAGATATTTCTAGTCCAATGTGTATTCCTTCGAATATTTAACTCGACTTGGCCAATGTTTCTGAAGAGGATTCGCCGATGGATCCAACAAAGTTCTTCGCAGCAGCAGCACGACTTTCAGATGAATTTGCCGAATGTACACTGCACAGAAAGCTGACCCTCTCAATTTCAACGGACCAGGGAACTTTATAGGCCCTGAAAACTGAAATGTGAAAAACAACCAGACTGTTTGGGTACTGAGTGGCCAGATCTACTTGACAAAACCATATTTGAAGGCTGGATAAATCCAGTATATCTGCCAGTTTTGGATTCAGTTAAGCAATACCGCAAAGTTTTACTGCTAATCACAAATTAGGAAATACAAGAGCTGGTAACCAACTCAAGGATTACAATCTCCTGCAGAACGGATTCCAGGAATACAACAGTAGCAATATTCGACATCCTATAAGGACTTCAGTTCTGGGTTGGCTGCTGCTGAGTATGAGCGACTTGAGCCTGCTGCTGCCCTGCTGGTGCTGGTTGTTGGGACGAACTTGCTTGTGATTGTGCTGGTGGCGCTAGCATCGGCTGATATGGTGGATACTGCGGTGGGTATGGCATGCGAGGTGGAGGCACGTAACCGCCATATGGTGGGTAGTACGGTGGGTACTGACCATGGTAGTATGGCGGGGGCACAGGATAGCTCTGTCCTGAACTGCTTGATGGCTGACCTTGCCCTGCCTGTTGTGGTCCTGGTTTGCCATCGCCCTCCTGTGACCTGACCAGAGCACCCATCCTCTGGGGGTCCATTGAAGGGTACATTGTCCGCTCTGCCACTGGTGGTGCAGGGATGTTGAAGTAGTATGATGCTGTTGCCGCTTGCTGTTGGCCCTCCATCCCAGGAGGTTGAGGCTGGTCGCTGCTCTGCTGCTGAGATATAACAGCCCTAGGGAGCATTCCTCCATGGGCAACATGCCCTTGCTTCGCAGCCTCATCCTCCTCTGGCTTTGGGGCCTGAGGCTTGCCCCACATGAGCTTCAGGCGCACGCCCTTGATAACTAGCTTGTTAGCAAGCTCCTCTGCAGCATTCTCAGCGCCTTCTCTTGTTGTGTATGTCACAAATGCACAAGCACGTTGGAGTACCATCCTGATGGATTCAATCTCACCATGCGCATAAAACTGATCCCTCAAATCCTGCTCAGTGATTCGGCTATCCAGGCCACCAATATAGAGGGTCCTTATACTCTCATCATCTGGTGGTGTCAGGGATGGCATCTCACCTGCCTTACTCAAAAGTTTCAGAGCAACTGGGTCATTAACTCTGCAAAGAGTAAGAAGAGACTGTCAGAAACCAAGGAAGAGGAAAGAATACACATAGATCCCATTAAGTAAAGTGGATAGATCAAAGACATTCAACCAAGAATTTGCAAAAAAGGAACAATTCAGTCCAACTCGTGAACTTGATTTATAAGTTTATGAGTTTATGAAACATCAATGCTTGGCATAACCAGAGCTCAATCAGGTTGAGATACCATGTATCACAAAACAGCTGCAAACTCAGTTTTTCATCTAAGTTTGGATGGTTTCATGGCAAAAATAGATAAAAATATATGAAGATTTCCTTCATTTCGTACATCCATACATGTTAGAAATGTAATTCATATTCAAATGTACAAGTATTAATCCCGCAGATGCTGGTTTCCATCCTCAGAAACTACAGAGATTTAATTTTGATGGTACCATCTTAAAGTCAAAATGAAACTAAAAAATTACAAGTCTAAACAATAGAGATAAAAGGCTATTATGGTTCTTCAGATATGTCAGCTAAAATCCAAGGCTACTACAGGCAAAGCACTGCATGATAGGTAACCACCCGAAGAATCTTGGCATCTTGCCAGACAATCCAAAAGAACTACGATGGACTTTATGAACATATGCATTGGTAATATACTGATATGAAATATTAAGGTCAAATGAAATGTAAAAAATCCTTTAAACTCCATAATGTAACAACTGACAAGCACTGAAACATATTCAAGGAAATCAAACATCAGAAAACAAGGTAAATCAACATGGGTGCATCCCAGGTTCGTATGTATACGAAAGTTTTAGCTCACATAAGATGCTCATTAATAATTACCTCTGAATGTGATGTAATAATACCTGTAGAGAACTAAAAACATGTAACTAATAATTTCAATCACGATCACATACCCATAATAACGATCTTTGATGTTCTGCTGAGATAACTCCCCAGTTTCAGGCATCTCATGTCGATATGGGCACTCAGCACCTCTTGTACATTCACCACGCACATAGAAACTGCAAACATGAGCTCGGTTCCTCTTGTAATATGGTGATGTCCTCTGAAGCTTCAGAATGGTGTCATTTGGATGGGCCTTTCCATAGGAAGAGTCGTAGTCTATGCCAGCTCTGGCCTACATTTATATAAAGCATGAATTCCCATTAGGAACAACTAATCATAGATGCTAAACATGATGCTTAAAAGAGGCATGAACAAGAATAAGTTGATCATGGGCGATATATGCAGATAATCTGTGCAAGGCTCTATGGCACATCGGAGTAAAGTTTTCAAAAAAAAAAACAAGAAAGAGCAATGTTTGTGGTCAATATACTTTAGGTGCATCCATTTCATACTTTTTCAGTACATTATGGTAGGCCATGTAGCCCATTGATTTCTTTACTGTGTCATCTTATCAAAAAAACCAGTGATTGGATAGACATGCTCACAGTTATGAGCATTATCAAATTTAGTTAATGATGGCAAAAAGATTCAGTGATGAAAATAAAACATACCTTGCGATCATGCTCTTCTGCAAAGTACTCACGGTTCACATCACTCCTTGGAATTGCATCATTCGAATTGATCGCGAGTGTTGTATCCCGAACCTGAACCGGTAGACCATATTCAAGATCTAGCAGGCAGACCATGCAGACATTTTTCAGCTTGCAACACGTCTGGCAGATCTCTGTCTTCTTGTACCTTGCATCCCTACCAGGTCGCCAGCGGAAGACAGTAAAAGGACGCGCACATATTTTACACTCTTTGTCATATCATGCTCTTAACTGCCAAAACAAACAAGAAAGCCACTAAATATTGTGTCTACATGAAGAACTAAAGAAAACTAAATGCGACAAACAAAGCATCAGATTACAATAATAAAGCGTTTGACTGTAAAGGTATTCCCATCCATGTCTCTTTGCTTGGACCCCCGCACCATGCACTGTCTTCTGCTTGATAGTGTTCTTCTATTCTCGCCAGCTAGCTTAATTTACTTGAATCTAATTATCCTTTTGCATTAATATGATAGATCATAGAACCACGCAACACATGAAGCCAAGCAGTTCAATTCACCCAGAGCAATCATAGAACCATCAACAACCAAGGCAGTCTTTTGCCCCGAAATGCTTATCAGTAAAATTGTTGAAACGAAACAGCTACAACAACACACGTATTGCAATGCATGCCGCCAGCCACCGGAACAGACACCAAACTTTGTCTCCGATCTACCCCAACGTGCAAACAACAATCTCACCAATCAGATCACCGCGGAACACATCGAATCGCGCTACCGCCACCACACCAACCAACCAACCACACGAATCAGTCAGATAGGGTTAGGGTTTGGGGCACGAAACGGTACCATGCGGACGTAGGGGTTGTCGCCGAGGCAGGACTCGCAGATGATGGGGAAGTCCGACCGCTCCCACCCGTCCGCCTGCGCGTCTCGCAGCAGCCGGTGCGCCATCTCCGAAGCCGCCGCCGCCGCCGCCGCCGAGAGGCCGAGACCGCACGGAACGATACCTCGCAAAGACGACCGCGCTATTGGGCACGGCCTCCTCGGTTTGGCTCGGCCACCTCTCTTGGCCTTATGGGCCGGGCCTTAAATTCGATCTATGTGGGCCCCACCCACTTAGGATGCTAGTTAGTTAGTTCTCTGGGTTTATCGGGGAAAGAATTGGTAATCTGTTGGTACGACGGGGCTTATGCTTTAACTTATTTTTAAATAGAGCGTTTTTTAAAATATGATTTATAAGTTAATTGTATTAAATACTATCTTAATTTTATTTATATTAGTTAAAATCGTACATAAGTATCTCTTTCGTCGTCTCTCTCTTAAGAATAGTCAGAATTCAAAAAATTTAAACCATAAACCACTCTATAGAGAGCTGCTCTATAATATGTCACCTCCCACAGTTTAATTGATTGTTTGCTATTCTTTAAATTGAATCCCTAATTATTTGCCACTTTCCCTGATAAATGACTATCTTACCCCTTTCTTCTTCCTCATAGACGCCGACGAGGCCAAGTCGTAGCTCTTCGATGACCACCTCCTCCATCATCCACCAACAACATCCAAATTACAGCTCCATCGCATTGCTCCCCCCTCGACGAGCACCGCTTTGCTCATTTCTTCTTGCCAAGCACCACCAGAGAGACGCAACAACCTTTGCTCACCGCCAAATCCAAATCGATGTGTTTTCACCGCCTCCATCCTTCTCGTCGAACACCACGACAGCGAGGCGGCAGTGAGGTCCCGACTGGATTGCAGTCGAAGTCGAGCTCGATGGCACGAGTGCTGACAAAGCAAAGGACGTTGGCAACATCACTATTGTCGACGCGACCACGTTGCCCCCTCCACCGTCGTCACGACGAACCCGTGTCGCACTTTTCGATCCTCTCCCCTTGTGGGGACGTGCCTAACCTCTTCTTTACCCATGACAGCCTCGCCCTGGCGCCACCACTCCAAGCCTACCAGAATTATATTTCTAGCAAATAAAATTGTCATATCTTGTTGAGCTAGAATTATATTTGTAGAGACATTGCTTGCGGTGCTTCAGTTTACTAGAGTTGTGTAGGTCTTGAATTATAATAGAAACCTTGTTTAGATTCTAAATTGTGGAAATTAGTTTTAAAAAGTAAAAAAATTTTAGAACTTTCTATTCACTCTTCTTCTAGTCGGTTATCTTTAATACTACAATGGTACTTTGAGAATTTCGTATCATGAGAGCTGCTGATAACGTGCTTACACGGGAAATTCAATCAAACACTCACCATCATGCTCTGAAATTTTGCTGTTTTCTAGCTTTCCTCACTACTATCATTTGGTCATTTGATTTTCGTTAAGAAGAGATAACTCTTGAGTGCAAGATTCACCAAGCTGGCTACCACATACAAAATTCAGGTAGCATCCAGAGTTTCAGACAGGCCATCTCTTGTTAGTTTGATGTCAGGTCATTATCTATGCCTTTTTCAACACAGTGGAACTGAATTATGCCTTTTCCTGTCAAATGAAGCTGATGTTGATTGCTTCATATTATGATTGATCAGCATTGTCCGTATGGTCTGTCTCGATATTTTTTACTATATTTCTTGCCTGATCAACCTTATCTAACAGTCTTTGATTTGATTTGATTTAGGCTCTCGTGCTTTGATCAAATGTGTGTGAAAATCTGCTTTCGGGTCTGTTCTTTTTTGCTGTGGTTTTTTATTTTTGGTTGAAATTTTTAAATTTTAACTGTTTGCGGCAGAGATTACGGAGAGAGATATTCGCCTGCGATTTTAGATGGTATAGATGTTGGACTTTTAACGTGTACTATAATTAACTTGTAGACTCCGTCTTAAAAAAAATACTTCGTTTGAAAGTTAGACACTGTAACAAAAGCCAAAAGCCGTTTTGAGAAGCTAAAAAGAACTAACCCTTCATCTGATATATCATTTGTAGCCTGCCGCAGTACTCAGTTGTCAGCGCAAAGTAAATTTGCGATATTTAAAGGGGTGATGCTGAGATTGAAAAAGGCAGCAGATTAAAGAATCGCAATTGTTGCATTTGATCAGACTTGCTAGTCTCCAGGCTATGATGCTGAGGGTCTATTCTTTTCAACTTCTCAAAACGATTTTTAATTTTTACTATAGTACCTAACTTTTAAACAGAGTATTTTTCTAAGACAGAGTCTACAAGTTAATTATAGTACATATTAAAAGCCAAATATCTATACCATCCAAAATCGTAAGTGAATATCTCTCTCCGTAATCTTTACTGCAAACAGTTAAAATTCAAAAATTTCAATCAAAAACTAAAAGCCAAAAAAAACAGACCCTGAATCAACCCACGTGCATTTGATCAGAGGCATCTACACATTCAACAGGCACCCAATGCAAAGTCTACACCAGAGCGACACTAGTTGCTAACATTGCTACATCGAGTGTGCCAGCAAAAAGGGCTTATTGATGGCATTACCGCACCGTTCCGTTGGCAACACGCTGTGACATGCGTGAACAGGCCATATTCAGGTTCTTGGCAAAAATGATTGCATAATGATAACCTAAACTATAGTCAAATTCTTCATTTACGCACATGGCTACTCAAATTCGAAGATCCTCGAACAAAAAATCGGATTCAAAGGGTTATGAAATAAATGTTGAATCAACACCAGATTTTGTATTTACATCACAAACTTAATGTACTTTGCACAGCGCATTCTTACTCTACAAAATTTGAAGCGCCTATAGTCTCGGGACAAGTGCTGGATTGCGCAAAATGAATAGCATGCTGGACTGCTGGAGGCAGCGGCAGACTTGTAAGGGATTCAGAGTACACCGCGTCATTGCCAAAGTCTGATTTCAAATTTCTTCTGAAGCTAGATTTTGGAATGTCCAAGGACGGACTAGGATTTGCCGACTAGGAATTCGGGATTTAAACTGCCTAATAAACCTTGTGTTGATGTCAATAAAATGCGGTAATATGTTGTCTCTGTTCCGCTTGACTATAATATTTTCAGGTCTTGCAGTTCAATATTCTGCTGACTTCGGTGGATCTTCTATTGCATCCTCACATTCCTTCACAAGTCTCCCAACAGCAGGATCATAGGCAACAGCTCGTCGCAGGTAATTGGCAGCCTCAGATTTCCGCCCTTCTTCAGATAATACACTGCAAACCACCGTAACCAACCATATAGTACGTTAGGTATCTCTTCCAAAAAAGAAGGGCAAAAAAAAGATATTTTAGTTATAAGTTCACAATCTGTATTACCAGTGGAGTTAAAAATACAATACATAAGTTAGCTATATGTAATTCCACAACCTGAATTAACAGTGGAGTTAAACTATGTTACATAAGTTAGCTACATGCAGTTAAAAGTATTGAGTGTAGACACAACGGAATTTGAATGTTCAACCCAAACACCACATGTGAATTTAGTTTCCAAGGTTTCAACAAGCAGCGCGTGTTAAATACACACACAAAACAAGCCACGGACTGCAATGGGGCCAGACTTATGCTGCTTACAAGATGTACAAAATGGAAGACAATAGGCAAGCATTCCTATTTCGTTTTGCAGCAATTAATACTTGGAAGTATATACAGACTCTTGTCAACCGTCACCCAACAAAAGTCTCTCTTGATAAAATTATCTGAAAAGGGATTGTTTTACCTTCCTAGAAGAACCAATCCTTGGAAATAGCATGTTTTGTTAATGTTTTTTTCTGGTTCCTTGAGCTCCGCTAGTCTTTGCAGGAGTTTGATTGCCATCTCGTTATCACCCTACAATGGAAAATCACACTGTGCTTATGTTGTTCACTGTTATTTCTAATGTTCTAAAGACCAGGTCCGAATGTAATATTACTTTACCTGCTGTATACGTGAAAGACCTGCCCCGAAGTATGCAAGCACAAGAAGAGGATCCTGTTCTTCAATCTACACAACAGAGAGAACTAAGTCTTCACTGTCCTTTATATTGCCTCAAACCATAATCTTTGAAGTACAGAAAAACATCTGAGGTTACAACAGACCTTTGGTATAGCATGTTCAAAACACTCAGTGGCTTCAGGAAACAACCTGTTTGAGAACAAGGTCTGTCCCATTCCAATCAACGCTGTAAATAGATCTGGATTTTTCTCTATTGCCGTTCTGTGGGAAAACAATTGTTCATCAACTTTTATTGTTTGCAAATGGAGATGCTAGCTAACTGAAGAAGTAATCATACACAGCTTAACACCAACTTACCTGATCAGTGGAACAGCTCGATCTCGGCAGCCAGTTCCCAAATATTGTAATGCTTGCTATAAAAAAACAGATATATGCTTCAGAACTCATATCAAAATAATATTCCATGACAAAGATTATGTAGATTGTAGTCATTCATACTTCAAGAAGCTCCTCAGGTGAACTGGATTCGGATACATTCCCTTCCATAATGCTACTACTCTCTAGCATAAAATTTGTAGAAGTATTCTCACTGGCAGATCCATTATCAGATGATGTCAATTTCGTTTGCATGTGAGCATCTCCAAGTGTCCACCGCTGCAAATTTCAATATTAAAAAAAACAAACAAACTTCAGCAGCATAACTGGCATGTGTTCAAGAGGAAGAATAAATGCAATAAAGTGGTCTAGTTGGGGTGGTAGTGGATGAGATACTAATAAATCAACAGTTAGATTAGCATGATGACAACTGCACATAATGCATATAATTAGAACAGCCAATGGCTACAATGCTACATACTGCAGATGGTTCTACTTCTACCTGCATCATCTTATGACCATCAAGAGGAGATTTTCGTGCTGTATAACCAAGGCGAGCTCTAATATCAGGCAATCCCAACATCTTCTGGACAACATCATTTCTCAGGGACAATTGCTGCATTTTTATCACTTGAAAATCAGAATGCGATGCAAAATACACAATGTTGACTTCCATCACAATGAGTTTGTTTAAAGTAAAATATATGAAAACCTGATATGGTCATTTTATTGACTATTGGAGCAGTTATTTAAAAAAGGTGCTAGAGAGTAACTGTATAACACAGTGTTATCAGACCTGACCCGGCAATCAACCCGGTCGAGGTCTCGGGTCACTGGGTCACCGGTGTGGGTCACTGGTCAGACCGCATGTTTTATTTTAATAATAGAGGATGTATATACGGGTATTATAGTGCTTATCAAGGTCTTAAATATTTTGGCACAGTGCAACAAATAACGAAGCAATAAGCTCAGGGGGTGATCGTTTCAGCTTCTAAAAGCTTCAGCTTCTAGCTTCAGCTTTTTTTTCACTATTCACTACACTATCCACTAACTCACTACAGTGTTTTTCAGCCAGCTACAGTGTTTTTTCAGCCAAAAGCCAAAAGCCATCGCTATTCCGATCACCCCCAGTTGGTTTGCACGGGCATGCTGCAAGCAGCAGGTGCCGTGTTTTGAGTCCTGGTGCACGCTTTGTTTTTGGAATTTGTTAAGTAGTTGGCAGGCCATCTGGTTCATGCCACCGGTTCCTTACCAAACCAGCCAGTTTAACGCGGGTTTCTCCGGTTCAAAGTGGGCTAACTGCATGTCTGATCCAGGGAGGTGGACCGGCCCGGCCGAGGCACTGGGTCCGGTTTTTTCCGGTCAGACTGCTAGGCCAGGCCGTGTCTGATAACTATGGTATAACTGGTATAACACACGGCTAACTCGTTGATATTGGAACATATATAGGACAAATAGCAAATTGGAAAAAAGGGGAAAGACAGAAAAACAGGCTTGTTATGACCCATCTTCCCCCATTTTCTATGTAAGGTGTAAAATTAGTCCCTACCATATGATTTTGTTTATATCTCTAGAAAAAACTGCAACAGAACAACTGGTGGGCCTTACAAGCTTTCCTTGTATTCATCAAATATATACAAATATGTAAGCATGGAATTGCTAGAAAAACAGGGGCTGCAATATCCCAAGTTGACAAAGAGACAGCTTTGATAATACAAGTAATAAACTACAGTTCTGACCTGAGCTACAGTAAATAAACTATTTGTAGTCCAGTAGACCAGGCTCCCCTGCCAATCAAAGATAGTATGAGTAAATGGAATGCATCACTATCACCTGAACTGATATCTGAATGAAATAAAAGTTGTAATAAATTGTGATTCTTCTTTTTTTTTGCAGTCTCTTTGGATGAAGATAAGCATGCTTCTTTTTAAGATAATAAAAACACCTACTGAACAATTTTGTGTAAATTACTTCACATTGTACCTTAATATAACAACATCATTCTTATATTAGCATCAACGCTGCTCCAAGAGCTTGTGGTTTCTAAAACAAATCAGGTCAGCAACTGTTCCAAACAATATGTTCAATTTGTTTGTAAGTTGTGACAGCACAAGTAGGAATAAGTGAAGCTAATTTTCATTATTGTGACACTGAAAAATTGTAATGTGAAAGAACAATACACCAAACAGAGCATGTTACTGCAAACCTTTGCAAATACTGAGCATTTTCCACAGTTATGAATCTTCAAGATAATAATTAGGCAAATTTCTTTTAGTTACCCTCTCTCTACCAAAATGGAGCATAGAAAGATAGTCATATACTTCGTAAATATTAACTAATCTGGGTAATCTGGTCTGCACAATATTCATCTCTAACCAAATCAAACTAATTGCAAGGAACTGACCTGAGGAACCACATATGCGATAAGAAACAAAGGGATAGCCAGGATGTCAAGGTATAGCTTGTAGTACTGCAAACAAGATAAAAACATTCAGAACATAAAAAGAGTGCAGATTCACATAAAAATATGGGGGAAAGAAATAACAGCTACAAGTGAACAAGCATCCTGGAATTAAATTCACAGGCACATCAACAAATCTTATTGGAGCAAATTAAAAGAAAACTAAATGCCCTATTGACTATTGTAGATAGCAAGGTCAAGAGTGCTGCATCAAACATAAGTCATGCCTCTAAGCAAGGTTCTTTATAGGTAGAGATCATAGCTTGTACTTGATTATATTAGACCAGAAAGTCAGCATAGCAGCTTGGCAACGGCAACACTAGCATGTTAGTAAATACACACGTAACAGTATAACATCCACTTCAGAACTCGAACAATGATGCCATTTGACAGTGGTGGATCGAAGACTTCGACCCTCTGTGATCTAACTACATAGAGAAAACCTATATTTACCAAACCCCGTAAGTGTATACAATAGTCCACCACTACTGGTTGACACCAAACAAGTCAAAATCACACAGTTTCCTGATTGAGTTGCCAATTATTCATGTTCTTCACAACATCTTAGTAATGGGACAGTTATTTGTGCCAGTAATTTACTGGGAACTTGTGACAACTAGCAACGTATATCCAACTGTCATTGGTTTTAGGAACATACCTTTGCTAGTAAGCCAAAAATTCCTGGATGATGCTTGATCTGGGATGTCTGGAAAGAAATCTGAGGCAACAAATCAGACAGTCAGGAAAATTTACTCCAAACAGGTTCATTATCCTAGTTTCACACAAATTACAAACTAGTGTTGCTAATCCAGCTAGCACAAAAAAAAAGAACAGGCAATCTTCCTAATTTTATAGGAAAAATTTTATAGTGAAGTCAAGAAATTATACTTTCATCAGAACAGGGTCAAAACATAGCAACCGATTGCCACCCTGGTTCTAGGCCAATTCACAGATGGGCTGATCTCTCAAACTTTGACACTGTACTCCCTCCACTAAGACCGATGATTGTCAGCAACCATCCAGAAACCAAAACCGCCACCAACTTATAATCGGCCCAACACTAGTAAAAACCCCAATTGCAATAGCACAATCTACGCTCACATGAGTTCACAAAATTGCAACTCCCAGGTATTTAGAGCAGATGCGATCATGCGACTTGCAAAATTTAAATATTTGTCATCCCAAGACACATCTACTTGTTTGCAAGATTCAATAACCAAAGGATATGTGCAACATTCAAATTAATGATCACACAGTGCAAGCCTACCAGAAGGAAATTGAAGCAACCATTTGCAAGCCTACCAGAAGGAAATTGAAGCAACCATGACCTTCAACCTTTTACAACTTCTGTGTGTTGGCCAGGCACTAGACTTAAGTGATAAAAGGTAACTCACCAAAAAAGGAAAACTAGTAAACAAACCTTACAAAACAAAAACTGGATAGAGTACTAGAGTACCTGAACATTCAAATAATGGAGACCAGCAACTAAGATAGGAAAAACAGGACCTAAAGCCCCATGTGAAAACTCGGTCAAGTTATGAAACCACAGAATACCACCCTGTATAGTTGTCAAGAAATAACAACAGAAAGTTAAATTTCAATTGAGTCAAAACAAAATTAACTAGACAGTGTAAATGCATCATAATATGAATATATGTATGCATCAAGAACTAGAAACCTAGGAACATTTGCAGTCATACAATGTATAGTCAATAAATAAAGACACAGGAACTTTTTTCCACCAAAAAACAACTGCCTTTGTTGAAACATTTTAAAAAAATAAATTTCTTCTATAACACGGAAAATATCAAATTTGCCTTGCTCATCAGTTATGTAATTTTTGTGCTCACCAAATTTCCTTCATTTAAATATGAAAACGCCTTGCCGATGATGTGGTCATCTTTCTTAGGCCAAACACCATGGATTTGGAGGTCACTACGGACATTCTTCTTTTGTTTGGTGAAGCTTCCAGCCTCAAAACCAATATGCAAAAGAGTAACATATTCCCCATCCATTGTTCTGAGACAGAGATTGCTATAGTCCACGAGCACCTATCTTGCGAAGTGGTGAATTTTCCTTGCAAATATCTTGGTGTGCCCCTCTCCCTTCGGAAGCTCACAAGGACTGAAGTTCAGCCTGTTATTGATAAGATTGCCGATCGTCTTCCGGGTTGGAAAGCAGATTTGCTAACAAGGGCGGGCAGAAAAACATTGGTACAATTTGTGTTAACCTCTATGGTGGTCTACTTGGTCATGGCAGTTGACCTTCCCCAATGGGCTGTTAAAGAAATAGACAAAATCCGTAGAAGTTTTCTGTGGAGAGGTAGAAAAGAAACTAAGGGAGGCCACTGTCTCGTGGCGTGGAACAAAACTTGCCGACCTTTCCAATTCGGTGGTCTTGGTATCTCTGATCTCCAGCGGATAGGATGGGCCCTCAGAATGAGATGGCTTTGGCTTCAGAAGGCCGAACCTGACAGGTCTTGGGCCCCTTTTCCACTCCAGGTTCACCACTGTGTTCGGTCTTTCTTCTTTATAGCAACATGCACTGAAGTCGGTAATGGCGTCTGCACCCTCTTCTGGACAGATAGGTGGATCCATGGGAAAAGGATCGCTGATCTAGCACCCCGTCCTTTTGCATTGGTTCCCAAGAGACTTGCCAATAAACGCACGGTGAGGGAGGCACTCACGGGTCACAACTGGATCGCGGATTTGATAGGAGCGACAACGGTTGGGGCCATTACTGACTTTCTGGATCTCTGGGATCTCCTCTCACAAGTGGTGCTGCAACCTGATTTAGAAGATAAAATCATTTGGCGCTTCACTGCCAATGGAAACTATTCAGCAAAATCAGCATATGAAGGCTTCTTTCAGGGAGGCATTGAGTTTAGCCCTTAGGAGCGAATCTAGAGAACTTGGGCTCTAAACAAATGTCGTTTCTTTATGTGGCTGGCTGCACATGATAAATGCTGGACTGCGTATCGTCTGGCACGCCGAGGGTTGCAACACCCTCCCCGCTGCTTGCTTTGTGACCAAGAGGAGGAAACCATTAACCACCTCTTGATCTCATGTGTGTTTGCCCACCAATTTTGGTTTGACTTGCTTCAAAAGGTCAGATTATAAAACCTTTCTCCTCAACCGGTCGAGCTCTCTTTTGAAGACTAGTGGTCCAGATCACACAACGCAGTTCATGGTCAGGTCCGGTAAGGCCTCAACTCCATCATCATTTTGGGGGCTTAGTCTATTTGGAATCTTCGCAATCGTTGCGTCTTTGATGGGGTTGCGCTAGACGTTATGGCTCTCTTGTCTTTTGTCAGTGAGGAGATGAGGATTTGGGGTCTGGCCGAAGCAAAGGCTATTTCATACCTAACTGCCCCACCACAGGTTTTGGTCTAGATTCCCTCAGGTCGAGGTTGATCTTGTTTTTTGTTCCATAAGCTAGTTTCCTAGAGCAGGGGTGCTGTGTATGTGGATTCGTTTGGGTCTGTAAGGTTCCTGTTTACTTTTTCCTTTCTTAATATAATGATACGCAGTTCTCCTGCGTGTTTGAGAAAAAAACAATTCCACTACTTCACTGGTTCATCCTTACCTATTAACATGAGAACTTACACAAAATATGGCTAACCAATCCTTCCCCCAGACGCTGCCCCTGACTCCTATAACCACCGATACCAAGATTATACTATGTTATCATCACCTCCAATAGAGCTGCTGCTACCACTAAACATGCAATTTTACTAAATATGTTGAGCTAACTCAATAATTCTTGTAGCACATTTAACAAAGTAGTGCCTAAGTCACCTTTGGACAAAACGGCACCAATGATATACTTTGCACTTCGACATCTGCCATTTCAGTGCTAGATGTCCCAAAGTATATTTAACAGCATTGATCAACTGTACTCTATTCAATCGGGGCAACCATGCCAAAGTCATTCTAGGGCAGAAATATGTTAATTACGATTCACGGAATGGAAATGGGCGGCATCATCGTATGCTCGACATTAGTTGTCATGGTGTACCTCTGAGAATTCTCTTGTAATTCTAATAAGTTGCATCGTAATTGTGGTTGTCACGGCGTCGCCAAGTCATCGCCTTGGCAACGCCTAGGCGTCGTGGCGGTCCGGGGGGATGCCATGGAGCTTCGCTGTGACAACCATCCTCCCCCAGTTCCATCCCATGGCCGCCCCCCGTCTTCCTCGGTTCCGGCCGACGGGACTGGCCGGATTCGATTAGATTATGGCCAAGGGCGGCTGGATTCGACGGAGATAGGGCGGAAGGCGGCGGGGAGGGGAGGCACCGAGCGGTGGGAGGAGGCGCGGGGAGGGGAGGCGGCTGGGGGAGGAGGTGTCGAGGAGGGGAGGCACCGGGGGGAGGAGGCGTTGGGGAGGGGAGGCGGCAGGGGGATGCACTGGGGAGAGGCGGTGGCGGGCAGGGGGAGGAGGCGCCGGGGAGAGGAGGCCGCAGGAAAGAGAGCAGGTGAGTTCTGGAGAGAGAGGAGTCGGCAGCGACTATAAATATTGTGGTGAGGAGGTGAGTTCGGAATATACTCAATACATTTCCGTTTCTCGCCGTGGTGTCCTGGTGTCTCTTTGGCGCCGTGGTCGCCAATAACACCGTGACAATCATGATCGTAATTGTAATTATAAAAATGTTTTGTTGCTGCAAAACAATACTAAAATGAGCATAGTTTGTGATTGCCTATAAAACAGAAAAACACTATCGATAAAGAAAAGTATGGTTACTAACACCATGACCTTCACAGACCATACTCCTTTAGAAAACTTGAGACTAGTAGAAGAAATGTAATAGAAGAGAATTGAGTACAGAGATACCTTGAACATACATTATCTAATCCAGGGTGATTACTAAGGCACATACTCCGGATGCTTGTCATCCACAGTATAAAGCAAGGGAACTGCATATAAGACCAAACACATGAGCAAAGAGACGATAGGGGGGAAATTAGTTTGGTGTTAAATGCTCCCTTAAATGCTTTTGAAACAACAGATAGGGGAGAAAAGGAGATTAGGAACAACAAACAATAGAAGAAATACTATGGAAAATGAATTTTGATGCTAAAGTAATATTCATAACTATTATTAGACCATGTGAATGATAGAAGGCACAAGATTTTTATTATTACCTGGACTGAAAAGTAGGCCAAATTCCAAAGAAAGGAGGGGCAACCAAGCTCTCGCTTTTTCTCTTGGAAGAGAGAGTATTGGTCACGAAAGCTCCTTCCTGATAGAGGAGGGGGTAATGGAGGGGGCACTTTAAAAGGAGATACATGAGAATAAAATCAGCACATGTAAACAGAAAAGAGAAAAATATAAACAATCTAAGTTCAATCAAACAACTGTATGGTTGAAATCAAGGCTCACCTAAATAAACATTTTGATTTAAAGAATAGAATAGGCCCTGGAAGCGTATTCTCCACAATTAATTTTACTAGATAGAAAACATATATAAACCCATGTAAGAATAATTTTCTAATTGTTTTCTGAGAGATAAACAACAATATTGATTTGATATTTTGTGGGCACCAGTTAGCCAATGCATTGCAAACATTTTATCACAAAATGAAAAAAGACAGTAAGAAGTTTGCAGAACAATTGCAGAACTTACATTTTGGAAATAGTTCACCAATTTTAGCAGTCTTCTTAATTTGCAATATAAGGGCAGGAAGTATCAATAGTCTCATGGCCACAGTTGAACAGGAAATTGTTATCCACCTGCGATGAAAATCAGTGGTTATATTCATGGACATGTTGTTCTTAAAAATAAGGATCCATGTATTCTGTCAAGGTGCTTAACAAGTCACAACACTGCAAATACCAAACAAAGAAAAATGGCTCAAAAGCACAAGAATAACCTAATTACTTCGATAGAACATGTTGTGATCAAATTCTCATGGAATACAGCTGCATATGGCTGTGTCAATTTGGAGGTCCCTGACATGGAAACAGAGCTCAACAGGGCTCTGAAGAAGATTACCCAATCCCCCGCAAAACGAAATGTCACGGCACAAAAGTGAGGTGAGGTTGATGATCAGAATTACGACCGGAATTGTAAGTTACATTCAGCATGCAGCACAGCATACCACACAGGCTCCATTTAAGCGCATGCAAAATGCCAAATCAACTCTACCTATTAAAGTCTGAACTAATGGCGGCGGCAGCGGCAGGAACAATAACAACAGCAAGGGAAAAATGGCAGCTTTCCACCGCGGCAAGCCTACCATGGTAGTCCGGTGACACTGTGGAATCCGTCCAGGAGGTCGACCACCGCGCAGATAGCCAAACCCGAGACACCGCCTCCATCGCCACTGGCGGCCACACCCACGGCATCCGCCACACCACCTGCCGCGCTGGCGAGCCCTTCCCCGCAATCAGCACTACTCACATCATCCAAGTAGAACCTTTCCCTCTCGGAGTACGCGTCCTCTTCGGGAGCCTCCGCGGCGGCCGCGCCGGAGGGGGAGGTGGGGCTGGAACGGGAGAACCAAGAGAAGCTTCGCGCGGGGACGGCAAAAGGGAGCACGAGAGGGGGCAAAAGGAGCGGACTAGTAGGAGTGGGGGGGTGCGGATTAAGGCTTTGGGCCGAGGCGGAGAGGTGGGAGAGGACGGCGAGCGGCGGCGGGAGGCGGCCGCGGCCGCCTAGACGGCGGAGGAGGCGAATCGGAAGCGCCATTTGGTTTGTGACGTGGAGATGCAAGGGACAAGAGGATCTAACACGTGCCACGTGCAAACGTGGTCCGTTTGATCGGTAATGGACGGATCTGATGAACGCGAACATGCACTTCTGCGCAAAGCACCCTGACTTTTTACGAAATTGTAGTTCCGAGCCTACGCTTCTTCCCCTTTCTCTTCACGGCCGAACCCTAGCCACCTTCCTCCTCCCAGTTCAAACCTGACACGGCGCGATTCCACGGCAGCTAAGCCTGAGGTCCAGGCGGCGGCGGAGAGATGGTGGTGGCGTCTGGCGGTGGCGGGAACGCGTGGGCGAAGGAGATGACCATCCGCCGCAGGATGGCCAGCATGTGCGCTCTCCACCCTGAACTCCTCAGGTTCTTTTTGTTTAACTTTCGCTGTCAAGCTGCTAAATCTGATTCTTTGTCTGGATACGAGTTCAGATTCAACAAGACGCAGGATCATTTCCCGTCGCTGAAAGATTACAACGACTATCTAGAAGAAGTTGAGGATTTGAGTAAGTTGTTTTTCTAGTTTGTAGGTTGGTCGATCTTGAGTGGCAGCAAGGCAAAGATTTTGATCAAGGCTTGTTTGTTTAAAATTCGTCTTTTTGAAGCTTTCGACCTGATTGAAGGAATAGATGTCGAGGCGATTGAAGCTAAAATTGCCAGGTACCAACAGGAAAATGCTGAGCAGATATACTTGTCCCGAGCTAAAAGGGTATGCTGTGTTCTTTGCTGCGGGATCTGATGTAGTAAAAAAAAAGCTCAGTAAAGATGTTTTTCTTCATATTTCCAATATATTTCTTATGTAGGCTGAAGACCTTGCTGCGGCACTTAAAGCAAGCAGAATGAACCCCGTAAAGGCTGACGCCAATGATATGGTTAGTTGATGATTAGCAAACTGGATAATGCATTTCATATATGTTTGTAGAAATATACGCCTTCTTCAACGGTACCATTGAGGGTTTGGTTGTTGGATGTGTCTTACATGTGCGATCCCATTAACTTTGGGTGATTGCATATGGAGAATATTCATTGCTACTATTTAATTTTAATAGTTTTTTAACTATACAAAACTCTAGTAAATTTCTTCAGAAAATGGTGCCGATGAAATGTTAAATTGTGAAGTGTCAACTTTTAGATTGCTCACCTTGACAACCTATTAAATATTTTTGATAAGCAACTGTGAATGCTATCAAATATTCTCAGCGAGTTAATCTAGCTGAAGCATGACCATAGTAGCAATTACGGTCTGGCAATGGGAAAGCCAAACTTTAGCAACTCGAATTCTTCGCCAGCAACATTTCAGTTGATATTGAATATGCATTTCATCAACAATTTAAGTTTGCTTAAGCCTCGCAGTTTTAAATATTAGCTGCTTAGTTTTCTGACCACATATCATGGTAGTAATGTCCAAGGTTTAGAAGATAAGGCTGTGGCTGTTAGCCTATTATCGTGGTCACTTTGCACCATTAGTTCTAGTTGCTAATTATGTTCAATTATTTTATTTCATCTGGCTTGACTACACACTTTTGAGTCATAAAGTACTTACTGTAAGCTTACCATTTCTTTCCTTTGTTTCTCTGTTCAGTACTACATGAAGTTAATGCGTTGATGCAATGCATTTTTGTCTATTTTAGGTTGTTCTGATATTTATGTGGTAGAAGTGCCAATGTTTGCTACTTTTGCAACTTGAAACAGGCTGCTGGAAGCTCCCAGGGCATTAGCAGTGGGGTGGGAGTTCAAGGCCAGTATGCACCTGCTGCCGTTCCTGGTGGACTGGCTCAGCCTCGTCCGACAGGTATGGCTCCCCAACCAATTAGTGGTTCGTCAGATCCTCTTCAAGGAGACGATGAGGAGACGATGAGACTACGTGCGGAGAGAGGAGCTCGAGCAGGTGGATGGACTGTTGAATTGGGTAAGAGAAGAGCATTAGAGGAGGCGTTTAGCAGCATATTCATCTAAAGGTCAGATCACGCGTAGCACCTGGCCTGGAGGATGCCTGGTAAACATATGACAGCCCTTGGACCAGCACATAATATTTGTTAAGCTATAACATGGTTAGCTATGGCCGGCATCTGGACTTCAAGAAGAGGGGATTGAAGTATCAACCAGCATCAAGCGGCCCGGTGATTGGAAAATCATCCTTTCTTTGCAAGCTGGGAACTTGCATGTTGATGTACCTTTGCTCATAGGAATGACTGCTATGCACTTGCCAATCTCTCTAGTACATCATGATGGTGAAAATTGTTATTTGTTCCTCTGTAATGACATAATTTGTTGTTTTTTCAACTTTCAAGCCTTGCCTCTTCACAAATGTAATATCAATATGTCTAACATTACTTCTTCGTCGGAGTTTTTAGTTAAACCTAATTGCTGGTGAGGATCATGCTTACCAGCCTGAGATCTTTCAGATAATAGTCTAAACTGGAAATTGTCAGTTCATATGAACCCCAACAAAACCAAAAGACGACTGTATCATATTCTTCCACTATAGCATGTCTTCTGGTTTATCAGTTTATTTGCATTTCCAGTTTCCAGACAAGATTATTTTAACCGGCCAGTTACTGATCTGCATCCGAGTCCCACCTATTGGCCAGTCAGAGATGGATTACTTCGGCAACCTTAAGCAAACTACCAAGACCGGGGACACAAATTGACAAATCATTAGTGTCAGTCCCGAGCTTTCCGAGATCCGACAACTATAGTTGTGTTAGAATGACACTGTATAAACAAGCTGTAAGAATGTTTTCAATTTAGACAACATCAGTGCAGGTTTCAGCCAAGAACAATGTTGCTTTTTACATGTTACAGTTTTCGATCTTTTAATCAATTGAATACATTGCGCATAAATGATCAATAAAATAAAATCGTTACACCAGGTATAACTTTGACTGGGAAATACTATCTCCGCTTAGACACTGGGCTCACTTTGCAAATTTCCACATCAAATCCAAAATCCATGAGAACAAGAATCCAAGCACGTTGTTGCTCGGCCAGCTGATCCCTGGGTCCTTTGACCTCCACGAGTTTAGCTTCAGCGCCACCTCGTTCATCGAGGAAACGCCACAGCAGCAAATCGGGCATTCCGCTAGACCAGCTCCTGTAATCAAGGGCTAGATGCCGGAGAAGTAATGCCAAGCAATGCCCACCAACACATGCAACGGCAGCTCGTAGATCGGTCAACGAATGCCGGTCCCAACTAACACCCCTGCAGGATGTCCCTTGATGTAGCTGCCAGGAGCTGATAAGCATCTCTTCGGCCATTCCATCTTGTATCATTTTCAATTGGGATTCTATAAGGTCCTTTCTTGACTTGTAGAAGTCATCTGATTCAAAATCAAGAGGGGCTGTCTGCAAGAGAACACGCAAATCAAACTATGCAAAAGCGTTGTAGGGAAGCCAAGTAAAAGATCGTGATGAGGTTCAACAACCTATCAAAAGATATTAACAGGGATTTCACATCTGGAATCGACTACAAGAGAATCTGTGGTGACCTTACAGAAAAAACAGCATTCACCATTGACTCGAGCATGCAAGCAATAGAATTACGAAAAGCATAATGACTGCCAGAGTTGTGTCAGCATAATGCATATGGTTATGCACCTCTAATAAATAAAGCATGTTCCATAGGTCATTTACCTGAAATTTAGACTGGAAAACATCCCGTACATCTGAAAATATTACATCCCACATTAGAAGGCCAAAGATGGTCATCCAAATGCCACCTTCTGAATGGGTACCTTGCCAACCACCTCCTTCATCAGCATAATATTGTAAAGCCAGCTGCTCTACCCCACAAAGTTCACTATCATAGCCATAAAATACATTCTTTGCTCCTGTTTCACAATTTAATGGCCTTCCTTCGATGTTCACCTGATAATAGAAGATGCATCCCAAGCACAGATTATGTAGCATAGTCCATGTTACAACCTTGATCCAATAGACCAGAAAGA
Organism: Melocanna baccifera; assembly: GCA_036346265.1. Lineage (NCBI taxonomy): Eukaryota > Viridiplantae > Streptophyta > Magnoliopsida > Poales > Poaceae > Melocanna > Melocanna baccifera. Next base: position 25,653,555 of record CM070692.1, on the reverse strand, counting down.
AAGTATAAAGCTTGTCCTCAATGAGGAACATGAGCGATAAATGTACCTCCTTTATATTTCTCTTAACAGAATCGGCATAACTGGGAACTTTCCAGCGCCGTGGAGGTTTGCTTAGACGCAGCACTCTCCTTTGCAGTGCGATCTTTGACCCAGCACGGACCCATGAATCAATTACTCCTCCTTCAGCTATTGAAAGGCTCTCATTTGGACGACCCATATGTTCCAAATCAACAGATAGCCTCAGTGTCCAATATCCTCGCCGTCGACCAGAAGAAACTTTATTAAGTAGTCTCTTTAGAATCCTTATTGCATCTGCATACCTGTAAAATATAGTCAGCATAAAATTTGATTCCCCAAAAATTAACAAAATTGCAAACAGGAACATGCTCATCCCATGGAAAGTGTGTAATGAACCTTTACAATCTAAAATAATCTCCTCTCAACGATGAGCAGAGTGTGTGTCTAAAAAAAAGAATGAGGTGTGAAGCAATGGCTATGTGGGTTTTAAAAAAAAACATTACAATTTACAATTCAAAAAATCATTACAATTTACAATGTGAAATTCAAATAATTGCTTCTTTTGATCAAAAGCACGAGTTAAAGTTCAGTTAAAAACTTTGATAAATATCAGCATTTTGTAACATTTAGATATATTGAATAAGGATATATATATATGTGTGTGTGTGTGTGTGTGTGTGTGTTACAAACCTGCCCCCAAATTTATTTTAAAAATTACATTAAAAAGGAAGTTACAAGGGAAGTATAGAATATTGAGCAAAAAGGCAGTCCAGGAGATTTAGACTTAAAAGTTCTTTATAACTATAAATTTCAATGAAGAAAGAAAGTGGCCCTTCATGTGGATGCATTTATATCTTCCATCAATTTACAGTCAAAGAGGGCAAAAGAAAAAGGGAAAACTGCCCTCATAGCACTCCTTTATTCAATTAGGTCTGCTCGTGAAAATGCACAGCTTCAATGCAAAGTTTACATTTAATTTACAAGTTACATTCAAGATGAGAGTTTACAACCCGCCTAGTAAAAGTGTATCTGCAACCAAAGTGCCAAATATCTAACAGTAAGCATATAACACTGAGGCATCCCATTATGCGGCATAACTAGAAGACATGCCAACACAACCCAGAAGGGAACATATCAAGTATGGCTAAGGCTTCCAGTTCAACCAAATTGTATGAAGCATCTAAATTCATGAATTTGAAGACACTAGTTGAGTTGATCCATAATTTTATCACAACTTACCTACGTTCGCGTTCATAAACAGAGACACCTAATGTAAGTATTTTTGAATAGACCCAGGATGCTGAAAAGCATGAAAAGAATGATGGCAGAGGTTCAGCTAAATTTCCATTTTCTTCTTTTGGCATAGTGCATAGTCGATTCTCAGACAAATCAGCACATCTTGTCACGATTTCCATGTCATTATTATCAAGAGATTCATCCATCAACTGCGCCACTCGAATAGCCTGTTTGCAATATAAGACATTAAACACAATTGAAGAGTGGCAAGTTATGCGGTAATATAAGACATTATAAGACATTAGACATTTTGTAAAGGAAATGAAAATTTCACCTCGTCATACTCAAGTAGATCACTTCTTTCTTGAAAAATACAGTGAGAAATGTTGCAGGTATAGTCTGGGAACTTCACCAGACCAAGATCCACTAATAGAAAGGATGAAAGATCTTGATCACCATTTAGAAAAAAGAGCCTCTGCATGATTGCTCTCGATCATCATAGATGGCAAAAGTAGCTGTTGGATGGAATAATACTGTTGGCAGAATAAACAGTCTAAGCAGGATTTAAGCTTTGTAATTAAAAGTCGTAAGCATTCACCTGGACACGCCACAGAAGTTCATCAGCCATATCAGAAGTTCTTATACAGGTTCCTGTCCATTTTACAATCCGCATTGGTAGCGCTGTGCTGCATGTTCCAGAGGTGAATTTTCTTAGGAGGCCAAAATGCCCAAGAATGCAACAAGCAAAGAGCTTTTACCAGGTTCCATTATCGTATAAAGACAGAAGGGTTCTAAGAAGCTCGTGTCGACGAGTGCAGCTTGTGCTATTCTGGAAAACAAAATAAAAGAGTAATATCCATTGATAAAACCAGGCAGGGAATAGAAACCAACAGAAAGCTAGCACAAAGGGAAAAACAACTTGCAATAGCTCTCTCATTGCAATAGTCAACTAGAGTGAAAAGGACTGTCTGCATTTCAGAGCGAACTGCAAGCTAGCACTGGCTGTCATCAAAAATATCAAATCAGTTGTCCAATATAGAGATGTGAGGCTTGTATTCTTGCATACTTAGATAAGTGATCTGTTAATAATGTCTTAGAAAAGTGATCTGATAACAATGTCATCTCAAGACTTGTTGTGACAGCTTCCCAAAAAAAACATAGATAGAACACTTGAAATAATGTCTGGTGGGTAATTATAATGTAACATTTCCAATGCTCATCAAAATTTTCAGGCTTTTCCTCCACCAATTTGATCTAGGGCATACATATTTATCATTATTGGTGTACATTCTATGCTATCCCTTATTGAACTCATTATTTGTTGCATGTTTTTTAAGGGCAAACTAGAGTTCTATGTCCACAATTTCACATAATTTTCTTCGAGTGTTAGTACACAAACACTATGGGTAAATTGATGATATTATATTGCCACATCCTATGCCTTAGCAGTAACATCATTTTGCAGGTTATGCATTATCATGTTTGTGCCATGATATTCTGTGTTATGCGTGCATCCCCATGTGTTGTCCACTATGAAATCCTAAAGTAGCATATAACTTTCAAAAGTAGCAATGTCTTTATCTGGGATTACAGCTGCATACGCACAAGCTGAAAAAGACTCACATCATGTCTCTCATAGAGAAAGTAGAAGCACGTCTTCCAAGATGGAAAGGGAAACTCCTATCGCCAGCATACAGACTGACTCTGATAAACTCAGTTCTGACCGCACTCCCAACTTATCACCTCACAGTCTTCCCTCTAGCAAAGTGGGCAAAGAAGAAACTAGACAAGATCAGGCGATCCTTCCTTTGGAAAGGATCCGACAAAGCTAGCGGCGGGCACTGCTTGGTAAGATGGGATAAAGTCTGTCAGCCAAAAGAGCTAGGTGGACTAGGGATACTCGACCTCGAAAAATTCGACCGGGCCACCAGGCACTTTGCCTCAGACGAGCAGCGGCGGTGTGCGACTTCCTCCCAATTCTATCTCCAGCAATGTGAGGCCTATTGACCCACGGTCTTGCCGTTGGCGTCAATTGGTCCATAGAGGACGGAGTCGGCCGGGGTTGGGCACAAGCGGTGTCGACTCCAGTGGCACACCAAGTTGGTGTTCTTCGTCCGAGGGTAAGAGATCCTCAGTGGTGGTGTGTCGCTGGTTTTAGTCCTTGTTTGGTCGTGACCTTGTGGTGGTGCTCTCCCATGCAGAATATTGTTGCTCAGGTTTTGGCTTGTGCGGCATTCTTCAGTACCTCGACTTTATGCCCTGGTGTTGTCTAGTGCAGGGATGTGACTTTGTATCTCTGTTAACCACGCCGTGAAATTGTGACCTAGTTGGCGACAATAGGTTTTCTGAGTCAGCGTCGATTATGATATGCCTAGCCGATTTGCTTCTTAGTGGCTTCAAGTGCCACTACACCGTGAGTTTTGCTGGCCCTTTTTAGTTGTTAGTCGTGCAGTTGTGTACCGTATTAGTGTGCTGTCATATTCAATTGATTGCTCATATATGCTAATTCTGGGAGACATTGCATGATAAAGTTGTGGGAAAGTTGAATGCCCGATGAGGATTTTAGGTCCATATGAAATTATTGTGACTGTTTAGGATGTTCTGCTAGTGTTTGGGGCTTTTAGTTGCATACTATTGCTGCTGTTCTATACTTCCCGAAGGCCTAATCTTGTCCATTAACTGCTTTGATATAATTTTCTCACTCACACACACACACACACACACATATCATGTTACTACAGTTCTTTACATTGTTATTGTTTTTTAAATAACTCTAGATTAAGGTGGTAAGTTGTTGGACCCAAATCTAGCAGAATATATAGAGATAGTTGCAATCATTAAAATTTAGACTTATTGTGTCGAGAGGGCCTTGTATCTAAATACAAGAGCAGCCGACATCTAAGGGCAATTACCATCTAAATAACAATTTGAGCAATATGCTAATTGATTAGTTGTTTACTCAAGTTCTTGTTGATATGATTTCAATGGTACATGACTTGTGATTGGATTATTATCATGTGATGATTTTATTTATGCTCTTGTCATTAAGTTGTATTTGGAATCATATATTTACTCTAATAATTAGTTCTGAGATTTTGACTAAATTTATGCTAAAACCACGTTTGTTTCAACAACTTGTGCATAATGAGAAAGGGGAATGAAAGCAAGATTGAAAACCTTAGGAAGCTCCTTTAGTATTTGTTTGTTTCAACAACTTGTGCATAATGAGAAAGGGAAATGAAAGCAAGATTGAAAACCTTAGGAAGCTCCTTTAGTATTTCTTTCATTTCAGGAACACTTAGCACATCAAGAATTTCTTTCATATCATATTCAGATGGATCATCGGTGCAAGAGAGCATGTCGATGTAACCTGCCACTTTATAAGAAACAGCTTCCAATTCAAACAGCTAAAGCCTGACAACATGTCAATTACTAAAATTTAAGTAGGTCCAGATTATTACACTTTAACTCCATGGCTGCTTGCTCCAGATCTGATATCTCACGATATGAAATACTGCTCAATCGAAACCACGGCCCTGCAAGAAATTAAGTTAGTCAAGTGCAAAGTTGTGTTTGCTCAGTAAGTGGCCCCATTATTCTACACTTGTGTTTGCTCAGTAAGTGGCCCCATTATTCTCAAGCTACTGAAGTAAAGCATGCACTAGCTTTAAGCCACTAACACTGAAAGTCTAAAACATACACACAGAGCAAAAATGAAGCCAAATTAACATTTTACCTATCAATGGACATCAGGAAAGCTAACCTTTTCGAGTGTAAATCCTCACAAAAAGCCTTTGCCCATCATTCGATAATGACTTAAAAGAACCTGTTGAATGTATGAACAAACACTAGTCATTAAGAGTTTAAGACATCTTGGTCAACAAACATATAGATATAGTGGGAAGGAAATAAAAAATCAAAAACCTAGAAATGATGTTTCTTTATCACTAAAAAGGTGGGTATGGTTGGCCATAACATCTGCTATCATCAAATTAAAATTTGTCTGGTATCTTGCACTGCGAGGTTCCTGAAAGTTTCCATTTCTAACAGCACCAACAAAATCTTCCCATAAGGACTGCCGATATTTCAGATCATCGTATCTCTGATTGTCATTTTCACATTTCTGACAAGTAAGTTGGATGGGAACATTATCAAGCTGTTGTTCAGGCAAACCAACCACAAATCCCTAACAAAATAGAAAAGGAAGCATTAGAAGTTGAATGGTTATTGACTTGGTAGAGAAGAGTCTATCTATAAAAAAAAATGCCCAAAGACCTAACTGAAGTTGGAGCGGAAACCTTGCAGACTTCCTATAGCAAACCAAGTGAAACTGTTATTGCCACCAAGATTGATGTCATTGGCAAAGCTGACATTGCAGTCACCGCTATATATATTTTTTGTCTTGCTGTGTTAAGGGAATTGATCTCATTTACAACTTTCCAAAAGTATGTCCTGGCTTAAAGAGAAAGACCAGTTGTGACTAAAGGGCTGTTTGCACCAGAGTATATACATGTAAAGCATATGAGGTTGGACTTGCTGTTTTACAGGTAAAATGGACTTTCTGTGACTGGCATGGCTGTTTGCATCATATTCAGAGTATTCTTTTCTCGAACACGCAGGAGAGTTGCGTATCATTATATTAAGAAGAAAAAGAGTCAAACAGACTGTGCAGGAGGCACTGACACTACTTGGATCAGTGATATTGGTAGTGGTCTGTCTACAGAGGCGCTACTGGAATACTTTCAGTTGTGGGATCCATTGGCTGAGGTGAATCTTACCCCTGGAGTGGAGGATCAGCACTTTTGAGCCCCGTCACCGTCGGGTGAATTCTCCACCAAATCAACCTATAGACGTTTCTTTGTGAGGGCTGTTGAGTTTGAGCCTTGGAAAGAAATATGGAAATCTTGGACCCCTCCTCGCTACAAGTTTTTCACTTGGTTGGCCTCTCTTAATCGATATTGGACCGCCGACCGTTTGGTTCGTCGTGGACTAGACCATCCCGAAAAATGCCCACTTTGTGATCAAGAGGAGGAAGATATCCAGCATCTACTCACCACCTGTGTGTTCTCAAGAATAGCGTGGTTCACAGTTTTATCGAATGTTGGCATGCAGCACCATACTCCTGGGCCTACTGATTCTAGTTTAATTGCTTGGTGGCGCTAAGTTCTGCAGCAACTGGACAAACAGTACAAAAAGGGTTTTAATTATCTAGTTTTGTTGGTGGTTTGGAGAATTCGGAAGCATAGGAATAGATGTGTTTTTGAGGGGGCCTCTCCTAACTCTAGTGCTTTAGTGCAGGACATAACCAAGGAGGCAAAAATGTGGTGTATGGCAGGGGCCAAAGGCCTTAGGCGCATTTGGTCTTAGTTTGGTGTTGTGAGTGGGTTGTTATTTGTTTTGCTGTTCTCGGCCCTTTAGGGTCTGTTTGAATCTGTTTGCATCATATTCAGAGTATTAATGTATCTGAAGTCGGGTTGGACCTTTCCTGGGGTTTAGTTAGGAAAAAGTACCTCCCAATCCTAAAAGCCTTTTCTACTAACTACACCTCTTTTACAAGTAGAGTGGGCTTCCATTTGGCTAAGAAAAGAATTTTAGCTGGGAGTTTGTATATGAACATATGATCTTTTGTTGGTTTCCTAATCAAAAAAGGGGTAATGTGCCTCTGGTTTTAGAGAAATACCTTAAAATGCCTCTATGAGGAAACCCTCTGACTGCTAAACAAACCACAAATTACAGACATACACCATTAAAACCTCCCAAAAACATTAACACAACAACATGGCTCGCTGCTGGCATTTGCACTGATGCAGCACAGTAACTGTCCTAGATATCTTGTTTGTACTTTGTACAACTGTTGGGTATGAAGAATGTTAAGGTTTATAGCAAAATAAGCAGAGAACTAACTAAAATGTGCGAGCAGAAATATATATAGTAATCTTATCTGATTTTACAGTTATTCTGTCTATGAGTGCGGCATTTAAATGACAACTCATAGCATGATTATAAAAGTTAACTATGTCCATTAGCATCAGCGAGTATTCACTAAGATGGCATGGAGTGATATTTCAAAGAGAATCTACCACACAAGTCAAGGCCAAGTTTATTCATCACCTTTTTGAGGTCCATCGATAGGATAGTTAAAGTAGAACTGAAGAACTTTATTGGCAAGATGGTATAACTGTAGTTACATCATTGTAATGCATTGTGCATAAATTAACTGCATATGTTTTATTCAACAAGACAACCTAGCGACTGCATGCTATATTACACTTTTTCTGAAATATAAGAAGAGAATTTCACCTTGCATTCAACATGATGTTTGTCCAGTAGAGGAGCCAAAACTTTAGCCAGCTCTCGAGGCAAGTATCCAAGAACCTGCTCACATTCAGACCCTGCATAAAAAACCTGTCGATGGTATTGAGAAAAGGTTATCTTCATGAAAGGCATATAAACAGAAAATTTATTAAGAAAAGATGGAAACCTTGATAGCATCAGGATCCTTAGCATTCTGGGGATCTCTTACGATAGTAATGCCCACACCTTCCTGCAGTTCAATGTTTTCATGAAACCTTCGGCCCACTATGACAGTATCAACAGCTACCGTGGTGCTAGAATCAGTGCCTGCATAGGCATCAATACTGCCAGAAGTTGTTCCTGTTGGAAACATGCAAGAAGAGCCCTTTTCGACTGCATCGTCAACTGAAGCATTCTTCATATTTGGCAAGACAGTAGTATTTGAGGGTATATAGGTATTACATGTCTTGGAAATTTCAAGTGAGCCATGCAGGCAACCAGGTGATAAAGCGGTAGCAGTACCCTTTGAACTACCAGTGTCACTGTTCGTTGAGAAGAATGCTCTATCACTAGATACATCTCCATCGATCGGTTCCATATTTTCTGCCTCACCATCGTTGTTCAAACTGTCCAAAGTGGGCTCAGCTGTGGGTTTTTTACTGAATCTGAAATCAAGAAGGGTGCTCTGTGTCAACTTCCGCTTCATTCCTCTTGTAAGACATACATCTGCATAGTTCATGTCAAAACAGAAAGCTTCAGAACGGTGTTGGTAGGTATGGGGTGCTTACTGCTTGCTATGTGTCTCATAATACTAGCAGTAAATTTTGCAAACGAACGGATTCGCCTACCGAATCAAAAAAGATAGTCAATGACTGATTGTGAGTGACGATGCAACACCTGAGAGTGGTATGTTACAAACGGCCTGTTACAAATGTGCAAGCAACCAATCATTTACTAATGTAAATTTGTAACTTGGCAGTAGCTACTGCAGCAAGCACCTGCAGGCTACAGTTATCGTCTAGACTCTATATACCTTAGGGTGTTGCACGTTACAGCAGCATTTTAGCCAACTTGAGATCAGACACAGCCAGATCAGGCTAATCTCTAGAGCCGGAGCCTAGCAAACATGAGGGAACATTCTATATTCGACGGGTTCAAGAAGTGTGGTTTGAAAATTGTACGGACCGAGGTGGGCGTTGACGCAGTAGTCCGTGCCGAGGATGGACTCGCCGCAGACGGGGCAGGGCACCCACTCCGCGCCGGCGCCGCCTCTCCCTCCCGGCGACGAACCCCCGACTGCCAATCTCGCCGCCTCGCCCGCGCCCCCGTCGTCGGCCTGGGGAGAATTAACCGGGGAGATGTTAAGAGTCAAAAAGACGAGATCGGTGGAATCGGCGGTGGGGTTTTGACTTTGACCTGATGGGAGGGGGAGGGGGAGGGGGGCGAGAGGAGGAGGGCGAGGGAGGCGGGGAGAGGGGAGCGGCGGCGCCTGCCGATGAGGCGCACCAGGCTCTCCCGCCCGGTCAGCATGGCCGGCGGCGGCGGGGAGGAAGCGGAGTGAGGAGGAGGTGGCGGCACCGCGCGAAAGCGCGATGGGGCGGGAAGGAATGGGGTGGTGTGGCGCGAGAGGGGGAGTGGAATTAGGAGCCCTTCGCACTATAGTCAATTTGTTTTTTTTTTAAATGTTTGGTACCCAGGTTTTGCAAATCTAGTTTTCTCTTTAAACTTAACAAGTACCTGTCATGTTCCTCTAACTCAGCAGAACAATGTGCCCAGCCAACTAGCCGATTTTGGATTCTCTGAAGTCGCGTACGGCGACTTGAGAGAGCAGTCGGGAATCTGAGCCGTCCGATCGGAAAAAGAACGGCCAGATTGGATGCTACTGATAAAATTTCTCGTAGCTACATGAAATTTTTACTGTAACTACAGTACATTTTACTGTAGCAAACCGATCTGGAACGTTCTTTTCCGATCGGACGGCTCAGATTCGACTGCTCTCTCAAGTCACCGTACGCGACTTCAGAGAATCCGGTTCCCCAACTAGCCATAGTAGTGTTTAATTATACTTAATTAGTACTAATCATGCAATATAACACTTAATTAGTGCTACCAATGCTTAAGTTAATCACTTAATTATAGCAGCTTTTCATACTGAGACATTGTTGCTCGGCAGATTCTCCTCCTACTAAGCTATGGTGGCTCGGCGATACCTGCCGAGCTATGATGGCTCAGCTAAACCTACCGAACTGTTCTAATATGGTAAGTGTTACATATCATATGTCATCTCTGTCGAGCTTAGAAATAGAGCTATATTTATAAAAACGGAAGTTCTTGTTTTCGCGTGTGTGTTTTTTTATTGTAGACACGCACACCTCAGTGAGCAGTCAGATTAGGAGCAAGCCATCAGAAACATCCACACGTGGCAGAGTCGAGAAGGGATGATGTCATCCATTTTTTGCTATACAAGGCTGGCTAATATAGAAACGCAACATGAGTACAGGATGTTGGGCCCTAGTCATTTATTTAGTTCCACTTCGTCCTTTTTATATCCCTCTCAGTCTCATTGTTTGCACAAGATGTTGTGCCCACTCATTTATTTAGTCACACTTTCCCGTTCTCATGTCTCTCTCGTCTCACTGTCTCTTGCATTCCTTTCTGTATGAAAAAATTATAGCCACCTTCCTCTACTACTATTTAGGCTCCATTAGTTGGACTTCATCATCGGTGTACCTAAGGTAGCAACACGAGTTAAGCTACTGAGGCAAAGAGCCTTTAGATAAGGCGGCATGGATTACCATGACAATGATGCGGTGCCAACCAATGCAACCGAATCAAGGGGCTACACAATTTTTTGTTTGGGATTTTAACAATTTTGCTTTCAAGTTTATCTCAACTCGCTTCTAAATTTGTACTAATTTGGTTTCTTTTAAAGGGGGTTTCTTCGTAAGATTTTTGCATTGCTTTTTTGCTCTCAAAATTATCTTGATGTTACTCTTAAAATTATGCCGATTTACTATTAAACTTATCATAAACTTGCTTTTCAAACTTATCATGAATTTGCTGTTAACATTATCTTGAATTTGTCCTGTGAATTATTTTGATTTGCTCTTAAACTTATACCATTTGCTGTAAGTATTATCTTAATTTTGCTTTGAAACCGTGGCCTGGGTAAAAGAAGATGGGCGGGCACATTGACAGGTGGAGTGAGCGGAAGAAAAACGTCTGACTCGCGTCCGCGTGAAAGAAACCTCGAGTGTGCCTTTTTTTTTTTTTGGGCTGCTAGTTTGTTGGTTTGCTAAAAATTGGTGTGCGTGCGAGAGCGTAGACGCGCGCACGCGCAGAACGTAGCCATGGGCCTATGTCCGTCGCGGGCTCGCTCGCTGGCGGGGCCATTTTGGCCTTGATCGTTTCAGCTTTTTTCGGCTTTAGCTTCTAGCTTCAGCTTTTTTTTCACTATTCACTACACTATCCACTAACTCAGCTACAGTGTTTTTTCAGCCAGCTACAGTGCTTTTTCAGCCAAAAGCCAAAAGCCATCGCTATTCCGATCACCCCCTTTATATATCGGACGGAGTCATGGAGATGCACTGGAACTGGAACATGGATGGGTGGGCCGGTGGGGGCGCACCGTGCAATTTAACAATAGCCAGCAGGTTTCTTACACGCTATTTCCTATCTGTATGGCTCTTAGAGCAACTCCAGCAGTAGCTCTCAAAACAGGGCCCCTACTTTTTATTTGAGAGCTCCCCCTATTTTTGAGAGCCCTGTTTTTTAGGCTGCACTCCAGCAGGAGCCCTCAAAACAGAGCCCCTACTTCTCAATTCACTCTATTTCCTCACACACTATATGCATATGTATGGGACAAAAGCACAATATACAATAAAATATTTATGATTTTACAATGAGGGACGATATGTAAATTTATAAATTCAAATACGAATATTCAAATTTAAATTCAAATTTATTCTGAATTTTAATTAAACAAATTCAATCATGGACAGCATACATAGTTATCATGATTAAATGACCAACATAGAGAGGGGAACAAATTCAACCATAGTTATCATGAATAATAAGCACCAACATAGTTCATCAAAACATAATCATCAACCATACATTATACTTTGACCTTAAGCTTGCAGTAGGACAGAAAACAACACGGGCATCAGACTGAACTCAGAGTTTTTTCACGCAAGACTCTGAAACTGAGTTCTGGATGTGCAACACACGGATATTAAACTAGGTAACAAATAATTCATTCTTCCTCCAAAATAATGATACAATCAACACAAACATCAATAACTTCCTGAATCAAATTTCAGGAAGAGCAAATATTTCAGGTTCATATCCAGCTGATGTCAAATTAAGTTTCTAATCTCCCAACATCTGATAAATATTATGCTTTCCGTATGTAACTTGTCTGCAGTGACAAAGGAATGTACATTGCTATCTAACTCGATCCAGCTGAGCCCAGATTTCTTCATTACCCCATGCTCCTCCATCCTCCTCGTCCTCTTCAAGTCCTCCCATTGTCTAGCACGTGCATATGCGTTCGACAACAAGATGTAGGAGCTGCCATGGCCTGGCTGTGCGTCTGCCAACATCCGAGCAGCAACCTCTGCTGTCTCGATATTGCCATGGCTCTGCTGCATCAGACTGAACTCAGAGTTTTTTCACGCAAGATATTGCCCCGGCGCCGAGGTGGTGGAGGGGTGGCGATTGGGGGGCAGTGATTGGGGGTAGCACCGGGGTGGAGGAGGGGCGGCGTCGGGGTGGTGGAGGGGCGGCGCCGAGGTGGTGGAGGCGCGATTGGGGCGGCACCGGGTGGAGGAGGGGCGGCGATTGGGGCGGCACCGGGGGAGAGAGAGCGGCGCCGGGTGGTGGAGGCGGCGATTGGGGCGACACCGGGTGGAGGAGAAGCAGCGATTGGGGCGGCACCGGGGTGGAGGAGGCGCGTCGGGGTGGTGGAGGCGAGGTGGTGGAGGCGCGCGATTGGGGCGCGCGCGGGGTGGAGGCGGCGATTAGGGGCGGCGCGAGAGGTGGAGGGGCGCGATTGGGGCGCGCCGGGGGAGGGCGGCGAGATTGGGGCGCGCCGGGGATGCAGGCGGGAGGACGGCGATTGGAGGCGAGGCGAGAGCGAGAGGCGAGGCGGGGATTGGAGGCGCGGGGGCGGGGATTGGTGGCGGGGCGAGAGCGAGAGGCGAGGCGGGGATTGGAGGCGGGGAGGCGGGGGGGAGATGGGCGCGGGGATGGATGTTTGGTGCGGGAAAAACGGGAAAATCAAAAATGAGAGCCAGCGGGGCCCCGTGAATGAGGGCTTGGAGGTCAGATTTGAGAGGCCTCCTATTTTTGAGAGCCAAGTAGGGGCCCTGCTGGAGCTCAGTTTTTTACTCTGGCTCTCAAATTTGAGTTTAGGGGCTCAAGTAGGGGCCCTGCTGGAGTTGCTCTTACCATATAAGTTCTGTGAAAACTTTTGTTTTTTCTGTGTTAAATGATCTTTATAAGATTGTAGTATCTAAATCATTTTTTTATAAGATTAGTGAATGCTGTCCACAATTCTCTGTACCTATATAGCAGAGTTTATTATAGATTACAATGGAGCTAGAAGTTTAAAGAACAGGACACATCTGGGTCCAAAACTACCCCGTGCATCAGTGCTGGGCCAGATCGAAGGGTCATCGTGGGCATATACACCAGTGTCATCATCGTCCGTGGATCCGTATCTGGCATTGACAGGACAGCCCATGTTGTTCACATAGGGCCGGTCTGGCAGGTACGAGAGTTGGCATCATGCCATGACCCACACGGCATGTATGCTTCGTCTCTTAGCGTTTTTTCGCATCGACATATTACATGAATAAACAATATCTGTCCTGCTAGCACGTCGCACCGACCAAGAGTTGGCCTATCCCCCCACGAGGATCTCCTAATGGACATGAGTGAGTACCTCACGAAGGACCCGCGCGGAGGTGCTTTCTGGGTCACAACTCAGCAGTGCGCCAGTTCCCATGCAGTCGCAGGTGCGTCCCCCTTGAGGTGTTGGGAGCACAGGTCAACAAGGCTCCTGACCACTTCACCTCGTTGGGCAGTGACACCCTGTGTCGAGGATGGCCAAGCAGAGTCGTACGGGGGCAGGCACCGGCCAGGAGTGGGACGAGGCGATGACGAAGGGCACGATGGAGGAGGTGCTACGGGTGGTGTGGTTGGTGGCGCGTAGTGGGTCTTCCTTCTGCTTTGTGTATTTTTTTTATTGTGCACGCATTTTGCTTTTGTCTACTTCTGTGTATGAATTCTCTATTGCATCCCTATATCACTTACCTTTTGTACTTACTAATTGTTGCTATGTCAATCATCCTCAAAATTTTCTTCAGAAAATTTATCGGACTACAATAACATACGATGATCGTAAAATGTTATTATGAGTCTAATAAATTTCGTACCATTTATAATATACGAAAATCACAAGCAGATCAACTAACATTATCTGTCATTTTATTTCAAAAAGATACAATTTACAAACAAGAGTTGTTAAATGTATTACGTACAACAATTGTTATTTACCTCACCCCACAATTATTTCTGTCAAATTAACTAAATAAATATTTTTTTAAAAAAATCGTCCAATGGTTGGTTGACACGATCGGATGACTAGGTAATATCGCCTAACGGTTGGACGACAGATAACCTAACAGTTGGGTGACTTGGCTACATGTCGCCCAACGGTTAGACGACTAGCTTAGCTCGCCCAACGGTTAGATGACATATGGTCAGAACCATAAAAAAACTGGTTAAATCATTCATTACACATACAAAATGTTTTTAATAGGAAAAAGCACAAATTAGACGTGAAGCATTCTGGTATTAGTGGGTACATATTTACGTGTTTGTGTAAACACTCTTCAAGAGATTACGAACTATCTAATAAACTAGAGATGAGTTGCGTTTCCATGTCTCTTTTTTTTTTTAAAAAAAAAAGATATGGTATTAGCTTTGCCCGCGCATTAACGAGGAGATAAACAAAATGTTTTAAAGCATAATAAGCCAATGATATGGCAACGTGGGAAAAGAGAGCAAAGAAACAACCAAAAGTGAAAAGACACTCGGTGTTATATAGGACTACAGCAAAACCCACAAATCAGTTCGGCTATGGCGCGTGCAAATTATCACCAGCTGATCACGCTACAGGAAACAATGAGTGTACCCCTTGCAAAATACCACCGGGTAGCCATCACGCCATGCCTTCTAGAGGCTCCTTCGTACCATAACCCCCCACGTGGGAAGAAATTTCAACGGGGAAGGCTTTTGGACCACTCAAAAGCAGCTTATGATCGTGGTTTTGATTGTTAGTTGAAATTGTGTTGTAGTATATATTAGTTTTATTAAATATTAATTAAAAATAAAGATAAAAATACCGTTATATCTTAAAATATAAAAAAGAAAAAAGTTAAAGTTAAAAGTTAAAAACTGTGTAGCTGATGTGTAGTTTTTGGTTAAAAAGGCAGAAGTTGATGTTGCTCGAGGGGGTGATCGTTTTAACGATAGTTTTTGGTTTTTGGCTTTTTTTTCGCTGTAGTTGGTTTTTTTTTACTGTAGCTGAGTTAGTTGATAGTGTAATGAATAGTGAAAAAAGCTGAAACTAGAAGATAAAGTTTTTTAGAAACCGAAATAAGCACCCCCTGAGTAGGACGAAAAATCTAGTATTTGAGATCATTTTAAGATTAGTATTAATGCTAGGGGATACAATTTAAGAAAGAGATATTTAAGATTATCTTAAAATTAGTGCTAGCGGCACAGTAAAAAACACTTTTCTTTTCCTCGCCTGGGTCCTGTCGCTGTCACTCCCGTTTCCGGATCGAGTTTGGCGTCTAGAACCTCATTTCGCAGCGCCGCACGACACAAACAAGAGAGCAGCAAGTAGCCGCGGTTCAGCGAAAGGACGCGTCAGCGGCCGCTGCCGACACAGCTCCCCCTTTGCCCTTTCTCCCCTCTCGCTCTCCACTCCACTCCAACCATCCCCAACCCACGCCGCCTCAATCCTTATCCTACTCCCGGTGCTGCTCCGCTCAGGTGCGGTGCGGTGCTTGCTTCTCGCGAGGTGCGTGCGTGCGATCGTTTGGGCCTTTGGGTGTGTGCGCGCGCGCGCGTGTGGGTGTGATCTGAATGGTTGGCCGGTGCGTGCAGGGCGGCGTAAGTGGTGATGGCGGCGAGCCTGCGGGACAGCTCGGCGGCGGCGGCGGGATACGTGGTGGACGATCATGACGGCGGGGCGTCGGACGGCGAGATGGACGTGGAGGTGGGCAGCGAGGTCCAAGCCCGCGACGCCGACCGGAGGGATGGCGCCGGCGAGGGCGACGACGGGTACGCGCTGGTCGGTACGACGTTCCTTGGTAGTGGTTGCTTTGGCTGCATTCGAGTTTGCAAATCTGAGCCGACGCGTGATGTTTCCGTTTCGGTTCTCGATTGATTATCCAATGTTACTTTTTTTATATAAAAAAAAATAAGCGTGAAATCGAGCATGAGGTTGTTTAGAGATTAGTGGGTAGCCTCTCGCGATGAGTGTCGGAGCGAGCTCTTTAAAATTTCTTTATGGACCCAGGCTGATCTTTCGCTCCGAATTTCTGACCGGGAACAAAAGTAGATAAAGTTTCTGGCTTTTAGATTTCCGGCGTGGTGGAGTTCTACTGCTAGGGTGAACCATGAGGTAAAGCACATATGGAAAAGTAGTCAAAAACAAGCAGTTGATTGTTTTGTTACGACAAAGTAGAAAAGGTTAACTTGCCATCTACAAAACAACTATATTATGAAAATCGGGTAGTCTACTTATTCAAAACTCGTGCCGACTGCAAGGGTTGCCTTAGTCCGGTGATATAATCAAATAAGTGTGAAGAGCTACTTTTAGTTCCTGGTTAGATTGCAGGGCTGAATTTTCCACATGTAGTCTTTGGCTGCCTAATTCGTTATGATAAGAGGAGACTTGATGTCAATGGTGCTTGTGGAACAGATTAGGTTTGTCCAATCATGCAGCCCTAGATTGCTACCTAGTTGTGCTTATCTTCAGCCAATAATGACTTGGCTTACCGTTCTCTCTGTTAGGTCATTTTCATACAAGGGATATAGTGCATAATTTTCTATGCCCATCTTGGCCCGGTGTTGCAGATGCATTGTTTCAGTGATGTTTAAATTGGCTAAGACCAAAGAGCATAAAACATGGTTTTCTACTAGGAAATAGGACTGATGTCTTGTCCTTGTTGATTAGAGTTGGGCCAATTTACCTGTTGAATTAATTGCACATGCTGGGGCCACGTTTAGTGCTTACACGGCTCTACATGAGCTTATGAAGGAAAAATATTTTATTTGAAATTATTTGTATTGTTTCTCTGCTCTTTTCTTCCATATTTTGGAACCCAAATAGAAGGCATGTTGAATTTGCTTCAAGACTTGTTGGGACCTACTTGTTCTTTAAGTGGTCTTGTACTCTTGTTTTAGTTAAAGTTTATTGATAATTGGCTATTTTCTACAGCTCACTAGGATAACTGACACATCAGCAGCTGAAGCAAGGGCAGGAAAGGATATACAAGGTATACCATGGGAGAGGTTACAAATAACCAGGCAGGATTACAGAAAAGCTAGGTTGGAACAGTACAAAAACTATGAAAACTTCCCTCAATCCGGAGAGCTTATGGATAAGGTCTTAATTGCAAAAACTATGATAATTTGTCAATGTTTGGTTTTTGTTCTAGATGATCACATTTCCTAAAAAGATCTTTTTTTAAAAAAAAAATAGTTGTGCAAGCAAGTGGAGAAGGGCAGCAAGTACTATGAATTTCAATACAACACTAGATCAGTGAAACCATCAATACTCCATTTTCAGGTGAGTTGTGTTCTGTCTTCCGTTTAATGCAGTGTATGTAGTACTAAGTATACATTTTTTCATGAGCAAAAGTTACCATGGATAAGCTACTTCTTTCTTGTTAGCATTTATTGTGCCTTCTTCGCGAATGTGTTATTAATTGTTTGTGTATCTTTTTTGTCTTATTTCTATCTGTATTAGTAGGAAGTTTGGAAAGGAAATCTTAGTTCCATTCTGTAGTGGGACGCTGTGTCAAGGATGTCATTAAGATGGTTTTATTTTAGAATGGTATTGAAATAAGGCAAATGAAATGGTATTGAAATAATGCAAATGAAATGTTGTAACGGTTATATAGAATTTTCACATGAAACTGTTCAAAGAATGCAATGATGGCAAGTATAATCCTGAAAATGAAAAATAAATGTTACAATGGGGCGCTGGATATAATTAACCCATGATATAAACTTTACTACCAGCTTCATTCTCCACTATAAAGGCCAGTTGAGTTTATCTTGTCATATGATTCCCAAGGCTACTCCATACTGACTACCTGTTTCTTCTGTAGCTTAGGAATTTATTATGGGCAACTTCGAAGCATGATGTCTATTTCATGTCAAATTCCACAGTAGGCCACTGGTCATCATTGTCTCACAAGTTGTCAGAGGTTCTCGATTTTTCAGGGCATGTTGCTCCAGCGCAGGTTTTTAATTTCCTTCTTGCAAGCTTCTGATCAAATATTCATATTTTCTCATTAATACTTTTTACGCCCAAGTTCAACATTCTGTTTGTTGATGTAAGACCGATTATGCAAGTAATTTATGAGTTAATTTGTTGGTTACACAGAAACATCCTGGCAGTTTACTAGAAGGGTTCACTGGGGTTCAAGTTAGCACACTTGCAGTGAATGAGGGTTTATTGGTTGCTGGTGGTTTTCAAGGAGAACTAGTTTGCCAGGTAAAGTGTTAGCCAGTGTTATTGTTACTTTAACTCAAAAACTAGCTTTACCTGCTGCATTTTTTCTTTCACTTTTCTCCTATTCATGCTCAGTATTTCATATATTTGAAGTTATACAATGGTCGTTGAAAGATAAAGTGAAAACGTCCTTAGTCTCCTTTTGTTCTTCATCTGAGATGTAATTTATGAACAGCGGGCTGTCTTTATTTTTGCTTTAATAAACTCCCTGATTTAAATAAAGGGTAAATCATCAATTGCAGGCTTACATGTGCAGTATTTCTCTTGTCTTGGTGCAGGTTTTGGGAGACCGTGATGTTAAGTTATGTACAAGGACTACTTTAAGTGACAATGCTATCACAAATGCCATAGATATACACAGATCTACAAGGTAAAAAACTAACTTGTAAACCTTTCTCTGAAGATGTACCTTTTGTTATAGAAATCTAAAGGCCTACAATATACCCATACAGTGGAAGCTTGCGCATTATGGTATCCAATAATGATTGTGGCATTCGTGAATTCGACATGGAAAGATTTCAGCACTTGAATCACTTCCGTTATAACTGGCCAGTAAATGTAAGTTCTATCTCTTCAAGATCCACACAAAGATATCTGGTGACTGTTCCCCTTCTCTTTCACTCTCTCTCTCTCACAATGACAGCACACATCCGTGAGCCCAGATAGAAAACTTTTGGCAGTAGTTGGAGATGATCGGGACGCTCTTCTTGTTGATTCACGAAATGGGAAGGTACTTGGCCAGTATATGCTTGTTCTCAGCTATTTTATGGATCCCAGCTATTGTTATTATATTACTGCAATTCTGTCATTGTATACTAATAAAGTGAGATTTAACACCTTAATTATATTTATGACTATACATTGAAAAGGTATCTTGGTATATTTTTCTCACCCCTCTTCTATTCCTGCTGAGAAGGACCAGAAGGCATCAGACCTTCTTGTCTCTCCATGCATAGGGCATTAGGTCCTTCATTTTACCTTTTTCTTTTATGACTTTGCCGGCCATTGTTTTTTTTGTCAAAATTACACATCATCCAACATAATTTGTGATGGCAAGGCCTAGTTTGGACTTTGGAGACATTACAGTCATGTTTGTTATCTGGACGGTGACATCAGTATTGCATCTTTGTTCTGTTCAGGCAACCTCTACCCTGGTTGGCCATCTGGACTACTCATTTGCCTCGGCATGGCACCCAGACGGGCTCACCTTCGCGACCGGGAACCAGGACAAGACCTGCCGTGTGTGGGACATCCGAAACCTGTCGACCTCCCTCTCGGTCCTGAGGGGCAACATCGGGGCGATCCGGTGCATCCGCTACTCCTCCGACGGCCGGTTCATGCTCTTCTCTGAGGCGGCCGACTTCGTGCACGTCTACAACGCCTCCGCGGACTACAAGAAACGGCAGGAGATCGACTTTTTCGGCGAGATCTCTGGCATCTCGCTTAGCCCCGACGACGAGTCATTGTTCGTGGGAGTGTGTGACCGCGTCTACGCCAGCTTGCTGCACTACAGAATGATCCATGCGTTCGAACACCTGCACTGGTACTAGTAAAGAAAGAAACTTGGCGTTCATTTAGTTGTGATGTGTTGTTGGCTTTAGCCTGTATGTCACTGGCTTCGGTGACGATTCTGGTGTGCGGTTCAGGGAATGTATCTGTCTGTTCGAGAGTGGACCAGCCCTTGGTGAGTCTGCCTTGTGAATAGTCTAGCTGGTAGAGCGTATATCAGGGGCCAGTTATGTCTGAACGTATAGCCAGGTAATTTATGTTTTGAATGGTTTGTTCCAGCCACCAGTATGAAAATATAGGGAAGTGCTAAGGAGTATTTGAGTGTTTTTTGAGTTTAGGAGAACTCAAATTTTGGAGCGTTGGATCTTCATCTAACGGAACCCTCATACTCTCTCAAAAAAATCTGAGTCATTCTAAACCCAAAAAAAACACTTAAGTACTCTCCAGACATCACCGAAAATATATCTCCCAGCCAATTTTTTGGTTAGCATTGGGCGCTCATCCGAGGTTTGCAAATATACTTACCTCCACTGAATGGCTGTTAGACGTGGTACATCGGATTGATCATTTTATGGTTAGTTTGGAGAATGGAGATGTATCAAATGAGAACCACCTTCGAAACGAGAGAGTATGAACTTTGTTTAGTGCTGGCTAATACTACGAGGAAAGATTTTGCCATATCACTTGTGAAAGCTAGGCTCCATTTATTTGGGTTTGAATTTCTGGTTTCTGACTTATTTTTTATTATTTATATTTTTCATCTTTTTTTTAACTTTTTGGTATTTTTTGAGCTTTTTTACCGGTTCTTTTTCCATATCCATTTGCATTACACGTGATGGACATGTTTTTTTCCTCTATTTTTAGATTTTTTTAAAAATTAATTATATCAAATAAGTCACCGTCAGTTACAGTGTAATTTCAGTCAGTTATAGTATAATTTTAGCCATAAATCACTAAATTTTAGCCTAATCGAACGACCTCTTAGTGTTATCAGCGTCCTTAGGAAAGTAGCAAAAGTGCTCTGACGTGGCTTCCTGCATACCCTATTCTTTTTGTTTTTTTACAGTTTTTAGCTTCGATTTCTTTTAAAGCCGAAACAATCAGGACAATTTTTTCAAATAGCTTTTCAAAGTTGTTTCTCTAAACGGGTTCACAAGTTAACCATGTAAGCTATCTGCATCGGTGTCTATCGTCCACTGCCATCTCGAAAAAGTACAGTAAAAAAAACATCAGTCATAATCCAAAAATAGACTACGCTATCCATATTATTGTCTTCATTGTCTATCACTGTTTTAAAAAATACAGTAAAAAACCATCAATCGTAGTTTAAAAAAATAATTTGCATTCGGCAGCAAAAAGTGGTAGTGCCTATGTTACAGTACGAGAGATCTGAAGCGTTGTTCTCTCATCCAACGTTTGATGGAGTACCTGCTCGTTAGTCGTTAGTGCGTTGCTCGGCTACTGGCAGTCTCATCCAGTCCCTCGCTCCCTTCGCGTCGGCTTCAGGAGGACAGGCAAAAATCTCACTCTCCAGTCTCCACCTCCACTTCCGAGCCGCCGATGGCCGCCGCGCCGGTGGCCTCCCCCTTCCCCTCGCTCCCCTCCTCCTCCGTTAACACGGCCACGCGCCGTCGCCACAGCCGCGCGCTCACACAAGCAGCAGCCGCGTCCCGCGAGCCGCGCACCAGGGGCGCGCCGGTCGCGGCCGACGCTGGGGAGAGGCGGCGGCTGGAGGAGGAGAAGGCGGAGGCTGACGCGGAGGCGGCGGAGAGGCGGAGGAAGGAGGAGGTGAACCGCAAGATCGCCTCTCGGAAGGCGCTCTCCGTCATCCTCCGGCGCGAGGCCACCAAATCCGTCCTCGACAAGCGCAAGCCCGGCAGGGGCACCCGCCGCCTCCTCCCCCGCACCGTCCTCGAGGCCCTCCACGATCGCATCGCCGCCCTCCGCTGGGACTCCGCCCTCAAGGTCCTCCACCCTCTCGCCTGACCCTAACCACCGCCTCCGTTGCGGTTGCAGCATAGGCCCCGCACTTTAACCTTGCTGTGCCCATTGCCGGCCAGGTGTTCGAGCTAATGCGGGACCAGGTGTGGTACAGGCCTTACGTCGGCATATACATCAAGCTCATCACCATGCTTGGCAAGTGCAAGCAGCCGGAGAAGGCGCACGAGCTCTTCCAGGCCATGCTCGACGAGGGCTGCGCCCCCAACCTGGAGTCATACACGGCCCTTGTCTCCGCGTACAGCAGGAGCGGGCGCTTTGACAAGGCGTTCTCCCTACTTGATCAGATGAAGGCTACCCCTGGTTGCCGGCCCGATGTCCAGACCTACTCCATTCTCATCAAGTCCTGCTTGCACGCCTATGATTTTGAGAAGGTGAAGTGTTTGCTGGCGGAAATGGCACGAGGGTGTATCCGCCCCAACACCGTGACTTATAATACACTCATTGATGCTTATGGGAAAGCAGGAAGGTAATTTACAGTAAGAACTGAGAGTGTGGAATATTTGTGGCAATCACGCTATATAATTCATTGATTCAAGTCACAAAGGGTTACATATATATACCCTAGTATGACTAATATGAACACAACACAAGATTAATGCGAACTCAACAAGTTGAACACAAAGCACAAGAAGACGAGACGTTCGGTAACCAAAGGGTTAGGCTAACAAGAACCTATGCTTAGATAATCTAAACATGTGATATTCTATTTCCTTATATTGGTTATTGAACGTGTGTTGAAAATGTTACAAGTTCTCAATTCACAATGGTGCACTAGATTATCCTGAAATTTCTAGTTTATGCGAAGAATTTATTGCCATGACAAAGTAATTAAGCTAATGTTTTTTATATATATTTAAGGTTTGCTGAGATGGAATCAACTCTTCTGGAGATGTTGACTGAAAATTGCAAGCCTGATGTATGGACAATGAATTCTACTCTGAGGGCTTTCGGTGGCAGTGGTCAGATTGAGACTTTGGAAAGCTGCTATGAGAAGTTCCAGGCCTCTGGTATCTCCCCAAACATTAAGACCTACAATATTTTACTTGATTCCTATGGTAAAGCTAAAATGTATGAGAAGATGGGAGCTGTGATGGAGTACATGCAGAAGTATTACTATTCTTGGACAATAGTCACATACAATGTAGTTATTGATGCATTCGGAAGGGCTGGGGACCTTGAACAGATGGAATATATCTTTAGATTGATGAAATCTGAGCGTATAAAGCCCAACTGTGTTACACTCTGTTCATTGATTAGAGCATATGGAAGGGCTGGGGAAGTTAAGAAAATAAAGACAGTGCTGAAAGTTGTTGAGAATTCAGACCTAACGTTGGATATTGTGTTTTTCAACTGTTTGGTTGATGCATATGGGAGGGTGGGGTGCTTGGCGGAGATGTGGGATGTTCTTGATATGATGAAGTTACGACGATGCAAACCAGACAAGGTAACCTGTACTACCATGATTAAATGGTTTCTCATCAAAGGGATTGATGATCACCGTGTTCAGTACCTACGTGACCTAAAAGATGGGCGATCGACAGAGTGAATGCTAAAACAGCTAATGAACTGATGGCTTTTGTTCTCTGCATGTTTTTCCAAGGAGATGGAACAACCTGTGTCAGAGTGTTAGTCTGCAGACATGCATCAATCACAGCCTGCTCTTTAATGTTTTTAATGAGTAACTTGAGTGTTACTAAATCAAACATTTTTAATATATCCGACAGTGATAGTTTGTGAGAGGCATTAACAAACTTTGTCTTACAAGTTCAATAGCAGAGCTATTGATAGCATCTGTTGTTTGACAAAGCTGCCTATGGTTACGGCATCCCAATAATAAATTAGTGTCTGTAAAGGACCCGAGCAAGTTTTTGCGATTGAAGAAAATTGGACAAGAGAGGAATACAAAGAAAGCCTTCAGGAACAGTTAATTTTTTGTCAATCAAATGGAACAATAAATGCCTGTGGCATTTGTCAGATCTTGCCGTGCTGTTGTGACTTCATGTATCGATTGTGCAGCTGTACATGACATGCACTATTGACTTATGCAAAGATGGAGAAACTGAATCTGTTACCAAAATTACATGTTGTACTGTTGTTACTTTTTTAATCCTAGGAACTGACTCTAGGTGATTATTTGGCATGTCACCTAACATTGTTGCTATCATTGTCATGCAAAAATAAAAGAGAACAGGCGCCTAACATATGGACCAAGGAATTGTTCTGACAGGAGATTCTCCTTGACCTTTATTCAACACTAGAATATCGGGCGCGCCTCACGCCGTCTTGATATAACTTCAATTACAGAAATTAATTCACACTTCAATATAAACACTTCAAGCAGATGACAGATAGAGGTTATTGCAGAAATTAATCTCTACTTCAATATAGATTCTGTAATCCTAGCTTTCAATGATCTATAATTCTGTAAGAAAATTTTCTGAAAACTGAAGTGAACGCATAATATACATTATCTTGACTTTAGAAAGTATTCACTTACTGCAAAGATCCTTGCTCTGGACAGCACCAATTTGTTTGCCATCAACTGCAGACAAATGTTCTTTGTGAAGGTATGTTTTAGTGGAAAGAATTCAAAGCTCCAGAAAGGATCAGTCATGTGGTACTAACTTTCAGTTATTAGCTGGCCATCAGATGTTTGACGGAAGTCGATCTTTGTACCCTGCAGTTATATAGACTTTAATATCTTACACCCAAAAGTACTGTTTTGTAGAGACCAGATGTAACATAGAAACTTACTGCAGGTATACAGATGTCTTCACAGAAACAAGAACCAAATGTCTTCAAGCAACGATAATCAGTATTAGGATTCATCTGGTTTGAGAAAGTAAACATAAAAGCTCTGTTAAGCCTTATAGTTAGCAATTAGCAAAGAATATTAAACTACTTGCTGAATTAACAACAAGCTACCTTTTGCAATCGGAAGCAAAGAGACTTCTGAAATGCTCTGAAAAGTATGTTAAATACAAATAATTAACTTCAATCTTGCATAGATCATATCTTTTGAACCACAGATAAAAATACGAATGTGTTATTGTAAGCGAATAAGAATACTTACTCTCGCACTGTGCCAATGCTAAGGCCATTGTAGCTAATCACCAACCTTACTGTCATATGAATGTTTTCCCTGGACAATAGGACAAGTATAATGCAAATTATATTAGCATCAGAGGCAAATGGAATGCAGATGGGGAACAATGAAGGTTGTTGTTGTAGTATCAGATAAGATAAAAAGAAATATCCTATACAGTATCAAAAGCCTACAAATACAAATAGTCCTAAAAAAGATAAAAAATGATTGCAGGTTTGGAGTGGTTCCAGAAACCTTATATATATAACTCCACCTATCTTTTTGGATGACCCCTATTGTCCTGCCAGATTACACAAGGAGCACCAGAGCTTACACGATTGTTACATGTATAGAGGCTAGTTAAGTGACAGAATTCGGGAAAGATCTCATAGAAGGAATTTTGTGAACACAAGTAGATGATCAATAGAGCATGCACACCTCAGAAGATCTTCATAGAAACTTGGGTGATCCTTCTGCTGGGCAACTGGAACAGAAGCATGCTTCGGACCCAGCTTCTTGCAAGTAGAATCTGGTTGTATATCTATGAGAATACAACATCAGTTAACTAAAGGAATATCCTTTAAGCAGTACCTCAGCATGTTAACAGTCTCTAAGTAATAGCAGCAAACATGAGAATTTACTTTACTCACATAATTCAAATGCATAGAGATTCAAATTTTTAGCCCCATTATCCACATGCTTCTGAAACCCATCCCGACAAGCACCTGTAAAGTTAGCCGTTAGTTGAACTTATCAAATGGAGTGGTCAAGGCCTAAACAACATTATATATTTTGGTATAAAACACTGTGATACACTGATACTGTATCAAAACAATAAGATGCAAATAGAAGTGTTAAGTTAATTATCAACAGTACAACTGCTAACATGCACATAGTCAGTTTATCATATAGGTACTACTTTAGGGTTTTTATAGATGCTAATACAATGTCAACCACCAGTGTCACAGGTAGTGGCAATAGTGAAGGCTTAAAGATCATGATGGAAACATTTCTTCTGTCATAAGAAAAAACATTGGTACATCATTTATAATTATGCACGAAAGACAGTTGGAAAAAGGACCTCTGCAGTTGGATTGAGATTATCCTCAAGAAGAATAGGGAACTTGATCCCAGTTTTTGGTTCCGTTACATCTTCTGGCAAGATTATTTTTGGCACAGCAACACAAGCGCGACCCGGACGTTTTTCCTCCAAAAAAGGCTGATCTACAGGTTCTCTGATATGTCCACCAACTTTTCCTGATGTCATTGACTCTGCAAGTATCTGCGGCGATCTTGTCCATGCATGAAATGAACAGTTAACAAAGCATTTGAATGAAAACCAAAACTACAGGAACAAACCAAATGGAAAAAGGAAGCACTGGCAGTCTGGCAATCCAAAAACAATTTATAGTAAAAGAATCTTACATATTTTCAAATGGTGGTATTACAGTAGCAGCAGCTAGAATAAGAATGTTACACGCATGGCGCTCCTCCGCCTCTTTCCACAGCGTCCAAATGTTGCATTTGCAAGCCTCGCTAAAAGCATTTGTATAGCATGCTCTTCTCCTAATTGAGAACCAAAGTGCAATCCAGCAAAATGCTACGTGCAAGAGGTTACTTGCTTTATTTAAGCATTTGTGCTTGCTTTATTTGTCCTAATTGAGAACCAAAGTGCAATCCGGGGTGAAGCTCCCACCGCGAGGTATCGGATGGGGATCGGCCGAGGAGGTCGCGGCGGTGGAAATGGCGGCGGCAACCGGATTTGGGGAAGAGGGAGGAAGAGAAAAGCGACGAGAGTACAAGCACAAGGAAAGCTCGAGGAAGTTCACCGTGTAGTCGGCGGAAGCGGGGAGAGGCCGAGGCGGCCCGGCGGCGTGAACCCATGGCGGCGCGGGGTGGTTGCCGTTGAAGGAATGCGCGTAGGCTACGAAAGCAGAAAACAGAATTTTTCTACCGCGCACACAAGGACATCATGCTTAAGGAAGAATCATGGATCGTTACCACTAAACACGCAGTGCAGCGGAAGAAGAGTTGGAGAAGCCGATCCAACCACGCGCATCGAGGTAGTAGTGGAATTAGCCGATCGTCCCGAACAGATCGTCTCCTCCACGCAATCAACCACACCACGAGCGGATCCAATCTGTAGGTTGTTGACGTCGATCAACACCGCAACGAGCAGCGCCTCCACCGGTATCCACACGTCCGGGGTTGGAATGCCGATCATGAGTGTACTAGCACTCGTGAGCGGCTAGGATTTGGCTCGGGAGGTGACGGCTAGGGTTACGCTAGGGTTTTTTTTGGTGCATGACCCTCAGCCCCTTGCCTCCATATATAGACCACCTCACTTGGGCCTTGCGGACCGAGGCCCAATAGGAGTCTATTCGGATCTCTATCCGAATTGAGCCCATATCCGAATCATATTCGAATTAGTGTTCCAACCCGTTAAGCGTGCAACCCTGTAGGTTCACGTATACTTGGTCGTGACCCGGAAACGTCTTTCTGGTCACCCTGTTAATAGCGACCTCTAGTAAGACATATTAACCCCAAATTATACGTAAAGATCATATCGGCTGAACCTGTAATGTTCTCTCATGTACGAATCTCTTTGCCTCACGATATAGATTGAGCTCAAGGCGAGACCTATGTCATCCTCTTAATAGCTCAATCACTCTCTCGATTCCGTGATGGATTATAAACTTGTGATTGACTCCTCAATCACCTTGGCATGGCCATGCACCTTCATAATCCATTACATCGAGGGGCCCAGAGATATCTCTCCCATAAGGAGAGGCAAATTCTATCTTGATCATTCACATCCCACTACATGTTTCATGGCAAACCCGAAGACTAATTTTATGACTACCCAGTTACGAAGTAGTGTTTAGCAGTCCCAAAATAAGCTACTACTCATGTTGGGAACCATGATGATCTAAAGTCTAAGGATTCTACATAAACACTACTTGAGACCAACTGATGACACATGAAATCTCTGCAGTGTCTCATGGCAGGTCTATCCAACATGTGTTCACTAACACATGTCCATATTATTGATTTGGTATCACCATACCATGATCCATGAGACATAATCATCAATCAATACATATGCTGATCTTTGTCTTTGAATCATATTTGTTCCTCATATGATATATGATCAGGGATCATTTAGAAATAGCAACATTTTAGCATTAAGAGTCTCATGAATAAGTCACATACTCATTGATTAATAATGATAATGTCTATTTCAAGGAACAAAGTAATGTATCATAAATATAGTATGTGATATATACAACATCTCCATGTTGCCTCTAAGGCATATCACTAACAGCCGTGGAGGGGGAAGCTTGGGCGTCGAGGAGGCCGGGAGACCGTCAGGGAAGCTCGAGGGCGCCAGGGTGAAGCTCCCACCGTGAGGAATCGGATGGGGATCGGCCGAGGAGGTCCCGGCGGCGGAAATGGCGGCGGCAGCCGGATTTGGGGAAGATTGGCCGTGCGACGTGCTGTGCTCCCCGGAAACCAAATCGGCCGGTGGTGGAGGTCCCTACGAGGGAGGGGCGCTCTGCGACGCGAGTGATTGGAAGGGAGCCTCGTCGGAGCGGCCGGGGCTGCGGCGGCGGTGCGGAGCGCGCATGGGCAAGGGGGAGCGGGTGAGGGAAGAGGGCGCGGAGGTGGAGCAACAGCGGCTCGGGGGTGGCTACTTGCAGCTGTGGAAGAGGGGAGATAATAGCGGGGCTGACGAATGGAGCAGGAGGCGTCACGGCGCGGCATGGGGAAGATGACGTGACCGGGCGAGGGAGCAGGGCATGGGAGGCACAGGAAGGTGATGGTGAAGAGATGCGAGAGAGAGAGAGAGAGAGAGCGGGGTGGCGCACGCTCTAAACCGGGGGCGATGGGGAAGGCACGACGCCGCGAATCCGAGGCAAGGGGGCACGGACAGCATGGGCGAAGGGAGGAGAAGGCGGGGAGCGAGCGCAACCACGTGTCGCCGCGCGAAGGGCTCTGCGGGCACGTGAAATCCTCTCGCGTGAGCATTCCCGAGTGGGTTTTAATAGCTTAGATGGGCTTCAAAGGTTATGGAATCAGAGATGGTTTGTGGAACTGTTATTCTTTTCGTATAAATAGCTGCTCAGATATTTTACATAATATCTGAAAAAATCAATCACTTGATGTTTTTAGTGTTCAGTGGTTATAGCTAGGATAGTTGTTCTGTTAACAAAGTTCTAAAATCTAAATCTAGTAATGAAAAACAAATCAATACTGTTATTGAGTTCCTGTTAATGTACATGATTTAGCTTTCATTTTCAAGAAGTTTGGTTCGAGACATGTGGGCCAATCAACAGCTCCAGGAAGAGTTGTTCGTAGCTTGTCAGACTTGGGAATTTCAAATTCATAGATGTGACAGTGGTACGTGAATTCTGTGTAACAAGCTGTTTCTTATTTAACTACATTGCGTGCTTTATCCTGTTGTTTTCAACTCTAGTGATAAGACACTAGAAATCCACGGTAGGAAGTTCAGAGCCTGTTACAAGAAAAAAAAAGAGGAAAAAAAAGTATAGCATTGCAGTAACTCAGAATTGACTGCAGAGGTTCTTTGTTTTGAAGCATCAACTAACTACTTTCTTCACGAATTTTGTGTTGCTGTGGCTTAATGTCTATTCTTGATCTTGTGCTGGTGTATGAACATTCATTGTTCAGTGCTGTTCTGATCTGGGATCTGTGCATGTGAGCCATCCAAAGCAAAACCACTGACAGTGAACAAACTGATGAGTATGTCTGTTTATGCTACCATTTTATGGTACTTATCTGATGGTATGTCTAAATTTTCACCCAAGTTAGCAGTTTCTGTAAGAAAGTACAAACCATGAAACCTTTCTGTTTTTCTGATTTTTCTAATGTAGTCCAGTTTCAAGGAATTTCTTTGTTCCAAAACCAGTGTGATTTTGGCAGTTTGGCACTGAACTGGAGTAGCTCATTTTCAACGACAATTGTTGCTACTGACTGGGCCCTACTGCTGTGCGAGCACCAAAATCTTCCAGCTTTCACAAAGAATCAATGCTACTATACATATAAACTGTATACCAGTTATGCCAATCTCTGGGTTGTCGGTGGTGATGCAGCCGGAGCAACTGCAACCGTGCCGGTGCCGGGCCAAACACAGCCAAGTGCTAGCTAAAATGCACAACTGATCTAATCATCCACAGTATCGTGGTATTTGGTATAGTGGAGAAATATATAAGAATCACCCATCACCTGCACAGCTAGTGTACTGTAGGCCATCTAGTGGCCGTTAAGAGTGATGCTTTAAATAAATGGCTGGCCTAATATTCTGTTAGGAATTCGTTGTTTGGACTTGGACTACGTCCTTCTTTTGGATTTCCAGCTCCTAGCTTATAGCGTAGCTAGTTTTTAAATAAAGTATTTTTTAAAAATAAAATTTATAAGATAATTATAGTAGATACTATAGCGATTTTATATAGATTGGTCAAAATCATATACAAATCTTTTACTCTGAGCTCTTTCTCACACGAATAGCTAAAAGAACACAAACCACAACCAAAAAAAAAAAAAAAAAACAAGCCAACAACTGTAGCGACTTCATCTAACGAAAGTCCATTGCGTTCGTCGCTTTCCTTTTGTTGACTTGGAGAGGCTAGGCCAGCTGGTTGTTGCTGAAAGCAAAAGCGAAGGCAGCCAAGCTCCATATGTATTCCTCTAACACAAGCATCTAATCTTCCTCGTTCCCTCTCTAGGTTGCGATTAAAAAAACACCTGGACTTGTATTGCGATTGAGTTCGAGGCCGAGATTTTTTGTTCTCTTTTCCTTCATTTTCATGAGATTCTTGGTTGGGATTCGAGGGATTAAAAAATTGTAGCGGTTCTTGTCTTGTGGAGGGAGCACTAACTCGTGCAATGTGTGTAGTTGACTAATTAAGAGCTCATTTGACCTTGCTGAAACTTCTCCGGAAAGCCAGCTTATTTTGGGTTCCAAAATATATAAGCAAATAAGCAAGTTTCACTGGTTTCTAGGGAGGGAGGGGGCTTAGATTACAAGCCTATACAAGGCTACGTTCTAAACAGTTTCTATCTTTTATAAGCTAAAAACCGTTTAGAACACATGACTTTTTAAGGTGTTTTTTTTTCTTTTTCTTTTTCCTTATTTTTTCCTTTATATTATCCATAGAGATATATTTATGTTTTTTTTATTTTTTCCCCTTTTTTTATTCGTTTTTTTCTTTAATTAAATATCTCAAAAAAGCTATTAGGCGATACATTATCATTTCAGCAAAAAAAAAAACCATATTACTTTTGAACGGGGCCTAAGTTAGGGCAAACAAACCCTAAACAAGCCAAATTGTAATTTAGCATGCTAAGGGTGCGCTCAAGTCTACATCAGCATTCAGCGTCCAACGTTGGCTTTTTTTTCCAATCCATCTTTTGTCCTTTTCCTTTTCTTTTAGGTTTTTTCTTTTTTCTTTTTTTACTATATTCATTTGTATTGTCCGTGATGAGCTAGCATGTTTTTTATTTTTTTTTAAATTTAGCTATACCAAATAAGCCAACTCAGCTACAGTAAAAAAAATAAGCTAACTATAGTAAAAAAAGGTCATAAGTTAACACCATTCTGAACACCCTCTAAAATTCTTGTAACCATTTTGGAAGGACAAGTGATTCAACTATTGCTTCTTATGGGTATTACCAATAGAAGACATAGCACAACAATGTCTATACAATCCATGTCATATAGACACAAGACTAGACATAACCTCAATGTATTGTATCTATCACTGGCCCACCTAATAAATAATATTATAATTCTATATTATTTCTTCCTCACCTCTCTCCCCACTTTCTTTCTCTCCTCCCCTCCCTCCCAACACTCCCCATCCCCATCCTTTGCCCAAGTTGGCCGACGGCGATAGCTTGTTGCCGTCTCCCCCATCCTTTGCCCAAGCCCAGCTTGCCGCTGCCTCCCCCTTCCTCTATTGTTTCCCCTTCTCCGCCCAAGCTGGTCAGCTGTTCTCCCCTTCCTCCTCCTCCTCCTTCTCCCCCTTTGCCCACCTCCTCTCATATCTCGCTCAATCTGCGCTTGGACCACCAGATCCAGCCAAATCTGAGACAAGGTAGAGCGGGGCAACCATCACGATGGTAGGCGATGTGGAGAGGCACGACGGCGACAGCGAACCATGCGAAGGCTTGCAGTGGCCACTACGGTTGGCGAAGGTGACAGTCGGTGGACGATAACGGGCCAACGCGACCACGGCTTGACCGACACGGTGGTGGCAATGGAAAACGACAAGTCGACATGACTGTGGCTCGGTCAGCACGGACTGGTGGATAGCAGCATGCTGGTGTGGAAACCATGGTCATGGTGCTTGCTGGTGGATGGTGGGCACGATGAGCACGGCGTCGGGCGAGGAGATCGAGCACGGTGGTGGTGGCCTACACAACAGGCTGCGACAACGACACGGGGTGATGGGGTGGCACGGACGGTGGTGGCCAAGGTGTGGAAGTCAGGATGGGCAATGTGGAGGTGGGCGGCGATGACAATGGGCAACGTGGAGGTGGGCCACAGCGATGATGAGCATTTGAAGGTGGGCAACAACGTGGAAGCCACGACGGCAATGGCGACGAAGATGACAAACGGGTGATGTGGCCGCAGCTCAGGCTAGCACTGGTCCCACAAACAATGTATTTTTTTTGCTTGTTTTTGTGTGTTTGACTGTGTGTGTAAGTATTGTCTTGTATGAGATACTACTTCTCTCTCTCTTCTTTAATTCTCTCTCCACCTCAGCATAAATCCTAGCGGGTATGCTAATTAATGCTAACCCTAATCAATGTGTAACATTGCTGACTAGGACTCATTGGGAGTGCCCTAATAAGGCTAACCCTAATCATTATACAAATTGTACTATGACATCTCCAGTTCTTGCTTATTACGAACAGGAAAAGTAGTAGTATGCAAATGAGCACTGCATGTTTTTAAGATCTAGAATCCTAGAAAAGTATAGGAAATATTTTAAAATGAAAATGAAAAGGAAAAAAGTACTAGTCACATTAATCCTCTGCCCTGACACACAGGCAAATACGGTTACCAGAAAATCGGCACAAGAATGTTTCAAAGGCTATAACACACCTACTGATCAGCCATCTGTCTGCGTCTGAATTCTGTGTTATTTATTTCAGGAAGAAGACGAACAGGTCACCAGATTAAATCAAGTCACTGACTGCGTAAACTTACTTGGAACGACTTGCTCTTGCGGACACAGTTTTGTCAAATCCTCTCAGTAAGGACCGGATACTGTGCCTAAAGCTCCAAGTCCTGCAATTCGTGGTCGCTGGGACATCTCTGAATACGGGTCACTGTAATGTTGTTTTCCGGCGTTTATTTCAGTCCCAAACGTATCTGGCACGGCTCATTAGAGCTTCAGCTCCTAACTTTTTGATTTTATCTTTTTTTCTAGTTTTTAGAACTTTTTTGCTTTTTGCTTTTTTCTCTAATTTTTTATATTATCCGTGATGATATTTTTTTTATTTTTTTAAATTTAATACGCTAAAAAAGTTAACAATAGCTACAGTGAAAAAAACTATGGACCTGTTCTTTTTGGCTGTGGCTGATAGCTTTTGGCTGCGACTGATGGCTTTTTGGCTGTTTGCGACAGAGATTGCGGAAAGAGAGATACTCGCTTGCGATTTTTTGATGATACAGATATTAGTTTTTTAACGTGTACTACAATTAACTTGCAGACCCCATCTTAAAAAAATACTCCGTTTAAAAGTTAGTTACTATAGCAAAAGCTAAAAATGGTTTTTAAAAACCGTAAAGAACAGAACCTATTACAGTACAAACTAAGTTATAAGCGTGGGCTTAAAAGTCCAAATGAGTACTATGTAATTGTTGTTTGTTCAACAAGCCACAAGTATATTCGTAAGAATACTTTAATTGCTGTGGCTTTTTTGTGCTTCTGATTCTACGTGCTGTGCAACGACAAGGGAGCATCACAATGTGGTGTTGTTGTCAAACTGTTTTCTTTGAGCAGAAGATGCCAAGCTAGTTCAGCTGTAACCGGTGAGATATCTACCGTCTTACAGCTATGAAGGCCCAGATTTTGATTTTTTTTTTGTGAACTTGTGGTGATGTGTTTGACTATCTAATGGCAAATTTTTTTTGAGTTTCCAAGGATTTTTTTAACGAAATCGTTTGGAAATTCTTACAAGCAATTCTAGGGTACACACTACATCCCATGGTCAAAAGAAAATGCAAAAAATTATAAGCTGGAAATTCTTACAAGCAATTCTAGGGTACACACTACATCCCATGGTCAAAAGAAAATGCAAAAAATTATAAGCTGCACTCCCAACATCATTTCGCTTTAGTCCTAGGATCATTTTGAGTCCTAGTTAAACACTTAGGCCTCGTTTAGAACACGAGTATTTTTTTTCTGAATCCCACAAAAATTGAACTGATTTCTACGAAAACTCTGCAAAAATCCATCATAATTCTTACTTTCCAAATAAACCCTTAAACGCCTACTATCTGATATCAAACAGACAACGGTCCATACAAAGGGGAGAAAATTGATGATTTGCCATCTTCAAGAATGGGCTTCGCATTTTTGCCACTCTTAACGTTGGCTTCGCAAAAATGCCATGTAGTACATTAACTCCTTGATTATTATGCCATTTCATCCCTTTAATTCATTTTCATTTTCTTTTTCTAATTTGAGGATCGAAAAGACCCTTCTACCCCAGCTAATTTCATAAATAATAAACAAATGCATATCACACCATAGTATCATCTCACAAATATAAATTCGAGAATAAAAGCCGATTAAAAGCCATAGTATCATCTCACAAATATACTCCTTTTATTCTCGAATTTATATTTGTGAGATGATACTATGGTCATGATATGCATTTGTTTATTATTTGTGAAATTAGCTGTGGTAGAAGGGTCTTTCGATCCTGAAATTAAAAAAAGAAAAAGAAAATGAATTAAAGGGATGAAATGGCATAATAATCAAGGGGTTAATGTACTACATGGCACTTTTGCGAAGTCAATGTTGAGAGTGGCAAAAGTGCGAAGCCCATTCTTGAAGATGGCAAATCATCAATTTTCTCATACAAAGGGCCCCCTTTTGTACGCAAAAATGCAACCATAAACAGGGGCGGAGCTAGGAATTAGATATAGGGGGCAATATAGACAATA
This sequence comes from Melocanna baccifera, assembly GCA_036346265.1. Classification (NCBI taxonomy): domain Eukaryota; kingdom Viridiplantae; phylum Streptophyta; class Magnoliopsida; order Poales; family Poaceae; genus Melocanna; species Melocanna baccifera. The sequence goes on along the minus strand of CM070692.1, from coordinate 25,618,386 downwards.
AGTAGAGTAGAACCAATAAACCATACCGGATTTACTGATCCAATAGTCACATATCAGAGTAATATATTTCACAAATTACAGGGCAAAGAAAATTACATCTCTATTACCGTCCGCGCGCTGCACTACGCCGCGCCTCGCCGCACACTGCATGGCGGCCGCTCCTGTGCGCCGCACGCTCCCCTGCGTAGCCGCTCATCAGCACGCTCGCCGCCGGCCTGCTTTGCCGCCGCACATTTTTGTTTTGTGAAATCTGACTAATTTTACAGGGTACTTGTAGCTTTCCATTCATCTTTTATATTACATCTGACTGACTATTCACCAGATCCGAAGCTCACTTGAAGAACATTTTGGCTCATGTGGAGAGATTACGAGAGTTTCAATTCCAAAGGATTATGAAACCGGTGCAAGCAAAGGGTCAGTTGGCTCTATTACATTATGAAATACATTGCACTTAAGTTAAGGCCTTGTCTGGAACGTAAGATTTCAGAAGGATTTTTTTTTGAGAATTTGTACTGTTTTCTTTTGAAATTCATTCATTCTGAAAGGCCCTAATCTTATTCTTGTCAGTGACAAGTGGCTTGCTTGGTTCTGCAAGATAGCATACATGGATTTTAAGGATCAGGACTCCTTGTCGAAAGCATTTTAGCTGAATGAATCTGACCTCGGTGGCTTCAGCTTGTATGTTGATGAAGCGAGGCCTAGATTGCTGAATTGGTGGTCCTCTCTCCGCCACTGACCATAAATATAAACCATCCTTTTTCCATGGAAGAATAACATTCATGCGCCTTATTTATGGACTTTACTCTGGTAGGCTAGGAGCTCACAGCGAAGTATTAGGTGAAAATGTGAATACGGTGCATATTCCATTTTCATATAACGTAGAAGTTTCAAGAAAAAAAATCCAAGAAACTACCAGACGTAGATATATGAAAAAATCAAGATCAAACTCAATCACGATCAAGAGATATGAAAACTTGTTGAAATATTGTATTTGAAGAATCATGTGAGAAGATCATGTTTAATATTGTAATGAACCATTGCAATGTTTGTGGAGTAGTTAATTGGTTTTGCAAAAGAGTACATTTAATTTGGACTGTTTTCTGGAAGTGTTACGAAAATTGGAACTACCGTGGGTGCTTATGCGGTAGTATCGCAGAGCGATAGTATCGGCGTTGTGAGCGTGGTAATACCGCAGAACAGTAGTTCTGGTCAGAGCTGTGGAATGTTTTTTCCAAAGAGGTCCAGTTGGGGTTTGTAAGGTGCGGAAGTACCACTTTGGGGAGTGGTAGTACCGCAGTATGGTAGTACCGACGTGAGAAGAGTGGTACTATCCGATTTCATAGAAAAACTAGATTTTGGATTTTTTTTGTTGGGATAACCATGTGGTCATGGTGTGGATGTTGTTGCTTATATGCACATGGGTTTATTGTTTGATATAGATTTAGGATTAATATTTTAGTTGCATACATTTTGTACGGTGCATTGTATGGATCAATTGATGAATTGATGACTTTATGTATTGTACAGTGTTACGTGATGGTTTTCTTATTTGTGTTGATTGCAGGATTTCGAAGCTAGATCATGGTGAGACGTAGGAGGACCGGGACTAGGCACAGAGTGGTGCTGAGGTCCAAAACGGTTAGGAAGACGTTAAAGATGACCGAGGCTTGCGGGGTGGTTGCAAACCAGGACGACGAGAAATCAGAGCGGGAGCTACCGATGGTGGACATAACGGGCAACGACAAGGTGGACCGGGACTAGGCTCAGGGAGGAGCTAAGGTCCAGACGGTCAAGAAAATCAGGTGTCATCATGCGCAAGGAGAAGCATGTGGTGCGCTAAGTGACTTAGGTCGTTTGCAAGCGAGGACGGTTCGTTGGGATCTGGACGTGTAAGAGGCTTAGCGGCTAGTCATTGGGGCCATATGAAAGATTGTGAAGCATAGAGGATGCCTCGTGGCAAAGAAAGAGGGAAGCTTCGTGAAAGGTGGTAGATGTGCATTTTGGTAAATTGTCTAATACTTCTTGTAGTCAATCAGATGGTCTAGATTTCTTTTGATCGATTCAAAAGAAAGGGATAGGGTTCCCCTTACCTAAATTCATTTAATGAAGGTGCATGTGTGGGAAAAGGGTCGGCGGCCGAGGCGACGACAGCCCGTGCAGGGGCGCGCGGCGCGGGATCCGACTGCCGAGGAGGCAGCGGCTCGTGTGGGAGGCCATGTGGGGCGGCGGCAGCGCGCAGGCAGCTGACGGCTCATGCGGGAGCGATGTCGGCACGTGGGTGGCTGAGGTGCGCAATACAGTGGGACCGACAGCCGAGGGCGCGCGACACGGTGGGAGCCCGTGGTTAATGGCGATGCTCATGCGGGAGCGGCGCTGGTACTGCCGCCTGTGCGTCTGGTGACGGCACAGCGTAGCGGGTAGGCGGCGACGCGGCGGGCGGGGTGGCAATGCATCGTGTTGTGGCAACGGCTTTGAACCAGTGGCGACCGAGTGGTGGCACGACTCCAAGCTGGCGGTGGTCAGTTTTTTCTCTTCTTTTTTGAATCTATTTACCGTACAATCAACATGTGCTCTTTTTCATGTAATATTCCGATCATCATTGTGCCGGCGATTTTCAATCTGCTCGCGATATATTAGAGTGGATTTGCACTAAGAAAATCATTTAGAATGCAAAACTTTGCAGAATCGAAAGCGATCTAGATAGACAATTCAATATGCAAGCGTTTTGATAATTAACTTTGATCCATCAGAGCAATTCATGCTGATAATGTGTTGAGTAGACATCGCTGACGAGTCCAATCGATTCCTTCTATGCAAAAGAGATTATCAAATACAGAATATTGCAAACGATAAATTGAACACAGAGAGATATGAGGGGAATTCCTTTCTTTTTTTTCTGTTCATGTGTACATTACAATAAGTAAGATCTCTATTTATAAATTAAGTAAAAAGCATCTACTAATAGACTAGATTTATAGATCTGGATTCAAATTTTCTATAAGTTATTAAATGTGGCCCGTGGTAGTGCGAGACCAGACGGACAATGCCGTTGGTGCCACTGGCCGGTCCTTCGCTTTTAAAAAACGGCTCCTCGTCTGCGAATCACGGGTGCGATGCGCTGCAGGCCCCCGTCCGGTTTATTTATGGCCGACTTCACGCGTCTCCACCGCATCGCGAGCGCGACCCCCCTTTAAATATACGTCTGCTGCGCTCCCACTGCTTCACAACCACGCGAATTACAGGTTGGCCCGTGGAGTTCCCTAAATTCTGCACACGCCCTTTCGTGGGAAGGGTAGGGTGTATATGGAAAATAAAAGACATTGACGTGAATAGTACATAAGATTTTTAGTTAGAGAAGTCGTTTGAAGTAGTGGTTTTGAGAAGTCGCTCCTCCGTAAACCAAAAGTCACAAAAAAGGCTAAGGGGGTGATCGGAATAGCAATGATTTTTGCTGAAAAAACACTGTAACTGTCTGAAAAAACATTGTAGTTGAATTAGTTTATTAGGTATAATTAATTTTTAAAAAATTTAAAAATAAAAACAACACACTAATCTAGAGCGGACGATGTAAAGGAATACGAGAAAAAAAACAAAGCAAAAAAACGAAAAAAAACAAAATTTACTGTAGCGTTACAGTGAAAAAACCGCCAACGTCCAGCGCTGATGACAGACGCGCAGCGCAACTGAGCGCGGCCTAAAAGAACCAGACCAAAAACTTTTTGAGTAAATTATTCTCACATGTATCTCTATTGTTTTCGATTACCAGGTATACTCTACACCGCACGCACACATATGTTCCTCATCAACCAAAGTATTGTGGGGTTTCTTTTGCGCATGGTCGTGAACATCATGGCCAAAACGGTGTAAAAAAATAGCAGTGAGCTACTATCCCATCCCAAGTTAATGCGTGTCCATGGCACATACATGGGATGCTCTCTTGCGTGTTTAGAATGGCAGTGATTTATGATTTTTTTACTGTAATAATTTATTTTATATTATAACTTAGTTAACTTATTTTATATAATTAAATTTAAAAAAATTTAAAAATAAAAAATATGTTAGACCATCACAGACAATACTAAAGAATACGGTAAAAAAAAGAAAAACCAAAAAAATAAAAGAAAAAACAAAAACAAAAAAGCAAACGTAGAAGCCGAACGCCACCGCGTAAGCGCTTCTGAGCGTAGCCTAAGATGCTTCCACACCCCCTCGGGCCAGGCGGGCTAGCACAAAAAATTAATATGGAAACAACAACTTGTATGTCATTGTTACTTTATAGGTAGGTTGTTTAAGGCTATGACCTATGATTTTTGGTTTACAATTTTGAATTTTGTTTGTTTGTGAGAGAGAAAGTACAGAAATAAATACCTACGTATGATTTTGATCGATATAGATAAAATTACGATAGTATCTAATACAACCAATTTGTAAAACTCTATCTTGAAAAAAATACTCTGTTCAAAAGTTAGGCCGCGCTCAATAACGCGATAGCGTCAGCGTTCAGCGTGGAACGCCGGTTTTTTTTACTGTGCATGTTTTTCTCTTTCTATTTTTTATTTTAGTTTTTTTGTTTTTTCCTGTATTTCTTTGGATTGTTCATAATGGACTAACATATTTTTTCTATTCTTAAATTTTTTTAAATATAATTATACCAAATAAGCCAACTCAGCTATAGTAAAAAAATAAATCAGTTACAGTAAAAAAGCTATAAACTATCGTTGTTCTGAATATCCCCTGGAAGTTGTAGCATAAGTTAAAAGCGAAAGGACATAAAGCCCAAAAAAAACTCAGCCGATATCATTTCACCGCGACAGACCTAAACTTGTATTAGCAACTAGGGTTCTTCAAAAATTTCAGGGTGAGAGATGATATGTAATACCGGTTTTCTGTACGGACTCCAGTGCAACTTGCCATGCATCTCAACCGCGCACGATCTGCCAGGTCGCCCGATCGGCAACAGACCAACTGGCAACTGCCTCTCCTTCCTCACTCGTCGTCTCCTCATAAATTAACTGTTCCGTCTTCTCCAGATCTTCCATTCACACACACTCGCACACAATCGCACGCCCGTTCACACGCACGGGAGCCAGCCAGCCTTTGTCCATGGCGCCTCTCATCCTGCTCTTCCTCATCGGCGGCCTCTGCGCCCTCTTCTCCCTCGCCTCCTCACGGACCAGCAAGAAGTGCGACGACAGCGGCCACGGCGCCGGGGAAGCCAAGAACCATGGGGAGCAAGAAGAGCAGGCCAAGATGAAGCAGGAGAGGAAGGGAAGGCTCGACCCGGAGTCGGACCTGGGGATCGTGTTCTCGACGTTCGACCACGACGGCGACGGGTTCATCACGGCGGAGGAGCTGGAGGAGTCGCTGAAGCGGCTCGGCATCGCCGTGTCCGCCGCCGAGGCCGAGGCCATGGTGGCGCGCGTCGACGCCAACAGCGATGGGCTCATCGACACCCACGAGTTCCGCGAGCTCTACGACTCCATCCCCAAGAAGAGGAAGCGGCAGCTTCCTCCCACCGGCGATGGCCGCGGCGCGGAGGACGAAGGCGCGGAAGAAGCCGAGGAGGAGGAGGAGGAGGAGGAGAGGGACCTAAGAGAGGCGTTCGACGTGTTCGACGGCAACAAGGACGGGCTTATCTCCGCCGAGGAGCTCGGCACCGTCCTGACCTCGCTTGGCCTGCGCCGGCCCGGCGGCCGGCCGGCCGTGGCCGAGTGCCGCGACATGATACGCCTCGTCGACTGCGACGGCGACGGCTTGGTCAGCTTCGAGGAGTTCAAGCGCATGATGACCGTCGTCAAGGCATAGCTCATCCTCAGATCACACACACGAACACAACACCGATCAAAAAAAAACAAAACTTGGAGCGGATTCGCAAAGGCAAGTACCGTTAATTTGTTCTTGGATTGAAAGAGACGACGGAGAGGTAGAAGAAACAGCCAATTAACACCAACAAGGCCGCGTGCTTGTTTATCGGGGGGTTGAAAGCTAAATCAGCTACCTTCTTGCTCTGTGTTTCTCCCCTGTTCTTCTCGAATACTATAGTTTCTTTTGTTTCTTTCTTCTCTTCCTTTTTCCTTTTGCATTCTAATTAATTCCGTCCATTTGACGACTGACAAGTACTCTCCATCAAAGTATGCATGTAAATATTAGTTCTTGCTCGCCGTCTGATTAATTCTTGGATGAATGGAAACATCAATGTATATGACTTGTCAATTTGGTGTTAGAGTTTGAGAGTTGCTTACTAATTTGCAATTCTGTGTGCCATTTTTCTGGGATAAAAAATTTGGACTTTTTAACCGTGGACAGTTGAAAATTTGAAATTAGTAATTGTAAAGTTCGCTTCTTCGTGAAGGAAGACAGAAAGAAAGTTCTTGTCTTTGTGTACAAGGAAAGGTTTTTAGACGTTCTTGTCTTTGTGTATAAGGAAAGGTTTTTTGTTTACTTTTTTTTAAGATCATAAGACTGAATTCTATGGACTTTCTTTGACAAATAGGCTCATAGATGTGTTCTTGTATGGATGTATTTTCCTTGACAAATCTAATGGGCAGAGATTAATTTGAGGTGGTCTTTGGCATGCTATTTTTACCTGGTCAGAGTCTCGGGGAAGAATTAATTTCCAAGGGCTAGCTTTCAAAAAATAAAAATGGTAAACGAATCCAGGAGTAGACCTCTCCTTTGTTTTTCTCTGCAGAAAGCTTTGATCCATGTACGCCCCCCAACAAAATGCCAGTGTCTTTTGTGTGAAAACATTTGCGATAATTTTTTCTTCTTCTCACCTTGTTTGCCCTCATCTAGTTACCAGTAGAGAGACTTTGAGATTTGATTTTAGAAGAACAGAGAGACTAGAAACTTTTGTTTATTCATTACTTGCTTACAAATAGTATAGCTCCTCTCACTATGTAGATAAGATTAACCCTTAATAATATAAAAACTAATACAATAGATACAATTAATCAACTAAAGATAATATCATATCTATTCTATCTAACTATTAAGATATCTATTTCTAATATAAAGATATGCATATATCTATATAAAAAATGAAGATATATATATATATATCTAATTATTTTTAATACGAAGATATGCATGGAATCCTTCCTAATACAACCGCCAGTGATGTATGATACTGTTTAAGTGCTGTAGTACCTACAGTATTGTTTATTTGTCTGCTACAATGCCTTGCCCGACCATAGGGCATAACAAGTAGTCTACTACTACCTAGTATCAAATTACCGATACACACTGCATGATGTTTTGCAATTCCAAAATATGCTAAGCAATAATGAAATGATTCAGTCTGAAACCTGTAAGCTGTAAAGAAAACTACGCGCAAGAAAACTGTAAGCTGGTTAATCTTGTTTATTTGTCTACTACTTGTTTATTTGTCTTCAGTCTGAAACCTGTAAGCTGGTTAAACTGACCAGACAATATTTTTTCAGAAAGCCGATCTTAGACACCCCCCCCCCCACACACACACACAATGAAATGACATCATCTCGGGCCTGTTTTTTTGGCTGTTGTATTTTACCCATAGAGCAAGTACTTGTGTGAATAAATCAAATAATGATAAACCGATAAATCATATCGAAAAAGATATACCGATAAGCTGTGTCGAAAAGACGGAGAAGTCATCCCCTTTATTTATTTACAGAAAATCATAAATTGAAAAGAATAGTGCAATTTGAGGTAAACACTGAAGATGTCTTACTTTTCAGTTTCTTTCTCTTTTTTTTTTTTTGAAACAAGGAGTACAACCCTTCTCCATGCTTGGATCTAGGGCCTGCAATGTTTATCCAATCCATGAACGCATCCAAGCTAGAAAATGTCAGACATGAGCAAGGGTTCAGGTCTTTTCATTGCTTTGTTGTCCATGTGGCCTTGTGGGGCTGCCAAATCTACACAACGGCTAGTGCAAGTGGAGTCATAATGTTCCATTTTGTTTTGCATGGTTGACAAATGGGTAGGTGTAACTGTTCTGTTTTTTTTAAGCTCGACTTACGCACGATCTTAACTTAATGCGTACTTAAATTCAATGTGATGCTCGAACGTTGACATCATTTAAGTTATAAAAACCTATCTGTCAAGGTTAATCTTGCTCCCTCCCTCTTCGGCCCTTCTATGTGGGAGAAATATCAGGTGCATAAGACACATTTAGTGGACAAGGGCGAACACTATCGCGACCATTTGATATGAAATTGTCGGTTGAGATCAAGGCAGGCGCTCCCACCTCCCGCTTATGGCGTTTTTGTATTCCCCCGCTCCTCCAACTCAGTTTCACAAAAACACCCTCGGCAACCTCTAATCCCCAAACCGTCCTCTCCCGTTCGCTCTCCCTCAACCCCAAAATCTCCTTCACATGAGCCACCATGGCCGCCGACGAGTAGAGGAGGCAGCGGCGGCCAACATTGCTAGAAAGCAGAGGAGGCAGGCGTTTCCTATAGGGCCTTGATGGTGCGGAAGAAGACGTGTCTAGATTCGGCCGTCGCCACTTCACCAAACGGCTAGGCTTCTTCCTCGACGCCAATGAGCAGAGGAGGAGGCGTGGGCGGTGGGTGAGCAAAGGAGGTCGCCGGGGCCTCAACGACACAGAGGATAGTGGCGTGACATCCGTCGCTTCACGATCTGGCACAGCCATGGCATAAGCTCTGGTGCATCCTCGGTTGCTCGAGATCCAATGGTGGCCTAGATTTGTTCGCATGGTGTTCTTGGACATGGTCTTGTATCCCAATTTTTTTTCTTTTCTTCTTCCAATTTTCTTATCAATTTGTGCTAGAATTATTCCCAATTTGTCTCCATATTTTTGTTTCGATGTTGTTCGCTAGTATTTTTGTTCCCTAAAGTCCCCTTCTCGCTGCTGGTCATCTCCACTATGCGTCGCCCCCGGCGAAGGTGGTGCGGCGCCGTGCATTGGACACTCAGGGAGTCGATGGAAGTGACAGGGTTTTTAGAGGAGTGTGTGACGCTCCATATCATTATAGAACATGACATCAGACAACGGATTATCATTCTCTAAGTTGAATGTCTTAACGAATAATAAGTCTTACCAGCGTTACGCAACACAACTATAGCTGGAGACGGTACAATCTTATTATAATACCATTGCTATGCAGGGTTAGAGTCTTTAACATGTTGCTTCCTGATTTATAATAGTCTATAGAACTATTACAGAAGTTCTATCGTAGACTCTAATTACACAAGTATCAGATACAACTATTTATATACCCTAACTCTTGAAGATGAAGCACTAAAGGTCGTCTACCCGTCCCCAGCTACCGAATAGGGTGTTTCTTTTCTCATAAAATAGGTTATCAAATTAAAGTGAAGATTTGTAAGTTTTAGTATTTCAAATACTACTAGTCACCCTGGTGAAGAGAAAGAACCCCCAGCCAGTCTCTATAGCCTCCAATTCAGGAGACATGCATAAATTCATCATTTCATTTAGCACTGTGCAGGCTTATATCTCTTTACCCATAGCTACTCTGAGCTCTTGGTAGCTGGATCATCTACATTTCCTTAGATACGGTGCCGAGTTAGAGTACAGAACATTTTTCCTAATTTTATTATTATATCTCCACCCAATTATTCATAGTCGGTGGCTCAGGGTGGTCTCTTATCGTCAATTAACACCCATCGACCATGAAGTAGTCATTGGTTAGGGCAGTCTAACCCCCCAGTCACCAGCCTCACCAGCGGAGTACCGCTGCCACCCATGCGTCCCTTCCTCCCTCTCTCGAGACTCCCCCTCACTATCCCCCAGACTACCGGTCGTCAGCTTCCCACCCTACTCCACTGCCAGTGCCACCATCCTCTATTAGATCCGGTGCTACTATGCCAGCCATAGCGACACACGGCTGAGGATAGCCACCATGGCCCTCGCTGACCTTGGCTGTTGTCCTCGCCCTCTACTTAGCTCTTGTGCTTCCTCTATAGCGCCTGGCTGTTGCTGGCCTTGCCCATCACCCGGCTCGACCTCCCCTTGTTGCTGCTCGGCTAGATCCGCCATCAGTGATGGGGTTCGACGCTGATTGATCCTTGTGCACCCCAGATGCAATTTTCCCTTATTCCCTTTTTGATTTAGCCCTCAGTTATTTCATTTTTGAAGTTTCAAAATTTTATTTGTGGCTTATGTTGTTGGTTCGGTGATGATGTTGGTGAGGTGGTGTGGCTTTGGCCTTGGTACACTATGACGGTGCTTGGGGCCTCCACATTGGTCAGGGAGCACTGTGGAGTGTTGTGAGGTGCGTGCGGTAGGCAATGGTGAGCACGCCGATGCCACGGCTTGCCCCTCCTTTGGTATAATGTACTCCTCTCCCCTAGCTTTCTTCCATTGCCCTAGCCTACATGTATGGATGCTATGGTTCTAATGTGATGCATGTGAAATGGGAATGTGTGCTTGTGGTCCTACCGTAAGGATGTGGATTTGGGTAAGAATGATGGGAATGGAAAGCATGTCGGAGCACCTTATTGGACCTAGCTAGGGCTTGAGTGATCTGATGAGGAGGATGGCGCTGGCCTTGATTGTTGTTGTTCCATCCCATCTGGCATGCACACGACTCACTTTCCCTTTCTCTACTCTTGCTGGTCCCCGGCCCTTGGCCCTTCCCTCAATGCCTTCTCCTCTTGGTCCTGGGCTCCCTCTTCACCGTCTCCTTCTTCGTCTAGTTCAGCTGTCGTCCTCTAGTCCAGCTGTCGTGGCTCACTCCATGCTCTCTTCTCCTCTGTGGCTATGGGTCTAGGGATTTGGGGGAATGGGAACTAGATTTGGTGGTGATGTTGTGGGCTTTGGTTTAGTTGTGGCCATGGCTGTGGGTGAAAATGTTGGACTCTCTGTCCCTCTGTGGTCTCTCGCTCCGCCTTATCCCTTTCTCCTTGTGCCGAGGGTTGTGAGGGATTTTTACCGCTACAGTGCAGTTGGTTCTAGTACTTGAGTAATTTTTTTGTCGGGTTGGCTTGCAGTGTAAAAAAGAATTTGGGGGATAATTCAGGTTTGTTTCTAGTACCGAATGATGACCCATATGGTCATGAGAGGTGCCGACTGGTCTCTGACGGTCTAGTATGTTGATGAGCAAATCATCCATTTTATTATCCTAATGAGGGTTCTGACAGCAACTTGAATTTCATTTATTTATTTTCTTCAATCTTTTTTGATACCTCATTACTGGTTTTTCTTGCAATTATTAAATGCCGGTCACTCTAATTTAGAAAATATTGATGTAATTTAATTATGATGTAATTATTTATATTATGGAGACGATTGTCTTGATTAAGATCGAGACTTGTAAATTGATGTAACCGAACTGTAATTGATTAATTGGTGTAACATGGGCTGATAAATTTTGTTTTATTTGAAGAATACTTTTAACTATCGCTTGACTAATGTGATTATTGTTATAAACTGGACCGTAAAAGGTGCTCTACTAATAATTATGGTGAGATGTATTCATCCCGGTAACTTGTAATTAGTGAGGTGGATTGTATTATTAACTGGACTTGTTCTTTGAGAAAGATCATATCAATTCGGTCTGTTATATATTTAAAGGAAATGATTATCTTTTAATCCATTTAATTAGTTGCTTAATTAATTACGTTTAGTCGTAATTTGTCAGATAAAAATGAATTAGAAAAATACGGGTTCCATAGTGCGTTGGCGAGCGGCATCGGGGATGGCGGATCTTTGGTCGGCAGGGGTGGTGGAGGGGAGGCCGCGAAGCTCGTTCGCTCGATTTGGGGTAGGAGACGGGTTGGGATAGACAGGGGATGTTTTCGTCAAACTGAGTGAAGGTGAGGGGGGGAAACGCAAATTACGACAGCAAGATTCGCGACGGTCGTGCAGCACAGAAGCAAAGCATGTGCTCGGCACCACTCGCGAAACAAATGGTGGGAATCAAAACGAGATGCGGATTCCGAGACAAGTGGGACACGATCCGATCGCATCTTGCCACATCAAGAAAAATGAAATGACCTTTTTCTGCAGGGAATATAGACGAGTGGTTTTGCATGGTCGCACAGTCATATCAAATAGGCCCTTTATTTTCTCTGATTAACGAGAGTTCGATCCATCACAAAATGGATCATTTGCATGGATTTTCTACCGTGATTGTTCGAAATTTGACTATATGATTTGTGGGTCGTGCGTCTTTAAAATGACTTAAGATGGCCACTAACCAATTGCTCCCACCCATTCTTTGAAAGAAAGCAGCTCTACAGAGGCAATCAAATATCTTGGTAAAGGCAGAAGAAAAAGACTCTGTTAGGTGATATGTGAAGATTAGGCTAGTATACGGTTAGCGTGCTATGCTGCGACGTGGAATCTAGTTAGTTACGGTGTACTGAGTGTTGACAGTGATGGTTGGAAACCGCCGGTTTTCAGGTGACCGTCCGATTGACGTCTGCTATGGAGGAGACACTTACCTGAGCCCAGCAATGGGCCCAAACTAAGCCCAAATTTCATACCCAGTTACTGCCTCACCCCGGTGCCAAGGCCCATATCACTAGTAGCTACGGGCTTACGGACCAATCTTATCCAGCCCACTGGTCCAAGCCACTTCCGGCCGCGCCCAAATAACCGCGCGCGTCTATAAAAGCCCTGACCCTCGCCTAGGGTTTCCTCTACTACCCCACGACCGCCGCAGCTCCTCCGCGCCCTCGCCCTCGCAACCGCCGCCGCCTCACCGCCGTCGTCGACATGGGTAACCTCCTCTTACTCTCGACGTTCCTTCTCTCCCTCCTCCCATCGGGGCTACCTCCTACCTGTATTGACGGGCTATTCGTGTTGCTTTTGGATGGATGGCGCGCAGGTAAGGTGCACGGATCGCTGGCTCGCGCCGGGAAGGTGCGCGGGCAGACGCCGAAGGTGGCGAAGCAGGACAAGAAGAAGAAGCCCCGCGGCCGCGCGCACAAGAGGATGCAGTACAACCGCCGCTTCGTCACCGCCGTCGTCGGCTTCGGCAAGAAGCGCGGGCCCAACTCCTCCGAGAAGTAGGCGCGCGGCCGTCGCTTCGCCCTGGTTCCGTTTCGTCCTTGATATGCCTATGAATCTATCATCTTCTTGGTAATAGTAGTTTGGTTAAGTGTTTTATGCAATCAAAGTAAGAACCTTTTGTAGTGTTATGAGTTCGCTGTTCGTGTGATGGATGGGATCGAACTGAAGTGCTCAATTATGCCTGCTTCGTTTAGTTGAGAATTTGAGATATGATTATATGAGTTCATGGCTTAAATTTGCTTATGGTTGCATGTTTTGGTTGCCTTTGATGCGGAAAATATGCATATTCGTGCCTGTTTTGGTTCTATGTGGTTCATCAGTTCATGGCGATCTGACATTGTTAGGTTATATCTATAATTGTCATTGCAAACTTCCGGTTGCAAGTTGTAGAATTCCTTGCTTTATTAATAAAGGGCCATTTGTTTGGAGTAGTATTGGCCATCACTTTAATCAATCTTATTCATGTCCAGTGCCTGTGCATGATGTTCTACAATGGCTGCAATTTTGTAGGGGTGCCGTTGGGTACCCTTACCCTTTTCCCAAACTTATACCCACGAGAAACGGATTAGGTATGGGCAGGAAAGGCTTCACCTGTTGGGGAAGGTTAGAGTTCAAGTACACCCACTAAGTAATAGGGTATGGATAGGGTATTACCAATGTGCCCAGTTCATACCCGTCTCCGGTGTTGAGTTTCATTCTCCAGATTCAAATCAACCTCCAATCCTCCCCCATGTCCCCCATGAATATGAACAGGAAAGGAGAGAATAGCAGGCTAACAATAAATAATTCATTGGGAAGAAAGAAGGAAATGTGGCACTGGTTCTCGTGGGAATTTGAAGTTAAGCATGCTAGGAACAGAGCAGACTAAGGATGGGTGACCTCTTGGGATTTTTTTAAAATCCTTTTTAAATATAGAAATACCAGAAAATTCATGAAAACTTAGAAAACAACAAATAAAGCCCAAAATTTCAGAAACAATCACAGAAATTTCTGGAGTTATTTTGAACTTAGGAAAATTATTTTCAATTTAAAGTTGGTCTTTATCTTTTTACATAAAATACTTCTTAAATTTGATATTGAATTTTAAATTCCAGAAAGCCAAATACTTTCAAATAATTAATATAATTTTTACAAAAATTTCAAATTATCATTTATTTAATAATTTTATATTATTTTACCTAAATTACTTTTCAAAAGCCCTTTTTTAAAAGCTGAAAAACAGACAAATAAAATTTTAAATATTCAGGCAATAAAACAACACTTGTTTTTATTTTAACTTAAACTATTTTTCGATAATTTTGAAATAAACAGCTGGGCTATGACATCTCCCCTCCCCCATCACCTTGATCCACATCGGAGGTATAGTTCTATTCTTATCCCTTGTTCTTGTTGGACTAACTTCTCGGAGATGCCTGGTTGCGACTTTGGCCGTGGCATGGATGAGTTCTTGCAGACGGTGGATTTCCGCGTGTGAATTGAGTTTTGAAGTTATTGATGTTGGTGTTATGGGCCTGTGAGAGTGAGCGTTCTTTGGAGGGGAGGAGATTTCCCTTCGGCAATCCAATCTGCTCGTGCCCAAGAAACCCCGATGCACATTAATCGTGGAGTAGTTTACAAATATGAGATGTAGCTAGATCTGATATGTTTCAAGGCTTCATCTTGGTTCAGTCACTTCAATGTAGCAGTGATTTGTTTATGAACAAGAACTGAATGAATGAATGATGCACGGGTGTGGGTAGTACTAGAGAAGTGCATATTTTAGTCTGAGCTTCAGCATCATGCGAGTGTATATTTCAGCCTGAACTCTTGCTGAAACATGGGTTCCTCTCTTTCAAGAAGTTTCAGGAAAGATTTAGGAGGTAAACTTGATAACACGCAGCTGTTGCATGATTTATGAATTACTTGTAGTTGTCCTATGCTGTTGCAGCTTAGACAAATCTCATATTTTTTTCCCAAGATGCTGGGAGTTTCAGCAAGGCTGGGATCTCTGTGGAGTCAAGTGGACTTGGTACTGTCTCTAGGAGATTCATGTTAGCTTTGGTCTACTGTGATGAGCTCTGGCGAGATTCATGGTATTACTGGGAGCTCTGATGGAGCTATAGAGAGGGACTGCGTGTGCCGGCTGCAGCCTGCAGAGCGCAGAGGCATCGAACTCTGCTAGTCGCTTTACCCCACCCATCACTTTTACCTGGTTATCCAATCTGTATATGCAGATTATGCTGAGGTGGGTATAGGGAGGGTGAGGAACGGGCAAATCAGACATGGGTTCGGGTCCAGGGAGAAGCAAGGGCGTGCCCAAACCCTCCCTAGTGGCATCCCTGGCTGCAGCGGCGCGGATTCTCTGACTTAAGTTACGGTGATTTTACCATCCATTTTTGGATGGACGGTCCAGATTAAAAGGTACATTTAATCTGGACCGTCCATCCAGAGATGGACGGCAAAGTCACAGTGACTTAAGTCAGACAATCCCGAGCGTGGCTGCAGAGTGTGCATGTTGTTTTTGCAGTCGGCTGCAGTAATGGTGAAATAGGCCGGCTATTCCATTGCTGGGAGCAACGAATTGTACTTCTGCAAAGTAAAACCGTCCTTGGCAGCGTGTCGATACGAAATGAGATTTCGTTGCCATTGGAAGTGTATGGCTGGTGAAAGATCAGCGCACTCGTTTAGATAGGTGCCCTTTTTTTGATTGATGGGAGATTCGTTAGATCGAAAATTAGACGCCACGCCTGAAGTCAGGTGAAAATTGGGTTTATATCAGGGGAAAGTGAGCCCTGTGACTTATTGCATTAAGTCGTGCATGTTATCCTTGATCTGACAACTTCTATATGTACATTTTTTTGTTTGTTCTGTACAGTGTAGGATGCAATTCTCTGTTGGTTAGAATTCCCCCCACCAAAAATGGGTTTATCTTGGTGATCATCTCTGAATCCTGGCTGGAATGCTAGTCCTGAAACTTTTGGTGGTAGATGCACATCTTCTCCCAAGATATTAGATGTCTAGAGATGTTTCTTCTGTAAGCAATTCTGGCCGGCCTGAGTGAGACACCATAAACAGTTTAGTGTTCCAGAGGTTGTGTGTGTTTACGCCAGATATTACAATGCTTGATGCAAGCACACACTGCTACTCTGACTGGAATGCTTGATGCTATTTCCTATTGAATTCTGATCTTTCTATCCAAGCCGTCGATGTACTATCTGCATTACATTACGTTCCCCACTAAACTGTCTCGATGAAATAGTATACTCCCGAAGCTTTGTTTGGTTGCAAAATAGATTTTATCTCGACAGAAACTGGACCCATTTTGTCTCGCACTG
Source organism: Melocanna baccifera (assembly GCA_036346265.1). Lineage (NCBI taxonomy): Eukaryota > Viridiplantae > Streptophyta > Magnoliopsida > Poales > Poaceae > Melocanna > Melocanna baccifera. The sequence continues at coordinate 25,602,087 of CM070692.1, read as the reverse complement.
ATCGTTGATATTCATTGATCTAACACGTATAATGTTCTGTTCCTGCACTTGTTAGGATGCAAAAACATCTTTCGAAAGCAATTTAAATAATTATAATTAATCAAAAAGAATAATTAAATACAGAAAAGTATAGAAAATAATAATAATAGTGCTAAACATGCTTCAAATGCGAAAAATAGCTCAAAATTTGAATTCCCGAGACGCTTTTATGCTAGAATATGTATTTTCAGTGAATTTTACAATATTCGAGGGCTTTTTTTTTTGCTATTTTTCAATTTTGAGAATTTTTTTGATAAGTTTTTGATTTTCTAAGGGTCTATTTACAAAAATCCGAGCGCCCCTCCCTTTGCCCTTAGGCCAATCGGACGGCCCGAACTGCCTTCGGCCGATTAGACGGTTTGAACTCTCAGCCGATCGGATTGGTCCGAACCTTGCATGGCTAATCACGTCTTCCATGGCCGATCGGACGGTCTAGATTGCACATGGCCGCTCGGACTGGTCCAAACTTGCCGTGGCCAATCGGACAATCCATGACCGATCGTACGGTCTGGATTTCTTGTGACCGTTCGGACTGGTCCAAACCTCCATTACTGATTGGACGATCCGTTGCTGATCGGACGGGAAAAGGCGGCGTAAGCGGCAGAAGGCTGACGGCCGTGGCGTGGCAGGTGGTTGGCTCATGCGCCCGTGCAGGCGCTTGGGATTGACGGCCGGAGTGTGCAATGAGTGACAACGGCCGGCGCACGTGCAACGCTTGGGATCGACGGGCGAAGCGCGTGGAGCGAGCCCTTGGGGGGGTGGCGTTGGTGAGGTCGCCCAAGCGGGGTAGCACCGTTGCGGCCGGTGACAGTGCATTGTGGTAGGCGACCGACGATGCACCGTGCGGCGGCGGTGGCTTTGAGCCAGAAGCCAAGCAGCGGACAGCCGTGCGGCACGGCTCCAAGCTGGTGACACTAGTGGGCAGCGCAAGTTGCGGCTGAGTGGGGTGACGTCGGAGCGGTCAAGAGGCGCAGTGGGCTGGTCGGCAAGGACATCGGTGGTAGCGTGCGTACCTCGTGCGGCCGAGGTGCGACGGCGAGCCCGTGCGCGGACAGCACTGGATCGGCCGGGCGGTGCGGCGGGGCACGACCGTGAGGGTGGCGCTTATGCCACATGCGAGCGGCGGTCGAGCGGCGACGTGGCTCCACGTTGGCGGCGACTGAGCGGTTGCACAGCTCCAAGCCGACGGTGGTGTGGCTCCAGGTCGGCGGCACTCGATTTTTTTCTCTATTTTGTATTTTCTATCTACAGTGTAATCATCATCTATTCTTTGTGCAAAATCTACCGATCAGCTTGGCCATCGACTTGAAGTCTGCTCACGGTAGATTAGAACGAATTTGCACTGTAGAAAAAAATCTAGAAAGTGAAATTTTGGAATTGAAGCGATCTAGATAGGCAAATGCCATGCTTCGATTATTACCCTTGATTCACCAGAGCAATTCGTGCTAATAACGTATTGAGGAGCCGTCGCTGGCGAGTCCAGTTCGAGCGATTCCTCTTCTATGCAACATAGATGGATCAAACACAGAATATTGCAAACAATAAATTTGACACTGAGAGATGCGAGGGAAACTCATTTCTTTATTGCTTTCTCTGTTCATGTGTACTATTTACAATGATTATGACCTCTATTTATAAACTAAGTGAAGGGTGCCTACCAACGGACTAGGCTTGCAAGTCTAGGTCTAGGTTTCCTAACAATTTTAACCACCATGCTGCGCCCGGCCAGGAAAATCGATCAGGGTATGGTATATGTTTAGTACAGAGAATTATCTGTTTTTCTTTGTCAGCTTAGATTTTTAGGTGATTTATTGGTGCATATAATTAATATGATTTCAAAGTCAAGAAGCACTGAGTTCAGTACCTGACACACATTGTTTCCTTAGTTAAAAACCCGACTAAGGAGTATTGAAGTGTATATGAATTATTTGTCTTTTCTCGTCAACTTAGGCTTTCGGGTGAATTGATTAGTGCATGTAACTCAATACTTTGCCTCGTCGTTAACCGGATTCAACATACCAAGGCATGCATGCACAACCTTTCGCAAGTGTCGGCTTCTAATTTTGGCTTATTTTGGTGTCTTTTGGCTTTTTTTGGTTGTTCTTTTTCCTCTTATCCCTTTATATTGTCCATGACGATATAATGGTTTTTCTATTTTTTTATTTTTTAATTGAATGACTCAGAAAAAGGTAATAGTCGCTACAATACAATTTTAGCCAAACACTAATTGCCAAAACCATAAGACAGAATCCTAAACTCTTTAGAGTGGGCCCTTAAACTTGGGCTTTCGTGCTCGTAGGCTGCTACTGACCTTAGAAGTTAAATTCAAGCGAGGATGAAACACGAAAGCAATCGATCAAATACTAAAGTTCAGGAAGGAGTACAAACGCAGCTAAACTTTGAGACCGATAGCTCTGTAAGTACTTAGGTATGTAACTCGCTTTCTGTCCATGAGGAAATTGCTAAATATATTATTTTAGAAGTTCAACCGATTATGATGAGTAAAAGTCGTGCATTCGAAAGAATGATCTAACGTGGTTTTTGCCTATAGTACCAATATATTAGTAGGAGAACTATTTCATCTGATATTTAATGGATGTATCAAAAGAAACTACCAGAGCCGAAAGAACTATTCCTACAAGTTCAATTTTCTTTTGCTATAATCTCATATATTTGGACATCGTCACACTAGAGAAATACTTATCTTAGTGTTGTATCCTATTATTAAGATGATAATTATAATCTAAGCAAGAGAGTAATAAGATTTAGGGTAACTAATGAATCACACACGGAAGAGATCATTGTCAAGCGTATATTACACGTACTTGATGATTTTAAAATAGGTAATAAAATTATCTTCTATAACTCTTGATAACTCATCGGTAAACACGACGGTTATGAACATCCTCACCCCAAAGTTGATGGCATATATTGGTGGTTATGGAAGAAGCTAAAGGGCAAGTCTACTTCTTCATCCTTTCAACCTCAGGCGATCTCTAAGTGAAATTCATCTCGGAACTGAATCACTACTTGGATCATGATTTTGCAAATATTGATCCTGATCTTAGTAGTGGAGGCAAGATAGACTTTGTTCGAGTGGTGGAAGAATAAAAGCTGATATTTTCTATGATGTCACATTTCGCACGTGATGTTCTCCTGGTGCTGGTGTCCATCATCTTTTCAAAAGCGATGTTCAGCATGGTAAGGAGAATAATCGAAGAAAGGATATCATCCTTTACGCTCAGGATGGTGGAGGCAATCACATGTGCCAAAAAACTGGAAATTAGCTAAAAAGCGGCAATAACATCAACTAGAGGATCCTGAAATCGTGCAGGCGTGCGCTGACCTTGAGCGCATGAACAACTTAGATATTGATGAGTAGATACTGTATGCGTATTTTGTTATAGTTAGTGTATATATATATATATATATATATATATATATATATATATATATATATATATATATATATATATATATATTGTACTCTTTTTCTTACTCGTGGAACCCCACTCTGGGGTGTAAGGTATTTAACGAGATAGTAACATTGTAATTTTAAAATATCAAGAAAATTCTACTTTTTTGAAATATATACGTCATTACGTGTTCATATTTTTATGTAATTAATTCAATTTTAACTAGTTTTTAACGAGGCGGGTACGAAAGAAAGGAAGATGGCAGCCACCGTCACCATCGTCGTTGCCGTCTTCATCGTGTATAGTTACTTCAGACTGAGTTTAGACTGACACAACACAAATATCGGTACGATGAACTTTATGTCATACTCAGGTCTAGGGCTGTGCATTTTTTAACCGAACCGAAAAAACTGGTCGAAAAAACCGAACCGAACCGGTCAACTCGGTTTGACCGGTTTTCGGTATTCGGTTCGGTTATTAGATTTTAGAGTTTTTTGAGTTCGGTTTTTTCGGGAAAAACCGGCTAAAAACCGAAAAAACCGAACTAGTACAAGTCGAGTGTATGTTAGTAGTATATGTAGTAGTATATGTTAGTAGTATATGTAGTATACTTTGGTAAATATGTATTATATTTTGGTATATGTAGTATATGTTAGTAGTATATGTATTATATGTTACTCGCATCGATTTTTGCTAGTTAGTAGTATATGTATTATCGTCTACTCATCTCGCTAGTCGCTATATCGTTAGCAATTCGCGTTAACTTTGGTAAATACGGTATTTACCGATACCATACCGAAATAAATTGGGATTTACCAAAATCGAACCGTATTTCTAAAAATACCGTATATAACCGAATTACTAACACCGTATTTACCGTACATACCGTATAAACCGAACCGTATAAATCGAAAAAACCGAATGCACAGCCCTACTCAGATCTAACTGAAAATGAGGCATACCAACACGACATAATATGGCAGGACCGAATCAATACAGTACGAAACGGTGCAAGTATGATAGACCTGCGTTATACCGATACAGCACAGTCCGACTCCTACGGAGTATCAGTCGGTCTCTCTCCGTGCTGCTCTGTAGAGAAAGGTCTGACATTCTGACAGGTTAATTTGCTTCCAAACAACGTCAAACGGACTGGCTGGCTGACTGACGAAGAAGCTTAGGCCGGCCTTGGAACGAAAACTCTAGTCATCCGTGGTCAGAGGACACGCATGTTCCCCGAGCAGCGCGCAGGCCGCCGTCTGATCCGGGCGTGGGAGAGAATCACGGCCCTCCGATCCGCGCGCCGCCTTCCCCATTCGAGGCCTCAGCTCTGGTCATCTCTGACACCGTTCTGCCACCGCATGCACGCACAGCCCGGCCTCGAAACGAGGAGATGAGTGTGTGTGTGTGTCTGTCAGAAACCCCGAAAGAAACATAGCTCTTTGATACGGGTGGGTCGCACGGCTTACAATCTCTAGCTCTAGCATTTATAAAAATAAATCAAATATTAATACATTAATAAATTGTTTTATAAAAATTATTTCACTAAATTATTTTAAAACGATAATAGAGAAACTATTATGTTTATTTATTCTAAAAAAATTATAAAACATAGGCTGAAAAAACTGCCTAAGCTCGATGCACGCCCGCATGGACGGACCAGTAGACCGATCACGTTGGAGCAGCTGCGACTGCGAAGGAAGAAAGCATTGGTGGTGTTAGCCCCAAGATCTTCTCCTCCTTTTGAGACTGCCTGATCGCGAGCTCCGAGGAGCGAGATGGCAGGCAGGCCTCTCCGTTCATGGCAGAGCGGTTTGACCTTCGCGCGAGAGCGCGCATGGCTTCACTTTAGTTTTCTTTTCTAGTATCACTTTCGCTACCACTACCAATATTTTGCGTCAATCCAGTGGTAGCTGTTGCTCAAAATGCGCGGTTTTTTGTTGTCTAAATTAATAGATGTGCCGCCTTTACTTTCACTGGTAGAACCATTGTTGATCTGGATGTAATCGATGTTCAAAATGCATGGCTTTCTTCGTCTCTAAGTTTAGAGATCGTCCACTTTCACTACCACCAGAATCTGCCCTAGGAGATGAACAAGATCATTGCCTACATATTTTAAGCCGTCGAATCAAGTAGGATCACCGAAGACCCCGTGCAAATCTTGCTTTAGATTTGTTCTACAAAAATATCGGCAGTTATCACCGGTGAACTGTACCCCCACTTAATTACTGACCACCTGCCTGTGGGCTACTTCTTGGACAACCCTATTTTAAGGACAGGACCTGAATTTCTCGTAACAATTCAAGAGTTCAATTACAGATAAAAAATATTTTATCTACTCATGAGTATTTAAAAATAATCAGTTTAATTAAGATATGTCATAACAGCCAAACTACAACAGTTTCATGAGCGTCTAAACCCAAAATTTAATTTGCATTCAAAAGAACAGATGAAATCCCATATGAACGATTGGATGAGATCGTAACGCTAACACATTAATTGATGCATCATTCCTTCTTCAAGAGTTTATTCTATTGAAAATAAATAAGTTTAAGTACACTAGATACTCAGCAAGCCACATAAAAAGGCTATTTAAATATTATGCAAGGTGTTTAATTGGATATAGTTACGGGTTGTAATATAATAAGAATAGATGCAAGTTTGATGGTAAACAACTTGGCACTTAAAATATTAAAATATTATTTAATTAGCAAGGGGTTTTGTTATCCATAATTTTCGCATTAAAATCATCTAAATTCTACTATGCCTTGTTATACAAATCACTCATGAAACAAAACTCCATTGACCGGGAGTATGGCATATTCGAATACTATTTATTATACTCTGCTAAGTTGCCCAACTTTACCCATAAGATATTTCAAACTCATAATGTCAAGCTGTAGACATGCAACATAACAGCGTGCGACTGAGCTAAGAATAACAATGTTGTTTCACTGCTCTTTTAGTTCTAACTTTTGCCCGATAGCTAGGAACCATTCAACCACCATAGGGAATCCATTGGTTAGTGCAAGAACGATGTTGAGTGGTCCTACCATTGTGAAGATTGACAAGTAGCACAACAAACCTAACTTTCATCTCACCATTTCTTCCCTATGGGCTATCCAGACAATCTTAGAATAATCATTACTCTGCAGATATTCGATTGAATCAAGCTAGAGTAGGTTGACAAGTCAAGTTTGTGGTTGAGCGAAGTTCTGTGTTATTTATTTGGCACAAGAGTCTAGTCCTTATTTGTTATAGATGAGGCTATCATTCACCACCATATCCAAACCAGGGTCTCATTTTTCAGGTGAGGTCATGGGCTCTAACCATCTAGTGGTTGCTCATCAAGAATCCTCAATATTCAGCTTTATTTTAAAGTTTGCTGGCATTAAGCGGGATAATTTTTAATAGTATTTGTAAATCATTTATATTTTTCTAATCTACCTACTAAGTACCAACGGGGTGATTTCATATTATAATAACACTTATGGTTGTCAAAGAGAATATACTTTTGAGAGCATCTTGGGCTTTTTAGTAGTTGAGTCTATCTATTCATCATGTCATTCTAAATTAATATTCTATGCAAGTAATAGTGCTCAAATAACATAAATGAAATTAATAATAATTAAATAATATGCGATCAACATGATAAAAAAACATGTGACTTGCTTTTTTATCCAGAGTCTTTGATCACTTCTTCATAGACTTTAGGTTTGACACTATCTACTTCAGTTGCTCCAGTAGCTTATCAGTTGGTTAACTAGTCGAATTGGCTAGCGTAAAAGAATGAATACAAATAAGTCCATACTTTGAAGGATGCAAGTTGTGAACAAAATAAAATCAAAAATCCAGAAAAAGATATAAAAGAAGGTGGATTTAGGCAGATATGGTTTAAATTAAGTTTGGTTAGGTTGAATGGGGTTGAAAATGAGTAAGACGGGTTTGAAATGGTTGAAACGATTATAAATAGACTTAACGGGTTTCATCTGGCTTGATACTATTTCTAGCGGGTCAAGTTTGGTGAGTAGTGTTGCCCTGTTTATTGCGTAGTGGATTGGTTTGAACAGTGTTTGGGTCACAGTGTTATGTCACTGTTGAGTGTTATTGTGTTGCACAGTGTTAGGCTGCTTTTAATAGTGCAGAGTTGCATAGTATGGCTATCAGTGAACAGTGTTGGGTTGTATAGTACGAGTTGCCCCAAATTGGCCAATTACACTAAAAGCTAGCTTGGCTAACTTTGCCATCCCACCTTGGTGGTCTATTAGGCTTGTTCCTCCCAGCAGCGGGCGTGCGAGGTGGCTGCGAAGAATAGTAGCGGGGTGCGACGTGTCGAGTAGTTGGCGGCAGGGTTTGGTGGTGGCGCAAATTCGATGGCAAGGACGGTGCGACGCTGGAGCAGGCAGCAATTAATGCCGGTGAGAGGTGGTGGGTGAGATGGCACAGGGGCTAGCACAGCTTGGCATCGGCAAAAGTGACAACAGGTTGAGGCGGTGAGGGCACGAACTACTGGTGGTGCGATGCAAGGCAGCGGCAACATGGAATAAGACAGGCGGCAAGAATGCGCTTTCTTACGTGAAAAGTGTATTTTCGAAAAAGGCAAGTGAGTGTTTGGTTAGAATTTCTAGATTTAGCAAAAAATTTCAAATTTTTTTAAAAAAATTAGATATTCAAAAATTTGAAATTATTGGGTTGTCACATAAGTTGTGCTTACTACCTGAAAGGCAGAAAAGCCCCATCTCAAGCATGTTTTGTGCAACCACCTCAAAACCACCAAACGGAAGAAACCAAAAACATTGGCCAATTTTTCTAAGCAGCCAGTGGCACATTCGCTTGAAGTGTCAAATAAAGTATTTGGCCCCTGTCTCCCCTCTGATCTACAACCTCCGTTGGATTGATGAGCCCCCCAAAAGTCTCCCTCTTCAGAGAGAGAGAGAGAGAGAGAGAGAGAGAGAGAGAGAGAGAGAGGAGGGGCTTGGAAGGCTCTATATTCTTCTTGGGATTGGTCCTTAACCTCTCACCAACCCCATGCTGCCCTTCTCCCCCTCTCCTCATCCTGCTGGTATAAATAGACCTCAGTCTCCTCTTCTTCCTCCACCCCTTATATGCTCCTCTGAAGCCAAGAAGAAAACACTTGCTAGCTTCTTGCAGTTTCATTCAGTGATTCGATCTTCTGCTTCCTCCAATATATGAACTACAAAGAAGTGAAGAACCATAGCTCCTTTCCCTTTCTCTAAATGGTTGGTTAATTGCATGCTTGTTGCTTTGAACATATCTACAAAGAGATGGCCCTTTTTGCGATCTTCCACAGCTTTCTTGAACTGTATCTGTAGTGGATAGTAGTACTCTGCTAGCTGGCTTCTAGTTACAAGAGTGCAGTTCAATAAGGCTGTGGGAAATTGCAGAGAGAGACCAATTGGGCAGCTTGGTGGAGCATTCATCAACTTCAGGTTGTAGATGCATGGGGCCTAGTGCCTAGAGAGATTTCTACATCGTGTGGGAAGGTATATTCATGGTTATATCTCTCCATTATGCCACAAGGCTAGTTTCATATACTTTAATTTCTTAGTATGTCTTGTTTGTGCCCATTGCTTGTTAATGAACTACGGTTTCTGGCTGGTTTCTTCCATTTCCCCATATCACCTTTTCAATTGTTATTTCTCCAATAAATTGAAATCATCAGTTCCTTTCGGAGAATGCTCGAGACTTCTTTAAGGTTCCATGTACCACGTTGCTATACTGTCTAAGTGCATTTTTGTTAATTTCATCTTTGTCTCATGACAATATATACGCTATGCACTTACACTTTGGACGATGCATAAAATAAATTAGCTAGCCTTCTTGAAATTTCCTTATATTTTAACATATGCTTCAAAACCACGGGTTTTTTTAAAGATTAAACCACGGTATTTGCAGTGGCACTTTACTGATTTTCCCTGTTTTCTATTCTTATTCCTTTACAGCAGTACATGTTTTTGTAAATAAAAGAAAGAAAGAAAAAAGAATGCAGCTTTCTGAAAATAAAACTGATGGCCATGTTGGCCTGGTGAAACTTTGGAAGATGTTCCTGAGGGGTGCAATGAGTAGATCTTTTGGTGGTGAAAGAAAGAGATGCTGGCAAAGAGCATGAAATCTCAAATCACACCAGTACTTGTTTGATTGTTTCCCCATTCTGTGCTGCAAGAGAGAGGCGACTCAGGAGAGTCCAATTATACTGCTCTACAGCTCTGCCTTTATATGCCTAGTGGGCAAGCAAGGCCATTGATGGGATTTGTATTCCTGGAGATGCCATTGTCATGGCCTCCTGCGGGTGCTTTCACCTCACCCCAACCACTGGTGAGGTGGAGGAGGTTTCCTTAAATAGTTATGCACTGCATGCCCTTTCCATTGATTGTTCTTTTCACTGCCTGTGTCCTGTGCTTTGTGTGTGGTATTGGGCAACACTGACATGGCCTCTTACCACTGAACAGTGCATTCTGAGCCTCAAGATCTGAAGTGGGAGATGCATGTGTCTGTGATCTGGTTCAGTATATATGGATGTATCTTTTCACCCTGAAGTAGTGTAGCCATCCACAGAAAGATGCAGAAACTGGCAAGTGGCAATTCAGAATTGCCATCTAGGATTCGGGAGCATATGTATGTCAGCTGCATATCATTTGGTTCAATTATTGCAGTAATATATGTAGGGGGGAATGTACAGTCAGATAGATGTAGACAGTGTTGCACTGTTTTTACATGAGGGCTCCTGTCTTCCGTGCATGTACAGATTAGCATTTGGTCTGAACATGGCTTCAAAAAATAAAAAGCCTGAACATGGTATGCATGCTTTCATGTGGTATTACTGTATTAGGACCCATGTAGAGAAGCAGGTAGCAACACTGCAACGCCAAGTTAATTGGCATGTATGTTCATATACATATACATATATACATATATGTATGTGTGTGTGTATCATCACCTATCCTGCTTGAATTGACGACTGATCAGCCAATTTCCCCATCTAGGCCTAAATTGCGTGTACAGGCATACACATCGCAATCTTTCTTTACAGGCACTGCATGACTAAGTTATTTATAACTCGAGCATTAGTGACGGCCAGCGACGACGACAGAATATAGGGCCACAAGCTCTAATTTGTGTCGAAAAATGTACTTTCTGTGACGAAACTTTAGCCACAAAAAAAACCCATTCTCTTTGTGCGTGAATACAGGACAATACGAGGGTTTCCGTGAACGTACGTACGTACGCCTTCCTTCACGGCCGTCGACGACCCACCTGGAACATGCAGGAGACCAGGGACAAGAATCGTCGCAGCTGATTCTTAATTTCCAGAACATGAGCAAAAGCGCAGCACATCCAACGGTCAAAAAAAATCGTAAAAGAATTGTGTGTGAAGATGCATTGAAACTCCGTGGAATGAATCAAGTCAAGCCTGCACTTCGCAATGGGACAACAACATCTTCAGGGATGCTGATGCGCGTTATATATGAATATATCAGTGTTGGACAGTAAGTATCATATTATTCTGGACGGCCGGGTTTGCTATCAGTATGTTGCCTGATTTTATTAGTTCACTCTTAAGTCTTTCTGACCTGCGATTAGCTTTGAGGTGTGTGCATGACTGACTCTGATTTTGATCTAATGTTTACAAATGTGACTTATCGTAAGAAAAGCACAGGTCACTTTATAAGCACGCATCCCCTATCCTAAGGACCCACTCAGCGATGTACTTCTGCTGCCAATGCTAGCGTTCGGCTTCTGTTTTCACTATTTATTTTTTTGTTATTTTTTGTTTTTTCGTATTCCTTTACATTATCCGTGGTGGCTAACATATTTTTTCCTATTTTTAAATTTAATTATATCAAATAAACCAACTCAGTTAAGTAAAAAATAAGCTATCTATAGTAAAAAAAGATATAAGCTACCGTCATTCTTAACACGAGATAACCATGCCAAGATAACCATGAACATTAACCATGCTACATGCCAAGATAACCATGAAACTTCACTTGCGAGACTTGACTTGAAAGGCACGGTACATGTCACCCACGAACTAATTGAACTCATGAACATGCATTACAGTACAACACAGACATATAATGGGAATGCATCAGTTCATAAATTCTTATTGCAATGTTCATACAAACTTGTCAAATTAAAGGTACCGGACAAGTACTACAATAAAACACGAACTTATAACGACTTGAACACAGAGATGTAAAATATTGCAATGTTCAGAGAAACGAAACAATCGATGTCCCAACCCCTTGAGCAGTTGAGCCACACTGTCTTCAACGAGGTTTCCATCTTTCTGAGGCCAAACAACACGTCCACACCAACTAGTGCATGCTGCCCGTCCATTGCTGAGGAAGAGAAGCTCCATGACCGGCGGCGGCGGAGGTCCCTGCCCCTTCCATCGGAGCAGCAGCAGGAACAACCGCCCGCTCACCCCATGCCTGGCTGGCCTGAGGTCGATACAGCAAAGGCGACCAGATCTTCGCGAGATCCTCCAAGAAGGAGGGGTTCGGAGGCAGGCCGAGGCATGGGTCGTAGTTGACGCCGGCGAAGGCGAACGCCCGCGCGGCGAACTCGGCGTTCTTCATCCAGCGGTTGCCGGCCTCGTCCACGACGCCGCGGCGCTGCCTCTTGGCGGCGGCGTTCCTCTCCACCTTTTGGAAGTATTTCTGCGCGTGGCTGGAGATTTGGACCGGGGTCCTGGTGGTGACGAAGTGCTTGGATATGCTCTTCCACTTGCCGCGCCCGAAGACGCTCACCCCTTGGAGAAACAGGCTGCAATGCCATCCAGGTTGAAGAAGTGCTAGTCAAGTCAGATTGTTGATCGAAAGAACAACAGAATAGTAACTTTTGTTGAATTTTTGTTGAAGCAAGTAATTGGTTACTGGTTATGAAGACGAAGTATGTTCACCAAGAAAAATATTTGAGCTGAGGAGATGATTTTTTTTTTCCGATTATAAGGACGATACACGCACACCATATGTGTACACATGTGAGTGTGTATTTTAGCACATGTCTAGAAAGATAGAGACTGAAGATAAATCCACAACCTTACAAAATTTCTATTAAAAATGCACTCGTGTATGCATAAAGAGGTGGGCACCAGGATTTGAATCCCGGTGGATGCAGTCAACACCTCACGATGGGATGGTTCCTCGGAGATGAAACAATTTGATAATTAAGATTTTTGGTGAATTTTTGTCTATAATTTAAAATTCTACTTATTTCGATAATGCGTGCTTGTTAGTTAATTATGAAAAACTCAAACTTGTCCATGCGTTAATTTCACAGTGTGGATGTATATTTATAGCAAAAACCTATACATGAATAAACATTAATTTCATAACAACCACGACATCATATATATAACCATGCTATGGTAAACAATCGGTTCCTTGAAAAAACCAAACCAAGATACTCGACAATTACTACCGGTTATAAACCTCACCAATCAGGGATATTATAAATTCTTGAAAAAAGAAACCTAGTGTGAATGCTACTAGAATTTATTAATACTATTTTAACGGAGCAAATGAAAATGGACCCTATCAAATACATAATTCCTCTATTTTTTATTTGACTTTCTAGAATCTGTGCTGTGAAACTTTATAAAGTTTGACTATCAATATATTTAAAACTATCTAGATTATTTATACAAAAATTATATCATTAGACTTTCATTAAAAATACTTTCATAATATTATAATTTTATTAGTATATTTTAGTATAAAGTTATAAAAATAAAAGTCAAAGCCGCACCTCGAAGATCGTGAAATGTTAAAAACGTTAAATAAAAAAGAATGAAGAGAGTAGTTCAATAACAGCAAAAAAACTAAGGGTCTGTTCTTTTCTCATTTGCGGTGATGGCTTTGGTCATATGATGGCTTTTGATTGTTTGCATGAGATTGCGGAAAGAGAGATACTCGCTTGCGATTTTTGATGATACAGATATTAGTTTTTTAACGTGTACTACAATTAACTTGTAGACCCCATCTTAAAAAAAATATTTCGTTTAAAAGTTAGTTACTGTAGCAAAAACCAAAAGCGACTTTTAGAAGCCGCAAAGAACAGACCCTAAACCTCCCATTCTCTTGATTAATACTCAGCTGCATGCTTAATCACTATACATGAAGATGCGTCACGCATCTCCAAAATAATGCAAAACAAACAAATAAAACACATAATCAGGGAGAAGGATAGCACGCGAATGAAGAATTAACCTGTGTTCCTCCGTTGTCCATGGCATCCCCTTTTGTGGCACCAAGGGTTGACAATCGGCTTGGTTCTCCAGCACCTCCACCTCGTTTTCCTTGACCACCGGCACATCCCGTGTCTCCATCTCCGCCGCCACCTCTCTCTCCTCAACCACCAGCGCGTCCCCTGTCTCCATCTCCTCTAACGGATAACCAAGCAACAGGTCCTCTGCATCCACCATGGCTTTCTCCTCCCCCGAAATCCCAGAGTAGTTACTTATAACGGTACTCGTAGGGTCAGCGTCTGGCATGTCGCCGCCGCCGCCGCTCTTCTCCCGGCACTGCATCGTATGCCTCTCCGCGATGAGCTCAGCATGCAGTTCTGTTACCTCTTTCATGGTCTTCCAAGGGAACAGTTTAAGGAGATTTTCCACGATGCCATTGTGCTTCGTGTCTGTGTCATCCCCGTTGCTGTTGCTGTTGTCGTTGTCATTGAGACTATTGAGGAGCGACCTAGCTTCTTCTTTCTCAGAGGGGGTCCATTCCTCAGCCAACCTTGAATCCATGAGAGACTTCTGAAGACAGCACAAGAGTTGATAGTATGAAGAGGTTTGGGATGGGAACATGAGGAGTAGGGCAAGGTATTTATAGGCCGTGTGGCGTATCCATTTGTCGCGGCTGATTAATATATTGGAAACTGTAAGTGCTAGTGACATAGCGAATCTTCAATTGTAATATACATACATTGCCGAGATATAGAAATGGCATAAACATCACTCTCATCAGTCTCGTGCCATTCGATCATCTGATCTAGCATTAGAACTTAGATCAATGGTAGAGATCTTAAGGGCAAGCCTCAGCGCAGCTTCGATACCACAGAAAAACATCGCCGAGTCACAGTGATAATTTTCTTGCTTGCATTTAGTTTTTCAATTTTAGTTGAGCAATTTGATACTTGATATATTTTCTTGTGCTAGTAGTTTATTAAATTGTTTGGCTAGAATTGTCATAATTGAGTAGGATTAATTCTTCTACTATTTTTGTCTTGTATTGAAATTGGAATTACTAGATTAATTAGGCAAGAATTTTAAAACCTCATATTCACCTCCCTCTAGTCGGTTATCCTTGATCCTACAACCATCTATGATAGTATCACAGATGATTTTTATCAAGAACCGTCTGTGATTGCATTTAATATAGACGATTTTTATGAACCGTCTATGATGATACATATAATATAAACTTTTTTTTGTAGTAGTGACAGTATATTATGCATGGTAGCCATGGATCTGGGAACATGACACCTATCACTATCTTTTGCACCGCGACATGGTTCTTGAAGATACAAAGCCATCCATACAGCTGGCTAGCACCACGGTCGAGGGTCGGAGAACATTGCACAAAACCAAGATCGAAGCACCGATCAAGTGCTAGGTAAGCATGAACACCCCAAACACCATCGCTGAACCACCATAGCCACAGACGAGCCAACAAAGCCACTGCTACAAAATTGGTGTCGGATAGGTGCAAATCAGCTCACCTTTGCCGTAGCCTAAACGCCACACACTGCCAACACCACTACGGCCTTGACCCAATGCTTGGCTGAAGTCACCACCGCCGCTTAGGCCTAGTCCCAGGTCTCTGCAATCACCAAAGTACCACATCACTAGCTCAAAGGTCAAGAGCATAGCCTCAGTTTGCTAGAGATGGGGTTGAACTGCGTCGCCACCATCGCTAGCTAGAGCTCAAGAACAACCTAGTGAAGAGCTCGAAGGAGATAGAAGAAAGGGAAGATTGGAGGCTCGGTTAAGATCTAATGCTCAAGAGAAGGAGGAAGCCGAGCCGGTTAAAAGTAGGAGGAAGAGAGGACGGTTCCAACATGGACCCCTAATTTCACTGGAGCATCGTGGGGAGCGACCCCCACAATGGGCATCGCCCGCACACGTGAGAACTGATCAAGCCAGCCCTTCTTCTCCTTGTACTTTATCTCTTCGATTGACAATTGCGTCCCACCTTATCTCTCTCTCTTCTTTTAATCCAAAAACCA
This sequence comes from Melocanna baccifera, assembly GCA_036346265.1. Classification (NCBI taxonomy): domain Eukaryota; kingdom Viridiplantae; phylum Streptophyta; class Magnoliopsida; order Poales; family Poaceae; genus Melocanna; species Melocanna baccifera. The sequence continues at coordinate 25,586,377 of CM070692.1, read as the reverse complement.
AAATAAGAAATTCTCAAAATGCCCTCAGCTGCAATAATCCCCACTAGTTTACCAATTTGGTGTCACAGCTCAAATGTCTTATTTGATATACATTTTTTTTGGCAATGAGTACCTTGCGAGTTTGAACTCAATTTATAGCAACAAGAATTATGATTCTGCATAGACAGAGAAGGACTATGCCTTAATCCAATGCCTTGGTATGAGAGTTTTTGCCCAAGTGCTCAGAGGAGGTAGAAGAAAGGAGAGATTGGAGGCTCGATTCAGATATATATATAAAGCTTAAGAGAAGAAGTGAGCTGAGCAATGTAGGGAATGATCCAACGACCTCCACAATGGGCATCGCTCGCATGCATGAGAGCCAATCAAGCCAGCCCTTCTTCTCCTTATACTTTCTTTCTCAGACCGATAGGTAGGTTCCACCTTATCTCTCTCTCCTTCTCTCTCTCTCTCTTTCTTTTAATCCAAAAACCAAATGGAAAATTTCCAAAATGCCCTCAGCGGCAACAATCCCCACCAATCTACCAATTTGGTATTACACCTCAAATGTCTTGTTTGATATATAATTGTTTGATAATGAGTACTTTACGGGTTTGAACTCAATGTCTAGCAACAAGAACTACGATTCTGCACAGACAGAGTAGGACTATGCCTTGGTGTGAGAGTTTTCGCCTAAGTCGCACTCTGTATAGGGCAAGAGCTCAGAGGAGGTAAAAAAAGAGGAGATTGGAGGCGAGCCAGTTAAAAGGATGAGGAAGAAAGGATGGCGCTGGCACTAGCCCCTGATTTGTCGGAGCATTGTGGGGAATGACCGCCGCAACGGGCATTGCCCACACGCGTGAGAGCCAGTCAAGCCAACCCTTCTCCTCATTATCCTTTCTCTCTTAGACCGATAGGTGAGTCCCACCTTATATCTCTCTTTTTTCTTTTAATCCAAAAAACCAAATGGAAATTCCCAAAATACCCTCAGCAACAACAGAGAATACAACTATATGTGCTCATTGTGATGTTCATACAACCATAATGCATAATGCACAGATTTACGAAATGAAGGTTTTGAAGCAAGCATTACAATAAAAACCAGGGCATATAATAAGAGAAATACAATTATTGATTCCCAAAACACACTCTACTTGTGCCACATTGTCTTCAACAAGGTTGCCGTCTTTTGGAGGCTAAAGCTAAACAACACCTACATATTGTTCATCCATTGTCCAGCAGGAAGGCAACCTCCTTGTTGACCATCAGGCACAAAGTAATTCCCTGCCCCCTCCATTTGAGCTGCAGCAGAAACCGCCATTTGCTGCTCACTCCATACCGGCTGACTTGCTTGGGGACAGTCCAGGATAGGCGACCATAACTGATCAGCAAGGTTGTTCATGGCGGCAAACGTGTTTGGCGCCGGAGCCTGGCCCAAGGTTGGGTCGTGGTTGGCGCCGGCGAAGTCTAGCGCTTGCCACCTGTTCTCCGTCATCCATGGGTCGGCGTCGTGGAGCCCGACGTCGTTGATGCTGTAGCGCTGCTTCCCCGACGCGCTGCTCTCCAGCCTCCTGAAGTACTTTTGCGCGTGGCTCGAGACTTGGACCGGAGTCCTGGTGGTGACGAAGTACTTGGATATGTTCTTCCAATCGCCGCGGCCGTAGACACGCAGCCCGCGGAGAAAGAGCCTGCAGCGACGGGGTACGTGTTCAAGATGAACTGGTTAGTTTAATTGTTGATTGAAAGAGCGAATGATTAATTGTTGTTTTATTGAAGCAGCAATCTTTTGGGAGATGTTGAAGAAACTGATTTCTTCCCCCTGAGATATTGAAGCAACTAAATTGATTGCTGGTTTTGGAGAGGTAGTACGTACACATGTTCTCCCAAGAAAAAGTTTGAAATTTAATTAATTAGGAAATGAAATAGTTTGAGAACTAAAAAAATTAGAGAATTTTCATCTAGAATGCATGATATGTACAAATTTCTAATCATTTCAACGACACCTATTTATTCTGTTGATTTTATGGTATCTGATATATGTATAGCAAAAAATCTATGCATGGATAAACATTTCATAATTACTGTGGTCCTATTGATAATCATAACCGTGATCATATATATTTGTAACCATAATCATGAGTTATCTTTCTATGGTAAAAAAACGCACTACAAGTGTCTTACCGGTTAATTAAGACCAGTACCAATGGCGTCGTTGGGATTTAGTTAGTGATGTAGAAAGATCATACTAATCAATACCCACGACATGCTTAACTACTATATTTACATGAAAGGTACATCATGCATCTCTAGAAGAGTGAATAGTAAACAACAAATAAAAACTTAATGATAAAAAGAAGTATAGCAAATTAATTAATTACCTGTGTTCCTCCATAGTCCAATACCTCCCTGTATGTGGTGCAACCGGCCGATGTACGGCCTGGTTCCCCAACATGACCGCCGGCGCCGTGCCATCCATCTTCACGATGCCCCTCTCCTCTGATGGGCAACCAAACACCAAGCCCTTATTGCCCATGGCTTCCTCCTCGTCCGGCATCCCAAAGTTACCACTCGTGAGGCCGTTCGCAACGTAGACATCGTCTACGTTATTGGCACTGCTACTCTCCCTCTGCCACTTCATCATATGCATCTCGACGACAAGATCGACGTACAGGTTCGTTACCTGCTGCACGGTCTTCCAAGGGAACCGTGCACGGAGCACGTCCACAATGTGGTTGTGCTCCTTGTTCCTGTTGCTGCCATCTTCGTAGTCACCATAGTTGCAGAGGATAGCGATGAGTGACCTTGCCTCCTCTATCTCAGAGGAGGTCCACTCCTGGTCGACTCTTGGATCCATGGGATGGAGGGGTTGGACGCTACAAAATAGTGAGTGGTAAGAAGAGGGTTGGTTGGAATGGGGAGACTGGGACTGGGTAGGGAGAGGGGTATTTATAGCCTCGCAGTGTGGCAGATGTATCTGTGTGTTGATTAATCAGAGACTTTAATTGCTATTGAAGAACATATTCGAAGCTACCGAGGTTGACCTGAACATTTTGTTGATTTCGCAATGCAAACAATCATCGCATCGCATGCCTCCATGGACGCGTAAAGACTAGCTAGAGACAAAACCTGCAGCCTAGTTTAATTTTAAGATTTGGTGAGGTGTCGTATGCTTGGCTTCACGCTTACATATGCTAGCTAGAGAACACGTGTGGATGTGCATGCTCCTGCCATGCATGCTCTTCTTTCTAGAGTGCAGGACCCATGCATACCACCATTGCCGCCGCCCTCCCTCTAGCCCACAGAATTCTATCATCGTCAACCTTGGCCGTGACCAATCCATGGAGTTTTGTGCATTAGCAATGCATGCTTCGTCTCTCGCTGGATAACCTACTGTTACAAAAGCTAGCAGATTTACTCACACACTTGCGCGGTTAGATATTATGACAATTATCGATCTTTGGTACTATACAACTCTTCTTTCTATAATTAAAATATGATTGTATTTACTATACAAATATAATATATACATATATGATTAATTGCACCGTTATAATCTGATCATACTAAAATAAGCGGTAGAGAAGCTTATCTTTTTTTTTCGATTAATGTGAGAATTTCTAGAATTTTTTAAGATTATTATAAAATTTGTTTGCTCTTAAAATGAAAAAGGTGTTTTGAATCTTACCGATTATTTTTATTTATATAGACGATCCATAAATTACCATATAATTAACGACTCGACATGCACGAATGTGAGCACGTAGTTAACAGTACGACGGATGTTGTTCTTGTTTTTTATTTTCCTCGAAAGGTTAGGTTCTAATAAATAATGATCCATGAATGACAGAGGTGCACATATCTTTTCGCTGTGATATACGCACATTAATTTGGTGTGTTGCACAAACGTTAGCATATCTGCACAAACCTGTACGTACAGTTGACAATCGAACGTACGATTGCATGATCGACGCATGCGTCGTCGTCTATCAACCGAAGTCCTCGAATGATCTTTGCTTTCAAAATCAAACGTTGTAAATAATCGCATTAATTAGTTGCCATGATAGATACACACCATGATCGATCGACGCATGCATCGTCATCTGTCAACCGCAGTCCTCGAATGATCTTTGCTTTCAAAATTAAACGTTGTAAATACTCGCATTAGTTGCAAGGATAACCAAGGTTAATTGGGAGATTCGGCTCGACTACAGGAGCCGTCAACATTTTAGATATCTACAAGAACCTCCTGTGACTAGCATGTTGGGAGAGAGAGAGAGAGAGAAGCATGTAGGAGTATTGATTTTCACCTGATTATTTTGAAGGAAAGGAATTGTACTAGATTTCAAGAAATAAAGACAACATATTATCAAAAAAAATTAAAACATTGGCAGCATAATTAACTTGTAAAAAGTATTTCGTTGATGAATAATAGGCTATATATATATATATAGAGAGAGAGAGAGAGCTTTTTCCATACTCCCGGGAGTATATACTCTCACTTCTAATATACCACTTAAACAACTATTTTATACATTTTTATCACTTTCGGTATACTTAAATACTAATTCTAAGATTCTTCAATATGATTTGGTTAAAAAAATTTCATCAGAACTATTTACTTTTACTATATACACTTTTTCATGTATAAAAAGAGTACATATGCAAATTATACTATAAAAATATACTTTCATTAAATTTTTCATGTAACTCACTTTAAAGTATCTTATAATCATTATTAGAATACTCAAATAGATAAAGAGGTATACTAACACTATTAAAGGGGTATATTAGAAATGAAAGTACGTACTCCGAGGAGTATGGAACCATTTTTCTATACATACATATATACATACATGCTTTAGTAAGTACATAAGTAACACGTGTTTGATTCGTACGCATATATGGTCTTTTTTTTTGCTTTTGCTTTTGGTCTTTTTAGATGTCAAAAAACTAAACATCAAAATGAGATAAACTCTTAAAGTAGATTTTTAAACAACTTTTTAAACTTAAAACCATATATGACGTTCGCGTTGATGTCTTTAACGTCCGTTACTAAAAACTAAAAACCATCGATGACAACCCAAATGAACACGTCATGAGACTTGGGTCGTTCGTTCCTCAGCGGGCACGTCTCAGGTGGAACAACCACACGTCTTTAAATAAGCGTATCATTTCTCATATTGCATGTGTGCCCATAACACATTAATTAGTATGCATGATGGACTTGTGATGTACTGCATCCATGCATAGAGATCTTGTTTTAATTTTTTTCTCTTCCAGAAGGTTCCAAATTCTCCTATCTCAATTGATGCGAGACATATGTACACAAGGCTGAGAGATCTGCTCGACGTGCATGAGTTGTGTGTGAATAACGCGGGCGCTTCCGGGCTTTAAAAGCCTATACATCCCTGCATATCTTGGGGAAGATTCAAAAAGATACGCAAATACATGCATTGGTCTCCACTACATTTGAAATTTATTAAATGTAACCAATTATCTTTACTATTATAAAAGAAGGAGTTAGTGGTTGACCCGTCGTCACTCCTCTTTTTTCAGCCATTCGATCTGATTACGAAATTAAATCCGAACCGTCTATCCCACCTCACGCGCCGCTCCTCCCCATGCCGCCGCCTCCCGCACGACTCCACCATCCCCCTTCTCTCCCCAACTTCCTCCCCTCCCCTCGCCCTCTTCTCCACCGGCCGCCGCATCCCCCGCCGACCTCTATCTCCCTTCGGCCACCACTCCTCCCCTCACGGCACCAAACTTCCTCCCCTCCCGTCGCCCTCTTCTCCAGTGGCCACCGCAAGCACTCACCCCCACGGACCTTCGCATCCATCCGCCACCACTCCTCCCCTCACGCAGCGGCTTTGCCTCCTCCACCCTGACCCCAGCATCACCGTCCCCGTGAGCCTTCCTCCACCTCCACCATGAATCCACCACCAAATCAACTCAGGTGCTACCTTCGTTCCCCACACCCGAGCGTCGTCTCACCCGCTCCCACACCCGAGCGCCGCCTCCACCTCTCCCCACCGACTCTGGTCGCAGTCGCCTAGATCTGTTCGCCTTCGCCCAGATCTGGTTGCCTCTAAGCAGATCCAGTGCCCTCCCGTCCCCACCGGTCAAGGGCGTCGTGACAGTGGCCGGAGAGGAGGGAGGGAGGAGATGGCAGCCGGAGGTGAGGACTAAGGAAGAGAGGCTACAACGAAGTACGGTGATTAATTGGCAGGGAGGTGATGGAGGGCTGCGACAAACGGGTGAGGATGCAAGGGAGGGTGGCAACGAGAGACTCGGGACGGGCGGTGATGACTTCTCTGCACACGCCGCCCTCTTCTCATCCACCCTACACTACTGCTCCCTTCTCCCTCCCTCTTGCACCCCTCCACTCCTCTCCCCTCACTTCCTCTCAACCAGTGCCACGCCGCCGCCACCTCGTGCATCGCCAGCTGCTCCCCTTGACCCTGTGCCACCTCCGCCTCCTCGCTCTTTCCCTACCTCCTCACAGTCGAGGGCATGATGGTGTAATGCAATATATCTTAAGGGTTTGCTGAATCTGATGATTTGTTATATACATGTATCTTGTAGTGCTACTTCTGGTGGAATATTGGATAAAGCAATTGAAGCAGAAGATAGGGAGCATGGGGACATCATGACGCTGGTAAGTAGTAATTTAAATTATTGCACTATTCTGTTTGTTAGTTTAAGCACATACGTTGCCCGATCGTAGGAATGTTAATCAATCGGGTTATCTGTCAGGGCCATGTTGAGGGGTACCTGGAACTATCTTCAAAGACCAACTCATACTGTGACAGCTGTGTCAATGTGGGATGCTGAATTCTATGTTAAGGTGGATGGTGATGCACAAGTAAATATAGGCATTGAACCAATCGACAGTTTGTAACTGTGAATGTTAGAAATTGAAAAACATTTGTGTTCTGCTTAAATTCTTTTATATTCCTACATGCATAGATGTTCTAACTCAATGTTCCTAGGCTTTCCCTGACTATTAGTGTGAGAGGAACATGCCTTTAGTATTAGGGTATTGATGATAGTAAATACTAAATAGTCTTTTGAATGTGACTCTTTTTTTAACGTACATGGTTTCTTTTGTATGCCCAGTGAAGATCTGTATTACTTGCTGTTTGAGCAGATTTTGTCCTGGGTTCAACTCTCTGAGAAAAGACAATGTGGACTACTGGTACAATGAACAGTTAATGTATTTGCGTATTGTGTAGATCTTTCATCGAAGTTGAATGTAAGTAATACTTGATGCTTTGGACAAAATTTCATTCTTTGTACCATTTCCTTTCATTTCTGACAAATTTATTGTTACATTTTACAGCATGCCATCATTGGAAATCTGATAAACCTATTTTGTAGGTCCTTTTTACACTGGAATAGGTATCCACAAGCTAATGGACTTATGCAATTTTCTTTGGTACTTATTTGTCTTGTTTTCAGTCTTAACTAATTCACAAACAAAATTCTACTTGTATCATGGATTGCATCAACCTTGACTTCATGTATTGAACCATATGACAAATATTTAATGCTGTCTTCTCTCACCCAAGAAATGCGTACATGCATATCTACAGTGCAATAAATAGAAACCATCCTTTTATATGAGCATGTTAAATTCTGGTGTGATGTGTTTGTCTATACTTTTGTAGTACTAAATTTGTGTTCATAGTTGTCTTGTATTGTGCGATGTATGAATGTTTCATAGCTAACAAATCCTTTTAATCTATGTTTTGATATCATTGTGACTGGATCAAGGACCGTAACTTTGACCTATTGGCTATTGCTTGCTTAACTGGTGCCCTTACATCTGGACATGGTCATTGGCATGATATAAGTGATCAAAATGCACTCTGAAATTTGTTGTGTTTTGTAGTCCTTCATATACTAATTAACTCAATTCTATTCGGCCTTTGAAGCAGAACATCGATATTTATTGTTTAGCCTTTTATTTGGTTTTCCGTTGCAACGTACGGGTACCTTACTAGTCAAAACTAACATAAAACTTTTTCCGAAAGGAAAAAAAACACTAAATATGCAGATGGTAACTTACAAAAAAATGAAAAAAAAATCCGAGCTGTTATGGTTTAGTACTTATACGCCTTACGCGACCCGGCCCAGTAGATCCATAGCTGCTAGCCCCAACAAACAATGATGATCAAGCGGGCCCAGATGCGGCCGAATAGGCCCAAGAAAGAAGGCCCAGCGAATTCCTAAGGTAGGCATCTCTCGAGTCTTGACATAAAGAGGAACCGGAACTGCGCGGTAAGAAAGATGCATGGGATGTAAAGAGTTTTGGAATCTACTGATGCCGGTTTTACTGTGCCCTAATATCCCATGCCAAGAAAATCGTCGATTTCTTGGTCCATTTTAAAGCAGAAGTGGTTCAGTTGAATCCGGCCTGATTCAATTCGGACTGCCTTCTCTTGAGCTGGCAAAAGAAGAGATCCGTTTGGAGGAAAATCTCATGTAACTCGGTGTCTATCTGGGGCTCTCAAGATGGATCATGTTGCTGAATGCATTGCATGCGAACTTCTTTGTGGTATATTTATCATATCAACCTGTAGTCCGGGGATGTGTAGTTCAGATTGTTACAGTTCAATGGCTCCACCTGAACTTACACTGAAGGTGAAATTGGATAAAAAAAAAATTTTCATGATGTAGGTGCAGCTGCGCAGGCCCCGTCGAGCGACTCGGGGAAGAAAGGCCCTGTGGTTATGGAGATCCCATTGGAGAAGATCCGGAGGCCGCTAATGCGAACGCGCGCCAATGATCCTGACAAGGTGCAAGAGCTCATGGACGGCATCCGTGTCATCGGCCTCCTAGCTAGTACCTGTGCGTATCTATACACTAGTCATGTACCCGTGCGTTGCAACGGAATTCATTACATATATGGAGAATCATGTTATGGAAGAAGGTTGCTCTGAACAAGAAATTAAAAAGATATGTGACACCATAGCAACACAAGTGGCAAGCCTTATATAGAACTTCCTAGAGATATGTCATCTTTGCATGGATCAGGTGAAAGATAAATAATTAACTGACAGACAAAAAAGAAGATGTATGCCATTGTATGAACCTCTAGAAGGTTCAAGTGGCACCTCAAGTGTATCCAGAACTAACCATAGTATCCGTGTTTCCACCTAAGCAGATAAGCAGGATTTGATACAGATGGCTCAAAAGGTCATATAAAATTAGTGCCACACTATACGTTACGCGAGAGTTGGACAGATCTTGTGCTCACACATCAACAGTGCAAATAAAACTCCTGAATCAGCAATGTCCTGCAAAACAACGCTTGCCACCTGCCTTGTCGATTGGGCAAGGGGGAACAGTTCAATTGACATTTCAATTTAGCATTAAAAGTAAAAAAATGTATATGGCATAAGATGAATCACAAGCAAAGAAAAACACAATCGACCAACTGAATGCATGCATAAGAGATTGGAAAATTGCATCCGTGCCACCAAGCGGTGGTGCCATATCAAATTTTGATTCTTCTCAAAGCACTGTTGACCGACTTTGTCGAATAAGCAACATCTGCAAATCCATGTTTTCAAAGAGATAAATCAGATACGAATGGAGGAATAAGTTTGTAGAAAACCTATCAAATTTAATTGTGTTAAGATTAATGCAAAGATGGGTGCACTCGCCCATACATGAGCTCTAGTTGTCCCCTCAATCCTTCATACAACTCTTGATGCAGCTTATACAAACTAAATATATTGGACCCTTGACGAGGAAAACTATGTGAAAGACAAGTGTTAAATCAACTTAGTAGACTATATTTCATAGTTAGAAAGGTTTGCACATAAGATTTCCAGGTTAGCTGTACCAAGTTATTCAAGCCTCAATGGAAGAAAGCATGCATCTTTCCTTCTGAAATAAGATAAAGAACAGAGTAAATTTTTGGCAAGGAAGGCCACCTCACCTGATGTTTTCCTGCCCTCACAAATTTGATATGGTCGCCACTGGATGAAAGCAATAAAAGGTCACTAAAAGAAAAAATTAGACACCCACGAGAAAAAGAAAGTCGAGCCACAAAATCTAATCATTGTTATCACCAAAAGTGGAATCAGATCGTTGCACACCTGTTCTCAATGAAGGAAATGATGGCTTGCAATGTAGCAGAAAACTCAGCTAGCTTGTGCTCATCACCATACCTGAAAGTTTGACAGGATGAAAAAAATGCACAATCTTATATCTTTACTTGAGAAAATGCACCATTCTTGGTCAACTCTTATCATGAATTCGTCTTGCATAAGTGATATCACCTAGAATATATTGGCTCAGGAATTACTCAAAATGAAGAAATGCTTTTTCCTTTTCCTCTAGGAAGCTGAAGTATCATCCTGAAACATCAAAGAGCGCATTCAGGGTGACACAAAACCATACCGCCTACACCTCTCCAGCAATAGCAGGTATGGTGCAAACCTTGAAAAATACGCAGAATACCAACAAGCTAGTACATGTAATTAAATACGCAGGATAAGAATAAACATAAATAGGCATCAGTACCAATGCTAGACGTGGAGCGCCGTCTCAAAAGTTAGTACTATATGTTAGTTGTGGTAACTATGGGTATCACACATTGAGCCAAATTACCGATGAGGAGTGGAATTGGCCAATTGGGGGGTGAAGAATTCATAGTATATGATGGGATTAGCTTAATCCACACCGCGTATAGTCATGTAAAATATGCAAAGCAATAAGCACAATCGTATCAAACGTGGTAAATTGATGGCATATGTGACCTCGTCGAGATGCCTCTTGTCACGCGCCCGATCTTGACCGTGGCGTGGCCTTCGGTTCGGGCTTGTCGATGCCGCCGCTAGAGCGAGGCTCTTGCCCGCTCCGACGGCGTAGCCGCTGCTTCTTGGGCTGGGTGGGCCGCGTCGGCGTCCTTGTCTCGTCGAGCCCCTCCATCTCGTCCTTCCAGCCAGCGGCGGTCGCGCAGCTGCTGCTCCCGCCTCTGGACGCGGCCGTGAGGTAGCCCTCCTCATCATCGTCGTCGTCCTCCGCATCGGCGTCTGCCTCCATGTTGTCATCGAAGTCGGGGAGGTCAGCGCTACGGAGGGAGAGGGCGGTGAGCCTCTTCTCGGGGGCTTTCGGTTCGGGTTCGGCTTGGGCGTCGGTCGGGTTTGGGTTGGGTTTGGATCCATGGCAGCGAGATCGGAGGTGAAGAAGATGATGTTGTGCTACCACTGGAGAAAGGGGACAACTCAAGTAGGAGAGGGGAGGAGAGGGCGGCGGAGGAGGAGGGAGAGGGATGGGGGGTAGGAGGCGGCGGTGCGGGGACGGAGAGGGGAGGCGGCGCGTGGGGTTGGGAAGGAGGAGAGGAGCGCCGGGGCTGGAGGTGGAGGCGGCGGCGCTGGGAGGAGGAGGAGGAGGCGGGGCGGCGGAGGGAGAGCGAGCGGCGGTGCGGGGTGGGAGAGGAAGGAGGCGGGGCGGCGGAGGAGAGCGAGGCGGGGGGAGAGAGAGGGAGGGGCGGCGCGGCGCGGGTGGGGAGGGGAGGAGGCCGCGGGGAGAACGAGGGGAGTGGGGCGGCGGGAGGAAGAGCGAGGAGGAGGCGTGGGGGCGGCGGGGGGAAGAGCGAGGGGTAGGCGTGGGGGCGGAGGGGTGATGTTGGGATTTTAGGGTTTAATCAGATCGTGTGGCTGAGAAGAGAGGAGAAAGATCGAATGGTTAAGAAGTGAGGGAGGGTGGACGTGACGGCAACCACCAACTCCTTCTTTTTAAATAGTAAAGATATATCTTTGCCTTTCAAATTCCTTTTACCATAGGTAAAATTAGTGAAGTATTTGTTTAGTTCATGATCTAGTAGGTTAGGTTCTGTCGGAACTGGATTTTTTTTTTCTAGTTTGGAGTTCGGCAGATGTGAATCGAATTATATCCGCAATGATACTTGCCAAATCCACCTGTACTGAATCGAGTTAATTCCAAACAGTTTTCTGATCAAGTTTGACTAATGGTTGGTTGAACTTACATGGTTGAACTTACACATAATATTTCCTCCATGAAATGAGTTCGTGCCAAAATTGGGGCCAGTTCGCTTAAGTATGCGAATATATACTTCATCCAAGAAGCTACTTACTGATGAACTATTATGCCGGAACTGTTCGAGTTAGACATGCTTATATTCGCCTTAGACTGTTTAGATGCATATTTTGTATACAACATCAGAGAATTATGATCCATTTGTTCTCTAACAGAACTGCACTATTATGTCTAGAATGAGCTTTTCTAAGCTCAATTGACTTGTGAAGTGTGTTATCCTGCAGCAATATCGATGGCTTTATGAGCTCTGCTGTGCTCTGAAATGGTATTAGTTCAATGGGAGTGTGCCATATCCTGGAATGAACTTTTTTTTGATAGAAATATTGATGGCTTTATGAGCACCCACAGATGTGAAATCTACCTGCAATTTAGTGTTGGTTGCTGTTAAAACGATGCTGCTTGCTACACTTGATCAATGTAAAATCAATGTGCAATTTTGAACTAGTATGCAAAAGAACTTACCTTCTGTCCTTTTTATGATCCGAGCAATGTGGCCAGTTTATGTGCATTTAGCACCATTCTCCGCTTGTCCAATTAGTATATCAGTATCTTCTTTTTTGCTTGTCTGATTCGTGGAGCTTCTTGATTATGTTTATTTGTGGCAATTCCAACTTCGGTGAGTGAAAAGTAATAATGCACTTTTTTCCCCTAAAGGAACAAAAGAAAATAGTTGGATTTCATTCATCAGATTATGGTATGAGATTGAAAACTCAAAAGGTCTTCTTGATCATGGTATTGTGCCGTAGGATACATATTCATGTGCTGCAAAGAATATACACTTTGTTTCTTAATATTGTGGTATCATTTTGCAATGGTGCTTACTGGGTTCTATTTCTTGAACATTACAGATTGATGTGCTGCAGGTCGATGGAGTCTACTATGGTAGGTAGTCCTGAACCCAATTAGTCACTTCCCCTCTCACCACTTCAAAACCTATACCCATTTCCCTTATGCTGTATATTGTAACGCCCCCGTTTTCGGGAACAGGAGTGCCGTATATCCCGCAACAGCCCAGGAGTTCTGCTGCGGACAGAAGGTGCATCGAGCCTGCTTACTAACATTTAAAAGGATTAGTTTGGCAGAAATATGACTTAGTGGTCAATTTTAACATTTTTATGGGCGTTGAAGCCCAAATTATACCTTACAATCAAAATATCCGAAGAAAACTCCCACAGGAACGCCTGAGTGCGGTCGTAACCCTAACACAAACACTTGAAACACACTGTCTTCATCTGGTATCTGGGTAGGGTAATTATAGCAAGTTTGAGTACAACCAACCGTACTCAACAAGTTACAATGGTAAACCCTAATTTAATACATGCACGGAATTTCAAAGGAAGGGAGAATACTGGTTTTAATATTTTATGTAGATGCAGTTTTATTTGTAAACAGTTTAAATCAATAACTCCATTATACTTAATTAAGTAATTGGGGGTTCAAAACATTTCTTGTTCATTTTTCACAGATTAAAATACCAAAAAAACTTCTTATGCCTCGCTACTGGAATCACCCATCAAACACAGCTCCATTAACCGGGAGCACGGCGTATTCGAATACATTTAAATTCACTCTGCAGAGTTGCTCAGCTTTACCCACAAGATTTCTCAATTACCAATGTCATGCAATAGACACGCTCAACTAGCGTGCGACTGAATTGAGAAAACCGGATCTTTAGCTGCTCAATTTAATATATAGACCCTATCCGGTAGGCACCTTCACCAAACTAAGTATCCATGGCCTCGAGCCAATGTGGAACACATACACCACCGCACAAGTTTTGTGAAGACCCTACCGTTGTGTGTGTACGGCGAGACCACGCCCAAGTACCACACCTGTATGGCGAATTACGTATTACCTCGATAACTCACCCATACCACACTTCAAACTCCTGTAGAGGTTCAATTAAAGTGAGCAGTTAATGGACCAGGACTGACAGTTCAATGCTTGTGGTTGAGCGATTACTGTGCCCTATACTCAGCATAAGGGTCTAGTCCTTATATTTCTCCACTGAGACTGCCAACCACGATCGGGTTCCGTCCAATACTTGTACCGGCACCCAACTGCTGCACTTCTCCACCCTAGGGTAGGGTGTGGACTCGTCCACTACTGGGCACTCCACGACTTCCGCCCTACCCTAGCACAATTTTGAAACAGTTTTACCGGCGAACTATCAGGCTACCCGATAGCTTGTTATTTTATGTGAGTAAATGCAGTGATTATGTATACTTTAATTTAGTAATACTAGGGTTGTCAAGGTGAATATGGCCTTAAAGTAAAGCGGGGTATTTATCGGTGGTAGGGCATAACTACATGAGCCATATCGTTATAAATAATCATTTATAACCAAATAATTTGAGCAATTAGCAATACTGCAAATAATGTAGATAAATAAACATTCATTAATTGGTAGGTTCAACATGCGTCAAAAATTTGTAACTTGCCTTGCTAATCCGGGATTTCGATGATCTTGTAAAATGTTGGAGCTGGCTTGGAGTCCTGCACTACTGCCTTGGGGACCGCGCGAACTAACGCAAAACAAACACAAAATAAATCAAAATCCGAGCTCGCTTCTAAACAAGCTGGAAAGAAATAAATAAATAGACTAAGAAAAATTAAATAAAAAAACATAAAATGGCTTGGTTGATATTTTTGGCATTGTAGTTAGGGTTAATGGACGCCGAAAATGAAACCAGGGCGTCGAAATGATTCAAATGAGATACAATATACCAAAAACCAGCTCTGGAAAATCAATAGGAATACTGTTCACTTGAACAGTAACAGGCCCGGCCTGGCTCCACGCGCGGATCAAACGGCCTTGCGGCCACCGCCGCGCGCGCCCGACCTCGCGTGGGAGCGGCGGCGGCGCGAAACAGCGCAATGGGTCTGCGGCCTTGGCCCAACAATAGCGCGGTGGAACGACCTGGACCGATCGGCGGCCGTCGGATTAGGCACGGAGGGGGAGGATGTGGCCA
The DNA here is from genome assembly GCA_036346265.1 of Melocanna baccifera. Taxonomy (NCBI): domain Eukaryota; kingdom Viridiplantae; phylum Streptophyta; class Magnoliopsida; order Poales; family Poaceae; genus Melocanna; species Melocanna baccifera. Next base: position 25,571,354 of record CM070692.1, on the reverse strand, counting down.
CAACGCAGCGTTTGCGAATCGGTACGCTGGGGACTGCCCGATTAAACCTGACATTGATAGATTGAGCTTGTACGGTCGGGGCGAGGCCACGTCGCCCGGGGAGGCATCATCTTCAACCTCCGGCTGGCGTGGCCAGGAGAAGAATAGGGCTGCACCCCATCCTTCAATTTGGCTACAGCAGCGAGTTGGTGAGGTCGTAACCGGCATTGAGAGGTGTAGGGAGGTGAGGGGGACTCATTTTGGGGCTCAAAACCACACGGTTGACGGAGAGGAAGTTCGCAGGTGGGAGCAAAGGTGGTGGTGGAGCTCACGGGCCGAAGTCGTTTGGGAAATGCTCACACAAAAAGGGGCTTGGTTTGAGCATCACCGAGGGATGGGGTTCACAGGGGAGGCATCGGCTTGGCTCGGGGGAGCTCCAAGTGAGCTGTCCACGGAAGGGTGGCGGTGGCCGCAATGGTGCACACGGTGTGAGGTCAGAGGAGGGATGCACACGCCAAAATGGTCCGGGCAATACGTTTGCGAAGTTTCGGTGGTGCTCTAGCTGAAACCAATTGCATTTTCCTGGAGCAGAGAGGGAGGTCGGATTGAGGGCCTACCGGTACCAGGGAAGGGCGGTGGCGAAGCTAGAGAGGGTGAGGGCTCAATTAACTGCTCGGGGAGGAAGAGGAGAGTGGTAGGAGTCCACTGGTGGAAGCAATCGGGCTCTAATAGCTCGAGGAGGTGGGGAGCCGAAGAAAGGGAGTGGTCGGCCATGGCGCACGGAAATGGAGGGGAGGGGAGTTGCGCTAGGGGCAAGGGCAGCCATGGCGGTGGAGCTACGACACTGGTAGGCGTTGATGAGGGAGTAGATGGTGCAGGGGTAGGTGGTGTTGCACGGCGGTCCGAGGGGGGGTGCCGCCAGGGGCGACGCAGAGACCGCGGGGTAGAGGGAGGAGCGGAAGCAGATGGGGTAGTGACGAGTGGGAGCGAGGGTGACCACTCGGCAGGCGTTGACGCAGGCGGGGTGACGGGAGAGGCAAGTTGGCACGGGCGAAGGGTGAGGCGAGGTGACAGCACAGGGAGGGGAAAGCGGGGATCGCCTAGGCGCCAGAGGAAGGACGTCCAAGATGGCACGGGCGCACAGCGCGGCGTGGCGCTCAGACCTGCGCGAAGGAGAGAGGCGGGTCTGGCGGCGTCAGCGGGAGGGAGAGGCGGGAGGCCAAGTGGGGACTAAGGGAGGGGTTAGGAAGGGATTAAGGGGAGACAAAAGCAGTTAACAAAGAAAGTCAACTTTTAAATTTTTGGGTTGTTTCAATCTACCCTCCTTAAAAAAAATCTCGTCCTCGAGATTTCCCTCAGATTAAAATTTGGGATAAAACAAATTTGTTATAGTTTTGATTCCTTTCCTTTAATATTTCTCATCATACGCAATGGCCTTTATGTTGTATCTGCTGGTCGGCGTGTCCGCTGATGTCTCTTTTCTGAATTACGTCTAAGTCGTTGTGTCTTCATACTATCTTCTGACGAACATAGGTGACCCTTGTTTTGGTCCCAAATAATCTTCCATGAAGCTACCTGCAATACTATAGTCACAGTGAGTATAGTCCTGTGACTTCCTCATGGCTTGCTTGTCTTGATAGAGAGTGCATCCTAATCAATCCGTCTGTACCGATCCAGGACTTCCTATTCTGGGTTAATTCCTTTTACTTTAATCTTGCTCACCTTGTGGGACGATCTTCCTGCTGTATTTCTTGGCTGGTGCGTCTTATCGAGGTTCCCCTTTTGGGTTACATCTAGGCTTTCACGTCTTTATAAAATACTTTCCAAAATAGTTTGCCTACGTTCTTGCATGAAAGATGATTCTTTCTGAAATTGTAGGTAACACTAGGGTCTTGGCCAAGTATAGGTTTGCTATCCTTGCCATGGGTTTGTTTAATCATCAGGGTGTGTGGTCCTTTAGTCGACTGATCTGGGTTTACCCATGACTTCTGACTCTTCTTATGACTCTGAAGATTTGCAATACAATCCACATCAATATCTTCTCCTTTCCATTTTGGGATTGGTAGTAATTGGAATAGTCCTAGTGGCATATTATATATTCTGATATTTCTTCCTCCTGTAGTTACGACGAGTACTTCAGAATAATAACCACCTTGTAAGTTGTCTTCTTTTTTTACTTAATTCATCTGTCATGACATTCGGTCTTTCTGGGTGACCTTGAGAATCTATGTCACAATTCTTGTATATCATCCATGTCGTGTATGTCACTTTACTATTTTTCTTTATGAATTGCTTGATGTCTCACACTGGTTCCTCACAGTTGCTTTTGCATGTTAGTGTCCTTTAGGCTGTGTCTGTTGACTTCATTGTGGCTTGCTTGACCGGTAGAGAATGTGTTACCTTGATTAATTAATCTGAGTCTGTCCAAGGCCTTATATTCTTTTACAGTTTTGAAAATCCGTAACAAAATCCTTATCAATGTCTTTTTTTTCTTATGCCATAATGGGTAATGAAGACAATAATCCTGGTAGACGCTGATGACTCATCGCTATTGTCCGATGTACCTTCCCAATATATATTTTTAGCCAGTTCCTGTGCTTTACCAGAATTTATTCTCGTCATATCTTTATTCACTTTATGCCTGTTAACCCAATGTGTCTGCTATAACTTGTTAGCTTCTTGGTAGGTGCAGAATACCTATACCACTGATACCATTCTTACCGTATAACTGGTTCCACTATTTTCTGTATGAATGGCTCGGTATGTCCTATTGAACCTTCATAGTTCCTTTCCGATATTAGCATTCTTTATTATCCTTTTGGTTCCCTTCTTTGGACCAAAGTTTATAATACCTTTGATTAAGAGATTTTATAGAATAAGTACAGATCTCATCCACCAATCCACGACTCTCGTACCACAAAGCCAGTGTTCTGTAGGTCATGATCTCACCATATTCTCATTACGGTGTCTTGATTATCTTCATACGACTGAGTTGGCCTTTTACAAAAATTTAAACCTGGTATACAGTCATTAGAACTTCTGCCTTGTTACATTCTCACGGTAATTGATGTAGTGAACTAGGTTTATAACAATTGATTCTAACACAACATAAACCTTTTATTCCATACATCTTGGTACAAACAGCTTACACATTCTTCCATGGCCATCACTACATATCCTAGTTTCCAAGTACATTACTTGAAAGTCTACTTATACAAAAGTAGTACAAAGTTTGTTCCATAATGGAGACGTCTGACAATTCCATGTCATCCTTTAGTGCTAGATTTCTTCTTCTTCTATTCTGGCCTTCTTGGAAGTGGTGTCCTTCTCCATCGGCGGTTGAATTGACGTTGATGCCTGTGCTCTTGCTTGTATTTTGGGTAAGGACCTCATTGGACATTCGTCACGATAATGTCTGTTCTGTTGGCAGTGAAAACAAATTATATCACCCGTAGTCAGAGGTTCATCCCTTTTATGAGCTTTCACGTATCTGGGCACTTCTTCTTCTATCTGAAGAGCTCGATCGACTAGGGTCTGTAAATCTGGAAAGTTGGTGGTCTTGATATGGCGTTTCACATTTGATCGTAGACCCTTTACAAAGTGTTCCATCCTTTTGACTTCGGTGTTAACATCCTCTTGAACATACTGCGAGAGATGATAAAATTGTTGCAAATATTCCATAATAGGTTTCTTTCCTTGTCGAAAGAGAAGAAATTCTTGATATTTTTCATGGACTACTTTAGAAGAGATGTGGGTCTTACGAAACTTCTTCACAAACTCTTCACAGGTTATATCATTCTTATACATCCACCGAATAGCATTCCACCAGTTGATGGCTGGTCCTGTTAGCTGATATACGGCAAACAGAACTTTCTCTTTATCCGTACATTGGATGGCATCCGTTCTCTTTTCAATTTCTTGTAACCAATTATCCGCACTCAGTAGTTCCGTTGCTGACAAAAATTGAGGTGGTTGAGTCTTCAGAAAGGTTGCAAACTTGAACACTGTTGTATCTGATGCTGTCGTTGATCCTTCGGGTGACATTGTTGTAGTAGCCAACTGTTCTAACATCTCTGTTTGTTGCTCCAGTATCTTGATCTGTTCCTGGTGGTACTTAATCTGGTCTCTCTTTATGGTGGCTAAGACTTCCATCATACTGAGTTGTCTTTCCGGACTTCCCATCTTCCTTTATTGTACTGCCAGAACGTCCATTTGTCAGTAACACTTTATTTTGTGGTAATCAAAACTTTAGGAATCAGTCTACAACATTTTTGGGCTTAGCAAGGGAAAGTAAGAATGAACTGGGGTGAGAGTAAGAAGAAAGTGGAAGAGGGACAGAGCGACACCAAATGCAATCCAAAATTTGCATTCAACTTCGTTAAGATTTTGAATCTGATAGATAAAGGAAGAATAAATAGACGAATGTTGGTAACTTGCCTTGCTAATCCGGGATTTCGATGATCTTGTAAAATGTTGGAGCTGGCTTGGAGTCCTGCACTGCTGCCTTGGGGACCGCGCGAACTAACGCAAAACAAACACAAAATAAATCAAAATCCGAGCTCGCTTCTAAACAAGCTGGAAAGAAATAAATAAATAGACTAAGAAAAAGAAAATAAAAAAACATAAAATGGCTTGGTTGATATTTTTGGCATTGTAGTTAGGGTTAATGGACGCCGGAAATGAAATCAGGGCGTCGAAATGATTCAAATGAGATACAATATACCAAAAACCAGCTTTGGAAAATCAATAGGAGTACTGTTCACTTGAACAGTAACAGGCCCGGCCTGGCTCCACGCGCGGATCAAACGGCCTTGCGGCCAGCTGGCGCGGCCCAGCCTCGCGTGGGAACGGCGACGGTGCGAATAGCGCAATGGGCTGCTGGCCTTCGGCCCAACAGCGCGCGCGCGGGTGGAACGACCTGGACCGATCGGCGGCCGTCGGATTAGGCACGGAGGGGGAGGATGTGGCCACAACACAGCGTTTGCGAACCGGTACGCTGGGGACCGCCCGATTAAACCTGACATTGATAGATTGAGCTTGGACGGTCGGGGCAAGGCCACGTCGCCCGGGGAGGCATCATCTTCAACCTCCGGCTGGCGCGGCCAGGAGAAGAACAGGGCTGCGCCCCATCCTTCAATTTGGCTACAGCAGCGAGTTGGTGAGGTCGTGACCGGCATTGAGAGGTGTAGGGAGGTGAGGGGGACTCATTTTGGGGCTCAAAACCACACGGTTGACGGAGAGGAAGTTCGTAGGTGGGAGCAAAGGTGGTGGTGGAGCTCACGGGCCGAAGTCGTTTGGGAAATGCTCACACAGAAAGGGGCTTGGTTTGAGCATCACCGAGGGATGGGGTTCACAGGGGAGGCATCGGCTTGGCTCGGGGGAGCTCCAAGTGGGCTGTCCACGGAAGGGTGGCGGTGGCCGCAATGGTGCACACGGTGTGAGGTCAGAGGAGGGATGCACACGCCAAAATTGTCTGGGCCATGCGTTTGCGAAGTTTCGGTGGTGCTCTAGCTGAAACCAATTGCATTTTCCTGGAGCAGAGAGGGAGGTCAGATTGAGGGCCTATCGGTACCAGGGAAGGGCGGTGGCGAAGCTAGAGAGGGTGAGGGCTCAATTAGCTGCTCGGGGAGGAAGAGGAGAGTGGTAGGAGTCCACTGGTGGAAGCAATCGGGCTCTAATAGCTCGAGGAGGTGGGGAGCCGAAGAAAGGGAGTGGTCGGCCATGGCGCACGGAAATGGAGGGGAGGGGAGTTGCGCTAGGGGCAAGGGCAGCCATGGCGGTGGAGCTACGACACTGGTAGGCGTTGATGAGGGAGTAGATGGTGCAGGGGTAGGTGGTGTTGCACGGCGGTCCGAGGGGGGGTGCCGCCAGGGGCGACGCAGAGACCGCGGGGTAGAGGGAGGAGCGGAAGCAGATGGGGTAGTGACGAGTGGGAGCGAGGGTGACCACTCGGCGGCGTTAGACGCAGCGGGTGACGGAGAGGCAAGTTGGCACGGGCGAAGGTGAGGCGAGGTGGCAGCCTGGGAGGGAAGCGGGGATCGCCTAGGCGCCGAGGAAGGACGTCCAAGATGGCACGGGCGCACAGCGCGGCGTGGGCGCCTGTCCGCGCGCGAGAAGAGAGAGGCGGGGTCCTGGCGGGCGTCAACGGGAGGGAGAGGCGGGAGGCCAAGTGGGGGACTAAGGGGAGGGGTTAGGAAGGGATTAAGGGGAGACAAAAACAGATTAACAGCAAAGTCAACTTTTAAATTTTTGGGTTGTTTCAATCTACCCTCCTTAAAAAAAATCTCGTCCTCGAGATTTCCCTCAGATTAAAATTTGGGATAAAACAAATTTGTTATAGTTTTGATTCCTTTCCTTTAATATTTCTCATCATACGCAATGGCCTTTATGTTGTATCTGCTGGTCGGCGTGTCCGCTGATGTCTCTTTTCTGAATTACGTCTAAGTCGTTGTGTCTTCATACTATCTTCTGACGAACATAGGTGACCCTTGTTTTGGTCCCAAATAATCTTCCATGAAGCTACCTGCAATACTATAGTCCTGGTCGAGTATAGTCCTGCTGACTTCCTCATGGCTTGCTTGACTTGATAGAGAGTGCATCCTAATCAATCCGTCTGTACCGATCCAGGACTTCCTATTCTGGGTTAATTCCTTTTACTTTAATCTTGCTCACCTTGTGGGACGATCTTCCTGCTGTATTTCTTGGCTGGTGCGTCTTATCGAGGTTCCCCTTTTGGGTTACATCTAGGCTTTCATGTCTTTATAAAATACTTTCCAATATAGTTTGCCTACGTTCTTGCGTGAAAGATGATTCTTTCTGAAATTGTAGGTAACACTAGGGTCTTGGCCAAGTATAGGTTTGCTATCCTTGCCATAGGTTTGTTTAATCATCAGGGTGTGTGGTCCTTTAGTCGACTGATCTGGGTTTACCCATGACTTCTGACTCTTCTTATGACTCTGAAGATTTGCAATACAATCCACATCAATATCTTCTCCTTTCCATTTTGGGATTGGTAGTAATTGGAATAGTCCTAGTGGCATATTATATAGTCTGATATTTCTTCCTCCTGTAGTTACGACGAGTACTTCAGAATAATAACCACCTTGTAAGTTGTCTTCTTTTTTTTACTTAATTCATCTGTCATGACATTCGGTCTTTCTGGGTGACCTTGAGAATCTATGTCACAATTCTTATATATCGTCCTTGTCGTGTATGTCACTTTACTATTTTTCTTTATGAATTGCTTGATGTCTCACACTGGTTCCTCACAGTTGCTTTTGCATGTTAGTGTCCTTTAGGCTGTGTCTGTTGACTTCATTGTGGCTTGCTTGACCGGTAGAGAATGTGTTACCTTGATTAATTAATCTGAGTCTGTGTTACGAGGCTCGCCGGCGCCTAGGCCTCCCGACCATCTTCCTTGAGCTTGGATGGTCCCTTGTAAATTTGAACGATGTGTTGCACTCAAGCTTGAGTCTGCTCTTTCAGGCACCATATGTGCGATGAATTGGAGGGTAGTGCTGATTGATGAACTACTTCAGCCAGAAAGCGTTCTCTGTGTATCTAGTGCTGAAAAGGCCTCCCCTGTTCTCCTCCTTCTGTAATCCTCTATACATGTACATGTTACCCAATCAAATGTGTCAAATAGTGTTTTTGATTTTCAGCTGCTTCTGCAAATGGAAATGTCAGTCTACAACTTCCTTTTACATGGAGCAGGGTGGCTGCATGAACAATTGGATGCAATGTAAGGTGCAGGGTGGAGTAGTAACCAGACACACTGGAAAGCAGCCTATTGCTCCCTGAAGCTTAATTGCTCAATTTTAAGAGAGGAAATCGCGGTGTAAAGTTTAGGTGTTTTAAGTCTTTATGCAAGTACTAATGCATGATCCAAGTGTCTCGCTTGAAGTGAGACAAAAAAAATCTTGATCCAAGTGAAAACTTTTTGTATATCTATGTTCCCAGGATAAAAGGATTCTAGGAAAAAAATTGCAAAGAAAAAGAAGCAGTTCTATATTCATGGATTATTGGGCCAGAAGAGGGATGTGGGCTAGTAGAGCGTATTGGGCCGATCGCAGAATTTAGGCCGAAAATAGTAAATGATCTTTTTTTAATTGGGCCCACCTACTAATCATTTCTTCTTCTCAAAGACGACCGATAAAACCACCACAACTGCACAGAGCAGCGGCTTTAGGACGCCGAGGTGGAGGCAGAGATGGAGGTGGACGCGGGTGCCGGTGCGGAGGTGGAGGAAGCGAGAGAGGAGGGGGAGATCGAGGGGGAAGGCGCTCGAGCGGAGGAGGAGGATGCTGCGGCGGCGGCGGACGGGAATGGGGACGCGATCAAGCGCGATGAAGAAGGCGCGGTCGACCGGAAGGCAGGGAAGAAGAGGAAGCAGAGGCAGCAGCAGCCACAGCCGCGCACGCCGGGCTCGGCGGGGAGCCGCGCATCCTGGAGGGGGAGAGGAGGTTTCCACCACCGCCCTTGGTACGGAGCCGAGTAATGGCCTCGCCCACCTTCATATTGCTTTTTTTACTTCGATTTAGCGCGTTCTTGGATGTGACTGCTGTAGTTTCTAGGCGATTTGTGATTGTTGCGATGCTTTACCCAAGCATTTCTTGGCTGTTCTAGGTGGAGAGAAGTGAATTTCATCTCACCATGTTTTACTGTTTCGTAAATCGTGCTGCATCGATGCAAATGTATGTTGGTTTAGGAGGATCTTTGTCTTTACTCATGGCACCACCTTGGGTTGCAGAATAGCATAGCTTGCAAATTGCAGTCATCCTAGAGTGACTACATTTTATGGAGCCGCAAATTGTATTATAGGTACACGTTGCGTTTAGTTGGAGCATTTGCAATTTTGGAGAAAATTATGAGTTTGTTTAGTTTCTTGGTAATGGTAGGATTGTGGAAGAGAGGAAACACCACGATCTGGGGAGGTTTTGATTCCTCTATTGAAGAATTTTCTGTTATTATTGGGATCAGGGATAATTGTTCCCAGCTCTACTGGAGAAACTGTAGCACATTATTCATTATTTTCATAGTTTTTGTCCCAGTTTTCATGCTTACTCTCTTGGAACACCTCTACGAGCTTTGGAGATTGAGAAGTGCTAGTACTTGATCGATGTTTATTCTGCTAGCATTTTTTAGGTGTTTTTCAAGGGGTGGGAAGTAAACGAAATTTTTGGTGTCAATGCAACCTTCTACGCTTTTGTTTCGTCATGTCACTGTTTCCCCTGGATGTTGATCATTCTTAATTTGAGTTAAAATGTCAAGACCAAATGTGAGTCGCTGACTCATTATTACTGCGAAATCTTCTGGAAGTTAGCAACTGCACGTGTTCTTTGAATATATTGGGTTTCTGAACAGTGAAGTTTTGCTTTGTCGCATTATCTTTGCTTTCATTTTATAGGAATCTGCAGCACCACAAACCGAACACATTCAACAAACCTGGAGTATATGGTGGTGCTATTATTCTCTGCAATCATGTGACTAAGCGGGAGTCCTTCCAGCATAACATCTTTGGCCTTCCGGGTTATGCTGCAACATTTATAAAGAAGATCAGAGCTGGTATGCTTCTCTTTGTGTTTGAGCGTGAGGAGAGGAAACTTTATGGAGTGTTTGAAGCAACTTCAGATGGAGCACTGAACATTCTTCCCAATGCATTTCCTTCATTGCTGAAGTTTCGACCAGCTCAGGTAAGTATGCTTTTGGTATTGGTTTATTTCTCCTGGTTTTATCCGTCTACATTATTTGGTCCATGTTCTTTCTTAGGTTGAAGTTCATTGCTTTACTATTTCCTTCCTATTGATATTTGTTGTGAATTCGTAATCTTAGTTATTGTTTATTTTTTGGATTGTCATGTGGAAAAATACTAATAAAGGTTCTTTTATTTTTCTACCTTGTCACTGACATTCAGGTTCGTTTCAGAAGAGTTTGGTTCTGTAAGCCCCTGATTGAAGCTGAATTTTCTGATGCCATCAAAGGACTCCAACCACATATGTCCTTCTTTGGTATATCATACCAACAGGTTTGCTATTTCAAATTTTGTTATGTGATTTCTTTAGTGTCTTTATAACTTGCTTGCTGCTGATCTGCACTTTTCTTAGTACAGGTTTTAAATCTTGTGCACCTGTTTTCTCCAAAGAGGATCAGGCTGCAGCCTTACAGAAACCAAAATCAAGAGTTATATGGGATTACAAGACCTCTCTGGCTGATGCTGGTCTAGAGTCTACTTTACACACTAATAGTAATGCCTGCCCTAGTCGTTCATCTTCTATGTTTTGCAATAGCAGAATCTCATTGCCACACAGTTCCTTCATGTATGCCAAACAGAATGCCAAGCATGCAGCTTATAAATGTGCATCTCCTTTACACCCTCAGCCTAAGTCTGTGATCTTCAAAGCACCGGGTATCAAAGAAAAAAGCTTAGAGCTGAATGCTGATTATATACCACTTGATCTAGATGATTGTAAGTCCGACAGCGATGCAGTTCTGTCAGATATGTTGGGAACTGTAAGCTTCTATTCAGCATTACTGAGTAGCATCAGCTATGAAGATCAAGATCCCAAACCTTTCAATGGAAAATGCAATGAGGATGATGGGTATCATTTACCGGTGCTGAACCGATGGTTGATTACTGAAAGTGAAACAGGTCAAAACAGTGCAATTGCTCACCTTATGAAAGAGAGGCAATCAAGCATGCAGGGCAAGGGGTGCAAACGCAAGGTCCAGTTTGATGAACACTCAGATCTCTCATCTCCAAGGAGTTGCACTATGGCAAAAAAGCTGTCCTTCAACTTTGGTGCTGATGAAATTTTGGTTACTTCTGATAAAGCATTGCAGAGGCCTGCACTTGCTGAACTAGAACAGAACAGAGAATCAGTTATCCAAGAAAGGCAAGAAGTTGGTTGCACGGTTCAAGGCATTCAGAGCAAGGGGGGAGATATTTCAGCGAAGAGGAGTAAGCTGATGAGCCTTTCTTTCCCAGAATGACTTACTAATCAACGTGTCCAGAGCAGCTCCAGGAATAGTCGGCACTGTTGACTCAATCAGGTATCAAGCTGACCTGCACACTTCTCACTGACGAGGAATGAAAAATAGAAGAACAGTTTTTAATTCAATGGTGAACAGGTACTAAGATAGGTTATTTCACTAGCTGATGATGACAGTTTGTAGCACGAATGGTTTTGCCTCAAGAGGGAGTTCTAGAGGGAACTTTTTGAGTAGTATATCCTAGGATGGCACCAATACGCTTTTTGCCACACAATGCTCGGGCTAATGTAAATATGGCTTATCAGTTATCACAGTGTTTTATCTTCCAGTTCAACAAAATTCAAGCATGAGTGCTGTTTTCACTCTGTAAAGAGATCTGAATACAACTCTAATATTTGTCTAGCATTTCGTGGGCACTCTGCTCATTAGATGGTATCCGCTACATGAATGTTTACCTGCAACTTGTTTTCCTGTTTTTTTAAGGGAAATTGTATGGTTACTTTACCATCATTTGTTCTTGTGATGTTCAGATATGAATGTGATCCTGTCATGCAGATGGCAGGCTTGTGATGTTTAGATATGAATCTGTTATTGTTGTTGCTATGCACCAGTTTGTGTATATTATCACTAGTAGCATTATATGCTAACTTTGCTTCCATTCAAGATAATATACCGTGTTTGAGATTAGAACATAGTCGAGGACAGTTTCTAATCGTGAGTATATATTTATGCACATAAAACTCTAGCAGTAGATAGCACCGTCAGTATTAAGGCATGCGAAAATTGGAAAGAACTGTCGAATTCTAAGTATCACAGTCGGTTGAAGCAATTCACTAATCCCTTTTTTAATCAATTGAAATATGGACTCGGATATCTCTGCCAAGGGATTAAGGAAAGAAGATCAGACTCGGAGCGGTAGCAGTCAGATATCGCTGTACGCATAGTCCATGCAATTCAGGCCCTCAGATGAATTACGGACCGCTTGGATTGAACAAGCTGAGGAAAAGAGGGTGATTATGTTTGAGGCAAAATTGGCCAAGGGACATCGTAAATTGGTAGCATTTGCCACAGGACACTCCTAAGGGTGTGGTCGTTTTAGCGATGATTTCTGATTTTTGACTAAAATTTTACTGTAGTTGGTTTTTTTTACTGTAGCTGATTTAGCTTTTTAGGTATAATTAAATTTCAAAAAATGTAAAAGTAGAAAAATATGTTATCCCATCACGAACAATGCAAAGGAACACAGAAAAAAAGAAAAATACAAAAAAGCTCAAAAAATCTAAAAACATTTAGAAAAAGATAAATTACTGAATAGTGAAAAAAAACTAAAACTAAAAAAAAGCTGAAACAAATGGGATCTAAGTTACAACTTTGTTGACTTTCATGCTGTTTTACCAGAAGACACTTTGGCCAATAAAATATGGTTTCCGAGCTGAGGATGAGAGAAGGCTAGTGCAAAGTCGTTTCCCCCTCCCGTCGCATTCCTCGCCACCTCGGTAAGTCAATCGCAATTTCGTTAGCATCATCTTGTGTTCTAAGTTCCGATCTACTTATCACTCAAGTTAATTGGAGTTTGGTTCGCTGTATGCATAGATTAAGCCGATTCAATCTCTTCCACCGCAGCCCCTTCTTCGTCCAATTCCACTGCCACTGGTGAGCTTCCGTTGACACCGACCCGACCATCGGGTTTCTTGTCTTGCGTTCTACTCAGTGCTTCCCTTCTTGTTGCCGATGCGTTGCCCGACGTCGCCGCCGCTGTGGAGTTCTGCTACCACCGTCGTCTTGTCGCTCCACCGCTCGCCGGAAGTTGCTATCGCCTCGACATCCACCCTTCGCCTTGCCAAGAACCGCCGTCGCTGTACGGGAGGGGCAAAAACGATTTCGCACTAGCATTCTCTCTCCTCCTCAGTCCGAAAATCATATTTTATTAGCCAAAGTGTCTTCCAATAAAATACCATAAAAGTGCGATGTCCTACAGTAAAACTGCAAATTGGGACTGTCCTGTGGCAAATGCCACCAATTTACAATGTCCCACAGCTAATTTTGCCTTAATTACTCACACCCTGTTTGATTGCCTAGAATTGAATTTAATTCATTCAATTGGATTCCAAATCCTATTCTAGTTGAAACTGAATTTGATTAAAGGCAATACAAAATCCAATTTTTCTATTTGGGTGTCATTGGAATTCTATTTTTCTGTTCTGAAATTGGAACGTTGACAGAGGAGATCAGGATTTTGGGAACGAGGATGTTGAGGAAGAAGCAGGGAAGTAGAGGCGGCTAGCAAGTGCATCCTTCCCTCAAGAGTATCGAAGTGACACTGCATTGGTTCCCAAAGGCGCCAAAGCTATTGATATACTAGCAATATCTTATGGAAGCTGTAAAGACAAGAGCATTACTTTGTCATCTAAGGACACATGTACTCAGATGGACACATGTACTCAGATGGCGCGAACTTATCTCGGAACCAAAGTGCTCCTGCAACATGAACAACAGCAAATCATTCAAGGCTGCTGTGAAGAAGTTACAGGTGATGCATCATTGATTCTTGAAGATTCTGAAACTATGGGGTTGCTACCCAAGCACAGTTTTGGAGACAGGAAGATTTTTTGGAATGTTGAAACTCGGAGTGAGGCGGCTTCTGGTCATCTGGAAACCGAAACATCCCTCCAAGAGAAACAAAACCAGAGCATTAGGAGCCGCCATGGTTAACACTGATAATATGTTGTTCCTGGGAAATTCTGAAGCCATGGATTTCTTGCCCAACCATGATGAAGATGTGGAAGCAAGAGGAGTTTGTCATCTGATGTGATTCTTAGGCATGTTGCTTCTAGTCATCTGGCAACTGAAATGCCCCTGCAGGAGAAACAAACCCCAAGTGTTCAGAGTTGTTCTCAAGTAGTTCATGGTGATAAAGTGTTGGCGCCAGAAATATGTGAAGAAATGTTCCCCAAATTTGATGTGGACTGTGGAAACAAGAAGAGTTTGTCATCTGACGAAGCCTATAACCATGTAGGGGCTTCCCATCTGGAGACTCATGTGTCCCTGCAAGAGAAACCCTACCAAAGAGCGTCAAGCTATTGTGAAATAGTTAATGCTGATCAAGCGTTGGTTCTGGAAAATTCTGTAACCTTGGACATTTCACCCAAGTGTGATGGAGAATGTGGTAAGAACAGTTTACCTTCTGATGGAATTGGTGGCTGTGGCCAGTGACTATCTGGCATCCAACAAGTTCCTGGAAAAGGGATAATATGAAAGCATTCAAACCAAGGGTAATACCATGTTAGCTCTAGGAAATTCAATACCTATGGACGCATTGGAAGCTATTGACGGAGAGACTGGAAACGAGGGTAACAGTTTGGCGACCTGCAAAAGTTTGGGTTCTGATTATATGACAGAAGCATGCCAACTTGTTAGAAACTGTCATGAAGTAGTTTCTAGTGATGCTGCACCGGTTCCTGAAAGTTCTGGACCTCTTGTAACTTCCGTAAATGCCATGGGGATAGTGCAAACAAGAATAGCTTATCGAATGAAACTTCAGAAAATGTGGCTACTGATCATCAGGAAACCGGTACACTTCCTCAGGATGAACATTACCACAGTTGCTGTGGTAATACTTCATCTGTTTTAGAATATTCTGGCACTATGGACACATGTACAGGTGATGGAGATAGTGAGCACAAGAACTCCTTTGATCAGAAGATGATGAAATTATGTACTCAGTGACAGGTTCTGAAGATCATGGAAATACTACCTACAATTTGTCATCTAATGGAAGTCAATGTTGCGCGCCTCCTGATGATCAAGAATGCAGCAAATCTGTGTCGCATCAGGAGGTGCAGTACCAAAACTTTCGAAGCAGACCTGAAACAGTCCATGAAAACTCCGATTCTATGAATTCCTTTACAGTCTGTGTTGAAGGTTGCAGAAGCGAGAGTAGGATGTCAGCTGGTAGAATCTATTGCCATCTGGTTGTTGATCTTCTGGGAACGAAATCGGAGTCTAAGGCAAGTTTCTTCAATGACTCGTCAAGCGAATATGCTGAGAACTTCAGTTCTTCCGCTTTGAGCAGTGAAAAAAATTTGGAGCAGAATGTCAGCAGATCAGAAGCCTCTGCAGAGATAACCATGCTTCAACATGATCCTGGAGAACAGATGAAACCGCAGTGACAAACTGAATCCAACATTCACAATCAGCAGCGGCATAAACTTTCAGACGAGTTTATCCACAAGAGAACGGAACTTACTTATGCAATGACAGTGAACTGCCTTTTTCTTCCATTGTTATGTTGTTTCCTATAAAAGCATTTCAGCAAACTACGGGGAAAAAACTACCGGAATTATTACAACCCTGCCTGGGTTTTACACTTGTTGAGTTGTTGTTACTCTTCCAGACCTGTTTTCATACATGCGAGATGGTAAAAGAAAAACCCTGATCTTTCATTGTCAAATCTGTCTGCGTGAGATGCGGCGAACTGGAAATGGCTTTGCTGAAGTCGCCTGATCATTCTTGTATTTCCTGACTGCTGCTTGTGCTTCAGAATAGACCATCTTGATGAGGATCATGGTCGGGCCCGTGATCCGGGCCATGGTTCTTCTTTGCTGTCGACTCACTTCCACAGTCCATGTCAGTCCGTCTGCTAAATGACATTTTCACGATCCATGTGAGCCCATGACGTTCCAATTCGACACCATCGTTCGGGTTGCGTGTCCCGTGTTTAAGTGTATTTAGACAAGGATTGAGAGAGAACTGTTGCTTTCTATTGATTCATCTGTCACTGTTACATGTATGTGTTACATATATATAGATGATGATATGGTGGCGATTCTTGCCGTCTGGAACATCGCGTCCGTACGGACGTACCGGCGTCCGTACGGAACGTCGCGTCCGTACGCCGGTGTCCGTACACCGGACCGTTGGTCACTTTTGGTTGTAACACTCCCCCTTGACCAATGTGCCGTCATTTAATCATCTTGATTCATCATCTTGGAAATACTCCTCCAAAAACCCTGTAGGGAAAATATGAGAAGAATCTGTAGAGTAGATATGCCATGAAAAACTCCTTTAAAACCCAGTGGGAAAATTTAAGGAAAAAAAATGATATGACATATATTTGATTATCTCTTTAAAAAACCCCTGTGGGGAAAATAGAGATATAATATATGTATGATTACGTTGTCATATTGCCTCATTAAAAACCTTGATGAGAAGCCTTTAGAGGAAAACTCATAAAGGGAAAAGAGTACAATATTTATGTTTGAACGGGTTAAATCTTAGGAGATTTCTCCCCCTGACGTCTGCAAATCACGTAGTCTTCGCATACCAATTCCATGAACATATTTCTGGAATGTGGAAGTTGGTAATGACTTAGTGAATAAGTCTGCGAGATTATCACAAGACTTAGTTTGCAGAATAGTTATTTCCCCACTCTCTTGCAATTCATGTGGGTAAAATAGTTTAGGTGCAATATGTTTTGTGATATTGCTCTTTATGTAACCCGTTTGCATTTGAACAACGCAAGCAGCATTATCTTCGTAGATAATGGTGGGTGATGCGATAGCACCTATACTACATGATTGTTGTATGTGGTTAATCATTCTGCGAAGCCATACACATTCACGTGATGCTTCATATAATGC
This sequence comes from Melocanna baccifera, assembly GCA_036346265.1. Classification (NCBI taxonomy): domain Eukaryota; kingdom Viridiplantae; phylum Streptophyta; class Magnoliopsida; order Poales; family Poaceae; genus Melocanna; species Melocanna baccifera. The sequence goes on along the minus strand of CM070692.1, from coordinate 25,554,747 downwards.
GATTATTTCAGAATGATTAGTGGATGTAGCCACTAGTGTCTGTTTTGAAGACTTACAAGAGATGGTTGTTCCACCATGTAAAAATACAAAGTCTGTTTGAGATCTGGCGTTATGGGGATCTGATAAATAGCCAGCATCTGTATATCCTATTAAATCCATATCTTTATTCTTTTGGAAGAATAGACCGAGATCTTTAGTGCCTTGAAGATATCGAAGGATATTCTTCACTCCTGTCCAATGTCTTTTGGTTGGAGTAGCGCTATATCTAGCAAGTAGATTGACTGCAAATGCAATATCCGGCCGGGTGCAATTTGCAAGGTACATAAGCGCGCCGATGGCACTGAGATATGGAACTTCGGGTCCCAATAGCTCTTCATTGTCATCTCGGGGTCTGAATGGATCTTTATTCCTGTCTAGAGATCGAACAACCATAGGGGTTTTCGATGGATATGCTTTGTCCATATTGAATTTCTCCAATATTTTATGGACATAGGCTGATTGATGCACTAGAATGCCTGTATGAAGGTGCTCAAGTTGTATACCTAAGCAAAATTTGGTTTTACCCAAATCCTTCATTTCAAATTCCGTCTTAAGATGATTACGTGCTTCATCTATATCTCGTGTATTACCAATGATATTGAGATCATCAACATACACAGATATAATGCAAAATCCTGTTGAGGATCTTTTGATGAACACGCATGGGCAATCATCATTGTTGGAGTATCCCTTTTTGGATAGGAACTCACTTAGTCGGTTGTACCACATTCTACCCGACTGTTTCAAGCCGTATAAAGACTTGTTTAATTTTACACAATAGATATTGCGATTTGCGCTTGGATTTGGAATTGAAATTCCATCAGGAACTTTCATGTATATGTCCGAATCAAGTGACCCATAAAGGTATGCAGTCACTACATCCATCAACTGCAAAGATAGATGATTTTGTACTGCCAATGATATTAAATATCGGAATGTTATTCCACTCATTACTGGAGAATAGGTTTCATTGAAATCAATGCCGGGTCTCTGCGTGAACCCTTGTGCTACAAGTCTTGCTTTGTATCTCACCACCTCATTGTTTTCATTCCATTTGCGGATGAAAACCCATTTGAATCCGACAGGGAATACATTGGGAGGTGTATGTATTACATTGGTGAATACATTTCTTTTCTTGAGCGAGGCTAACTCCTCTTGAATTGCATTCTTCCATTGAGTCGATCCAGCGCTGCTTGCACTCTGCCATGGTCTTGGGATCTGGATCATTTTGAAGATTGTTTGCAATTGTTGTGGAGAAATAAATGTCGACAATTGTAGTCTTACGATCATATGATTCTCCAGAATCAGTATAGTTAGTGGAAAGTTCTTGGACCCCTGGTGACTCAATGTTATTTCCCAAAACATTTGAGTCGGGGTATTCCGATGTCCCAAGATCAGTATTTGAGTGCACTGTTGATTTGGGTTCAAGGATCCTTTGGTGTCTATCAACATGAGGTTGATCTGCATTTACAGTATTTTGTTTCCTTTGTCGCTTGTTAGAAGCTGTATCCGCCACTTGTGCCGTACTTCTCCCCCTCTTATTTTGAACTGGGAGTTGAGTGGTATTTTTCGGTACCTCCACTCTTTTTGGCACATTTCTGGCAGGATTATAGGATTTTGTGACACCTTTATAATCAGTAAATGCATCGATGATTATTTGCAATGTTTTGCAAATGAATGAGTTCTCAACTTGAAGTTCGGTCTCTCGTGCGTGGATTCGAGGCGGGAATGCCTTGGACATTCCAATCAATTTCCTGGCATTTAATTTGGTACTTGTTGTCTCCCCCTAATGCCGGGAAATATTCCTCATTGAATATGCAATCAATGACCGGCCGTAAATGTGTCCCAGTGAGGGCTCGAGGTATTTTATAATCGACGAGATTTATACCCAACATAGATCCCAAGTTTCCTGTGCGGTCCCATTGAGGTACGCTGCGGTGGTGAGATCGGTACGTATGTAGCGCAACCGAACTTTCGCAGATTGAAAATATCTGGTGGATTTCCACGTACTAATTGTAGCGGGGAAGTGCTATGATATGCAGTTGGGCGCAATTGAATTATGTCAGCAGCGTGTAAAACTGCATGACCCCAACATTATGTTGGTAAATTGCAATTCTGTAACAATGGTCTGGCGATGAGCTTGATTCTCTTGATGAGAGATTCTGCTAAACCATTTTGTGTATGAACATATGGAACAGAGTGTTGAACTTGTATCCCAAGGGCCATACAATAGTCATTGAATGCATGGGATGAAAATTCAGCAGCATTGTCCATTCGAATTGATTGAATTCGATATTCAGGGTAATGTGCTCGTAATTGGATAATTTGACCAATTAACTTAGCAAATGCATGGTTTCGTGTGGATAAAAGACACACATGTGACCATCTATTAGATGCGTCAATGAGAACCATGAAATACCTGAATGGTCCACACAATGGTTGTATAGGACCACATATATCTCCTTGAATGCGTTCAAGAAATTTAAGTGATTCAGCTCTGATTTTAAGATAAGAGGGTCTTAAAATCAATTTTCCAGTGGCATAGGAAGTGCACACAAAATCTGAGGATTCCGGAAATTTGATTTTGAGATATGTATGACCAATGGAATTGCTAATAATTTTCCTCATCATTCCAATGCCTGGATGGCCAAGGCGATCATGCCATGTTTGGAATGTGTTAGTGTGTTGGAAAATTACTTTGTTCGTAATATGTTGAATTGGTTTGATGTATGTATAGTACAATCCAGAGGTTAAAGATGGAATTTTTTCTAGTACTTATTTGCCATATCCGTTATTTTTTGGTGAGGATGAGATATTCCTCTTTGTTGTCATTTTGAGTTTCAACATGGAAACCATTCTGACGGATATCTCTATAACTGAGTAGGGTACGTGTTGAATCGGGATACAAGAGTGCATCCTCAATTTCTAACTGTGTACCCATAGGGAGAGTGATAGAGGCACGACCAGAGCCTACTATCATTGCATCGCGTCCAGCGATAGTTAAAATATTTCCTTTCCTCCTTGTGAGAGTTAGAAAATATTTGGTGTCCCTAAGTATAGAGTTTGTGGTGCCGCTGTCCACAAGGCATAATTCCTTCTCCATTTGATTGACTCCAAAAATCTATATACACAAAAGAAGAATTTAATGAAATTCTCATGGTGGTATATATAGAATTCATACAAACTTAGTTACAATATCGAATATGTTTGATATATAATTGTAGCATGCAAGCTTACAATAGATGACAACATTGTTTATTTTACAATACTGTAGTACTTAATAACTATGGCAAGAGGAGTCTAATTGAGATCTCCAAACATGTCTTGAGAAGTAAATTCTTCCAGTGTGTCCTCAGTGCTCATGAGATCATCTTTTGCTGGAGATGCACATGTGTCTTTGAGTTTGTCAATGAACTTTGAAGAGCAGCCGGCTTCAGTTTTGTTGCATGGGAGACTGAAGTGCGCTTCAAATCTCTTCTCTTGAGCATGCTTGCCTTGAGGCTGAGACTGAATGTAGAGGTTCACAAGGTGCTTCGGGGTGCGGCATTTCTTGGTAGTATGGTTGTAGCAACCACATTTTTGACAAACTTCAGTTTTGTCACCTTGCTTACCAAAATTGCCTTTACCCTTCTTGAATCCACCACGCTTTTGCTTCATGATGCGTTTATTTTTACCTTTAAAGTTCTTTGAGTGGTTTGTTGAACCACGGAACTTAGTGTTATTCTGATTAGCATGAACTTCAGGGAATGGAGCAGCCCCGATGGGACGTTGCTGATTATTCTTTAAAAGAAGTTCAGCGTGCTTCTCGGCTTTATAGTATGCATTAGATCAGAATAAGTTTGGTAATTTGCAGCGCGCCATTGCTGCTGAAGAACCCTGTCAGATGGGAGCATAGTAGAAAGAGTCTTCTCTATTTTGTCCGCATCTGTTGGTTCCTTTTCACAAAAACGCAACTTAGAGCAAATAGTATGAAGGGCATGGTTATAGTCTCCAACTGTTTTAAAGTCTTGGAGTCTAAGATGTGCCCATTCATGATTAGCCTCAGGTAAGATAACAGCTTTCAGCTGTTCATATCTATTTTTGAGGGCTAACCATAAGGTGAGTGGATTCTCCTCATACAGGTATTCGGCCTTCAAATCCGGATGTATATGATTCCGTATGATGCTCAAAACGGAATATTTTACAATGTCAGGTGGGATTTGATCAGCAGGAGGATTGAATATCACCATTTGCAACCCACGTGTGGTGAGGTTGATTTTTAGGTCCATAGCCTATGTAGGATAGTTGCTACCATCGAGAGCGAGAGGCTCAAATTCTTTGGTAGCCATTTAAGACCTACATGAAAAGTACGCCATAAGGTAATTAATTTACATGAGGTAAATTAATATGTATGGTAATGTTGTAAAATATGTGGAAAACAATATGAGTATTGTAATCCGAATGAATATATACCCTAATGAAATATAACATGTGGTTATATTTATAATACCGTGTAATTACAGTATTGGTGGAAATCACCAATTAATTGTATGGCATAGCGTACAAAGAAATGTAGCAATGTGCCATAATTTTGTAATCATGGTATTTGTTGTAGGTATATATTCATAATATGTTGCAAAATTCTAAAGTATTAAGTACAATGGTACTTATTAAAAGACAATATTAATGTAAATGTGCTAAATAAAGCAAATATTGAAATATTGTTGTTATACATATTGTAGGTAATTTGCAATAAGTTAATAATCCCACATATGTAAAATTATATAAATATGGGTGCACATTTATGTAAAATTTAACATAATGTTCAAGTCCTGTAGGGACTGAAATGCAAATGTATAAAAATACACATTAACGGGTACAATTATAAACATTCACAGGAGTTATTCTGCAAAAACGACAACAGGTAACATAATTTTCATGAAATGGAGGGGGGAAATTGCAAAATTTTTGAAAATCTGGGCTCAAGCCCGTATGCTCTTTCGGCCAGGAGGAGAGGTGGGATTTAATTGGGCTAAAAGCCCATTTAGGCATCCATATATATGGGGTTGGATGGGATTTTAGGTTTCCCAAAACCCACAAACCGCGCCCCATGTGGAGGTGCCGCCGCCGCCGGCGGCCGGCGGCGCCGCCGCCGCCAGCGGACCACGCCGCGCCACGCGCGCTTGGCCGGCGCGCCGCTGTTTACCGGCCGGCCGGCTCGGCCGACCGCGTGCACCGCCGCCGGGCTCGCTGCGCACGCGCTGCTGCTCGCTGCGCCTTGCGCCGCCGCCTCGCTGCGCCGCCGCCGCTCCACGCGCGGCACCCTGCGCGCTTAATCGCCGGCCGGCCGCCTCGGCGGGCCGCGAGCAGCCGAGGCGCCGCGCGCCAGGCGCATCGCGCCGCCGGCGCGCCAGCGTCGCGCCAGCCGCACCGGCAGGCCGTCTGCCGGGCCGGCGCCATGTCGCGCCGGTGCGGGCGGGTCGTGGCCGCGCGCCGGCGCGACGAGTGCTCCGTGGGGCGCCTCTTGCGCCGCGCCGCGGCGCCGTGGGCTACGCGCCAGAGCCGCGCCAGTCGTCGCCGGCGGGGGGCTCGCGCGCGTGCGGCTGTCATGGCGGCGCGCCGCCGCTGCCGTGGCGGCCGTGCACGCCGCCGCGGCGGCCGCGCCGTGGTTCGCGCCCGGCCAGTGGCGCGCACCCCTCCTCTAATCATTTTTATGTGGAGGAGAAAGCATCCTCTGCGGAGGACGCCGTGGAGGAGGTGCGAATCCGAGGCCGGGCGACGGTTAGCCGCCACTGAAGCGTGCGCCAGTCGCTGGTAGGGTCCGTAGCGTGGGGCTTTGGACGGTGGGAAGACGCCGTGCTCCTCCCAGGGACGACGACGAGCCGGCGTGGAACCGTGGCCGGTTGAGATGAAGGTGGTGGCCACAGTTGTACAAGGAGCGAGAAGTTCTTGCAGTGACTCACACATGGTATCAATCGAAGTAAGAAACTCGAGTAATGCATTTCTGTGTTTGTCACAAAGTTGGATCTCTTCGTTCTCCATTACCTGCTCTGTTTGGAATGGTGAGCGTGCTGATAACGTGTTTAAGTGTATTTAGACAAGGATTGAGAGAGAACTGTTGCTTTCTATTGATTCATCTGTCACTGTTACATGTATGTGTTACATATATATAGATGATGATATGGTGGCAGTTGCCGGCGTACGGAACATCGCGTCCGTACGGACGTACCGGCGTCCGTACGGAACGTCGCGTCCGCACGCCGGTGTCCGTACACCGGACCGTTGGTCACTTTTGGTTGTAACATCTCGAATGTCCGTGTTGAACGATGTGCGCATCACATCGTTAGTTCGTCCGGGTCGATGATGGCTTGAGGCTATTGGGCTGCTCTCTTGGCTCCTGCACACGACTGCCAACGCTGGGCTACCGGTGCGGCGGTGCCTAGCACGGCCAGAGGAGACGCCCGCCGCACCGCACGGCACGGGCGCGGAGTGGACGGAGGTGGGGATTGGGGAAACGGCACAGGGAGACGGGAACGAGCGACGCCGCCGCGTGCGGGGCAGACGGAGCAACCGCGTGGGATCTGGCTTTCGAGGGACGCGCGGGCCGTGGCTGCCACGCCGTCATCTATCTGCACGCTACGCAACGCCGCGGCGCGTGCGTGGGTTGGGGAGTGGGAGGCGCGCGCACGACGGCCCTGCGCTGCGTGGGAGAAGGACGGCGGCAAGCGGCTGGTCTGTTCTTTTTAATTTCGATTTATAGCTTTTAGCTTTCAAACTGTTTATTAGAGAAAATATAGAGTAATAAAAACTCATATGTGATTTTAACAAATATAAATAAAATCATTGTAATATATACTACAATTAATTTATAGATCTTATTTTAAAAAACTTCGTTTAAAATCTAGTTAAAAAGCCAAAAACATGTTTTAAAGCTGAAAAGAAGAGGAAAGACACTCGCTTCGCTGGACGATGACATCGGCCGAGCGATGCCGCTCGAGAAACAACAGGTTTCACGACAGCTCCACACACCGTGTATGATTTTGCCAACTTCGACGGAACTCATGTACAGCCGCAATAATAATACAATCTACAAAATAAACACATGGAAGCTGACCTCTTTCAGAGCTACGCATTATTAGCCGCAGGCGCAGCTGCAGTGAACCAGTGACAGTGAAGAGCACTGATGTTGTTTTGTATGGTCGTACAGCTTCCAAAAGGCGGGTTTATGGGGGCAAAGATTGCACATCTTTCATAGTCTCTTCAGAACCAGAACAGCACAATTACACAATAAATAGCAAGCTCCCTTCTCTGCACAAAAAACCAATTGCAATGGTATCGGAGTAGTTGCTCCCCCGGAAGGAAACAATCCAAACACATGCACACCACAAGACTGGATGTGCAGATCTCACCTTACCGAATACAAGTTGGTAAGGTGAAGCCATGGCACGCGAAGACGAGCACAACGTATATGATTACCAGGAGTAGGAATATCAATGCGGCCCTGCAAAAAACAAAAAGAAAAGCTATGCTTATTGCAGATGAAAGGCTCAGTCAAGTAAACAGAACATCATACTAAGTGTTTGTCAAAATAGAGAGAATTTTGTACTCTGGATGGTTAAGGCGCAAGCGCGCGCACACACATATATGTATATGTGTGTATATATATGTGCATGTGTGTGTTTATATATATGTATATGTATATATATGTAGAAATACTATTCAGTAACTACGTGTAGAATAAACGCACGACCTGATCAACCCAATCAGCCAATCGCCCCACCAACCCATAACATGGACGGTTACTATCGCAGGTGTTACCGCCGGCATATAAAGCTATCATCTATAATTCATGAAGTTACTATCGCTGCATATAAAGTTATCATCTATAATGCACGAAATTACTATCGTCTGTACGTGTAGTAATTTCGTAGCATTGAAACATATTCAACATGGATCTTGTTTTATTAAACTCGTAATTTCGAGCACAGTAGTGCAAACGGATCGCATATTGGATTTTTGGTGAAATGGTTATTTTATTTTTTAGCTTGTAAACAAGATAAAAAATCGCAAATCAAATACACTTATTCTCTTCTCTCTCCTGCTGCATGCATGCATATTGTTAGTTATGAAAAGGTTACTATTTCCTGAATATAAAGTTATCTATAATTCATCGCGTTACTATCTCATGCATAAAAAGTTATCATCTGTAATTCATGAAGTTACTATCCAACTGAGTTAGCATGAACTGCACCAGCTGGCCAGGTCACGCGCGTGGCCAGCGACCCGCATGTAACGTGTGTGCACGCGCTCGTTAGCGCAACCGTGTGTGTATAGGAAAAATACCTTTTACTCCTAGGTGTAATTATTCCCACCTCTAATATACTACCTAAACAAACTTAAAATACTTCTTTATCACTTTAGGTATAGTCTTATAGTAATTATAAGATACTCCAATATGAACTAGATGAAAAAATTATAAGGGAGTTCATAGTTTTTAGCGTATTTTGTAAATACATTCATATACACACATAAAAAGGAGTATATCTAAAAAATATACATACCACATTTGAAAAATTGTACATACCATCTAGATGGACTTAAATACTCGTATACTACACGTACATACCCTCCGTTACACGAGATACTCCCTACATTATAAGATACAACATAGAGAGTAATTACACTTAGGAGTAGAAAAGTGACTCCCTATATATGTATATGTGTGTGTGTGTGTATGTGTATATATATGTGTGTGAATATATATATATGTGTACATAAGCCAAATCAGAACACTGTTTGGCATAATAAAAATGAGAAACAGATTCAACTTATGCTTGAAATTCATAAAGTACAAGGCTACATGCATCCCCCCACTATAAGATAAAGAGCTGATTCAGAACATGCAATCAACAACAGCTCCCCGAAAGTAAGACCAAATTTCAGATATTAGAATCGTCTCATTATTCACATACAATAATTGTCCCCACTTTTTACAATTCCGTATTTCATCGATACAGTTGACAATTTCCAAACTTTGCTTTACCGAGAGTATCATCTATGTTTGAAACTTTGAATCATGTTTGCACAGACCTCTATTGGCAGAACTAACAAGACAAGGATACACTATTGAAAATTATGCAGAACAACTAAAAAATCATAACTGATCACCTATATATAGGTTAGCATTAAATGCACACAACACACAATATACCATATCCGTAAACTTGCATTCAAATCTACTACATGAAACCATGTTGGAAATCGTTTACTGTTAAGGGCATTATTTTTTTACACAAAATCACAGCTGTCAACAATTATAAATTGAGGTGAACATACATATTAAGGATCACAATTAAGCCAGGTTTATGGTGGATGAATTCAGTGTAAAGAAGTTCATGAACCAAACACAATAGCACTCATGGAAGCAAACAAAAAAAGGAAACATCAAGACAGAAGCTAAAACGTGGTATCAAGCAATTCTTAATTGGAAGATTACATACGCGAGTTTAACATTTCTCCACCAAACAGTGTTTCTGAAACGGCGAGCTTGTCGTTTAAATCGAACTGTATTTCCTTGCATATTTGCAGTCTTGTCAACCAGCAATTCCAAACGATCGCCCCTTTCAAGGACTTTATCAATATTATCAATCATAACACTACGGACCTGCAAGAGAATAAAGAATATTAAATATCATTTTGAAATTTGAATGCTAGAACTTTTCTTGGCCATATGCTTCTGTTATAGAAGTAATGCATATCTTCAAGATCTGTGACTATGTTCTTATGGTTTTACCTAAAACAACAATATCTGGAAAGAATGAGCACTTAAAAAAAATATGCCATTTCAAGTATTGCATGCACGAATCCATGATCATTCCACTTTTAGCTTACAAGATCAGAAAACACAGCATGTGCTTATTTTTTATTTTCCGACCAAATGTTTTGAAGAATTATACTCCAGAAAATTCATGCAAACAGAGCAAAATCAAGCTTTGGATGCAAGTCATGCTCACACGAGAACAACTGAAAAAGAAGTTGATTACCTGATTGATTTCGCCTCTCATGCGGTTTATTCTGTCTGCATTAGGGTCATTTGAATAGTAATCCATTTGTTGACTCAGGACCCTTGAGAACTCATCATTCATCGCGTAAGCAAGAGCTGTCAGTGCAGCACGTCCATATGTCTTAACAAATCTTCCATGAATATCCTCAAGGAAAGCAAAGGGGATTCGCCCTGCAATAAAACGAAACTAATAAGGTCGTTGTCAAGCAATTCGCATCACTAGAGAGGCACAGCAAGCCACGGTGAGACAAAATTCTTGGTATCAGCCTTGAGTTGATACTTTTTTTAGAGCAAGGGGAAACCCCCCGGCTTCATCTACTGAAACCTTTAGCTGATGCTTAATGTAAAAGGTGTGGTTTGCATTAAACAAAAGGCACACTCTAATGCTTAAGGCGCAAATTTTAGGATTAGAAACTTTTCAGGTATACATACTAGACAAAATTTGCTCTTGGTTCCCGCAAATCGCTCTCGGCAGGAGATAGACTGTAGCCAGCTCTGGTTTACTAGCTAAAATACTAGCACTTTTGCAGCATCAAAAGCGTATGATCCCAAAGCCAACAGCCGCATGACAGTCCAAAAGCTCAACCCGTCAGCTCCATCTATCGTCGCAAGACAATTGGCTAGCTCCAACTCAATCAGACTGCATCTCTCCGGTTTGTCCCCTCGATCTACCAATCCCCTGAGGCCACCCTGCAACCCTGCAAGCGGCAACAGACATCGGAGACGCGCATACTGACAACCCCCCTCATAACTCCTCCGGATCCGAGATTCCGCCCGCCTACGGAGCCCGAACCACAACCAGGTTCAGAAATTCCCCCATCCGATCGTTTCGAGAAACGCGGTATAGAGAGAGTCAGAGAGAGCAGGAGGAGGAGAGGAATTGGAGCAGCAGAGGGGGGGGGATAGGGGGTGGTGGTGGTGGTGCCCTTACGTCCGGCGGCGTCGTCGGCCATGCAGAGGGTGGTGATGCCGTCGGAGCGCTTGGCGTGGAAGACGTATCGGTCCTGGGTGTAAGAGACGTGGCTGTCGGCGCCACCGTCGGGGAGGCGCTCGAGGACCTGTCGCGCGACGGCGCCGGCGTTGGTCGCCGCGGCGCTGTGCTCCGCCAGCACCACCGAGCCCCGCGCCACCAGCGCGTACAGGATCGCCATCCTTTCCCCTCCTCCGCCGCGTGGACTCGTCCTCGGGGACGGCTGCGGAAAGGGGAGGAGAAAAGAAAGGGTGGGGTATGATTTGGCAGAGACAGGTAACAGGTTGGTTGGGCTGTGGGATGGACGAGGAAGGAAAGGCTTGTTGGCAACTGGGTGGCCAGACGGCGTAGCGTTGTTTAATTGGCGGTGAGGCCCGCCTCGGCCGTTTGATCTGGAGCTGAGCTGTTGTGTTTGGGCGCGGCTGGCTGATGTCAGCGGTCGTTTCGTAGGACGACGGAGTCGGCTGGGTTGGCTCGATCGTTTCGTTTCCGTCGAGGGGTGGAAAAAAACTAGGAATGGCTGGCTCAGTTTCAAAATTATTTCAATTACTTGTCTTGTGTCTATATGTCACAATGAAAAACAAAACTTATATATATACCAATATTTTAAAAATAAAACTTTTTAAAATACTAGAATCCACATGGCTCAAAAAAATTAAAAATAATATACAACAATAAGCAGGAGCCTGTGAGGGGCGGCGCCGATGCGGCCATGGGCGGATCTATTGTAGCTCAACGAGGTGCACAGGACGCCAGATCCAAAAATCATTTTTCTTTAGAAATAATGATGTATTTAAGTATAACATTGTTTGATAGTTAAACATGTGTGATATGTATGGGGAGTGGGGACCCCTGGTCATTTTCGATCTGGATCTGCCCCTGGGTGCGACCGGGATGGCGCGTTGGTCGAGAGCCGGCGGTCGAGGCAGCGGCAGCCCATGCATGGGTGAGCGGCGCGGGAGGCAACAGTCGAGGCAACTGCGACGTACACGGGGGGGCGATGCAGGAGCTGGCGGCCCATGCAGGGGGGTGCAGTGTGGGAGGCAGCGGCCGAGGCGGCCATGACCTATGTGGGGGGGTGCAGTGTGGGAGCCAGCGGACGAGGCTGCAGCGGTGACCTATGGGGGCACCGATAGCTAGGTAGTGCATGCAGGCAACTGCTGCCTCCAGCGAAGCAATAGTGGCTCACCGTGTAGGGTGAGGCGATAGCAGTGGCCATAGGGAGCTGGCGGTGTGGCTACGGACCAACGGCTATGGGAGCTCGGGCGACAACGGCCTCGCTCGGGGCCAGCGTCGATGCACGATGGCTTGGTCGGTCAGCGGCACGATCGTGTTCAGGCAACATGCGCAGGCGGCATGGCGACCAATGGTGCGGCGCGTTCAACCACGTGCGAGTTTTCCTCTTTTTTTTTTAATCTACAGTGCAATCAACATCTACTCTTTCATGTAATCTGCCGATCGACATTGTACCAACGACTTCAAGTCTGCTCGCAGTAGATTAGACCGGATTTATACCGTATAAAATAATCTAGAAAGCAAAATTTACGAAATTTAAAGCAATCTAAATAGATAACGCAATCTATAAGTGCTTTGACGATTATCTTTGATCCATCGGAGTGATTTATACTGATAACATGTTGAGAAATCATCGCTTACGAGTCCAGTCCAATCGATTTCTTCTAGGCAAACGAGATAGATCAAAATACAAAACAATGCAAATAATAGATTAAACATAGAGAAATAAAAGGAAAACTCCTTTCTTTATTACTTTTTTTACATAAGTACACTTTACAATGATGTAAACCTCTACTTATAGGCTAAATAAAGAGTACCCACCAAGAAACCAGACTTGCAAACCCGGACCTAAATTTCCCAACACATACTCGCACTGCGCCACAGGTTTAATCTTCTCTACACTGAAGAATTCTCAGAAAACCACCAGGGCACCACAATGGTCACACATGCGACATACGGTATCTAGCACAAATTTTCCACAGTAGGGAGACCAGTACCCTAGCCTCAATCTTGACATATCCATCACAATTTTCATATGTTACAGCACGTGAGATGTTAGGATATACTCAAGATACATATAGCGATACGCACACAACGTGATAAAATATTGCCGAAGATCTTATCCTGCGATCGCTGGCACCACCTGAAGGTCGTCATTTACAAACCAGGTGAAGGGTAGGGCAATAAAGAAAAATAAAAGGATAAACAGCCCAGAGATCGCAAAGATCTCTGTTACTAACTGTCAAGTATCTCAAACTCCGAATTCTGGATGACATCCCATGATTCCTTCTTCGACAGCGATGCAGGCTGGGTAGGTTGTGGAGGCCGGTGGCTGTAGTCAGTAGAGGAGGCAGGTTTTCTTCTTACTGAGTCCCGCCGGACAGAGGAACTAGCATAGGGGAGATTCCTCCTGTCTGACAGAAGTGAATCCATGTATTTGTCCATGACAACAACATTGGCACTATCAACATCGCTCAGCTCCTCGCTGCTAAGGTATCTTTTAACTTCTCTAAAAGATTCTACATCGGAAGGAATTTCGGACCACTGATCCATGCTTTGCTCAGATTTCGACTTTGCAAACACCCACTGGTCAATGCTTTGCTCAGATCTTGTTTTGGTCAAAGCATGGCCATCTGAAGATTGATAACCCTCGTGAATGCTTTTCTCACTCTCTATCTCACAGACATGAGGCGCAGAATCTGATTCTATCTCATTGATGTGATGCACAGAACCTGGCACATTCTGGTTATCTTCCTGCAAGTACAATTTGGTAAGACTAATAAGCAATACGATTAGTATATCCATAACAGACAGCTCAGTGTATTATTAATGTTTCTTTAAAAATGTTCGTAAACCCCAAATTCATAGGTACCATATTGCCTCCAGGGAAAGTAAAAAAGTAACATAACGCTTCATAGAAGAGGTCCTCCAATATGCTAGTGCAGAACTGCAGATGACACTACTACTAAGAGGAGAAAACAGCATGTGCTGGCTAAGTGGCTAAAAAGATGTCATTCAAGTGAACGTTATGACGTCCACAAGCAGCCAACACCAGTTCCAGTTATTGGTGAAAATGTGCATGATTTATATATGCCTACCAAATTCAACAAGATGTTAAGTTGGGTACAAGTTTTCTTGTAAAACCACTATACTGTTCCTACAACATGATAGATTCAATACTGGCTTCCAAACCCAAGTACTGGTAACTTGCACGTGCTTTCTAACATGTATAGATAATTCTGATACGAATTCACATTCTACCTAATTTTATTGTCAGGTTTCTACACTCCTACAGTAATAACAGAAAAGTAGAAAACTATATAGCTCATTTCACTTTCGTTGTGTGCTGTCAAATTGGAGATGTAATATCTTCAACTTTATGTTAAGGCAACATGAGGAGGAAACAGTAACGCCCGAAAATATATGAATTCTGTGATTCAATCCATGTTTCATCATGTAATAATCCGATCTGTATCTGAATATAGCCAAGATCAGAATTTAATGGCTACTACCTGATCCACATTGTTTAACAATGGCATCGTGTCAGTACACACCATCCTGCTAGCACTGGTACGGTGGTTTTTAACCATATACGTGGTTTATGGAGTAGCACTTACTATCAATACTCACTCACCAAATATTTTTTATTTGATTCCCAGAGTAAATCCTAGTATTTACTTGCTGAAACAAGCTGGACTAGTTTTCTTTCTTATCCCAACTGTGATGCAATGGTGCATGCACTGTCATTTAGACATGACTTATCTTATTATGTCAGTTTGAAAACGCATAGAAACATACATCTAGAGCACAATAAATCACACGGAGAGGTAAATACAATCAGATCAGAAATACTCCTCTATGCTTAAATGCTTTTTGCTGCCCAAACTAGAAGCTTAACTATATCAATAACCAACAAACTCACAAGATATGCCAAGTAATTGTAGCAGCTCAACCTTATATGCTCCAGAATTCAGAGCGCAAAGCAAAGATCTGCTACATTTTGACTTGTGAAGTTACAAAGATAGGTTTCCAAGTAAATACAATGTGGTGTTGATATCCCCATTTCAAAAAGAACAAAATAACTTGCGAAAGAGTATGCCTCGTAATTTAGGCTTCTTTAAAAGTATGAGTTCTTCATAATAACAATAAAAGGGTATGTCAAGTATTTTAGACTTCTTTAGAAGTAGGGGTTTTCCATAATAACAATAATATAAGAGTAACTAGACTCTAGTAATAGTATATATTAACTAAAAAGGGAAAAGAGAACTAGTCTAAACATGCTTCTAGATCTATTTGCTTGCAGGCCATGCTGCAATAACACCTTAGATCAAAACCAGAAACGTATGGAATTAAAACTAGCATAGAAAATCTGTTCTACCGTGGAAAGTATGTTAGTAGAGATCAATGCATAGAAAACGGATGCCCTAACATACCTCTGAATTATGCTCATTTAGGTTCGATTCAAGCAGCCTAAAGTACATCTTCCAGAATACGTCTTCATCCATGTAAGAAGGGCAGAGCCTATCTCGTAGAGATACTAAATCAGGGACAAGTTTTTCAATGGCTTCCATATGATCTCTTTGGATATCAGAGATTGTAGAATCTGCAAATAGTAGAAAACACAACATTATGGTCATAGTGCAGCAAAACAATAGCCGCAAATGATTCCTCCAAAGGGGAGCTAAGTAAAACAAGTCTCAGTAATAGTATACTTACATTTTTAAGATTTTAAAAATTATGATATAATTCTGTAAACTTAAGTGATCCTAAGGAGGAGAAAGGCAAGAATGGCTAGAACCTGAACCAGCAGAAAGCACAGCACAATTCACTTACTACTACTTGCTGTCTATATGTGAATATTCACTGTTATAGCTATAATAAGCATCAAACCATTCTTTTTCAATTTTACAATGATGCATCTAATTATAACTAAGTCTAGCTATAATAATGAGAGGTTGACCCCTTATGACCTGTACTATTCTTCTCACTCTGTGTTCTTTGTATTAATGATCCTGTGTGTTCTTAAATGAGTAACATGATTGATTTTATTCAATTTAGCTGAGGCAACATAAAAGCTTTCCTTTCATTCACCTATATAGTTATCAAAATTTGACACAGAAAGCATGCAAACATTCTGATTATTCTAAGCAATCATGGATAGCACATGCAACAGAACAAAACCATGAGAGCTTTGAGGAATATGTAATCAATAGCATCAAAAAACAAACTCCCTACACCTAAGCATAGTAGATCATAAGAGTTTATTCATTTTGCTCCACCTTACATATTCCAAGCAATTTTACAGTCCTTTAGCGCAACCTAAGCAACAAAAAGTACTAGACACTCTGCAGCTGTAAACAAACATAAGATGCCCACTTAGCTTCAATGCATCCTTCTCATTGCATTTTTCACTTCATGACATCCACTGGGAAACTACTACACCCCGACATAATAACAACAATATGAGCAGACTTGAAATCTGAAGCCAGAACATTGCATAACATCTCAATCGTTTATTATTTCTCTGGTCCGTTCCATTCATCACTACTCACATCAAGGTACTCACAGATCATCAATTTTTACATTGACGCACCATTATCCCATCACACAGCACTAAACTTCGACCTCCCTAGTCCTAGTTGAATTCCATAGTTATATTTTCTTCACTTCCAAATTTAGTAAAATCACAGCAACTTTTACGCTTAACTCCACTTAAGCAACACCAATACCAAATTGCTAAAAAAAACACCAATACCACAAAACCACTCCAAGACACCACACCAGGCGCGGAATTCGAGGAAACGGAGCCACAGATATATGCACAATTATCCACGATCACAGCAGAATTCAGAAGAAAGCATTACTCTCATCGAGCGCGAGCACAGGGAAGTCAATCCACGCTTCGGGCCGCGCCGCAAGGGCACGCGCTGCTCCCACAACATCGTCGGCGACGCCAGCAGCAGCGAGCGGCGGGGAAGCAGGCGGGGACGAAGCCTGCGGAGACTCCGCGGCGGCGGCGGCGGCGGCGGGGAGGGGCAGGTGCTGCGGGTGGTCGGGGAGGGCCCGGCGGGAGAAGCCGCCGCGGAGGGAGCCCCCGATCTCGGCGAGGTCGGCGAGGATGCCGGCGAGGAGGGAGGGGGAGGGCGGGGTTGCCGGGCGCGGGGAGGGGGATCGTCGGCGGCGGGTGGGGGTCGCGGGCGGGGAGTCGGTGTGGGCGGGGGCGAGGAGCGGGTGGAGGAAGCAGGCGATGTCGAGCAGGTGGCGCCCCAGCTCCGACAGGTCGTCGCGGACGCCGCGCAGCCCGCGCGCCATCCGCCGGCCGCGCTCGCGCTCCGCTAGGGTTCCGTCCGGCTCGGCTCGGCTCCACGCGACGCGCGCGGTGCGGGTGCTGGTGGCTGCGCTGCGGCCACCCGGTTCGCTTTTGCTTGCGGAGTTGTTTGCTTTGCTCGCTCGGGTTGGGTGGGGTGGTGGGCGAGGCAATGATTGGGACTCCTCGCGGGGAGGGGGGGGAGAGAGAGAGAGACGCCTACGGCTCCCGTCCCGTGTCTCCGCTAGTTTTCGCCCGCTTCCCGTGCGGCTCGCGGGTTCGCCTCGCGCCCCATTGTGGTGTGCACAGTGCACTGCGTTGGTTGGGTGGACCAGCGGCCGCGCGGTGACGCGGGCAATGCCGACGGCCGGGAAGCTTTCGGTCGGTGGTGTGCGCGCACGGTACGGGCGCTACCGCGCCAGGCCGCTTTCAGAGCATCTACAGTGCTATAATGTCAGTTGTTTGTTATACAGGATATAACATGGTGTGAAAGACACAGGACCATAAAGAATTAAATTATCTCGCATACTATAGTCGACTATAATATGAAAAATATGACATATTGTGTTATAGAAGAGCTGTTTATAGAGATATGTAAAAAGATAATCTATTATAGTAGCTGTCATTAGCGATATCTATAAATGATATAGAGTGATACTATAAATAACAATTGTCTATACTATTATACATACCTTCAGAGCACTTAAAATAATTGTCTGCCTTCAGAGCACTTAAAATAATTGTCTATACTAGACATTTATATCATTTATACATAGAATTAAAAACAACTCATATAATAGATTATTTGTAATGGTCTTACATAATTAGTGTGATGTCTGTATAGTTATTTATATAATGATATAGATAGTAGAAATTCGTCAATTAAATACTAGATAATATCTTTCTTTTTTCAATTTTTTTCACATCACTCTAAATTATATGCGTCTTAGGGATAAATATGTACCATTATGTATCCTTCCAAGCCCCTTTTTTAGTTATTGACGTGACTTCTCACCCATGAGAGTGCTTAGCATGGGTGCGTTCCCAAATGCTCCTGGTGGTTGTACGATGGAGACACAAACATACGTACATATCTAATTATGTCTCCATCACGAACAGATAAACATCAACAACGTATCGACGAGAGACAGGGGGCTCTTTTCATGAAATTTGTTTTTTCAAAAATTGACCACCGAATACTTGTTATTATATATAGGATCGAAGATGGTAACAGAATGGGTGAATGTTGCTTTAAAAAATTTTCCTCGAGTATTCAACACTCGTTCACTCCAATAGCTATAAAACTACGAAGATTAGAATATGAAACCACCTCAAAATAAGCAAGACAAGGTGGTGAAATTTTAAAGAAGAATCAGCAAAATCGGTAGTTCCGATGTTGTAATTGCGGTACTTTCGATTTTTAGAAGTATCGCTTCTATAACTACGGTACCATCGATTTTTAAAAGTACCTCTATTTGCACTGTAGAACTATCTTTCTTCAAAGAATAGTAATTTTCAACACGAGTTTAAAAACAATAATTAATGGAACTTTTAACTCGTAGATCTAAATGATATGAAATTTTGCAAGGTTCTTTTCTAGAATATTATGAATCTATTCTAATAAACTATCATAAAAATCATGAACAAAGTTAAGATCTTTTTCAGTTTGTTTGAAGGTTGCACCAAAATCGAGCCAAAACCCAAAATGGTGAATACAACTTGCTTTTGAGTATATGATAACTAAGATGGATCTAAATGTATTCTCACATATCACAGAAAGCAAGAAACACCAAAGAACCCAATCTAAAAACTTTTGAAATAAGAAAACACGTGAAGAGGCCAAAATCAAGGTAAATTGAGTTTTTTTCATAAACTTACTGTTAAAGTTCCTACATGATAGGAGATTGATCTCCAGAGGTTATCTCCATCACAATCACATTCTTGGCTCAGCAAGATTAAGAAGTGTGAAGAGAAGAGAACAAATCAACCAAGATAAAAGCAAATCAATCAACGCATAAGGGATCCATTGAGAGATCAATATTGATATATTGCTTACTTGAGGAGATAGATTTTACAGTTACTCCATCTTGGAGGATAAAGAGCATACAACATACTCAACTCTCAAACCCTAATCCAAAACGTAAGAGCACATGATAGATGGATTGGATAGTTGACACAAGCTTCCATCCTAATCCCTTATATAAGTGAGTTAATCAGTCACACATAACCCTCAATGGATACTATCCACTTAGTACAATGGAAAAAATATGTTAACCTCCACACACAGGTTTTAACTCACACATATCACTTATGCACGCTTTTCAAAGCACATAAGACTAAATCCGCTAAGCCATTTTCGCATAATCCAACTTGATTAAATCAACTTCTCCTTGACCTAAACCGCTCTTCAAACGCCACACATATGTCGTGGTTTTGATTTAAAGCAGATTTCGGTATTTTGGATAAATTTACCAAATACCCTTTCTTGATCGGGTCTTCATCTTTCATTGCAAGCAATCGTCATGTTTGCCACGTGTAGGTTTACCATTGGCTTACCACGTACCGGTAAGTCTCTCCCGCTCCGATTCCACTAGACCACACCTTACTTGAACCGACCAAGCCATATGGTGCAAACCCGCTATTCGAACTCGTCTTCAACATTTTTCGCTTTTCTTATGCCATGTTTGAGCTCACCATCTTACCCAATATCTTTGATTGTACTGGGGCTCATCTCCTCTCTGAGCATAGTCCTAATTCTTGCCGTCGACCATGGTAACCTCAAATGTTTCTGCACATCCAAAGACAAAGAAATTATTTTCAGACACAAGTTCTTCATAACTTGACCTACGTAAGCCAAAACATACATCATGCAATCTTAATACAATGACACAGGTCACCCCAATTCAATCCATAACTCAAAACACAAAAATCCTATTTTTTCTGCCAAATCCGGAAGTACCGCTCGAAATACACTGACACTACCGCTCCTCTGACCGATATTACCACTCCTTACAAATCCAAATAGGACCTCTCTAGAAAAAAATGTACCGCTGCATGGTCGAACCTACCGCCCTGTGGTACTAGTGCATTTACACCTGCGGTACTCCTGATATTTCTGACCCTTTCAGAAAACAGTCCAGACTAAAATACAATCTTTGCAAAAATCATTTAACCACTCTACAAAACTTGCAATTGTTCATTGCACCATCAAACAAGACATTCTCACATGGTCCTTCATTATAAATCTAGCTTCTCTGTCAACCTATCGAGCTAGATGGGCTCAACAAGAAACTTGCTGAGCTCCAGTAGCTTAGCAGCAACTATCAAGCTGCCCAGGCGTCGAGCCCCCATTGTGCGATAGATTCGCTTGATTTAATTAGTGATCGCTAGTCGAAGTAATTAGTGATTGTCAATCGAAGTGGTAATCACATAAGCTAATTAATAGATGACCGACTGTGGCACATGCCGCGCAGGGCAGCTCGACAGGTAATCTGCCGAGTTAGAAGAGCTTCGCAAGTGACTACTGTGCTCAGTAGGTCCATAGAGAAGAACTAGATTTGCAAAAGCGAACTTTAGGTAAAAAAAAATGCTACAATGCCATTTGTGCACAGTTCCTTCTTTACAACCAACAAGCATGATCAACAGCGCAGATTCACACTATTGGTTGATCAGACGATTCTCGGTTCTCACACAGACACAGAACAATATTGATGATCGTTTAGGTTTTTTTCAGCTTCAGATTCTAGCTTCAATTTTTTTCACTATTCACTACACTATCCACTAACTCAGTTATAGTAAAAAAAATCAGCTATAGTAAAAAAAGCCAAAAGCTATCGCTAAAGCGATCACTACCATAGTATAAATGTGTACACTACAAAGAATCGTCACATTATTATTTATCGCATCCAATGTCCATGAATAATCCAATCCCGACGCATCCCCCCTCTCGCTCCACGAATGACATTCACCTGCACATGAAAAACGCCATATACAATACACGGGCACCCAACCCGTTCGGATGACAAAACACCACTGCACTGCTATACTCTCGTTCTTGACGATCGACGCTATAACCTGGGACCCTTTCTTCTACCTGTGCTACAAGCCATCACAATGGCAACAAGAAAAAGAGAACGAAAAAAAAAAAGGAACATGGAAGAATCATAGAGCGCCGGACTCGCAGCCTAGATCAGCCCCGTGTACGAGTTGCCCGGCCCGGCGTGGAGGGGCATGCCGGCGCCGTAAGGGTGGGCACCGGCTGGCGCGAACGGGTTCGCCGGGGCCTGGATTTGGCGGACCTGAGGGCCGGCCATCATCATCTGCTGCTGGAGCATGAAGGCGTGCTGCTGCTGGGCCATGGCGACCATCTGCACGGTGTGGGGCGCGGCGAACCCGTTCGAGGCGTAGAACGGATCGTGCATCGGTGGCTGCATCATTGGCCCGGCGGCGGCGGCAGGGTTGACCTCCCAGGGGTTGTAGCTTGTGGGCTGGCTCGCTCGTCGGTTCGCGTCGTCGTATAAGCTGTCAAGGGTGAGCAAGTCCAGTCCACCAGCCTGCAATGAGTCAGGTTTTAGTATGATTTCAGTGGAATTGAGCAAAGGATGGTTAGCAAGACAGAGTGATGCTAATGTTGCTGCACCTATCTGAAAAATGCTGCATATCAATAATTCAAGTTAAGAGTTTGGGTAGAGTACCAGTTTTTTGCTTGAGGTAGTAGCAGTTTCGTTTGAGCTGGGTGCGGTGACTAGGGCTAGTTCCCAGCCTGTGACTCCATTTTCGGTAACAGGGGGTGCAGCTCTAGGTGCATCATCTGCCACAATAAGCAAGAGTAAAGGCCATGCCTTTCACTTGACCAACTTCAAGTGGTGAAAAAAAGTGGCCGATTTTTGTTCACAAGAAATTTACCTATTGGAACAATCGCCAGCGCTAAAGCATTCTTCTCATCTATCTCAGCTACAGCAGGGCTTGTTTCATTCAGACCCTAACAAGCACAGGAAGTGTTAAGCAGGAAGATCCATGACTAGTGAGCGTGTGTGAGTAGCACATAATGTTACCAGCAAATCCGTTGGTTCAGCTACAGGTGCTTCCTCTTTTAGTGGTTCTGGTTCTGGCTCGGGTTCTTGTTCTGTTTCGGGTTCTGGAGCGGGAGGAGGTGAAGCTGGCTTTTCTTCCTCCTCTGGCTCTTTTTTGTATTCTATCGCCAGTATGGCCTAAAAACAAAGAAAACGTGCTCAGAGCAAACTCAATAAAGAATAAGGAACACCAAAGATGAACAATCATGAAAAACTGAATGAACAAGATGGTGGAAGGGCCTCTTGAAAGATTCCATGAAACATATTTTAAGAGCTAACTGCAGAAAGTATACAGAACCAACTAGCAATCCCTGCTAACAGAAGTACACAAACAATGCATAGTTAGTTTGCTAGAACTGGTTTTGAATTAGACTAGTCATCTTTGTGTGGGCATTCTGATATTTAAATGAAGATATCTTATTTGAGCTCTAAACATCACTATCCATAACTGAGTTCTAGTTATAACAGTTTCCAAACCTTTTCCTTTGTCGCAGGAGCATCTCTCACATATTCCTCCATAGTTTGTAAGAACGATGCTGGAGGCTGCAGAAGTAATCAATAGAATGTTGTCAGTAGCTTGCTAACTTAGAAAACAAATAACAAAGACTTGCAAATCAGATATTCATCAAACCTGTTCCATAGTTAAGAACTTCTCGCCACGCCCAATGTGTATGGTTTTACACACTTCATAAAATTCTGATAGTCTTTCAGCCTGGGAAACAGAAATTAAAAAAGAAAATATGAAAACCCAACAATATCAGTCAGCCTACCTTTCCCAGCAACAGAAATGGGATAGCAATTTACCTGGTTAGTTGCTCTTTTGTATATATCAAGTGCCCTGATAGCATCATTTCTTTGCATCTCAAAGAACTACAATAGGGAATAAGGTGTAAATTGGATGAGCAAAATAAACAAAAATAGCTAGTGATAAGCAGGTTTACAAATTTATCCCAAGTTGTTGGCAAAAGAAACTTCACCTTGTCAACAAGATTGATTGTCCCATCACTAATGGCGGTGTAGATCTTAACACTCTCTACAGCAACCTTCCAGTAACGCATAAAACAAAGTCAACGGATGCCAAAACCACTTATATACTGCTTAAAAAATGAAAAAAGCATGCAATCTCAAAAGAAGTAAAGGAAGCAAGCATGCTACTTACTTACCAATGAAAGTGCATGCTGGATTATAATATTGTAAGATGACGCCCCTTGTGGCTACAAAAATTTCAGTAATTCACATTTAACAAGTCAATGATGTCGCATGAAGACAGAAACTGGTGAAATTAAAGACATAGTGCCATAGTAGTAGGCAAAAGGCTAATTACCTGGCAAGCAAGAAGCCGAAAAAGAAGTTGCTGCAATGGTGGCAGATGATCAAGCAAATCAACAGTATCAAGATCCCGAGTCCTCTGCAGAGATCAGAATTGTCCATATACTTAAGAATATGGTTGCCACTTAATATCTCATGCTAACTAACTTCAATACCATTAAAAAACCGAAACCACTAAGTTAGCTGGATGCAGGAAATGTTCCAGGGTAAAAAAGGGAAGTATGAAAAATTGATAAAAGTTTACCAAGGAAGTTATGAAGTACATATAAAATTACATGGTTTCCTTACAGTAGCACAAGTTCAATTAAGTTGCTCAAAGAAACATGGTTGCATTTCTTACACTTAGATGTGAAACTGAATTGCTGTAACACAACTGTAACATAATCATTTTTGTGGTGGCATATGTTCCACGTGGTGTAAATAAACGAGTTTTGACTTCAGGGCATATGCATCCATAGGGCCTAAAGTGAAACCAGATCAGGACACAGCTCGAGCATTCAAATAAAAAACATGTATATGGTATCATTTAACACTATATTATGCAGTGTCATTTTGGTCCTGTAATAATCCAAACAAACGTAACATGTTCAACGTAGTTACTGAAACAGAATTTCAAAAGAAAATTCAAGAGCATTGGATTACATACAGGAGGATCTGTCTCCACATCGTACTTCAGCACTCGGAAGCATTCAAGTCTCTCTTCTAAATATAAAGCATAGGTACGTATCCATGCAGAAAAATCCCAAGCTGAATGAACAAGTAGAGATCAAATAGTCATGATAAATTCTAAATCAGAAGTTCTAGTAGAAGTGCCAGTACCAGGATCAAACTAGCAACTAGTACCTCCTGCACTAGAATCATCCTTAAAGTAGGCCAGGTTTAGCATATGGGACCTAGATCTGCCATAATTAATAAGCTCTTCACGAAAAGTGGGATCAACTTCTCGAAGGGCACGATGTATGACAATTAATGCCTTGAGTGCAACCTGAGGAATAAATAATCAAGCAAAGAATGTTCATAAGTTCTTCATAACTTCTATCATCATGCACCGCACATGAAAAGCATTATCAATAAAAAAGGAAATAATTCACCATTGAAATGAAAGCTTAAGTAGTGTTGTGGCAAACTATTAATCTTCTAACCATATAAGATTTGACGATTTGGTTCTTCAAAGTTCAAAAGCATATAGACCCTAGAATATACCATGCGTCCATGCCATTCAGAAATAAGCTTCGCAAGGGACGAGATATGTTGTTTCAACAGGAACAAATTCGGATCTTCCCCTAAATTTCGAATTAGATTTGAAAAAGTGTGTAGAGATAGAAAGTCATTTCGCTTCATTTAAGTACAATAAAACTGCCAGCAGCCAGACCTAACTTTGAAAAAGTGTGTAGAGATAGAAAGTCATTTCGCATCATTTAAGTACAATGAAACTGCCAGCAGCCAGACCTAACCATCATTTCTAGTATGTAATTTAAATCACAAAGTTGTGCATCTCCTTTTCGTAAGGTCAAAGATATGTAGTAATCTACAGAAAAAGGATTAAACTCACCATAAGAGTTACAGATGTTAAGGAGATAGAGTTGTATTAGATTATAGAGTTTGTATTATATTCCATATATGCATTATCTCTATATGGCATATCCCCTTGTAATCTCTCCTATATATATGACCCTTTAGCCCTCATATCAATATACACAATATTCGTAACATAGTATCAGAGCTTAGGTTAAAACCCTAATCTAACCTCGACCTACTTCCGTTGCCGCTGCCCCCGGGAGGGTCGATCTCCGCTCCCGGGGGCGGCCACTTCTTCGGCCGCCAGTTCACCTGACGCCGTCGCTCCAGATGCATTTGGCCGCCGCGCCGTCTGTGTCTCCTGGCACTCCACCGCCGCCATCTTCGCTTCGGGCCGTGGCCGCCCGTGCCCCGACCGCCCCTGGCTCGCCCTGCTGCCCCCACCGGTGGCCTCCTCGCCGTTTGACGCCAAGATCTGGATCCGATCCGGAGGTCTAAGGCTCCTCCCGCGCGCGACGCCGAGCCGACCGCGCTTCCGCCGGGCAACCTCGCGCTGCCGCCGGCCGCTCGCTGCCGCCTCGCCGGCCGTCCCCAACCGCCGCACGCCGGAACTGAGGCCGAGGCCAACGGTGGTTTCTCTGTTCCGCCCCGCCGCCCACCTCCGATCGCCGGCCGATCGCCGCCTCCGCCACCAGCCTAACCCACCGACCAACCAGCCGGCTCCGCCCGCTGGCCGACCCGCCGTTTCGCTCCCACCGGCTCTGCCTAGAGGTGGAGACCGCCCTCCGGCCGTCGGCCGACCCGTTGGTTCCGCCGCCAGCTCCGCTCGGCGCCACCTGTCGTCCGCCTGGAGGAGAGGTTGCCCGTGGGACGTGGGTTTTCAGATCCGATCTGGATCTAGTAGGTAACAAAAAAAAAAGAGAAGGTTCTGATCTAATTATTCCGCTGCCTTCGACGCTGCCCAGGTCTTGACCACCCGAGCGAGGCTCCCGCGAGGGGCTACGCGCCAAGATCCGGCTCTGCGACACGCTCCCAGATCCGCTCGGCGCTCCAAATCTGCTCTGTGCGCCAGGTCTTGACCGCCCGAGCGAGGCTCCCGCGAGGGGCTACACGCCAAGATCCGGCTCTGCAACAAGCTCCCAGATCCACTAGGTGTTCCAAATCCGCTCGGTGCGCTAGGTCTTGACCGCACGAGCGAGGCTCCCTCGAGAAGCTACGCGCCAAGATCCGGCTTTGCGACACGCTCCCAGATCCGCTCGGTGCTCCAAATAGGCTCGGTGCGCCAGGTCTTGATTCAACAGTAATTTTCAAGAGTTGCACGCTACAACAACATCATCAAGATCGGACTTCGGATTTTGTTTACTATTTTAGTAACAACTCTTTTTAAATGCAATGCTATTGCATA
Source organism: Melocanna baccifera (assembly GCA_036346265.1). Taxonomy (NCBI): domain Eukaryota; kingdom Viridiplantae; phylum Streptophyta; class Magnoliopsida; order Poales; family Poaceae; genus Melocanna; species Melocanna baccifera. The sequence goes on along the minus strand of CM070692.1, from coordinate 25,528,050 downwards.
CGCCTTGCACTTGAGGGGAGGTGTTAAGGAGATAGAGTTGTATTAGGTTATATAGTTTGTATTCTATTCCATATATGCATTATCTCTATATGGCATATCTCCTTGTACTCTCTCCTATATATTTGGCCCTCATATCAATACATACATTATTCATAACAACAGACACAATGGAAGTGGTAACAAAGGAAACTAATGTCCCATTAAGATGTTTATAGTTCAGCAAATCGCATAGAAAATACACATGCTTTTATAATGACTTCACATCAACTGGATGCTCCTTATAGAAAAGATTGTGAGTACTTCATACTTCATAGAGAAAATACACATAGAATAGAAGCACAGCTATGCAGGAGTCATAGAAATTGCTGAGCAACTTGCTAATATCTTGGGTTACAAAGTAGAACAATTCCTCTTCACATACCTTGGCTTACCTTTGTCTGTTGTTAAGCCAAAAGTGAATGATTTTGCTGCTTTTATTGATAAATGATCTAATAGACTTGCTGGTTGGGAGGCCTCTAAATTATCCAAGGGAGGCAGGCTAACTTTGATTAATTCAATGCTCACAGCTCAGCCCATGTTTAATATGAGTACCTTTTTGTTACCAAAAGAAATAATTGACTAGATAGACAAATTAAGGAGAAGCTTCTTTTGGACCGGTGATTCCTCTTGTCATCGCTCTTGCCTAGTAGCTTCGAATAAGGCATGTTTGCCCAAGAAAGCTGGTGGTCTAGGAATTTTGAATATCAAAAGATAAAATGAAGCTCTTCTCATTAAGTCTATTCATAAATTTTGCAATAGAAAGAATACCCCTTGGGTGGAATTTTTATGGAAGAGATTTTATTCTAACTCAGTTCCGCAGCAAGAAAGCTCTAAAGGTTCATTTTGGTGGAGAGATGATCTCAAAAATTTAACTTGGTATAAGGCAGTGGCTAGGCCTATTTTTAATAATGGGAAGTCTATTATTTTTTAGGAGGACCTTTGGCTGAATTCTACTCTTTATGAATACTACCCTCAGTTAATGTCCCATGCCAAGAAAAAGAATATTTTAGTTTCAGAATTTATCTCAACCTGATGTTCATGGTCTATTCCATTATCCACTTTCTCAGATTGCCTCTACTCAATTACAAGATTTGCAAACTAGATTGTCAATGGTTGTTCCGTGAAGACATGGACAATTGGACTTTCATTTGCAATTCAAAATCTTTCTCTACCAGGAAAATGTACCTGGCACTCTCTAGCCATAATCAACCCTCACCTATATTCAATTGGATTTGGAAAAATAAATGCATGATGAAGCACAAAGTGTTCCTAGGGATTCTTTTACATGAGAAGTTAAACACAAAAGGCATGCTACTCAAGAAAAACTTCTTTGTAGAGGATGTAAACTGTGTTCTTTGCGGAGATGGAGTATTGGAGGATTGGTCTCATCTATTTTTTGGGTGTTCATTCAGTCAACAATGTTGGAACTCTATAAATATAACCTGGGACTACAATCTTAGCTTGCTCGACATGTTATGTCTTGGCCTCTCACAAGCATCAATTACAAAGGCATTCTTTAGAGAATTAGTTACATTAGGCTGCTGAAACATTTGGACTCAAAGGGATAACAAAATCTTTGAAGGATCTCCCGCTGATACCTCAAGATGGAAGAGACTATTATTCCAAGATTTACAGTTTTTAAAAGAAAGGGCTTCCAAAGAAATGTTGCCACTCCTAGTCGACTGGTTGTATACTCTTGTTTTGTTTTTAATATATTTAAGTAGGGCTCTCCCCTATTGTTTCCCGTTCAAAAAAATAGACAAAGAAGGAAAGAATAAATGCTATCAAAGAATGTCATCGACAAAGCAACTAGGGTGATGCACAAAGTTAACTCTACACATTTCAGCATAGTTTCACCAACAACAAAGAGCCACAAATTTTAAAAAGGTTACACCAAGATACTTGGTGTAAAGAACTGCTGCAGTCAAACCAGAATTGCATTAGAAAAACAAAGATGACAGCATTGTATTTGAGTTTAATACTATAATAAATTGGGGGGTGTCCATACCGCCCAGTTGCGTGTCTTTGAAAGACGTCTGGCAAGGGCATGAATGCAGTAAGCTACATCTGCCCGTGGCCTTGCAGCAGAAATGGAATGAAAAATTTCTGCAAACCAAATTACCAATAGACATGTGAATTATGGCAGTAACAAAATATGATGAGAGAAGTATTAACAATTTGAAAGATAATTGGATTTTGAACTAGTATTTCAGCTAAGAGACAGGGTATGCCACAACCTCTTATGTACTTTTCCTTTGATGGCCGCTCAATATGGTTTGTGGCTTTCACAATTGCAATGTCCAATTCCTGTTGCAGAAGACAATGATAAGTCCGTTGCGAGTGAAGCAAATAAAAGTAATGGTCTGAACATGAAAACTTCCAAATATCATTTGAAGGAGTCACAAAAATGTTTTGACCTTATAATCACTGTTCATTTTTGCCAAGCTCACAGTTGTAGTGTCCTTGAGAGCTCCAAGGTACTTCCTAAGGCCCTGCTGAGTGCCACCACCCGCCATTCTCCTCAACTCAAAGTTGATATCCTAGCTGGCCTGATTGAGCAGCAAAGAACCAAGGAAATATAGTACAAATGAGATGTCCGCTCGATTCAAACTGAAACGCGGTTTGTCAGAGACTGAAATAGACACATCTCCCGAATCTTAATAAGTCCAATTAAATCTACAGTTGAAACTTACAATAACAGAAACAACTAACTGCAAGGTAACAGTTGCATGGGCCTAAAAACTTTCCAGCTTTGTTTCAGCAAACAAGAGTGAAAGGACAGAAAAGGCACTACTGCCGTACTGCGCATCAAACCAAGAATCCTTACAATCAACCAAAACATCGAAAAATTTGCACAGAAGGGATCTCCCATGTATCAAATTAAGACAAATACTCATTAAAAAATGATAAATATGATTTCCCGCATTGCACACGCAACCACAGACACTGAAACATGCAGAAGATCAAAGCGACAGAGATAGAAGGACTTCCTACATATTCATTAAAGCAGAAGAATGAAAGATTTATACAACAATGGATCCAAATGAGCTTCACCCAAAAAAATTGGATCCAAATGAGCTGCAAACAGAAGTGGACGGAACAGACGAACAAACACCACCGAAATCTCTGACGCACCCAAACGGATACATTCGGCAAGATAAACGAGAATAGGGTCGCAAAGTGAGCTTTGGTAATATACCGAATGCCTGTACAGATCAATTGAGCTAAAATGGTGAAACAAAATGCTCAAGACCATCAATCATATCAAGGTCCAGCAAGACACCGCTCACCTACAGAGCAAAATCACAAGAACATCTGCAGAACAAAGTAGAGCTGTTGTGATTGCAAAAGGCTATTGAGACTACATCGCAGCAAGCCTTCACCAGTTTTGGTCGAAACAACCATAACAAAGGAAACAAATGGATCAAAGGAACATAAATGGATTCCCTAAATTGAATACGACAAGGCAAGAATCACGTCCGGATTCTCCGGGAAAGCACCGAAAGTCCAAAACTATCCCAGAAAATTAAGGAAACAAATTCAGACTTCAAATCCACGCAATGAATAATTCAACGTGTATCAAGAACTCTGTCGGCAATTCCAAGAGCACCAGCAAACAAGAGTTCCTGGGACTGAAGCAGGCAAGAAGACTACACCTGCTCTAGCTCTTACACACTCGCCGAATCCCCAAGAGGTTGGATCCAATTGAGCAGCCACAAATCATGAAACGACCAGACTAGCAGTAATTCAAAGGAGGACAAAGAGAACAGAATGCAAACTGAACTCGGGCAAGCAAGCAAGCAAACAAACAATAGATTATTACTCTGTTCGCCAGAATCACCGAAAGCAGCGTTGCCACAACACACCATCCCAATTTCCAAGCAAGACCAAAAAAAATACTAATACTGTTATCTACAACGGTAGACCTGCTCTTGACCCGCGCAAAACTAAGCAGCAACAAACCCAACGAGCCCGGATTGAGCTGCAGGGAAGAAGAACACAGCACCCACCTCGAGGAGGGGAAGCACGCGGAAAGGGAGAACCTTTCCACGGAGGCGATAGTAGGAGGAGGAGGAGGAGGATGTGGACTGAGTTCTTGGCGATGAGAGGAGAGTAGAGGCGGCGGAGGGGCGGTCGCTTTTGCAGCTCGGCCAACCCGGAACCGAGCGACCACCCGGCGGCCGGATAGGGACGCGATACAGCACAGCCACAGCCACAGGCCCACAGCACAGGCAGATTAGCGTACAAGCTTAGCTGATTAATTATCAACGCCCAGGTTAATTGGTAGCGCACATTAGTTTCCCCACACCGGCCTCCCTTTGCGTTGTTTAAATGTTTGATTAATTTGCTGCTCCATCTCTTTGCACCGTCCTCTTATTTTCTGGGTTGATTTTTTTGGCTATGATTTTTTATTTAAATTTTTGAATTCTGATTATTCGTGAGAGAGTACAAAAAGAGATATATTTATGTGCGATTTTGACAGATATAGATACAGTCGAGATAGTATCTACTACAATCAATTTGTAAACCTCGCTTTAAAAAGATATTTTGTTTAAAAGCTAGTTCTGTACCACGCTTTAATTCTAGCTACTGTACCATCCTTTACTTCTCCTGCTTTAAAGGAATTTCATGATTAGCACTTCGTTCTTCCCGACTATTGCTACCGTCTAGACCTAGCTGTTGTGGGGGTGGTCTAGCTCCAAACGACTAGGTCTTGCAGTAGACCTAATAATATTAAAGAATGTATTAATGTACCTTTATCTTTTGTAATTATTAAGGGATAGGATGGAAATTTTCCGTCCTACCCTACTTATTTATATAAACCTTCAAGAGGGGTATAAGGAGAGCAGATCCACTCATTTTTACCACTAGCTCTCTTGATGCTATGTTTTCCTTAGAGAAGGGTACCATGTACCCATTATTATGCTCATACTACAATAGTTGGCGTCGCCCGTGGGAACACGTAAGGAAGGACGCTAGAGAGAGCCAGCTCCAAAGGGATCGGTTCGGTGAAGGAAGTAGTGGAACATGCAAGCGATATCACTGGATTATACTATGTAGCTGCATGGTGGCGTTCGGCAAATAGTCCACATACGTGCGTCGCATCACCTCGGCACCAGCTCCAGCTTCGGCACCCGTGTCTGGTCTCGACACCAAACACCAGCAGCATGTGCGCAAGCACGCATGCGCGACTGGAGCAACTGTTAGCTGGTCTTCAAAACACTTTGATCACTAATTTCTATTATAATATATTTATAAAAATCTAATAAAATTATAGTATTATGAAAGTACTTTTCGAAACAAATCAACATATATAATTTTTCATGTATCCAATTCAATATATTTAAAAAATATTGATAGTTAAAGTTTTAAAAGTTTACCTACATCTATATATAAAACAACATATATTTGCGACCGGATGAGGAGTGCTATTTAGGGATTGATGGGGTATTTACCAAATGGATAGAATACTGGTGGATCAATTAGATCGTATGATTAGGAGGAGAAACCGGTGACGCACGAGGGACAACGCATATGGAAGTGGTACGGGGATTCGGTCGGCCAGGTAATTAATTAGCCAGAATCACGCTGCTAACTTATTCTCATGGGCTGCTAACTCAGATCGGCCAGGCAATTAATTGGTAGTCCGCCGTAGCCGCCAGTTGAGGGAGTGGAATAATAACTGGGGGGGGGGGGGGTGGAAACTGGGTCGTGGGTGCTGAGTAGGACTCGCTCGTCTGGCCTTTCCTTTTCCATCTCCACCGGTGAGCAGAGCTTTGCCTTTTTTGCACACACGTTTCGCCGTTTCGGTACACGCACATGTACGGTCTTCTCTACTTGGCAGAGTTACACGTAGGCCCTCGGTACACTTGCAGTTTACACCCTAGTCCCTAGCACCGGATGGGCTCCATGGCTGGGCCCGTTCGGAAAGTGCGAATTTGGCGGTAATGTCGCAGGACTCAGGAGTAATGTTTGTTTGTTATATAATTCGTGTTAGACGTCGTCTAGGATGTACACATTCCGTGGCACTCTTTTTGGAGATAAAAGGTTGACGCGCACATATAATCTACACACATCACACATATACCATGCGTTTGTATGTATATATATGCGTCTCCCGGTGATGGATCTAGGATTGTGTCATGTGCTGAGCTGAATCTGCTGGAAGAAGGCTGGATACTATGAATAATATATGCTGAATTATAAGATTTATACCTCGGGCTAAGTTGAAATTATTTGAGCTATATACTAATAATTTTTTCACGTTCTGAACTGAAGTCTATGTTGACATAGGTTCAGATCTGCTCCTAGCAGACTCATAGCGTTCATGCGCTCTAAGCCAGCTGAGCTACGCTCGGTTCTCCACTTCCGTGGTACTCTTGATCATGCATAATTCATGGGAAGCTCTTGCGTCGGAAAAGGACCCTGGATTTGCATTTGCGATGATGATCTACTGTAACCATGAAGCTATGTAAGAAAGCATACGGCATAGCTGCCGATGTTCCTAGTCCAGAGATCACTTTCAATTTAACTTGGATCAATTTAACTTGGATAGGAAGGAAGGAATACAATTTTGGCAGCTTTCCCTTTTACACTTCATCACACGTATTCTATGCTCCTAGCGCAGCGACGATGACCCCTCCCTCGATCTCACCCGGTAACATGCGTTGAAGAGTCCTAGCACGCTTTAATCGCAGTGGTTCTTATGGGCCTCTAGCGTAATGGTTAGAGCGCTCTAATAGCACCTCTCAGGTTCTAAATTTGACTCTCAGTAGGAGTGAATTTTCAGGCTAAGGGAAAAAAATCCCCTCACCTGCTACCACATCAAAGTACAGGTCTAAGGCTCGGCCCAGGTCGTTGGTCGTTCTCATGCGGACGACGGTGCCGCTGTGTAAGGGTAGAGTAGGGGTTCAAAAGTTTTCTCGATCTACGTGAGAGAATCTTTTTCTTAAGTAAAATACTTAGGACCGTTTTAGCTCCGTAAATCGAGTTTTTTTTTATTATTCCTAGGCTTAATTCCGACGAGTCCAGCTGTCCCTCACCATAATCGCAAGGTGCTGATTGTTCTAGGGACTATAATGTGAAAACCCTGCCTTTACCTAACTCCAGTTGTCCCTTGTGCCTATCATTTGCAATGTGAGTTGGCGACATGATTAACTGAATAAACAAACGATCGAGATGGGATCATGGGGGAGGGGTTTGTTGAGCAGGATGTGGGGGAGCGAGCTGCAGAGAAAGAAAGAAAGAAAAAAAGGAAAGGAAAGGAAAGGGAGGGACACAAAAGTCCAAATTGGGTAAAGCATCAGGCCTAGATCAGCATCGGCTGCCGGAGCAGGCAGCATACAGGATGCAGTGCAGTGTGCCGACATTCTCTGATGGAGTTGTCCCTGCTCTGTCTGTATTTTGCACACAATGATTCCCGCTTCACTTTCTCTCATCGTTCTTTGGCCATGAACTATGTCGAAGCATAACTCTAGTCTATATTACTAGATTGCCTGCCCCTTTCGCTGTCAAGTTATTCTCTTTGGCCATGTAGGTGAAAATTTTATGACCACAGCTAGCTCCTCTGTCTCTCTCTCTCTCTGCAGCTCTGAAGTGCAATCTTACCAAAGTTGGTAAGAGAACTGATGGCCATCATGCCATGTCCTACTGGCAACCACAAGATTATAAGATGGATTACTGTGCGTGAAGTTATTTCTTCTCTGAAGAGTCAGATTGTTGAATTCTCAGCCAAAAAACAATGCAACACCATCTGTTCTTTCCACATCACTGTTGTATTTCCAGAACATGGTGAAACCTATCCAATCATCCAGTAAGTCAAGAATCCAGAAGAACAGCCTGATTACGACTGAGCTGAAAACCTGAAGAAACGTTCTGGGTCCAGGAAGCACTTAAGGGACGCCATTGATTCACAAGACTTCTTCAGAAGCTGGCGTAGAAATTCGAGCAGCTCGTACCTGTAAACGTGAAGTTATCTCCCACTGCAATTGACAGTTTATTCAGTGAAGCGAAACATCACCAAGCTGACAGATTCTTTAGAAGCCTGAAACTTTTTCCGAAACGCCAACAGATTATTCAGCTCTGAACTCGTCTTTGAGAGCTACGTGATGTGTGCAAGGTGGGCACTGAGCGGATAGATATTAGATTCAGTAACTCTTCGTCTTTGAGAGGAACTCTTCTTTTTAGCTCCGACAGCTTTGTACGTCAACCATGATGGTTACTTAGATAAAGTTTTTTACTGCAGGTCTGCTGCAACTTTTTACTAAGAGTGTGGCTCCAAGTCTGAAGGAAACCTTGCTTCGCCAGTGGTTTACGGTAACGCACTCTAAGCAACAAGCGATGTGACGATAGCATTGCGCATATCCACATTTCCATATGCTTTGTATCAAATCGTTTGTGTAGGTGGAGATCAAAACATTGGCTACGCTTCACATTTGGTGCCTAGGTTCTTCATTCTTTCCAGTTTATGGTCTATGGCTTTTCTTCAATAAATAAAGGAATAATTTTTTCGTTGCTGTTTCAAAACAACTTATCGGGATAGTATTTTCGAAGCAGCTTATCGATATTCAGTTTGTTTACACAAACGCTTACGATAGGATCAAAATCCATCAACCGCAGCAATAAACCGTAGCCGAAAAAATCGCACCCACATGTATTCATGTGTGTCCCTTGCCTCTCTTCCTTAATGAAAGGACACTAGCGAGACCAAGCTTTCACCCGCTGCCCCTCCTCCTAAATGTGAGCAATATTTTTAATTTTAATTTTTACTAAGAGATAAATATAGTAAAATACTAATGATGCAAATCTCATAACTAACCACAGGTAACTTACTGTGCTTCAAAAAAATACATAAGCAAAGAATTATAATAGGTTGGTCTATCTCACAAACAATATACAGTAGATCTTGATGAAGAACAGAAAGCAGCGCGGACTCGATGCAATATAGGACGTAGAAATAGTAAAGCAGGAGCGGTCGTGCAAATACGTTGTCCAGAAACCTTATTGCTGCTCTGTGCAGGACCCCCTGCGGCAATAGTCCAGAGATCGCAATTTCCCTCCTTTCAATGCACGTCGAGAAAGAAGGCCAATGAGGTTCGGTTGCGTAGCACACTAGCACAGGTCAACAAAGGAGAAATTAGAAAGAAAGGAGAAGGATTTCAGGCACTCTAGCCCGGACATCTCTAGCTCCTTTAAAGACGCTTACAGTAACGGAAGCTATTAATTCAATTAAATAAAATTAGTCTAGTAACTAACACCAGTAACTGAATTAATTTAGACGTTTGAATTCACATTAAAATATAATTAAGAGAGAGATGATGTCATAATTTAGCAAACTAAAAACATGAATTTAACATTCCAGGAACGACACTATGGCATGGCGTGGTTGCACATCACAAGTCACGTGATTTTCACACAAAAATATATGAATACGCACGCACACGTATGTGTGTGTTTTGCTAAAGTCCTTTTCATGCCACCCAATGACATGTATCACATATTTTATGTGGTGGTAAGGACTCTACCTTTTATATTGCTCTCCTCACTTGCCTAAGTAATATAGGGACTAAACCATGTCATGCTTTGCAATTAGGAATTAATGGGAGTTTGTCTCGTGGGCCTAATTTTAACAATCCTCCATCAATTTCAAAGCATGTGGCAAGAACGATGATAATAATTATTGTGTTAAAATGTTGTTAATATACTAGTCTTTTGGTGTAAATCATATACAAGTTGAACTTGTATCTAGAATAACAAGATTCACTTTCTCACAGCTGATAAATGAATTACGCCTTGAATTCATAACTTTTTATGATCATACTTCACCTAAAATCTTAAACTAATACTAGGCTGTCAAAGAACCACATCTAAATAGAGAGTTAAAAGGTCATGCTCACTAATCTACCCATGAACTTTTTAGAGAATATCCTGTTCTCGTGAAGGTGTATTCTTTCTAGCTATCCTACAGGCTAATACTTTTTTCTTATTTAGATAACAGAATACATTAAGACTTTATATCAATCTTCCATATAGTCAAGAGTATTTTGTCTATTAGGACATGGTTATAATAAATATGTATTCTTTTATTACAATATCAACTTATTTTTTTCATTACCTAAGGCATGAGATTTTTGATCAAAAAGGTATGTGTTATTGTTGTGATGTAACTCAAATTGGCCTTATTCCAATGTCCATAGATGCAATGAAAATCACTTTTCCATGCTAACTCCTTTGTAAAAAAGGGTCTACTAGATTTTTCTTAGTACAAATATAATTCACAGCAATCACTTTGGAGTTTACCAATTTTCTGACCGATTTAAGTCTATAATTCACATGTCCAGAAGACATCATACTATCCTTAGTACTCGTAACTTTAGCCAACACTGTTTGATTATTGCAGTACATTAGAATTGATGGTATTGGTTTCTCAACCAATGGCAAGTCTAACAAAAGCTCTCTCAGCCATTCAAAATAGTGGTTGTGTCAAGTGCTACAAATTCCACTTCAATGTTTAACCTTGTCAATATGGTCTATTTACAAGACCTTTGTGAAACTGCAGTACTAGTTAAAATAAACCCATATCCACTGGTCAGTTTGATCTCATTTGCATCAGAGATCTAATTAGAGTCATTATATCCTTCTAACATACTGGACATCCAGTATGGTGAATTCTAAAAGATGTTGTACCTCTTAATTAACGCAACTCTCTCTCAAGTGTTTCCTAGTGATCATCTCCTAGATTAGATGCAAACTGACTTAATTTGCTCACAGGAAATGAAATGTCAGGTCTTGTGGCACCAGCAAAATACATGAGTGACCCAATAATTTATGAATATCTTAATTGATCTTTTCCTAACACCCAGTTCTTTTGTAGTTTAATACTCGCATCATAGGGCATTAGAGAAATTTTACAATTCTCATAGCCAAACTAGCTCAAGATTTTATTGGCATAATGGGATTGGTTCAAAGTAATCCCATCTTTACTCTTGATTAATTTAATATTTAGAATAACATCTGCATCTCCCAAGTTTTTTATATCAAAGCATCAAGATCAGAAAGATTTTACCTCATCAATTATGATAATATTTATTTCAAATATAAGTACGTCATCCACATACAGACATAAGATTGCTCATTGACCCCAACCATAATAGTAATACACACATTTATCAGCTTCATTCATAGCAAAACCAACTGATGTCAAAGTTTGGTCAAACTTCTCATCCTATTGTTTAGATGCTTACTTTAGGTCATACAAGGATTGTAATAATCTGCATGTCTTATTTTTTTTTTGTCTAGAAATCACAAAAGCACCCGGTTTATCCATATAAATTTCTTCTACCAACACTTCATTAAGAAAAGCTATCTTCATATACGATAGGAAGGCATTAACACAAGGAGTACTCTGATGGTGGTTAGTCCAATGATAGGAGAATATGCATCAAAGAAATCTTCTCATTCCTTTTAGGTGTAACTCTTATCCATAAGTCTTGCCTTGTACTTTTTAATAGTATCATTAGGCTTTATTTTCTTTTTGACGACACGCTTACATCCTACAGGTTTGCACCGATTAGGACAATCAGTGATCTCACAAGTTTCATTAGTCATAATAGAGTTCATCTCACTACGAACAACCTTTTCTTCAATACTTAGTGTCAAGAGATGCATACATCATCCACGAGATATACAATAAATTTGGGATCAAAGGTTTTCTCAACTCTTTGTCTCACGCTCCTACGAGGAACATCTGTGACTAGATTGTTATCCTCCTCAAGGATATCACATATTGGTTTAAAAACTATGGGAAGTTTAGAAGTTTGATTGTTCCCACTTTCAATATTTTCAGTTTAAATATTTTCAGTTCGTAAAGTACTGTCTGCAAGTCTTATAGGATAAATATCTTCAAAGAACGAAATATCTCTAGACTTTATTATTGTGCTAGTAATAATCTTAAGAATTTCTGATTTAAGCTCTAAAAATCTATAGCTTGTGCTATTATGAGCATACCTTAGAAAAATATAATAAACTATTTTAGGTCAAATGTTTCTCTTTTTCTACAATGGTACATTGACTTTTGCCAAATACCCCTAGGTTCACAGAAAATTAACATTAGATTTTTCTACCATTCTATCCATCATATGGAGTAATCTCACTCTTTTTAGCGATTACTTTATTTAAGATGAAAATAACTATCCATATAGCTTCCCCACCATGTCTTAGACATATCAGCACTCTCTAACATGGCTTTAATAAAGTCTATTTGTGTCTGATTTTTCTTTCAACTGCTCCATTTGGTTAGGGTGAATATGGTAGTATAAATTCATAGATTATTCCATATTTAGAATAGAATTATAAGAATTTATGAGTGATGTACTCTCCTCTATGATAAGATCTCAATCTTTTTATTTTATTTTCTAGTTAGTTTTCAACCTTGACCTAATAATTTTTAAAGCAGTTTAAAGTTTCATTCTTAGTTTTTAGTAAATACACATAACAATAGTGTTTTGCATCATCAATAAAAGTTAAAAATATCTTTTACCTTCTTTAGTTAACAATCCATTCATTTCACACAAATCTGAATGAACAAAATGTAATGGTTGCAAGTTCTTTTTGTTTTCTAATCCCTTAAAGGGTTTTCAACGCTGTTTTGGTTGTACACATGACCGACACTTTGATCTTTTGATAATTTAAAATTTTAGAATTGAATTTAATCTAGACATTGTAGCAATATTATCAAAATCAATATGACAGAAGTGAGAATGCCAGATATTGACCTCACATGTATTGAAACCTGTTGCAACATTTAGACTATAACAAGACTCTAAAGTACTTAGATGAATAAGCCTTCGCTCTTATAGTATTTACAATAAAATTTTCATACTTAGATATTATAACTTTACTAGTCATATGCCCGTGCGTTGCAACGGAATTCATCGAATGTATAGAGAATAATGATATTAAAGAGAGTTACTCTAATCAATTAGGAAGTGGAGAATGGTGAGAAGTTAAAAGAATAGGACGGTTGGAGGAGAACGGACGACCACTAACTCATTCTTTTATAATAGTAATGATATTAATAGATAAATAGAATTAAAAGGAGTTGATCAAACCAAAATTGATACCATTGATTTCAACTACATGAGATCTAAAGGTTGTAATGGAGATGTTAGAACCATATTATTTGAAAGTGCCAATTCGATTCTCTTTCCACCACACATGACATCTTAAATAGCATACCCTATAATTTCATAATCTTACACCATGCATTGGAGGAGCCCAAAAGCAATTCATACAATTCTCTTGATCTAAATTCAAATAAGAAAATTTCGAAAACAACTGAAATAAAAAAGGATAAGTAATAAAAATAAGAATACAAAATAACATCAGAAGCAAACCAAAATAGCCGTAAGATAGTAACAAATTGCAAGATCAACATCGCCCTTCTCCTACATGAAAAAAATAGAATGCATCAATCACACAATTTGACAATATGGTTTTCAAGAAAAAAATATTTACTCATTTGGCAATAGATTGTTGTTCCCCAATTTTTGCCACTACACCAGAACCTGAAGATGAATAGGCCATCTCCATTCACAAATCTAAATGGCCAAACAACCTTAATAGCTTAATAACCTACACGCCTTTATCAAATTCTGATGACAGTTTCTCTTGTATGATTTAGGCAAATAACCAATACAGATCGAAACTCACCACCATATTACTAACTCAATCTGCCACCATCTCTCGAACCGAAAGATATGACATCATTTTCCATAATAGTTATGATGATGACGCATAACCAACATCAAGATTGAGATTGACTGAAACAAAAGAGGTGTACCATTTCTAATCTAGAATAAACCACCAGAAACTGAGATATCTTCTTCTAGAACCTTCATTTAATCTAACAATTTCTTGAGTCTGCATGGAAGAAAATTTTGAGGATCTTGGGCAGTACGACATCTATAAAGTGCTCACAAGTCACAAAGAATGTGCTCAGATAAAACAAAATGAGGTTTTGGCCTGACCTTATTTTCCAACAGCTTTTTCGAATTGAAGTTAATATCCCCGTTAATCTCCCACCCGAAATTATTTGAATCCTGCATTTGTAATAAAACTGCAATTAAAATACAAAGAAACCAAAGATATTCCTTAGAAGGATGGCTTTTATGAAGGCACAGACAAGCTTTGAAATGAATAGGTTATCTGAATTCAAGTACATAAATAAATTGATGGATTATGGATCAAAAGTTGTATAGCAGAATTTTGATGAATTGAGGAAGGAACGCTATCTAGCGAGTCAAATTTCATTCACAGAGCGTAAACAATGATGTTTCCAACCCATTTTTCGGTATCGGCAATGCTTGGGTTGCATAGGGATAAGACCACTTGCCTCAAATTCTCCCTGGAAAGATGCACCATACACAAGTATCTTTTTAAGGACGCAACCACGAATGACACACCTAGTACAACAATGAGCTCATAGATTTAGAATGTAACAACATCCCCAAGCATGAATGGCTAGACGTTCAAGTATTCAACACCAGAAATGCACAAAATTAATAGGAGATTCTTACGTCCCGCCGTGCCCTCCTTGCCAATCCGAGCTAATGGGGTGGAACGGGAGCTCGCAAATTGCAACCTGCACCACATCTCACAACCAATCAAATTGCACGCAAACAAACCCAATATACTCATACGGCAAACACGATTGCTTACATACGTGTGGTAGGACCAAAAAAGAAAAAAGAAAGAGGAAAAAGCAACCTTAGCTCCGAAAGATGCGGAGGTGCAAGAGCCGCGAACGCCGCCGCTCCCCGCGCCGATCACGAAGAGATCATAGTCGTAGTTCTCGCCGTCGGCGACGGCCATCTCCTCATCCTTGAGCATCTTCCTCGCCATGGATTTCGAACGCTACAAAACCCTAAGGCACAACAAGAGTCTCCCTGAGAACTTTCGATCCAAAGTTGCAAATCAACACCACCGCAATAATAGCAAAGACCACTGTGTCGCCGCGCAAGCAAGCTGGCTGGCGCAGTCGGCGACGAGTCCAGCAGAAGTCGGCGCAGTAAGGCCCGTGCGGTCGGCCGGAGGGGACTTGCCGGTCGCGGGTCGAAGACGAAGACGGGAGGAGGGAGGAGGCGGCGGGCGGCGCGGGGGGGAGGAGGAGGCGAGCGGGGTAGGGAGGAGGAGGCGGCGGAGCGGGGTGGGAGGAGGCGGGCGGCGCGCAGGGGGGAGGAGGCGCGTGACGCAGGTGGGGGAGGTCGGTGCTACGGAGGAGAGGGCGCGACGCGGGGGGGGAGCCGCGCGCGGGGAGAGGCGGATCTCGAGGCGAGGGGAGAGCGAGGGAGGCGGGAGAGCGAGGGGAGGCGTAGGGCGCGGGGAGAGCGAGGATCTGCGGAGGCGGGGCGGCGGGAGAGCGAGGAGGCGCGGCGGCGTGTGGAGGCAGGGAGAGGAGGACGGGGGGCGGCGGGTGGGGAGCGGGGAGGCGCAGGGGCGGCCGTGCGAGGCAGGGGAGAGGGAGGACGGGGGGAGGGAGAGGGCGGCGCGCGCGGAGGGAGGCGCGGCAGCGAGAGGAGGAGGACGGGAGCGGAGGCGGCGGCGGCAGGGGGCGCGTGTGGGAGAGCAAGGGAGGCGGGAGAGCGAGGGGAGCGGATCGGGCGGGGGAGAGCGGATCGGGCAGCAGGGGAGAGCGAGGAGCGGATCGGGCGCGGAGTGCGGAGGAGGAGGAGGCGGTGGGGAGAACTGCTCGATTCTATCTCATAATCAGATTGAATGGCTAAAGAAAAATGAGGGAGGACTCATCAACCACCAACTCCTTCTTTTAAAGTAGTAAAGATTTGACTCAAACACTAACTTATAACCATCTCTACATACGAGAGAATCATTATTTGACTCAAACACTAAACTAGAGAATCATTATTTGACTCAAACACTAAACTATGTGTGGACCGTTGTCTTGGCCCATAGACTGATATGATGTGAACCATTCAGGCCGATGGACTAAACGGGCCGCGCCGCATGACCAATTTGGCCACAAGTGATTCTGTGGCGAAATCACTATTCACTCGTCTTCCACGTTCTGAAGAACAACGAGCTGTGGCACTGATCCTCGACCCCACCTGTCAGTTCCCCTAATTCGGCCCCATTTCGCTATCACGCTTCCGCTTCCCACTCTTGCAGGC
This sequence comes from Melocanna baccifera, assembly GCA_036346265.1. Taxonomy (NCBI): domain Eukaryota; kingdom Viridiplantae; phylum Streptophyta; class Magnoliopsida; order Poales; family Poaceae; genus Melocanna; species Melocanna baccifera. The sequence continues at coordinate 25,511,827 of CM070692.1, read as the reverse complement.
CATGGCTGCTGCCGCCACACCCACCACCGCTCTCGCCCGCCTCTTCCTCCTCCACTCCAACCCAACCGCCTCGCTCCCACCCCCAAACCTTCGCGCTACCCCCAGCCAAGCCCTCCGTTTCCCTTCCCCCCACCTCACGCTCTCCCACCGCATGGCGACTGTCCCGCCGAAGGGGCCGGCGGCGATCACCGGCTCCTCCGGCGAATCCGAGCGCGACCTGAGCGCGTCCGCGGTCTCCGCGGATGCCCTGGGGGCCGTCGGCTCTTCGGATTCTGGTGGGTTTGGCATGGGTTTTGCTGTGGTTTTGGTGGAATTGTGAGTGATGTTTGTTTCTGGGTGCGTAGATCTGGGGAGGAAGGAGCCAAGCGTGGCGACGATACTGACGAGCTTCGAGAATTCGTTCGATATGTATGGGGCTCTGAGCACGCCGCTGTACCAGACGGCCACGTTCAAGCAGGTAATTAGGTTTACAAACAAATGGTGGCAACCATGGAAAACTAATAGCCATCAATGTTTTGTCAATGCACTTTGGTTGCTGTTTGGGATCACATTGTTTGTCTCTTCTTACTTCTCATGATGTTTCATAGTAGGTGGTGGGATCAAGTGTAATCAATTGAGACTGTAGGGTTTTAGTTTGCATTCTTATTGTTTGGAGAGCGAAATGAATATTCAGATATTTAGGGGAATTGTTGGTGGGGTGCAAATCGCAATTGTTTGAAAGTTATCAAATTTATAAGACAAATCTGAATCCTGTGGAAGTCTGTAGAATTCTAGTAGCTTAGAAGTTGCTGTGCTTAAATGTTGCACACTGTTATAGCCTAGGATCCCGGCGATGCATGCAACAGGCTCATGAACAATACTGTGGGGTACCGCAGCGTTAGATAAATAGTACCCGTGAGGTAATGTACTACCATGAATTGTAACCGCGTGGTACTGTAGCGCCGTACGTCTCGTGAACAGCTCACGGGTGCCGTATAGGCGTTATCTATTTAGTTAGTTTCCTTATTATTTGAGTTTGTTTCCTTTTAGATTATTTCTATATATTAGATATAAGTTTTCTGTTATTAATAATTAGTTTTTTTAAATATAGGGATATATTTCTTATGGATCAAGTCTAGAGATATTTATAAAAGGGCAACATTGTACTTATTGTCATTAAGCAAAGAAAAAAACAAAGTTCTCTAGTCTTGCTCTCTTCTTCAATAGGCCTCAGAGCTTTGACTGCGGCATGGCCGGCCGATTAAGGGCGAGTGACCTACCCTCGGTCCTTGGACCCGTACCCAACCAACACCAACCACAACACACGCCAAGTATATCAGTTTATTGAATTTGAAGTTTGATAAATTTTTTATCAGGTTAGCTAGTTGTAGTAGCCAAACACAACTTTATTATCTTCATTTGCTAATTATGTCATTTATTTTGGTTGTCCTTCAAATAACACTATGATGTAATTATTAAATGAACTCGTTGCATTTTCCTCTGTTTTCTCTGAGGCGAAATTAATCATTTGGAGTCTTCATCGATTCCTAATTACATATGCATATATTGTTAGCCCAAAAAAAAAAATTCACGCGATCACCTTTGGCTTCTCCTTTGCCGTGATGAAGGTAGCTAGACACTAGCACTCAAACAATATGAACACAGGTAATGTTTTGGTGCTGCACACCCTCAACAGCAGCTTTTCTTCTTTATTTATAATGCAAACATAAGAAACATAAACAACTCACTAACTCTATGTATGAAAACTGAAACTGCTACTAACTCTATGCATGAAAACCAAATTGCTACTAACTCCATGCATGAAAAATCGATGAGTATTTAAACTAATTAAAATCGATGATGAAAACAATAATTATCCAACAATCTCCCTAATTCTTGTTCGCCATTTGATCTTGATGAGGCCTTGTCAACACTTCTCCTCCTAATCTCGACGCGCCACAACAATGTTGGTTCGTCATCGCATCCGCCGATGAGATATGCTGCGCGCTTTCTCTCTTGTTTGGCTTTTGGCATTCTGAAGCAAAGTGTCAATAATCGTTACAATTAAAACACCTTACTTTTGCCTTGTCAATCCGTCGGTATCGATGTCCACTGCCGCCACCAAAACCACCGAGGAGCCTTCATACTGGCCGATCGGGCCTCCCACTTTGCGCGCCAAGAGCAAGTGCTCTTCGTCTCTCGCTGTTGTTGCCGTAGCGACGTTCTCCTCTTCCTGCGTCTTCAAGCGCCCGATTAGCTCTTCGATCGACATATTCTTTATGTCTCCGAATTGCTCAATTGTGGTGACGACGAGAGAGAACTTCTAGGCACTGCACGAAGAAACTTCCGCACGATGTAGGCCTCTTCCATCTTTTCGCCTAGACCTCGTATCTTGCTGACGATTGTCGCCAACCTCATCGCGAAGTCATCAATGCTTTGGTGTCCTCATGCGCAAGTTTTCAAACTCGCTTATGAGGTTTTGTACACGTGCCTCCTTGACGCGATCGGCACCGAGATGCATCACCTTCAGAGTATTCTAGGCCTCCTTTGCGGTCTCTTTCTCAGCTAGGACCAATAGCATGTCTTCCGGCACCGCGAGGAAGATTGCCGCGAGCGCCATTTGATCTTGCCGCTCATTCACCTCTTCATCCACAACTGTGTTCCACACGCCCTGAGCGCGCATAAACACCTTCATCTTCACGGCCCACGTCGTGTAGTTGCTCCTCGTGAGCATGGGATACGGGAGGAGATGTCGCTCGCGCGCGCGCTTTGGCACGCTCCCATCGCCGATCTTCAGAACGCCCCCATCGGTGGTGACGTTTTTCGACGAGCTCGAAGACGACATAGATTAAGGTGTACAAAAACACAAGCTCTGATACCAAATGTTGGAACCGGGTTTACTCCCCGGCCCACAGGTCCAAATGAGCTTAACACAACTAAGCCCACGGAGACGGAGCAACAACCTTATAAGTGGTATTGGGCCTTCTCCCCCCAAAAGACTAGTCTTATGGGTGGGGGTTCTTTCACACTTATAAGCTGTGCTTTCTTCTCTTCCACAACCAATGTGGGATTGTTCCTAACAATCTCCCCCTCACACATTGGTTGGACACATCTGCAACCCTGAGGTCCAAGGAGATGTTAGGCGCCTGGGCTCTGATACCAATTGTTAACCCAAAAAAAAATTCATGCGATCACTTTTGGCTTCTCCTTTGCCGTGATGAAGGTAGCTAGGCACTAGCACTCGATCGGGCCTCCCACTCTCCGTTTCAATGTCGAGCTGCCCCGGCGACATATCTCATATAAAGATGCCACTGCATTTTCCTTGCCCATTGGAGTTCCACTCCGCATTAACAATGCTAGACTAGCGACCACAGTTTCAGAGCTCCCCACAAGAAGCACCACAGAAGGTTGCTTCATAAGCAGAGCCAGTGCACCCGCAGCTACCTCCGACAAAGTGTAATTTCTCAGTGCTTCAACCAAAGCCATGACTGCCCCAGATTCAACCATTCGTGATGAGCTTTCAGGGTGAGTAGAGAGGTTGAAAAGTGCCATCGCAGCGTCTTTCTTCCCGCTTGGTGTTCCTTTAGTCAGCAATGCAGCGAGCTCCTCAACAGCCCCCGGTTGATTCAAGATCATCTTCTTGTAATCATGGACCACAGAGAGACTAAACAGCGTGGCAGCAGCATTCCCTTTTGCCTCTGTTGTGCATCCATGCCGCAAGACCTGAACAATGAGCTTCAGACAACTCTCCTCTTCCATAATTCGTGTCTTGTTTGCCCCATTGATCGACAGATTTAGCAGGGCAGTCACTGCATTCTCCTGTGCCATCCAATCCGGTGATAGCAGCAACTGATTGAGCAATGATATCACGCCTAATTCTGCAATGAACATCCGATTCTTGCCGCGCCGAAATTGAGTACCTTGAGGAGCAAATCTTGAGCCAAGAAGAGGACGCCGACGTCCCCCTCATTGGTGGCGTCGCCGCCTTGCTCCGGTACTGCTTCTTCCTCCTATTCGATCATAACAATGCCACTAATCCCCCTAGGTGGCTGTCGGCGGGTAATCGACAGCAATCGCTCTCGTGGGATTGTGGTGATGACAGCACCATTGCTGTCCCGAGGGAGTTCTCCTGCCCGATATCGCTGGAGTTGATGCACGATCCTGTGGTCGTGTCCACGGGGCATACCTATGACCGGCCATTGATAGTACAGATGGATTGGGAGGACAATCTTCCCGCCCGAATTCGTGCAGACGCTTGCTGACAACCAGCTTGTGCCCAACCGTGCGCTCCGCAGCTTGATCTCACAGTGGTGTTTGGTGCACGGTGTCCAATACGATGTGCTAGAAAGTAATGTGGGAATGGCCGACGGATTGACAAGGCAAAAGTAAGGTGTTTTAATTGTAACGATTATGGACACTTTGCTTCAGAATGCCAGAAACCAAATAAGAGAGAGAAAGCGCAGGCATATCTCATCGAAGCGGATGCTGATGACGAACCAACACTGTTGTGAGCGCGTCAGGATTAGGGGGAGAAGTGTTGACAAGGCCTCATCAAGATCAAATGAACTGAACAAGAATTAGGGGGAGATTGTTGGATAATTATTGTTTTCATCATCAGTTTTAATTAGTTTCAATACTCATCAGTTTTTCATGCATGGAGTTAGTAGCAATTTCAGTTTTCATGCATAGAGTTAGTAGCAGTTTCAGTTTTCATGCATAGAGTTAGTGAGTTGTTTATGTCTCTTATGTTTGCATTATAAATAAAGAAGAAAAGCTGCTGTTGAGGGCGTGCAGCAACCCAAAAAAAAATTCACGCGATCACCTTTGGCTTCTCCTTTGCCGTGATGAAGGTAGCTAGGCACTAGCATTTGATATCAGAGCCCAGGCGCCTAACATCTCCTTGGACCTCAGGGTTGCAGATGTGTCTAACCAATGTGTGAAGGGGAGATTGTTAGGAATAATTCCACATTGGTTGTGGGAGAGGAGAAAACACAACTTATAAGTGTGAGGGAGCCCCCACCCATAGGACTAGTCTTTTGAGGGGAGAAGGCCCAATACCACTTATAAGGTTGTTGTTCCGTCTCCGTAGGCTTAGTTGTGTTAAGCTCATTTGGACCTATGGTCCGGGGAGTAAACCCGGTTTCAACATATATCAGTGTTCTAAAAATGTGTGGGGATATTTGTTGTTTATTTGACTGTGAAGAACTAGAACGTACACCTTGCAAGTTTAGGACGGCTCATGATTTGCACTTTTGTCTTTTCCTTTTTTGTTTCCTACTAGTATATGTCTTACTCCTATAAGTTATTTTTCAGCCTTCAGCGACAGACTATGGAACTTATGATTACACTAGAAGTGGCAATCCTACTCGCGATGTTCTCCAGAGGTTAGTCCAACTGCTTATTCTTTTTGACTGTGTGAGGCATAAATATATGCATTCTTTAGTGGTATTGATAAATTTGAGCATGCATTCAGCCTTATGGCCAAGCTTGAGAAGGCGGATCAAGCATTCTGCTTCACCAGCGGGATGGCAGCACTAACTGCAGTAACACACCTCCTTCAGTCTGGTGAGCACTTGACATTTGTTTTGTTGGCTCTTATTTTTTACACTTATTGTTGTTGAATCTTATTGGCAAATGCACATCTCTCAGGACAAGAAATAGTTGCCGGAGAAGACATATATGGTGGTTCTGATCGTCTGCTCTCACAAGTTGTCCCAAGAAATGGAATTGTTGTAAAGTAAGTGTGGTCTACACTTTTTCAGTGGAAATTATTCTCTCGTTGTTCTTTTGCCGCTCACTTACAAGTATGACATGTATTCTGGCATGATAGACGAGTGGATACAACCAAAATTAGTGAGGTGACTTCTGCAATTGGACCCTTGACTAAACTAGTTTGGCTTGAAAGTCCCACCAATCCTCGTCAACAAATTACTGATATAAAGGTAATCCTGTTGATCTATGGGTGGCAATGATCGCAAAGAATATATCAAAAATTTGATTTATCCAGGTATATACTCTCTTAGGTAATATTCTTATTCCATGCACTGTTTTGTTTACTTCACAGAAAATCTCAGAGATAGCTCATTCTCATGGTGCTCTTGTTTTGGTAGACAACAGCATCATGTCTCCAGTGCTCTCCCAGCCTATAGAACTTGGAGCAGGTGCAGGATCATAGATTTACTTAACTAGAAAACAACATCATTCTATCTCATGCATCTTCCATTAGCCTACCTCACAACATTCTATTGTCGTATCTGCAGATATTGTTATGCACTCTGCTACCAAATTTATAGCCGGACATAGTGATCTTATGGCTGGAATTCTTGCAGTAAAGGGTGAAAGGTCTGTTCCGTGGTCCTCCCTTCTTACTAATGATCATATTGACTCTTTGAATGAAAAGTGTTTTCACTTTATCCTCAATTGTGTTTCCTGTCTGTATGATGGTCTGTACTAATGAGTTCCCACATATGGTTACATTTGTGAGCTGCTGGCCTAAGCACTAATAGGATGTTTCTCTATTTATTTTTTAATACAGCTGCTAAATACACCTTAAAATTCATAGATTATAGATCTTTCTCTTTAACTGAAATAGTTGTGAACTGCCGGAGTAATATTTGGTCCAATTGCTAACAGCTTGGCTAAGGAGATTGCATTTCTACAAAATGCCGAAGGATCAGGTTTGGCACCTTTTGATTGCTGGCTTTGTTTGAGAGGAATCAAAACCATGGCTTTACGGGTGGAAAAGCAACAGGTGAAACTTTTCTGTAATACAATAACCTGTATGTTATGTATATATTGATTATTTGATTGTTGTCAAATTTTCAAGGGTTTCATAACATGCCTGCTATTAACTTTGTACTGATATGATTCATTACATTCGTTCCAGACTTCGAGTATTTGTAGTCATTTCAATTTCTGAAGATGCTGATACTTTTTTTTATTATTGGCAGGCTAATGCCCAGAAGATTGCTGAATTTCTAGCTTCTCATCCAAGGGTCAAGCAAGTGTGCTATGCGGGACTGCCTGATCATCCTGGACGATCTTTACACTATACTCAGGTGCTTTTCAATTTTCATGTTCCCTACATTAAGTAGCTCGATCATCTATTTAGCATTGGACCTTCAGGTCCTTCAGGACACTTTCTAAGCAGTTATGGTTGTTACATTTTTTCCCTTTGCTTCTTTTGCAGGCAAAGGGAGCGGGCTCTGTCCTCAGTTTCCTAACTGGTTCATTGGCTCTCTCGAAGCATGTCGTCGAGACAACAAAGTACTTCAACGTAACAGTTAGCTTTGGTGAGCATTCAGATTTCAGACGATCTTCTCTGTTTGTCGCTGTCATATATCTACTCTGCCTGTCTTTCAGGAATAAGCTTACTCTTAGACCCAATTTATTATCCAATATACTCCAATTAGAAACTTAACGAAGCCGATCCATTAAAAATGCTTACTTTAACCATTTTCTGACCAAATATTTCCGGAGTCTTATGCAATTTGGTTCATTCTTGCTCACCCAATCTACATTCAAATGCAGGAAGTGTGAAGTCGCTCATCAGCTTGCCCTGCTTCATGTCGCACGCGAGCATCCCTTCCGCGGTTCGTGAGGAGCGTGGCCTAACTGATGATCTAGTTCGAGTATCCGTTGGCATCGAGGATGTGGACGACCTCATAGCGGATCTTGATTACGCGCTCAGGTGTGGTCCAGTGTAAATCCTACGGAATCCGTGGCCTCCTGATTCGTAATGCCGTTGATGTGAATGTGATTTGTCTTGGTAATTCATTAATGAACCTGCAGCGGTATTGTGTTGCGAGGGAACAAACAAACAAATAAAGTGCTTCTTGTGAGCATTTGTCCTAAAATTGTTCATTCTATTTGTATCTTGAGTCAGTTTATGTCTCACCCTACCCATCCTCACTACATTTACCTTCTTTATATTTTTCGCTACTTGCGTGAAATTATCTCTCATAGTTTGTTTTTTAGATTCAGCTCACTACAGTTTCAGCCATACTCTGATGCGACTTAAACTAGTAATCCTTCTAATCGTCGTTCTTTCTCTGTTTACTGTATTTTTCTTGTCTCTTCCTTGATTACCTTAAAGACAAAGAAGCATACTGTATTTTCTAGTTTTGATGCTAAGACTGAGTTGAGAGCTATAACAACAGTGATAGCAAAGGTTACTTGGTTGAAGTGGTTACTTGCAGATTTTAAAATGCTTATGATAGTATATGTGCTATCAGTATTGCTCGTAATCTAGTGAAGCATGAGTTCATCAAACATATTGGTGTGAATGCTTCATACACTCACTTATATGTGCAGAAAATTGTGCTATTCTACAGTTTGTATCTTCAGAGTTACATATTGCTGACTTCCTCACGAAGGTATAGATTAGGATGTAACATTTGTATTTCCTCACACTCAGTATACGTAATCCACTATGAGTTTAAGAGGGTGTTAAAGTAGATTTATCTCTTTTGTATTTAGTTTATTATATAGAGTTGTCTTTACCTATAGTTTTTTGTACTCTCTTTATATATTGTTCATTGGATCTCATAAATATATATCCAATATTCATAACAGGCCGTTTGTACTCTCTGCATATATTGTTCATTGGATCTCATAAATATATATCCAATATTCATAACAGGCCTTTCAAGTAGAAACTTGACAAAGTGCAGTGATCAGTTATCATATTTTCCATAGTTCATTAGCTACATTTAAATTTGTAGATGTTTTCAGAATTGAGTCCAGTGACTTCTCAGTTGCTTGGGTTCATAATGATTTTCTTGATTTTTGTATAGCATTTCATGCGAGTAGATATAGAATCACATAACATAATACTCCGACATCATATTCACTTTCACCTGAAACAAGTAACTCATCCTAGATGACAGATACGTGAGTTCACTTTACGAACTATTGGGGCTTGGAAGTCGCACCCTGTTTTACATCAATGCAAAAGCAAACAAGCACGAGGTAAAACATCTGCTAAACCCAGCAACCAAGCCTTGAAAAACATAAGTGAAACAGCCAGTTAATTTGCTTTATTTAACAATCATTCCAGTGACTGAATGCCACCATATGTAGCAAGCCTCAAAATAAGTTTGCAAGTCATACATATTGCACATGCATGGAAAGATGGAGAAGAGTACATGTACAACTAGAACTGAACCAAAAATGTTATATCATTCTTGGAGAATTATAGAACATCGTAAAAATTCCAACTGCAGTGGGCGGGCCTCACATTTAGTATCTGTGGGATAGCTTCTCCTGCTCCTTGTAGTACATTGCATATCTGCATAGCCACATCAAAACAAATCAGGCATCAAGCGTGTCAAATATTTGAAACGTGCAACCCACTTATCATTTATCAAAAAGGATGCTCAGGGCCTTGTTCTTTTTAGCTGCGGCTTTTGGCTTTTGACTGAAATTTTTGAATTTTAGCTGTTTGCGGTAGAGATTACGAAAAGAGAGATATTCACTTGCGATTTTGGATGGTATAGATGTTGGGCTTTTAACTTGTAGACTTCGTTTTAAAAAAATATTTCGTTTGAAAGTTAGGTACTGTAGCAAAAACCAAAAGCTGTTTTGAGAAACTGAAAAGAACAGGCCCTCAATTGCGAACTTTGGACATATGTAGCACTGTTGCAACCATAAATTCCAATTCTATCTCTCTGCACACGCTAATTCCACTTCTAGCCCCCCGATCGACCGCGGGATTGCGTGGGCGCGACACCTGTCCGGTCGTGCGGTCCGGCACCGCATGACCGCACTATAGTAGGTCGTGTGGTCCCAGACAGCACGACTCAAATGTGCAGCGCTGCTACAGTGAAGACGTGCGGTCCCAGACCGCACGACTCGACTGTAGCTTGATCGTGCGGTGTCAGACCGCACGACTGCCCACGTGTCGAGCCTCTAGAGTCGTGCGGTCGGAACGGGGGCCAGAAACGGAATTTGTACACGCAGGGTGCTATTTTTGAAAATTTGAGGGTATACAGTGCTAGATACATCCAAAATTCCTCAATTGCTTGAAATGTGCAAGTCACTTATTTAGAAAAAGTTCAACAGTTCAAATTGCATTTTGTAAATTATATTTTGTTCAAGCAACAATAGATCAACACTAACTCTAGTTAATTCCCTACTTCACGCACTAAAATACACAGAAAATATTATCTTTTTTCCAGTTTCCACACAGTGAATTTGTGTAAGAGGATAATTTTGCTGCCAACATTACTATAAAAAATCATGCATGTAAGGATTATGTCGATGAGGCTCAGTGTTGTCACTAATTCAAAATCCGAGGTGAGGATATCCTGGTGTTATGGAAACAAACATGTCTTCCATGCAGGGCAAATAAAGGTTTCTGACTTGGCACTACTATGTCCAAACTCATGGTACATTCCAGGAGGAGAATCATCAAAAGTTCCAAAAGCACCCTGAGAGGCTCATAGATTGCCATATTGAAACTAGTCAAATGCTTCAGCTGGCTTTGCTTGGTTGGATAGGCTTAAGAATAAATCCAAACATAATAGCGCATGAAACTTGGAGGATTCCCCCAAAAAGCTTAAGCAGCGTGCAAAACATGAACACCCCTCAGATGAGATTTCAGGGCTTCTGCTTAGTGAGTTTTTCTTGCCAACCAGGTTGGAAATTATGCAATTTCAACAAGACCAAAATTAAATAACTAAACAATCCAGGTTGGGAGGATATTAGGCTAATTTGATAATTCATACAAGAGACTTAAGCTAGTTTGCAAATTAAAAGCTACAAAGATCACAGAGACTGTCCAGGAACCATGTGAAAGACTTATCAGAGAAGACTACTATTCGCCAGAAGGGCCCCAAACATTCAGCTTTGCAACAATAATCAATTAGGTACGGTTCTATTCCATCTAACCTTCCAATGTAGCTCATCTGAATTCAAAGCACATCAACTAAACAACCAGGTAGAAGACAATTAGACAGGTATTATATGCCCATATTATTACCTCGCATCAAGACTCACCAAAGACAGAATAATTGATGACTCGACTGAAACAACAATGTCGTGGTGAAGAGAAAACCATGCTACATATATCATCCCATCTCGTGGTACGAACAATTCACATGGAATCAACTGCGTGTAAATTCCCCTTGGCATTTTTAGTCCCAAAATCGCGCCAAAAAGAACAGCCCGCATCACAATCAAGCCTAAAAGTTCCCCCACGCGATCGAATCTAATACGGGGAACCGATCAAACCCTAAACAGATCTCGCAGCCAAGCGAAGTTACAAGCAAACAATCCTAAATTCGATCTGATCTGCGTCATACAAGGGAAGAGGGGAAGGAGGAAGGGAATGCGTACTCGTAGGTGCCGACGACGGGGGCGAGGAGGAGCGTGGCGGAGATCCAGTTCTCCGACACCTTGTGGTGGATCTTGGTGGTGATGTCCTTCCACAGCCCCGGCATCACCTTCTGCTGGAACGGCGACAGCGCGTACACCACCGCCTTCATCCGCATCGGCGTCTTCCCCATCCTTCCCCGCGATTCTCCTTCCTCTCCTCCTCGGGGTTGCCCGGCTCCGATCACCTCACGCGAATGGAAGAATGGCTTCTGGATCGTTCCACAGCTAGGGTTCGGTATACAGGAATAGAGGTGGAGTTGGGCTGGGCTTTCGTGGGCTGACCGTATGCATGTGATACGGACACATACTAGGCCGAGCCCAATATTTACATTACAGGCATCTGGATTCTGGAATCTGGACAGTACCGCACTGGATTTTCGACCGTCCAATTTCCTGCTTTGATTCCTCTCGGGGAAAAAAATGTCTGCTTTGCATTTTACCAGAATTCATGTGAACCAGTGAAGGTCCTGTTTGGTAGAGCTTTAAATTCTCACTTTTCAACTTCTGTTTTAGATTATCTGATAATTCACTTCTCTGAGAATCTGGAGCTGTATTTGAAAAACGTTTAGTTAGTAGATTGATTCTAGATTCATAAGAGGGATTTAAGAAAATAGATCATGTTATCTCTAGTATAATACTTTTTTAGTTATAAATAACAGGATTATTCTGCAGATAAAAGCTTGAAAATTTCGCCATACAAATCACGAGTTGTATTTAATAGATTGAAAAGGTTCACTTGTCCATCAATAACGGCTCACGTCAGTAGGATAAACATGAAAGAACGTACAACAAAGAACATTACATGCAACATCAACAGGGGACATCATTGAAATACACTTGAAGCAGACAGATGGAGCAAATGTCCTTCAAAGAACATCAGATTATTTGGTGATAATTTCGCTTGAATTTTAAGCATATGAAATTACCATTGAAAGCAACATCCATAAAGCGACAGAAACCACAATGTTATATTGGCATGACTATGAAAATAAAGAATTCTTTATCTATTGTTGTACTTTGAACAATTCCCCTTTGACTTTTTATACTATTATGACTAACACAGCGGATTTCACCAACTTTTATCAATTGCCTTTCCAAGGTCATCACGAAACCTATCCATAGCTTTGTTACATGGTTGTGACGTTGACACATCTGATCCATCTTAAGAAATAACATATTTTGTATATCTCGATGGTATTATGGGCACATAATTAGGATTCTACTCTAACCTACGAAAATACTTGTCTAGGAAGCATGATCATGTATAAAATTATGAAGTATCATAGTAGCTACAACAATTATATATTTTTTTTGGACAAATAAAAGCTCGACATCTTCAGAAGAATTCTCTATTTCATCTTCTATACACCAAGGGTCCTATCAACGATATTACGACCACTTGAGTACACTTTGTTAAATTTTTCTTCCTCACCACTTGGAGCAGTATCTCTCCAAAATTTAGGAATATGGTACTTTTACCTCTTGTATGGTGCTAGATACTCTGGCCTATTTGGATAACCGTCATCGATAAGATAATATTTTTCTAAAAATAGGTGCAAATTACCATTGTTAACATCAAATGTATAAATATTAGTACTAAATAAATTCACAAATGATTTAAAAAATAAAAATTACTCTATGAAGGATATGGAAAGATATCTCTATCTACATCCATGGATAATAAAGCATACTGGTATCATGCATAACTCCTAATTGACCAATAGATGTGTATGTAAAGCGCATGTTAAAATCACATATGGCCATCACATTTTGAGTTGTACTCCCTGATCTACCAATACATATAATCTCATCTTTTTATGGAACTGTTGCAAGGATGTGTATAACGTCGAGAGCTGCAATGTAGTCTTTGAAATGTCGCCATATCCTCCTATCATTTTCTAATTCTACTATGAACAATAGAGAAGTTAGAATCCTTTGGCTGCACAATATCCTGAGACATCTTGACCACACACTCTAAAACCTCATCAAACATTTTGTTAATTGTCTCACCAGAATGCTTGAACTATGCAGTCTTTGGTTTGATTCAGAACCACCACAAATGTACGAAAAAAATAGTCAATGCTTTAATGGAACTGATATGGGTAGTTGATTTCAAGTTGTAAGAACTGACCAAAAGATCATGTAGATTATGGAAGATTGTAGCATTTATACGAAACATATGGTGGCTTTCCCGTAGAGTACGTAAAGTTTCTCTTATCCAACCCATACCACTAAGATGTGAAATCCTAGGCTTATTCTTATCAAGATAGGTTGAATGGTAATTATCCACAAAAATTGCAGTAGTAGCTAAGTGGCCCACCATGTCTTGCTGTAGATGCATCATCTGGATATCACACTCATGTTTTTCATCAGAGATATCACTCACTTCACTTTTGTTTTTTTGAGAAGGACATCTATGCATGAAAATAGAAAAAATACCAACTTAAATTGGACAAACTCTAATAAAAACAAACCATCTATATATGTCAATAGTACAATGTGGTAAAATAAATTAGATAAATGGTAATGGCAATAGTATTACTCACTAACATAAATGAGACAAATAAAATAAAGTCTTACAAGCCAATTGAGATGAAAGAAAAATAAAGTATACAAGGCAAACTACTAATTGCCATACTTGGCATCAAACTTCCTTTTAAGCCATTCGAATCATCCTTCGATATTGCGTAATTTCACAAATATTTTCCTTTGCTCATTCTTTACAAAATGTTCAGATGCAATAAAATGCTCATTAGTCCCTATAACAACACTGCACTCTTCGACCAACTCCGTGACATCCTTGATGGCACACACCGAGGCTTCCTCTCTTTTTGTGCAAATACTGCAAAAGAAGCATACGGCATCTCACTCAACTCAACAATTCATTTCAATTGGTGTTGCATGATTGCAGATCCACTCTTTGGTTTCTTCCCCCTTCTCATTGCTAGAACTACATGCTCTTTTCCCTTTAACACTAATTAGCGACTCATCTTCTTGTTCACTATCATCATTGTCATTATTGTCATCGTCATGTTCTTCAGGTGTGGATGCATGCACAGGACTTTTGGGACAAGATTCGCATTACAGAAGACCAATGGTCTTCACCGGTGTTGTGAATATCTTCAAACATCGTGTGCAACAGGTCCCTGTTTTGAAGTGGACCCTTCTCAAACTTGGCGCATCCTTTATATTTTTGTCAACAACAATAATACAAATTAATAAATATAGGCAAGATTGTACATATGTACATGAATGTGTATGTAATTGCTTACTTTCTTTAACTCCTTCCACCATTAAGTGGTGGTCATAGTTATTTTCATTCTTGAGGGCTTTTATCTGTCCCAAGAAAAGTATATCTAGGATCCTCTTGATCGTGCCTTTTGTACTAATTAATGCACAGCTGAGACTCTTATGGAGCTTAATGTTCATATTTGTCTTATTGATGGTGAGCTTTTTACTGATCCTATTCGCTATCATCATCTTGTTGGAAGCTTTTATCTTGGTGTCACTTATCCTGACATTTCATACCATGTACATATTTTGAGTTAGTTTGTTTCTTCTCCCACTCAGCTCTACTATAGTCATCTTCTTCGTGTTTTGCGATATCTTTGTGGAACTCTCTTTCTCATCGTCTCTCTTTCTCTCGCTCTAGCTCTTTGCAGCTCCAGACATATTCTGATGCCACCTGGGCTAGTGATCTCTCTGATCACCAGTCTCTCTCTACTCATTGTGTTTTTCTTGGTGGCTCTCTTATTGCTTATAAGACTAAGAAGCAGACAGCAATTTCTCGTTCGAGTGCTGAGCCTGAGTTGCGAGCTATGGCTTTGTTGATTGCGGAGGTTATTTGGCTAGGGTGGTTACTTGAGGATTTTGGTGTTTTTATTTTTGCACTGACTTCTCTTTTGTCTGACAGTACAGGTGCTATTAGCATTGCTAAAGATCCAATGAAGCATGAGTTTACAAAGTATATTGGTGTTGATGCTTTCTACATGCGGACATAGGTGCAGGACCAGATTGTTACTTTTCAATATGTGCCTTCTGAGCTTCAGTTGGCAGATTTCTTCATAAAGATATAGACCAGAGCCCAACACAGTTTTTACCTCTCTAAACTTCATGTTGTTGATACCACCACAAGTTTGAGTAGCGGTGTTAGATGTGTATTATATAAACTGTGTGTTTACTCTATTGTGTAAGGGGTTTTATGTATATATGGTATATGTGTACATGTATATATATTGATCTATTAGCCTTATGACGAAGACAAACGCTATTCATAACAATCACATGATTTGTAGGAATAGACCGTTTAATTTGTCGATGTTATATGTAGTTTGAGATGATGCAATGAGGCTTCAGATTTTATAAGCTATTGGTCACAACCAAGATAGGTTTCTCAGGCTGTGGCTGGATTTCCTAATTTTCAAATACCTTTTCTTCATCATCTCACAAAAAAAAGCCTTCTCTTCACACCCTTGCTGATTTGATACTTTTCCTACAATTGTTAAAGACAGTTGAATATGGCATAAGAGATATTTTGCTTACTGTTAACTAATTCCATTCATAGAATAGGAGGCATCATCCAAAGCAATACAGGTTTCAACAGCCAAATGAACTTGAAGTTTTCTTTTATATTTGGCAATATTAGGAATTGAATCATACTATGTTCTACCAAGTTCAATATAATCTTGTGCTTTTGTACCTTTTAAACTCTCATATTACCTATTACTTCTACCAGTAACATTACGATTTGTGAAATGTTTTGGGCACAGAGCATGATCAAATACTTTGCAGTCTGTCCTTGAATGACCGAGATGCGTGATTTAGTGCAACTTGTATTGTTCAAGCTGCAAGTATGAGCAGGGGCGAATCCACTGTGGGTGCTTGTTGGTGCTCGAGCACCCCCTCCTCCCACCTTAACTTGAAGAATACACTACCGGTCGGACCGGAGGACGGAGGTTGAAGACTTGGAACTTGGAAGTGTTGAAGAAGAGCCGAACGTTGAAGTCTTGAAGTGAGCCTAGTCGGTGTCTTAAGGCCTAGCGCCCCAGTTGGCCCAAATCAGTGCCTGGCCCAAAATAAAACAACAGTCAGCAGATAAGGTCAAAGTAGACCGAGGAAGATGAATAGCAGATTGTCTGAACAATAGAGTAGATAAGGGTCACGCCGTCACGGAGAGGGAGAGATTCACCGGTTGCCGTCTTGGCGGCGTCGGCGTGGAGGAGGAGGCACCGAGGCGGTCGACGACTCGGTGGCGTCGGCGCGGAGGTGGAGGCCAGAGGCAGTCGGTGTGGAGGCGGAGGGGGAGCCGCGGAGGCCGGAGCCCAAAGGGGGAGAGGGAGCCGCCGACCGCGGACTCGCGGAGGCCTAAGCTCGGAGGGGGAGGGGGAGCCGCGAACTTGCGGAGGCCGGAGCCCGGAGGGGGAGGCGGAGGGGAGGGGGAGCCTCGGCGCATTCGCCTGCCCTTCGCCCGTTTGCCGCTTGTTCGCTAATCCCAGACTCCCAGTCACCAAACTTCGCCTGTTGTAGGAGCTGTGGCCTGTGAAGTGTGAAAGTGTGAAGTACATCTTTGGGCCGAGTAGATAAGGTGTGGCCAGATTTCTTTAATCAGGTATTCAGGTTTGTTTAGTAACAGTAGCCATTTGCTGATCTGCTGATTGTCTTGTTGTATTTAGTGAAATTGCATCATAATCATATTTAGTGACTTAGAGGTATATTTTCATTTCATTTTTAATATTTATGAACATTCATAATTTAATATTGTATCACTAAATTTGATATTTCTTATCTACAGATCGGTACTCATATTTATGAATATTTGGAGGCACATTACCTATTAGTAAGGTACTAAATTTATTGTATTGTATATTTTCAATTTGTTCTCTTCCTATTCATGTATAAATTTGATATTCTAATGGTAAAAGACTAGTAAATGTAGCTTTGATATACTTATGTTTTGCTGTAGTCTCAACAGTAGAGCTCCCCCTCTATTGAGTATAAGTTCCACGTTTTTGCTCGTTGGCTGTTGCTAGGACGCTGGGTTTATCTAATAACTAAGACCTGAAGATATCAAGTCGGGGAAATATGTTCACAAATGGTGAACGAGGCTGCGTACTGGACAATGCCTGTTTTCTCCTGGGACCATACTTGGTAATGTGCTATGCGATCCATGATTTACCAGTATGTTTGCGTTCTGCCTGACCTCTTCTTCCATGGCAATTTTTTGCTTCTGATATTATTACTATGGATCAAACTTGCCGGCCTTGCCTGATAGTCTGAACATCTCTATCAAAAAGAAGAACAGGTGATACTCTGGTATTCTCTTCTGTGTGCAAAACCTGAAGAGACATGCACTCATCGCCCTGGTGATGTTGTCTGTTCTATCAGATCGTATTTGCTCAGTTGGGAGAGCACCTGATATGTAGTGTACAATACTTTGTGGTCTAGTAATTCAGACTCTTAAGTTAAGCCTCCTGAGCCAGACGGAATGCAGTATCATGTGGAACATGTCCAGCCTCTGCGGCGGCTGGTGCAGCATGAAGTGCCGCTTCACCAGCTGCACCCCGGCCCGGAGCCGCTCCACCTCCGGCGCCGGTATCCGCTCCAACACCTCCCTCAGCCTGGGGATGTCGGTGACCGCCACGGACACCGAGAACGCGTCCCACCGCAGCACGTCGGCGAAGGGCAGCGCGTACCCGTCCGCGACGACTACGGGGACGCACTCGGCGTGGATGGCCTCCACCACGCGCGGGCTAGCCACCTCGTGCCCGCTCGGGCACAGGCAGAAGCGCGCGCGCCGCATGAATGAGTAGTAGTCGCCGCCGGCGGGGAGGTCGTACTCGTACACCGGGAAGGCGTCCGGGTCGCGGCCCTTCCAGTGCCGGAGCAGGAGGTCGCGGACGTGGCCGTGCCGCCCGCCGGCGAAGAATGCCAGGTACTGGCGCGACGCCGGCGCCGGCGCCGGCGCCAGAAGCTGCTGCGGCATGTCGCCGTCGTAGAGGTTGATCTCCGGGACGCTCACGTCCTTGCCCGGCCGGAAGCCCTCCGACGTGTTGGCGTTGCACAGCGCGCGGATGCCGTTCGCGTACAGCTCCGGGTGTCCTCCCGACGCATAAGGGCCCTACGCATGCATGTAAATGTAACCATCAACAATGACACGCACTACATGATCAGAAATGCTCGCGCGACCAAAAGCAAATACCACACCAAGGCCTTATTTAGAACATGGGAATTACGTACGAGTTTTTGTAGGAAAATAAACATCCATTCTCAGCGGAAGTGGGGTTCTCTACGAGATTTTCTTATGAAAATTCTGCATGTTGCGTACCCAGTCGTGGCAGGAGAGCATGAAGTGGTCGGCGCCGGCCGAGCGGTTCCAGAAGGGGTGGCGGGAGGCGACGACGCGGACGTAGTCGTCGACGAGGGCGCGGAGCGGGGTGAGGTCGTGGGAGAGGGGCCGGTACGCGAGCTGCACCATCTGGGACACGCTGAACGGCAGGAAGAATGCGTGCGCTCGCGCGGGGTCCCACGTCCTGACTCCGCCGCCGTTGCCGGACGCTGGCGGTGCCATGAGCTCGAGCTGCTCGATGAAGCGGCCCTCGATGGTGTAGATGTTCTTGCACGGCCCCTCGTGAAGGATCGGCGGCTCGCCTTCCTCGTACACGTACACCTTGAACCGCCTCTCCATCTCCATGTAGCTCCTGCACCGCTCAATGGAGAGGGGAGTGATCAGTGTAGCGGAGGCGAAGGACGAATCATGGTTAGCATCGGCAGTGGCTGACGTCTTACCGGTAGAATGCCGCCGGATTGCGGTACACGCTAGCCAGGCGAGCGTCGCCGTAGAACCAATCCGCCGAGCTGGCGTTGCCCTTGCCGCCGCCGTGATCACCGTGACGCCGCCGTGCCGCCCGCCGTATCGCAGCTCGCGCCGCGTCGAGCTCCCGCTCCACCCTTCCCCTCCTCGTCTCCGCACTCCCGCTCCTCTCCTGACACACGGGTACGTGGCAGTACGTCAAACACAAAAGCTCGAGTTTGCAAAGGAAACTGATCAAATGCCATGTGCCACGCCGGTATATATGCAACTTTCTTCGCGTATATACATACCGTGGTGAGGTCGGCGGACAGTGGCCGTGCCGGCGCGGGGTGAGAAGAGGAGGAAGAAGGGGTGACCAGCGCCTCCGCGCCAGAGTCGACGGAGTATCCGGCGACGAGGACGACAGAGAGTGCGACAACGGCAAGCAGGTGCGCTGCGCTGGGAGAAGCAGAAGCCTCGCAGCGGCGTCGGATGCGCTTGGGCGCAGCCATGTGTGCCGAGCTGCCGGCCGTTTGCATGTAGAGGAGGGCATGGGAGCTTTCTTCCCGTCACACGTCTAGCAAGCGGGATTAAGTTAGCATGGTGGCAGGTTGGAATTGGATAATGAAAGTGCAGCAGCGCAGGGGCCGATAGGCCATAGGCGACTTGTACCGAAACCCTCTCTAACAATGTTAGAACCTTTTTTTTTGGAATTTTTCTTAGGGTGCGCAATGGAGGTAGGTATCTTCAATCCCAAGTGCATTCCTCTAGTATGTTTAGTGGTAGAAATGTAGTAAATTATGATGGTTTCAAATAATGAATTGACCATTTCTGGCGCAGATGATGACCAATGGGATCTTTAAGAGCTTAGTGCATAGGGTTGTGACAAGTGCTCAGAAAGAGAGGATATCATTTGCCGTGTCCTATGCTGTGGATCAGGAAGATAAGGGTAGGTTAAGCTTATGGTTGATGTATGTGGTTTTTGAATTCTAGTCTGTTCATAAAAGACAGTCTTCAAAGAAAATAGCTGTATGTGATTTTAGCCGATACAACTGAAATCAGTACAGTTTGTACTATAATTTACCTATAGACCACATCTTAAAAAAATACATTATTTAACAATAAGTTACTGCTAGATGAGAAGCAACCGACTCAATACATGAAGATTAAGGGCAAGGACTACACAGCCGCGTATTATAAACATTTATATCGAGGTGCAAGTGTTATCGATTCCCTAAAGATCTAGGTGTTGAAAAGAGGCGAGAGAGGTTCTTTAGGCCATGTTTCAAAGTAATACGATTTTTGGCTGAAATGACATTGAAGTGGTTGTTAGTCTTTTTCTGATATATTTAATTAAAAAGAAAAAGAAAAATATTGTTTTATCTCCACATATAATGCAAAGGGAAAAAAGAAAAACATGTTAAGAAGCTAATATATTCCAAACAGTTTTCGGCTTCTGGAAGTCAGAAGTCATCGTTGTTTGGAACAACATCTTAGTTTCGTAATACCCATGGAAAATAAAGAAGTGGATTTTTAATTGCGGTTGTGGATTTTCTCAGTTATGTAATACCCATGGAAAATAAAGAAGTGGATTTTTAATTGTGGTTGTGGATTTTCTCAGTTATGTAATACCCATGGAAAATAAAGAAGTGGATTTTTAATTGTGGTTTTTTCTCAGTTATGTATCATGACATTTAAGTGAGGTACTCCCTCTATAGAAAAACGTAAGGCACGGTTTGACTACGGTTTCGCAGTCCTCCGGACTTTTTTTTTTCTTAGGTCCTCTCTTCCGAACTTTTTACCACTCGGCGCTATGGCCACTGGATGGCGCCCCGAACGA
The DNA here is from genome assembly GCA_036346265.1 of Melocanna baccifera. Lineage (NCBI taxonomy): Eukaryota > Viridiplantae > Streptophyta > Magnoliopsida > Poales > Poaceae > Melocanna > Melocanna baccifera. The sequence goes on along the minus strand of CM070692.1, from coordinate 25,490,843 downwards.
AATCGTTGTCCCATCCGGCCCAACCACAGAAGTACGGACGTTGCCCCAGCTGGGCCACACCCACCTTTCACTTCCCGCAACGATAACGGCCCAAAACCTAGGCCACATCTCATGCAATGCAAGTACTACGCTACGGCCCGCGCGGCGCGCCCAAAGAAGCTGCGCGCGCTCCGCAGTCCAACCGGCCCACCCCCCGCGACGCGATCCAGCCCGTGGCCGGCTGGCCCACGCTGAGGCCGAAACCGCCTCAACGTACGGGGCTACCGTGATCTGGAATGCGGCCGTGTGAACGCGTGCGACCGCGGAATATGCCCTGTGTGTAGTGTGCATTGCAGTGTGGCATATACCGAGATGGTCCGCGCGCGTGGCCAACCTACGTGCCGCCAGAAATTCGATCGACCAAAAGGAGGAGGAATAAAACGAGATGTGCATTACCCATCGATCGTTACAGCTGCGATGAGAGCAGGGTCGTCATGAGATTTTAGGGGTTCAGCACAAAATTAGAAATAGAAGCTTTAGTACGGTATAATATTTTTTTGTATATGGATCAACTGCGGTGGCTAAAAGACCCAAAGATAAATTTTCAAAATATATATATATACTCTACATAGTATATAGAGACCCCTAGATTTTAGGGGTTCGGGATGGCCGCCCCTCTTCCCCCCTCAGGGCCGGCCCTGTAAAAGAGTATAACAGAAAATGTGCATGCTCCACACTCACAATGTCACAACTCGCGCGATTTGAAGAGATCGCTCAGGTCAGATCGGACCCCGGCTGGCTGGCAAGCATGATCACTGTTTTTTATATGTCAATTTCTGGGATCGATCCAGCCAACTTGCAGCAAGTTTGAACATGCAGGAGGCAACGAGGTTACTGGATCTATACATCCAACCATGCTTTTTTTATTGTTCTCTGACTCCTACTATGGTCGATCTTGCTGCGCAGGAATGGGATCTGAGGGGCGATCCCATTTGTCTATGCTGTCACTTGTGACATTGTGGGAAATGCATGCCAACTTCTTTAATTTTTTTTTCAAAAAAACAAGATGCCAACTTGTTTGATCAATCTATATCTATACTTTTTAAAGGCTCGTTGATCACTGATCGTAAGTCACTACCACTCGTAGGACCCATGGGACTGGGACGTCTACGGTAGTTAAGAGTTGTTCACGAATCATACGTCTAAGTCACCACTCGCTAGTTCCAGTGTATGCACGGTAGTTTCTGCAGTAGTTTATCAGCAGTCATTCAAGAACTAGCATATTTGTTTCAAGTGGTTTCGGTTTCTGACTTCTTCTTTCTTTTGGTTTTCAGAAACTAGCCGTCACTTAAAATATATCAGTTTCTTAATTTTTGATATTTTTATTATCTTTTTTATTAAATAATTAAAAAAAAGAGATAACAGCAGCTCCAACCACCAGACAACCGTAGGCCGGTAGAGCCGCCCCATAGTTGTCCAGTTGCTCCTAACTCGGCCAGCCATCCCTGCACGTCTGCACGATCGAACAGACGAACTTCACATCTCCCTCCTAGGCTTAGCCCGATCTGCCTTTTTCCTCTCTCGTCTCATCCATCGGTAACGTCCAAAACAAGGATGACACACTGCGAGGGACATGGACGGCGGCAGCGGCAGGTGGAGGGCAAAAACACGGACGAATGATTGCATCTGTACGCTACCTCCCGCCAACTTACGCAAGTTGGCGCCACCGCTCCTCGTCGACAGTGATGTCCGTTTGGCGCTTGCGACGCGCGAGCTGTGAGCCCACGTTACCCCGTGTCATGTTTGGAAACGTTGGGGGTGGGGAGCGTGCCGGCCGGACGTCGATCCGCTGCATTTTTTTAACGGATCGTGCGGTCGCAGCGACCGCACGCGTGTTCACATCGTGCGGTAGGATGGGGTACAGGACAGCCAAGGCCAACGACATATACATAACCAAGTCTATAATGCTCCATCCCGGTCCCGGTCGCTTCGTAGAAGTGCACTAAGGCCCATGAGCTTTAAGAAATTTCACTGCACGCACAGAAAAAACATCCGACCGTCTGATTTAGCCTACTTGTTTCGGTTTTTTTCGACTTCTGCTTCTAGCTTCTATTTTTTTTACTATTCAGTATTTCATCTTTTTCTAAATTTTTTAGATATTTTAGGTTTTTTTTGTATTTTCTTTTTTTCCCGTGTTCCTTTGTATTGTTCCTAATGGGTTAACATGTTTTTCTATTTTTACATTTTTTAAAATTAATTATGCCTAAAAATCCAAATCAGCTATAGTAAAAAAAGCTAACACAGCAAAATTTCAGCTAAAAATCAGAAACCATCGCTAAAACGTGTGTCTCCTGAAGGAAAGATCGATGCTCCTGACCAAGCATGGTTCCATGAGTACCGCCTAGCTAGCACTGCTTCTAGGCAGCGGTACACCAAACCCTAACCGAACCGACCGGACGCAGCGCAAGGAAGAGCTAGAAGAGAGGGCGCGGCGCGGCGCATTTGTGGCGCTGTCGATCGGTCCATCGCCGCCGCACGGTACCGGCCGGCGCGCACAGTATTGCGGAATCCGTGGCCGCGCGCGCGCATTCACGCGCGGCACATGCCCGGACGAACCAACGTACCCCAATCATGCCGTCCAGCTACCTGCTCGGACGATAGCTAGCACGTCATGTCCATCCATGTTCCATGCGAATTATACTAACAGCTATTAGCTTGTGGTATGATGCCGGTATCCCAAGCTACTGCTTGTCGGTCGGTCTTAACCTAAGTGGTATATATCTCCCTGCCGTTCGTCTGATTTCACAGATTGCTGTTGAGATATTCCATTGTATGATATGTATTTCTAGAACCGCTCCTCCTTTATTTTACTGCAACCTTGGGCACGAGAACGATATGTTTATGTGCTGCGTGATAGGGATCATGCAGCTATATATATATATAATTTCTAGTGGTTTAAGGCTTTTTCAGATGGGGGAGTTGATTGGTTGATGGAACACTGGACTTTGATTTGGTGCTGGACTATCAGATCTCCTTGATTCAGAGGGTGTTCGGAATAGCGATGATTTTTGACTTTTGTTAAAAAATATTGTAGCTGACTTTTTTTACTGTAGCTGAGTTGGTTTATTGGGTATAATTAAATTTTAAAAAATTTAAAAATAAAAATGACACACTAATCTAGAGCGGATGATGCAAAATAACATGAGAAAAAAACAAAACAAAAAATGAAATTTTTTTACTGTAGCAGGTACTGTAGCTACAGTACCTACTACATTACCACGGAAGCCACAGTGGAAAGCCGGCGACAAATCACTGCTACAGTGGTTCGATCGTGCGCCATGGGATTGTTGGAGCAAGGGTACAGTATGTTTTCAGTTTTTAGCTCCTAGGATACCAGCCGGATGTTACTAGCAGTTATAAGAGAATGTGATATTTTATGAAAAGTGATTTCCATGACTAACCTAAATGTTTTTCTGTATATAGGGTTTAAATTTGAAGAGTTAAAACTCACTTTTTAAAATAGTATATGTTCGGGTGTATCTGAGGCTGCAGGAGCAATTTAGGTTTTCAAAGGCCAGCTGATACGTACTTCTTACAACTCCATTGCATCAGTGACCACAGATTCGATGCATCACATCTCGAAAGAGATGTATCTATCGTCACATCCTGTCCATGGCGGTTTAAATTTTACTCCATTAGGAGAGTGGCGTGTTCTTGAAAAATCATAAAATGGCACAGCACTAAGACTCCGCTCATTTAAACTTGAGCTTCTAGTTTATTTTTTATTATTCATAATTTTTGTTTTTTTATTTTTAGTATTTTTTGGGCTTTTTTACCGGTCCTTTTTTAGTATTCGTTTGTATTATACATGATGAGCTAATCTTTTTTATTTTTAGATTTTTTAAATTAATTACGTCAAATAAACCACCGTCAACTACAGTACAATTTCAATCATAAGCCATCAAATTTTAACCAAACCAAGCAGCCTCTAAGTCTGATTGGTGTTATAGGTTCTAGAAGATTAGATATCCCATAAAGACATAAAGTTAGTTTAATTAAAGGATTTTCGAACAATATGCTAGAGCTTGCAATTCTCGAGGGGAGGATGAGGACTAATTAACCAACTTTCTCACATATAACCTGCAAATCTGAAACACAAAAGGGACATGCATGGTTGTGGTTATGTGCAACCACTGAATTATAAAGCACCAACAGCTACCGAGCAGCTGGTAGGATGGAAGATCCCTGTCAAGCATTAGAGTGAACCGAACAGCTAGCCCAGCTGTAATAGAAAGGTTTCCTTAAACAAACTAGGCAGTCCGTGACGTGTACACCATAACTTCCAAAAAATGTTGCTATTCGGACAGCTATATAACTTGGGGAAAGAATCCAAGAGTGGTTCTTTTGAACTTAATAGCTTAAATATTTAAATTTTAGCTGTCTTTAAGAGTTAAAATGCATATAATTAATCCAGGTAGTTTTACAAGCTAGTAGTATCAAGTAGTACCAGATCAAGTACCTTCTTAGATTTTTCTCGTCTGTTCATATTAACCGAGGAAATTACTTTAGCTTTCTCTTTTTTTAGCTCGATAGACGATATCCCTCCTGCTGTAGAGATATTCTAAGTTATGTTTACTGATTTGTTTGATAACATTTGTCTCTAGTCTTATTTAAGGGAGTTACTAGTGCCCGGACATTTGATCCAGACGTTAGCTCCGAACGGTCGGTCGCAACATTTTTGGCATATATATGCAACATTTCTCGGTCATGTATACAATAAATTTTTTTTTTGATAAGAATCTCGATGTTACACTAAGTGTTACTGATTGTTGTATACATAAAATCAAAATATTGCATACATAACTAAAAAATGTTGCAACAAAAAACAAACAACACAAAAATTTAATCATCGTCGATGTTGTAGACGTCGCGGTCGGTGTCGAGCTCATCCATCATGGCGGCGTCCTTGCAGCCGCCTGTAGAGGAGCTGGGCGGTGGCGAGATGGCATAGGAGAACGCAGCGAGCTCAAACGAGGAGATTCGGACGCTGTTGCTCCGGATCCGGTGGCGCTGGCGTCGGGGACAGGGTGGCTGGGGCTTGTGGTCATCTCCGTGCATGGGTTTGGGCAGGGACAGTCGTCGGGGAGGAGGAGAGCCAGAGAGAGATGGAGATGGATGGATCTGTGGTGCGGGTTGGATGAGAGCGAGCGAGCAAGATATTTAAGGAAATAGTGAATGGGCCGAGGAGTGGGCTTGCGTCTGATACGTGCATGCGAACGTCCAAGCCGTATCAATACCTCTTATTTAATCATATACATATACACACAGAGAGAGAGAGGAAAAATACATTCTAAGTGTGTGTGTGTGTGTGTGTCTAAGTGTATGATGCGTGAGTTGTCTTGGACGAACAAGATTTAGTTTAGATTTGATTTGAGCTAGATCTACATATATCATTTTTAGAAGTGACTATATATCGATCAAGTAAACTTTAGAAATTTCAGTCAAATTTTTTCTATTATTGGAGCCAAATTCAACTATTCAAATCCCTCCCATCACCTCTCTAAATCCCCACCTCGGCCTATCTGTGAACAATCGAGTCGCTAATCTTACAAAATCATTGAGAAAGATGGCTTATGGAACTAGCGTCTAAATCCCCACCTCGTCCTATCTGTTTAAATACCATTGAAGGGTTGGTAATTATCCATTGGCGAAGAAGCCTTATGGAACTAGCGCATCTGATCAGGAGAGTAGTTATTATTAGAAAGAGGATGCCTGATCGCCGATTGCTACTAGTGGGAGACGAATGTGGGGAACAATTACTTGGTGGTTGTTTGTTAAAGACTCAAGACCAAAATATCGTGCTATTTCAGGTGGATAAGATACAAATTCTATCCACCACACTGGAGGAATTATTTAGGAATGGACCCAGATACTAGTTCATAGATTCTCCGAGTGGTCATCTAGTCTGACAAGATGCACAATGCTTCTTCGATCAGGGTATTCAGGGAGAAGACTCCAGAGGCTTACAACCATAGGGTCTTCTGGCTCTAATTAAATATTAAATATGTATTTAAGGATTTATTCAATCCTCATCACTATCCCAACCTTAGTCGTGCCATCCCCACCCCTCCCGCCCGGCCCAACTTGTCGGCGTCGATGAGGCCCCACCCACAACCTTTCCTCCCCTCACAACCACTGCCTCCCAATACGGCTACTATTGTTGCCCACCATAGCCCCACCACCTCATCCACCGTCACCTTCCTGTTTCTTCCCCTTCTACGACGGCTCACTGTTGTCAGATCCATTGTCCCAGTCACCTCCTATCACCCCATACAAATCCTGCTGCCCCTCTTCATTTGAGCCTATCGATGCCACCCATCGTTGGTCACTAGGCTCACGACCAACGGTGCCCTCGTCGAGCTTTCACCACCCCCCTTCCTCTAAAATTCGGTGTGGGTGAACTTTAACCCTAACCTGATGAGCCTTAACCCTAACACTAACCGAGAACGAAGATGAATGTGGTGGCGCACGAAGCTTCAAGCTCATCCAACGGTGAGGACTTCAATTGACATCCCAAAATTCGTACTTCAGTGTTGTATAGCAATTCCAATCATTTTTCATGTAATCAATATGTATATTCATAATATATTATTCATCGAAAGTTAAAATGGTTTGACTGCACATTTTCGACCACTTAGCGTATTTTACAATATCACCTTTTTTTAGAATATAGATATAGTAAAACAACATTTTTCATGGCAGAACAATTTATAATTGTACAAGTACATGTTGGTGAGAGTGAGCTAGGTGTAGAGGAAATAGGAGAGCAAGCTGCACTTTTAGGATGCTAGTGCGAATATGAAGGCATGTTGTTGTTGTGGGCCTCGTTAACTAGACCGAACACCCCAAGTTGACAGTTGACATGGCGCAGGATTTCTCCATGTGTTAGAGTTACGCATGCTTTTTCTTTCAAAATGTTTTGATGTATCTCTCTTGTTCTTTGCTATAGTAAACCAAGGACATCTTGTTTTTATGCTTTTAAGCGGTTTTTAGTTTTAAAAGACCGAATATGGTAATACAGAGGGGATGAATGATGCCAACTCAAAATTTTCCCTCAAATATTTAAGGTTGTTTCTTCAAACACCTACAGAGATGTAGAACATATAATCCTCAACTAAAAGACAGACCAACTAGCCCAAATCAACAAAACTTAGAACCTAACCCTTCTCGACCGTCTGACCGGCCTCCATATGGCGGTCTGACTAGCCTGGGCGGTCTGACAGCTAGTATATGGGCGGTCTGACCGTGTGCTACAGTAAAATCTAAGAATAAATATTGTTTTTAGCATAATTTCAAAAAAATAAAATCAAGAGAACTTTAGATCCGTAGATTCAAATTATATGAAAATTTGTACGGATCTTCTCTAGGTTATTGTAAACCTATTCTAATAAACGATCATGAAAATTATAATCAAACATGATACCTTTGTCAGTTCGTTAGAAGGTTGCACCAAAATTGAGCCAAAATCCCAAACGGTGAATACAATTTGCTCATGGGTAGATGATGGCCAATATGGCTCTAGATGTATTCTCACAGGTCACAGCAAGTTAGAACGCCGAAGAATACGACCCAAAAACCCTTAAAACAAGAAATCACTCGATGAGATCAAAATCAAGCAAAATCAGGTTTCTTCATGAGCTTTGCTCTTAAAGTGCTTAGATGATAGGAGATTGATCTCCAGAGGTTATTATCTCCATTTCGATCACGTCCTTGTCACTGCAAGATCAAAAAAGAGGAAAGAAAAGAGATTAAAACCAACTGAAACAAGAGCAAATCGATCAAAACAAGAAATAGATATGAAAATCATCAAAGGTTGATGTATTACTTGCTTGAGACGGATAGTTTTACAACCAGTCCACCTTGGAGGACAGAGAGCACAATATGTACTTAAAACCCTAACTCACATCAAAGCACAAGAGTGGTGGGTTGGATAGTTAACCACATGTCTCCATCCCAACCCCTTTTTATAGATGGGTTTGCCAGCCCCATCTATCTCTTAGTAAATACTATCTACTTACCACAATGGAGAAAACCCATTAACCCCCCACACACAGGTTTTACTTACACATGTTCGCTTATACACGTTTTTAAAAGCGTAAAAGCGTGTATCCGCTAAATTCTTAACCTCGATTCGTCTCGATCAAACCTGCTCCACCTTAATTTAAACCGCTTTCTAACGCGTCGCCCACACACTACGGTTTTGATCCAAGGTGGTTTCCGGTATTTTGGCTAAACTACTAATATACCACTTATGGACTCGGTCATTACCATTGTTTGCATGCAATCATTATACTTGTCATGTGTAGGTGCACTACTAGTTTACCACGCATCACCAAGTCTTTCTCGTTCTGGTTCTAGAGAACCACGATTCACTTGGACCGTCCAAGTCTCATAGTGCAATCCTACAGTTCGAACTCGCCTTCAACATTTCTCGCCATTCTCGTGTCATGCTTGAGCTTACCGTCTCACCTGACATTCTCGATCGTTTAGGACTCAACTCCGCCATGAGTCTAGTCCCGATTCTCGTCGTTGATCACGGTTGACTCCAAGCGACCTTGCACATACAAAGACAAAGAAATCGTTTCCAGGCATAAGTTTTTCGCAATCTGACCCACATTAGCCAAAGCATACATCATGCAATCTTAATGCAATGACCTATGCCACCTCAGCTCAATCCATGGCACAAATATCAAAATCTCAATTTATGTCTAAGACTAATCCTGACGAAGTGCGATCTTTGCAAAATCGCTTGACCACTCCACGAAACTTACTATAGTTCATCACAACATTAAATAGAATTTTTTCACATGGTCCTTCAATTTTTTTAATAATTACTATCTATTAGACTAATTAATCATAGTTAAAAGATAAAAACCGTAACTCAAACGAGCAGACCCTTAGAATGTAATGATTCAGACAATTACATAAATTTTGTAGTATGAAACAATGCAAAGTCGTTTTAGTTTATGTTTAGAATACAAAGATTTTGTAAACTTCTACAAGAATTGATCTATGTCCAAGCAGGCCCTAGACCTCTTGCAAGATTTCCAAGTCCAAACATGTTCTATAATCGATGAAGATTTCTGAACATAGGCAAACCGAGAAGCGAATCTTATCTTCCAGAAGCATTGCGATATATCCAGTAATAGGGTTAGTACTGGATGCTTCAACGTGATGGAACGAGAATCCATGCATATATGTAAAGCGGTGACATGCCATGACTCCATGAGCTTGACTACGTGAGTCGGCACAAACAGGGGAAGGTAATATACTGAAATTGAAACTAGTTAAACTTGAAATAACCACCAATTTTTGTGTTTTTTTCTCTACCTACAACTATCCATGAGTTCAGGCTTAGACCAAACTAAGTTTGCCAGGATAAGACGAGGGTTTCGTTTCAAACGATTTCAACTTCTGATTTTCAGAAATCATTTAGAATACATCAAATTTTTTAATTTTAGTTTTCTTGCTTTTTATTTTTATTTTTCCTCCTCATTTCTTTGCATTGTCTAAAAGATATAGAGGTGTTTTTAAATTTTATCATTTTTATCATATTTTTAACTTAGAAAAAGCTAATAGTTGCTATATAGTTGTAGCCAAAAGCCATAGCTTTTAAGCCATTTGAAGCACTACCAAGATATAGTTAAGTTACTTGCAAGAAAGATTCAAACAGTAACAATATGACATAGACAATATCTGACATCCATTACACATTAGTGCAAACTCAACCTATATTTTTTCAACAAATCAAATAAAAGAAAAAAAAGATAAGAATGACTATGGTGTATTTCACTAAGGCCCTCTTTGGATATGAGGAAAAACAAAGGAATTCATGAGAAATCCATTGAAAAGTTCTTCGATTATTGTAGAAATTAAAGTGTTTTGTTAATTTCTACAAAATTCTTGTGAATTTCTTATATTCCAAACAAAGCTTAAGTGCAATTTTTTTTGAAACCAGAGCTTAAGTGCAAGCTAACCCTTGGCTAAACGAAGATTAATTGCAAGCTTTTTTAAAATCAAAGCCTAAAGTTTGGTTCTAAGCAGCTTCTAGCTTTTAGCTTTTTAAAATTGTTTCTATAAGGCTACAGGAGACACTTTTAATGAAGTGATCTCAATAAGATCGTTCCATACTGTTAAAGATACTGTTTTAAATGAAATAACTTCTCAATATGAATATCTCATACTTTTATAATTTTTTATAATTAACTAAAAATCGAAAATCATAACAAAATATCATAGCGCTTTGAAAGAGCCACTAAGTGCAAGCTAACCCTCGATCTAGATCTCTCCTACATATCACGGAAGGAAAAAAAGAAAGATATCTATTTTCCGGGCCCACCTGCCGGGGGGCCAGAAAAAGCGCAAAAATTCCAGCCCACCTAGCCCGCAAATTTACAACGAAGTGACCACACTCAAGCATGCAGTCTTACACCTAACCCCTCCCATTCTCTTGCAATCGCGTTCCGCTCCCGTTTCTCTCTCCTCGCTACTGCACACTCGACCACCTCGGCCGCTACATAAGCACGCGCCTCCCGAGCTTACAGGAGAGCGTGCAGAGTGAGACGCGTCACCCCTCCCACCTTCCCCCATCCGCCGCCGCCTACCCCTCGCGTCCGTTCCCACGTAGGGCTAGGGTTTTGGCCGCCGCCGCCGAGCGCGCGCCATGGCGATCCTCTCGGCGCTCGCCACCGAGGTGTTCATCCCCGTCGCCGCCGTCGTCGGCATCGCCTTCGCCGTCTTTCAGTGGGTACTCGTCTCGCAGGTGAAGCTCTCGCCGGCCGCGGCCGAGTCCGGCGGCAGCAAGAACGGCGGATACGGCGACTCCCTCATCGAGGAGGAGGAGGGCCTCAACGACCACAACGTCGTCGTCAAGTGCGCCGAGATCCAGAACGCCATCTCCGAAGGTGAGCCGGGGGGGGGGGGGTCTCCCAGATCTTGGGGCGTCGCGTGGTTCGTTTAGATCCGCGTGTTTCGTGGCCGTTTTGCCGGAGAAAGGCTCGGCTTCCGCGCGTTTTCTCGCGGGGATAATGCTTTTCCTATTTTGTATAGTAGAATTTTGTCCAAAGATGCGATCTTTCAGGCGTAAATGGTTCGGATCTTGGTTGTCCGTTCCTTCGATTGGTTGATTCTAATGCTGATCTGGTGGGAAACTTCCAAATTTTAGTTCAGTGAGCTCCCCAAAATATTTTTGCACTTTTGGCTTTATGGATCAAGAGAAATAATAAAAAAGCTGAACTGAAGTGATGTTGAAAATCGGCGTTTTTATCCAACGGAAACCAAATCCTTGCGTTGGAGCTTTTGGTTCCTTTGTGGGGGCTGCCAAATAGTGTTGCTTTTCTCCAAACCATGTACTTCTGCGATATTTTAGTCACTCCTGGCTTGTCCTAAATCTGTAATTTTCCAAGTGGGGGGCTCCCCTGTTGTTTGTTACTAGATTTTGGTTTATGCGACTCGAGTGGGGTGGGGCTCGCAAATCTTCTCCTCTCCCCTTCAACATGTAAATCTGAAAATTGATTTTAGATGCTTGTTGTTGGTGCTAAATTGATGCTGGCTTCGATAGAGTCCTTTTATTGCCGCAAGCGGTGCTCTTGCTCTGTGTCGGTGCTGCAGTAAAGATGTAGCTTTCAGTGTACATGTTATGGTAGAGCATGCTGTATCTTTCTGTAGGTCATTAACTTGGTAGTGGAAGGTGCGTGATGGATCTGTCAAAAGTAGCAGGTTAAACGCGTCGTGATTTGGCTGACTTGAGCTTACCTTAATTAATATCTGGGCTCCAAAGTCCTGGTGCTAGGTAGATCTAGACCTGAAACGCTTGGTTCTTGGTTGGATATTGACCATCTGTCACCGACGTGTTGTTTTACCCTAGACTTACGAGCTCGCCGTCTTGATGAGTATGGATGGCCTAGTGCTCATCGGATACGTGTCCCATTTGTGGGGGTTTGCTTGATTATGTGTCACCAATCTTGACCTGATCCTTTTTTCTTTGATTAGGATGGGGACACTGGAAGAGCTATTTCTGGAAATATCTGCTAGGATTTGGGCTTGGGGTTTGTTACTTTTTCCTAGATGTAAAACGGCAGTGGGTGGTTAACATTTGGTTGTTGAATGTGTCAGTCTCTAGGTTTACCTTCGTTACTTACTGATGTCAGAAAGATAAAATTGGACCAAAGGTAAGTGTTCAGTCCCATGTGTGTGGTTTGACAAAATAAGCTATATTGTATATTCATAGATTTGTATGGGCATTGCAACCTAATATGCGCATTGTGTAATGTAATAAAACGCTTCTGCTACCGAAACATTAAGTTCGATTATATGATTTATATGTAACAATTGACTTTCTTCTATGGGCAGGAGCAACATCATTTCTTTTCACTGAGTACCAATATGTTGGTATTTTCATGTCAATCTTCGCTGTTGTGATCTTCCTCTTCCTTGGTTCTGTTGAGGGATTCAGCACAAAGAGCCAACCCTGTACCTATAGCAAGGACAAGTACTGCAAGCCAGCCCTTTTCAATGCGCTCTTTAGCACCGTGTCTTTCTTGCTTGGAGCGATCACCTCTTTGGTGTCTGGTTTCCTTGGGATGAAAATTGCCACATATGCTAATGCCAGAACTACCCTGGAAGCAAGGAAGGGTGTTGGGAAGGCATTTATCACCGCTTTCCGCTCGGGTGCAGTTATGGGCTTTTTGCTGGCATCAAGTGGTCTTGTTGTTCTTTACATTGCCATTAACGCATTCAAGTTGTATTATGGTGATGACTGGGAGGGTCTTTTTGAGTCCATCACTGGTTATGGTCTCGGTGGGTCTTCCATGGCTCTCTTCGGAAGAGTTGGAGGAGGTATTTACACAAAGGCTGCTGATGTGGGTGCTGATCTTGTTGGCAAAGTTGAAAGGAACATTCCTGAAGATGATCCTAGGAATCCAGCTGTGAGTTTTCTTCTCTGTTTTGGGCTTATATTTTTTTAGGGAAATTAGCAGACAAATCTAGCTATTATATGGTGACTATTATGGATCATGGCACTTCCTGTGCTGAACTTGCAAGTATTGTTTGCAGGTGATTGCTGACAACGTTGGTGACAATGTTGGTGATATTGCTGGAATGGGATCAGATCTCTTTGGGTCATACGCAGAATCTTCATGTGCTGCTCTTGTTGTTGCATCTATCTCATCCTTTGGAATCAACCATGATTTCACTGGGATGTGCTACCCACTGCTTGTGAGCTCTGTCGGCATCATCGTCTGCTTGATCACCACTCTCTTTGCAACTGATTTCTTTGAGATAAAGGCTGTGAAAGAAATTGAACCTGCTCTAAAGAAGCAGCTCATCATCTCCACTGCTTTGATGACTGTTGGTATTGCGATAATCAGCTGGTTGGCCCTTCCAGCTAAGTTCACTATCTTCAATTTCGGTGCTCAGAAGGAAGTGACCAACTGGTAAGTTATCTGTCAATCTTTTCATTCGTTTGTGAAATGTACTCTCTTCTGATTAAGTTATCATGGCTTTTCAGGGGCTTGTTCTTCTGTGTTGCAATTGGTCTGTGGGCTGGTCTGATTATTGGTTTTGTGACAGAATACTACACTAGCAATGCATACAGGTAAGAAACCTATTGGCTTATAATTATGTTTTCATTCATCATTTCCATGCTACAATGTTTTAACCCTCACATTTTCTTCTTTGTGGCAGCCCTGTGCAAGATGTTGCAGATTCCTGCAGAACTGGTGCTGCCACTAACGTCATATTTGGTCTTGCTCTAGGATACAAGTCGGTTATCATCCCGATTTTCGCTATTGCTGTCAGCATCTATGTCAGTTTCTCTATTGCTGCAATGTACGGCATAGCAGTTGCTGCTCTTGGCATGCTAAGCACAATAGCAACTGGCCTTGCTATTGATGCTTACGGTCCCATTAGTGACAATGCTGGTGGAATTGCTGAGATGGCCGGTATGAGCCACAGAATCCGTGAGAGAACTGATGCTCTTGATGCTGCGGGCAACACAACTGCTGCTATTGGAAAGGTAAAATTGCGTAATGTACATTTGTTGGTTACTTTTTTTTTACTTCACTGTACTACATTGTCGTGATTTTTTTGGCACTGCACTAAAAGTTAAGCATTTGATAATACATGAGCTATTGGACTACTAGGCAAATTGGGCATTCGTGAGTTGTGGGTTCTTAGAGAACCATTGTGTTCGTCCTGTAACTCAATCCATCTATATTCTTTTTGTAGGGTTTTGCCATTGGATCAGCTGCTCTGGTGTCTCTGGCGCTTTTTGGCGCCTTTGTCAGCAGAGCTGGAGTGAAGGTTGTTGATGTCCTGTCTCCAAAGGTCTTCATTGGTTTGATTGTTGGAGCCATGCTTCCATACTGGTTCTCTGCCATGACCATGAAGAGTGTTGGAAGTGCTGCTCTCAAGATGGTTGAGGAGGTTCGCAGGCAGTTCAACACGATTCCTGGGCTTATGGAGGGAACTACCAAGCCTGACTATGCCACCTGTGTCAAGATCTCTACTGATGCTTCCATCAAGGAGATGATTCCTCCTGGTGCTTTGGTCATGCTCACCCCCCTCATTGTTGGAACCCTCTTTGGTGTGGAGACTCTTTCTGGCGTTCTGGCTGGTGCTCTTGTTTCTGGAGTACAGGTATCCACCACTCTCTTTTTCTTCCGTTGTGTACTTGTGCCTGTGTGAATCCGATATTTCAAGGGATTTATGTATTTCCTCTCGGACAGATTGCCATCTCTGCTTCCAACACTGGTGGTGCGTGGGATAACGCAAAGAAGTACATTGAGGTAGATATTCTGAAGACCTGATTGATCATGGTTGACGAGTCAGCATCCATCGTGAGTCTAACTTTGTCATCAACTTCTTCCCTGCTCGTTTCAGGCTGGTGCCAGCGAGCACGCCAGAACCCTGGGCCCTAAGGGATCAGACTGCCACAAGGCTGCTGTGATCGGTGACACCATTGGAGACCCCCTCAAGGACACATCGGGCCCTTCGCTCAACATCCTCATCAAGCTCATGGCGGTCGAGTCCCTTGTGTTCGCTCCTTTCTTCGCCACGCACGGAGGCCTGCTGTTCAAGTACCTCTAAAGAACATCATACCAAGGGCAGCAGAACTATATGATCTGCGGACATCACGAATAACTCCCTCCCAGTTCGCGTGTTGTGCGCTGTTTTTTTGCTCATGTCGTTTCAGGATTGCTCTCTCTGTCTTGTCTTCGGCCTCTTGGAGGTGTCTTTCGGCTTGTAGCTCCGTGTAGAAGAGACCAGATGTCCGCCTCCTTTTAGGTATGTGTGTGCCAAATTTTCCTCGTCCCTTGATGACGACGATAATGTTGAACTCTTGGACAATGATATGATGATTGTTGCATGTCACTGGTGGCAAGTATGTTACCTCTGCATCAAATCTGATTTGCAACTGGATGATCGTCTTCCATCCATCGTTGCGTGTATCTGCCGCGTGTGGTGCAGTACGAGACTTGTTGCTCAAGATTTCGCTGATGCAGAAAACCTGCACAGGATCACAACTAAGCTTTGAATCTTCGTCTTTCTGTAGTCAGTTGGGTTTTAAGATCAAAGCACTGTATTCAATACTTGCTGCAAACCAGCCTATCGTTATCGATTATCACCAGCTTTCCTTGATACTTTCCTTCGATTCATCTCCGTTTGCCTTTTCGCTATTTTCCCATCCAAACTAGGGAGTGAAGGATGATGGGAAAGGGCGTTTCTCCTTTCCTCTTTTTTTTTCCACCATATCGATTTCCCCAAACCTTTTACAATTAAAGAACACACAATCACAGACTATTCAGCGCGTTTTTCCTTTTCCTCTTTTTTCACCATACCAACTTTTCCCAAACTTTTACAATTGAAGAAACAAAATCACAAGCTTTTCAGCCTTGCAGCTTACTTCATCTTGGGACGGACAAGCTTAGCTACCCATCCTTCACTCACTTCACCTTTTCCCTATAACAGTAACAACAAAAATCAAACCAAAACCAACCATGATCAAACCTAACTACAGGCAGGCAGGGGCAGAGAAATGGGGGGATGTGAGCAAACACAATGGAGTAAGGAGCCACAGATATGGGCTCTGCTGCATCCACTTCGGTTCCAGCCAAGGGATGTTTCCATTTGCATCATGACTTGGCTCTGCAAGTTGCCATCTTTGGGAGTGAGATGGTACTACTCTCTCATGGCTCCAGCTGCCTCAACAGAACCAGGAATGTGCCTGATCTTTCTGCCATGCTTCTTTACAGTATGTGCGTGGGCACCTTCACTTGTCACAGACACTTGGTTTCTGGTGTTGCCACTGAGGTTGATCGACAGTAGAGTAATTCGTGGCTGAACATACAAGGAAAAGATTAGGCATAAATGCATTTAGTAGATGGGGTTACGCCATTATCTTAATGAAAATGTATGGGCTTTATCTGAATTGTTTACAGAATCTCTTGCGCAATGTGCATAAGCGCGGATCATGTTGGTGCCACTGAATGTCGTAGATAGAACTTCTGTTCCCATGAGGCGATGCCATAGTAGAGCGCTGCGGCAAAAAAAAAGGTCGGATAAAGAAGCATCATGAAAATGACACATTCCATACTTTGATTCTGCAAGATTATATACTGTGGAACCAATTCTTAGCTTAGCCATTAAGTAGCTATTAGGTTCCCATTGTTGGGATAATTCTGCGGATGAAGGACAAAGGGTTACAGTTTCATAGAGGCATCAAATCTTGTTTGCACTATTTGAAGTGCTTTTACCTACTTGTTAAGCCTTCAAGAACATCAAGTATTTTACCTGTAATAGTCGGGATTTGGTTGGAATGTTGTTGTGTTCAGCAGGCCATAGTTCCCACCAATCAAACTTTGTCTGCAGTAACTCTTTGTGTCATACTTTGCTGACATGCCAAGCTGATCCAAGAACGTGAAAATCACAAACCAGTAAGAAGAACCTCATCGAGAACAGCTACAGAATTTAACTCCTCAGAGGTTCTTAGCTTACCAGAAACTGAACACAAATGAATCGGTGACAAGGTGGTGACCGCTGTTGTAAGCCCCTCCAGCCTCGCCAACCCATGCGACAGTCGATGTCCCTGCGGATTTCAGTATCCCCTGAAGACTGCTGAACGTGCTTCCCATACCGTCGAGGTAAGATGGATTGAGGATCTTTTCAATCAGATGTGTCCACTCCGGCGACGTTCGATGTTTGACACATTTATTCAGTCTCTGATTCATGCATCAAATTATTTGGCGGGTTGAAGTGAGCATACCTGGCCCTAAATTGTAGATGTGGTGGGTGATCACATTCAATAGATTTGGCCTGGTTTTGACGACAAGCTCGGTAAACCATGCTGCATCAAAGAAGCCTCCAGGAGCAAGAACCAGTGGCTTTGATGGGACTGCCTCGGTATATGCTGTCGACTACTGATTTCAGGGTGGTACGTCTGCAGCACACTGTTCGGCCCCAATTCGAGCTCCAACTCCACTGCCACTGAGTTCATTTCCTGCAAGGAGAGCACACAATTGAGTTCCCAATTCATCATCTGATTGAATTTCATGGAGGGAAGTTCTTGCTTCATAAGCAATTCAGCAGTTTTAGAAAGTGAAGACAAGGCCAAGAGTGTTCAGCCTGTTCATTTGGTGTGCTTGGTTATCTGAACATTAACCTAAACTGGTGTTGACATGGTGTATCAAAATGGAACTCTTTCCGATCAAATAGTACCCAAACAAAGCATCTCAAAACACTGTCAAAACAATAAGCAAGGTAATAGGGAATACTAGAACATACCAAGCTCCCATCCATGAATTTTATATCCCTTGCTCGCAGTGTAACGAATCAGTGATGCTGCATTGGTGTAATCCCATGGCCCTCTCAAGTGTTAAGGAGATAGAGTTATATTAGGATATAGAGTTTGTATTCTATTTCATATATATCTTATCTCTATATGGTATATCCCTTTTGTATTCTTCTATATATATATATATGACCCTTTGAGTCTCATATCAATACACACAATATTTATAATATGGTATCAGAACTTAGGTAAAATCCTAATTTTGATCTCGATCTATTTCCACTGCCCCTGAGAGGATCATCTCCGCTCCCGAGGGCGGCTACTTCTTCTCCGGGCGGCCACGAGCGTGGAATACCCCGTGGATCCGACGCTGCCGAACATCAAGAGCAGCGTGTACGCCACGGACGACTTCCGCATGTTCGCGTTCAAGGTGTGGCCGTGCTCCCGTGCCTACTCGCACGATTGGACTAAGTGCCCGTTCGTGCCCCCGCAAGCATCCGTTCACTGCGGTGCCTGTGGCGACAGCTGAGAGTTCCAAGTACGCGCCGGCGAACCTCGCATCTGTGTCCGTGGCGTCACAGGATCCCTCGGTGCCGCAGGTGCCCTACCTCACTGCTCGGGTCTCGGCGGCGCCCTTCACGCCGGATCCGGCCGGCCTCATCGCCATCGACCTCGCCAAGGACCTCCGGTCCGTCTCCCGCGGAGCCAGAGCCCGCCGACGTGAGGTACGTAGCCAGAGCCAGAGCCGGCGTGAGGTACGCCCTCAGCGACGGGGATGAGAGGCGTCGCTCCCGCCGGCAGCCGCGTCTCCCACAGGCGCCGCACGTCGTCGGCTGCGAGCACGTCGGAGTCGAGGTATATCGCCCGCGGGACGCAGCGCGGGAGCAGGTCGGTGAGGTGGTTCTGCGCGTAGTTGAGCGGCGCCTCCAGCGCGGCGCGCACGGACGCGGAAATGAGCCCTCCCCCTCCCTCGGCGCGGAACGAGTAGATCTCAAACCGCAGTGACGGGAAGGACGCCGCCACCGCGTGCCGCAGCTCCAGATCCTCCTCAGCGCGCCAGATCTCGATGAGGTCCTTGTCGGCGGCGGCGAGGGATTCCCAAAAGGGATCTCTGGGATTGATCTCAGCAACTTCAAATTTCTTGCGCTGGAGGGCTTGTCCATGGGCTCACGCGGCACAGGCTGTGGAATCAGCCGGGTCCCGAAGAGGGAACCGGATTCTCTGAAGTCGCGTACGGCGACTTCAGAGGGCAGTCGGATCTGAGCCGTCCGATCGGAAAAGAACGGCTCAGATCGGTTTGCTACAGTAAAAATTCATCGTAGCTACAGATGAAATTTTATCAGAGCATCCAATCTGAGCCGTTCTTTTTCCGATCGGACGGCTCAGATTCCCGACTGCTCTCTAAAGTCGCCGTACGCGACTTCAGAGAATCCAAAATCCCCGAAGAGGGCCCAAGCACACCGGAGGGTCACCTCCCATATGAACAAGGACAATGCGCAGGAGGAGATCAACAAGCTGCAGAAGCAAATCCTGGTGCTGCAGGGGGGTGATGTTTTAGCGGTAGTTTCTAGCTTTTAGCTGAAATTTTACTATAACTGACTTTTTTTTACTGTAGTTAATTTGGTTTTTTGAGCATAATTAAATTAAAAAAATATAATAATAGAAAAATATGTTAACCCATCACGGACAATGCAAAGGAACATGAGAAAAAAATAAAAATGCAAAAAAACCTAAAAATTCAAAAAAAGACGAATTACTGAATAGTGAAAAAAAAGCTGAAGCTGAAAAAAAGCTGAAACGAGCGGGGCCTGAGAATTAGTTCTTATACTTTTCTATGCCTTTTTAGGAGTCTTCCAAAAAAAATCTATGTACTAGGTTGTTTTAGTTCTGAGTCTTCCGTTTGCGTCATCCTAAAGTCTACGGTTTCTATCTTTAATTCATCTAAACCATACGAGTTTACAAAATTTATTGTTAGTCATAGAAGAAGTAGGTATTTTTGTTTTGCATGACAGCAGCCGCCGCTCTTTTTCTCTGAGCTGCGTGCAAATCGTAGAAGTCATTATGATACCGCCGCTACTTTAGCCGCCGCCTCTAGTTTTTAAGGCTACCGCACTTCTCCTGCACCTCATGCATTGCACCGTCGTCGTTTTGGGCTTCGATCTGTTGCTGCCATGCTTCTATCTATTTCATGACAACAGCTGCTACTCTTCTCTTTAAGCCGCTTGTAGATCGTAGAAGTCGTTATGATGCCGCTGCTTCTGTAGCCGCCACCCCGAGCTTTAAGGCTGCCGCGCTTCTCTTGCACCTTGTGCATTGTGCCACCGCCGTCTTGGGTTTCGATCTGCGCCATTATGCTTCTATCTATTCCTTTTCGGCTTGATTCGATGGTATTTTTTAAGAGTTGTATACTATGACGACATTATCAAGACTCAGACTTCGGATTTTACTATTTTAGTAACAACTCTTTTTAAATGTAATGCTATTGCATACACCTTGCATTTGAGGGGGTATTAAGGAGATAGAATTGTATTATGATATAGAGTTTGTATTCTATTCTATATATATCTTATCTCTATATGATATATCCCTTTTATATTTTTCTTATATATATGACCTCTTAAGTCTTATATCAATACACGTAAGATTTATAACAAAGGACCCATCCGGCAAAGGAACCGGCCATTCAGAGCATTCAGCCCGAACACAGTTCTCGCGCTGCAATTGGGTAGTAGCACCATCTGATTCTCACAACCCAAATAATTCAGCGGAAATGGTTTTTTTTCCTGCTTCAGAGATTGCAAATTACAATTCTCGCGATACATTACCCAAGTGAATGCAAAATCTACAGATGGAACTTGGAAGCCTGAACTTGGAAGCTGTTAACGATAGTTTTGTGGGACTCCACTATCATCGGCACAAGTAATGCATAGCAAGTTTTAAATATAGAAGGTTGATAGAAAGAGTAGTTTCCAAATAGGACTGTCTCAATTAGGAATAGTTTCAGATTCAAACTATCTCAATTTAGACTCGGCTCTCACAATATATAAAGGGCTCGAGGTTTGTAACGGAAGGGCAGGAATCAATACAAATATTTTCTTCCCCAAGTTCTTCTTCTCGTCTAGTGCTGGCATCTCATCCATACAACCTGCGTTCTTCGAGCAGAGCTTCGGTACTTAACAGAAGCCTACCAATTCATGCAGCTGCAGTTTCTTGGTTGAAATGTGGTCAGCAAGTTGCAGTGTCTGGATTGAAATGTTGTCAAGATGTTAGTACATCAATGGTGTTTCTTCCCCTCTTCAACAGGGGAAAAGGAGGAAAAATAAATGAATTACATATTGGATCTTTCTGTAGTGGACTGCCTCATCAAGTGATGTGCTAACTAGTTAAGCACGGTTCACCTTCACATAAAGAAATAAGGAAAATACAAGAAAATTCTGCTCAGTGGTGCCTAGGTTCATGGCCCCTTGGACCGTAGTAATCTTCATGGATCTCAGGCAGCCTGTGGCCTACTCTATCTTTCTCCTCGGAAATGCTTCTGTCCATTTCACGTGATGGTTCACCATCAGCCTTTACTACCCCTATCTCCCCTGATTTCTGAAATCAAAGAATTAACATTAGTTAGCATCTGCAGAAAGAATCATTGCACAATGTGTACCAAAACTCTCAAAATGCCAATCCAAGCACTTGCATTGACTATCTGGTTGCTGAATGCTGCATGACTCTCTGTATCCAACCGAATGCCCTGAACCGTTGCCACCATCAGGAGCACAACCAGGACAGCAGTAAGCAATGGCAAGGAGGTCTTCATTTGATCCCTGTGTAAGAATCTTGGAAGAGTTCAGAGACAAGAGTACTTTAGCTCAGATGGACTTGGCTGCTTGAACCATTTGACCTTGACATCATATATATACATCCTAGCATCAGAACACCACCCTGGCCCCATCCAGTGATTGGTGTACTCATGTCTGCAATGAAGGGGTTATCTGAAGTACCAATGCAGCATGTGGCCATAGTTTATGTTATCTTTGCCACACTTTAGAGAAGTATGTCGGCCCAAGATCAGGACCATGTTTAGGCCACTGGCCACTGGCCCCTGGGTTAGGTGCCAATGCCATACTTGAAAGTACCAAATGGAACTAAGAATTTTGTCAAGTACTCTACTTGGTCTCAGGTACAATATGCATCTGCTCCTAGAAAGTTGCTTGCATGTCTCTCAAGAAATGTACAGGAGTGCGTATATTTGTTCACGCATTCCCCCATAAAGTGTACACAAACTAGTTGAATTGGGTTAGTTTACTGGCATGCAAAAAAGATTGGATTAGTTTATGTACATACATCCAACACTAGTCAGACGAAAAGGGCTAGTGCCTGTCTAATTTGGCATTGTTATTCCTACTCTAATCAGACATTAGTTTGCTCGTTTGCATTTGTTCAGCTCCATTTTTTTTGAGACCTGGAAACTGAATAATCATGAGACAAGAACCACAGAAAAGATGAATCAATTGGCGGCAAATTTCACTCAATGAAGTGTATGTTACATGATCAACCTTCAATTACACTGCTAGGCACCGACAATTTTATTTACAGAGAACAAGAGGGAAAGGTATGATTAAGTGAGCCCGGACGCTCACAGCTTCTTTCCCAGGCCTTGCCTAGTTCCAGCCGCTTCACGGGTGAGAGCTCATGTTTGTTGGTTTAATTACCAACAAGAATAATAACAGATGTCTGAACAATGGGTAACAACTAACAACAATGAAGTGCCGAGATGGCTACGTACAATTACAACTCGGCAATGCGACATAGTACCTGAGCGCAACAAGAATGCTGTTACTGGCTTCCCAGGAGTATCCTGAGGCTATTAAGCCCCTCAGCCGATATGCTCCGCGCCACCCTACCGGGCCGGTTCACTCTGGTCTGAGGAGGGGCCTCAAGGTGGAAAGAAACCAACACTGCGGTTAAGTTGTCAATGGCCCCCCGCCTTATTGCCTCCTCGACGATTTCCTTGCAGCATAGCTTCACATCGTTGTGCTCTTGGAGACGCCTCCGTGCAAAGTCCACAGCGTTTTGGTTTGAGAAGACATCCCAGATTCCGTCGCTGCCAATTATCAAGAACTCGTCCTCCTTTGTCAGTGTGATCATCTTGAGCTCTGGTTCAGCACTCAGGGGGCCTCCTGGTTCGGTGACTTCTTTCATGCCTTCAAGATGCCAGTCACCGAGTGCCCTAGTGACTCCTAACAAACCATTCAGGTAACCGTCATCCACATAGCCACCGAGTGATTCTATGCGCAGTTTTTCACTGAGGCTGCAAGGCCTGTGGTCCATAGACATTTCAATTGCAGTGCCACACCGGGAAAGAACTGCCCTACAGTCACCAGCATTAGCAACCAGAAGTGACCTGCACTAGACATGATAATAATTAGTATCGGTCATAAGGTTTGTTGACAAGTGCAGTGAAATTTACAGGTATCAAATAATAGCAAAAGGTTAAGAGCAAGAAATGAGATGACCTCACATTGGAGGAGGTTCACAATTTTATGCCTTTAGAATTTTCTCTAGGGATGGATAAAGATATAAACTTCATATGTTTGTGATGAAGATTTAAAACATGCAGAGTCCTCTAGTATACAATATTTACAGAACAAGAATGGTACTTGCTCTATGCAATCCAGAAGTCGGACTGAATAGGCCAAAAAAAAAGAGTAGAAAGTTGAAACTAGAATGAACTCCATAGTGTCAGTTGTATTGGCGCATTTTAAAATTTTCATTGTATTTACATATGAAAAACATCCCTGTTTTCCATTCCATTTAATAATGCTGAACAATGAAGTTTTCTGAGGAAACCAAGTCTATTACAGGTATTATAGATCATGGTATTGATGACCGACTCAAATAAAGATGCTATTTAAAGATGGAGAACCACAGTTCTGTGTGTCAGAAAAGTACCTTCCGAAAATCATTGCTGTAAGTGCCGTTGTGCCAGAAGACTGTGCTGCGTGGTGGGAGCATGTTTCAGCAAACTGACTATCAGTTTGCACAAAGGATCTCCTTACTACTTTCTCAAGCTCCAGAGGAAAACCAGCATCTTCCACAATGACCCTTGGTAAATTATCACGAACAAAATGGGCAGCATCTTTTCCACCATGCCCATCAAAGACCTAATAGTTGAAATGAAGCAAAAACTTACATTACAGAAGCATATTATTTTCATGATTCATACAAATGTGGCGCAGCTAAAATGATGAACTAATGGCATTCCTTAATCCATACGGTTAATAAAAATTGAACTCGCCCCACAAGTGCTACAGTAAAGTCATTATACTTAGCACTCTGCTATGCACAACATTCTGTATACGAACTACGTGCAAAATTTTATTGGTGGCACGTGGATAGCTTTTTAGGATGCAGGTCATGGATAGCTTAAATAATTTACCAAGACAACGAAATTGTATGCTTCGCAAAGAAGCAGGCTCGTTTGGCAATTGGAAAAATCCATGTAGTTTGTTTACCATCTGGTATTGCACTGCGTCTATGGTCATATGATCATAAAGTATAGCAGTAAACCCCCTCAATGTTCTACTGCTAGATGTAACGTGCAATTCAGATCAAATCTGCCATGAAGTTCTCCTTCCTATATGGGACATTCTAGTCTCTCTAAAACTGCAAGTTATACACTAATTGTAAATTTGAATTGGTCATGTTTCTCGGCCAAATCAGGAAAAACTAAAAAGAGTAAGCAAGAACTTACCCCGTAAAAGGAAATAGCTTCATTATCTGCTGATGGATAACCAAAATGCTTAGCTAGGTCAGCAATGCACACACAGGTATCTTCCATGTATTGCCGACTACCAATATCTGACCAATCCCCTGATCGAATAATTGGAATGAAATTGCCAAACTTGTCCTGCTTGAAATCAGCAGCTGTTCTGTTCTCGCAGACACTCTCCATCTGTGTGTTCAAAGAAAAGGATTAGTGCACGGTATAAAGATAATGAATGCCGTAATAATACATTAATGCCATAAATTTAGAGCTGGAAAATAATAGACTAATAGGAAACAGCTCTGGTGCTAAAAAAAGGCAGCAAGTAACCTGGACAAGGAGATAATAGGCCTAGACAAGCAAGTTAATCCAAACCACATGAGATGATGACCAAGTAACCTGACCATAACTAGCATTAGCCAATTTGTGTAGAACATCCTGATATTAATAGCAAACTACAATACTTAATTCGTTATAAATGATTAAATGTCATATTTGAAATGTACCTATCATATCTACTTTAGTGCTAGCACTCTTTCAATTACTCAGAAGTTACTGCCAGATAGGAAATAGACATAAGTTATAGTAAACCATCTAGTTTATCTAATGGATGTTCAACTTAGTAGGATCAATAAGCAACAACTGACTGTTTCTACTGAGTACCAATGACCAAAATGGCAAAAATGTAACACGAGAAAAACAGACCAGATATGACCACTAGGGACATCCTAACGAGACAAGAAAAAGATCTATCTGTTACTGTCTGCTGATTGAATAAGCAGAATGCATAGATAAATAGTTAAATAACCGAAATTACATGCTTGAGCACTATTCCAAGGCGCAAATTAATGCTCGCAACAACCATTACCTAGCTAACAGGACAAGACACCCATGACAGCAACACTAAAATCCAACTACCACGCTAGCCATGGATGATAAAAAACCTAGCAGTTCCTATCACTGATATAATGTCAAGCGCTTCAAAGTTAGTAATCACATGGATCACTCCAGGAAAAATATGTCCTTCAATGAGAACAGCATTAAAACCACGTGTTTTCTATCACTTAAGTATTAAAGGGAAATCAAGTACCATGTGCACTTTGCAGGTACTAATTCTTTTTCCTGCTCTAAAGAAAGTACTGTTTTTTTCCTGTTTGCCAGGTACAGCAGTCTGAAATTAGTACCTCGCTGTCACATTACATAGCATCACAATATGAGCAAGCAAACGATTGGACACTGCGAGTATGTTCAGTACGATTTCAGAGTACTGACGAACAATGCAATGCATAGACAAACAACAACATGTCACCACTCACCATGAAACTCCTACCGAACATTACAACTATAATGCAAATCACTTTACTCCGTCCTGTGGAATCATGCAAAGCAGCTTCTGCTCCACACCTTCACTAGCAATAAGTAACTAAGGAAAAAAAAATCTCAGTTTTTTTTCCAGATTTCAAGAAACGGGAAGAAAGGGACAGATCAGAGGCGTGTGCACTAAGCAAACACAACCTGGCTGCTTCCTTCTCAATCCATCCTCCATTAATTCCATGATGAAAGAGAACTCAAATGAACCAACCAACAGAAAAGCATCAAATTCACAAACACACCGAAAGATTCACCAACACTACGAAATACCTGCCCCCAGAATCGAATCTTTCTGCAGAGAGAGAGGGAGAGAGGGTACCCACATGAGGCAAGGAGAATTCTTCGGGATTCTCGACCCCGGCCTCTCCGAAATCGAGCCTTTCCGCGTCCTCCAGCTCCTCCACGCACATGGCGGCGCCGGACAGGCCTGCCTCTGGCGTTCTTGGCACGGAACTAGCACAGCTGGTGCTCTGCTGGTAGGAAGAACACAAACACGAGGGCAAGAAGGGAGAGAGAGAGAGAGAGACCAAGTTAGGAGGGAGAACAATAATAGGGGTCGGAGGAGGAGGGGAGATAGAGAGAGAAAGAGGAATCCGAGGAGGAGAGCAATAGAGAAGATTCTTTGGGAATATCAGTGGAGAAAAATCCTTCGGAAAAAGGGTAGCGTGGGCGAGGCCGAGGGAAAGGGAGCTTGAGGTAGTTATTTGTTGGAGCTCGATTTTTTTTAGGGAGAGTGGGGAGCAGCGAGGAGAGAGAAACTAGTACTCGTATTTAAGGAAGAAGAAAGGCACGTGGTGCACAAGCGTCTGATGTGACGTGTTCGGCCTTTCCGGTGTGGATTTTGTTTCTACAAATTTATTTCTCTACTCTCATCGGACATAAATACTTATTATTTTAGACAGCATAGTTGATAAAATATAGTTTTAATTACTAATTAATGTTATAATATATTTATAAAATATGATAAAAATATAACATTATGAAAATATTTTTTAACATTATGAAAATACTTTTTGAGACAAATCTATACATATGATTTCTATTTACCAAATCTAAATATTTTAAAAAATACTAGTAAGGTGCCCGTGCGTTGCAACGAAAAACCAAATAAAAGTAATGCATACTATCAAATATGATCTCAAACTGAATAATAAATATCAACTTTTTCTTACGTCATCATATATTAAACAAAACATCCTCCCCTCCCACCTCCGCCGCTGCGCCGCCCTCGCCTCCTCCCCTCCCTCCCCCTCCCCGCGCTGTCGAAAGATGTTTTACCACATGCCTTCAAATGCATAATGTTAATAAAAAAAGTTTTGGTGCCCATGTAAGAGTGAGTCCCCATTTGCGCAAAGTGTGATACTTGCATTGACGAACAAACCCAAACAGGTCAAACTTTTCACCTTTATCTACTTATCTACACATTCAAGCAATATGTCTGTCTAGCAAAATACACAGCACATTGCATAGCTGCATGACTACATCAACTGTATTAACTCAATAAAGAACATTGAGCTTTGTATGTACATAAACAAAGGTGTTTGACAAAAGGATATCCAATATTTGAGTCGATAACATTTGCTCAAACACAACAAATTATTGTATAAGCATCATAGACCAATGAAAGGACGAACATGGTTTGCTTGACTCAAAGCCCCCTCAGAAGGGGGAAAGGAAAAACGATCATGAAAGGTCTCCGAGACTAAATACATATTCAATTATTCATAAAGGATAAAGAAAATAATTTCATGTTACAGTTATCATGCATAGGCATCTGCACTCCGAATTTTAGTTGGAGGTGGTAAATAGCAGTTGACATGGTGGCAACACTAATAATAGACACAAGAGTGTACAAACCATAAATAGGCACACAAGAGTGTACACCTAGCAGGAACTGCACTTAATGTGTTTTATGTCTCTCAACAAACTAATTGTGATCATCTTTAACTCACTTAAATCAAGTTTATTTGGCAAAGGAGAAGTAAATGAACAACGATTGAGATGAGAGAGGAGCGTACTTTGTAATATATGCAGCCGCTACTGAGCTTGTAACATTTTCAGCTGACAAAAAGCACGACAAGAGATTACATAAATTACATTGAGAAGCAGCGCATATTCCCATACATAACTGTAATGACTAACGATGCCACATTAAAACAATTCTCATGAAACAAAAGGTTGCCCTTTAACACATGCAGTTATTGACTATGTTCTTCATTTCTTCTAAATTAGAAATAGATTATTTCTTATGTTCCCTTATTGGCTCATGCGATGAATTATATAGATATAGAGGCATTGAATGTATCTTGTCATTAATCAAAAGTTTATCCAACTTCATGCAAGCCAACTATCCAGGTGCCAATTCGATAAGGGTATAATCAAAGATCTTCCTTTTTGCTTCCCCGGATTTTACCACCAACCCGTTGAGTCACTCAAGCTAAGACGGACTCAAGTTCCCATGATAAAGAGAACTACAGGAGGTATGATCAGACATAGAACTAATCTAAACCCCGTTTGATAAGAAAAGAACACTAAACAATATCGTGCATACCAGCTCCACCCAATATAGCACCTCTAGCACCCTGCATAAGGTATACCATTTTTAGACAAGTGCTACATCATAAAGCACACAAGCTAAACAATCTAACAACTGATTGGCACTTACTCCCTGTGAATAAATCTTCCTAGCCCCTTCCAGCTGCGACATCTCCCCATCAAAGGTATTCGCCATCTCCAGTACCTCCGGTGTGCTCACGAAGCGCACAAACCTTCAAGCATAAGCCAACCAAACACCTATCAAAATTCAATCTTTTCGACACCACCAACTCAAAAAACACAACATAAGCCATATCAAGAAACCTCTCGAGGGCCACGCGACATGCCTCTCCAGCTGCAGCCGGATCGCCGGCGGTAGCAGCTGGGTCGCTGCCTGCTCCTCCGCAGCCCGCAGGTTTGCCACAAACGGCTTCACTGACCTTGACGCGATCTTCTCCGTCCGCCCATTGCCGG
Organism: Melocanna baccifera; assembly: GCA_036346265.1. Taxonomy (NCBI): domain Eukaryota; kingdom Viridiplantae; phylum Streptophyta; class Magnoliopsida; order Poales; family Poaceae; genus Melocanna; species Melocanna baccifera. The sequence goes on along the minus strand of CM070692.1, from coordinate 25,461,879 downwards.
ACACCACCAGCTCGCACTTGCGTAGAGACCCAAAGGCACCACCTTTAGCCCACAAGAACAGCACGAACCCACCAAAAATGCGAGATTGTTCTCTTCCTAGTTCCCGGCTTCCTCACCGGGAGCGGCGGGGGGAGAGCTGAAAGAGCACGAAGTCGAGCAACGCGTCGGGCTCCATGGCATCGCCACCACTGCCGTCGCTGCAAGCGATGTCGGATCTGGTGGATCCCAGACAAGACCAGCTCCTCCCTTCCCTGGAACCGCCCAAGAAAGGTCGGGGAGGAGGCGGCGCGGGGTGGGGAGGAGGAGGCGGCGGAGCGGAGTGGGAGGGAGGGGAGGAGGGGTCTGCACAATACGGCGCCCTCACACTGCGCCGGGAGCAAGGCGGCCGGGCCAAAGACGAGGACACGGGTGCGGCGCCAGCGAGCACGAACGGGCGCGTGGACGATAGCATGCTGACCACCTTGGTCCAGCCACGCTCCGACACGACGATCTTCCCGGACGGCGCGGCGGACAACAATGAGGAGGGAGGCGAGGGAGAGGAGGGAGCGGTGAGGGATCTCGGGAGGAGGGAGGCGGGCCCGACGGCGGATCTGGCTCAGGGGCGGTAGGGGAGGGAGGACGGCGTGGGCCGACGGGGAGGGGAGGATGGCGTGGGCGGGCGGGGAGGGAGGAGGGGAGGTCGGGAGGAGGAGGCGGCGGCGGGGGAGGGGGCGACTGGGAGGCCGGGGGGGAAGGGGGCGGAGGAGAGAGAGAGGGCAGGGGCCGCGGGGAGAGGAGAGGCGGCCGTGCCGAGGCGAGGGGAGAGGAGGACGGGGAGCGAGGGGCGGCGGTGGCGCGGGGGCCGTGCAGAGGCAAGGGAGAGGAGGACGGGAACGAGGGGAGGCGGCCGGGGCACCGTGTGGGAGCGAGGCGGGTAGAGGTGGGGGGAGCGAGGGGGAGGCGCGAGGGTGGGGACAGTCCAGATCTTATCTCATAATCAGATCGAATGGCTAAAAAATAAAGGAGGACTCATCAACCACCAACTCCTTCTTTTATAATAGTAAAGATTAATAGCTAAAGTTTTAAAAATTTAGCTACATATATCATAAAATACGATATGTATTTATGATCGGAGGAAGTATTGCCTTGCCTGTATAAACCAGCAGATCTTGATTGTTGTCTTTTAGCAACCGACGACTGCTACGCATACAATTTTTGTGTACTACATTTGGTTGAATGGGAGCGAAAGGAGTTACCAAATACATGTGGTTGAACAATAGTGAGGAGTCACCAGAAACTAAAATCATTTTGTTGTACGCATGTACTTCAAAGTTTATTGTATTTGCATTTTCCTTAACAACCACCGCTATGAAATGAAACCGAATTTCACAAATTTTGAATTTATTTGTTTGATCTTGATCCCTTGTGGTCTTGTGGAACCCAGCCCAAATCCACACTTAATCTAGCCAATCCCGGTCCAAACCCACCGCCGACTCAGCCCCGTCGCCTATTTTCACGCATTCACTGTTCACAATCCAAAAACAGTCGTCGCCGCCTGTTTTCACCGCCGCCTCGCTTCACCGCCTTGCTCGCAATTGCCATACCCCCGCCGCTTGGTCAAGGGCCGTATGCCTCGTCGGACAAGCTCCAGACAGGCATTAAATGCCCCTGCCCGTGTGTTGCGTCGTCTGGAACTCTTAGCCACCGCCGATGACCGCCTCCGTCTCACAGCCGACCATTCTCTCTCGGCCGACCTGACGACCCTTCTTAGCTTTTGACCGCCGTAACACCTTCCCCGAGGCTGTCAGTGCACCTCCCCAGCCAGCCGAGTTGCGCCTCCCCAAGAATTCCCGAAAACAGCCGAACTCTCCCGCCGCCGGTACCAGGGCACAACCCCAATCCGCCATCTTGCTCTATATAAACCCCCGGACCCCTCCATAGGGAAGCACAAGCAAACAGCAAGCCCCATACACCCTCAATGGCTCTGAAGCTCGCCCCATCGCCAAAAATCACCGGAGAGCCCGAGATGAGCCTCTTCTTCTAATCCGGCGATTCAGCTAATTACATTTCGATTGCATTCGCCAATAGCTTTCTCAAGCCCTTAGGAACACCCCCGAAAGCCCCCCCTGGCCTCCCAAAACCCTTGTTGTCCACAGCGGCCTCCTTCGACCAGGCGACGGCGTTCGTGGCTAGGATCCGATATAAGAACACTTCAATCCCTCATATCAAACCTATAGATCAAGGATCAAAACACTTTTAGATTTTTGGTTTTGTATCGCATGAGATGGGAGAGGCGATGAGGAGGCGGTCGCGGCCAACGGCATCCGAATCCGACAATAGCAGCAGTAGCAACCTACATTACGCGAATACTTCACAAAACTCATGTATCGGTATCGAATATTATACAAGATATAAATACGGCCCAATATACTCCAATACATATCCTGCTAGTATCTTGAATTTTTTATTATTCACAAAAAGAAAATAATTTCTGATAATTTTCTGATACATTGTCGATATTTATCAATACTTTTAACCTAATAACCCATCCCTACACACCCCCAATACAGATCCAGATCCATTTTCCCCACGCCACCTCCACGCATCACACGAGTTGGCGCCTCGACGGGAGCTTCCATGTCACATCGGCCTGCCGCCTCCAGTCGCCCCCCACACCATATCCCTCGACACCCACTACCTCCATGCCCGTCGCCTCCAAAATCGTTGCCTCAGCTCGTCGTCTCCATGCTAGTCACCTCAGTCCGTCGCCTCCACGCCCGTTGCCTTGGCACGCTACCTCCACGCCCGCCGCCTCAATGCCCGTCGCTGCCACCCATCACCTCGGCCTATCATCTCCACGCCAGTTGCCTCGGCCCGCCGCCTCCACGCCCGCCACCTCCCTTGGTGAGCCGACTTGCTTTCCCTGTTGCTTTCTCAGTTTCTTGTTCTGAATGCTTAGCCTCCGAGTTTGTGAATGGAAGTTGGGGTCCCAGCCAATTGCCTATGGTCCTTGATGGCTTCATTTGCTGCCCGTCGGTAATCTGTTGAGGAATCATTTGCTCCTAATAGTTGCATTGAGTCATTTGGTTCCTGAATCCTGATTTATTGGTTGTGACTTGTGTTAGCATATGAATTTTAGCATCTTATATTAGTCTAACAGCCAAGAGGGAGAACTGGAGAACCAAGTAATTTGCTACATTAATATTAAGGTATTCTTGGTTTCTCAATTTTTTTTATAATAATTCATTAATTTCTTATTTTTATCTTTATTATATATATGTAAACGTATCACCGTATTGGCATTTTTGAGAAAATAACGAATTGCGGTATTATCGTATCACGTATCCATATCCGTATCGGGCTATCCGGGCAACATAGATAGCGACCGCTAGCGACCGGAGCACACACCTTCACCATCGCCGTATCGGAAGTCATCACTTTCGCCTATGCCACCGTCAGCGCACGGGCGGATGTCCCTAACATCGTCTCCACGGTCGACGTGGCGCCGCCGTCGAGAGCAGTTGCCAACCGACACGCGAGAGAGATAGCCATCTCCGCTACTGAGATGGAGTGAGGGGAAGGTAGGCTACACTGCTACAGACATGCCTATCATAGACGGTTCGGAACCGTTATCACAGACGGTTTTCGAACCGTCTGTTTTTATGTGTCAGTGATAATAGGTGGTTATCACAGACGGCTCTCGAGCCGTCTGTGATAACTCACATTACAGACGGTTTTTGCAAACAACGGTCTGTGATAGACACTATATCACAGACGGTTCCTATTTCGCACCGTCTGTGATACAGGCAACATCACAGATGGTTTGTGTCAACGTACCGTCTGTGATAGTAGAGACATCACAGACGGTTAGTGTTAATAACCGTCAGGAAGTGTCCTGACGGTTATTAGCACTAACCGCCGCGATGTCTCTACTATCACGCACGGTTCGTATAACAAACCGTCGTGAACTATCCTGACGGTTATTAACACGAACCGTCTTTGATGTCTCTATTATCGCGAGCGGTCGTGTTAATAACCGTCAGGATAGTATCACGAGCGGGTGGCAGTATGAGCCGTCTGTGATAGTTAGGCACAGACAGTTCCGTATGAACCGTCTGTGATTTACCCGTCCAGTATAGCCTGTTTTGTAGTAGTGCTATCTCGCAACCAAGAGAACGGGCAGGCTGCGTGCCCAGGTTGTGAGGACATAGCCATCGTTGCCTTCTTTGCAATTAAGGGGGATGGAGCCCGAACTGTCGGTTCCCACCAGGCCACCCATGTCATGGTCAAGCCCATTGCCGGAGTCGGCTGAACAACCCGCTTCACCTACATCAGTGGCAGAGCCAAGATTTTGATAATAGGGGTGCAAACTTAAGACACGTCTGTTCTAAGACAAGTTCAAATGACATAATACGGAAGTGCAATGTATGTAACTAAGCAATCATTCAAGTATTATTTACTTATGCTATTTCTTAGGTTGTTAAGATTGATTATAACTCCTACAACTTCCTTTTAGGTTTTGATTCCTAAGATCATCCTTTTAAACAAGAAGGCATAAAAGAAACAATTTACTTTTTGGTGCCCTAGATCACTCTATATACTACAATATATGAATACCATGAAAACCATCCCATCGGATCCTTTTGCATCCCCATTCGATCACTAAACCCTGTAACAAGAAAACACCCCAATACACCACCCCGTGCTAGACAAGCTCATAAATCGATATAACGAGACTTAAATTAATACTATATAACTCTCCAAAGATGTATCTTGCAGCCCTATAACGTTCTAATTATACCTTACTTTAGACAATTCACAAGAATTTACTAGCATTATTAGCACCATCGAATTGACAGCTAGTTGATACATAAATATTAGAAAATGATCTATCGACATTCAAGATTCAAGAAGCTAATCTACATCGAGAACCCAAGTGCATAGAAGAACTGGGCGATAAAAAATAAGACATAATAAGTCAAGAGCGTAGGGGATTTAGCGAGGCAGGTGTAGAAGAGCTGCTTGGAGAGCTTCTGGCACTTCTCGATGGTGGGCAAGTCGATGACGTACTGCTTGTTCGTCTCCATAAGCGTCTTGTGGTACGCGCACTTGTGCTTAGCTGTCAACCTTGTCGCCTCGCACGTCTTGGACTGTAGCTGCGCCAGCTTCGACACCAATGCCCCAATAAATCTGTTGCCATTTCATAGTTAAACCAAAGCAATATAGATGAGAAAAATCAAAACTATATATCTATGGATTGAGAAGCACGAGATCAAGAGTTGGCTCGATGACTTCTTTGGTTTATATTTTTCTCTTTGGTGCCTAGTGGTCGCCGGCAGTGGTGGGGGCTCTGGCCTCCAGGAAGTGCAACGGTGGCAATGATCTGTGTGTGAGCAGAGCTGCGTGCCCGAGCTCAGCTGCTACGCTAGGATAGAAACCTAAAGGATTGGGACGATTGGGGAATCTCTGATGGGGGTGGACAACCATTGAGGAAGTGATGATGACTTGGGCATTTGGGGCTAATAGGTTTGACTTGTTACCTGTTAGGCCTAATGGGTTGTCAGGAGTATACTAGCATGTGTAGTACATACTTTGTATATTAAGAGAAAATATATATCGGTTTTTACATAAAAATTTTAGAGCTACAATTGCACCCCACGCAACACTGTGGCTCCGCCACTGGCCTACGCATACAGATCGACGCCCCCACCGAGACCGAAAGACCAAGAAGTCGCTTTACCTGGGCACGCCAGACGGTCACGGCGCCGCCTCCGGCTACGCCGTGCACCGCATCGACTTGGCGCACTCCCTCTGTGGCATCTCGATCTCCGCCGAAGAACTCGCCAAGCCCCCCGTCGCCCGCTTCCAGGCCGCTGAGGGTATGAACTTTGTACGTGTGGACTCGAAGATCGTGGGTGTCAGTGGCAAAGACGTCGACGCCGACAAAGCGGAAAGCCTCATCATCGACGCCGGTTCGTGGGTAGTGTCCGCCGCCCCCCCGCCGTTCTCCGTCAAGTATGGCCTTGTCGAGTTCGCCGGCAAGATTTACTACATGTTCACCATGGATCCCAAGTGCGAGGTCCTTACCCGGCTAGCACCGACGCGTCCTGGTCCCCCCTACCACGGCCTCCATTCAGCGGCCGCATCGTGTCGCTCGCCGCGCACCCATCTCGCCGCAGCCTATTTGTCTCGACGGAGCAGAACGAAACCTACCGCTTCTACGGCGACGGCCGGGGTGACGCGGCCTGGGTGACGCTGCCCTGCTCGGTGCCGCTGGCCCGCTGCCGTTCGAAGAGCGCTCCGTGTACTCCAAGGACCACGACATGAGGTTCCAGATGTCGCAGAGGGACGGGCGCCTCCGCGCGCACGACCTCGACGTCCTGGGCACAGAGCCCGTGCTTGAGTGCGAGACGTACCGGCTATCGGATCCCATACCGGTCACCACGCCGAGCTCGCGCGGCGTGCAGCACCAAGCTGATCTACCTGGGGTGCGGCAAGTTCTGCGTCGTGCAAGCCGCCGCCCAGCGCCGCGGCGCGGAAGCTGACAGCGTCGTGATGACCGTGACGGTTTTCAAGGTGCTCGGTTCCGAGAAGCAGGTGAAGCACGAGTTGGTGTGCGGGGAGCGCTGGATGAACGTGAGATGGGTGACCAGGGAGTTGCAGCGCGCGTGCACGGACGAAGCCTTTGAGTCTGGCCGTTGGCGCCGGCAGCTGTGCCGGGTGAACCTGTGTAGCCGCACGTACGTCGTGCGCGGTGGCGCCGGGCGGCCGCGTGGCCCATGTCTCGCGGCAGCACTTTGGATGTGAAGCAGCGTCGCGGACCGAAAGGCCCTGCCGAGCCAAGCCTTTCAGCTCGGTGCTGCAGGCAAGCGTTACATGTTACTATTTTTTTAAAAAAATATCCGGAAAACCGGGTTATAAAACAGCACAGACGCCTAGACTAGGCTTGGCAGATACATGTTACTACTTGAAAATTTGATGGGAATGTCAGCGTCTAGATTTCGATCTGAGCATTAGCTCTGGATGCTCAGCTGTAACATTTTTCGTGTATATTTATAACATTTTTATCTATATTTGTAATATTTTTTGTCAATATTTTTGTTACAATATTTTTTATTTTATTTATGCAACATCGATTTTTGTATCACACATTTTTGTTACATACGGTGATTAAAATTGTTGCATATATTATCTAAAAATGTTGCATCAGAACGTACGATACGAATACTCACATCGTTCTTTGTTTTTTTATTGTATGCATGCCCGACAAATATTGTAGATATGAACGAGAAATGTTGCAGTTGGGAATACTCATATTGTCACTTATTTTTTTTATGACAAATATGAATGAAAAATATTGTATAAATAGACAAAAAAAATGTTGCAACCGGGCGCTAGCATTACCCAAATTAGATGTATCCTGAAGGTTTTATAATCACTTTAATTCCTTTGTTACCTTAGTTCACCATTGCTGATTCTCAGAGCTCACATCATTTTTTTTGTTGTTTGCTCATAGCTCATGTGGCCCTTCCTGTTTGTGCCGACGTGGACACTGGTTTGGGGATTCGGTGGACTTCATTTTCTCCACGGGATCGGGGTCTCCCGTCAGTCCCGTGTCGTGTGCGTAGCGTGCTTTGAAAGGGTAGCTTGGTGGGCCGATGAGCTGGTTAGACGGTCGCGTCGCGCGCGCCATTGCGGGTTGGGGAGGCCGTTCAGTTGGACTAGGCGCTAGAGGGGGATGCGCCGGGGCCGCGGCTGTAGCTGGGCGTCGCTCGCACGGGCGCCGGAATGGCGTCGATGCCGCGGCTGTAGCTGGGCGTCTCTCGCACGTACGCCGGAATGGCGTCGGGGCCGCGGCTGTAGCTGGGCGCCGCTCGCACGGACGCCGGAATGGCGTCGGCGCGCGAGCAATTGGGCCGGACGAAGCGTCGGCGCGTGCAGTAGGACCACGGCCTACGGCTGCAAGCCGGCAACCGCACGGAAAAAGCCCGCGCGCGGCAGGAGAAACCCCGTACCCGTCGGCGCACGGCACTCGCTTGCTCGCGGCGGTTATGTTCATCGCAAGATTCGCAATGAGCGGAATATAGTGCCGTGCGCATCTGCAGATTAGGGGGGACAGTTCATGTTCACAGAGCGTTCCTATAAGAATATCATGCCAAACAAAATCGCCGATAACAACGCAGCAACAAAGCATCACAAACAACCAATATTACACCTTCTACCAGTGCCACACAAATGTGGCCGCATGAAGAATTATTCGACCCTCCAGAAAGGTCAATCGGTGCCACGGATCCTTCTCATGAGCGTAGCCGATCTAGCCATCAGGAAATCGCTGAACCTGTCCACAGCTGAAAACAGTGGCCATCGCCAGCTTCTCTTGAAGTATAGCACAGCCAAGGACGTCCAGAAACCAATCACGTAGAACAACGCTGAGCAGCCAAACAGTATCAGATTACCAACTTTATCATCATCTTCATGTTCTTCAGGCTCAGGAATCAACGGCGTAGCAGAGCAACTCTTCAGCAGTGGCGGGCCACACACATATGGATTGCCTTCGTAGCTGCTCTGACCAAATGTGATGAACTGAGCTTTTGTACCCAGCGTAGGACCGGACCGGTTGTTGTATGCCACCGAGAACACCTCAAGGGATTGTGATGCTACTAGTGGAATTTGACCTGTTAAGCTGTTGCGAGATAGATCCAAACTCTCTATGTTACATAAATTTGATAAGGACTTCGGTATTGGTCCACTCAATGAATTGTTTGAGAAGTACAGTTGCCCGCAACCATTGCATGCTACCTATACTTTCAGGAATGGATCCTTCCAACTGGTTTGAAGAGAAATCGAGTCCAGACATGTAGCCGAGGATGTTTCCCTTGTAATAGTCTCGCCTACTTTTCGTTGTGAATTCCTCTTGATCAAGTTCCAACAAAGTAGAATTGAACTTTGACGCAAAAAGAATCTTTTGTAGTGCGCTGCTGGGTATATCAATGAAGAAGTGCCCAAAATTCATCATCGGCAAATCGTTGTAAATGTCAAGAAGTGCCCTCCTCTCCTGGTGCAAACACCCGTTGCACACCACCAAGCATAGCAGAACCAAACACCAAACTCGCCTCAGGTTCACCGGCGAGTGGGCCTGGAATTCTATACGCTGAACTGCTCATGTAGTGATGCGCTTGGTCATCGGTTGCAAGATTCATAAGAAAGTAGACTGCTCCACTTCTGACCCAAATAAGCATGCGGCGACCAATCTGCCCACCGCATTATCGCCACCAGAAGCGATGCTCGCTGTGCCCGTGCGCCCAGCTCTGTGCTGATCCTGAAAGACACGATGGGTGCTGGATCCCCATGCACGAATGGCGAGGATGTCAGCGGGGTAGTCGCCGTCGGTAGCCAGCACGTGGTCCACCGCGATTCCCATGCCTGTGCGGCGGCGGCGTTGTGGTGGTGGTGGTGGTGCTCCTCCGACCCAACCAACTTCACCGGCGAGTGGGCCCTTGTAGAGAGGCCCAGTACGCTTCAACGACCTGGCCCATGTGAAGGTCCAGTTTCCATTCATGAATTGGCCCCTTCTTCCTCTGGTTCAAATTCGCCTCAGGTCCCTCATGAAAAGGGCATGGCCGCGTGTGTTTGTAGCGGTGGCGCCCGAGCCCCCACCAGCGAAGACGAGCAGCGGCGCCCATGAACCACCATCGTGCTGCCGCTGGTGCCGGATTCGGAGGCCCCTTAGCTGGCCTGCCTCTCGTCGGCCACCATGAGCCGACAGAGGACGGCGCAGAGGCGGCGGCGAAAGCGGGCGGAGGGTAGGAGGAGATGCCGCGTCCAGGGATTGAGAGCTGGTCTCCCACCCCTGGAGAGTGAGCCCCTTCGCGTTCGAGCCCGCATTTCCTAGGGATGAGGACGGGCTGGGCTCCGTCGACGAAGACGTGTGGCCACCTGAGAAGCTTCTAGATATTTTTTCTTTAACTCTATCTTTATCTTCACCATGTACAATCCTATCCACATTATATGTAAGTTGATCAATGATTTCCTCACATCAGTAAATCTATCCTATTCTAGCTCCTAGTAAATCATGCCTCACTTAAACCGATGAAGCGTTTGATACAACCCGTTGCCCGAACATTTCCTCCGACGCAATCCTTGTCTTCATCGTGGCACGTTTGAGCTCAATTATCTCACACGACCTCTTTGACCTCTCTAGACTTTGGTTCACCCTAACCAAGTCCTGATCCACTGTCGTTCATCATAGTTGACTACATGCTTCCCTACATATCTAAAGGCCAAAAAATTATTTTATGAGCACAAATTCTCCATAACTTGATCCACATTAGCAAAAATATACATCATGATTAAGAAGAGACCAATGGTCAAGATCACCCCCCATGACCATTTCCCATCTTAAATCTCCTTAGCTCACAAATTCAGCATACACTACGCTACTACCGCCATTGGACACACAATCATACCACTCTGGAGCTCAGTGCAAAACTCTCAATAACAGGGGATGTAGTATGACTGCTCGCTTAAGCTAGTATTATTGTTCGGTAGTACCGTCATACAAAGCCCGGTATGACCACTTGAGTTCAACTCGAACTTGACTCCAAACATCCTTTTCTGGATTATCAGGATTATCGCTACCCCTGTCTAGGGGCCAATCACACCGATCTATGGTAGTAACGCCGCTCCAACATCGGTACTATCGACAGGCACAAATTCTGAAGATTTCGGCACACTAGGTAAACTGATAGCAAAACTAAAATTTGCCAACTTCTATAAAATCAAAATCAAAATTTATAAATATACCAATTGTTCATTACTAACTATCGATGGATCTTTTCATATGGACCTTAAGTCATCAACTCGAGCTATTTGGAAGTCTCGCTTGGACTGCATTGTAGTTTCTCCTTTTGATTTTTTTTCTTCTTTCGTCTGTATTTTCTTCTCCTATATTAATGCAATGGAGGCAGTTCTCCTGCCTTTGTTAAAAGAAAAATATACGCGAGCTATGGGGCCGAAGCTACTCTGAAACCGTGCATGTCGTCCATAATCCATATACAGATGCATTATACATTGCAAGTTTATTTTGGAAGTGTAGTTTTAATTGAGACCGACATGTAGCCACCAAACAGGTGGGCATATGGTATCTGGACACACTTAACCCGTGGTCCGTGGGTTTGAAAGGTGGTCTTCGATGCATGATATATAGTAAAAGTGTTGTAGTTGGTTGTTCTTCGTGCCTTTGTTTTGGATAAAAGTTCCTAATCAAATTGGGTGATCTCGAGCCCTTTTCCGCCTGAACTAAGTTTAGTATTTGTCACCTCCTGGGGCAACTGGTGCGCAAATTGACCCTTTTTCCGAACCAAATTATGATATTCCAAACTACAAATTTAGTTAAGAATTTTTGAATTAAATTTTGGTCGGAGCCTCGCGGACATGTACCTCTCTACCATAAATTATAATGTCCACTCTTCCACTTAGAAAGATGGTAGACCAACACATCCATCAAGTATAATATGGACCATTGATCTAGGCTACGAGCCTTCTTGATCGCCCAGTGACCCCGTCCAGGTAAGTATGCATCAAAGTCGCCTCACGCGCTGCTCATATCTAAACGGCGATGTGGGACTAAACGGCGTCCGAAACGACGGCCGATGCGTCCGTTTCAGAGAGGACAAAGGATCCTAATTACGGCCCAGTTGCTACCTGCAAGGGCCAATAGCCCATTAACATCTGATCCACCGTTGAGCAGACGCGATGGTGCACGATTACTCGATCTGCTGCCGTCCCTGCTTGACGCGACGACATGGATCGTCGCACGAAGCCTAGCTAGCTCCTTCGATTATTGTAATGGGATCGCTTTCACGACGAAAGGGTTTCCATCACCGGCGATAAAGCCCATCCGGCTTTGGAGACGATCAGTCCAGAGATTCTGCCACGTGTGCACGCCAGCGCAATTATTGGGGGTGGAAATCGCTTTCCCTCCCCATCATGAAGACGTTTCTCATCTGAATCGCTTCGCGAATGCGATGGCGATTGCTCAATGTTCATTCCTCCTCGTAAAGGAGAGCTTCTCGCTTGCCGGAACAACGTGGTAGTTTTTTAATTTTGGTTTTTTAGATTTTTTATTTATTTATTATATGTAAAGATATAATAGTGTTTTTATTATTTCTTAATTAAATAATTCAGAAAAACTAATAGTGCTATTTTTTCAGCTTCAGCTTCTAGTTTCAGCTTTTTTTCACTATTCAGTAATTCGTCTCTTTCTGAATTTTTTTAGATTTTTTAGGCTTTTTTTTGCATTTTTATTTTTTTCCCGTGTTCCTTTGCATTGTCCGTGATGGGCTAATATATTTTTTCTATTTTTATATTTTTTTTAATTTAATTATATTCAAAAAGTTAAATCAGCTACAGTAAAAAAATTAGGTATAGTAAAATTTTAACCAAAAATTAAAAACTATCACTAAAACGATCACCCCCTCTAGAAAACTCTGGCGCTTCCACGGCTTCGCTGAGAGACGGTGAGAAAGGTATGCTACCACTAGGTAGCGACGTTATCGGGATGGATGACGCGCCACTAGAGATGTCGTCATAGCAGAATGAGTCATTAGAAGGAGCGAGATGAAGGTGACAAAAATGGTGATCCATCATGTCAAGCTTTGTGTGTTGAGATCAGGAGGAGGATGGAGACAAGGAATTTGTGATGTTATTCCGGATCACCTGGGCTTGTCCGTGATTACGTACGTCAAGATGAGAATGATGGTCCGGTAGAATCAGTCCCAAACTAAGGGGGCGTCTGGGTGAAGGGGAATCTGTAAGATTTCTGGGGATTTAATTTAATCCAGGTAACTAAATCTCCGAAATCCCTCTACTTCCAAACACGCCCTTACTAGGATACTGAATTGAACTAGTAATCTGCAGCTTGATCCGAGCCTGCTAAAGTCCAAAAGACCCAGGAAGATGTGTACATACGGCATCATATGACATCAACAGAGTGAATCAGCCAATCATGCGAGAAATGGACATGAGAAATCAACCAAGACCTCAATAGTCCAAGATCCCATCCTTGCTAATTAAGTCGCGCGCTTAATCCGGATTATCTTTTTTATTTGTCGATCAGCCGATCATTTGTAGATGTAGCCGACCGGACATTACGTACCCGCCAAAACATACACTTGTCACCGAGATCACTGAAATGGCAGAACAGACCGTGCACCCGAAGCATGCAAACCGGCAAGGGATTCAGGACTCGTTCCTAGGCATTTCCCAGTTTCCGCTGCACATGCCACCTTCGCTACAGATCGATGCAGCACACCAGTACACCACTGGCATGGCAATGGCATATATCACGCGCCTAGCTAGCTAGCTGCTACATACTCGACGGCCCAAGGGAGCTGTTAGGAGGCTGCGTGGGCGACGGCGTCGACGGCGGCGCGGCAGAATGGGCATGAGCGGGAGGCGCCCTCGAGCCAGGGCAGCGCGCAGCCCCAGTGGAAGCGGTGGCCGCACGGCAGGTGCGCCAGGACGTCGCCGGCGCCGAACTCCTCCAGGCACACCGCGCACTCCGCCTGCTCCGCAGCCGCCCACCGCAGCCGGCTCCACCCCATCAGCCGTCTCATCACGCCCTTCTTCGAGTACACCTCCCGCTGCATGCCCAACGCCACCGTCGAGTCCTCTCCACCTCCTCCTCCCCCGCCGCCGCCGCCTCTGTTCAACTTTATGCTTCCCGTCCTGTGATGCCTGCGGAAACGAACCGCTTATTAATCTCCAGTGTTGTCCATCAATCTGACAGTCACATAAACAAAAATTTAATCTTTACAAAATATATACCTCTTGATGACGGTCTCTCTCTGGTTCCTGAGCTTCTGGTCCAGCCGCTCCTTGGCCTCGCGGGCATTGCTGTCCAGCGTCCATCCGTGTATGAGCTCCATGACGCTAGTCCTTTGCTGCAGATTCCCAAGAACTCAACACAACTACTCCATCGTATCATATGAACGAGATCACGCGAGATAAACAAGCCAGTCGATCGATTCATTGTATACCTTGCCGGGATTACCGGTGCCAACGGGCTGAGAACCGTGGCCGGTCGTGTACATGCAGAACGAGGACCGCCTCGTGCCGCCGGCCGTCTCCCTCACCCCCGCCCCGCCCTGCCGGAGCCGGCGCCGCCGCGCGCACTCCACGCCAGGGAGCATCCCGGCCATGATGGCCATACACGTACAGCCCCTCGCAGGCAGCTCAGCCACAAGCTCGTCGCGGCAGGACGCAGCAACGACAACGAGTGGTATATCATACACCTCTACGTGGACAGGCGCGCGCGCGATCCCCACCTAAACTGCGAGTGCGTTTATGTGCACAGGATCTACTGATCTAGCCGCGGCAGGGAAAGCTATGTGGGCGCCGGCCATTTGAGGAAGCAGCATGGGAGTGAGTAGGCATAGACGCAGAGTACCTACTAGTAGTGGCAGCTTTAGATAAGTTCTTTTGAATTTATGTGTTATGGCTACAATTTATAATCTTTAGATCTAACATAAATGTTTGTGCAAATTCGTTTTATTTGTTCAGGGTCTTAGGTAGCAAGAAAATCCACTGATGAGAGGAATTAGGTAGCGTTCGAAATAACGATAGTTTATAGTTTTTTTACTATAGTTGACTAATTTTATTTACTGTAACTGAGTTAGCTTATTTGACATAATTAAATTAAAAAAATTAAAAATAGAAAAATATATTAGCTCATCACAGACAATATAAAGGAATATAGGGAAAAAAAGAAAAAAACACAAAAAACCAAAAAAAGGTAAAACAAAAAACAAAAAACTGACATTGAACATTAGCTTCTGAGAAGCTGAGTGCGGCCTTATTGGGGTCAGATGCAGGTCTGGTCAATTTTGATGCGACCACTGATCTACTCTAAAAATCTATCTCGCAGTGAAATTGTGGTTGTGGCACTTGTGGAATTTCACCGGTATTTCATAGAAAACTATATAGATTCTATAAAAATGCTAAATTTCTACGCGAATAGTTTAGTTCAGATGACACCTAGTTTGATTTCGTGTGAGTTTTAAGGAGTGTCGGGGGCGCTCGTTTTAACGATAGCTTCTGGTTTTTGGTTGAAATTTCACTGTAGTTAGGTTTTTTTTATTGTAGCTGATTTGCTTTTTAGGTATAATTAATTTTTTAAAAAATATAAAAATAGAAAAAATATGTTAATCCATTAGGGACAATATAAAGGAACACGGAAAAAAAGAAAATATAAAAAAGTCTAAAATATCTAAAAAAAATTTAGAAAAAGATGAAATACTGAATAGTAAAAAAAACAGAAGTTAAAAATGGTAACTGAAAAAAAATCAAAATGAGCGAGGCCTAAGGCCATACTCCATGGTAACTGTTGCGCCAACCTTTTTGGGGCAAGCGAGGATGACCGGATAAGTCCGAAGTGCCATCTAAGATGCAATGGTCTGCAGTGGAATTAAACACAAGAGCAGTATTCTGATCAGCCCATCAGAGCAACAAGCTACTCGAGCTGATTGATTAACGAGACAGTACAATCATGCAGTTTGAGACGGTGATAACGGACAGAGTTACTAGGCCAGGTTGAGTCGTAAGTGCCCCGGTAGATGCATGCTGAGAGGGACCAAGCCACTTTCGCCGAAGCTTCCGGGTAGCAGCGGCAGGACATGCCATGGCATCCGCCATTGTTTGTGAAAAGTGTGCAAACGGAGTAGATATTTCTTATCGAACTATCCATCAAAAGTTTATAGAGCGGATAAATAGGTATCCAATATTATTTGTATTTAAATCCAACTCTAAAGAAAAAATATAAAATATAATACAGAATAAGTGATCCATATATATATATATATATATATATATATATATATATATATATATATATATATGGTATGTCAAATGATATAAGTAAATTTTTTGTGACTTTGCGTAGAAATAAGGTAACAGACAGACGTACTGCACCCCTGTTCGTGCCTCTCATCAGCTGCCCCCCACTTGCCTCACGTTGTCGCTATGGCCGCTGTCCATACCCCGCGGCGCGCGGTTTCGGCTGGCATCACAGCGAAAATCGATCGAACATGAGCAAAACGTCCGTTCCGTGGCACGACGTGCCTGCTTAATGCGAAGCCAAGCGGGACGGTGACGGTCACGTAACACCGCACATCGCAGGTGGGCTCGAACACAGCCTTCGCCGCTTACGCTCGCCTCACCTTACCAGGTGTAACGGTGTAGATCGATTTGTCTCAACGAGTGCTCGGTTGCTTTCGATGTCATTTCGCCAACAACCCATTTCACTAAAGGTTTGGAGAGGTGGTACTAATGCAGGTAGCGTGCAAAGGCCGGTGCACTGAAAACATGGTTGTCTCCATGTTACCACGGTCTCAGCTCAGATCGACGGTTGCGAATCGTGACATTCCATCTACCATGATCGTGACAACACAAATATTTTCCAGCTGTTTCTGGCAGTGGTGGCCAACTTGCACGGACCTACGACAGGTATGATTTATTTAGATACGGATAATAAATGAGTCGTACTGTACCAGCTCACGACCCATGATTGTGCCGTACTGGTACGAGCACGATTAGAGTTAAACGGGCCGTGCCGGTGTTTAACCCTGTTTAGCCTGGAAAAGGATAAATAATTCAAAAAAGCAGGAAAAAATTAAAAATTAAGGAAAAATATAAAAAATTAAGAAAAATTATAAAAAAAATTACAGAAAAAATTTACAGAGCCATGATGTGTTGGCCACGCTGCCTAAGCACGGTATGATCCGTCGGGCTATGCCGACACGACCCATCGTCTAAATAGATCGTACCATACTCAGACCGGGCCTACAATGGTAGGTCTCGAGCTGGCGCACAAGCGATACAGCCCATTTGAACATATCTGGTTTCTGGGCTATCACGAACAGTGTAGCTAAGCTCCACCTCAATTTGCTTAATTACCAAATTAACTTTGCATGCGTTAACCATGGCCAATAGAAGGTACATGCATGTAGGTGCATCGCCGTTCTAGCAGAGTGCCATCATAACAAGTCTACGGCCCAATTTATAGTCAAAGATCCGAACTACGAGCATAAAGCCCAGTTAACAATCAGAGATCTGAACCACGAGCGTAAGGCAGGCTCAACGGATAGAACGATGCGGCGGAAATCTAGGATGACGACCCTGTTGGTGATGCCGAAATGGTGATCCCTGCTTCTCCGCGAAATGGAGTTTCGACGAGCTCCAAGGAATTGTGCATTTGGAAATGTAGAAGAGATTTTGTACGTAGGGGAATACGATTGACATGTCTTTCAGAGCTCGTAAGCAGCAGCCAGAGAAGCAAGAGATTGGTGACGATATTACTCTCTCTAGTGAGATTTTTCTATTAGACTCCTAAAAGATGCTCTGAACTGTTATATCCAAAAGTGGGAAGGACGTGTGATCTTCAAAAACCATCGCAGCGCCAAACGGAGCCTTACAAATTTATACGGAACTCCGCACCGTTCCCACACAGTTGTATAGAAGTATAGAACACAAGAACGCACACATATATAGTTAGTTCTCTCTTTTTTTTTTTGTTTAGAATCACATATATAGTTAGTTTACAAGGTATAAATATCAAACATATACCAGCAGAGTTTTACGAGCTCTTCCCGCACTCACAAAAACCACGGAAAACAAAGACGTACACCCAAGGAAACAGAGACACCGCCGGGCCGTCGATTACACGGTGTAGCTCTGCTGAATCGTCTCGACGTTGAGCCCCTTCAGCTTCACCACCGACTCGACGTGCCCCTTGAGCGTGTGCAGCTCCCGAAGTCTGCGTGCAACGCAGCAATGCCGATTTGATCAGTTCGCCGACAGGCAAGCTGCGATGAGCAGTTGGGAGGCGCCGCAGGAGGAGTACATGAGCTACCTTGCGACCTCGGCGCGCTTGGCGGCCTGCTCAGCGATCTCGGAGACCTCCTCCTTGCTGCTGAGGAGGTCGGAGGAGGTGCTGGGCTGGTTGAGGCCGTGGAGCGTCCTCTGGTCCACCGCCCACTGTGCCTCAGCGCTCGCCCTTGCCGAAGTCCTTCTTGTTGGTGAACGCCGTCTGCGCGAGACAAACACCCACAAATGTTTCACTGGAAGGACAGCGAAACAACCAATCAAGATCACGGCAGCAATGGCGATCGATGTCTGCAGTCAAGATCGTGGAGGGTGGGCTCGCTTGCCTTGTTCTGGATGTTGTCCCAGCCCTTGCCGCTGAGCGAGTAGCGGATGATGAACTTGAGCACGTCGAGCGGCACGTAGGTGACGACGCTGAACGCCCAGATGGCACCTCCCCACTCCCAGCCGATCCCCTGGATGCGGCAGAAGTCCCACTCCGCGTACATCGCGATCGCCGTCGCCACCAGCTGGGCGGCCAAGAAGGCCGTGACCAGGAGGAAGCCGGGGCGCTCCACGAAGGACCAGCTCCGGGACCGCGTCACGAAGATGAGAGCCTGGCTTATGATGCTCACCTGGAGGTAGAGCGCCGCCATGAGCTCCCTGTCGTTGTCGCGGATCGACCTCACACCGAACACCTCCGTGAAGAAGTTGGTGTCGTGGGCGAGGTAAAAGAAGAGCACGGTGACGAGGGCCATGTAGGTGCCGAGCACGACGCCGGTGGCGAAGATCTCCTTGAGCTTCCACGAGTCGGGGGTGGGCGACGGCCTCACGCGGTCCTAGGAGATGGTCATGATGGTACCGTCGTTGAGGATGGCGATGATGAGCACCATGAAGGGCGCGAAGTCAAACCTCCAGATGAGTGTGAGAAGCAGGAACCCCAACACGATGCGGATGGTGATGGACACCGCGTAGATGGTGTAGTTCTTCATGCGCTGGAAGATGGCGCGGCTCGTCAGAACCGCGCTCACAATCACGCTCAGCCCGGGCTCCGTCAGCACGATGTCCGATGCGCTCCGGGCCGCGTCCGTGGCGTCGTCCACGGCGATGCCGATGTCCGCTTTCTTCAACGCGGGGGCGTCATTCACGCCGTCACCGGTCATGCCGCAGATGTGCTTCCTGTCCTGGAGCCGCTTCACGATCTCGTACTTGTGCTCCGGGAACACCCCAGCGAACCCGTCGGCCTTCTCGATGAGCTCGTCGATGGGGAGGCCGTTCACCGGGCTGTTCTTGTCACCGAGGAGGGTGGTCGAGGGGTACATGTTGGTGCCCATGCCTAGACGGTGCCCGGTCTCCTTGGCGATGGCGAGCTGGTCACCGGTGATCATCTTCACGTTCACACCGAGGTGGAGCGCGCGGCGGATGGTCTCTGTGCTGTCGTGCCTTGGAGGGTCAAACAGCGGCAGCAAGCCAATGAACTGCCATGGGTCACCGACACTCTCCTTGTTCTTCTCTGGGACCTGTTGGTACGACACGCTGAGCGACCGGAGACCGCGTTCGGCGTACTGGTCGATTAGGGAGTGGATCTTCTTCTCGGCCTCCGCGCCCATGTTGCAGAGCTCAATGATCTGCTCAGGGGCACCCTTGCTGATCCTATGCCAATCGCCATTGGATTCGATGTAGGTGATGGCTGTGCGCTTGTCGACCGGGTTGAAGGGCAGGAAGTGGACTTCTTGGATGCCGGCACGGGCCTCCTTAGGGTCGGCAAGCATGTTGACGATGCAGGTGTCGATGGCATCCTGGTTCTCGACGCGAGAGGCCCTGGCGGCATAGAGGAGCACCATCTCCTTGTCGACACCCTTGGAGCACACCTCGATGAGGGACTTGTCAATGGTGAGCTTGTTGAGGGTGAGGGTGCCAGTCTTGTCGCTGCAGAGCACGTCCATGCCGGCCATCTCCTCGATGGCGGTCATGCGCTTGGTGATGGCGCCCTGCTGCGACAGGCAGTGGGAACCGATGGCCATGGTGACCGAGAGCACAGTGGGCATGGCGATCGGGATGCCGCCGATGAGTAGTACGAGGAGGTTGTCGATGCCATCATGGTATGCACGGTGCTGGATCAGGTACATGACGATGATCTCGACTAGCATACCAACGGCGATGGAGATGATGCAGAAGTTGCCGATGGCAGTGAGCACCTGCTGGAAGTGGCCGACGTTGTTGGTGCTGTCCACGAGGTGCGCCGCCTTGCCGAAGAAGGTGTGCACGCCGGTGGCGATCACAACGACGTCGATCTCGCCCTGCTTCACTGTGGAGCCAGAGAACACCTTCTGCCCCAGGTGCTTGTTCACCAGTAGAGACTCGCCGGTTAGCGCCGACTGGTCGATCTTGAGTGGGTCGCCCTCGAGCAGCCGCGCGTCGGCGGGGATGATATCGCCGAGCTTGATGCTTCCTTCTTCTCCTCCAGCTTGTTGGGGCCGAACATCCTGAGCCGGTTCTCCCCCTCGGCGCTGGAGAGCCCCTTCCGGTCGCATTTCAGCGTCTGGAACCTCCTCCACGGGGATCGTCGACTGCAAAAGCCAAAGCCATCACCGGCCAGTGATGATCGTACATTCGTTCATGCATGGCGATACACTGCACAAGGCACAGCGCAGCGACGATCAACGCAGCAACGAATAGAGAACGGTGTTAGGTACCAACCAGGTCGACGGTCTCGTTGCGGATGTCTTCCAGGGAGATGGACGCCATGGTTTCTTTCCTTGGTTTTTATTGAAGGGGTAGGTGCGGCGAGCGAGGGAGCTAGCTAGAGGCGGCCGGCACTCACCCGCGGGGGGGAGAGGCCTTCGTGGGG
The DNA here is from genome assembly GCA_036346265.1 of Melocanna baccifera. Lineage (NCBI taxonomy): Eukaryota > Viridiplantae > Streptophyta > Magnoliopsida > Poales > Poaceae > Melocanna > Melocanna baccifera. The sequence goes on along the minus strand of CM070692.1, from coordinate 25,441,190 downwards.
CACGGAGGGAGGCCGGGGCATGCGCGTCGTAGCACGCGTCATGCCGCGCGCGGGAGTACTGCATGCAACTGATGCAATGGCCGCCGGGAAGGGAGAGCGCAGCGCTCCGTGTTGCACCGCCACCGATTCAGCCGTCGTGCGTCCATGGTCGATCGATCGTTCGCTCTGCCGCCGTTACGGATAGCCGAATGCAGCGCAGCTTCCTACTGTGACCGGGCAGAAAAACTGGCTTGCAATTCTGACGAAATTTCGCAGGTTCGTAGGTAAGCAGCAACGCATGAAAGACTCCTCCAGGTACAAGGAAGAAAATGTTGCGTTTAATTGACGCAGCTAGCAGTTCATGCTATTCAGATCATGCACTGATCAATAGATGACGGAAACAAGCAATCAACACAAGAAAGTCATTTAGTCACAGCAAATTATAATCCACTACTTCAAGAAGCCTGTGGCATAATCCTAAGCACGTCTAGTTCTCTCATCAAAGGTCTACAAATATTTCAATAAAGAAGGGTTCGCAGCAATTGGAATATCCTATATTAAAATAATTCACGAGTCAAGGCATAGCATAGCTTCAATAGCTTTACCTAAATTGCAGCACATATTGGGTGTCAGTCGATAAATCTAAAACTCTTTTGAGTAAAACCCACATATAATCAACCTGTCCTTAAGATCTTTCTGGATATCCAATCTTGATACACTAATTTCTCAAGATGTTTTCTGTTACAACAGCATGTTCATGTCAAAAACCTCCAGTACCAATACCCCCAGAAATGCCCCATTCCCAGTCACAACTCACAAGCAAGTCTACAAATCATAACATCCTTTGCACGCCTGATCTAGCAACGCTTAACAAAATTCATAAATATAATCTAAAGAACACACAATATACCAATATATCAAACAATACTGTCCAAAAGGGCATAGATTACTTATAACCATGATATATGTCCATGCACAAGGATCATTACTCTGATCAAGGCCCCATGTATTGTAGCTGAAAGAGGTAGACTCTATTACAAGATCTACAGTACGTAGGGCTGTTCAAACCCGGTTTAAACGTGTAGCACTCTGAAAATAGCAAGGAACTGCAGTATTCAAAAGCCCATCTCTATCCCTGTATCTCTCCCCAACAGGTATTTCAATCTATTATATCTCTCTCTCTCCATCTATCCCTCTCTCTCTTGCTCACAGCGCGCTGGAGGTGGCCGACACGGCCTGTGGCGGCGGCGGCTTGGAGTGGTAGGCGTGGGAGGCGCACGGGCGACGACGGCGCCGGAGGCGGCGCGGCTAGTCAAGAGCGGCGCCGGTGTTGGCCACGGGTGGCGGTGCTAGGCGTGTGGGTGGGTGGCAGCGCTAGTATGGGCACGGGCGGCACACATAGGCGGCGATAGGTTCGCGATGGCCGGCGGCGGAGCGGCAAGCCAGTGACGGCGAAGATGGCCGGCAGCGTGGGCGTGCGCGGTGGTGGCGGCCACGGGAGGCAGCTTGGCTTCTCAACCTTGATGCCACAAATGGCCAAGGTTTGGGTGGTGTGCGCAACGGCAAGCAGCTGACGATGGCGGTGGCCAGGTGACCTTTTCACGGTCACATGGTGTGGTTGACGATTCGCACGACCGAACTCCGTTTCGCACGATGTTTTTGTGGGTTGCGCAGTGGGACGTGATTTGCACGGCTGAACGAAGATTCATACGATGGAGACTTAGCGAACGCGAATTCTTTTGGCCGATTTCACTTAAATCTATCTTCTCACGAGTTTATTTTAGCTTTGATTTGATCCATCTCTGTTCCATCTTGTAGACCCGCACGCAGCCTTGGAGGGAACGTTTGAGTAGTTGCGCACCTCTGATCCCTCGTGCAGCGAGTCCGCCGGACGTGCTCAAGGTAAGTACCTCGCGGCCGTAATCTCTCTATTCCATGTTCCACATCCCATGTTTATTTGTCACCATTGCCATTGAATATAATTATCATATCACTAAAGCTTGCCCGATAATTATCGTGTCACTCATGCTTGCCTGGTAATTATCATATCACTCATGCTTGTCTGATTATTATGATATCATCAAAGTTTACCTAGTTATTATCATATCACTACAACTTACCTGATTAGTATCATATCACTAATACTTGCCGAGTTATATCATATTGTAATGCTCGCCTAGTTATAGACTGCTAATGTAGTATTTATACCATGATGTTCTAGGTTATCTGATTTTACATGCTTTTAGATTGTTGGAAAGACTCAGTCAATGATGTTATGAAATTCATACTTTTAATTAATATTTTATAATTCATGCTTAAATCATTAATGGGGGTAACGTATAAAACATGCTTAAATTAGAGTTAAGCCACTAGTAATCTTTTAACATTAGGACTACTATATTTATGTTTCCCTGTTATCATGATCCATTAATTGTATAATGTTGTATGTAAGCTATGACGGATTTACATATATATGATACTTGTTAATCTGACTAATAATCATTTGTCACATAATAAAATTTGGATGACAACCCTTGTGTGAGCTATGTTATGAAATTCCTTTTAGATTAATTTCTAGATCTCTAGCACCTTATTATCACTCTTTTTACCACTCTCTTATCGGGAGTTATGCTTTTCGTTTCCAACCTCAGTAAATCCTTCCATTTATTATAGCTTTATCTTCACCATCCTTTGTTCCCTTAAACTCATACTATATAATCTACATATAATGTAATGGTTACTTTTATCATCATATTATCATTTCACCTCACCCCTATCGGGTATTACTCTTTTATTTTCAACCTTGACAAATCCTTTCACTTCCTATAAAGTTATCTTAGCCTTTCTTTAGTTTCTCTAAATTCACTCCTTACAAACTGATAATAATATAATAGTTACCTAACCTAGAGTTACCCACATATAGAAAAGATTTTCACCTACTTAGTAACGTATGGAGGGCTGTACATTTTTGTTACTCAGGATATTACACCAGTCTGCAGTTATACAGTCAAGGACAGTTACGTACCTGACTACTCTTGTATAACTGAGTATGTGAAAAGTAATTGCCAGTGCCATTACCATAACTTGCTAAATAACAATTATCTTTAATTCCACCATTCCTGTTATCTTTATCTCTGATCCTTATCAGTGTTTCTAGCAACCTAATGTCATTGCAATTAACATATATCAATTATGTGCTTGCATTACTTGTCATTTACACTTATCCTCTTACAATCGTTGTTAGATATTTATTGAAATTTTCAAATATCACATTTGCTCTTTCCATTCTTAGGTAAAAGGCCAGTGGAGTGATAGCATTATGTATGGGTGAGAGCACTCGAGTTTTCAACACCGTGGCTTACCACTATTTATATTATTTCATTTATTCTCTTTTAGTTAGAAGTAAACTGGTTACGTGTTTTAAATATTTATTACAGTTTCTGCCAGCTCTTTAATAAATACTCTTAAAATTTTATTTTTAAAAAATTCTATTATTGTTTTTATTATTTATTCTTTACTTTGACGATAACGTTTCATAGTAGTATCTCATATTTGTATATGGGATGCTACAAAACGGGCCGAAAACCGGGCAACAAGCTTACGTGCCGTCCTTCCGGCATGGCTGACCTCGACATGTGTACAAGTGTGTACAGCTTCCTGTTTAAACGGGTTGGGAAAATCCGGTGTGCACGGCCCTACCAGTGTGACAGCTCCTTGGATAACCCACAAACAGTAAAGACCTGATGTTCCTAATGTCCCTATAGGATTGTACACGGAGCTCTTAGCTCCCTGGTTAACCACTAGCTAGTAAGCTAGGGCAAAAAAGAACTCCAATTTGTGCGGAACACTAAATATGCATCCAGGGATTACACATGACTACAACAGATCATTACTAAACCAAGTGTCCATAGTCCATGCAAAGCTACACCGGGCCAATCACCTACCAAACAATCAGTAAACCATCCGAGATCCTAAAGAACTATTTACAATCAAAACACTATAGTAGAAATGGATTCAGATAGCAGGCAAATAAATAAATACGGCTAATAAAGGGAGATCAAGCCACTGTCACCCAGGTAAAATTCAGAACTAACTTAAGCAGGATATAAGGGTGGTTCTTTAATCAGCAAAATATAACGATATTCCCAGTACGCTACCAGCACAACTAAGAATCTCTTCAACACAAGCAAAATCTTACTGGAATCACTTGCTAGCTTGCGGTAACATCGAAACATCACGCAACCCATAAACTCTAGATTCTTCTCCAAGCAGCGGCATCCGGTATCTCTCCCTCTCAGAACCCCAGCTTGGTGCGGCGCCAGTGCCTGCGCTTCGCGTTGTACCTGAGACGGCAACGAACAAGCAAGAACCAGTCAGGGACCGAAACACGAAACGCCTCCCTCCAGAGTCCAGAGATGCTTAGGAACTAGCCAAGATCATGGCGCGTACCTGATGGTGTTGTCGGTGCGCATGCGGATCCAGTAGGGGATGGGGCGGTTCTGCCGCATCTTCTTGGCCAGCTTCTTCTTGATCCGGAAGGTCTTGTGCGACGGCTGCACGAGGTGCAAGGCAACGGAACAACCGAATCAGCAGAACGCCACTAGCGCAGGAACTCGAGGAGCCCAACCAGAGAAATCGAATCCCAGCAGAGATGTGAGGGGTAGACGAACGGAGATGCGTACCATGGTGGCGGCGGAGACGGAGGCCGCGGCGGCGCGAGGAAACCCTTGGATCGGAGCAAGCGCAAAATTGGGGCGGCGAGGGTTTATGCAGAGGAGGGCAGTGCTAGATGGGCCCAATGGGCTCGGTTAGTTCTCGGGAGCACCTGACACCTGCTACGATTGGGATTAAATCAAACTTGATAATTGGGGTTTTCATGGACTCAAAAGGCTGCACCTCGACTTCTTTACATTATTTATACCGTTTAAAATTTTGCATTCTTAGTTCGCAAATTTGGGTATATATCACTCTAAAACAAGGCATTTCGAGATATGATATACCATATTCCTAAAATTATATATATGACACTTTAAAACTTGTTTGCTTTGATATATATCACTCTGTGACACTTTTGCCCTTGTGCTCTTCTCCTTCCTCCCCTTCATCATTCCGATGACCCCATGACCAGCGATAATGATGATCTCCTCCCACTCTTCGGCTTCCTTATCCTCCCGCTCCTCGGTTCTCAAAGGTGCTCATCACCATCAAGCTTGCCTCATCCTCCCCACCTGTTCGACCTTCGTCGACAAGGCCTCCACCTATCGGCCTTCATCGACGCAGTGGCGGAGAAGGAGGGCGATGGGTTGTGGTGGATGCAGGCGGCAGAGGAGGAGGAGGGGCAATGGGGCAGTGGCGTATGCCAGTAGCGGAGGGTTGTAGACGTGGCGACGTGGCGAACACCGGCGGTAGAGGAGAAAGAGAAGGCTAGTGGTGGCGAGGGAAGAAGGTAGGTGTTGACAGTGACAACATGGGCTAAGGACAATGTTGGGGAAAGAAGAAGAAGAGGAGGAGGAGGAGGAGGAAATGCCAGGGGCAAAAGTGTCATGGAGTGGCATATATATCAAAGGAAATATGTTTTAGAGTTCTAGGTGGCATATCTCGAAGCACTATGTTTTGGATTGGGGTATATCCATTTGTGCCTTTTTACGTTCCATTGATCAATGTACTACACAACTCATACCGATTCCGATAATAAACTATCCTTTGTTTATTAAAACATATGGGGGTGCTCATTTCAGCTTCAAGCTTAAGTTTATTTCACTGTTTGGCACTATTTAAGGCTTATTTTCGCACTGTAGCTGTTGTTAGCCTTTTCAGTATAATTAAATTTAAAAAGGGGAAAAAGGTTATGTCATCACGTGTAATGGAAAGAAATAAGACAAAAAAAAGTAAAAGTAAAAAATCTAGAAAAAAGACGAACTAAAGAAGTTAGAAGTTAGAAGCGAAAAGCTTAAGCTTGAAGCCCAATAGAGTAGGGCCATTCTTTCAGCACAAATGCATTTCTGAACCCAAGTGTAGCTGCACCGATTATCTCTATTGCCCGTTTTCAGTCTTAAGATTCGTTCCAAGGAAAAAGGTTTGAATTTAGATTTCAGTTATGTCCCATCAAAATTTCTCTCCCACCCGGGTTAATTCAAATTTTGAATGCGCATACTCAACATTGTGTTGTACCCATATGTATACTCCATGTTGTATAAGAATACACAGTATAAAGTACATAGGATAATGCCATATACAGTGAAATACACATTCACATGAGGAGTATTACAATCCACGTACATCATGTATTGTACTACGACAACAACGTGCACCGGCAAACGGACCTTGAACACGGCGACCATGTACACCAGTGACAAGGTGCATGGTGAGGTGGAGCACGGATGAGCGATGATGACTGATGCACACGGGATTGGAGGAGGACGATGCAGTGGTGGTGTGAGCTGGCGAAGATGATGAGTGGTGGTGTACAAAAATGATGACGGAGAGGCGGTGTACACAAGTGAGCATGACGAGGAGAGGTGTGCACCGCTGGAGCTTGGAGGTGGGAAGGTTGGGAACGCCGGAGATGAGGCGAGCTGTACACCGCTGGAGGTGAGGCGGTGGTGGCAGGCTCGAGGGAGTAGGGACGGTGACGAAGAGGAAGAAGATGAAGGCACGTGACGATGCGAGTGGAACATAGGCTGCGAGTCGGGGACGTCGGATGACAATACATAGTGGAGTACTCTACCAGAGCTGAGGAAGAAGTGCGATGGTGTACTCCTCATTGGTTTACACATTCAAGAACGACGACAATTGTTACAACCAAATCTAGTTACCGTGGGATTGAGGATGGACGGATCTGGCAGCAAGGATGAGCGAATGGATTTGGATCTTGCTGATGACAAAGACGAAGTTGCCTCTGAGGAACATGGCCTTACTAGAGCTAAGGAAGAAGTGCAGATGTAACCTTAACATGTAAGCTTGAAGCATTCTTTATTCTTCTGGCATCTGTTATGATGTAATAAATAAGATTGAGTACACTAGGTACTCAACAAGTCCCTGTAGCAGCATATATTTATAGGGCTATTATCTATATGAAAGGCTTAACCAAAGGATGGTATTATATTTCTTTAGCGTGATGCCAATTTTACAAATATCATATCATAGCTAGTTTCCAAACCTATAACTTTACCATTTTTAACTAAAATCAAAATGTCCAATTTCAATTGACTTTGTAGGAGCAACTCTCCTCACAGTTATTTACTATGTCTATTCTGTGGACGCCATTCCATATCCTTTTTCCATACCACCATTAATCAGTAACCATTTTATGAAAACTACACACTGTGGTATTTTCACACTTTGCCCACGACCAGGGGTACAACTATTCAAATATATTATAACACTCTGCAGAGGTGTACAACTTTACCCACAAGATATAGTTATCTCATATTGTTAGTCATTACATGCTTCTGTAGGTATATGACTGAGAAATCATAATAACACCTTTACAATACTTAATTCCAATGCTATTTTCTACTCCGGAGGTTTGAACCCTTCAGCGCTAAGGTACTCCTATTGTTAAGAATAACCTTTCTCTTCTGGTGAGTGCGCACTCCATGTAAGGGCATGGACCATTTGGGTCCCTCACTGGGTTGAAAAATTTCCAAACTGGGCAAAAAAAACTCAACTTTGGCTGAAATTCAAGAAAATTCAAGTTCAATTTGAATTTTTGGGGCGTTTCAGTGCATGCTTTCTTCTTCGATGTCGGGTGTTGCTCCACCTTCTTCTCTGAATCCGGGCATGTGCCGCCTTCTTCTCTGACGCCTGCGCTATAGCACTACCTTCGGCCGGTCGCCAGCTTGGGATGGGGAGAGGGAGGGTGTGGTGAGAGAATGAATGGTGGAGAGAGAAATAGGTGGTTGAGGTTGAGGGGTAAGAACATGATGGTGGACCCCACATGTACTAAATTATCTCTTCAAAATAAAAAGGCTGGCACAGATCTCGAAGCACAGTAGCAACGATGCAGATAATCGGTTCACCTGAACTTAAGTTCAGATTCTTTTTATTGGTAGCTTCAGACGTAGATATGGTATCATTGTACACATTCTACTATTATCCTTTAAATTATATGTTAGTAAAAACTATAAAAAAAATGATGCTGACAATTCTGCTAATATCATTTTTACGAAGCGAATACAAATAAGTTGCGTATGTGTGGTCCTATACAAGTTTGACTTAAGCATTCTAAAACATCACCTGTTTAGAAAACGGAGGGATGTTAAATGTTACTTCCAGTGAAAATTCCGGCTGTAGATACGTTCAAGGGAATGGGGTCCTCTGTTCTAAGTTATCTTATCTGGGCATCTAAGTTATTAAAACCGACTAGGAAATGCTCGCACCAGAGCCTTCCACGGCGACGCGAGAGAGAGCTGGCGGCAACGCGTGGCGAGGCAGCACTCCCCCGTGTGATCCGCGCGCGCCCATGCCGCAGCTCCCCCAACGCGCCCCCTTCCTGCCTTCGCCAATCTTCGCCTATGCCGCCCGTCCCCACCTTGCCCCGGATTCGCGCTCGCGCCAGCAACCACCCCCTTGACCCCTTCTCTGTCTCCCGCGTCCCCTCCTCACCCGCTCTCGCCTCCCCACTCCTCCCCCTCCTCCCCTCCCCCGCCGCCTCACCCCTCCTCCCCCGATCCCCCCTCCTCCCCCGCTCACCTGTCGGCCGTCGCTTCCCTTCCTCCCCCGTCGCCCCCTCCTCCCTCCCCCCTTCTCCAGAGCACCCCTCCCTCCTAGGGACCTCCACCACCGGCCGATTTGGTTTCCGTGGAGCACAGCACGTCGCACGGCCAATCTTCCCCAAATCTGGCTGCCGCCGCCGTGACCTCCTCGTCCGATCCCCATCCAATTCCTTGCAGTGGGAGCTTCACCCCGGCGCCCTCGAGCTTCCCTGACGGTCGCCCGGCCACCTCGACGCCCAAGCTTCCCCCTCCACGGCAACCACCCCACGCCGCCATGGGTTCACACCGCCAGGCCACCTCGGCCTCTCCCCGCTTCCGCCAACTGCACGGTGAGCTTCCTCGAGCTTTCCCTGTGCTTGTACTCTCCTTGCTTTTCTCTTCCTCCCCTTCCGCTGCAAGCCACCGCCGTAGGCCCCTGGAGCTGCTCCCACTAATAGCGCTGGACGCCTCACAGGCGCAGATGCAGATGGAGGTCGAGCACCAGAAGCACGACATTGGCGCCCACTTTGGCTCACTCCCGGACGATGATGACGAGCTGCTCTGCCTTTGGCTTGTGTACTCCTGTTTAGAAGTCCGCTGCTCACTTCATTGACCATCCAGTATCCTGTGTGAGAGCCTGTCATATAATAGTTGTGATTGAATAGCTCTGGAGTTTTACATTCGTTGCCTTGGAACCCTTCTGCAGGTCTTCTTCTTGTGATTCCCTTGGTTCCTGAGGTACAGATTCACAGCTCTCGCCCACATACATCATCTCTTCAAGATAAAGGCCCAGAAGAGGTTCTTGGTTTCAGGTATGGGAAATGTATGCTACAGTCTTGCCAGTTCTAACCTTTTTCATTGCTCTTTCTTGATTGGATTTGAGATACGGTGCTAAAGAAGTCATCCAGTTGAAAAGGAAAAATTATGTTTCCCTTAATTGCCTTAGCATTAGGGGGAAATACATTCGCTATTACATTCATCCTGTCAGCTTGAATCTGGAGACTTTGCTGGTTGAAGAAACACCTAGGGTGAAGCCTAAGAAGTACAACTCTATTATAGTCAATCTGTGTTTTATTGCCATCCTTTTAGCTGAGTTTTTCTCAGCATCATCTCTTAAGGCCTTTAATAATCCCTGAAAGTGTATTTGTTATACTATATACTGTGGCCTGAATTCATGCCCATTTTGTAGGTGTTGACAGCAGCATGAACACCCATCTTAAGATTGTGAAACTAACGTTGAAAGGGAAAAAACCAGTTACCCTTGATTGCCTTAGCATGAGGGGGAACAACATTTGTTGTTACATTCTTTCTGACAGCTTGAATCTGGAGACTTTGCTGGTTGAGGAAACACCCAGGGTGAAGCCTAAGAAACCAACTACGGGTTTGATATTTTGTTTGTCTTCCTGTTTTTTAGTTTACGTACCATCGATGTGATTGTTTGATCAAACCTTCATCTCAAACCAAATGTGTATGATTGTTGTTTTTCGCTTACTTTTCACTTTTTTTTAGTAAAGATGGCAATAGCACATTCTAATAACATTGGTCTATGGTTCCCTTGTAATTGTAAGTTCATAGATAAGAGAGGAGGAATTAATTCCTTAACAAAACCAGCATGATTAATCGGAATAATTCTTTTCTAGGTGAAAATGATTCATGAATGAATGTCTAAAGGATATATGGGGAATTGTCCATTAAAGTATAGGTCCCTTGCTTATATCTCAAATTTAACTGGCTGTATAGTCTTTTTACATATGTTTCTGTTCTTTTTCTCCAAGAATTTAGCAGTAGTTGCCATTTTTTCTCTACATATTGTCAGAAGCATGGTAGTATAGAACTCTATTTCTGTTCCATGCTTCATTTTCTTCAGATGTCATGTCCATCATGTAGGAGTAGTTTAATCTTCCTGAATAGGATATTTCCTGCAGCTGGCATTTCTTACCCGAATTGCTGGCTTCCTACTTTAGTTTGTCACTTACTTTTCACCTTTTTTAATGGTACAACTATAGTTTTTCAGGTTGTTGTCAGGTTTGCATATGTGGCAATAGCTTCTAGAGTATCTGAGTTTCTTCATAATATTAGAAGTACCATATCTGTTATAAATGTAGTTTGGATGATCACATATTGTCTTCTGGGAAAAAACTTTCTGAGAGGATATAGATATTTGCTTTGCTAACCGATAGTTCTTCACTTTATTACAAGGATTGTGTACACAACTGTTCGGGTAGCTTTGTAGAAACTGTAGCTTCAACATGCATATACTGAATATGTTGTCCTTTGCAGATAGGAGCAATGAATTCTTCTATTGGACGGCGGAATGGTAATCTTGAGTTGTTACAAGATGACGGATTCTTTGTCACATTGCTGACACAGTGTTGAAACTATTTTTGCCAGAACTGTGCCTGATGAAAACATTTGGTTTGCCTGGTCACAATGGCTACGGTTATCAGTGAATGCCCGAGCTAAAAGATGTCAGGTTCTATCCATACTATTCCCGTATGTTTTTACCTTGGATTGGTGGTATCTAATATAGTATATTCTATTGTTGGCTAATGGCTAAATGATGAATCTCAAGTATATCTGCTGACATATGTACCTGTTGTTGGTAGTTTTACCAGTATTTGATTGCCTAGCTAAACTGGTGCTGGAGCTCACAAGATCGATGTGACCCGAAATTTGGTCAGGAAGTTGTCGACAAAAATAAGAATAGTTGTGCGAGTTATTGCTAAGGTCTCGAAAAAGATAAACAGAGTAAAGGACGAGGAGTTATGGTCACAAATTAATGCCTTAATACAAGGGTACGTTCTGTTCTTTCACCCTGACATATTTAGGCAGATATTTCAATTTAGTTCTCTGTTGTTACACTGTTGCTCCCATTAAATTGTTCGTCTGCTTGGAGTGTCTATATTAAAGTGTAAATTAATTTCTACAATTGAAGTCATGACAAGGCATGCGAAGCGCGCTCGATGTTCTAGTCAACTTATAAGCCATTGGGATCTCTTTCTCGTTGGCTAATGGCCACGTTCGACAGTTTTTGGGTCCTGATGTAAGCGTCTGTAAGAATAAACCGAATATCGATAAGTCATTTTAAGAAGATGATAGAGAAATCGTCTTGTTTACTTATTCAAAGAAAATCATAAGTTATAAGCTTTTTAAAAAAAGATAGGAGCATTTACTTCGAGAATAGCCTTCGAGAATATATGAGTCCAAAGACTGTTTAACCCCCTCGCGAAGTCGATGCATGGCCGGAGGGGGGCCTGGTGGTAGGGAGATTGTCTACCCTCCTCGCATACCCGGATTCGAGTCCTAGGATCAGTTTTGGTGTCCCGTGTCCATCTTCTTTTTTAGTGAATGCCAGAGTTCTTAATCAATTTGTTTTTTTTTTTTAAAAAAAGCTTGGCCGGACAAGCCCAGCGTAACTTACCAACATGCACATTTCCTGGGGAACAAACAAACCATGGAAGCACCAATCAGACATGAGAGATCAGCTCTGGTATATCTTACTCTTTTTGCTGATTTGGACGAATGGCACTCGAACTTCTCTAGAATCTTATCGGTCACGATCATTGTCCTAATGAGTTCGTACGATTTATGGACATCACAATCATGGCCACATGGGGGTTTTTAGATGCTGTCTTGCCAATCACAAGAAATTGTTAGGGTGCAACTCAACGAAATTCTAGCGCTGTTCATGTGCCGTCCGAGATTAATTTTAGATCCAGTCAGTCCATTTGCAATATCGATCGGTTCTTTCTTCAAAAAAAAAAAGAGGATACCGTTATTTTACTATAATTTTTCTGTTGATCCTATCTTGAAAAATATACCGTTTAAAAGTTAGTTATTATAGTAAAAGCTATAAGCCATAAGACATAAGTGCAAATCCACTTGAAAGAAAGCAAAATTATCAAGATCTCGATCGGTATTCCAGATCATTGTGATTCTGATCCTACGTATGGTCTATTACATGACCCTGTATAAAAATAGTGGTCCGGATGTTGCAACATCAACCATTGAAATTATGAACTTCATGGTCTCGGTCCTAAAGAAGTCCTTAATTAGGATCATGATCTTAACAACTATGAAACAAAACATGTATTGCCTATCATTTTGTCCACTTGAAGGGGAATATTGCACCACATAATGAAGATTTGCACCACATGACGCTGTATGCCGACAATTTGTGAGGTTCCAACTTGCTTAATTTGCCAGCTGGTTTGAATTAGTAGTTCATTAATACTTCGGCGCAACTGATCATCGTACTATCATAAGAACATCAGATCACCATGTCTCGATCGTAAGATCATGCTTTCATATTTCGTGGGGCCAAACAAAATCACCATGAAACACGGATCACAATCTCTACAGGGTCACACACTTAACAGGTTGGAATAGTAAGGGTCTGAATGATAGACTCCGAGTGAGATACGAACTCTACTTGTATTAGATAAGGATCCGGTCTGAGACTTTTCGAGTGAAATACAATCTTTACTTGTGTTGGATATAGATCTAGTCGAAGTCTCTATATAAATGGGTGAATAGGCTATGGGTTACATGCGTCTAAGACGCACTCACCAAAACCCTAGCCGCCACCTTTAATAGACCCTCCTGTACATGCTGGTGCTAACACACTAGCGTATAACATTTTATCCCCGAACGTGTGGACTTCACTATGTTGGATCTCTATGTTCTTGAGGTTCTTGAGATAATACCGAGAGAGAGAGAGGGGTACCAACCATCCGATGTAGAGGAGGAGAGGTTGGCCATTGCGGGTTCGCTCGGTGAAGTCTGCGCACGGGCAGCGACGGTCGGGGAAGAACGGCGTCTTCCGGTGCGCGGCGACGGTGACGGCACGGTGGAGCTTCCCGTCGCTGGAGCGCCCCCTCTTAGATCGGGTCTAGGGTTTTGTTGGTGGGGTGTGTGGCGGCACGGTGAACCTCGTCGTGCGTGCCACCCCGACCCCCCACCTCTATTTATTGTGGCGCTAGCGACAGGGGCCCACCAGCCTATTGGGTTGGGCGCCCCCATCAGGGCGCGAACAAGGGAGCCCGTTTGGCCGTTGGGCCAAACGGTTGAGATCATTCTAACACACTAAAGGCATTGCTACAACTGCGGCGTTGATTGGAACAATCACGATGAGGAGACGATTGGTCTGTAAAAATTGACTACTGCTTATGGACGATCGACTACTTCTACTGTATCGACGCGCGATACGTTAAACCGGGCTGTGTCAACTATTCTTCTGTTGCACCGTATGTTTAGTGGTAACGATTCATGATCTCTAACTTGCATAGCTTCCTGGTTTATACGGTAGAAAATTTTAATTTACGCTGGTGTAACCTACTCTATATCCCAACAGTTAGCAACTCAGCCAATGCTGTGCATGTGTTAGGTAGCAACACCCCCTCATTGTTCATCTTCTTTTTTTCCTCTGAGAATAAAATGAATAACTAATAAACAAAACTAGCGAACACTAATACTAATGCTAAGCTGCTAGCCTTTTAAAAAGGAAAAAAAAGAAAAGGAGGCAAAGAGAGAGAGCAACACAAAGACATGCAGACAATTAGCCTATGGACGCCCATCAGCCATCACATGGCTGGGTTCCCCCAAAGGAACATGACACGATCCCCCATAGAACCATCCATCACAACTAATTCACAAAGCAAGTTAGATCACTGATCAGTGATAACCTCTTTCCTTCCATGGTGTGACGATGAGATCGTGCTAAAAACGTAGTAGCATCCAACGTGCGTGCTGCCTGCTGCCGAGCAGTGGTGCGTGTGTAGCCACAGCGCCACAGATCGTGCGGATCAGGCCAAGATTCGTACAGTCCTGACCTCCTCCCCCGTGGCCGGCCGGCCGGCTGCAGTGCGCGGCTGTAGGGGCCTGAGCGCCGCCGTGCGACCACGTACGCAAGAAACCACCGAAATCTCTCTGCGTCTCGCTGTAGCATCGGCTCGATGGATCGATCGATCGATCATGGTGGGAGTCTACGTTTGGACTCGCGTGTATGTGCGCGCGCCAGTGGCTAAGCCTTGTCCTTTCGATCCTGACGGACTCTCGGTTTGGACGGTAGTCAGGAACACTTGAAGCTACGCCTGCGGCGAATTGGTTGGAGCAGAGCCCTAGCATTTACATCTGCTCCCTTCTGCAAACTGTATATGTACATACGCTTTTCTTTAAGGAAGAAACCTTAACTTGTGTACGACGATATAGAATTATAGATAGATATGTGCATGCTGCGCTGCAACTCGTCCAACTATCCAATTCTTGTGAGATCCATGAACAATACATTAATCTAGATTGACACGCTGTGTGGTATGTTAGGTTACCAATTGGCACCGTAATGTATGAATATATCGAAGCAAGCATGGAACTTGCAGAGGAGTGTTCTCACACGGTACATTGTTATTATCATCAACAGATAAAACAGTAACAAGAATTAGCCATCAGGATGGAGGAGGTTCCATCCTATCACCTTACCAAGTGATTAGACCAGCTGCTGACCATGCATGCCTAAGAATTACCACTATTGGAACCCACATGCCCCAGCTATTCGCCATGAGGCTCCAAGAGAAGCACACAGCAACCCTTTCCTGCCCAGTGTCCATGCCCTCCAGAACATGACACCACTCTCCTGAGCCTTCCTGAAAGCCCTGACTGGCCATCAGATATTCAGAACACCAGCATACACAACACAGTAATAGCAAAGCAAGGCTCAGGGTCTCCCTTGTCCAAAAGCAGCATCATTCATCCATGCAGGCATGCATCGATGCACCGAACTCCAAGGATGCAACGCAGTGCTTGCATTTGCATGCATGTTGAGGCAACCACTTGTGGCATGCAATGCAGCCCAGTCGCCGAACGCTGCCACGCTAGCGTCCAAGCTGGGAAGGGACGAGCAAAGATCGTGTGCTGGATATGGTGCATGTACAAGGAGTCAATGACACATCATCACACATGCATGCAGAATTGCAGGGTTTGCAGGCGCACACAAGCAAACATGATAGGCATGATGCCTCAGCAGCAGGGGCATGATATTGGCCTATTCTTCGGTATTGTTTTTGGCTTTTGATTTCTTCGAAAGTCAAAATGAACGGAATGATCTTTTGAAGCAAATCCTTCAAAGAGTTTTTGAAGTCTAAAATTATGTGTCATCTGCTATCAAAAAATACAAACAAAAATCATCCATCGTAGCTAAAAATCAATCATCAACTATAGTAAAAAAAAAATCAATACATGATCTTGTCTTTTGGCCTGCTTTCCATCTGCATGCTCTTCCCAAGGTGCAGTGCAGGCTCTGCTCTTCCCAATGCGATACTCTGGCACCATCTTGGATGGTGCCAAGCAGCTACAATGTAGCAGGCCAATAAGGTTACTTCACCATCTAGCTAGCCATTGCAACTGGTTGGTTGGTTGTGATCCAGGATGGTGTATGCATACCATTGAAAATTTTGATAATTTAATTGAAGTATTTGACTATATTATCCTAGTTGTGATTTCAAGGAAAATAGAGCCCCATTCCTTGGAGTTAAATTGTACTACTAGTACAGTTGCACAGTTTGTACCATGAGGGCAACTGTGGGCTAGCTTGTGCTCTTGTGGGGAATCCGAAGTTATGAACTACACATCTAGTTCTATCAGTCTCTATCTCTCTCTTTTGGAGAGCATATATTAAACTTCCCTGATTACCTACCATGTGACTGATCTATCATGGATGGTACTGTAGACAAGGGATAGGTAGGCCTAAACTAGCTCTAGATTACCTCTTTATTTCATTCTTTGGTCACTGGATGAGGTAGATAACTTTCACTGAATAACATAATGTCAGGGTCTGGTCAGATGGGACTGTCACAAATTCTGTGGGAATATTGTTGTCGACACTAGTTCTTGACTTCTTGATATCCTCTGGCTTAAAAAAAATGCTACTCCCTCTAACCCAAAATATATCATATTTTAGAAAGCATACAGTCAAATTTCATTATGTTTGACCACAAATATATGGAGTGACATTTATATTGATCACTTGAAAATGATATCGTTAAATTTATCATGAAAAATATTTGTGGCATAATTATAATTTTCAATAATATATCCATGTACAAAGCGTTGTATTCTTGAAATGAGGGAGTAACAAAGTGGGAAAAAAAATGACAAACAAATTAGTTAGTAGGTAGGCCATTCTAGGATCTACACAATTTTTTCTTTCCTAGCTTAACGAGGATAAGCGCTTGCGTGATGCCTTCGCCATCTTCTTTCCTTCAACATCCTTAGAGGCTAGCCAGCAATGCAAGTGAACGCACGGTCCGAAAAGATCGCCGGGGGCTCGCCGGCGACCATCAACCGGCCAGCATCGAAGAGACTACATGATGATCTGGCCGCGGTCATTCAACGGTCAACAACTGTACCTCCTGACATATCGATTGCACTAGATGTTGTGTATCAGTCTTGCTCCAACCGGCTTTAAATTCTGACTTTCGGCTATAGCCATTGACTTTTATATAAAATTGCGATGTAGTGATTTTAAATTTTTCTTAAAATCATTTAATTAAAAAAGAAAAAAATTAAAAAAACACCGTTATATCTTTATGAAGGATGCAAAGGAATAAAAGAAAAAATAAAAATAAAAATTAAGAAACTAATATATTTTAAATGATTTTTGATTTTTAGAAGTCTGGTAGCTAAAGGAAAAGCGGGTAGGAGCGACCCCTGGATGCATACGGCATACCAATGTGGCAATGTACTCTGAAGACATGATCTCATTCTTACATGGATGCTACTAAATCTTTAAAATTCTTAAAAAAAAACCGAGTGGTCCCCGGGACCATAGACACAAACGCTGAAAACACTAGTGGGCCCCAGTTAAGAGCCTTTCAAACAAGCCGCGAATTGAGCTCCGCCCCCTCCTGCAATTCCCTCTCTATTTAGAGCCCCCCCGTAGCTCGCCACGCCACACTGATCGCCATCGCCTCCTCAAGCCGTCACACGCGCACAGAGCAACAGCGCAAGGCGGCGGTCTCGCCGATCGAGCAAGCAAGAACGTCGCCGTCTCCAATGGCACGGCCGCAGCAGCGGTACCGCGGCGTGCGGCAGCGCCACTGGGGCTCCTGGGTCTCCGAGATCCGCCACCCCCTCCTGTAATTCAACCATCCGATTGATCTAAAATGCCTTCCGATTGTTTGCTTTCCTTGCATCGAATCTTGGCGTGGTCTGACCCTGGCGGTTCTTGGACTCTCTCGCGTTTCGCTGCAGGAAGACGAGGATCTGGCTGGGCACCTTCGAGACGGCCGAGGACGCGGCGCGCGCCTACGACGAGGCGGCGCGCATCATGTGCGGCCCGCGCGTGCGCACCAACTTCCCCCACGACGCCGACGCCGGGCCACCAGCCTCGCCGTCGTCCCTCTCCGCGGCGCTCGTCGCCAAGCTCCACCGCTTCAACCTCGCGTCCGTGCAGGCCGCCCAGCAGAGCAAGGATGCCTCGACGACCCCCTCGGCGTCCGTAGTGCCGCGCACGCCACTGCCCGCCGGCAATGGCGCCACGGACAATGCGCCGTCAGCGGTGGCGGCGGAGTGCAGCGGAGGGTTTCTTGAGGAGCAGTACGTGGAGCAGATGATTGAGGAGCTGCTGGATTCCAACTTCTCCATGGAGATCTCCTGCTAGTTATATACCCCATGCCTCTCTCTCTCTCTCTCTCTCTCTCTCTCTCTCTCTCTCTCTCTCTCTCTTGTTTGTCCTGTTTCCGTTCTCTGTTTCTGTTCCAGTTCGAAGTAAGCTATGTCAGGAAGAACTCGAGGTTAGTTTGGTCAGGCGAGTTCTCGACCGGCCACTGTATATAGTAGGTCAGTAGCATCGTTAGAGCATAGTAAAGTTGGACCTTCATTTTTTGTACCACTATTAATGTTGAAATTAGTGTCCTGGGTTTTGATCTTTTTAGTGTAACGTCATAAGATCCAAACCGACTTAGACTTAACCACATTATAGATAAACCACGCACACGTAACAACCTATTTATGCTTTTGTCTTCGCTTCGCGCAAAACGGTTAACCGGAGGTTATTAACAATGGTGTCTATGGGTTTATATGTTAGTGCTTCTCATATTAAGCTAGCAATATGGGACTAATCCACATTCTCATGTGCACACACACATAGGCTAAGGTGTTACATACACCACCCTTAAAGAATCCAACATACCCACACTGTGGCAAATGACTAAGACATCCCCCTCTTAGCACATGTTCATGCGTCTAGTACTAGTACATATACCATGTCGTGTGTCCATTCTGGGCCTACACGCGCCATGCGTCATATGCCCACGCCCCTAACCCGTATGCGCCCGTGCAACCGCAAAGGTCGGCTCTGATACCATTTGTAACGCTCTAGGATCCAAACCGGTTTAGACTTAATCCCATTATGAATAAGCCACGCACACGTAACAATCTACTTGCGTTTTCATCCTCGCTTCGCGTAAAACGGTTAACCAGAATTTATTACCAATGATGTCTATGGGTTTACATGTTAGTGCTTCTCATGTTAAGCTAGCAATATGGGACTAATCCACATTCTCATGTGCACATACACATGAGCCATCATGGGCCATGGTGTTACATTTAGGCTCTGTTTGACATTGCATTGGCTTTGCAAAAGTACTCATTTTATTTCTACTTTTTTTATGTAATAGTTAGTTGAAAGTATCTTTTTAGAGTTATAACTTCATAGCGTACCACAACACTACACAGCAACCGTAAACTGCCCTTAATCAGGGTTATAAGTTTTTGAACTGAACAAGTAGAGCAAATTTAGAGTTAATGGCATGTTGTGTTGGACTTGAGGGCTCTTGTTGTCATTTCCAAATTTTGATTGGCTTCAAAGCGGAAATTCGAATTCGGTGGGGCCCACCTGTCATAGAAAGGGGGAGAGAGCATGGCTTATCCATTTGAGAGGAATTGTTTCTCTAGTGGGTCAGATCAGCCTGAGTCTTGTGGCCTCTCTCGTGCTGCTCTCTCGGCAGCCACCCCAGCTGCGCCGCCATGGCCTCTTCCCTTTATATGTTGGTGATTTTCTCACTAGAAAAGGCAGACTGGAGATTTACTACTCACTTCCCATCCCATCCTCTACCACCTACGTGATTCTTCTCGTTGTTGATCTCTTCGACGACGTCGGCATGATGTGCTTTGACTTCCCTCCTGCAACCTGTAGTTCCATTTGGGACCTCAGTGAAAGGCGGAGGTGGAGGAGCCTGCTGGGGGTGTTGGATTGTCTGAAGTCTTGGTGGACCCATGTAGTCTTCTTCTCCATTGCAATCTGGTGGTGGTATCTTTTGGTTGCAGTCAAGCTCAGTTGTGATTTTGTTGAAAGATTGCACTGCATGGGTACTTGGCTCGTGTGTGCTTCTTTGTTGTCTTGTGCAGTGATTCCTAGACCATAATTCCACTATTTGGTGTACCCCGATTTGTGGATAAGGACATTGTACCTTTGTAAACCACATCATTCACACCGTGGCATAGCAGCAACGATAGGTTTTCTGGGAAAACGTCAACCTTGACGTGCCTTGCCATGTTTTCTACTTGGTGGCTTTGAGTGTCATCCCTTCAGTGAGTTGTTTCTGTGTTGATCTCTTGGGTGATTGTTGCACTAGGGATTTTCGTCAATTATTTTTTTAATCTCTAGTACCGAGTGACTACACATTATAATATGCAGGATTGAAATGCTCAATGAGGATAAACTGTCTAAGTGAGATCAGTGTGATAATTTAGAAGTATTCTGGTAGTTTTTTGAGTTGTTTGTTACTAGTTATATGTTGCTCTGGTCTTTACCGAAGTATTGATCCGATATTTACTGAAGCCTTGGCCTATTGCTTTCTATACAGTATTTGCAATTAAGTTTAATTGATACTGTTTAATACTATAGTAATGTTTATAGCTCAAAACTAGCAAAATACTTAGAAAGTCACTCTGATTGTTGATCCAACTTGATATTTATGGTGAGGAGGTTCAGGAGCAACCCAACATTTGAAAGCAACATAAATTACAACAATTTGAGCAATATGCTCGTTGTTTATGCTCTTCTCTTTAACATGTTGAGTATGATTTCACTCCTACTCCTAGATGACATGAGAAAGAGTTATGTAATTGCATATATTTTACCATGTCCATGTCATTTGTTTATTGCTAAAATTACACTTTTATATTCATAATTAAATCTGGAATTATTATGCTAAAACCACATATATTCTATTGTGCTGATAAGAACAATATCAAAATATAGGGAAATTACACACTTACATTCTACTATAACATTAGATTTACATTCAACTATAACATTGTTGAAAGTACTTGTAACACTACCCACAACTCATTTTGTAGTAATTTCACAAAAAACCGTTAAATTCTCGTATTCCAAACGGATTTTGTAGTAATTTCACGGAAAATCGTTAAATTCTTGTATTTCAAACGGGGTCTTGTTGGATTGAGCTAGACCATTTTTGCGGTCTCTGAGCCCAATCCTTGTACATCGGATCCGCCCCTGCAAGTCACTCACTAACCGAGCCTAGAGACAAGCCTCCTGAATTTCTACCCATGTACTGAACCTGTCTACCAATTACCTCGCAAAATCAAGATCCATCTGCACGCACGGTAACACGAATCTTTGCATCCAAAGGACAGAACAGAAGGGCAGTTATGAACCATGGCGATCTGAGGATGAGCGATTACCGGCGGTAATCGTCGCTGTGCAGTGTGCCATTGATGACACGACAGTGAGTACTAGCCAAGCCAGGGGAGGGAGGGAGGGATTGACGAGGAGTTCTGCTGATCGGTGTGGTATCTAGGGAGGATTCAGTTCATCATGGCGTGTGGAGGCACCATGCCCTTGCCCAATTATGCTTTGCTTTGCCGGCCTGGTCCTTGAGACTTGCGATGCAAGGGACATCACCGTGCGTTTGGCCGTGTTTGTCAAAGAAAAACTGCTGCTTTTCTGGGGTCTGAGGGCCAACACTCGTGGATGGATGGGCCTGCTGTATGAGGACATGGGAAGGAGCGAACGAGTTCAAATCGACGGCTGCCTTTCTTCAGTCTTCACCGTACGGGAATTCCGGAGGAATTTCACAGGAATCCAGTACAGATCCTTACGAATTCCTACAGAAATCACCCGTTCCGAATGTTGCCTAATCGGCATCGCACTAGTATATAGTGTTGTGTGGCTAAATGCCATAGTTTTGGCTAACTGCGGGGGCGTTTGGTGTTTGGTTTGCAGCCCCCTACATGTTATGTGGGTTTGTTTGTGGATTTCAAGACTTTGATCTGACTTTCGTGACCTCATGGTTGTTGAGTCAAGTTGTCAACTGCTAAACAGTAAGGCTGGGTTCGAACCAGCTTATGATTTATTTTGGTTCGTACTAGCTATAATAACTAACTTTTAAACGATGCATTTTTTAATACGGAGTCAATAAAAGTTATAGTAAAAAAGTGTATTGAGTTCAATTGTACCGATCAAAATCACATACGACTATTTTTCTCTACGTACTGCCTCTTGCAAATAGTCAAAATTTAAATATTTAAGTCATAAGCCATCAATCCAAAAGAAAGCACCCTTATTAGTATGCCATAGGAAAGGTAGGAAATCCTTGGTTGCACCGCTGAGTACACCTCAGTTCCCGATCGAAACACATTTGAGCCGGCAACTTTTATGGGTGTATTCTTTTAGGCTATGGTTTTAACTTTTCGCTTATAGTTTTTGAATTTTATCTGTTTGTGATAGACAATACGAAGAGAAAAACAATCACATGTGATTTTGGTCGGTATTACTAAACTCGGTACATTATTTATTTTAATCCACCTGGAGACCCCATTTTGAAAAGGCGCATAGTTTAAAAGCTAATTACTATAGCAGAAAGTGATAAGTCAAAGTAAAAAAAACAGCAATATAATTAGGGTTGTATTGGGTATGTATCAGGAGGTCTATTTGATGGCCCAACCAGTATGACTATTTGCTGAACAATGTGGATAATTTCTTGGGCCAAAAATTATAGTTATGGGCAACAGAAAATCTAACTTTGTTCGCAACGTTTGGACCTTTGTATTGAGAAAAAACTGTCAAACAGAAAGGTCGTCTCCCAAAATAGGATTCCAAGCCAACCTCGCGTAGCAAATCCAGCCAAATAAAATCA
The DNA here is from genome assembly GCA_036346265.1 of Melocanna baccifera. Lineage (NCBI taxonomy): Eukaryota > Viridiplantae > Streptophyta > Magnoliopsida > Poales > Poaceae > Melocanna > Melocanna baccifera. The sequence continues at coordinate 25,418,356 of CM070692.1, read as the reverse complement.
AAATCTAAATGAATTAGATAGACCTATATATATAGAGTAGTGTCCTAACTTTGAAACAACGAGACTGATCAAAACCAAAAAAAAAAAAAAAACAGCAAAAATCCAAAACTATTTCCCGGACCAGCGCGGTTTGAATCCTATACCGTCGCAGTACCAATTTTATACTCCTGCCGTGCTTACCTGGAGTTGGAGTTGACTACTAGCTTAGTGCGGCGTGTTCCACGCGTGAAGTGAAGCGTTAAGCATACACAAGACCGAGTTCTTTTTGTTTATAATTTTTTTCAAACAAATAAATAAAATAAATTTTTTATCACCTTTTTAAAGAGATTTATCAAAACAGTCTTTTTAAAATAACTATTAGTTTATCAATATTCGATTCTTTTGTATAAACACGTATAATAAAACTAAAATTATAAACTACAACTATAAATTATAAGATAAAATCGAAAAGATTCCTTCCACACACTGGCCAAGAGCAAGTAGGTGAGGCCAGACCTCCAACCCCCTCATTTTGACCGCAACTCGCACGAAAACTCCACATATTCACACCAATGGGCATCATCAGTTCGTCACCGTCGCTTAGCTGCCTCCACCGCTACATTCTACGTACGACTGGACTGGTACTGTTTGTACTACCTATATGCGGCGACTATTGTCAACTTGTGGCAGGGTTGTGTGTGTTCTCTGCCGTCCGATCGTGGGATCAATGGTTCAAATCAAGGCTTTGATTGAATAATCATATTTCCTTTTTCTATTTTCAAAATTAAAAAAGGAGGGTTTTTTTGGGGTATGACTTATAACTTATGACTTAAAATTTTAAATTCTGACTGTTCGTAGTAGGCAGTACGTAAAAGAAAATAGTCGTATGTGATTTTATTCGGTACAATTGAGCTTAATATATTTTTTACTATAATTTTTTTATTAATTTTATTTGAAAATATATTATTTAAAAATAAATTACTGTAATATAAGTTATAAGTGAAAAAGATTTGAGCCACTAAGTAGCTAGCTTGCAGCTGTTGCGTGTTGCAGTCGTCGATCAGCGTGTCAGACCCTAGAGTAGAATTTGACAGGGAATACCACATTCTATTGCCCTTTCTTGAAGACATGAGCTCCGATCTTTACTTGTCAGAGTCTTCCTTAGACTCCAGGAAGATGACCACATTCCACAGTTTTTGCTGGGCGGCAGAGCAGGGGCGGACCCAGCATAAAAACTGAGTGGGGGCGCTCTACACTCAACCCACGTCATAGGACAACGTCGTAGTAGATCTAGACATCGAAGTCGCTCGAGTGGGGGCCACGAAGTCGTTCGAGTGGGGGCCAAGTACTAAAACATTTGATTACTTCACTACAAATTTAAAATTGAGTGGGGGCCTCGGCCCCCATTTATCCTTCTCTCGGTCCGCCCCTGCGGCAGAGTGGACGAATACAGAGGTCCCATCATGTCTTAAACAATAATATTCATGCAATAATTAATATGATGACTATTTGTAGTTGGAAGCGACCACGCGGCTATGTCAACGGTCGTGATTCGACGGACGTATGTAGCTGCGAAGACACGATGGTGAGATGTCCTGGTGAAAACCGAAGAAAACCCATCTTACTATCTTAGACCTTACACGCTTCAAGTTGCGACATGTCAGCCCTTAGGGGTTTCTATGATTTATAGTTTGTGGTTGTAATTTATAATTTTTTATTTTGGTATGAACGTTTATGTGAATAAATCAAATACCGATAAATTATTTCATAAAAATTGTTCCGATAAACCACTTCAAAACAGCAATAGAGAAAACATCCTATTTATTTGTTTTAAGAAAACTATGCACCATAAGTCGAAGAAAACTGGGCCAAATCTCCCATGCAACCTCAATTCTTGGCTATTATTTATTGGAAAAGGTTCATCTATGATCTCTCATCTATTTTCGCCTATCATGTGTAATACTATTTAAAATTCATATTTCAACTGGAAAAACCATACAAACTATGTCCTTGGCAGGTACCATGTGCGGTTTTCGACACGTTGGCTGAAACATCATCCCCTTGACTCGCACATATAAGTGGCTTATGTTTAAAACATTACTTGTAAAATTAGAACTGACTACAAGACCCTGTCATCTATGAGAGAAAGGGAGAGAGATGGGGGAGGGAGTATGATGGAAGAAGCTTGGCCACGACGAGGGAGTGCCGACGAGAAGCTAGTGCTATGCACCCGCTTTGACCATGTGTTGTTGTCGGATCCCAAGCCTGCACATGGAACACAATGCACACATGCAACATGCTAAGGCAGCACTCCATCCGGCTGTGGGCTTCGGCTTTTGGCTTCTAGCTGAAATTATACTATAGCGGCTGTTAGCTTTTTCTGATAAAAAAATAAGAAAAAAATTGAGAATTTTTTTAAAAATTTATATTATCATGGACGATGCAAAGTAATAAAGAAAAAAAGAAAATACAAAAAGTAAAAAAAAGACAAAATTAAAAGCCGATGCGTTTCAAATAGCTTCTGATTTAAATAAATTGAAAGCTAAAAATGCCAGAAACTGAAGTTATTTAGAGTGGGACCTAAAGCCTCTCTAACACGTGGCAGCAATGAATGAATCCAAGGCAAATGGGATCACCTTTCCACCCTAGCTACTACAACTTCCACACTCAAATTTGGCCACCCCAACCCCCGACATCATCCACGCTAGATTGTCACTGGAGTCGAGCCAATGATATGCGGCCTCACCACTGCATTGTTTCCTCCCCCATGTGCATCAGCTCGTCTCTACTCGTCATCACAACCCAAGCCTTGCATTATATAGTGCCAATGGCGAGAGGAGCAGGGCGATGGTAAGGAAGGAGTAATGGGGGCAGCGGGTGCTGTGCAACTGTGCTGGTGCTGTCAAGAGGGGGAGGAAGAAAATGCTATTGGCATGTGAGGCCATTACCAAGTGGAGGGGTAAGGAAATGGAGGGGTTGACACTGTTGAAAAATATTAATCTCTAATGCAACCAATCAACAAAGAATAATGGGAGAAGCACTAGGTAATTGAAGTCTTTATTATCTCAAGATCTATTCTTTCTTGTACATAGACTTTATTATCTCAAGATCTATTATCTTAGGGGTAGTTTTGGTATTTTTCCACTGTCAATATTTTAATATCAATCTTACGTATGATTTGTACGAATTTGGGGGAAATTCTCTCGAGGGTCAGGCTACGAGCACATAGAACATACGAAAATTTTTATAGAGATTCAGCCCTTCTCCTGGAAGAATAATAGTCTTACGTCCTATGTGACTTATGCTCAAAGATAATGATTACAACAAAATAATGCAAAAAGGATTTGCAGTATCCCCTGAATCTACTGACTCTCCTTCCTTCTTCCTCCGATGTTAACCCTTATATAGCTTACGAAATGACAGTCGTTGTCCCGCGCTAGGAGACGTCTTAACGCTTTGAGATATAACCGCCAGAGAGAGATTATTGTTAGAGAGACATAGTTAACCATTCGCCATGTGACACTTGCTGTCAGAGAGGGATTGTGTGTGATTATTAGACATAAACACACATTCTAACTGCCTTATCAGACGGACCCACTGTGGGTAAATCATCGTAGACAGGCTAGTCGAAGATATACTAGTCACAGGAAGCTCTACAACCACCTTGTGACTATAAGATAGTCATAGAAGAATTAAGACCAGTTAGTCGTAGGACAGCTTACAACCGTAAGAATGTCGTAAAAGAGCTCACGACCGCTCTATAAATTTTCTTCCTTACTGATAAGGGGTATATTTAAAGTATATAATAATGTAATAATTAGATGATTATTCTATCCTCGTCACTCACCAACGCAATCAACTAGATTTCATAACAGACACGTGGGGTTGATGATTTGGTAGAAGATATGGCAAAAATGATGATGTGGCAATCATGTCACTCAAAACCACTCACAAAACCTGCCTTAGGACATAATTTGCATTGATTTTTACATTTGATTGACTATTTTCACGGTATTGCGCATGAGGGATGAACCTTTTCCATCATGCAACTTGAACTTTTAGAACTCATAACTTCACATCATGCAACTTGAGTAGGAGGAGAGTAGGGAAAGGTTTGCTTAATTGGTGCTGCTTGAAGTCCGGGTAGCATATGGTAATTCTTTGAAAGATTAGTTGAATTGAGGCGCTGTGAGATCCAAATTGTAAAAGTACGTCTTTTGCTCCTCCAGTTGTAAATACATATCGTTTTAGGATATATGCAGTCAAACTTTCAAAACTTTGGTTATCACTATATTTTTAAATATTGATATTAGTATATAATCATATGTATAAATTTGTCTCAAAAAATAGTTTCGTAATATTACAATTTTATTTGGTTTTATAATTATATTTTAGGAACATATCAATATCTAAAATAATATATATTTGTGATAGGAGGAAATAGAATATATTAACAACTCACAATAGGTATAAAATTCCTAGTTTTTTAGTAATATCCCTCACAATAGGTATAAAATTCCTAGTTTTTTAGTAATATCCCTAAAGTCTATTCAAAAGGAAAAACACGGCGGTCCTCAAGCAGTCACGACTCTGTAGCAACACATAAAAGAAAAGAAAAAGATTTTATTAATTAAAGAGTTTTTCTATAGAAGAGGATCTCATATAAAGTCTCTTTCTATCTACTGTTGATCTATCATCGATGAGAGAATATCACCCACTAGATTTTTACTGTTGATCTAGTGTGCATGAGAGGACCTCACCCACTAGATTTTTACTGATGATCTAGCGTGCATGGGAGGACCTCACCACTAGATTTTCTTCCCCGTCAACTTTCGCAGGCGCCCTCTAAGTGGTGCTACGTACGCGCTGGTGCAACTACTCCCGACTCCCGAGTCGCCCACAAAAACCAATTGATCTAAGCAGCCGCCGCTGCCGCGTCCAGCGTGCGCCGCGCGACCGCCCATGCCGTTCTCCTGCTTCGCCGCCGCTGGCAGCGGAGGCGACAATTCTCCGGCGCCGGCCTCCTCGGCGACGTCCGTCTACTGGACTCGCCTCGGCACGATCACCATGACGTGGTCCCGCGCGAAGCTTGGCCTCCTCCTAGCCGCCGAACTCCACCTCACCGGGGACGCCGCGCCCGTGCGCCTCGTGCTCCGGCCGTGGCTCCCGTGGCGGCGGCGCGGATTCAAGCGTTTCGGCGTGTCCGGCCACGTCGTCGCGTTCTCGTGGGACCTGTCGCGCGCCCGCCTGGCCGCCCGCCGATCGGAGCCCCTCTCCCGGTACTTCGTATACGTATCGATCGACGGCGAGCTCGCTCTGACCGCGGGTGACCTCGCATCACCCACGTCGGCCGGCCTCCTCCTCTCCCGCCGCGAGAACGCCGTCGCCGCCGGCCACGGCGACGCGTACACCACCTCCGTCGCCGTCGCGGGCGAGAAGCACGAGGTATCCCTCGCCGTGGAGGACGAGGCCATGTGGGTTGCCATCGACGGTCAGAAGGCCCTCCACGTCCGCTGCCTCCGGTGGAAGTTTCGCGGCAGCGAGAGGCTCGACCTCCCGCGCGGTCGCGTCCGGGTCTCGTGGGACCTCCACGGCTGGCTCTTCAATCCGGACGCCGCCGCCGTCTTTGTCCTCCGGTTCGAGACGGTCGACGAAGCAGACTCCAAGGACGTCGAAGAAGACACAGGCATGCACGTACTAAGGCAGAGTTCTTTCAGGAACCACCACGCCTCAGGTGGCGGCAGCGAGAGTTGGTGCAGCAGTGACAGCGAGTGGAGGGGATGGAGGCGGGGGGCGTTCAGGTCGGGGTCGGACTCGTTGCCATCGGTGTCGGTGGCATCGACGTCCGCGGCGTCGTCGGCCGGGATCGTGGCCACGGTGGCCGAGTGGGCCACGGTAGAGGAGGCGGCGTTGAAGGACGGCGGTGGGTTCTCTCTCGTGGTATACCTTTGGAAGAAGAGGAGGTAACGCGAGCTAAAGGTAGTTCCAATGCTTAAAATCGTGACTAGTTTTTAATCTTCTAAGACACTATGATACAAACTACAGCTCCAATTCATCGTTTTTTCGTGTAAGACCAGATCGAATCGTGACCAATCCTTTCGTTCCATTTCCTGCACATGCATTGGCTGTTTCTTCTAAAACACTATAATAAGAAACCAGGTTTGTTGCAGCGCATTTCTCGCTGGTTTCCTCGTCTTGGATGACGTATCGAAATAGTTTCCTCATGAAGAAACGGTTTCCTTATCTCTCCTCTTTAATTACTATGCTACGTCACCAAAATACTTCTATGGTAAGCCTAATTAATGTAAGAAACTACAGTATTGGAACTGTCCTAATGCATCCATGGTGTTGGTGCATTGCTTTGCATTGGATTGGATTGCAGAAATTTTTTGTCGGCGTAGATGAAATTTTGAGGGGATAATTTTGATTTGTTCGTATTAATTCATATACGTGAATTAATCCACAAGGGCATGTAAGTTTGAAGATGATGACTTGTTTCTTTCTCTTTTTTGGTTGCTAAATCTCCAATCAACTCTGAGACTAGTAACTAGCAGTGCACCATATGAATCCAGGATCAACTTCATTAACTGGGAGCTCAAAATTATCTTACTTAGGGGCGGTTTGCAGTAGCTAGCTGTATTGCGTTATGCTGCGTTGCACTGTGAAATCTAGCCAGTATTTGGCATATATAGAACTATTGGGATCCATATTTATGAGAATTTCAAGAATGACTGCATCGCAATAGGCAAGAATGGCTGTTTTGCCGCCCGGTGACCGGGCGGCGACGCCATGAACCTGACACATGTCCTTGGGAGCCCGGCCACCGTGCGGTAGGCGGCCTGTTGCCCACCAAGTAGCCTACCGCATGGTCATCGGCATCAGGCCGTTAGTGTTGTAATTAATTAGTTTAATTGCGTAATTACAAATTTTTTAAATATAGTAAATGAGCACAAAAACTTACAAATTTTTTGTGGAGCTTCCTGACACAGCATACTTTACTGTGTAATTTGTTCATAATTTTGTTTTGGTTCTAACTTTTGCTCGAAAATTTATTTATGTAAACTATTTATATGACTTTTTTGATATAGGACATAAGCTCGAAAAATCATAAAAAAATTTTAGGATCCTTACACAATGAACTTGATGGTGTAATTTGTTATTCAACTATGCAAGTATTATATATAGCAATATAAAACGTTAAGAATAGAAGGAGAGAGATGCATGTATAAGGATTCGCTAGCCCTGTACTGACACAACAAAAAATGAAGTAAACAAAAAAAGTAATGCAATAAAAGCATAGAGTATAAACTAGTTCATTACAAAAGATGTTACATACACTACTATTAAAAAGGTTATACTGGACATATGAACTGTCTGTGATGTAATTATCACATACGGTTCATATGAATAACCGTCAGTGGTATTTTCACAGATAGTTATTTATACGAACCGTCTGTGATAATATAAGACATCACAGACAGTTATTGATACAAATCGTCTGTGATAATGGCATACATCACAGATGGTTCATACTAATAATTGTCTATAATACTTCACATACGGTTTGATTACAATCTGTCTGTGATAATAAAGTTATCATAGATGGTTTGTATTAAAAACCGTCTGTGATATGTTTCTCGAAAACAAGTTTGGACTTGTTCGAGAGCGAGTCTGGACTGGTCTGATCCTACTTGCACAATCACAAATGAAACTCATGCTATTGGAGCCGGTTGAGTGAAGTCGCTGAAATGTTGTCTTTTCTACCGGTTTCATTGGTTTCAAAAACTTCAGAAAACAGTAAAGCTCTAATACTTAACAATGGCCTGACAATATTTCCTCCTAAATAGAACCTTGTCCTCAAGGTTTAAAATCTGAAAAAGTCCTTTGAATAAAAGTCCTTGAATTTGTGTCGCAAGTTTTTTATTTCTGTTTTTGCCAAAAACTTTATCTTCCTTTCAGAATTTCGGGTTTGACTCAATTGCAAAATTGTAGATCTCGTCGAAACCTTTCAAACGAGTACATATAAACCATATAGAACTTTACTATTTTATATTTTGAGATTAACTATATATATATATATGTATGTATGTATCTATCTGTTTATGTATCATGGACGATTTGTGGTTCAAACCATCTATGATAATTATGTTTTAAAGACAGTTTATAGTTCAAACCATCTGTGATAATTATGTTTCATGGACGGTTTATGGTTCAAACCGTCTATGATAATTTGGTCCCTGACTACGAGTTAGTCTCACATTTGCATTTATCATTAGTCGCATTCAAATGAGACTAGGTAATATCATAATCAGTAAGTATATTAGTCTAGTTATTGTTTTTGTCATTATTACTAAAACTAATCTGTTGGAGCTTGAACTGACAAGCGGGCACAGCGCATGGCAACCATATTCGAGACCGCCACCAGCAGCCTGAACATACCACCAGCCCAGCAGAATACTGTGGTCGTTCGATGGAGCACGTTGTGCCTGGCCACCCTCACCTCGATGCCAGCATGCTCAGCCGCCCATGTGTCCGATGCCCCCACACCTTCCCGACTCCACGCCGGAGCAAATCGCAAAGCAAGGACATGACAAGCGAGAAACCGAAGATCTGGCAAACGAGCTAGAAACTTGCTTCGCTTGGCTTCGCCGTAGACATCCGTGGTAGCAGCCTCCGGTGGACCATGGGCTTCGACGGTTTCCATGGCTACGCCGCTCCTTTCCCTGCAGTTCGAGGCATGTTAAGAGGCCATGCCGACCTTTGATATACATTCCCAGAAACGAGGCCCTAACCATCTGCCAACAGTAGGCAAGAAAATGACACAATAAGTAGGGTATGGAGCTTGCTTACTGGTCGGCACGAGCGAGGCGCCCAGGACGTGTGATGTTCTCAGGCAGCCCCAACCTCTGGCTTATCAAAACACCAGCAGCAGGATTCGATTCAGGCTTGAGTTATGTGTGTTGTGGGGTTGGCTCAACGATAGAGCAGATAGCACCCCTGCCCACGCCGAGGCGCCCGTGCATGAACCCACAGCATAATCAAGACCAAGCGGCAGATATGAATGAACTACGTACCCCTGGAAGGCACAGCACCGAAAGACATTAAACTCGATGCTTTCCAGCACCATGTGCTTGCGCTTGGGCCCTCAGTGCCTGCACCCTGGGAAGCAGGCGATGCCACGCCAACCGCCTAGGTTCGGCGCCCTGGCACGCAGGAGCTCCGTCGGCTGCGAACATGCTCAGCGCCCTGGTGGGACTCGTCGACGCGCCCTCCTGCTCAGCTTCTGGCGGGCGTCCTGGTGCACAGGCCCTGCGCCCCGGTGGCCAGCCCCACGGCGCACTCCTCCGGATGGCATGCTTGCGCCCCGGCATGGCATACCGATGCCCTAGCAGGCGATCGTCCACGCACTGGCACTCCCGAGCGCACTGACACTCTCGAGCACCCCAGCGCCCTACAGACTCCGCGACAACCGCACCTTGGCGCCGCGCCATGGCAGCCGAGTGGCCCAACGGCCGAGCGCCCTGGCGACCAGACGGCCTCGGCGGCTGAGTGGCCCAACGGTTAGGCGCCCTGGCAGTTAGATGGCCCGGCGGCAGAGCGCCTTGCCACCGGCTCCCGGCAGCCATGCTCCTGCGCCGTGCGACCCAACGACAGAGCAAGAAATCAAGGACTCGGTGAACATGGGCACACCACGCCTAAAGCTCCCTGCCGGTCTGCGCCCGGGCAGCACTAGCTTCGCTTCCCTGCTCGCCCAGGACCAGATCTAGCCGTGCCTCTTCGATTCAGCTCGTCCGACGTTGTGCCGATCCCAGCTTGCCCTCCTCCTCCTCGCCCGTGCGCGTGCCCGACCGTCTGGAGATTTGGATGCAATGAGCAACGGCGGTAGCTATCATAAGGAATGGGATCCATTTGCCCTACCTTCCTTGTGAGCCAGCCGGAAGAAGGTTGTTGATCAGCCTGGTTGCCAGATGGGCCCGCCGAGAGCCCACCACGGGGTTTTGCTCAAAAGGGCCGGATGAGTTGCCTGGTCCAGAAGTGGCCCATGGGGATTCTGGTGGTAGGCACAAACGGTCGTGATCTTGCAGTAGCCTGAGGGAGATTTGATCGAGCAATGGACTTGTCATGGATACGGCGCCTTCGGCACACAGTTTCAGATACAGCATCTGATGAAATTCACCAGGATTTCATTAGATGTCAACCTCAGCAGGAAGAATACACGATTCTAAGACTACTCCTTTGGTGTTCCTTCTAAAACACCAAGAGACAGGTGCTAGTGTTGGACGAATAATTTATCCCTACACTCTACTAAAGACATATATACAAATTAAAGAAATACAATTATGCTTATAAAAGAATGTAATACTCATCGGCTCATCGCTTGTACTTATAAGGTAATTACCTCACTAAGGGGTATTCTCATCATTGTATAGTCCCAAGAGTCTATAAATACCCCATGTAATCCTCATTTATGGGGGACTCTCTTGAGTTCTCCTAAGCAATAAAGAAACATATTTAAGCTAGTGAGCTCTCAGGGGCTCCCTTCTCGGAGGTAACTCTCTGTTAGCTCACTGACAGGAGTAGGGTAGTCTTCTTGAACCCCCCCGAATCTGTATAAATCCTCGTGTCATTTTTACTCTCGTAGACAATGGCCCATCAGACGGCCGACATCCACCTCCTCACTTGTGTTTAGGTTTTCACACCGACAACAATAATATATTTATAAAATACAATAGAATTATAATATTATGAAATTATTTTTTGAGACAAATTTATACATATGTATTTAATTTAAATATTTAAAAAAGATATTGATAGTCAAAATTTTATAAGTTTAACTATACGCAACCCAAAATAACATATATTTACGATTGGAGAGAGTATATATGCCACTGAACAACTTCTATGTTTAATATATGCTACTGATGTCACACTGATATATGGACCCACACGTCTTATTGTGTACAATATAGTTACCAATAGCGTGTTGTGAATTTTCTCGAAGAAATAAGCATTGCACATCAACCGCAAATTGAGCCTAGGGCGCTCGTTTTAGCGATGGCTTCTGGTTTTTTGTTGAAATTTTACTGTAACTGGCTTTTTTTTACTGTAGCTGATTTGGTTTTTTAGGTATAATTAATTTTAAAAAAATGTAAAAATAGAAAAAACATGTTAACCCATTAGGGACAATACAAAGGAACACGGGAAAAAAGAAAATACAAAAAAGTCTAAAATATCTAAAAAAATTCAGAAAAAGACGAAATACTAAATAATGAAAAAAAAGCAGAAGTAGAAGTCGAAAAAAACCAAAACATGCGAGGCTATCTCGGTACCCATTTCCAAAATGTGATGTGATTGAGGGAACCTGTGAGTTGTTGAGTCATAACTGTACTTAATTTGAGGCAACATTGCCGTTGGGAGAAGCAATGGGGATGATGTATGTAGTCGCTTCCGCTCCACTAAACAGACGTAGCTTTGAACATTGACATGGCCATCAACATGTTCTATGGTACGACGATCGTCATTAACGTGTTCTGTGGTACTATATGTATGTCAAAATTAATAGTTCAGGGCAGTTTCTTAGGTGAAAAAGTGGTCAACCCTAAATGGCCAAAGTTCGAAAATTTTCGCTGCAGGAATTCCGAAATAAATTCTGTTTATTGAATAGTAAGTATGCATTGCGAGTCAAAAGGTAAGCTTGTACGCTCTAGTCATTGCGGTCCCACTGGGCAAGCTCGTTGAGACCTAAGGTCCTGCTCGTTTCAACTTTTTTTTATATTCAATTTCTAACTTCAGTTATTTTTCACTATTTAATAATTTATCTTTTTCTAATTTTTTTTAGATTTTTTAGACTTTTTTGTATTTTTTTCTTTTTTTTGTGTTCCTTTGCATTCTCCATGATGGACTAACATATTTTTTATATTTTTATATTTTTTTTAAATTTAATTATATCTAAAAAGTTAAATCAGCTATAATAAAAAAGACAGGTAAAGTAAAATTTCAGCTAAAAATTAGAATGTATGGCTAAAAAAAGAAAGCCCCTTAAACGATGTGATACGGAGAGAGTGACGCTCGCATACCATAGGTATCTATTTTTGACTCCGCCGTTTGACCTGAGCACGTAGAGTGAATGCACGATGTGACCTATTTTTCGATCTTAAGCGTATCTATATAATACATAAGTTCTTTTAGATTTATAGTTTAATTTTTTAAGCTTTTAAATAAAGTATTTTTAAAATAGAATCTACAAGTTAATTATAGTAAATAATGTTCCAACTTCATCTATATCGATTAAAATTATATACGAATATCTATTTTTATTCTCTCTTACAAATAATTAAAATTTAAATAATTAAAATTTAAAAATTTAAATTAAAAGATACAGCCTAAAAGAACCCACCAAATACTACCGTTAAGTATGTTATCAACGTCACCGACCACGTCCCATGTTGGGGGCAAAAAAATGAAAAAGATACAGAGGCTAAGGTTAGGGCATGCCTAATGCCGGTACAGTGACTCGACACGTTCGTTCTGCCGTTGCTCCTTCAAGATAAGACCGGGCCGCGCTTTGCGAATTGCGACGCCGCCTCGCGCTGGGGCGGACGAGGCGGCGGGATGGGCCGGGCTTTGCTTCTCATTCTCGCGCGCGCCTTCGCCGTGTCACGGCGCGGTCCGCGCGCCCGAGCGGACTGGCGAGAGGCGCCGGGCCCACGCGGCGACGTTTGTAGGGGAGGCGGGCCGCGCGCGTACTGAGAAGCGAGAATGGCGAGAGGCGCCGGGCCCACGCGGCAATGTTTTTCCGATTTCTGTCGAAATCGAAGTGTTTTATGTAAAAATTTTATAAATTTTCTGTGAAGTTTATGCGTTCCAAAGGGAGCCTTAACTTACCCCTCCAAGTACGTTAGGAGGATTCGGCTGCATTACCTGTGTGCTTCAATTAACCACGTCCGCGGGCAACTTTGCTTTCAGCAAGCTAGTCCATGTTTCTCTTGTCTAGGCTTCTAGCCAGCTCGACAAGGGTAACATGTATACCCTAAAATGAAGCTATTTAGGTTTCACTTGTTTTGGTTTTAGTTTCCGACTCTTTTGGTTTCTAATTTATTATTATTTAATTTCATCTTTTTCTACTTTTTTGGGACTTTTTTCTGTTCTTTTTTGGTATTTTTTACATTATCCGTGATGAGATAACTTGCTTTTTTCATTTTAATTTTTTAAAATTTAATTACGCTAAAAAGCTTAGTTAAAGTGCAAAATGAGCGAGCTACAATGAAAAAAATCATAAGCCACAAAAAAGTTAAGTTGAGCAAGACCTTAAGGGCCGTTCAATCTAGTTTCAGCTAGTGGTTTTCGGTTATTGGTTTTTGACTGAAATTACACTATAGTGTTTATTAGTTTATTAAATTATTTAATTAAAGAAAACTAAAGAAACAAAATAAAAATACCATTATATCTCTACAAACAATACAAAGAGAAAAAAATAGAAAAAGCAAAATAAAAAAGCAGAGAAAAGCCAAAAAATCGAAATCAAGAAAACAACGCATCCATTCCGATTTCTTACTTCTGGAAGCTAGAAACTAGAAGCCCAACTGAATTGAATGGACCCTTACAAGACCAGCTTGTTGACGTTAATCACTAGTAAGGCTCCATTTGTTTCGGTTTCAGTTTCTTATTTTTAGTTTCTAGTTCATTATTCCTTAATTTTGTTTTTTCTGGATTTTTGGAGGTTTTTTCCTTTTCTTTTTTCCCGTATTACTTTGTATTATCCGTCCTGGGTTAACCTGTTTTTTATTTTTATTTTTAAAAAGTTTTAATTACGTTAAAAAGTTAATAGCAGTTACAGTGTAAAATAAGTCGGCTACAGTAAAAATAAATCATAAGTCAATAAAAAAACCAAGTTGAGTAGAACTAGGCCACGCTCAACACAGCGGTGGGTGTTTGGCATTGGCTTTTTTCTGATTGTTTTTTATTTTAGGTTTTTTGTTTTTTTTTGTATTCATTTGTATTGTTCGTCATGAGATAACATATTTTTTCTATTTTTAAAATTTTTTAAATTTAATTATACTAAGTAAGTCAACTTAACTACAATAAAAAATAAATCATCTACAATTAAAAAAAATATAAGCTAACATCATTCTAAACATTCCCTGAGAAAGTGCTCATTGCATCAAAAAAAAATTGCCTTTTCCTGCCTTTTCCCTGCTATTGCTTGAGATCGACAAGCGTGATGCTGATCGATGATAGCTGCAGCATGCAACACCTAGCCTAAGCATCATAGCTCAGCACGTACCGGCGAGGATCAATGGACATGTTACATGCGTTGTCGGACAATGAGGTGCGCACGATTGACCGACCTTGGGAGAATGCGTTGCATGACGGGTCCTTTGAAGAGCGCTGCGGACGAAGTGACTGAGAGTGCCGGTGCATGGATCCGGAGGGGTTTTCGAGATAAAATTACAGAAGTGCAGAGCAGTAGCTCCATCTTCGATGTCGATTATTGGCCGGGTTCGGCGGCACTTACGATTTATTGTTTTAGTACTTGACTTTTAAATAAAATATTTTTTAAAATAGTATTTATTATAGTATAAATTATACCGAATTTAACTATATTGACAAAATCGTATACGATTATTTTTCTTTATATATTGTCTCTCGTAAATAGTGCAGAATTTAAAAATTTCTACCATAAATCACAGCTCAAAAGAATCCACTCAATAGGATACTCACTGTCTCTATGCTCTATGTCGATAAAAGAAAACTAGATAGTCCTGTGAAACTAACAAGTGGGTTCAGTATGTCAGATCCGTTATATCCATCGATAATGTCTAGAAATGTGGTTTTATGAACATTATACAAAGGGAAGTGTAGTTTCTTAAAATTGTTGTTTACAAATGTGATTTTGTGATAATTTTATCAAAAGTAGTGTGATTTGTTAAATCTACTCTTTTGTAAATAATGTTACACTATGTTTGGCTGCCTAGAATTGAATTTAATTCATTCAATTGGATTTCAGATCATATTCTAGTTGAAATTAAATTTGATTTTAAGCCAATTTTTTAGAATTCTACATGTTTGTGGGCTCCACCCTTGCACTGGCCGGTCTTGAGCACGAAAGTCAGGGGCCCTAGCCCATGTATATATACCTATATGTAACTTGTTCAGACTCATAGTTAAAATGACCAACCGAAGTATATAAGGGTACATGCTCATATCGTTAATTTCTAGGCAGCCACTAGCAAAAACATGAAGAAGATAACTAGAACTATACTAAGAACATATCTAAGCAATTCAAGTATCTAACTCAATTTAGAAACACCTCATTTGGCATGTCACAAGTGACTAAAAGAACAAATGCTCATTTATAAGATCAATGCCTAGCTCGGCTCAACTAACTTGCTTTTTATTTACTTGCTAATTAAATTGAGAATTTGACAACTGGTGGTTTCTTAAACATTTGAATTTTTCAGTTCAAGTATATAAAGAATTTTTTTGGTTCAAGATTGGTAGCCTACAACTCTAGATTTCAGTGCATGTGGTTGTGTTTGGCGATTAACAAAAAGTTCCATGTCAATTGCAGCATTGAAGAATTTTTTTTGAAGGTTGATAATTTTGCCTTTTAGTGTGGCTGATGACTACTTAGTTATATGTCTCAGCTAACTAAAAAATATCATAAAATGGTTTTTTATGTGGTTTAATTTCTAAATGGCATACTTGTAACATATAAATTTCACAAGAAACATCATAAATTTCTCAAGATTCAAATGAGACCTTTAAGTTATTTGTCTCTTGCAATTTGCAAGAGAAATTTAGCATGTATAACCTTTCTCGTACAGTAGAAAGTTGGTTATCTAAAATTATTTGTACTTGTTATTAGTACACATTAGGTTTTGATCATGAAAGTGTCTGATCAACCTAAAAGAAGTGAGGTTTTTGAAATATCAGAAACATCCCAGGGGGCTCCACTTTCGTCTCACCCTAGAGCCTCCGACATATCATGAACGACTTGCTTGCACATAGGTCCGTCGGTATGCATAAAGTAGCTTATCTACACGTTAAATCATCTCCACAAATTTCAAACAATTTCATGAAAAATTATAATATGAACATGATGTTAAAATTTCAAATACCATTTTACGAAATCATTCTCTACAAAGCTGTGGGGCCACTTGTGCATGTACGTCCATAACTTTATATAAATTAGCTTTTCTATACATTGAATCATCCCCAATAAATTTTAGCTAATTTCATGAAGATTTAATGCTGCGAATGTGAGATTGAAGTTCCCAATACCAAATTTTTACTTAAATTTGTAGAGTGAATTTCGGATAAACGACATGCTGTAAGTTGAGAATTGCTTTTAGCTTTTATCATGTCTCTTGAAATTGGCATTAGAATCATCAATTCAATTCTAGGTGACAGCTAAAACAGCCACTTCCAATTCCACAAATGCAGGGCCATTATCTGGTAGCCAAACGGGTGTTATTGATTTTCATGGTCCTACTAATTAACCCAAGTATGACTATTCATCGTGTGACCATTGGAAACCAAAGCAGTGGTCGCCCCTCTCCTTCCCCTTTGAAAACACCACGTGCAACCACCTCAGAAAACTCTTCCCCCACACAACTTCCAACTCTCACTAACCTAGGCAAACACAACTTTCCCCACACGTGCATCTCTACATCCCAAATTATCTATAGTAAATTTTATACTACTTTATGAAATTTTTGTGGTGTGAACACGAGTTCCCTCGATTTTAAATTTTCAAATCGTGTTGAAAACATTGTTCATTCTGATTTTACTGTAGTAGTGGAAGTACCGTGGCACTGTAACGGTAGTACTATATTTACTGTAGCTCGGTAGTACTGCAAGCTTAACTACTGTAGTTTTGATTTCGTTGATTTTTTTTAATTTTCAGTGTATCGAATCGATAGTTTTTGTGGTGATCTTCTAGTCTAATCTTAATAGCCTTGTAGCTATTAGAATGAAAGATTAATAAATACTTAAAAAAAATTTGAAAATAATATTCACCCTCTCCTCTATTTCCATCTTCGACCTTACATAAACAAAGACTTAGACGTCCCTCGACGATGCCAAGCCATAGGTATAGTAGCACAGTACATGGAGAATTCTTAGCATTAGCAAAGCATATATGCGCTGCAACCTTGCTACCCGTATGCTGGTAGTGGCAGCCTAGTTAAATCCAAAGAAAGAAAGAAAAAGAGAATATATTCCTGTTGGATCGCTCGCCGAAATGGATTTATACCAAACACCACAAATGTATAATGCTGTCGTTAATTACAATTTACAGGTATAGTACGTTTACGTAACAACCAAAATTAATGGCACCAGACAGTAACCGCAGTTAAGGGTATTTTCAATGGTCCTAACTAAGTACTATCTATAAAGATTCCATATCATCTATTGAGTACACACTAAAAGTTAGCATTCCAAAGGACTATCTATAAGGGTAGCTATTTGATGTTTACATGCACACACAGTTATTTATAGATACTGTCTCGTTTTGCGTTATAGACTAGAGACGAAATAGTAGCTAGCTGTTTGTGTTTTGCATACACTCTTTCCTCCACATAGGATATATGCTGATGTGTACATATAAATAGCTAACTAACTCAGCACCATTAGAAATACCCTAAGAGTCGAACAGAATTAACACTCCAAATTAAGAGCCTAATAAACCGCAGTTACCAGTGCTAGCAAGCAAACCTCAAATTTAATCTTACGTATGCACAAAAGTTTTTACTAAGGGGAGAAATGAGATAAAACTTTTTTTTTAAAAAAAGCAGAGAGATGGTGCCGTTACGTGAAGGCGGGCAACGTTGACGTCGAAGCGGGAGCCGGCGGCGGCGACGGCGAGGTTGACAGTGGCCGGAGCGTCACCTTCTTGGAGCCGCCGACGGAGAGGGAGCGGAAGAAGGTCCTCGACCGCGGCGGCGCGGAAGCCTCCGCGGCCTGGCGCGCGGAGAGGCTCCTGATGCCAGCCTTGCCGCCGGCGGCCGGCTCCACCTTGCGGCGTACGGGCTTGCCCTTGCCCGGTATTACGCAGGTGAAGACGACGCCGATCTTGGCGAGGCGGTTGACCCAGCGCGGGATGCGCGCGCGGACGAGACGGCGGCACGCGGCGTCGCAGAAGTGGTTGCAGTTGCGGGAGACGAGGTTGTACGCGTCGCCCGGGAAGTCGGCGGAGAGCTCGGCCATGAGCGCGCGCACCTCGGCCCGCGTCAGCTCCGTGGTCCCCACCAGCACCGCCTCCCGGAACTTGTACCCGGGGCACCGCCGCGGCGCCACCTCGAAGATGCCGCTCCCTGCCCCCTCGTGCGCCCCGTACGCGTACTCCACCCCGTGCACCTGGACGCCCGAGTGGTAGACGCCGAGGCCGAGCCAGCGGGCGTAGCCGTTGGCGGGGGTGACGTCGTACACGTTGAGGAAGACGGGGGACGCCGCCGCGGCGCCGGGCGGCTGCTGCCTCGGAGGGCGGGGCGTCGGCGTGGAGCCGGCCGAGGAGGTCGACGACGAGGAGGAGGCCATTAGCCCAGTGCGCGCCAATTACGTCGCGTCGGCCGAGACGCCCCGCACCTGCGCCGCGCGGCGTTTTCGCGCTGTGTTTCACGGTGTTTTTTACTGGCTTGGCTAGCTCGTCCGCGCGGCTCGCACTTGGCAGGCTGGCCGACACGAGGCGAGGCTGTTTGTTAGGGACTCGACCCACCCACTCGGGTAATTCCGCGCCGCAGCGTACGATATGAGGAGCTGTAGTCTGTAGAAACAGGGGAAGCTCACTGTGATGTACTGAGATTCGTGCGAACAATTTTTGATTTTTAGTCTAAAATTTGAAAGTTTTTTACAAATAGATCCCTGAGAAAAAGATTTTTAAAAATGGACCCTCCGACACGGCGCTAAAACGTATGACGCCGTGGATACATAGCACGGCGCCATAAACTTTGGCGCCGTGCTATGCCACGTAGGAGCCACGGTGTGACTGTATTTAAAACATGTACCTCGGCGCCATGTGCTTTGGCGTCGTGCTATGTACCTACGGTGTCATGTGTTTTGGCGCCGTGTCGGGGGTCCATTTTTGAAAATCTTTTTCTCAGAGGTCTATTTGTAAAAAACTTTCAAATTTTGGACTAAAAAGTAAAAAAATTACGATTCGTGCTGCGTTGCGCTTGGAAATTCCCGCCAAGATCTGTCCTGGATGTTACCTTGTGTTCTTTTTCACCACGTTTGATGGCTTTTAGCTTTGATGTAAACGTTGTACAAACAAATCAAATATCGATAAATCGCTTTAAAAATGTTGTTTCAATGAACTACTTTGCCGTAGCTGCGTCGGTTGCGGTGAGATTTGAATATTTGATGACGGTGATCACCACCTCATGTGTACTTGATTCGCAGTGTGCTTTTGGACGATCATTAGCCAGCATGAGGCATGGGCAAGCTGAAAGTTGTAGCCTTGTTACTGGTGTGTTATGATCCGCGGGAATGCCTCCGCCGGGAAGGGAGGAAGGGCTAATCAGGTCATTTGAGAGTTCAGCTTTCGGTGAGGCGACCGATCGGCTAGGCCTGCTGAAACCTAGAACGACAACGGCTGCAACACAATCTAGCTCAATCTCATCCTTTTTACCAGCATAATTCATAGCCTACCGAAATCTAGTGCCGAACCCCCATTATCCTTGTCTATTTATGAAACCCAACGCGACGCCATCAAACTGGATACCTGATGCTGTGCTGCAACAGTCCAAGCATCATGCTGTGCTGATGGGTACCCTCGTACACCAAAGAAATGCTAATTAGCCGACGAAAGGGAGGGCATTTTATTTGAAATATCACGGCATTATGCTAAGTAATCTGGTGTTATACAGAAAAATCTTAATAAGCGATCTGATGATTTTAGACATCCCAAGCATAAAGTAAATGGGAGCTGGCTGCTACAGCATACAAGCTGGCATCTTCGTCTTCGTGTACAGAAATAAATATCGTCTTTGCATTCGAAAGAACGGAGATGTTTTGTTGCACCGGTTTAGACAAGCACAATGTATGATCGTTGCAACAGATGCACCGGTTTTGTTGAACAGAGGTTGAGTAGCAGCCTCGTCTGGAACGAACGGGAACCGTGCCGGCACGGCGACCGGCACGAAGATGACGATCCCCATCAGGTACTCGTACCCCCTCGAGAGAGCCTTGACAGATCCCCGCAGCCCTAGGGCCTTCACCACCGGCTTGCTCGCCTGCGATGTCTGTTGCAAAGATGCCAAAAGGATTAAAAGCCAGTCAAAAATGTTAAATGTTTTCTGAAGAATGTAACAGCGGTTAATAGCAGAGGATAAGTGCTCGCAGAAGTAGATTCTAAGTGGGCAAAGAGGATCGTTCCTCATCGGCACATCAATTTGACAAAGCCCCCCCTTTTTTTTTTCTGAATTTGATACTACTCCTTGGCCGAGGTGATGATAAGTTGGGGCTAAAACAAAACAAAAAGGCAATGTTGGTAGCTGATGATGTACCTCAAGAATGGCCCATCCTGTCGGTGCAAAGGCAAGGAAGCTAGCGAATATGTCACCAACTGTAAGATGCAGAAGGGTGAAAAGAATGGCCAGAGATCCAACAGATGCAATGAACAAGAACAGTTTAAGAAGCCGGAACATAAGCTGCAAATCTGCACTAAAATTTTAATTCTTCCCATGGACACCACCTAAAGAAATGACACTGATCAGCAACATAACAAGGACAGAAACTAGATGTACATACCAACCGGCGTAATACCTTTTGATTTCATCACTAGCAAGCAAATGAAATTTACCTTCAGGACCAATACTACTGCTACGATAACCAGCCAAGACAGACCGTAAACCTGAATCCACAATATCAAAATTTTGAGGTAACAGTTACAAAATCGTATTGGTAAGCCGTGCTTCTAAAGAACAAAAAAGAAATATGTAATTGCAATTTTATGAACTCCTCTAGCACAAGTAGAGTTGTAAAACAGCTCAAATAAAATGAAGGACTTACAGATATGCTTTTGTTGCCAGCAGAGAGATTCAGGTGATACATGATACCGTACTGGAAGACGAAGAATCGGAGAGACAAAATGATCTCCCATAAGCGACCCAACAGACCTGTAGACTGCAAATGCTCCTGCTCCTCTTCCCACCAGGATTCCCAGGCTTTATTTGCACTTGGTCCAGTCATCCCAGCCGTCAGCAGTATATAGGGCACCGAGTCCATATGATAAACTGTAGCCACATCACCGTACATCTGATAAACTGCTGTAAGTAACATGAGCTCAAGTCCTTTCACGAAGTGGCTCCTGGAGTACATTCTATAATTTTCAGCAAACTTGACATGGCGAACAACGAAGCCCCTGCCAGTTGCTCTATATCTCGCACCACCATGGAGGATTGTGCGGCCAGAATAATGTGATTTTCTCCCAAGGGAGGAAGCGAAAAACACTGAACAGAGCTGAAGATGCATGATGATGAAATCCCCTACGGCGCTTCTAAAACCCCTCTTAAACTACAGCATTACCAACCCTACAGTCAGTTGTTTGGCCTTTCTTCTCTCTCTTAATCTTGTTGTTGGTCCTACTCTATTGATTGATCTGAATGTTTTCATGTCTTCAGGATGTGCTGAAATCATTGGGCACCGACCAAGAAGACTGGTTATTATTTACTACTGTCGGTGAAAAAAATGAAGCATGTCCAAACTACAAATCGTGTTGGAATTCCAGAGTCCACAGGACAAAGTGTGAAGAGCGTCAGTCATTCTCCTAATAATGCAGCCATACTTGACCTCCTCAAAGAAAGTGATCTGGTTGATGCTGTTCACATTACACAAAGTTCTACAGAAAGTGTACAATGCTCCTCTGATCTGTTCTCTAATAATGAAATGGTGAGTATTCATGATTTTTTAGTTAACTGTGGATGCCAGATTTTTTTATTTCAACATACGCTAATGATCAGTGATCAGAACTCTTCATTTGAAAAAGGTGAAAACTAGTCAATCAAATCAACAGGTGATAGCATTTTGATTGATTTCTACCATAGACTGAGGGAAGAATCCTTGACAATAATATCTCAGCATGTGAAGGATATTAAGGTTAGTCATTAAAATTCAGTACAATGATATTGGCTTTTTTTTCTTGCTTCATATTTCAGTAATCCATAATGTGAATTCAGCAGTGTCATCTAGGTTGGGGTTCAATGCCGTGCAATTGCTGGTTGCTGACGCTGATAGTACTAACAGGTGCGACAAATATCTGATCCTAAAGAGTCAATCTGATGCCATACCACGGACAGCTGAGCGTAAACTCGTCCACAGTAGCATCTCCCTGCTGCAGTAACTGCTTCTGATGCACAACAGTAAGTATAAGGAATCACCAGATGGCTCGTAGCGGGTGCGCAGATGCGCCCACATCGCCTGGGCGGAAGCCAAACCAACATCACCAGTGAGGTGCACCTCCATGCTGGTAACCAGAATAGCAGAAACACGAGCATTCTCATCGATTCATGTCTTATAAGCAGCATACAGAGTCTGAAAAGTCTCTATGCCAACCTCAAAAGCCTTAGATATCTTTGTATGAGCGTCTTCAGAAACATCCTTTGGGAGTACAGATGCAGCAGGTGGAGTAGGGTGAGACGGGCAGGACAACTCGCTGGTAAGAAACTCCCAAAAACACTGACCATGGATGTGCTGAAACCAGTCCCGATAGTTGAGACTATCGAAGATCACCGGGCAGCGAGGAACAACAATGGTGCTTACAAAAGAAGACATATTTTTTCTCTCTTTCTTCTCTCTCTCTCTTTATCGATATATGCCCAATCTGGATCTGATCAAATCAAAAGCTCAGAACGATTCAATGGCACTAGATCAGCTCTAATGGGCGACAGGCGGGCGTTGATTAGCGTTCGCCGCTGGTAGTCTCTGAGCGGCGGGGCTCGGGGCACCGCGCTCCTCACTAGCGGCGGTGACTCCGGCTCCGGCGTTCGCCGACGGTAGTCTCCGAGCGACGGGCTCGAGGAGCCACACAACGGGTGATAGTCTCGGGGCACCGCGCTCCTTACTAGCGACAGCGACTCCAGCTCCGGTGGCGCGCGTGGCTCCTCACTAGCGGCGGCGACTCCGGCTCCGACAGCACAATGGCAGTGGCTGACTTCTGGCCGATGCAGACGGCGATGGCCGACGCGAACTCGGAGAAGACCAAGTAGCAGATGCGGCCGGCGTCTGGTGATGGCAGATGAGTCGGTCCGAAGGAGATGTAGGTAGAGCGATCTAAAGGCCTGCAGATCAAATGCAGCTAGCGTCGAGCGATGGTAGATGAGGCTTGCAGATCGGCAGTGGGAAGAAGAGGATCCGACGGTGACAAGTACGGAAAAGCAACAACGGCTAACAGCGGCGGCTAAGATGAAACCCTAGGTATGACAAACCCTTGGCTCTGATACTATATTATGAATAATGCTTGTGTTCATCATGAGGTCAATAGGCCAATATATATACACATACAGTTATGTCATATATGCAAGAAACACCTTATACAACAAGGTAAATATACAGCTATATAAGATATATCTAACAATTTATACCAAAGCTTCTGCCAAAATGGTTGGTAAGAGTTGTACTAACCAATAGATGCATATGTTTCTCAATTGTTCTGTTCGGTATATCTTTGTTATTTTGGTCTACAAATAATCTTGACCTTTTCTTCTGCTCACTTGGAATTAGGAACTTAAAGATGTTATGTGAACTTCGTAGTCATGACTTAGCAGTTAGTAGTACAATGAACAAGGTGGCAGATATCATATTTTATCTTTCTCATCTCAAGTATTACTGTATTAGGTAGTGAACGGAACTTGAGACATAACCAGGCAGGTTTATATTCTATGTTCTGGTTTGGTGAGATTCCTAGCAGTTTCTTATCAGGCAGGTTTGGTGAGATTCCTAGCAGTTTCTTATCAGGTGCTTTTATTAGGTAGCAAAATTACAAGTGGAAATGAGCTGCAGTGCTAGGCAACTGGGTGGAGTTGATGGTGGTGCCTGTTTTAATATGACCTGATCACCTGACCCTTGGTTATCAGTGCACTATATGTTGGTTCTAATAAGTATCTAATGATATATCTCATAATCTTAAATCATTTTTAGGAAGATGACTACCCAAGACCAGATATGTAGACTAATTGGCTGCCTAATTGATTTTGTTTATGGAACTAGCTTATTAGTCCACATTCTTTGAGCGCTAGTATTAAAACAGCCCAGCCCACAAAAATTATCACATAATTATTTCCCAACTTTTGGCTTTTGCTCATTATGGTAATACTGTATAGGTGGTAGAGTTAGCACACTGTAATAGGAACTAGGAAGGCCCCGCTCAGCGTCAGGAGAAGCCAGCAGTGTGACTTTTTTTCTATTCATTTTTTTTGTTTTTTTGTGTTTTCTTTTTTTCCCGTATTCCTTTACATTGTTTGTGATGGGTTAACATATTTTTTCTATTTTTATTTTTTTAAATTTAATTATGTGAAATAAGCCAACTCAGCTACAGTAAAAAAATCAGTAAGCTACAATAAAAAACCATAAGCCATCGTTATTCTGAACGCTACCTGAAACTCCAGCTAAATTGTCTACTCTTGTTGGTGTGGTCAGGGCCAGCACATTTTTAGCCTCGCCTTACAAAAGAAGTGCATCGCACGCTACTATTACTCCCCTTTTTCTTGAGGAAACTTCTGCTCTTGTTCATAAACCATGACTGTTAACTTTGATCTATCACCACCTATTGGTTGTTACGATCATCATGCAGGTATGGTGTCAATGATATGGCAGGAAGTGCAAAGAAGATATATGATGCTGCTGTAGGTGCACCAGAGGAGCATTCTGTCATATTACTTGCACATGATGGACCAACAGGTCTCTGAACATTCAGATTGACAGGTCACATAGATATCTTATGGAACTCATCGTCTCATCTATAAGATGTGTTGTGTCTGAATGTGCCTATGGTTACGCAGGTCTAGGTTCGAGAATGGATGATACCTGCGGGCGGGATCGGGCAGCTGGCGGTGGTGACCATGGCGATCCTGGTCTGATTATTCACGATGATACTTTTCCTCTAGTTACAGCTCTTTCAAACGTTTGCTTCATACGGGCGTGTTAAACAAAACCTCTGCAGATCTGGGACGAGCCATGTCTGACCTGCAGAGAGAAACCGGAGTTTCGATCCCATTGGTCGTGTGTTCGGGCACATGCACAACAGCTTAAGCCTACGGGAGAGGCCTTCGGAAGATTGCTTGTATTTGTTTTTTTACGGTAAGTGACTTTTCTATAGTATCTAATTTTTAAATAGAATATTTTTTTTATTTTTATATAATGATTTTTAAATTTTAGCTGCTTATAAGAGAGAGTACGAATAGGAAAAAAGTCACATATGATTTTAGTCTATACAGCTGAACTTGGTATAGTGTATACTATAATTTACTTATAGACTTATGACTCTATAAAAAAAGTACTATTTTCCTGTTCGTTTCAGTTTTTTTTTCAGCTTTAGCTTTTTTTCACTATTCAGTAATTCGTCTTTTTCTGAATTATTTTAGATTTTTTAGTCTTTTTTGTATTTTTCTTTTTTTCCTCATGTTCCTTTGCATTATCCGTGATGGGTTAACATATTTTTTTCCTATTTTTTAAATTTAATTATGTTTAAAATATCTATTGGAATAGTTCCACATTGGTTGTAGAAGGGCAAATGACCTAGTTTAAAAGTGGGGGAGTTCTTCATCTCATTAGCTAGCTTTTGGGGTGAGAAGGCCCTTACGATCCTACAAGTGGTATCAGAGCCCGGTTCTAACATCTCTGGCCCAATGGACACTAGGGTGTGAATGCCAGATGGACTGTGAACCTGAGGGACCGTCGGTGTACGGTGAAGGGGACCACGAGGGACCGATTGTGCGGTGAAGGGGCGATGAACAGTGGGAGACACCAATGTGTGAAGGGGGAGATTGTTGGAATAGTCCCACATTGGTTGTGGAAGGACAAAAAACCTAGTTTAAAAGTAGGGAAATTCATCATCTCATTGGCTAGGTTTTGGGGTGAGAAGACCCTTACAATCCTACAATATCAAATTAAATTAAATCAATTATAGTAAAAAACTAACTATAATAAAATTTTAATAAAAAACTAAAAACCAACGTTAAAACAAATACCCCTGCGACACACCGCTCATGAGAAAAAAGTGCAATGCGTGACAAATCAAAACACCGCATGACTAACAGTCCAAAGACCAAACAAGAGTGAGTCCAACCACCTTCGTTTACCACCCGCCGTCAAGACGACTTGTCGCTTTGCACGCGTTGTCATGGCATCGGTGTCGTAGGACGGCAGACGCGGTGACGGCCGAGCCATCGATCGATCCGTCCGCGCACGCGCATCGCCGGCCACCGCGCCGCCGTCCGCTTCCACCGACTCCTCCCCAAAACGGCCTGGGAAAAGGCAAAAACCAGACCGAGAAAAGGAGCCATCTCGTACTGTCCTTGGTAGCATCGCCACCTGCCCGTTCCTCCCTCCTCCCCTTCCCTTGTCCCAAAAAGCAAAGCAGGGACGGAGAGATCCCCAAATCCCAGTCCAGTGCCCACCCCACCCGAATCCAGGGCGTAGTTCTTGCGCAATACGTACGTATACGTACGCGTATTCCGTCTCGGCTTTTTTCCTTCTTCCGTCTGGTTCCGATTTGTCGTGGCTCCTTTCTTGGCTTGTTGCGGGTGGAGTAGAGAGAGGGGGGCGGCTCGCCGTTCGCCCAGCCAGCCCCCGCGGCGATCCCTCCCCCTCCGTCTCCCGTCTCCCGTCTCCGTGGCGGTCGTCGCCGACGACGCTGCGGCGACGCCGTGATCAGGTGATCGGAGCGGCCCTTGTTTCCCCGTAATTTTCCTCGGGCGCGGTGCCGATCATTCGCATTTCACCAGATAGAGACGCGGCTGCGCACCGGCGCCCCCTCCCGATCTTGCGGCCGCCTCGCAGCCCCGTGCGTCTTTTCCGCCGCCGTCGCGACCCCCGCCGGCTCTCCACCCGAGACTTGCATTTTTTTTTTCCTTTTTACCTAGCCGAGCTTAAGTTTTGACGCGACGCTGCTAGTGATAGAAACCCTCTGCCTTGTGAGCCCCCTTGGTGATTGGATTGGGTCTCTGAGAATCCTTGCTTGATCCCCGATCCATCCTGTTCTTGGTTTAGGAGCTTGGCGAGGGCGTCCAAACAGCTGGGCAAGTTACCTGATAATTGATCGAAGTTGACTAGCTTTGGTAACTTGTTGCAATTCATCGGCATTGATTCCGCCTCTCAAAATTTCTTGCTATCATTTTGTGTCCTAACATGATCGGTTGATTGCAGATAACGGTATTCCTTACATTGCCATTTGGAACAACATGGGTTGGCTGACCAAATTTTTTAGAGGTTCAAGCCACAAACTCTCGGAAGGGCAATATCACAGCAGACCGGCAGAAGAGACAGTATGGAATGGACCCTCGAGTTCCGCGGTTGTGACTGTAAGTACTTCCGTGTGATACACTTCCCCTCAGCAACAAGGGTTCATTGGTGTTCCACAGTGTATCTCTGTTTCAGGATAAAAATATGCCATTGTATTTAACTAGGATAGGCAGCGGAGTTGCGTTTGAGATGAGCTTCAAGGAAAATCAGATTGCACCAATGTGTAGAATATTGTACGACAATTAGCTGAAAGGATAGTTTGCTACTTCCCCCATTTATAAATACGTGCCACTGTGGTATGTGTGCAATCAAAATTTCACAAGTTGACCACTAAAATATAAAAATTCTATGGAGATTTGTCATATAAAAGCAATATCGATAGATGTTGTCAAAAATACTATAATCATGTTGCAACTTTTCAACCATTTGCTAAAATAATTTTGTTATTAATGGGCACAGATAGATCTTGGGGACTGCCAATGTACAAAATAACATATTTGTAAATGAAGGAGTGCATAGAAAGGGAAAACGATTAATAAATATCAGCGTAGTACAGTTCATGTTTATATGAGGTTTTGACCACCCATCTTTGAAAGCGGCAATTACATCCATACAACATGTTCCGAAATTATGGATATACACCCACATAGCTGCAACTGTTGTATATACCCCTAGATAACAACAAAACTTACAGATCTCTCCCCCAACAACCTAACTAATGTTAAACCATGCTAATGCAAGCAAATAACACAAACACAATTCCTGCGCTGAGGCAAGGGAAATCTTTGGTCTATCAGCAGCAATGGAGGCCCTGGCTTTGGCGGTGCAGCAGCAAGCGCAACCCAGGCTGCAGCATTGATGCCTTTGACGGAACTGGTGGTTGCATGTGTCTAGGTGGTGCCTACATTGGTGCCATTCGACTTGCCATTGATGGCTGCTGATCTCCACCAATGGGTTATCGTGGTGTGAGATCAAGGCAATGGGCTCAACCATGCCCCTACCTCATGCACTGGCCATGGCCACAATTTGAACTATTGCACTCCTCTGACGCTCACCAGCATGGTGGACATCACTTGCACAACGTGAAATGTAGCTTCATTTTGACGTCTCATACAACACAAGTAGAAGAAGCATGGATAATACATTTGACAGAGCATTTATTACCCGTATTTGTTATTGTAAGGTTATTAGAGGAAGTATGTAGCCTTTATTGTTTCCTAGGGGTATACAATGTTACCAATTCTGCACGTGTATATATGTAATTGCTGCACTTCTGAGTTGCACGGATGCAATTAGCCCTTGTTGAAAAACACATCTTTACCATCCAAGATAAGCTAGCTTACATGTCCTTCTTATCTATATCACTATATGATGTTGAATATTTGCCATCTGCCATCTTACTTGGTACGTCCCTAGAGGCACTATTGCTTTGAATGATTATGAGCTTATACACCATTATAGCAGCATTTGGTATATAGGTTGAAAATGAAAGAAACTAGGAAAGTTTACTTCTTTTGACTATGTAGCTGATCCATTTTTCACATTCAATTTAGGATGTCCTTCCGGAATTTGACAATGAGGATATCGACCGTGCTATAGCAATCTCTCTATTAGAAGAGGAACAAAGAAAGGCAAAGGCAATAGGTTAGTATTGTCTCTATTACTCCTGCCACTCAAATGCTCATTGATGAAAAAAGGCTTTGAATCTTCTGCTTCTTCATTTTCATTGGCTGTTTCTTTTTGTCGTTCTTATGCCATGGCATTTGTCAAGTGCTTAATGTATTAAGAAAGCCCCTCCTGCGCATTTTTACTACTATTACAAAATTTTTCGAGCTAGTTAATTGCAGATGATATAGTATGTTTATGGGGAATATGTGTTTAGGATAGTAAAGTTCTTGACATTTGTTGTTTCTGATCTTGGTTGATCTTTATCAATTTGGACATTTATATAAGAACTCGGTCAGAGTTATTTTGTTTTGAGTGGAAATAGTTTGTCATAGATGTCTTTGGACTGTGGAGTTAAGTGAACTCCAAACATCAGAGTACAAACAGTAAGGGGAAAAAGGAATAGACATATGGCTACTTTTTGGTTATGGCAACTGCTTGATCGACATCGGTGAGTTTATTTTTGAAGATGGGTTGGAAAAACGTTTGTCCAATTTCTATGGTTGTAGATGTAATAATCAAAATTCTAGGAGTAAACATTTGTATATATTGATGTACTGAAAATTTGGATTGTCACTGAGACCAAGTAATAAAAGTACACCTGAGAATATTATATAAAAATGTTATGTGTTTGGATCTTCCTATCAAACTATTCTAGCTCACTGTACTCTGAGTCTATGATGCCATTACACTCAAACATTTCCTATAAATCCATGATTTAATGTGTAATACTTTCTGGTTTCATTTGTTTTTCCTTCTAGAAAAGGATCTGCATTTGGAGGAGGATGAGCAACTTGCAAGAGCTATTCAGGAAAGTTTGAATGTTGAATCACCCCCTCATGCTCATGAAAATGGCAGTGCCAATGGTGGCAATACATATCAACCATTGCCATTTATGTTTTCTTCTGGATTCAGGTTCATTTTCATTTCTCTTACTTTAGTGTGCTTAGGTACTTTATTTGGACATGCTGTTTTGAGTTGACTGATGTGAATCTCCACATCACTGAACTGAGACGAGAATTCACCAGAAAGGAAGTACAATAAGTCCTAGAGTTAAAAAATAGCACATGTTATTTTGTTCTTTCTAGTGCACATGGCATGTTGACTTTGGCAATTCATTCCCTGGATATCACATTTGTTTAAGGGCTTCACATGTAGTGCGAATGTGTCTTGGGGTGAATTTATATAACATCTTTTCAATTTGAGTTTGCATATCCACTAAAGAAGTCAAAGGCAGTCTCCCATGATTTTCTTGAAATAATTCTGTACAGCTTAAGGTATGCAACTGAGCAGTTTTTTTCTGAGTTATGAAAATTATGCACTTAGTTATACCAAGTTCAGTTTCTTAATCTTTTTTATTTCAGTCCTTCATAGACTATTGCAAACTGTCCCTTCCAAAAAAAAAAGCAAACCGGGGCTTGAAATTTAGAGCTCCAATATAAAGTGAGAAAAAACTTGCTAGACTTTTAAGTGGCTGTGGTTATTGGATACACCATCGCATGTAAGTGTTAAAGTGTGGCAAGCTATATAGGGTGTGATTATCACTATTTCTTCACCAGAAGTGCCTTGTATGTGTGAATTTACCATTGCTGCCAAAAGAACAAAAAACTGTGTATGATTAGTTATTTTAAGCGTATTAGGAAGATTCTGTAATGCTCAAAAACGCACTAGGATGATGTGCAAGAATGGGATTGTGGTGAGTTTTCCTTTACTTTGTGACTATTTTTTAATGTGGTATGTGCTTCTTTCCTCAGGACATGTGCTGGATGTCACAGTGAGATTGGCCATGGGCGCTTTCTTTGTTGCATGGGAGCTGTTTGGCATCCAGAATGTTTTCGTTGCCATGCTTGTAGTCAACCAATATATGATTGTGAGGTAACCCTCTTGTTTACTTATTAAGAAGTTGTATGAACATATATACCTTACCAACACAATCATGCAGTTCTCCATGTCGGGAAATCATCCATACCATAAAACTTGCTATAAGGAGCACTTTCACCCAAAATGTGATGTCTGCAAGCAATTTGTAAGAACCGCTTCATTACTCTGTTCTTATCTGTTTGCATAAGAGGGTTACTTTTGTTCTACATTTGATATGCAGTCTGTTCTAAAATTAATCAAATATGAAATCTGCCTAAAAAAAAAGACTATATTGCTATTGAACGAAGGGAAGTTTTCCTTCGTACTCTGATTGTGATGATTACTCTTGCTTATATTTGATTATATGCATGCTTTTTCTCATTTCATATTGCAATCATAAAAGCCTGGAAGCATGTAGATAGCTGTCCATTTTAGTTAGCTGATTGGTTACATTTTCATTGGAAAGCATAAATCCTGGGACAACAAAATTCTAGATATCTTGTGAAAGTTTTTGATATGTTAACAGCTGGCTTCTATTTTTGGTTTTCATATGCACCATCTTACGGTTTCTTCTTGTTCAGATTCCTACAAATATGAATGGCCTTATTGAATATAGGGCACATCCGTTCTGGTTACAAAAATACTGTCCATCACATGAGGTGGATGGTACTCCAAGATGCTGTAGTTGTGAAAGAATGGAGGTATGTTCAGTTATCATGTTTTGGTTTTAGAAATTTGATCTCGAGCTTACTTGGTTAGATAAGTTGCTGTCTGCAAAATTTGGATCAGTTGATTCCAAAATGGTTCATTTATTTACCAGCCAAGGGAATCAAGATATGTATTGCTGGATGATGGTCGTAAGCTCTGCCTGGAGTGCCTTGACTCTGCAGTGATGGATACGAGCGAGTGCCAGCCTCTTTATCTTGAAATACAGGAATTTTATGAAGGTCTGAATATGAAAGTGGAACAGCAGGTTCCTCTGCTTCTGGTAGAAAGGCAGGCTTTAAATGAAGCCATGGAAGGAGAGAGGACTGTATGTTGATCATGCTGAACAATCCATAATTCTCCTGTTTTCACTACACTAGTAGTTGTAATTATCTTGTTTTCTGTGGAAAACCAGGGTCACCACCATCTTCCAGAAACAAGAGGTTTGTGCTTATCAGAAGAACAGACTGTCAGCACGGTATAAACTGTTCCAAACACCAGATGAATGGTTCTTTTGTCATTTAAGTCCAAGTTCTACTTCAATCTATTGAATCCGCTGGGTTCTGACTGGGTAATGATATTATTTCCAGATATTGAGGAGACCGAGAATGACTGGAAACAAAATTATGGAAATGATCACAGAGCCATATAGATTGACACGGCGATGTGAAGTGACTGCAATTCTCATTTTATATGGTCTCCCAAGGTGAAACATTAATTTTCTGTTTCATAATGTCAGAATTGGCAGCTTCTAAACTAAAAATAATAGGAATACTTAAAAAGTTTTGTTTCAACTGATTCAGAATATTATTATTTTTCATGTTGGCAAAACTGAATGCATGGATTATTTGAAGATATCCTGGGCCATGAATTTACTGAAGGGAGTGAATGAGAAATAATTCATTGTGTCGTCATTTGCTTCTTCTATGTTGGTGTCTGATGAAGTCTCAGTTTGTTGGTATGACCTTAAGAAATTCTAATGTGTTTTTGTTCTTGCAGATTGTTGACAGGTTCAATTTTAGCTCATGAGATGATGCACGCGTGGTTGCGACTTAAAGGTGGCGTTTAATTCTTGTGTTTTCTCTCAGACAGAAATCATAACAAAATAGCACACTGACTCATAGTATACTGAAAGTCAGAGAGTAGAAAAGAACTGGTATTTCATAATTCATATTAAATACCACATCCTTTTTTCTCATTAAAACATGTAGTGATAGTCACTGAGCTAGTACTAAAATTGCACAGTTACAAATTAATGTCTGAATTGCTCTTACATGGCTGGAAATATTCTATAAGTTGGATGCACTTTATTACTTGTTATACTTGCGTTGGGTGTACAGGAAATTTATTTTAGCCTATGATAAGCTAAATGAGTAATGAACTTGCTAGGACTTTATACTGAGATCAGGATTCAAGATTCCTACAGCAAGCTGCAGTTCCCTGTTTGCTTAGAATGCTTATAGCAATCCCGGTGAGGAATGATATAGGTGTTTCCTGCCAGGGCCAAGATCTTACATTCTGCCAGAGACTGCCATGCAATATACGAATGAGTACCTTTAGAACCAAGAATTAGCAACTGAACTACTCTTTTAGATCTTCTAGGCTAGAAGTTGCGTCATCTTGCTTGCAAGACTGGAAAAGTATATGAGCCAATGTTGGTGAACTTAGGCCTTAGGGCACCACCATTTAAGTTGTTAGTAATCCCCACTTAGAAGTCACTAATCATAAGTGTATTGGCAATAACAACACAGTCAACACTAATTTATCTACGAAGAAGAGTTTGCATTAGCTTGCTACTATGATTTAACTATCTACTAAAAAATGATATATGGACATTTCATGCTAATGAATATATGTATTCACAGGATACAGTACACTTCGTCCAGATGTAGAAGAGGGCATATGCCAAGTTCTTGCTCACATGTGGATTGAGTCAGAGATCATGGCGGGATCAGGCAGTAATGTTGCATCAACGTCTTCATCCTCTTCATCATCCACATCATCAAAAAAGGGTGGGAGATCTCAGTTTGAGCGGAAGCTTGGGGATTTTTTCAAGCACCAGATTGAGTCGGATACCTCTATGGCCTATGGAGATGGTTTCAGAGCTGGGAACCGGGCTGTTCTTCAGTATGGCCTGAAGCGCACCCTTGAGCATATCCGGCTGACAGGGACCTTCCCATTTTAAAATGCCAAAGATTCACCTTTTTGCGAAAGTTACATATGATTTGTCATTCAGAGTCCATTTACAGGAAAAGATATGAATTTTGAAACGCACAATTGTACAAACAATCTTTTCAGTTACTTTCATGGAAGGGCTAACTACAATATTGGATGAATTGATATGGCTAGCTTGACCAATATCTTGTATTGAGATTCAAGATTGAAATCAAAACGATGGTATTTTTTGTGACGTGCAAGTTAATAAGAAAAATATATACATTCTTCTGCCAGTGCACATGTTTACAGTTTTTTTTGGTAATATACTAGTACGTTACTACGAAATTTTCAGATTCATAAGGGAAATGTCAATATCTTTTTTAGCGAACCATGGATTTCTCGAAGACAACAGGGAGCTATGTGTATGAAAGAATTTATATTTTTCCAATTTTGCAACAGTCGTTGGTGAGCTGGTTGGTTAACCTGCTTGTTAGTTGGTGGTTGAGGTGTTGCCCTGAGTGAGAACACTGCAGCAGAGGAGCCTTTGGATCAACGATTAACACCAATTTTCACAATCATGCACAAGTGAGATTTTCATTTCTGGTTTCTGGTCGAGGTGCTGTCCAGACTTTTGAGAATATTCTATCTTATCAAGGCCGTTCTTTTAGATCAAACGGCTGTTACATTGGCTGACAAAAAAGCTTATTAGGGCTTAGAATCAACATTGCTTTGATTATTGTAGTTAATGGGTTAATGAAACTTGACTCAATAGTGGTTCGTTAGCTTGAATTTAAAATAAGGAATAAATCCATATAATATCTAAAATTTTGTTTGAAAGTCCGTCCCGTACTCTGAACTACGAAACTAAATATTTGACTCTCGAACTTTACAATTGAGTTCAAATAACACATTGACCTAATTTTGCATGATGACATTACCTACGTGGCATGATGAGTGAACGATTTTGCCATGTAGAATGACACGCTTATCAAGTTGGGTCAATGACATGTGGAGTCTAAAGGGATTCTTCTCCATTAAGCTTCCAGCTGTGCTTTCATGGCCACCACCCCTGTAGTTTCATCCCTTTCTATTTTGATTTAGAAGAGAAGATCCTGTCGGCCTCACTTATCATTCATCTAAACTTGAACGTATGTCATTCTATGTGATAAAATCGCTCACTCATCACTCCACACGAGCAATACTACCATCCAAAATCGGATCAATGTTTTATTTAAACTGGATTTAATATTTGGGGGGGGGGGGGGGGTCAATGTCTAGTTTTATAGTTCGGGGTGTTGAATGGACTTTCGATCAAAGTTCATTGTATTATATTAACCTTTTCCTTAAAATAATCACTTAAACGATAAATAAAATGATTTTAAATTAAACTATATTAATTTCAAATAAAACTCAATAATAACTCGTTAAACTCGATAACCAACCTAACGGGAAACTCTACCATGCGTACAGAACAGTAGAGAATCTCAACCCTCATCAGATTCACAGTACACTGTACACCCTTGAAACAGTATTATCACAAAGTTTCTGCTTCAGCCTAAGCCTAGGCATAACGTATGGAAAGATATCGGCATACTGTTCACAAGGCAGGCCCCCGGAACAATGCTACTGTAGCATTACCAGTGGTCCATTATCTGCATGTACAGTCACACCTTAAGAAAGATCGATACACCAGGATAGGGAGAGCCTCCTATGATCTATGGCATTTAAGATGTGCAGGATAGTGAGGGCCTCCTATGATCTATGGCAGTTAAGATGTGTGAACTAGTACTACAAGGACCATCAAGATCAAATCTCAGCACATCTTCACCCAGGCAGGGGACAGAGGGCTGCTACGAAGCCTACAATTGAAAATCACCAGAACTCGGGAGCGTCAGAACGAAGCAAGCACTGTAATAAACTAATAATGCATTAACCAAGCATCTGGAGCAGTCTGGTGTTCTGTTTAACATGTATGCAACCTCTGCAATGGAATGGGCTCACCCAGTCAACAGTACAGGGCTTAACTGTTTCCTGTCTCGTAGCTGACAGATCCGTGCATGCGGCAAATGGCAGCCTGTGTTTGCAGCACTTGCAGGCTTGCAGGCAGCCACTGCCCATCCCTGATTGCCAGTGATTAGCACTGAAGACGCGTAGCAACGTAGCCACAGCACCCCTCCAGCAGGTACTAGCATCTCCGGCACTAATATAAGGTACTACTACGCAACGATAGCACCAAAGTAAATAATAGGCAAAAGAAACAATACAAATCACAAAGAAATTGTAACTTTATTAGGAAACCAGCGAAAACTGTAAATAAATATTTGAAACATAGAACCGGTCCATTTCTAACCAAATAAAGAGTAAATAAGATAACATAAATGGTGGCAGCCTGCCACGGTGCTGAAAACTCGAGTGCTCCCCACCCATATATGTTGCAATCATTCCGCTGGTCTTTTATCTGAAAATGAAAAGAGCAAACATAAGATTTAAAAATCTCAACAAGTACCTAACAACGGTGGCAAGCAAGGTGAGTAAAGGGCAAGTGACTCTATCAAGTAATTGATGCAGGTTAAGTGTAATGTAATAATGTTACAAGGAAAATGGGTACGGGTCAGAGATAGTGGTAATAGGAACAACGAGTTAAGATGATTGTTATGAAGCAAATTATGGTAATGACACAAGTGATTACTTTTCACATACCCGATTATACGAGAAGAGTCAGGCATGTCACTGTTCTCGACTATATAACCGTAGAGGGTGTAACATACTAAATAACGAGAGTGTACGACCCCCCGTACATTATCATGTGGGTAAAAATCTCTCATATATGTGCATAACTCTGGGCCAGGTAATTGTTACATTATTAACAAATTATACGGTACGAATTAAGAAAACTATGGAGAGGCTAAGATAAGGATATGATAAGTGGAAGGATTCGCTAAAGGTTTGAAATAGAGAATCATTAGATTCTGATAAGTGGTGTTGTGAAATGATAACATTGCAATAGCGGTTTAGGAATTATTCTAAAAGAGGTATTATAACGTAGCTCACACAAGGGTTGACAAACAACTAAGTTTTATTATGTGATAAGTGATTATTAGTCAAATTAACAATTATTAATATATATCGATCATGACTCACATAAGAAATCATACAAGCAATACATCATGATATCAGAAAGATAAAACATAGAAGCTTTGATATTAAAGGTTGCTAGTGGTTTAAACCTAAGTCTACCACATGATCATCCACTACCCCATTAACGATTTAAGCATAAATAGGGTATAAATAGGGTGTACCACCTCCTATTCAAACGAAGATCAGGAAGTCTCATTGAACAATTTTAGCAAAGAGCTTCTCCTTTTGATAAGGCACTATATGTTTTATTACCCGTAGACACAACCTTCCAAGGAGATGGAAGAGAGAGCTTTACTATTTTTTATAGGGAGATTGGATCATATACCCTCCCTTTAGTTGGGAAATTGAGAATTTACCCTCCACATCTTAATGACACGTGGGGTCATCATAAGTCACTGACACGTGGGCCAGGAGGGTAAATCCTCAATTTCCATCTAAATGGAGGGTATATGATCAATTTTTCCTTTTTTATATTGGCGGTAGAAAAAAGGAATAAAGGAATCCCTGAGAAGTAAAAAAGGCCATACTATCATCGTATAAGCACCAATATGCCTTGTTGATTCGACCATGGCGCAGTAGGGTAAAAAAGATTGTAGATGATGTGAAAACCCCATCAAGGAGAAGCACTCAACCACATCATACCACTCCACTCTAGAATAAGTCGTATGGTAGCATAGAGACGCTGAAGTCGCTAGTAGCCCGGTAGGGTAGTAGGAGAAGAGCCGGCATGCACGCCAACATTTCAAGAGTCATTTTCTTTGGTGTCCCAGTATGTGTCGAGTTCCATGTACCTATTTCACCTTGTAAGAGCGAATTAACATTTCAATAAAGTGACTATTATCTAGTATCTTGTTATCTTTTTTTATGGATTAATATAGGACCCACTAGTAGTAATGGTATGTCCTATAGTGGAAGGATGGAGCTACCATCAGGCCTAAGGTATAGCGCCTTCATTGTATAGTTGCTCACAAGCCTTAGCGCTAGGGGTTATATTCGCTTCAGGCTTTGCTGCTAGCACTTAATGCTAATTCACCGCTTTTAATCATATGTGTGCGGAGCTTATACTCTTATAGTAGTGCATGACTATAAGGTGTTATCTAGAGATACTCCGGGATTTGTCCAGCTACATCACTAAGAGTTAGGCTAAATTGGTGACAACCCTTAATCTAGCTTTCATGAAAATAGTTATTAGTGTTTTGTGTTTCGTTTTCATAGATAGTTATCATTTTACTCTGTTTAGAAAATAACAAGACTACTATTCAGGAACCACTCACTTCTACCCCTACCAGCTATAGACTCTTGGCTAGCTATCTACCAGTGAAACTTATCTAGAGTTGTTACTTATCATTTAACGGCGCCCTATCCTAGAAAGTCACGAGATAAGTAGTTAAATAGTTAAATTGATATCTCTTAGCCATAAAGCTTCCTAGAAAGTCGGGAGATAAGTAGTTAGATAGTTAAGTTGATATCTCTTAGCCATAAAGCTTCCCGAGGACAAATACAAAACCCTGGAATACTCCAAGGGGAAGTGCTACATGATAATTTTCATGCGCTTGTGGATAACTATTTGTAAGGCATAAGAATCGCCAACATGTGTCCCCCACGTAGTTCTGAAGATGTGCATGATGTCCTGCAAGGAAGATAGGATATAATTGAAATGTGTTCCCAAAGCTGAGCACATTGAACGAGGAGGAAATAGTATACCTAGGTACATCTGGGCGTATTGAACCATCCCATAGAACTGTGGTCATGTTCAAAAAAGCAGTCGTTAGTACGAATCTTCATGAGGAAGATTGCATAAACATGTTTAACATAATGTTACCTGAGACCTGAGTAGGGGTAGTACGGTGCCAGGAAGAGCCCCCCGCCATGCCTGGAGAAGGTGCGGTGGGAGCGTGCTATGTGCGCGGTGTGTTGTGACTGACCCCTCGAGCACATACCGCATAAGCACATGGCGACCCCTACACCATGTCATTCCTCGACCTCCTACACGACATTAGCAAGACGATGCGCTTGGCCTTGTACCTGATTCGGCCAAGTGCAGCTCTGAGCGCACCATCTATGATGTGAGACATAAGAGAGGTCAAGTCATCGTGAACCTCCCTAGTGAAATCGCTCTGTGCAGCAAGTAAGACATGTGGGATGTCCTCCAACTCTGTGTCTGCTATTTGCCTGGCATACTAGATCATGTGCTTATCCACACTATCCCCATGGGATGAGCCAAACATGATCCAACCAAAGAACCAAAGCAGGTACACCTCTAAGTGTCGCCTCACAACGTAATCCCATGCATCATGAGCCATCCTCTCTAGCTGAA
The DNA here is from genome assembly GCA_036346265.1 of Melocanna baccifera. Taxonomy (NCBI): domain Eukaryota; kingdom Viridiplantae; phylum Streptophyta; class Magnoliopsida; order Poales; family Poaceae; genus Melocanna; species Melocanna baccifera. The sequence continues at coordinate 25,379,076 of CM070692.1, read as the reverse complement.
AAGTAACATGTACTGGTTAGGAATGGCACTTTCAATAACTAGGATGGTAATGTGAAATAGCACTTATGTAAAATTGAGTCAACCACTTCTACGAGGGACTATGGGTGCTGGTGAACTCCATGTAATCGACGTTAGCCAGTAGAACCCCCTGAAACCTTGCAAATAGCTAAGGGTGTCATTCCAGATCTACGTCTACCAGCACCACCATGTGCCCCGTGCAAGGGAGACTAGTGAGGTATGAAACATTCTAAAGCATTGGTGTCATCTTCCCACAAGGGAGATGGAACATGTGTATCTCGAGCAGCCAACGGTTGACAAGCACCGTGAGTATGCACCTGTCGTACAGAAATCTCCTAGATGCACTGCGCCTATCTTGGGTGTCCTCGATTGTGGCTTCACCGTCCTAGCAAGAGGGCTAGTCTAGAAGCCCTCAACCTGTGTGCAGACAATTGGGAAATATTAGTGCAATCGAAGAGGACGCAACATGTGCCAAACAAAAGTTTACCCAATTCATATACATGGGAATTCAATAAGGGTTGATCCTCCATGCCCTCATGGGACTGTGCAACCGAAACGGAGCAAGCTCGATGGGTGTCTTGCCGTGTTGAGGCAAGGCAGTCGCCAAGCAGCTGCAGTGTGTGGCATCGATGGTCAGGTCGAGTATTTCATAACGCCACTCCACATATATTGCATAGTCCTCTATACTGTTGAAAAAACCATAAGATGTTAATACGATATAAATTAACAAATCACAGGGTAAATGTACAAGTAAAGTAAATTAGCGCAAGGTAAATCTGCAAGTAAAGTAACATAGGTTACACATATCGCATACATCATAGTAAAGTAATGTAACATAACATAGTTCATAAATAGGTTACACATAAGACATACATCATACAACAACTATGAATATAAGTTCAAATGGTGCCGATAGCCTGATGGCTATCACCATCATTGGAGGTCCCAGCCACCCCATCCCCGTGGACTTCTTCCCCCTCCATGCTGCTGGCCCTTCCTGCGAGGGCAATATTTCAAGGTATGTCCGATCACCTTGAAATATAGAGCATTTCTTCAAACAAGGCCATGCTTCTTATTTGTCCATGTCATTCCTAATAGGTTGGGATTGCGAACAACCAACTCCTCCCTTTAGCCTGTTAATGTTGGGGACCCACCTCTTCGTATCCCTACTAGGATGGCTGGTGAATGATCCAACCACACCGAAATCATATAGTTCTTCGCTTCATGTTACCATCACCGTTTCCTTCATGGAATACTCCAATAAGAATTTGTCAAATTCATATACAACTATTGAACAAGCAACCATCACAAGTGCTCATGGCCTATGCAACAGCGGGGCTTGTTGCAAGTGCACAAACAATTGCACCTTTCAAGCATGCAGAACAATTGTCTCATGGTTCGTCCCACGATGACCTTTGGCCCTGCATAGTACCTCGAAATAAAACTCCCTTGTGCCCATTTTGAATGCTCTATGCATCTCCCCATTCTTGCCATTCTCTTCCATGTACTTTGTGATCATAATCGAATACTTCAATTGTGGATCACTCATGGAGAGCAAGCTTGGGTACTTCGATCAACAAAGTACTTTATAATACCATGTAGCACTCCATCCACAATAGCTACCAAAGGAATGAATCTCAACCCCCTCATGACCCAGTTGTATACCTCAGTTAAGTTAGCGATCATGATCCTGTAACTTGCACCATTGGTATCATAAAGCAATGCCTTCTCCCTAGGCTCATGCTTAATCCACTTTGAGAAATATTTCATCTATCTTAAATTCCTCCCGACCAATTCTTGAGGATATGTAGGTATCTTACTGAGCACAACGGGGAGCTCTTCTGTGCCTGTGGCAGGTTTCTTCACTACTTCTCTCGTGTGCTTTATGTCAGGTCGTTTAGTTTCTTCCACAATGTATCAAACTATCTTTCCTTATTCTAATCATAAAGCCTCTTGAAAAGATTCATCAAATCCTTATTCCTAAATTGCTTATAGAAATTAGCACCCATGTGCCTCTTGCACCACCTACTCTGCAAATCAGGCCGTGGATATATCCTGTCTTCCCCCTTGCTATAGTTGCATAATTTTCTTCAATAAACCGATATGTCGATCATGTATTATGCAAACCTGTGGGCAGTTGGCCAAAACACCAACTTTCACGTTCTTTAGAAACCACAATCAACTGTTAGTGTTCCCACTCTCGACAAATTTAAGTGCGACTAGAAGAACCTGGTTGTTGCTATCCACTATGATTGTAGTCAATATCTAGTTCTTGTACTTTCAAGTTAAGAAGGTGTCATCCACGCAAAGCAATGGATGACATTGTCTAAATGCATCGATGCACGCACCAAAAGTGAAGAATGCTCACTTAAGTATCATATTCCCAGGGAACCACTTTAAGGCTTGTTCCAGAAAATGAATATGGGTCCTAGGATTCATTTGTTGTATAACTTGGAACAGACCGGGCAGGTTGTGGTAAGAATCTTCGAATGAACTAAACATTGCTTCAAGTGCTCTCTACTTCACCCTCCAAACCTTAGCATAGCTTATTGTGTAGTAGAACATCTGCTTTACCGCAAGAATAATAGATCATGGCTCAAAATCTAGGTTATCCATAATCTCTTCATACATGACATTTGCAACAAAGTCAGAACACATGTTTCTGTAGGATTACATAGATTTTGTCACCATGCAAGTGTGTGGAATGACTATAGAGCACTTACAATGGATCTCCCACATAGGTTGGTATGCATGTACTCTCCAATGACATTCCTCTATCTCACACTTCATGTTATATACACACGGGTTGGACTTTACTATCTTGAATGTCCTCCTCAATGACATTGCCCAGAACTTGATAGCTTTCTGCACGTCCTCCTTACTTTTGTAAAATGCTCCTTGCCTAACCTCATTATGCTGGTACTCCCAGGCCACGTGCTCATCTTCACTTATTGCTAGTTTGTCGAATTGGTGTGCGTTCCACTTTGACAGAATGGCGCGATCACCCCCATCCTGCTTGTCATTAGAACCTTCATCATCTGACGTTGCCTCATGCTCACAGTCTTCAAGCTCTATTTGTTCCACCAAGGCTTCGATCTCCTCACCTTCATCTACAATCCCCATGGGTTTCTATGCCTTAGCCATAGGAAGGTCTATAGTCTTAGCTTCAACTGAGTTCGTACCACCTCCCCCTTCTTCGCTCAAACAATATGGGCTACTTCGGCTAGACTCCCCAACTTCTTCAGCATTAGTACCTATGGAATCTTCCTGCGTCACACAAGCTAAAGGGACTTCCTCACTAGCTTGAGCTAGCAAGATTGATGGCCACCCATGCTCCTTCGCCAATCCCATGTATGAGCCCCACAAATTTTGCCCCTTCAATTCCACTAACTCCCAGTACATGTGTTGTTGTGCCCGGGTAGCAACGCCATGCAACTTCAGGTCATGTAATGCTTGATCCAGCGAGAATAATTGGCATAACCATCTCATAACAGTGCCCCATGGATGCTACTCTGCATTTGAAAGACTAGCCATCACAAATGAAAAATCATGTAAATCGACTCTATCTGCACCTAACTGAGGAACCCCTTCATTATAGTGTATTTTGAAAGCTACTCGCACAATCATAATTGGCGATCAATTGGACAACTAATCTGATGTTAACGATAGCTCATTTGATTAAATAAATGCATAATAGACCTAACAACAAATCCGCTAGTCACTAATAAACCTTCATAGAAGGGGATTTCCTTAATGCACAACACTCTAAAGAAAAACAACAGATCATACATATCTTGTAAAAAACTAACTTACCACAATGCTTCATCTAGTAGCACATATAGTTAATGATGGACCCTACAGACATTATACTCTCCATGTTCTGAATAGACCTAACTAGTAGATCTAATATTCTAAAACTAATCGGTGCACTACAGCTTACGACTACGAGAGATTAGTAATTCTATAAGAATTCATTCTACACAAAATACCCTAAATAACTACATATCTACAACTACACTATTTACACATCTACTCACTACCCTATATAACTACACATCTAATCATTTTATTTGCTAACCTACCATGATTTCAAAAGAAAATTTACAAAGAAACTAAAAACTCACCTATACGATACAAAAATCACTCCTTCGCTTGCTCTCTTTGCATCTTCCCCTCTCCTCTCCTCTTCTCCCCTCCTCCCATCATTCTCTCTTTTTTTTTTCAAATTCTTATGAATTTTGGGCGATTTTTGGCCCTTTAATAGACCATCCTCTATTGCCATTTAAGCGGGGCCTCCGTCATCATTTTAATTGACAATTGGTTCTAGCAGGAATTAACTGGCAACATGATCTCAATTGGATGGGAAACCTCACCCCACAACACATACACGAGCTGATCACCATATGAGGTTACACTTCAAATATAACCTTACAGGACGACATCCCTAACACAATTGCTTGGAAGTTAACTTCCACCGGAGAATACACGGCAGCTTCTGCCTATAGAGCGCATCTTCTAAGGACAGTTCAAACCATGATGAATATCTTAGTCTAGAAGACTTGGGCACCACAAGGATGCAAAATCTCCGCCTGACTCGCCATTCAAAATAGGCTATGAACGACGGACTGACTCCACAAATGTGGATGGCCGAATCACCAAACTTGTCCACTCTGCAGACAAGAGTTGGGATCTGCCCTACACCTTCTGGCCAAGTGCTGCTACACCAGAAGAATTTGGACCTCCATAGCTCATTGGACTGTTTGTGATTCAATGAGGCTAGCTTCTTGGAGGACTGGCACCTCGGTTCGCGATTGGTGGGAGTTGGTGATGCTATATACTAGTGCACCACAAAAAGCAACAACTTTCGTGGTAATGCTCGTCTCTTGGTACATTTGGAAGGAACGGAATGCCAAGGTGTTTCGAGCGATAGAGACTGCCCTATTACTCTTAGTAGTAGCAATAAAGAAGGAGGTTGCTGCCTGGATTTTAGCGGACATAAACAAACTTAAGAGCCTCTTAACCATCCCTGTAACAATCTAATTTTTCATCCTTAGGTCTTCTCTGGGCCTCCCCCGTTCTTCTACACTTTAACTCTTCCTGTGAATTATTAAAAAAAATGGTCTACAGATCTGCTACTGCTCATGCATACATGCAGCAGCAGCACGGCAGTACGTACATGCTACTCATATATACCACGCCGTAGCTAGCACATTCATGCTCGCAGGGCCGGTCCTAGGATTTTAGGGGCCCAGGGCGAAACTAGAAATAGAGGCCCTCAGTGGCGGAATCAGGATTTGGCTACGCCCCGAGCTGAACTCTAACAACCTAAAACTAACGTCAATTTGTACCCATACCACGATATAACAAAAGTATATCATAATTGGCTAATTGCATTACTGATATGAAACTTGAGTTCAATACTAAACAAATAAACATAAAATATAATGAGAAAACAAGCAAGCGAGGGTAACACTCTGGGTTGTTGAACCAATACTTACCCAATCCACTTGAAAATAACATTTGGTCTCCTTGTAAATATAGAACCGTTCAATACTTGAGGAACAGAATTATTGATTTCAATTGCTTCCTTCAGGGTCTGCAGGATAACGACAACCGGGACAATACATGTTTATGATAATGATACGGCGCAATGGTGTACAATCGACACCACATAGAATAGGTCAATAACACAAAGTACTGGATTATTTGCTACCTGAAATTTCATGACATAAAGGACAGGACCAAATAGTTCTTCCCTCACAACTAGTGCAGAAGGTGAAATTTCCACAATGGTTGGTTGAACGAAGTTTCCCTCTGATTCAATAGCAGATCCACCAATGAGGATTTTTCCTCCCTGAATAAATTTGTATGGTAGTCAAATTAGATTATTAGAACATCGTTGATTACATCAAGCTATCAACAGATTCAAGGCTACAGGTAAATTATAAATGATTTCTTCTAATAGATTTTGTTATACTGAGAGCGATTATAATGGAAGTAGATATCATTGTAGAACATCTGTGTCAGATCAATAAACATTATATAAATTTCACCGAGATTTGATTGTTTGGATGCCTTTCAAAAGCTCTCTTGAAGCGAAGAGTGTGCAGCGGTCCCAGCCATGGATATTCTTCCCGGACGCCGGACGGCGCGGCGGACGACGACGAGGAGGGAGGCGAGGGGAGGAGGGAGCGGCGGGGGATCGGGAGAGGAGAGGGGGAGGCGGAGGGGAGGGGGGAGGGGGAGGAGGGCGGCGGGGGGAGGGAGAGGAGGGGGCGGCGGGCCGACGGGGAGGAGGAGGAGGGGCGGGGGAGGCCAGGAGGGCGGGGGGCGGCGGGGAGGGGAGGAGGGGAGGTCGGGAGGGGGAGGGGGAGGAGGGGGCGGCGGGAGGAGGCCAGGATGGGGAGGGCCGGAGGGGGCGCGCGGATCTGCGGAGGGGGGGCGCGGATCTGCGGAGGGGGAGGAAGGGGGCGGCGGGGGAGGGGGAGGAGGGGGGCGGCGGGCCGACGGGTAGGGCTGTGCATTCGGTTTTTTCGGTTTATACGGTATATACGGTAAATACGGTGTTAGTAATTCGGTTATATACGGTATTTTTAGAAATACGGTTCGGTTTTGGTAAATCCCAATTTATTTCGGTGTGGTATTGGTAAATACCGTATTTACCAAAGTTAACGCGAATTGCTAACGATATAGCGACTAGCGAGATGAGTAGACGATAATACATATACTACTAGCCAGTAAAAACTGATGGGAGTAACATATAATACATATACTACTAACATATACCAAAGTATAATACATATTTACCAAAGTATACTACATATACTACTAACATATACTACTACATATACTACAAACATACACTCAATTTGTACTAGTTCGGTTTTTTTCGGTTTTTAGCCAGTTTTTCCCGAAAAAATCGAACTAAAAAAAACTCTAAAATCTAATAACCGAACCGAATACCGAATACCGAATACCGGTCAAACCGAGTTGACCGGTTCGGTTCGGTTTTTTCGGTCCGGTTTTTTCGGTTCGGTTAAAAAATGCACAGCCCTACCGACGGGGGAGGGGGAGGAGGGGGGCGGCGGGGGGAGGGGGAGGAAGGAGGAGGGCAGGGGCCGGCGGGGGAGGGGGAGGGGGAAGGCCAGGAGGCGGAGGGGGGCGGCGGGGGGCGGCGGGGGGAGTGGGAGGAGGGCGGCGGGGGCCGGGGGGAGAGTGAGGCCGCGAGGGGGAGGAAGGCGGCGGGGGGCATGCGCGCGGATCTGTGAGGGGGCGGACGTCCTAGCCTGGGGAAGTGAATGAGCGAGGGGGGTCCGGCCGAGCGACGAGCCCGGGGCCCCTGGATTTTGGGGGCCCGGGGCGGCCGCCCCGCTCGCCCCCCCAAGGCCGGACCTGATGCACGTACCAGTTGGCTTAATTAGCACGTATATACGTTCACATGTGCGTGCAGATACGATGTCACTTAAGAGCCGGCACGTATACATGTACGTACGTGTTTGTTTTTATTTTTATTTTTTACAAAATTAAACTACTTAAAAAAATTACCAACCGCTACAGTATAATTTTATTCAGAAGTAGTAGTCCGTTGGAGCGGCCTCATATATATGGTAGTAGCAGCATAAATACGTGCAGTAGGAGTATATCTACGTCCCATCGATGTACGCAGCATTAATTAATTGCCAAGTGTACGTAGCAGCAAGCAGTACGTAGTAGTGTACAGAGTAGTACGTACCGGAGGCGAGTGATCGATCCACTGAAAGGACACAGTGTATAAGTGGTAGTACAGACGATGCAGGGGCAGGTCATATCATGCGCGGACGTACCCGCCCGGCCGGGCAAAATCCGGCCGGTATATGGGGCTAATATCTATCGTGACAGTACACTACGTACTCGACGCGCCAGATCTCTCTTCCTGCGCGCTTGATATGCTGGTGCACGCTGCGGCGAGAATCGCAAGGTTTGAATCGATCCCGTTGATCCGTAGCAGCCGAACTGACCGTAACGCACACGTTTTGATCTTCTCTGGTGCCCGTCAGTCCATATCAGAGCATGCGTGGCCGGTTACTCGGCCACCTTTGTTAGCCCCGCTCTCTAGGGTTCAAAACCGGGCTATCGTTTGAGATTCAAACATAGATTTTGTATGTATTGACCTCTTTTTTTTTGTTTTCAGCTTATTTCTCAAATAAACAAACGACATAGCTTCTCTGTTGCCATTTCAAAACGACTATATTAAGACAGTCTTTTTGAAACAACTTATCGGTATTCGGTTCATTCGCACAGACGTTCATGATATATAGTGCTATAAGTCGTTCCGAAAACAGCGCACCCATTCATTATGTACAGGTTGCTCCCTGTCACGAAGGAATTAATTTAGGTATGGTCATGAAAGGAATCAATTTTGGGTTACATGCTGCCAAACATTATAAACTTCTTTAACTATTAATATATTGTTTTTAGATATTTAGATTGGACAATGATATATGTAGATTGGGTAATGGATGCGCACACATATGTATCCGTATAGTGTGAGTAGTGTGCGTGAATTGTGTACGTCCGTGTTGTACCTATGAAAAAAAAGATACTGCTGCACGGGGCAACATCAGTTGACGTGCGTCTGGTTGATGTATCTAAAATCTTGTGCATGGTGTCGTTGTCCCTTTATCGAACGTTCGTGCCGTCGTGCGCGTGACATGATGGATCGATCCTTCTCGTTAACCTCGGATCCGTCCATAAGTGACCGCGGGCGTACCTTTGCCATGCCACTGGCGAGAGTGAAGGACAAAGCTAGTAGATTGCTGTAAATGTACGTCATGGTTGTGCCCGAGACGGAGGCGAAGGCGAAGGCGCAGCAGATCGGTCGACAACTTGACATCATCATGAAACAAATAGCTTTTACAGTGAATTTCCATGCAGTAGATCGATTCAGCCCAAACATGTATGATCGTACGGAGTAAGGCACTACTCAATTTAAATTCTGACTTCTAACTTTTATTTTTTTACTATTTATTAATTTTATCTTTTAATTTTAATTTTTTTAGATTTTTTTGCTTTTTCTTCAATTTAAATTCTGATTTCTAACTTCTGCTTTTTTCGCTATTAATTAATTTTGTCTTTTTCTTATTTTTTTTTCATTTTTTTGCATTGTTCGTGATGGGTTAACATATTTTTTATTTTTAATTTTTCTAAATTTATTTATATCAAATAAGCTAACTTAGTTATAGTAAAAAATAAATTAGTTATAATAAAAAATTATAATCCGATGTTATTATGAACATCTACAGCCATAGATGGATGACTTGATGGATTGGTTGAACCGTGGACAGGACAAGTCCTGCGACTCCATGTCCATGCTTGAATAATGAATATGTGAGCATTGAGTGCTAATATGTTTGTGTTACGATAGTGATATTTAGGGGGTGATCGGAATAGCGATGACTTTTGGCTTTTCTTTGGAAAAACACCAGTAGTCATGTGAAAAACACCAGAATGAGTTGCATATTAGGCATAATTAAATTTTAAAAAATGTAAAAATAAAAACGGCTTGCTAGTCTAGTGCGGACAATGCAAAGGAATATGAGAAAAAAATTGGAACGCAAAAAAATCAAAAAACAAAAAAAATTCACTACGTGACAAAAACACTACAGTGTTTTAATCGCTGCTACAGTGAAAAAATCGCTAACACAGTGTTTTCGCAGCCAAACTGATCGGTGCCTTAATTAGTTGGATGATACTTGTCACATCAACTACTTGATTCTAGCATGTGAGACTTTTGTCTGTTCCACGAAGGATAAATAGCCTTTCAAATATATTCCGGTTTGTTTTATTTCTTAAGTTTATAAATACTACTCACTTCTCGGTCTCAAATATGTATCATTATAAATATCGACACGATTCCAAAATACTATTTTAACCACATTTTTATGGAGTTACATGTACCATCTGACTGTTGCTACTTGCTATTGCTTTGAGATTGGTGCACATTGCATGGTATCGTATACCAGTATCCTTTCTTGTATACGTACCAGTATCCTCTCTTGTATACATATGTCATACCTTGTCACGTCGATTAAGGCTGTAAAAAAAAGCTCGAAGCTCACGAGCTACTCAAGTTCATCTTGTTTTAGGCTCGATTCGAGCTCGGCTTGAGCTTTAAACGAGCCAAACTCGAGTTTGATTTCGAGTTCGCGAGTTTCACCGAGCCGAACTCGAATAGTTCGCGAGTCTCGATTCGAGCTTAAATAGTGATACATATTAACTCTTAACGAGCTTACCCGAGCCGAATTCAAGCTCGAGTTTTTCTTATTGTTGAAAATTAATGTATATTTGAATTATTTTGACTGTTATTGAGCTTACTCGAGCCGAGCTCGAACTCAAATCTTTCTTATTTTTGAAAATTAGTGCATAATAAATTATTTTAATTGTTATCGAGCTTTAACGACACGAGCTCGAGCCTACTCGAGTTTAAACCGAGCCGAGCTCGAGCCTAGGTTCAGACTCAGACCCCAACTCGAACTCGGCTCAAGTTTCTACCGAGCTCAAGCCTAGAAGGTCAAGCTCGCTCGAGCTCGGCTCGTTTACAGCCCTAACGTCGATTGCTTTTTGTTAGAACTGGAGGTGGAGGAAGTGAGTGGGAAAGAAGATAACGGTGGTTTTTATACTCATGCTGTGGGCACATCCAAGTGTCGGACCCACGTGCAGCGGAGATAAGAATAGCTAGGAGATGTAGATCAGAAAGAAATGGACCGCGCTATTCTTTTAGGTTTTAGGAGATGTCGATTGCCCGCCGTTGTAGGATCAAGGATAACTGACTAGAGGGGGGGTGAATAGGAGGTTTTAAAATTCTTAGCTAAATTAAATAATTAATGACTAGATGAACACTAAGCAATAAATTGAGTGAAGAACAAGTCTACACAATATGAGCAATTCTAAGCAATAGACAATAAGCAATAGAGAGTAAGAGCAATTACTATAATTGACAAGAAACAAACACAATATGACACTCGGTGTTTTTATCGTGGTATTGAAAACTTGCCGGTTTCCACTAATCCACGTTGAGGTTAGCCTGAACTAATCGGACCGGCTCCACGAATTAAGCCGAAGCACTTCTATCACTATTGGTAGCTCTTCCTCCGCTCCGGAGATGGTGAGCTCCAACCACTCACAATTCGGCACGGGCTTCTTCACAATCTCCTTTGAAGAAGTCATCGGCAATCAACCTTCCCATCGTCTAGGTGCCGGCAAGCACCAAGAGAATAGACCGTTGATTCCACTTGATGGCGTGCAAGTGCAATTGGATCAACTAGAATGAATGCACTTAAAAACCCTCCATGAACTCAAAACAATGCTCAAGAGAGAAAAGAGAGTAGAGTGAATGCTCTAGGGCTCAAATGAGTTCAATGAAACTTCAGCAACCTGCCCAAGTGCAGGTGGGGGGGTATTTATACCCTCACCACCCAAAACTAGCCGTTGTTAAAAATTAATGCTGAAAATTCAGGGAAATCAGTATTACCGCACTTTACTGTAGCACACAGTGACGGCTATGTCAGGACGAACAGAACTAGCCGTTGGAATTTTGTGCGGTATTACCGCCGTTGTAAGTGCGGTATTACCGCTTAGCGGTAATTCTGCAAGACTGTGCGGTATTACCGCACTGCGGTAGTTCCGCCGTGCTAATACCGGTAATAACGATTTCTGGCCAGCTAAGTCTTGACTTGGAGGCTCTCTGGAAAAAACATTCCAAAAAACGGTAATACCGCAGTACCATGCGGTACTACCGCACTGCGGTAGTTCCGCCGTTCAATTTTCGGTATTACCGATTTCAGTGAGTTGAAGTCCTCAAAAGGGTGTTCTCTGGAATTTTCAAACCGCACATAATCCGGTATTACCGCTTAGCGGTAATACCGCTGTGTACATATCGGTATTACCGCACGGCGGTAATACCGTTTGTGGGTGCGGTACTACCGTTTTTTCTGAGAGAACCTAGTGAGTTTTCAAACTTAATTTCAAATTCATGCATGTTCCTAGATTGATCCAATGTGCACCAAAACATGCTATCAAGCTACTTTCAACAATCTCTCTTAATAGTACGGCATCTAACCTATAATCCGGTCTTCCACATTTACTCCTAAGACCGGTGAAATTTAAAATAGACCCAAAAACTTATGTACCTCATCTTTGATCTTTTGGCGTCAATAACCCTTACAGCTTGTTCTTTACCTTGCACACATGAGACTTTATCTATACAATCTTAGCACACACATTAGTCCCATATTCATAATTCGTCATTAATTACCAAAACCCTAATCTTAGGGGCCTAGATACTTTCAACCGCCCCACCACAAAACGGTAGGTAATTAAGCCGGCTTAAATATATGCCTAAATTGATATTTTATATATTATATTTGTTTAAAATTTTAAATATAGCAAATGAGCTTAACAATTGCAAACTTTTATGCACAGACTCCCAGCACAACGTACTGTATTGCCTAATGTTTTGATAATTTTATCCTCTGAATGTTGCTAAAAAATTCATACGATTATGATATTTATAGGAGTTGTTATATATAGTAAATGAGCTTTAAAAATTATAAAATTTTATGTGCGGTCTTCTGACATAGTCGACCTAATTTTGTAATTTTTTAGGAATTTTATATGCTCTAAATTTGCTATATTAATTCATGTTAATTTAATTAGCGATTGGAATCGCCTGCCGCACAACCACCATGTGGCTGGCATCTCTTGTTGTGCTTGACATTTGTCCTTTGCATATTTGTCGGGTCATTGTTGCTATCTTTCCTTTCTTGCCGCGTCCTTCGCACAATTGTCTCTCTGTCCATGCCATACGCTGTCTCGTGCTCCCTCATCGTATTATAAAGTAAGTAGGTTGTAGTAACTTAGCGATAGTTTTTACTATTTTTCTGTACGTACGGTACCCATAATTTATTATTGTATGGTAGTACATAATTAAACAGTCGTAATTACTGTAGCAGCAATTAGTTAGGGTTAATTAATGAGTTAGTGCTAAGTAATTAAGTGGTAACGACGCCAATAATGAATCACTCATAATTATTTTCCAGACGGGTAATGAAATTGTCAGTAATCAATGAATAATCATATGTAGTTACATTATTGGCGGAGATCATCATTCTCCTCATTGAGACTATCAATCCGTGCCTCCATCTCTAAGATTCGCTTCCACAGTGTGACATTTGTGTAGCAAGGGAGCATGCGAGAGGGGCCAGCATGGTCGAGCCAATATATGTCTGAATGAGGGAGTGGGCAAGGGGGCAACACCAAGGGGGCGACATCCCTCCTTTGCACATTTGTCACTACCTTGCTGATGTTCGTCTTGCCCGCCCCCTCGTTCAGACATGTGTTGGCTCTTCCATGCCATCCTCCCTTCTAAGCTCTCTCGCACGCACAAATGTCAGTGTATCCATACCGTCCCCCCTTGCCAGCGGTGTTGCGTGTCGACAACGAGTCCGTAATTTCCTATGGCAACACATCGGGTTCTCTTTTCCCTCAGCCTCAAATACGAATCTCTCGTAACCCCCCTGCATTGTTCTCCTTCACGTCTTCAAGTATTCGTCTCCATTCTCTGTACGTTGATTTGCTTCTCCCTCCACTGGACATCGAGATGAGCCAACTAGCACCTATTCAATGGCACCCAGAGTGATTTGCCCCAAGTGTAATACGCTTGTCAGACGTAAAACCTCATAGACGGCCGTGAATCCTGGTCGGCACTACTACAAGTGCCCCTTTCACTCGGTGAGTCTGGTTGTTTCAGGTTGGTTTCAATCGTTCATCAGATATTACAAAATATTTTTTTGATTAAATTATAGGATGGCCCAAGCGGTTGCCGATTCTAGGTGTGGAAGGATGAAATGATCAATAGGCCAAGCATTGTTCCACAGGAGAGAGTTGTGATGGGGGTACTGAAATGGTGGAGATGCGACATTGTTTTGATAGACTGGAGTGGAAGATTAACTTAATGTTGTGTGTCATTTTTTTTCTTGTGTTCGTTGTTATATTGAAGGTGTAGTGTTACTAGTGTTGTTTTCATTCGCGTTGTTGCTTACAGTGCTTTGTATTATCTATGTATGTCTATTGCATATCCATGTTTATACCATAGTAGACGGTTACATGTTGACTGTTTCAGCGCTGTGTTGTGTGCATTAACCTATGGACGTCCGTATGCATTAAACAAATATAGATCATACAATCGAAGAGTTACATGGCATGCAGCTTAACGACACGCATGCCTTTATGGAATTACGAATACATGGGACATATAGACGAAGAGGGCGCATAATGGTAGGGCATCGAACAAGGCAAGACCTAGGGGCACTGATTGAGAGATTGCCGCAATAACCGAGCTTATCTGGTCACCATTCCGTGTTGTGATTTTATGTATCATTCTATTTATTGAATTAATTCATGTTTGTATCAATTCCACAATAATACGTCAACCATTTAGTCACACCAGAGAACAACCGTGGTACAAGCATCTCCATATGTGCGCACAAGGGAGCGGGCGAGGGGGACGGTACAGACAAAGTGACAAGTGTGCGCACGTGGGAGTAGGCGAGGAGGGGCGGCATGGAGACAGTAACAAGTGTGCGTACGAGGGAGCGGGCCAGGGGGGTGGCACGGATAGAGTAACAAGAGTGCACACGAGAGAGCGGGGGAGGGTGGACGGCATGGACACCACGCAACACTTTGCCTCTTAGGGTTGTAACATGAAATTAACCACATCATGCCAACTCTTGGGCCTATAAAAGGAGGTGAAAGAGATCTGACAAAGAACATTATACAACCAAACCCAACACTACACTAGAGCTTGCTTCACCACGTCGGTATGGATAGGAGACAGAAGAAGCAATGAGACAAGATGAAGTAATAGTAGGAGACCCGTGAACTAGCAAGATCTGTTGCGGCCCGTGATGAATAAGCAAGGGCTGCTGCGGCACGAGACAAACAAGCGGAGCGTGCCAGAGGTCACCTCCCCGTAATGATGCCCCCATAGGAGCATGTCTATCCTGAACGTTTCAATCGAGCGTTTACTGTAACACCCACCCGAGGGAGAGATACCATCCCTCTATTGGTGCAGAGATCCATACAAATTCTTCAAGTCTACGCAAGAACCCGCTTGAGGCTCGCAAGAGGGAGCGCGAGAAAAAGAGAGAAATGATGGTCAAGGCCAAATAGACCACCGAGGAGTTCAATGCCAAGCTCACAAGGAAGAAAAATGGCCCTGATCCACGCAGTAGATCAGGCCATTCTGAACTAGTCCCCTGAAGGTTGAATTTATTTTCATTCCAAAAAGACGCATATGTATTATATGAGTATTTTGGTTTGTTCCATCGTGCATTACGTTGTTTCTTATGCATGTAACCAAACTCTGTGCGCTATATTATTTTTAGGTTTATTCTAAAATATATTTTAATTCACAACATCAAATATCATCGTCTTTTTTCATTCAATTCTTCAAAAAGAAGTCCGTTTGTCATCATCTTACCACAAAATCCTAAGGTTTCAAATCCATAAATCAAGTCCAAACTACATTGAACCATTACCTCGATTTATAATTTATAAATCAACTACAATCACGTATGCAGGCTAATTAAATGAGCATCGTATATCACTAATTTCATAATTAAAATAACATAAAAAAATTTAGCGCATATAAAAAATCCCAAAAATTTCAAAATTAGGTAAACTATGTTGGGGAACTGCACATAAATTTTATAATTTTTGGAGCTCAATTTCTATAAGTAACAACTCATACAAATATCACAATCGTATGAAAGTTTTAGCAACACTCATAGGATATAAAATTGTAAAAAAATTATACAACAAAGTACATTGTGTTGGGAGTTTGTGCATAAAACATTGATATTTTTTGAGTTCATTTGCTATATTTAAAATTTTAAATAAATATAATATAGAAAATAGCAATTTAAGCATGTAATTAGGCTAGCTAATTAGCTGGCTTATTTACTTGCCATTTTGTGGTGGGGTAGTAGACCACATGCCGCCTTGTGGCTGGGTGGCAAGCGTGCTCGCCCAGTGGCTAGGCGACAGGCACCTACCGCCCCATGGTCAGGTCCGACGAGCGACGTGTCAACTAAAAGGCGCTGCCATCCGGTAATCGGGCGGCAGAAGTGCTATTTTTATTATTCTTGCACGCATATGGCGATTTTTATAAATACAGGTGCAAAACACATTATATATGCCAAAAATTCTGAATGGTAGGGGTGGTACATGTAGGTCCATGTTCATGTGATTTTTTTTGCAAGTTTACAATTTTTTGCTTTGTAGAAGATAAATTGTACTAGACTTGTGTTTTTTTAAAAAAAATGTTATGAGAATCAGCCTATTGTTTTGTTAGCAAAATTTAGTCGACACGTTGAACCTGTTCTTTTTTTTTTGCTTCGGCTTATGGCTTTTGGTTATGCCTTTTGATTTTTGGGCCACTCATGAGAGAGCGTACGGAGTAACAGAAACTCGTGAATGGTTTTTGCCGGTATAAATAAAGTCACTACAGTGCATACCATAATTAACTTATAGACCTTATATTGAAAAAACACTTTGTTTGAAAGTTAGTTATTGTAAGAAAATCAAAAGGTAGCTTTAGACGCTGAAATGAAGAGGCCAAGGACTCTCGTGGCTTCAATGAGATTTTGACTCTGATTAGGATTAGGTTTGGGGTTTTGCCAGACCATTGGCCATAGATAGCCTGGCGGTGGGTGGTAGTCAGTGGTAGTGTGGCTTCTTCACCCCACTCTAGTCGGCCTCCTGGATCTTTCACTTCTTCCTCGTTGTTTCAAAGTGGTTTATCAGGATAATATTTTCAAAATGACTTATCTGTCTATTGGCATTCGGTTTATTCGCACAAACGCTCACACTAGGACTAAAGCCATCAATTGCAACCGAAAAGAATGCACCCATAAGCTAAAAAGAAGGGGGCATGAGCTAACTAAACATGTATGGAGTATGCGGCCAAAAGGAATGCACCCATAAGCTAAATAGAAGGGGGGCATGAGCTAACTAAACATGTATGGAGTATTTGTTAGGAAGCCATTGTAGCCGGTGCTCGAGGGGAGTTATTAGCCCCCTTTTTTTACTGCGGCTGATGACTTTTAGCTACGCTTTTTAGATGGTGACTGATGGCAGAGACACCAACGCGGACAACACACGTGGTTTTGGACTCAATAAGCCGGTTAGAGAAACAACTTTGAGAAACCACTTAGAGAAGTCACCCTGTTTGTTCTAACTTCTGAAGAAGCCAAAGCCAAAAACCAAAAAGAGTATGGTCTTAGCCGGCGCTCTCACCCTGGTTGACCCATTTGGTATGTGCTTGCCAAATCCTTTGGTGTTTAAACTCATATAAATGTACAAATACTGCAATGCAGTAAATTAACCATCCACCATGGCCAGTTTGATACACTAGGATTGTTTAGGCCCTATTCTAAAGTGTTGTGGCTTTTGGTTGAAATGACACTAATGTCATTATTAGCTTTTTCTAAGATATTCAATTAAAAAATAGAAAAATAAAAATATCGTTATATCTCCATAGATTATGCAAAGGGAAAAAGAAAACACAAGGAAAAAAGAAAAAAACTAACACGTTCTAAATGACTTTTGGCTTCTGAAAGTCAGAAGTTATTTCTATTTGGAACAAGCCTTAGACATTAAAGAACTGTAGCATTCAAAATCGTAAGCTGATGTGGTAGTGCACAGAAACTATGGCATTTAAACAATAGTAGATTGTGCCATTAACAAACAATAGTATTTCTATTAAGTTTTTGGATTTGGTACGTACGAGCTTTGAGCTTATGATTCTGCTGCAAAGAGATTCCCTGTTTTAACTCAGTGTGTAGGGTAAGGCTGTCTAAGATCCTATGGAGTGGTACATCCAGAACATTCGGAGGCATTCAGTTCGATTTAAATAAATTGACTTATGGTTTATTTTTTACTGTAGGTAGCTTATTTTTCATTGTAGCTGATGATAATTTATTTGGCGTAATTAAATTTAAAAAATTAAAAATAAAAAAAACAGGTTAGCCCATCACAGACAATGCAAACGAATACGAAAAAAAAGGCAAAAAAGCTCAAAAAACTAAAAAGTCAAAAAAAGATGAAATTTAGAAATAGTGAATTAGAATCCAAAAGCTAAAGCTGGTTTTTTTCACAGCACAATATTTGACCTTGAGTATATTTTAATGAGAGTTGTTCTATGGTTTAGGTTTTTTCTTATCTTTTGAGTCTAAATAAGTTGCATATAATATGTAATTGCAATTATATATTTATATATATATATATATATACACACACACATACATATATATATGTGTGAAAATTATTTCATATTTCTGAGAGTACCTACTCCTCATTCTTATATACCATTTAAATGATGTTGTTATATCTTTTTATCCTTTTCAGTATAATTTAATAATAAATATAAGAAACTCCAAAGTGAGTTCTATGAAAAATTTCATCAAAATCTTTTTTATAGATAAATTTGTGTATATACTTCTTTTATATATGGAAAAGGGCTTATATCAAAAAGAAAGGATTTCGATAAAAAAAATTTTCAACCAAATCACATTAAAATATCTTAGAATTAGTATTTAAGTATACCAAAAATGTAAAAAGGTATATAAGAAGTAGGAGTACTACTTCTAGGAGTATGAAATTATTTTCCTCTATCACTTTTGGTATACTTAAATACTAATTATAAGATAATGTAATACGATATAATTGAATTTTTTATTGGAGCTATTTATTTTTACTATATATCATTTTCTATATATAAAAGAGTATATACATAGCTTATGTTGTAAAAAGTGGATTTTATTGAAAATTTTCATGGAACTAAATTTTTTATGAAACTCACTTTAGAGTATCTTATAATTATTATTGAAGTATGCTCAAAAAGATAAAGATGTATAACTTATTTATTTAAGCGATATATGAGAAGTTGGAGTTCGTACTCTTAGAAGTAAGAAACCATTTTCCTATATAGATGTATGTGTGTGTGTGTGTGTGTGTGTATATATATATATATATATATATATATATATATATATATATATATATATGTATGTATGTATACAATATAAATAATTTCTTATCGTATTCCTTTTTTGGAACATCTAATATTTCTTGTTGATTCCAAATTAGACGCCAGACTTATTTTCTTTCCCTTTCAAAAATTTAAGCATATTTCTCTTTTTCTACGAGCCTTTAACCATTCGTCGTTAGTTTTTCGTCATACAAGAGCTAGATAGATGCTTTTGTACCGCACCAGAAATAAAATAGCACAACCTTAAAAAAATGATTTGACATTATTAGCCGGACAAAATGTTGAGCCTAAAATGGCATGGGAAGAAGTAAATACCGTCTTCTTGATTTCTCAATGGTACAAAAAAAATCGATTTTTTTCATGACCACTCAACAGTAGCATATATTCCTCTCTTGCTGTCTTGCACCAGCATTAGCATTTGCCTTTCCCCCCAAGGTAAAATGTAAAATGTGGTAGAAATTAGAGTAACTAGAGCCCCTCAACTGCCATAGGAAGTTTGTGGTTTGGGGGGCCCACACTTCCCTTGTCACCAGTCATCCCCATGCCATTCTGACCCTTATAAAAGGGGATCTTCATCATATACCCTCCCCACATTTGAGGATTTCAGGATTTACCCTCCCGGGTCAATGACATGTGGGGTCAGGATGAGTCACTGACACGTGGGCCGGAGGGTAAATCCTGAATTTCAATCTAAGAGGAGGGTATATGACGAATAATTCCCTTATAAAATCAGCCACCCAAACATTGTAACACATTGCTTTCCATCCCCATCTTGCTCTGCTTGCTGCTTCTTCCTTCCCCCTCTCAAGACCAACAATCTCAAGCTCTCAACACCTTGTGGCTTGCGCAGTTGGTGTGGTTGGGTTTTTCTCCTTGTGTAGTGTCGTTGAGCTGAGCTGAGCACAGGGGCTCGGCTTGCTTGCGTGCTTGGCACCTGGAGGGTCACTGTATCTGCTTTTTGTTTCCTTGCGTTCTTCTGGCCTCCCCACTTTTGCTTTCCCACCGCTTGCCTTCAATGATGACGAAGGAGCTGTGGGTTTGTTCTTGAAGGCTTCTCCCATCTCATCTCCACCTGTCCAAATCCACCTGCTGTTTTTTTCTCTCTCTCTTCTTTTCTTTTTGCTGATCTTTTCTTTTCCCGGTGTAGTTTTGGCAGTAGGTAGTTGCTAACCTTTTGGGCTTTGGCTTTTTCTTTTTGCGTTCTTTCGCTTCAGGTTCTTGGGGTGTGATTTGGAGGGTTTGAGGGAAGCTCCCTTCCCTGCTCTTGGCTGGCATTAGCTTCTCAGGATTGGCTCGAGTGTGTCCGTCCAACTAGGCTTCGTTTCTTGCTGGCAATTGGCTCTACTCATCAATTGGGGAGTCTTGTCTTAGGGTTCGATTTCTTGCTTTGAATCGAGTCAATAGGGAGGTGTTGGGGGCCTGAAGGTGCTTCTTTTAGTTACTAGTGCATAAAAACTTGTTCTTGGGCTTGTTTCTTGCTCACCGTCTTGAATTTGCTCAAATTGGGACGCTTTTGGGTGCCATGAGGATGGAGGATAGGAAGGGATTGATGGGGAGGGAGAGGGATCAGTTTCCAGTCGGCATGCGGGTCCTTGCTGTCGACGATGACCCGGTGTGCCTCAAGGTTCTTGAGACCCTCCTTCGGCGCTGCCAGTATCATGGTCAGGACGTGCACTTCATTGTTTTATGTTACCTGCAGCTGATTGTACTTTCACTTATCAGTTATCTACTTATCTATACTTATATATTGAAATTGTTGAAGTTTGTTCAGTTCTGCATGCTAAGGTCATTCTTATTTATGCTGATGATTGCATTGTGCTATATAGTGAATTTGTAATTACTATCGCTTAAATGCTTTCTGTAGCTGCAGGAGTTGCCACATGCATAGTAAAAAAAAAATCTTCCTTTCATGATCTGACATACATATTACTGCCAGATACTTCACAGATGTTTGCTAGTGTAATTACTTCTGAATTTGATAGTACAATTTGGAACTACTAGATGTGTTAATGGTCTTATAATTCAATGCAATACGTAATTATGTATGCATTGCTTTGTATTGCTTCAATAATTTTTAACTAATAAGAGCACCTTCTGCTGCCTTAACAGTAACAACAACCAACCAGGCTATTACTGCACTGAAAATATTAAGGGAGAACAAGGACATGTTTGATCTGGTTATCAGTGACGTCCATATGCCTGACATGGACGGCTTTAAGCTCCTTGAGCTTGTGGGGCTTGAGATGGACCTCCCTGTCATCAGTAAGTTCAGAAGTTCCTATTCTAGCCAGTGTTCTTGGTAGCAAGAGGTGCTTGTTGAGTAATGGTGTTTTCATGTTTAAAATGTGGATGTTAATCAAGTATAATCCATGCAGTGTTATCAGTGAATGGAGAGACAAAAACTGTAATGAAGGGGATAACTCATGGTGCCTGCGACTATCTCCTAAAACCTGTTCGTATTGAAGAGCTTAGAAATATATGGCAGCATGTTGTTAGGAGGAAGTTCAGTAACCGCGAATGCGACAATCTTGAATTCTACAAAGAATTCAATAAGCCATCAAGCGCAGATTCATACCATGCGCCCAGCCAGGTTACTTGTGGGCCTTCTGATCAAAGTGGGAGGGTCAGCAAGAAGAGGAAGGAAATGCATAGTGAAGAGGAAGATGAAGGCGAGGAGAACGATATTCAAGGAAATGATGAACCCTCAGCAGCAAAGAAACCAAGAGTTGTATGGTCAGTTGAACTGCATCGGAAATTCGTTGCTGCTGTGAACCAGCTTGGAATTGATAGTAAGAGTTTCCCACCTTTTTGCTAAATGTCCTTACAGGTTACAGCAACTCATTTATGCTATGTCCTTTCTCTTACTGTTGACGCAGAAGCTGTACCAAAAAGAATACTTGAGATTATGAATGTGGAGAAACTCACAAGGGAAAATGTTGCGAGTCATCTACAGGTATGGCCATGTGGCATTTACTTCCAGCATTAATTAATTATTTGAGCGCCCTATGCATAGAAACAAAAAACTTTTTCAGAATTCTTACTAACATTGGCTACCGAGTGGACCTATTTTCCTGGGTCAATTTAAGGGGGCCACCTGTCAGCCACTGTTCATAATATTTTTGTTAAAAATATTCTTATACATGGTCTTTTTTGGCCTTATATTTAGTATTAATACAACTAAGAGTTGCAGAGCAGAGCTTAGTTTTGTATTATGGCTGGCTAAAATGTTAGCAAATATATTATTATGCCAGTTTCATGGTGTTCGTGCAAAATGAATCGAATAATGTAGTTCCATTCCATCAATTCACTTTCACATTTATGTGATGTTGCATTGTTCAGTTGGTTTGGAACAAGTCATATATAATAGACATGCAACTCTAATTTTACTGAATCATTCAGAAACCCCGAACATGGAGACATGTCGTAAATAGTAGCTTGCTCATTCTTCCCCCAATCAAGTTGATTAGTAGATTAAAGCTAACTAGTTAAGTTCCATTATAAAATTTTCAAAATTTGGCCACATTGTTTCACTTTTACAAATCGGCTAAAAGAAAGACACTGGCACCACCCTGCATTAGTCCAGACTACATAATCTGTTTATGTAAACCCTGTTGTACACCTTTCCATTAAAAGGTTGAAGAAAATTCCTCAGATTGTTTTCCCTGTTGTGTTTTCATGTACCAGTTTGGCAAGAATCTCCATGCCAAATCAGGAGGTAGTTATCTTATGATTGTATATATCATGCATGGAACATATGTAATTGTGATTTGCTGATTACAGACACGCAATGTCAAATCAGTTGACTTTATATTCCATGCAGAAGTACAGGCTCTACCTCAAACGACTAAGTGCTGTGGCATCACAGCAAGCTAGCATTGTTGCTGCTTTTGGAGGTCGAGACCCCTCCTTGCACATGGGAGCATTTGAAGGACTTCATAGTTATCAACCTTTTGCCCCTTCTGCTGCTCTTTCATCTTTCAATCCACATGGCTTGCTAAGCAGAAGGCCAATTCAAAGTGCTACCAGCAATGGCACAGTAAGTCATTGCGCTGGTGATACCAATAAATTTCAAATTGTGAGCTTACAAGAAAACCAACAGGCAGATCTAATGCAAGGCTTGACCACATCGCTTGGGCAGCCCCAACTCCAACAGAAGTGGATCCATCAAGAAACTAATGATTTGTCTACTGTCTTTTCTGAGAGTGCTCTGGCTAACACAATGTCTTTTTTTGAAAAGACAACTAACACAATGTGTGGTACACTCCAAAGAGTTACAAGCAGTTCATTGCCACCACAAGAACTTTTGGAGTGCACACAAATCAAAGTTGGAGTCCATCCATCAATAAGAATGCCACCTGCAAGTTCAGGACTTCTTGAGTGTGCTGTTGGAGTTTCCACTAATTTGCGGGATTCTAGTATATCCCAGCAGGGTACCCTTCCGATAAATGATGTCTTTTCTGCTGACAAGTTTCCGTTGCACAGTCCATTCGATAGTACTGGTGCAACAAAATTGGATGCTAGCTTTGCAACTTCAGAAAAAGAGGTAGACCAAAAAGGAAAATTTTCAGTAAGCATGACTGTTTGTCCCGACAGCCTTACAGCAGCCAACAGTACCAAAGGTGGAGCTAGTTCTTCTGGCAGTACAATGCTGCTTCCTGCTGATACTGAGAGACGTTCAAAATACTTGCAGTTTGGAGTTGCAAGCAATTCTAGACATAACATGGATGGAATGAAACAAGACCATATACATAACCAAAGATTGAACAGTGGAAGTTTGAACTACAATATTGGTTCCAGTGTGACTGGACTGACGGATACAATCATGCCATCACTTGTTCCACAAATGAAGATTGACACATTAACATCACAAGATAAACAGAAGCAGAACATGTATGATTTGGGTGTTTCAAAGCTGCAGGGTGGGTTTAATTCTAGTAGCTGCAATTTTGATGGCCTTCTCAATTCCATAATCAAAGTGGTAAGAACCTCAACTGTACTAATTTTTTATTTCCTTATTTTAAAATTCCACCACTTTTCTACATGAATCTTACCCCTTCTTTTTTGTGTTAGTTCTGAATGAATATTAGGACCAGTATGCTTAAAATTTATTATGTAGTCTTTGCCACTTCATTTAGCAAATTTCAAATTGGTTCCCTAACTTCATTCCTTTGTAGAATGTCTCAAGCTTCAGACATTTCTAGTGCTAAATCACTTAGTACTAAGTGCTAACACGCCTATATTTATGAAACCACACGTCTTGAATATTTGACTACTATGTTGGTGAGGTACTGGTAGAACTCACTCTCAGAATGTAACAAGTGAGTTAATTGCACTGTCAGGTTTAATTTTAGAATAAATATATACTATTTGATATATTGGCTGACATGGATAAGTTCCTCAAGAGATTGGGTTCAACGAGCCTGTCAATCATAAACTTAAGATTGCAAACCTTTAAAGCATTTACAAGCCTTTAAAATCGTTGCCACTGAGCCAAGCTCGGTAAACCTATACCGTACAATGGTGATTTGCTGAAGCCTTATTCTAATTCCAATGCAGGAGAAGTATGATGTGTCATTCACGGATAGCGACCTAGGGTGTGACTTTTTTCCACTTGGTGCGTGCAAATGAGAGCTATTATTTATAGATTAGTCCTCTGCAGACGAGAGGAGATTGTACAATATATTGTTTAGGGCATTCGTCAGTTATGCTGCCTGATATGCTAGCTAGGGATAATGGTTTGTAATATGTACTTTCTTTCTCATGTAGAGTGGGTTATGGAAGTGATTATGGTTAGATCAAGACAAGAAGCAAATATAATGATGTAATATCAGCTTCTCATCTAATCAAACTTCTGCATATTTTGTTTTCCGGCAACATGTTTGCAAAGACGTTGGAGCTCTAAGCAAGCATTGTTGTGCCAGTGACATGATAATCTCTATTGTATGTTACACTCACAAATGTATCAAACTGAATTTCTAGAAACTCAGCATGACATAAATCTTTCTGAAAATTCGACATGACATAAATAAATCGAAAGTTTATCTGGATACACCCTAGTTTGCTACAACACCCCAGTTCAGTTGCTGCTAAAGTTAAACGCTCAAGTTGGATTCTAGATCCTAAAAGATTACTAACTGCAGATAATGACCAGATATATGTTAGTATCATCATGCTACTCATTGAAAACATGTACTTCAGTTCTCTTCTCTTTGCAGACATGGTAAACAGCTTCTACTATTCTTTTTCTTTCTATTGGCTTTGTCAAATGGAGATCCATTCCGGCTTGAATAGCCTCCTGCAGATCTTCCTCCATGGCATGAGCAGTCAATGCGACGATTGGAGTGTGAATTCCGTAGCGGCTTTCTTCCTCGCGAATGTGCTTTGTCGCTTCATAGCCATCCATCAAGGGCATCTAAAACATAGAAGAAATAATAGCAATGTCAAACAATCTTCATACCAAGCCTTGTGTAATGTGCAAAAAAAAAAGTTGTCATACAAAGAGTAGTTGCTCCCAATGAATTGAACAATGAAAGATTTGATCGGTGAAATTATAAGCAGAAACCCTTGCCAAAAGAAAAAAAGCTGAAAGAAAAACATAGCATAAATAGAAATGAGAGGTTCAAGGTTGTATTTGTACTAAAATTCTGGTTGAAACAAACCTGGCAATCCATGAAGATAACATCATAGGGCAAGGCCACAACTTTATGCTCTTTTGAAAGGCTTGCTTGATCAAGAGCATCTTTGAACATATTAACAGCCTTAGATCCATCGATTGCTACTTCAACAGTTGCTCCTAGTTGTTCTAGCATCTTCTTTTGAATAGTTTGCAGCACCAAAGTGTCTTCAACCAGCAAGACACGCATCCCAGCCAATGGCTTATCACCTTTGACTTTTGGTTCCTGAGCCAAGCATACAACTTCAGCTAATGCAGCAGTTCCTTGCAAATATTCCATACCATTCTCTGGCAAATCTTGCTGACTAGTCCCAGCATTGTCGGGACTAACTTGAGATGATTGTTGTGTAGGTGAGACATGGAGGTCCCTCAAAATCCTTAGAAGAGCGTATAACCGAGACCCGTGCATCGGCTTTCGCAGGACAAGATCACAGCCCATCAATCCGAACCTTCTGAAATCTTCAGAAGAGGTCTTCAAATCAGCCAAACAGACAACTTTGCATGGAACTTGATGCTTGATTTTGGCGAAGTTAGCCATCTCTCTACTTATGTCATCCAATCTTCCATCGGACACATCAATGATAACAAGTAGACCAAATGGATGATGACATCCAAAGTTGCCTCCTAAGCTATTGCTGTTCCTCAATGACATTGGCAAAACTTGGCTGACCATCTCTTTGGAGCTGAAACACCGGTCCGTGTTGTCGCAATCAACGCTATGTGATGATGTCCTCGAAGGCGAAATACTAATAGAATGCACCTTCTCCAAAGTAGAAGCGATGAGCTCGACTTGTGAGATCAACCAAACTTTCATCCCAATGTTTTCATCCACGTTTGCAAGATTCTTCTGGTTTCATCCCCACGAACAAAGAGAAGACAATGCCCACCCTTAAAGCAGTTGGCTTCTTTGAACACCGAGACCCGGACGTCGGAATCACTCGTTGTTGCTGTCCCTTCTTCTATGTCTTGAACTTCTTGCCTCTCACTCATCTTCAGAAAAACATTGAACCCGAAGCATGTTCCGGTTTCTCCTGGTTCTTTGTCTTTAATACTAATCTCTCCACCCATCAGGCGAACCTATGAACAATAAATTAATAATAGCCAAAATTAAGCAACAGTTCACAGAGAGAAAAGAAGCATCATGGACACTTGAGAGGTTTAACACATAAAAAAAAGAGAGAGAACTCACAAAAGATTGGACGATTCCAAGCCCTAAACCAGTACTTCCATGTCCTTCTTTTACTTGAACATAGTTTTCAAAGACAGACTCCCTCTTCTCCTTGGCGATCCCTATGCCAGTATCAACCACCTCAAAGTAAAATTCAACCGAGTTGGGTTCATTCTGCATAGGATTGAAAGAATTCTGCTCGATGCAATCTTTCCTTGCCCCAAACAAACATCTAAACAAACCACCGCCGCGCCTTCGACAGGCAAATCTCGAAGGAACACTAATGGAGCTCCTTGCGATCGGCCTGTTCGCCCAAGCCCGAAGAACAACGTGCCCTTCATGTGTGAACTTCAGGGCGTTGCCGAGTAAGTTATCGAGGATTTGCTTGAATCTCTTGCTGTCCCCTATGACATTCCCACATTTCAGGACAGAGAAATCACAGGGATCCCAGACCACTTCGATTCCTTTGTTGATACCCACGACATTGACCATGTCGACAGATTCCTCCAAGACGTCGACCATGTTGAACTCAACTTTCTCAAGTTGCATCTTTCCTGACTCGACCTTGCTTGTGTCTAGGATCGAGTTTAGTATATCTACAAAAGTTACACCACATCCATGAATATATTTTTTTCATCTTCCTAGGTTCAAAAATTCCTCAAAGTACTTTTATTTTGAAAAGAAAAGCTACATGGATTGTAAAGCTAGCTGTTCCAATCTATCTTATCAAAGATATATGCTATTGTGGACATTGCAAACTCTTCGTACTTGAAATATAACAAATATCAGCAAAAAATGAAATTATAATTTTTTTGACGATAAACCTACTTGTATGGTTTTGTTGTGGTTTATTTTGATATAAATTTAATTTTGTATATGTAAGAGGTCAAAGTTTTACAAGATTAACTACGTGCATCATGCATGTGTACTACTTACGTGTAGAGATACGCACATGCAAATTCCAAACTCACCGAAGAGCTTCTTGGTGCAGATGTCCATCTGGTTGAGGTTGTCCATGATGTTGGGGTTCGCCCGGGCCTCGGGCATGGACACCTCGATGAGGCCGGCAATGGCGGCCAGTGCCGACCGGATGTCGTGGCTGGCGCTGGCGAAGGCATTGCTCTTGTTCATGCTCTTGCGCTCCGCCTGTCGGAGTGCCTCCTTCTCCCTGACGAGGTCGGCGTTCAGCAGCGCCTCCCGCGCCACTGCCCGCCGCAGCACCCGCGCCATGAAGAAGCACGCTGCTAGCGACGCCACCACCAGGGAGCACACGCAGGTGATCACGATGATGCCCACCTGCTCGAACATGTCGGCCTCGTGGCTGTTGCGAACCACCAGCCGGAATCCCTGAGCAATCGAAGAGGAAGAAGACATGTGCATGTTAGCAGCAAGGATCGATGCATGTGTTGGTCCAAAATTTCCAGGCATGCGTGCGTGCGTGCAGCTTTTTGTGAAAGGAAATATGGAGAAGAAGTGCATTATAGACCTTTTTGCCTTGACTTCAAATATTTTTCAAGTGTAAATACACGTTTTGGCTCAACCTTAACTAAGCCTGACACCTAACTCTCACGACGCAATTTTGCAAGCCGCCGCGAACAAAGTCTTGCCAAAAACAAGTAATACATACAGACCAACAAATCAGTAGCATCATGTATGCATGATTGGCCTAATTCTACTAGCATTGGTTGCTCTTGTACTTGCAAAATACAACTTGGGGAGCAAATCAAACACTTGGGGTTTAAACAGATCAATTCATGGAGCGGACAACCTATATGTCTTGCAGATGTCATTAAAAGGTGCTAATTAAAAGTTAAAACTCGTGCTAACAAATTGCTCAACGGACATACCCACAAAAATTCATGGCAAAGAAACGCACTAAAAAGCACAATAAGATTAGGAAATCCATCCACAAATCCACAAATCCGTTCTGCACAAAAGCTACCGAGAGATCCGATGTCTCACCGAAATAGATCTATCTTTATCGAAACAAGAACACGAGCAACTCACAGAAAAGAAGTCGTACCAACTCAGGCTGGCTGCGGATGCCGATTGGGAAATCGATACGGAGCTTGATCTCTCAGATACGGAGCTTTACTAAGTTGTTAATTAATACATGCATGCAATCTTTGCCTTCTATTTGTCTGAAGCGGCTCTTAGCTTCCAAGTTATGGCAGAATTAATGGTTAATGGCATTTATTAAAAAGATATCTGGGATACTTGCCGCCTTAATACACTGGTGTCATTACTTAGCTTAATTTGGTGGAATATTTGTGTTTGTAAAGAATATTGCTGGGATTCTTAACAAAAAGGAATTAAGCAAGCAATTAATTGATGCAATGCATGCACGATCGATGCGTGTATATGTGTATACACGTACCAGTTTTACTCCGGAGACGTCAAAGTTGGTGCAAGCGATTTTGTACTTGCCAAACATGGCACCATGAAGCTCGAGCTTGGGCGCGTCAATGGCGGAAGCAGTGCAATTCACCGTCGAGAACGAACCCGTCTTCTCCATTTGCGTCGCCGTGTCGTCGCTTTGGTTCCCAGCAAGCAGAGGTTTGTAAGCGGTTTGTACGCTGCCCTTAGCGCCGACCGCGTAGTAGATGTCCATACCGTGGAATCCGGCTGCGCGAGAGGCGGCGCCCCGGACGATGACGTCCTCGACGTCGACCGCGGCCGAGACCACGCCGGCGTCGCCGACCGGCGCGGAGAAGACCAGCATCCGGACGCCGGGGCGGGCCCACCAGTCCCCGAGAGACGCGCACGAGCCATTCTTGGTGTCGAGGAGGACCTGCGTCGTGTTGGGAAGGTGCTCCGGCCTAGCCGTCGCCACAGCGCGCCCGACCAAACGGCCGGTCGCCGGATGGACCGCCTGGGTGTACCACATGTGGCGCGAGCTCGCGAACATTGCTCTTACCTTGCCGTCCTCGGCGCGGTGGTACGAGAACGCGACGCCGCCGACGTCGGCGTACGACATCCCAGCCAGCAGCGGATGCATGGCGAAGGCCAGGTACAATTTGGGTCCCACCTGACAGATCAACACACAGCACCACGCAAGAGTAGTAGTAAGTAGTAACACGTGTACTCTGGGCCCACCTTACATAATTACTCTCGTCGTTCTTTATATACTTTATATTTTTTTATTTTTTACGATCTTCGACATACAGTTTTGATGGCTAATTTTTATAACTTTATATTAAAATATATTAATAAAATTATAATATTAGAAAAGTATTTTTAACAACAAATCTAATAATATAATTTTATGTAGTCAATCTAGATAATTTTAAATTTATTGATACTTAAACTTTAAATTTAATGGTACAAATTCTAGAAAGCAAAGTAAAAAAGAAACGGAGGGGGTATTACTAAGCAACAAGCTAGCACGTGTTTATAACTTCGTATTGCTACTTCCTTAAAAGCATTTATATTGCTTTTTCATACTGCTGCTTATCATGAAACAACTAAAATTATGTCAAAAAATTATTCGTAGCCGTAGCAATGCTCAAGTTTTATTATTTCAGATAGAAATCAAAGATTGTTTAGAATGCACGAATTTGGCAGGAAGTATCCACTCTTAATTAATTCCCTGTGAAATTTGTACGAGAATCTTAGCATGCATTCCAAAATATATGGACATAGAAAGAAGGGGTTTAATTGGTTTACGTAGGAGAAAGGTCTATTGCTTGCGAGGTGCAGGGCGAGGGTGTCTGCGACGGCGAAGGCGGAGCGGTTGGCTTCCAGGAGAGGCTGCATGCTGCCGGCGACGTGCGTCAACGCCGCGTCCGTGGTGTCGTCGCTCATGGCTTCTCTCGTGTGCCATGACGAGAAACAACATGAGACGAGCATTGCCACCACAACTGCTCCATGGACAGCCTGCATGCAAATGCAAAATGTGGTGAGGAAGATGACAGCAACAATAATAAAGTACTGCACATTTTGAGCGTTTTTGAAATTCCTCCGGTGTTAGACATGTCTGTTTCTACGATGGTTTTTCTCCTAAAAAAGGATAGATGATGTCGCATACAGGAATCATAGAGGTTGGAAGAAATTGTTGCTCTAATTAATCTTTGCATTTAATTTCTTGTCATTTGCTTTATGAATATGCAAACCCTTATACTTATATGCAATCGATGTCACAATATATCGTATATCTATGTAAGATAAAAGAAAAGCAGCGTAATTATAATCTAGATGTAAAAACGGTTTTATTAGGGGTTGAATAGGAGTATGCAAACGACGGGTGGTGACGAGTGGTTGCAATACATTCGTACATATATGAGCAGGGTCTTTCTCGAAGCTATTATAAATACTAGTCGACAAACGGTCCTATATATGTCCATTCATCCGTGAGCATTATTTTGCTGTAATAAAACTTTCGTGACTACAGTCCATTTGGAATTTGAAATTCTATATTACAAATTCATTTTCCACGCAGCGAAGCATGCAAATTTAGCTAGCTTCTCTCCTAGGATCGATAGAAGGGAGATCTAGAGGGATAGCAACCAACAAAAGAGCCATGGAACAGTACTACAGTACTATCAACTCCTTACCAGTGAGATTAGGATCCAGGAGTGCTTGAAAACATTACTCCGTTTGCCAACCTCTCTTTGCTTCCCCATGGCCTTACAAACTATATATGCAGAGTAAATTTCGCAAAACTACACGTGCGAGAACAAGCAGGAAGACTATGGCTAGGCAGCTCTTGACAAACTGCTTAGATGGCTTGATACCATTTTATAGATGCCTGGCAAATACGTATACAAGGAAAGGAGCGTTCGATCGATGTTAGTCTTTGCTGAATACCGTACCGCCGCCGGTTTGTAGAGCACCCCCTGTATAGCGGTATTTTCTCCGTCGGCCATCAGCGGTAAAGGGAGACGCTGTGGTACCGTGTCATATCTGCAATTAATTCAGAGGCAAAATATCATATCAGAGTCCTAGCTAGCCAACCGCGCGTGTGGCACACGTGTGTTCCGCACGTGTACCGTCACAGCTTTGCCCAGTTGTAATTGCCAACCGCTCGATCATGAACGACATCCTATTACGTAAGACTGTCCTTTGTTTCAATTCTGGATACAATTTAATTCTTAGCATTCATTGAGGTAAGCCTGTGCGCATTCGTTTGTTCGTTCCAGACAGATGCTTTGAATTAGCCACGTTTTTGGATTTTTTTTATTTCCCTACATTCATGGTTGTGCGTGGTTTTGCCCCACCGAACAATTCCGCCGTGGAGAAACCATGGGCATGTTCATATGGTAAGTTTAATGATTTTTAACTGAAAATAAATAGTTGTGATTTTTAGAAGAAGATGATAAGTGGTTAGAAAAGTAAGAGAGATATATGCGTAAGATAGGAGCGTGAGGAGTAGAGTACGTAATACGTTAGTAATTCTCTGTTTTATCTTTACAGTAAGACGAAAACGAAAAAAATAAAAAAAACCATTGGTATGTATTATCTGCTGATTTCTCTATACAGTACAACCTCTCCGGAGTACTGTGACAAAAGAAGTTGACCGGAGGCTTTTCCAAGTGTGGGCTTTTCAACATGGATATTGGTGAGGAATATGTGTTTCGTGCATGCTCTCGTCCTAGCAAAGCAACAGTCAATGTAGAAATGCATATTTGGGGTGCTTCAGGGGGCGTTCGTATTAATTTTTGTTAATATTTTTTAACTATAGATTATATCTTTTTGTTGAAAATAATAGAAATGACTAAAAAATAGCTTTTAAAAGGAGGAAGCGAGCGGTCGGAAAAGTAAGTGAAAGATGTGTGTGCATGATGAGAGCGAGATAAGTGGTATGTATGTACACCTGTGACCCTACCTTATCCCCAGAGTGAGACAGTAGAAAGAGAAGTAAAAAAATCACTTTGAGAAACCGAGTGTTCATATTAATTTTAACTTTTCTAAATTAAAATCAGAAGTAGAAGTCAATACGAACATAGCCTCAGTTGTGTCTTCTCAGCTCTTTATCAACATTTCAATATAATTTTGGTCTATATATCATCTATATATCAATAAATTTGTTCTTTCGATATACATGTCAGCTTGTTCTTTTGAACTGTGACTTATAGATTATAGTTGCGGTTTATGACTTTGGCTCTAGTGCGAGCGTTCGTACGAATGAATCGGAGGCCAATAAATCGCTTTTAAAAAGCTATCTTGATAAATTATTTTAAAATAGTTTATTTGTTTGTTTAAAAAAATTATAAATTATGAGTATAAACTGAAAAGAACGGGCAGGTGGAAAGTGACCTTTCGCAGTTCAATAAATGAATGTTCGTAAACTCTTTCGAGAGTTGCTCAGTCGAAAAGTAACGCCTAGATGCACATCATTAAAAAAAAAGGAACAGAGTAACGCTCACTACTTCGAAGTGTGATCCTACACGCCCACTGTTTTTAATTACTAAGTGTCAGTTTATACAGACTTTTGTTGATAGTTTTTAGCTATGATCGATTAATAGTAGTGACTGATAGAAACGGCTGATGAATAGTAATGTATTATGTAAGAAAGACGATGTAACAAAAGACACTATAATATTCGAACCATCATATAATTTACGGAATTATGATATAATAAAATACAAATTGTGTTACAATATGTGAAAATGAAACGTAGTGGCTGATAGAAATGATTTATAGAAACTGGGATATTCATATTAGCTTCTACTTCTGAAAGCAGAAGTCAGAAACAAAAGTCAATATAAACAGATCCTAAGCTGGTCTCTCGTGACCTGCAGTTTATCATTTTCATAGAGTAAGCCAAGGCTGGCCAAGACAACCGTTCATTTTTTTTGTAGGAAATACCTGGAGCACACGTCCCCTGCTCCAAATGGTTTTGGCTTATGGTTTCTTTTGGCTTCTGGCTTTTTGAGCTATGAGCCAATTAGAATGCGTCGACTTCTAATTTTGGCTTTTTAGCTTTAGCTTTTGCTTTTTTTTTTGCATTGTCCTATAGAGATATAATGATGTTTTCATTTTTTTTCTTCATTTTCCTTTAATTGAATGATTCGAAAAAAGCTAACAGTCGCTACAATGCAATTTCAGCCAATAGCCGAAAGTCGTAGCCATAAGCTACTTGGAGTGGACTTTCAAGAATGTGCGCAGTCAAAATGTTGAAACTTTGATTATTGATATCTTTTTAAATATTTAGATTTTATACATGAAAATCATATATATATATATATATATATATATATCGGAAAATACTTTTCATAATATTATAATTTTATTAGATTTTTATAAATATATTACAATATAAATTAGTGATTAAAGTTACGTTTTGAAGACCGTATCGATGTCTAAAACAATATATATTTGTGATCAAATAGAGTATTGCTCAAATGGGCCATCTAGGTAACAGAGGATTGGAATCAAGTTTACTCTCTGCGTGCTCTTGGTGTAGTATATTCCATCTACACCGTGCCGCTCCATGCCAACTTTGCACACTGCTATCGCCTCTAGATTTGGCGGCACCGTCGTGGGGTGAGTTCGAAAGCTTAAGGTTGAAAGTGTTTTACTCACTCTATTCAAGAATGTATAGCATTTTGGATATCGACACAATATCTAATATTCAATTTCGAGCAATGTTTTTTATATGAATATATTCATTAAAAATATAAAATTATTATATCATGGAAATATTTTTCACAAACTTAGCTGGCGTGTTCCCTCCACGTGTCCTCGCCACGGCGTGTTCCCAAGCTTAGCTGGCCCGTTCTGTGACGTAGGTAGTACGTACCATCTGGATAATAGCCGCGTAGCCAGGTAATCAAGCGACCCCGCGTAAATGCAAGGAAAGTGGCGAGACGATTCGCGCACGGCTCAGCGCGCGCACCGGTCAAAGCCGCAGCGACGTAACCAGGGCTGTTTATAGTCTTTTGTCGAGGTAGATAAGTACGTATGATGAGAGCGAAAGAGATGAGACGACCGCAATGGGAACGAGGAGCAGCGACGACCGCCACGCCTCCGCGGTTTCACCTCTTCTTCCACCATCCGTTCCTCGGTTCCTATACTCGTTCACGCTTGTTTCTACATCTAGACCTGTACTCCATGACTTGCCGCCGTGCGCGCGAGCGGAAGCTAGCTAATTGACTGAGACCCCGGCCGCCGCCATGCGCGCGCGCCTCGAGATCACCGACGCCCGGTTCGGCGCCGACGGCTGCGACGATTCCAGCAGTGGAGGCAGCAGCCCGGCCTCCCTCTCCGGCCCCTCTGACAGCGACGGCTCTAGCACCGCCGACGAGTACTGCACCGACCCTCGCGATTTCCGGCGCCACGTCTCTCTTCCCTCCTTTTCTGCGCTCGACGAGGTCGACCCCAGTAGCCTACGCCCGATCTCTCCGTCCTCCTCCTGCGTCCTCGCCGACATCGACAAGCACCTGCAGCGCATGGCCCTCCTCCTCCCGGCCTTCTCCTCTCCCGCCACCGCGGCGCGCGCTGTCGCGCTGTCTCACTGGCTCGCCGGCTTTGGCGTCGGCTGGGTACTGGACATGGACGCGACTGGCAACTGCGGGAGCCTCCCGCGGCGGGAAGTCCGGAAGAGGGTCAGGGTGTGGGCGCAGGCGCTGAGCACCATGGACCGCGTATTCCGCCGCCGGCACCGGGAGGCCCGCAACCCGATCAACGACGCCGCGGCCGCGCAGCTGGCGGCGCTGGAGGAGCTCGTGGCCGATAGCGCCGGCGCGATGCTGAAGCTGGCCGTGGCCGTAGCCGCGCTCGGGAGCTCCCCGTCGAAGCTGCTCGCGGCGCTCGACGTGTACGTGCCGGTCTCGGAGGCGTACCCCGGCCTCGCGAGGATGTTCTCCTGGGGCCCCTCCCATCCCGTCTCGGCCGCGTCCGACGCCGCGCTCGCGGGCCTGGTGGACGCGTCCCGTCGCTGCGTGCGTGACCCCAGCGCGTTCATACACGCGCACTACCCGTGGCGGATGCCGCAGGCCGGCGAGGTGCACCCGTGCGTCGTGTACTGGATGGGCTACTTCCGCTGCATGCTGCGCAGCCGCGTCTCCCTCTACTTCATCCTCGCCGCCGGCGGCGGCGGCGGCGACGAGCCAACAGCGCCGTTCGCGCCCGGCGAGGGCGGCCTGGTGACGGAGCTGATCT
The DNA here is from genome assembly GCA_036346265.1 of Melocanna baccifera. NCBI lineage: Eukaryota > Viridiplantae > Streptophyta > Magnoliopsida > Poales > Poaceae > Melocanna > Melocanna baccifera. The sequence goes on along the minus strand of CM070692.1, from coordinate 25,343,028 downwards.
CGTGCCTGGAGGCCGTGCTCGACGAGAAGTCCGGCGCGCTCGCGTTCCCAGGGCTGAGGCAGGTGTTCATGCTGAACAACACGAGCGCCATCGTGAGCCGCGCAATGTGCTCCGACCTCAAGCTGTTCCTGCCGCCCGACTGGGTCCGCGCCCGCGAAGAGCGCATGGACGGATACGTCAAAGGCTACGTGGACGCGGCCTGGGCGCCCGTCGTCTCGCGCTTAGACTGCGGAGGCGCGAAGCCGGCCGCCGTTAATGTTCTCCGGCGACGGAGCCCGCTGAACGCATTCTACTCGGCGTTGGAGAACGCCTGCAGCATGCAGAGGGGATGGAAGGTGCCCAACCCGGTGCTCCGGGGCGAGCTCCGGAGAACCGTGTCAGAGAAAGTTGTGCCGGCGTATCGCCGGTATCTGGAGGACTATCCCAAGGTTGAGGTGCCCGCCGGGAGCACCGCGGAGGAGCTGGAGCATCAGTTGTCGGAGTTATTCGAGGGATAGCATCATAGAAGACGAAAACGAAATCTTCCATTGCAACTGTGTTGCGGGAGGTGTACATGCTACACAGTATACTTGTTCAGTTGCTTGCTGTAGCAGAAAGCTGGCATCTAAAGTACCTATTAGAGTTGCATTCAGAATTTTTTTTCTATGTACCTCAAGTAGTCAGTTTTGCAGGCAAAGAATAGGTGGTTAATTAGTTGATGCTGAGTGCTGACACATATATTTCCTCAATATGTACCTCATGATTATTTGTTGTTAAGAGGAAAAGGGTTGCACTCATAGATCCGTAAAAAATGGTTAAACGAACATATTGAAACAAACAAATACAGAGTGAATTCAATACGATTGTAAGTTGTTTTTATTCCCTCTTAACAAGATTTAAATAGGCAATGCTCAAAGCAGAATCAGCATGTTGGCATTGTCGACTAGAAAGTGAAAAGAATGTAAAAAAGAATGTAATACCTGAAGAGGCTCTGTGTCCACACCAATAATTTCTAGAACTTGGTCATATGACATCTTCACTTTCTTCAAAAAATTACCAACTATCTGGCCATGTGATGATGTAGTGGTATACCTGAAGTAGCAGCAGTTCTACATGTTGTATAATGTACAGAGAAGAGAGCAAACTTTAGGTGTTACATATTTACATTACACTATAGAGCTACATTCATAAAATAAAAGTGAGTGTATGACCGTACAGGTAAGGACGATTAGCATACCAAGGGATCTTCAGAGCTTGGAAGTACAGGGAACCCTGAAAGGGAAAGAAAAAAATGATAATTTTGCATTTTGTTCAATTAGTTGGACCAGCTGGAAACTCCTTTGTACATATTCCATTGCTAATACACAGCACTCCAGTATTATTAGTACACATCAGTTACATACATTTTGCCAAAGTGGGTCCTCCTCTCCGAATTGAGCAACAGTCAACACAGAGTTGACTTCATGAACCTTTGCTACGCTCTCCATCTTCATATAAATAGTTTAGTTAAAAATGGCAAGTATAGAATAGATGTTAAAATAGGAATTTCTGCTGTTTTCAAAAAAAAAAAAATCAAGACAAGGGAGAAGCACGATTGTCAACTGACAGCATCATGTACTATTATATATACCTCTTCTGCATAGAACACATAGAACTTTTATCTGACGCTTCATTTGAGATCTAGCTGAAAATGAATTAATTCAATAGGAGTTTATCAATTCCACTGATCAAGTGCTAGAATAATCCAACAATACTTGCCACCCTTCGAGCAGTGTAACTTTGGTAAGAAAAATAGAACATGTATGCATCTCATGTTACACTCACTAACTTCCTCTGTCAACTTTGTTATTTTGTCATAGAAGATATGTGGTTTACATAAATCGATACTTGGGAGCTTGTTCCTACTCCATATTTTGCTCCTTGGATGGCAACCAGTAAAGAGTGTAGCTACTTGGCATACGAAAAGAATCGACTGTTTCGCCTTTGACGTCGGAGAAGGGAGGCAATAACAAGCTGATCAGAACTATTGGGATATGGAGGCAGTTGGCAGTGGAACAAACCTAACCCTCTGCTACCTCCAGCAGCTAGGCCTGGGCAGAATTATCAATCACTAGAGACAACAAGACTTCTACCCAATAAAACCAAAACAGGTGAAATCTGATGTTTTTTATATTTAAACGAACTTGATTTACAAGGTAAATCGGCCGGTGTAAAACCTAACGGGGTCTGATATGGCCGATATTTCCAAATTTTGGTCAATTATCAGAACCCTACGCCTGATTGCCAGAATCAGTGTGCCATGATTGCAGGGAAGGAATCGCACGAAAGCACGCTGCTCACCTCCAATAAGCACATCACAGATGCACACAGGCAAATCCATATCAGAGTGATGAAAGCCTTCTCTTGGGATGATTTCCATTAACAAGGGATGAATCAACTCGTCATAAATCATGGTTTCAAGAAAGAACCACCCAAAAAACATAATGCTACGAGCTTACCAATTACCGTAGCCCTAGAAACGCCTGGCTATCTACATTGACTGCAAGTTCTATTATGTATTAGCACCGATTTACCATGACGGCCGCAAAGCAAGCTATCATGGTGATCAACTCCTATCTCTGTCAGTGAGGCTTTCGGAGCAGTGCTAACAAGCAACCCTTGTACTGGTAATCAATCAGCCACGCGGCCACGCGACGTCCTACACGAATGGAAACACCACGAGCAGGACGCGTTTGGGCACCGCGCAATGCAGCCCAATCCATGGAACCTTCGCGAATCCGGGGCACCCACGAAGCGAGGGCAGCCCAATTCCCAACAGGAGCAGCAGGCTAAACGAACACCACCACGATTGGCTAGCTTCCGGTGAACCGGAACGATCCCAAATAAGAGGACGGATGACGCAGGGAGATGGCACAAGAGAGATCAGGGGCATGGAGAAACAGGACGCACGCACCTGCCTCGGCAGGCGGGCCTGCTCGGCGGGCGGCCGCGCGCCGCGGGCGACCTAGCGCAGCCTCCGCTCCGGCGCCGCCCCGCGGCCCGCCGAGGCTCTAGGCCGCCTAGAGCGCGGCCTGCACGGCCACCGTGCGACGCCACGGCGACCGCCTCCGGTCTGCCGCTTCTTCTATGGCGAGCTATGAGCCAGCCACCACTCCTGCTCTCGCTCTGGTGCTTGTTGCGTTGCGGTGGACAAAAACAACCATTACATTACACGGATGAGGACGAAGGGAGTACTAGTAACGATGATCCATAAAAAACAGTCTTGGATCCTGGCGTGGGCCCTCTGAACCAGGTGTCAGAAAGGTACCGAGGAAACAACCATGTTCGCTGATTAGTCCATCTTGAACCATGTTCTTTAAATTCCTACAAGATTTCTAATTAATTGAGAGGAAAGGAAGATATCTGCCGTTTGATCAATAGGGGCAGTGATGCCCATCAACCACGACTAAAGAATTAAAGCTCTTACGTTGCTGCTTAGAGACTTGTTGCAAAACTTGACGTCACCACAAGGTAAAGACCAAATCATCTGGACCCGAAGTTAGCTGCGGTAATCCCACTAGAGAAAGCACTGAGGACCAGACACTTCTTGTGAACACGCAAGAAGTGAGTAAGTGCTGAATATTTTCATTTACTTGATCACACAACGAACAGCACTCAGGGTGAACAAGATCGCGACAGGCCAAACGATCATCGGTCCATCGAGCTTCTTTTGAACATGACATAGTTCAACATAAAATTATTTTCTTTATCACTTAAGTAGTTATTTTCAATTCGAGTTAAAGAGCCACTATCGAGCCGAGCCTCATTAACCTTTTTTTTCACTTGAAATGGACTTATTTCAATTTTCAACCTATTAACTACTATAATTGAAGCAATTTTGATTCAAGTTTTAACGAGCTTTTTTGCCAGCTCTATCTGCACGTCCGTATGCATAAATAAAAAGATTATAAAATATAGAGGGAAAAAATATCACTTACATATAGGTTCAAGCATGGGCAATTCTATCAACAATTCACTGATATCTGGAACAATTGGACTATGTCCCCCAGGAACTTCTTGTTCAGTAAGATCATCAGGAACAGGGGTTTTGGTTTTTATCTGCAAAATACCAAAAGATGTCTTTAAAAATGTTGCACAATAAAGATGCTACATAATAGTCTTAGTGTATGCACTCATGCGAGCTCGGGTGCATGTCAAGAGGCCATATGCCATACCACAGCATATTCCAGATTCAAGCATCTCTCCAGAAGATGGTATCTCTTTCTTATAAACTCAACAATTCTTCTCTGGTTCTCCCTGTACTGGGACAAGCTCGTTGGGTGCACCTGGGCTTCCTGTGTGCTTTCCAGATTTCCCTGGAAAAGGAGTAGACAGAAAAATATGTAATGGCTCACAACCTTTAGAATTTTGGCAGGAAAAAACGTGTGCACACTAACATTTGCCTCATTATTTGACTGAGCACCAATCAATTCATTAGCAGAAGGAAGATGCAGCTCTTGTCGTGCAGCCTCAAAAAGCCCGTTATCTCTGTCATCTGATATATATTGCCACCTTGCATACCCATGCCTAATGAAGGGAAAACAGATGTCAATACCTTAGATGGTAACTTTGAGCACTATTTACGCTACAATGTAAAAATAGAAACAAAAAACCAGATAAAGAATGCATTTGTTGTGAGGAAAACAGATGCAGCAGTATTAATATATAAAAGAAATCAGTTAAATTAAAGGCATCTCCTTCACGGTCATAAATTCCTACTTTAATGTTTAAATCAGAAAAAAAAGAGATAAATTCCTACAAGATTTCTAATTAATTGAGAGGAAAGGAAGATATCTGCCGTTTGATCAATAGGGGCAGTGATGCCCATCAGCCCATTAGTATATTGTAAGCTGGGAAAGAAAATGTGTAGAAGTAAATTGTATACATCTTTTACAGAAATATTTAAGTAATTATCAATGGGTACATAAATAGAAATTACGTACCCTCTGCTGCCAAATAAATGTCATTTTAGACATGGACAAGATCTCCAACATGAATCTTTCACTATTAATTTTTAGTAATATATTAGTAAAATATACAATTAGTAAAATATATAAATTTTTTTTATTGTTATGGATACTTCCGAGAAAGATCTACAAATGTTATTGAGATGACTTGCGAACCTTCCGACTCTCGGCCTGGTGCTTAAGGCTGGAAGATATCCCGACAGCCAAGATGTTGGAAATCGTGGAGCCGCTGGTGGCTGCCGAGGAGCCGCCGCCGGTGAAGCGTTCTCTCACGTATCTCCTGGGCATCAAAACTGCAGCCAAATCGCCGGCGAGGAGGAGTTCCGGGGATGCCCCGACGGGCAGCTTTCTAGTCAAGACCCGCCTGGGGCCCACTGAGTCCGTTGATAGCCGCGTGGCGTCCAAGGCTAGACGCGTGGTGTCCTTTGCCAGCCGCGTGGCGCCCCCTTAGTGTCTTGGTGCCCCCCCGAGCCCCTCGTTCCCCGCCCCAGATCTTGCCTTCCCGAGCTCCTTGTTCCCCTCCCCAATTAATGGCGGCAGGAGTTCTCACCTTCCAAGACGGGAGCAGCAGCTGGGACTGTCTCGAGAAGGGGCGAGATCCCTGCGAAGTGCAAAGTGAATCCCCCTGTCTCCGCTACCTCCTCCCCCGAACCCGAGGCGGTGGATGGGCCGGCCCAGCTTCCGGAGATGATTGGCGAGCTGGCCGGCTCTGTGGCACCCAGCCCAGAGCTTCCCGCTCCTGCCCAGGAGATCCTGTATCCTCGAGACAAGCTCGAAGGCTATGCTGATGGGTCTGCCCGGGAGGAGCTGCGCCTGCCCTTGGAGGCTGCTGCTGGCGCCCAGTTGGGAGTGTCACCATCACCCCCCTTGAATGCGGTTCAAAGGGACAGCACGTCGCGTATCATCTCCAAGGTCTACTCATGGCGCCGTCGTCGCTTGAGGATGGAGAGTCTTCAAGCCACAGCTGCCTCTCCAGGCCGTGACTCACCACCTGCTCGACAGGATTCCTCATCCCAGCGGGCGGGGACGAGCCTCATCGCCAAACTCACCAAGAAGACGGCTAAGATCCTCCCCACTCCATGCGCATCGTTGACGAAGCCCCGCCCTCACCCTCCTGGTGCTCCTCCTCGGCGTAGCCGTCGCATTGCCAGAGTTAGAGTTGAGTCCCCGGTTGATGTGGCACCCAGCCGTGCCTGAAAACGTGTGATGAGGGCACTGAATATCGTCGGCAATCAAGAAGGAATCAATCAAAAAGCACTTGAGGACTACAGCAAGCTCTTTGCACAGCCACTTTCTGGCTCGCACATTCAGGCGCTAGATGCCCTATTCGGCTGGGCACCACCGGAGGAGGAAGTCGCCTTGGCTTAGCTTCCTCTTCATATGTATCTTCGGTTGATTGTCTGCTGACCCAATGAATCCTTCCAATGTTTTCTGCTGGAACGTTCGGGGCCTCAACTCCAGACCAAGACAGATCTTTGTTCGCACTCGGTAGCCGTCTCGGTGGATGTCGTGCATTTGCGGAAACAAAATGGCTATCACCTCCCATGGGACGGTCCTCTCCATGCTAGGTTCAGATTTTGACAATTACTTCTCCTTGCCTTCGGTTGGAGCTTCTAGTGGTATTCTTATTGCTTGGAGACATAGGCTTGGAGCTGCCGACGCTCACATACTCGACTCCTTCAGTGCCTCGGTGCAGTTTTGCCCAAGTGGCAGTCAATCTTGGTGGCCGACATGTGTTTATGATACAGGGTCGCCCGATCTTCTCGACGTAGGATTGGATACTCACGTGTAGCCTCTCGAATCGTAGCGATCCTCCGTTGCCAATGCAAGAACGAACGCTATTTAATTCGCAAGATCACACGCGCCGGACTTCCACTACCACCAAGCGAAAGCCCTATTGTGCTCCCAATTCCCAGCGGAAAGGTTGAACGATATCAAATTGCAAGAACTCTCAAAATTTCTACTGAATTTAATTGGCTAACAAAATATCAAATTTGTGCACAAGAAAATTCTCCAACCATGCCTCACGTCACGTAGTGTTTTCTCCAAAAGCAAGTTCCCCCTTGATCTCTCCGTCCGTGCAGTATATGTATGGCGGCGCCCCTCCACGTCCACGCACAGGCCATGGCCATTGGGCCTTGGGCCTGTCCTCATCAGTTTATGGGCCGCAATCCAATGAAGATAGAATCAGCTTCCTGCAAGAGTTAAGAGACATCCGGGATACATGTCAAGGCCCTTGGATTATAATGGGAGATTTCAATATTATCTACAAAGAAGAGGACAAGAACAACAGCATACTGAATCGTGCAATGATGGGAAGGTTCTGGCGCCTGATCAATGATCTCGCCTTAAAGGATATCCCTCTACTTGGAAGAAAACTCACTTGGTCCAATGGTCAAGAGTCCCCAACACTGGTCAGGCTTGATAGAATGCTTTGCTCTCTTGAGTGGGAGCATCTTTTTCCCAACTCTCTACTGCAAAGTGCAGCGTCAGATGGCTCTGATCACTGTCCTCTCCTTTTGCGTCTGCATGATAACAAGCCGGGCAAAATGAGGTTTCACTTTGAGTCCTTCTGGACCAAAGTTGAAGGATTTCATGATACTGTTGCACGTGCATGGTCTTCTGTACATGTGACCCGCTGTCCCTTTGATGCCTTATCCAAGAAGTTCAAGGCAACTGCTAGAGAGCTTCAAAGCTGGAGTCAGAAAAGTGTTGTCCTTGTTAAAATGCAGCTTAGTCTTGCCAGGGAAGTGCTTCACCAGTTGGAAATCGCGCAAGACATCCGGACTTTGACAGATGAGGAAGATTGGCTGCACTGCAACCTCAAGAAACACTCCCTGGCCTTATCTTCCCTCTCACGCACTATTGCTAGAAGCTGATCAAGAATTGGCTGGTTGCAAGAGGGGGACGCAAATACTGGCCTATTTCATGCGTATGCTAGACATCGCAAGCAGAAAAATTTCATAGCCAAACTAGTTGATGGGGAACAGGTAATTACAAGCCATGTTGAAAAGGAGCGGGCTGTGTATTGAGTTTTACAATGGGCTCCTTGGATTGAGCCTGGACAGAGAGCACACCATTAATCTGGAGGAGATGAGCATCGTGTCTCATGAACTTGCAGCTCTTGAGGTCCCTTTCTCTGTGGAGGAGGTTTGGAAAACCATTTGTCAACTTCCGTCGGATAAAGTGCCTGGACCAGATGGTTTCACAGGTCGTTTTTATAAAGCTTGTTGGCCTGTTTTGAAGACTGATATTATGGCAGCCGTTTCAGCAGTTTGGAGTAGAAAGTTGGGTAATTTTGGGATGCTCAATTCAGCTTACATCGTATTAATACCTATGAAGGATGAGGCAATGCACGTCAAGGATTTCCAACCCATAAGCTTGGTGCACAGCTTTGCTAAATTGGTCACCAAAATTCTTGCCAATAGACTTGCTGTCTGGCTCCACCAGATAGTAACTCTAAATCAGAGCGCCTTCATAAAAGGACGGTCTATACAGGATAATTTCATGTTGGTGCAACAGATGGCAAGGTTGTTTCATCAACAAAAGCAGCCTCGTATCCTCCTCAAGCTAGACATCACAAAAGCTTTTGATTCGGTCTCATGGCCGTTTCTCCTTGAGGTTCTGAGGAAGTTAGGTTTTGGTTCCATTTGGTGTGACATGGTTTGTGGACTGCTGGGCACATCTTCATCGCAAGTCCTTCTCAATGGAATTCCCGAGGAGGTCGTACTTCACAAGCGTGGATTGAGGCAAGGGGATCCCTTTCCCCGATGCTATTCATTCTTGTTATGAACGTCTTAAGCAACTTGTTCTCTCAAGCATCAAGTGAAGGTTTGTTGCAGCCCCTCTCTTCACGAGCTTTGCAACACAGGATTTCCCTTTATGCCGATGATGTGGTCATCTTTCTTAGGCCGAGCTCCATAGATTTGGAGGTCACTATGAACATTCTTAGTCTCTTTGGTGAAGCTTTTAGACTTAAAACCAATATACAAAATAGTAACATCTTCCCCATCCAGTGCTCTGAGACAGAGATTGCCATAGTGCGTGAGCATCTCCCACGTGAAGTGATAAATTTTCCTTGTAAGTACTTGGGGTGCCCCTCTCCCTACGACAGCTTACAAGGACTGAAGTTCAACCTATTATTGATCGGATCACCGATCGTCTTCCGAGGTGGAAAGCAGATTTGTTAACAAGGGCGGGTAGAACATTGGTGCAATTTGTGCTAACCTCTATGGTGGTCTACTTGGCCATGGCAGTTGACCTTCCCCCGTGGGCTATTAAAGAAATAGACAAAATCCGTAGGAGATTTCTGTGGAGAGGCAGAAAAGACATTAAGGGTGGTCATTGTCTTGTGTCGTGGGTCAAAACCCGCCGTCCTATTGAACTCGGTGGCCTTGGCATCACTGATCTCCAGCAAATGGGATGGGCCCTTAGAATGATATGGCTTTGGTTTCAGAAGGTTGAACCTGACAAACCTTGGTCCCCCTTCCCGATCCAGGTTCACCACTGCGTTCGATCCTTCTTCTCTATAGCAACAAGCACAGAGGTCGATAATGGCTCCCGCACCCTCTTCTGGATGGATAGATGGATTCATGGGCAAAGAATTGCTGATCTTGCACCCCGCCTTTTTGCATTGGTTCCCAAGAGATGTGCCAATAAGCGTACGGTAAGGGAGGCAATCACAGATCACAATTGGATTGCGGATTTGCTAGGGGCAATGTCGGTTAGGGTCATCGCTGATTTTTTAGATCTTTGGGACCTTCTATCACAGATAGTGCTGCAACCTGATTTAGAAGATAAACGCATATGGCGCTTCACTGCCAATGGAAACTACTCGGCAAAATCAGCTTATGAAGGCTTCTTTCAGGGGGGAATTGTGTTCAGCCCAAGGCTTCTTTCAGGGGGGAATTGTGTTCAGCCCCTAGGAGCGAATTTGGAGAACATGGGCCCCAAATAAATGTCGATTCTTTATGTGGCTGGCTGCACACAATAAGTGCTGGACTGCTGATCGTCTGGTACGCCGAGGACTGCAGCATCCTTCCCGCTGCTTGCTTTGCGATCAAGAGGAGGAAACCATTAACCACCTCTTGGTCTCATGTGTGGTTGCCCAACAGTTTTGGTTCGAACTGTTACAAAAGGTGGGGCTACAGAACCTCTCCCCTCAGCCGGGTGAGCCCTCCTTAGGAAAATGGTGGTCCAGAACACATAATGCAATGGATGGCCAAGCTCGGCAAAGCCTCAACTCCATCATCATTTTAGGGGCATGGTCTCTTTGGAATCTCCGCAATCGTTGTGTCTTCGATGGGACTGCACCGGATGTTAGGGCTCTTTTGTCTTCTGTCAGTGAGGAGATGAGGATTTGGGGATTGGCCGGAACAAAGGGTATTTCTTACCTAACTACTCCGTCACAGGACTTGGTCTAGATCATGTCTCTGGTAGAGGTCGATCTTGTTTTTATTCCATAGGCGAGTGTGTTTTTCCTAGAGTAAACGTGTGTTTTGGGTTTGTGAGTTTGTAAGGGTTCTCTCCGTCTTAATATAAAGATACGCAGCTCTCCTGCGTGTTCGAGTAAAAAGTACTTTTGTGTATGTTAGCGGTCAAAGTTTGAAAACTTCTACACGCATTCTAAAACGAGTATTTGGTAACGAAGGGAGTACAAAGTAAAGCATAGTTATCACTCATATCAGACAGGTGGTCCAACCGGAAGAGGGACCAGAGCCTCGATCTGGCAATGCTATTGGATCATTTATGTAAAATCAGACCTTATTGAACTTTTATGTCAAAGGTGTGTATTGGAGGCTGTGTTGATGTCCAAAATGATAAGTAAAAAAGAATGCAGTATGAACTTTTTCGAACATATTGAACAATATCTCCAGTATAAATTTTCCCAAATTTTCAAACTTTTTAAGCACTTTAAAAAACATTTTGTGATAAACCTTATTTCATTAGGGTAACTACCATAGGGAGGAGGGGTGGAGATGGCACAGCGGCTGAAGGGGATTAGACTAGAGTTTTAGAGGAGGATAGACAAACTAGGAGTAAGAACCTTGGGGAGAGACTAGATTAATTCATTGTTCTTATTGCTTAATTGATAATGGATACATGTTATCCCTTTTGCCGTGATGACTTGACTTGGCCCCTAAGACTACTAACAATCCAATTGAATAATAACTTGTCTAACTAATAGATAGGATAGCAAACACCTAATGAATAGATTCCTAAATAGCAAATCTTTCCTAATACTTGCAGGCTGGTACTGTTCACACATGAACAGTACCAGGGGATACCATAGCGTGTGGACAGTATCCTGTTTGCGGCCCATGCCACCTTCATACTGTAAAGGCAATGTGCACTTCTCCCAAGGTGAAAGAAAGTGTGTACCTGTCTATTGCAGCATCGTCATAATGGATTTGGCGAGATTTTCCAGCTTCATTCTCATCATCAAAAAGTTCCTTTGACCCATACCATATAATATCATCTAACTCCTCCTAAAAAAGGACACAGATTTATGCTTCTTACTTACCACTCAAAATTAGCTATAACAAGGAATTACAAGTGGGGAATAACGGATTGGGTAACTACTAGACTAGGATCCATCAATTAACACTGCTGAAAGAAACTAGAAGTCCACCATGATCACCCACATTAGATAGCATATCGTCTGAGCAAAACGCATCGGCAAGGATTCCGAAACAAAAAAACTATTGGAAATTCTACAATTAGCATCAAGTAATAAGCATAGCAAAACAAACTTAACACAGCTTAAAACCATATTTAAATATAAAAAAGCATACACCATAAGCCATAGCATGGCAAAACAAACTTAACTACCGTACTTATTGCTAAAGGACCAACAGAAGCTAATTGTTAGCACAAAATGTTATTCATCTCAAGAGAAACTATATCTATATGAGCTTAGTAACCATCAACTGTAGAACCAGATGTCAAAGTTTGTAAGCCTTGTAAAATGTAACATAAAGCAACTATTGCGATAGTACCAGATGTTGCACACCTTTGCTTCTGCATTTGAGTTCATGTCATACCAGTAACAGAAGGTAACATGCAATTAGTCAACGTTTGAAATCATTAAAACGGCAATCCCCACAATTACCTGATTGACATTATTAGCCTTTGTGAGTCAACCAACAACTAAGTGCTCCAAAATCATCTTTTTCTTCGTAAGTTGCATCATTCGCTCCTCGATTGTACCTCGACTAACAAGCATATATATCATAACCTGCAGAGGAAAACATAGATAATAGTTAAGATCCGGCATAAAAAATATCAAAAAAAAACATTTCAATAGGACATAGCAGGTTGAGGTAAAATACCTAGCTAGTCTTTCCTAAACGATGAGCTCTTGCCATAGCTTGTAAATCCGCATCTGGGTTCCAATCACTGCGTATAAATGGAAGAGATAGGTTAAAGAAAATTCAAAATATTGACTCTGTTTTGTTTAAACACAGATATTTTTCACCTGTCATAGATAATAACAGTATCAGCGGTTGCCAAATTTATACCCAGACCACCAGCTCTGGTGGAAAGAAGAAAGCAAAACCTAGTAGAATTCTTAGCATTGAAGCGGTCTATTCTTATCTGCCTTTCAGCGCCACCTATCTTGCCATCAATACGCTCATAGCTCCATTTCTAAAACATGTGGCATTCAAAATATGGTGCATGAGATACATTACATGCATAGTTAACAAAAATTACCATGGGAAGATAGTTTAATACCCTGTAACTTAAATAATCCTCCAGTAAGTCCAACATATGCTGGAATTGCGAATAAATAAGAACTCTATGACCCTGCTCTTTCAGTTTCACTATCGTCTTGTCCAGCAGCTGCATCTTTCCAGAAGAATCTAAAAGCCTCCTATAAAATCAAGGAAACCAAAGCAATGGTAATGCTAAATGAAAGAAATATAGAATGTAAAATTCCAATTAATAGATTTACGCAGCCATGGAAGATGACTCAATCGCTTAATCTAGTAGGTATAATTAAAAAAAAGGAACCTCATGATATAAATAGCATCATATAAGCATTATAGCAATTTGATGTTTATTGCAGCCAAACCAGAACCTAAACAATTGGTAGTAAAGTTGTTTACATTTTTCACTGGCATATTTTGTTAACAGCATGCAATGAAAAGATAATAGTACTCCCTCCAGCCACAAATACATGTTTTGACATACGTGCAGTCACACTTTCAAAACTTTGGCTATCGATATCTTTTTAAATATTTATATTGGATACATAAAAATCATATATATATTTGTCTCGAAAAGTACTTTCATAGTATTATAATTTTATTGTGTTTTATAAATACATTACAAAAGAAACTAGTGGTCAAAGTGGCATTTTGGGGACCATGTCGATGTCCAAAACAACATATATTTGTGACTGCATATGAGATATTGGAAAACTCCAATATAACTTGTGCTTTTTAAGGCATGCTATGAAAATATTAAGGTAAGAGATATTGAAAAACTCCAATATCTCTCTATCTGTATATGTCTGAAAGTACAAAAAAAAACAGCATCAAAAGGTCACGGTTTTCAGTTACACACCAGCTAGCACAATTTATAAAAGATCAACAGACAACAGCAAAGCACAAGAAGTGAACCCAGAAGAGTGCAAAACTAATGGAAACCAGTATGAAACTACTCAGGCCAAACAGCTAAGAGAAATTATTAAAGAAACATAAACAAGAAAAATAGCACACTTCCAACAAGCGAACAATTGGAGCACCTTAAACCTTCTTCTGGATTGGCAGGTTCAGTATCAGGTTCATCTGTCATGAATCCATGGCAATAAAGTTTGCGTAGCTCCATTACAACATTTATAAGGGAAACCTGGAATCAGACAATAAAGAATTGTCAATCCAGAAGACCAGAACAGGCCGATACAAATCACAACATGAAAATTAAAACAAAACTATTACTTGTCCACCACTACGACGAGATAACACTTCATAATTCTTGGTGAGAATTGCCTTGTAGTACTCTTTCTGTTTACTTGTCAACTCAACTCGTAAAATCAGCTCCTTTTTTGGTGGAAGTTCTTTCATAACATCTTTCTTGAATCCTGTTTGTACCACATAGACAACAAGGTCAAAATTATTCCAGATTATCTTAAACGAATAATAGCATCTCTCAGCAGCTTCACTTTTGAGTTTAGCACCAATCCTACTCAGAATATACTGCACAACAACTTACATTTGTAAAAGTATATACGCTCATATGCTCAACAGTAACAGGAAGGGAGTGGAAGAACAACCATGGTGCATCAATATGCATTCTATAAACCAATAGATGTAAATTTGTAATCAAGATCTACTTACTTCTATAGTTCTTTTATTTGTCATTACTAATGACTCACTATTATCATTTTTGTAAGATCATCGTGCACATAACATGAATATGAAAATAACATTATGTACTTACGTAATATGCATATTACGTAACATGAATTTTGGCTTGATAATTGGCTACATGGCAAATCCTTGATGGACCTTGCGCCCTCTCTTTGTGTGCATGTGCCAAGAAGAACAGTAAATCAAAGGACAGTCCGAGAAGCACTCACTAATAACACTTGGGTTCATGATATCAGGGGTGGTTTACCTTCTACAGCCCTGGTGGAGTTTCTAGATTTTTGTGACATTCTAACCGGAGTGATGCTTACTCCTGGTGTGGATGACCAGCATGTGTGAAAGCCATCATCCTCGGGGCAGTTCTCAACTAAATCAGCTTACCGCCGTTTTTTATATGGGCTGTGGAATTTGAACCATGGAAGGAAATTTGGAAGACTTGGGCTCCTCATTGCAAATTTTTCATATGGTTAGCCTCACTTAATCGATATTGGACTGCCGACCGTTTGGCCCGTCGTGGTCTTGATCACCCTAAGTGTTGCCCTTTATGTGATCAAGAAGATGAGAACATTCAGCACCTACTTACTTCATGCGTGTTCACAAGAAGTGTTTGGTTCTCAGTGCTATCAATGGTTGGTTTGCAACAGCTAACTCCAAAGCCAGATGATTTAGTTTTTACCTTATGGTGGCGTCAAGCATTGCAGAAAGTCCCTAAACAGCAGCGCAAGGGCTTTAATTTGTTGGTCGTGTTGGTGGCTTAGTGGATATGGAAGCATAGGAATGGCTGTCTTTGACGGTGCCTCACCTAATATCAGCATAGTTCTACAGGACATTAGAGATGATGTCAAGCTATGGTGTATGGCAGGGGCCAAAGGCCTTAGTATCATGTGGTCATAAGTGTTGCATTTTGCTTTTGGTTGAGAGGTGTAGTCTAGTTTCGGTCGGTCAGGTTCTTATGTAATTAACTTTGCCTAAATGGCGAGGGGTTGTTCGAGTCTTCTGAGACTCTTTTCTTCTTCTTAATATACTGATGCGCAATTCTCCTACGCGTTCGATAAAAAAAAAACATCTGAATAGTGAATATGTGCAAAACTTATCTGAAATTTAGGTAACACTGTGCAGAACCTTCTACGCCAAAGAAGTATAGAACAAAGCATTTAATGCGCAGGGAGATTGAAAGATTGGTCTATCAGCATATGCTAAAAGCTAGGAAATTGTCTATCATGGACCATATGCCACAGAAGGAAGGCCTAATGATCTACAGTGTCTCATGAACTAAATAAAATACAATGTTAGCACGCAAGAAGCAGGAAACCTTACACTTTCACCCTCTAGGAAGTGCATAAGCATAAAAAGCTCGTCCAGGTTATTCTGGAGAAATGAAAAGGTGACAGGAAATTAACTTTAAACGCATAAGACAAACTGACCAAAATCAACGAAACCAGAAGGAACAGCATACATTAAAAAATCAAGTGGAAAAATGGCATGAGAAAATAAATTGAATGACTAATGAATGAAGTTGATGTGTTATTTATATTTAGAATGAATGATACCATAATATTATGTGTGTATGCAAGTTAAGGTGTTATTTACATTTGAAATGAATGATACCAAAATATTATGTGCATATGCCAGCATAGGGTCAAGACTCCTCTGGTTCTTTTCAACATGCAAGGTTTTGGTGCTTAATTTTTATATTTGTGGATATCTGTGATGCATGCAGGTATAGCATCACCAAATTGATATGTTCATAAAAGTACATTTTTCTTGTCCACGCTTCACATAAGCATGTAGTTGTTTATCCGATAAATATCCTATAAAGCTACTAAGCTCCTTAGATGTTCTACTGCGGAAGATACAAAAACTCCTGAAAGTACCCATACTCTGGAATAAGCAAGCAATAATAACTGACCACAGATATTCAACAATTAGAACCTAAAGGTCCAAAACACTGCTGAAACCTCAAAAAAAAAGTAGGGATACTTCAAACATACTACTAACCATACGCAACTTTAACAAGAAACATTTTTCCATATAGCTGAGGAATACAATAACGATGCTTTTAGACAATAAATATAGAGCAGTAACCTGAACTGGGGTCCCCGTTAAGAGAACGCGATGTTTAGTACGATAATCTTTAAGTTGACCGAACAATTTCGAATCTTTATTCTTCAACTGATGCCCCTCATCCACAATCTGTGATGCAACATTGACAATTGAGGACAAGTTGGTGAAAACTTAACAGCAAAACAAATATCCTCCAGGAAATGAAGAATTGAAGAGGAAAAGGGAGGTGCCAAAATAGACGTACCATGCATTCCCATTCTATATTTTTTAGAACAGCAGAGTCCATGTTAATCATCTCATAAGATGTCAAAACGACATCAAATTTTATTCTTGACTGCTTCTTTTCTTCATTAGATGGAGACGATTTCTCTTTCTTAAGCTTCTTGAGTTTCTCTTTGGGGTAGTAAAATTCATACTTCGTAATAATTTCACGAGAAGCTGCAGATCCAAAATACATTACCTGAAAACCGTAAGGAAAAAAGTAAGTAGTGACGACTTAGCTCTCCATGGAATTATATACATAATGGATTTCGAATTTGTTCAACCCACATACAACATTCATTTGAGGTGCCCAAGTTGCAAGTTCACGCTCCCAATTTCGCAATGTTGAGAGGGGTGCAACAACCAGATGAGGACCAAGCTTTTTTAAAACAGAGAGGCCAAAAAGGCAATACTCTGTATCATTTTCCCTGAAACAACCAGATGAGTTACAAGCAGTTCATTGCCACCACAAGAACTTTTGGAGTGCACACAAATCAAAGTTGGAGTCCATCCATCAATAAGAATGCCACCTGCAAGTTCAGGACTTCTTGAGAGTACTGTTGGAGTTTCCACTAATTTGCGGGATTCTAGCATATCCCAGCAGGGTACCCATCCGATAAATGATGTCTTTTCTGCTGACAAGTTACCGTTGCACACTCCATTTGATAGTACTGGTGCAACAAAATTGGATGCTAGCTTTGCAGCTTCAGAAAAAGAGGTAGACCAAAAAGGAAAATTTTCAGTAGGCATGACTGTTTGTCCCGACAGCCTTACAGCAGCCAACAGTACCAAAGGTGGAGCTAGTTCTTCTGGCAGTACAATGCTGCTTCCTGCTGATGCTGAGAGACGTTCAAAATACTTGCAGTTTGGAGTTGCAAGCAATTCTAGACATAACATGGATGGAATGAAACAAGACCATATACATAACCATAGATTGAACAGTGGAAGTTTTAACTACAATATTGGTGCCAGTGTGACTGGACTGACGGATACAATCATGCCATCACTAGTTCCACAAATGAAGATTGACACATTAACATCAGAAGATAAACAGAAGCAGAACATGTATGATTTGGGTGTTTCAAAGATGCAGGGTGGGTTTAATTCTAGTAGCTGCAATTTTGATGGCCTTCTCAATTCCATAATCAAAGTGGTAAGAACCTCAACTGTACTAATTTTTTTATTTCTTTATTTTAAAATTCCACCACTTTTCTACATGAATATCTTACCCCTTCTTTGGTGTGTTAGTTCTGTATGAATATTAGGAGCGGTATGCTTAAAATTTATTCTGTAGTCTTTGCCACTTAATTTAGCAAATTTCAAGTTGGTTCCCTAACTTCATTCCTCTGTAGAATGTCTCTAGCTTCAGACATTTCTAGTGCTAAATCACTTAGTACTAAGTGCTAACACGCCTAATATGTATGAAACCACTTTTCTTCTTAGACTCATCTATTCTTCTTAATATAATGACGCGCAGTTCTCCTGCGCGTTCGAGAAAAAAAAACACATCTTGAATATTTGACTACTATGTTGGTGAGGTATTGCTACAACTCACTCTCAGGATGTAAACAAGTGAGTTAATTGCACTGTCAGGTTGAATTTTAGAACAAATATATACTATTTGATATATTGGCTGACATGGATAAGTTCCTCAAGAGATTGAGTTCATCGAGCCTGTCAATCATCAACTTAAGATTGCAAACCTTCAAAGCATTTACAAGCCTTTAAAATCGGCGCCACTGAGCCAAGCTCAGTAAACGTATACTGTACAATGGGGACTTTTTTTCCACTTGGTGCGTGCAAATGAGAGCTATTATTTATAGATTAGTCCTTTGCGGACGAGAGGAGATTGTACAATATATTGTTTAGGGCATTCGTCAGTATGCTGCCTGATATGCTAGCTAGGGATAATGGCTTGTAATATGTACTTTCTTTCTCATATAGAGTAGGTTATGGAAGTGATTATGGTTAGATCAAGACAAGAAGCACATATAATGATGTAATATCAGCTTCTCATCTAATCAAACTTCTGCATATTTTGTTTTCCGGCAACATGTTTGCAAAGACGTTAGAGCTCTAAGCAAGCATTGTTGTGCCAGCGACATGATAATCTCCATTGTATGTTACACTCACAAATGTATCAAACTGAATTTCTGGAAACACAGCATGACATAAATCCTTCTGAAAATTCAACATGACATAAATAAATCAAAAGTTTATCTGAAAGCACCCCAGTTTGCTACGACACCAAAGTTCAGTTGCTGCTAAAGTTAAATTAAACGCTCTAGTTGGATTCTAGATCCTAAAAGATTACTAACTACAGATAATGACCAGATATATGTTATTATCATCATGCTACTCATTGAAAAGACGTACTTCAGTTCTCTTCATGCGATGGAGGAAATGTATAGCATCAATTCTTCTCTTTGCAGACATGGTAAACAGCTTCTACTATTCTTTTTCTTTCTATAGGCTTTGTCAAATGGAGATCCATTCCGGCTTGAATAGCCTCCTGCAGATCTTCCTCCATGGCATGAGCAGTCAACGCGACGATTGGAGTGTGAATTCCGTAGCAGCTTTCTTCCTCGCGAATGTGCTTTGTCGCTTCATAGCCATCCATCAAGGGCATCTACAACATAGAAGAAATAATAGCAATGTCAAACAATCTTCATACCAAGCCATGTGTAATGTGCAAAAAAAAAGTTGTCATACAAGGAGTAGTCGCTCCAAGTGAATTGAACAATGAAAGATTTGATCGGTGAAATTATAAGCAGAAAGAAAAACATAGCATAAATAGAAATGAGAGGTTCAAGGTTATATTTGTACTAAAATTCTGGTTGAAACAAACCTGGCAATCCATGAAGATAACATCATAGGGCAAGGCCACAACTTTATGCTCTTCTGAAAGGCTTGCTTGCTCAAGAGCATCTTTGAACATATCAACAGCCTTAGATCCATCTATTGCTACTTCAACAGTTGCTCCTAGTTGGTTTAGCATCTTCTTTTGAATAGTTTGCAGCACCAAAGTGTCTTCAACCAGCAAGACACGCATCCCAGCCAATGGCTTATCACCTTTGACTTTTGGTTCCTGAGCCAAGCATACAACTTCAGCTAATGCAGCAGTCCCTTGCAAATATTTCATACCATTCTCTGGCAAATCTTGCTGACTAGTCCCAGCATTGTCGGGACCAACTTGAGATGATTGTTGTGTAGGTGAGACATGGAGGTCCCTCAAGATCCTTAGAAGAGCGTATAACCGAGACCCGTGTATCGGTTTTCGCAGGACAAGATCACAGCCCATCAACCCGAACCTTCTGAAATCTTCAAAAGAGGTCTTCAAATCAACCAAACAAACAACTTTGCATGGAACTTGATGCTTGATTTTGACGAAGTTAGCCATCTCTCTACATATGTCATCTAATCTTCCATCGGACACATCAATGATAACAAGTAGACCAAATGGACGATGCCATCCAAAGTTGCCTCCTAAGCTATTGTTGTTCCTCAATGCCATTGGCAAAACATGGTTGACCATCTCTTTGGAGCTGAAACACCGGTCCGTGTTGTCGCAATCAACGCTGGGTGATGAAGTCCTCGAAAGCGAAATACTAATAGAATGCACCTTCTCCAAAGTAGAAGCGATGAGCTCGACTTGTGGGATCAACCAAACTTTCATCCCAATGTTCTCCATCCACATTTGCAAGATTCTTCTGGTTTCATCCCCATGAACAAAGAGAAGACAATGCCCACCATTAAAGCAGTTGGCTTCATTGAACACCGAGACCCGGACGTCGGAATCAGTCATTGTTGCTGTCCCTTCTTCTATATCTTGAACTTCTTGCCTCTCACTGATCTTCAGAAAAACATTGAACCCGAAGCATGTTCCGGTTTCTCCTGGTTCTTTGTCTTTAATACTAATCTCTCCACCCATCAGGCGAACCTATGAACAACAAATTAATAATAGCCAAAATTAAGCAACAGTTCGCAGAGAGAAAAGAAGCATCATGGACACTTGAGAGGTTTAACACATAAAAAAAGAGAGAGAACTCACAAAAGATTGGACGATTCCAAGCCCTAAACCAGTACTTCCATGTCCTTCTTTTACTTGAACATAGTTTTCAAAGACAGACTCCCTCTTCTCCTTGGCGATCCCTACGCCAGTATCAACCACCTCAAAGTAAAACTCAACCAAGTTGGGTTCATTCTGCATAGGATTGAAAGAATTCTGCTCGATGCAATCTTTCCTTGCCCCAAACAAACATCTAAAGAAACCACCGCCGCGCCTTCGACAGGCGAATCTCGAAGGAACACTAATGGAGCTCCTTGCGATCGGCCTGTTCGCCCAAGCCCGAAGAACAACGTGCCCTTCATGTGTGAACTTCAGGGCGTTGCCAAGTAAGTTATCAAGGATTTGCTTGAATCTCTTGTTGTCCCCTATGACATTCCCACATTTCAGGACAGAGAAATCACAGGGATCCCAGACCACTTCGATTCCTTTGTTGATACCCACGACATTGACCATGTCGACAGATTCCTCCAAGACGTCGACCATGTTGAACTCAACTTCCTCAAGTTGCATCTTTCCTGACTCGACCTTGCTTGTGTCTAGGATCGAGTTTAGTATATCTGCAAAAGTTACACCACATCCATGAATATATATTTTCATCTTCCTAGGTTCAAAAATTCCTCGAAGTACTTTAATTTATTTTGAAAAGAAAAGCTACATGGATCGTGAAGCAAGATGTTCCAATCTATCTTATCAAAGATATATGCTATTGTGGACATTGCAAACTCTTTAACAAATATCAGCAAAAAATGAGATTATAATTTTTTTTTTACGATAAACCTGCTTGTATGGTTTTGTTGTGGTTAATTTTGATATAAATTTAATTTTGTATATGTAAGAGGTCAAAGTTTAACAAGATTAACTACATGCATCATGCATGTGTACTACTTACGTGTAGAGATACACACATGCAAATTCCAGACTCACCGAAGAGCTTCTTGGTGCAGATGTCCATCTGGTTGAGGTTGTCCATGATGTTGGGGTTCGCCCGGGCCTCGGGCATGGACACCTCAATGAGGCCGGCGATGGTGGCCAGCGCCGACCGGATGTCGTGGCTGGCGCTGACGAAGGCATTGCTCTTGTTCATGCTCTTGCGCTCCGCCTGCCGGAGCGCCACCTTCTCCCTGACGAGGTTAGCGTTCAGCAGCGCCTCCCGCGCCACCGCCCGCCGCAGCACCCGTGCCATGAAGAAGCACGCCGCCAGCGACGCCACCACCAGGGAGCACACGCAGGTGATCACGGTGATGCCCACCTGCCCGAACATGTCGGCCTCGTGGCTGTTGCGAACCACCAGCCGGAATCCCTGAGCAATCGAAGAGGAAGAAGACGTGTGCATGTCAGAAGCAAGGATGCACGTGTTGGTCCGAAATTTCCAGGCATACATACGTGCGTGCAACTTTTGTGAAAGGAAATATGGAGAAGAAATGCATTATAGACCTTTTTGCCTTGACTTCAAATATTTTCCAAGTGTAAATACACGTTTTGGCTCAACCTTAAACACCTTACTAAGCCGCCGCGAATTCGTCCGAGGGAGCGGAGCGGAGCGCCAGAGCGGAGGGCGGAGCGCCGGAGGCCCGGAGCGGAGGGGGGAGGCGGGAGCGGAGGCCGGGCGGGTGGAGCGGAGGGGGGAGGCGGGGAGCGGAGGGCAGGAGGGGGGCGGAGCGCCGGAGCCGGCGGAGCGGAGGGGGAAGCCGGGAGGAGC
Organism: Melocanna baccifera; assembly: GCA_036346265.1. Lineage (NCBI taxonomy): Eukaryota > Viridiplantae > Streptophyta > Magnoliopsida > Poales > Poaceae > Melocanna > Melocanna baccifera. The sequence goes on along the minus strand of CM070692.1, from coordinate 25,320,579 downwards.
GGAGGGAGGGGGGAGGCGCCGAGGCGGTGAGAAATAGGGGGAGGCAGCGGCCAATTGAATCATACTTGCCAATTTGCCATACTCGGAGGTGCTATCAAATCCCAAAAAATCTTACTCGGATTGCAAACAATGGAAGGAACCCTTAGCTTCCATTTTTCTGAAGCTAAGTGGTGGGTACTTGACAAAATCGATCGGTGCGGTACCTTCGCTTCCATTTTTCTGAAGCGAACCCTTAGCTTCCAAGTTATAGCAGAAACAAATTAATGGTTAATGGCATTTATTAAAAAGATCTCTGGGATACTTGTCGCCTTATACACTGGTGTCATTACTTAGCTTAATTTGGTGGAATATTTGTGTTGTTACAGAATATTGCTGGGATTCTTAACAAAAACGAATTAAGCAAGCAATTAATTAATGCAATGCATGCACGAGTTTTACTTCGAAGACGTCAAAATTGGTGCACGCGATTTTGTAATTGCCAGACCTGGGTTTAATGAATTAATGAAGCTCGAGCTTGGGCGTGTCAATAGCGGAAGCAGTGCACTTCACCTCCGAGAACGAATCCATCTTCTCCATTTGCGTCGCCGCATCGTCGTTTTGGTTCCCAGCAAGCAGAGGTTTGTAAGCGGTTCGTACGCTGCTCTTAGCGCCGACCGCGTAAGTAGATGTCCATGCCGTGGAATCCGGCTGCGCGAGAGGCGGCGCCCCGGACGATGACGTTGTCGACGTCGACCGCGGCCGAGACCACGCCGGCGTCGCCGACCGGCGCGGAAAAGACCAGCAGCCGGACGCCGGGGCGGGCCCACTAGTCCCCGAGAGACGCGCACGAGCCGTTCTTGGTGTCGAGGAGGACCTGCGTCGTGTTGGGAAGGTGCTCCGGCCTGGCCGCCTCCACAGCGCGCCCGACCAAACGGCCGGTCGCCGGATGGACCGCCTGGGTGTACCACATGTGGCGCGAGCTCGCGAACATCGCTCTTGTCTTGCCGTCCTCGGCGCGGTGGTACGAGAACGCGACGCCGCCGACGCCGGCGTACATCCCAGCCAGCAGCGGATGCATGGCGAAGGCCAGGTACAGTTTGGGTCCCACCTGACAGGTCAACGCACAGGACACAGCACCACGCATGAGTAGTAGTAACTAGTAAGTAGTAACATCAAATTATTTTATTTGCACGTGTACCCACCTTACATAATTACTCTCATCGTTCTTTATTTACGTGATATTTTTTATTTTTTACGATCTTCGACAAACAGTTTTGATGGCTAATTTTTATAACTTTATATTAAAATATATTAATAAAATTATGACATTAGAAAAGTATTTTTAACAACAAATCTAATGATATAATTTTGTGTAGCCAATCTAGACATTTTTAAATTTATTGATGCTTAAACTTTAAATTTAATGTCACAGATTCTAGAAAGCAAAATGAAAAAAAAACGGAGGGAGTAGTACTAAGCAACAAGCTAGCACGTGTTTATAACTTCGTATTGCTACTTCCTTAAAAGCATTTATATTGCTATTTCATACTGCTGCTTACATGAAACACCTAAAATTATGTCAAACAATTATTCGTTCGCGTAGCAATGCTCAAGTTTTATTATTTCAAATAGAAATCAAAGATTGTTTAGAATGCACGAATTTGGCAGGAAGTATCTACTCTTAGCTAGATGCGAAATTAATTCCCTGTGAAATTTGTATGAGAGTTTTAGCATGCATTCCAAAATATATGGACATAGAAAGAAGGGGTTTAATTGGTTTACGTGAGAGAACGAAGGTCTATTGCTTGCGAGGTGCAGGGCGAGGGCGTCTGCGACGGCGAAGGCGGAGCGGTTGGCTTCCAGGAGAGGCTGCATGCTGCCGGCGACGTGCGTCAACGCCGCGTCCGTGGTGTCGTCGCTCATGGCTTCTCTCGTGTGCCATGACGAGAAACAACATGAGACGAGCATTGCCACCACAACTGCTCCATGGACAGCCTGCATGCAAATGCAAAATGTGGTGAGGAAGATGACAGCAACAATAATAAAGTACTGCACATTTTGAGCGTTTTTGAAATTCCTCCAGTGTTAGACATGTCTGTTTCTACGATGGTTTTTCTCCTAAAAAAGGACAGACGATGTCGCATACAGGAATCATAGAGGTTGGAAGAAATTGTTGCTCTAATTAATCTTTGCATTTAATTTCTTGTCATTTGCTTTATGAATATGCAAACCCTTATACGCAATCGATGTCACAATATATCGTACATCTATGTAAGATAAAAGAAAAGCAGCGTAATTATAATCTAGATGTAAAAACAGTTTTATTAGAGGTTGAATAGGAGTATATAAGCGACGGGTGGCGATGAGAGGTTACAATACATCTGTACATATATGAGCAGGATCTTCTTCGAAATCATTATAAATACTAGTCGACAGACGGTCCTATAAATAGATCAAAATTCAAAGACGTCCATTCATCCGTGAGCATTATTTTGCTGTAATAAACCTTCCGTGACTGCGGTCCATTCTCCTACGATCGATAGAAGAAAGATCTAGAGGGACAGCAACCAACAAGAGAGCCATGGAACAGTACTATCAATTCCTTACCAGTGAGATTAGGATCCAGAAGTGCTTGAAAATTTTACTCCATTTGCCGACCTCTCTTTGATCCCTCGTGGTCTTACAAACTACGTAGAACAAATTTCGCAAAGCTATACGTGCGAGAACAAGCAGGAAGACGATGGCTAGGCAGCTCTTGACAAACTGCTTAGACGCCTTGCCCAGTTGAGATGCACACGTGTGTTCCGTACGTGTACCGCCACGGCTTTGCCCAGTTGTAATTGCCAATTACCGCTCGATGATCGCCATGCTATTAATCGTGCTGGTGTACGTAGGACTGTCCTTTGTTTGAATTCTGGATACAATTTAATCCTTAGCATTCATTGAGGTAAGTCTGTGCGTATTCGTTTGTTCGTTCCACACAGATACTTTGAATTAGCCACGTTGCTAAATTTTTTTTATCTCCCTACATTCATGGTTGTGCGTGGTTTTGCCCCCGACCAATTCCACGAGAAACTATGGGCGTATTTATATGGTAACATTTGATGGTTTTTAGTTAAAAATAAATAGCAGTGATTTTTAGAATGAGATAGTGGGTGGTTGGAAAAGCGAGAGAGATATATGCATAAGACGGGAGCGCGAGAAGTAGAGTACGTGATGCGTCAGTAACTCCCTATTTTATCCTCAAAACAAGACAGAGACTAGAGAAATAAAAAAGCCATTGGTGTTTGTATTATCTGCTGATTTCTCTAAGCAGAACAGCCTCTTCAGAGGCATAAGTACTGTGACAAAAGAAGTTGACTAGAGGCTTTTCCAAGTTGGGCTTTTCAACCTGGATATTGTTGAGGAATGTGTTTCATGCATGCACTCGTCCTAGCAGAGTAGCAATCAATGTAGAAATGCATACTTGGGTGTTTCAGTTCATATTGATTTTTTTGATATCTTTTAGCTATAGGTTATATCTTTTTGTTGAAAATAAATAGTAATGATTGAAAAAATAGCTTTTAGAAGGACGAGGCGAGAGGTCGAAAAAATAAGAAAGAGATACGTGCGCGTGACGAGAGCGAAAGGAGTGATATGCGTGATATACACATGACCTTACCTTATCCCTAGAGCGGAAGAGTAGAAAGAGAAGCAAAGAAGCTAATTCGAGAAACCGGGTGTTTATATTGGTTTTGGTTTTTCTAAATAGAAATCAGAAGTAGAAGTCAGTATAAACATAGTCTCAGTTGTATCTTCTCAGATCTTTATCAACATTACAATATAATTTTGAACTATATATCAATAAATTTGTTCTTTCAATATACGTGTCAGCATGTTCTTTTGAGTTGTGACTTATGAATTATACTTACAGCTTATGGCTTTAGTCTTAGTGCGAGCGTTCGTACGAACGTCAAAGGCTAATAAACTGTTTTTTAAAAGTTATCTTGATAAACTATTTTAAAATAATCTATTTATTTATTAAAAACTATAAATTATGAGTATAAACTGAAAAGAACAGACGTGTGGTAGGTGGAAAGTGATCCTTCGCAGTTCAATAAATGAATGTTCGTAAACTCTTTCGAGAGTTGCTTACTCGAAAAGTAACGCCTCGACGCATATTATTAAAAAAAGGTAATAAAGAACAGACGTGCGCCCACGTGACGTCCTACACGAATGGAAACACCACGAGCAGGACGCGTTTGGGCACCGCGCAATGCAGCCCAATCCATGGAACCTTCGCGAGGGCAGCCCAATTCCCAACAGGAGCAGCAGGCTAAACGAGCACCACCACGATTGGCTAGCTTCCGGTGAACTGGAACGATCCCAAATAAGAAGACGGATGACACAAGGAGATGGCACAAGAGAGATCGGGGGTACGGAGAAACAGGACGCACGCACCTGCCTCGGCGGGCGGGCGCGCGCCGCTGAGGAAGGCGCCCATCACGACCCAACGCAGCCTCCGCTCCGACGCCGCCCCGCGGCTCGCCGAGGCTCTAGGCCGCCTAGAGCACGGCCTGCACGGCTACTGTGCGACGCCACGGCGGCCACCTCCGGTCAGCCGCTTCTTCTATGGCGAGATATGAGCCAGCCATCACTCCTGCTCTCGCTCTGGTGCTTGTTGCGGTGGACAAAAACAACTATTACATTGCATGCATGAGGACGAAGGCAGTACTAGAAACGATGATCCATAAAAAACAGCCTTGGATCCTGACGTGGGCCCTCTGAACCAGGTGTCAGAAAGGTACCGAGGAAACAACCATGTTCGCTGATTAGTCCATGTTGACTACATGATTTGTCACCTCGATCCTCATCACTCATCAATACCCATTCATCGCTGAACTGACTTTAACCTGGTCTCCTTCCGGGATGTAACCTGACGAGCACTATTACACCTGGGCTACATTTTTTTTCTTATTGCTTGTTTTTTTATAGTAACTAGCTTTTAAATAAAATATTTTTTAAAATAAGATATCAATTTTATCTATATCAGCGAAAATTACATATGAATCTCTCTCCATACTCAATCTTACGAACAGATATAATTTAAAATTTTAAACCAAAAGATATAAAACACAGCCTAAAAGGAGGACCCACATTTAGTAGAACGGTTAATCATTAGGAGTAACAGCAAAGGTTTTGCGTGTAACAAATTACAAGATGGTAAATTAGAAACTGTTTAGCAACTAGATTAAAGGGGCACTGTTCCATGTCGTTTTTGACTCCTTCCCACACATCAATCATCGATTTCTATCGTCCTCCGACTAGACGGTCGAGGGCCCCTCGTTCGCTGCCTCGGTGCCTGAATCTTGCGCAGGCGTAGCTTCGTTGGAGCTCGCATCTGCCACTTCCTCTTTGACAGTAGTACCGTTTTCTTGGGCTCTCAAGATCCGATCAACGTCCTCGCATATGGTTTCGAATTGATGGAGGCTATTGGCTAAACTGGAGGAAACTGCCTTGTCACCAAAGAACGAATTGAGTGCAGTAACACTACTGTCTTCAAGCACACTGCACATCTGCGGGCATATATTGACAGTGGTCAGTCGAGGAAAATAAACACCACATTAGGTCATGAAAACCTGGTTCATTTAGGTACCTTGTTGTAAAGATGGGGAACTTGTGACTGATCAGTTGTGCCATCAGAAGCCACTTCTTTGGCAGCTGGAAAGAGGGCCCCAGTTATCAAAATAAGCAATGAGCACAACTCACAGGATATATGATACCAAAAAAAAAGAGTTGGATTTGCAAAGACAAACCGTTATATTAGATCTATCAAATTAATTTGAAATTTCAAAAATCATATTTGAAGAGACAACAAAGCACAAAAAACCTTAGAATACACATGATTAAAAAAAGGCATGCCCACACACACGAGCATGTCTGCATGTAGGGCTGGCTATCGAGCTTAACGAGCTATTATCGAGCTTCTTTTGAAAATAATATAGTTCAACATAAAATTATTTTCTTTATCATTTAAGTGGTTATTTTCAATTCGAGTTAATGAGCCACCATCGAGCCGAGCCTCATTAACCTTTTTTTCATTTGAAATGGACTCATTTCAATTTTCAACCCATTAACTACTATAATTGAAGCAATTTTGATTCGAGTCTTAACGAGCTTTTTTGCCATCCCTATCTATCTGCACATCCATATGCATAAATAAAAAGATTATAAAATATAGAGGGAAAAAATATCACTTACATATAGGTTCAAGCATGGGCAATTCTATCAACAATTCACTGATATCTGGAACAATTGGACTATGTCCCCCAGGAACTTCTTGTTCAGTAAGATCATCAGGAACAGGGGTTTTGGTTTTTATCTGCAAAATACCAAAAGATGTTTTTAAAAATGTTGCACAATAAAGATGCTACATAATAGTCTTAGTGTATGCACTATGCACTCATGCGAGCTTGGGTGCATGTCAAGAGGCCATATGCCATACCACAGCATATTCCAGATTCAAGCATCTCTCCAGAAGATGGTATCTCTTTCTTATAAACTCAACAATTCTTCTCTGGTTCTCCCTGTACTGGGACAAGCTCGTTGGGTGCACCTGGCCTTCCTGTGTGCTTTCCAGATTTCCCTGGAAAAGGAGTAGACAGAAAAATATGTAATGGCTCACAACCTTCAGAATTTTGGCAGGAAAAAAAGTGTGCACACTAACATTTGCCTCATTATTTGACTGAGCACCAATCAATTCATTAGCGGAAGGAAGATGCAGCTCTTGTCGTGCAGCCTCAAAAAGCCCGTTATCTCTGTCATCTGATATATATTGCCACCTTGCATACCCATGCCTAATGAAGGGAAAACAGATGTCAATACCTTAGATGGTAACTTTGAGCACTAATTACGCTACAATGTAAAAATAGAAACAAAAAACCAGATAAAGAATGCATTTGTTGTGAGGAAAACAGATGCAGCAGTATTAATATATAAAAGAAATCAGTTAAATTAAAGGCATCTCCTTCACGGTCATAAATTCCTACTTTAATGTTTAAATCAGAAAAAAAGAGATAAATTCCTACAAGATTTCTAACTAATTGAGAGGAAAGGAAGATATCTGCCGTTTGATCAATAGGGGCAGTGATGCCCATCAGCCCATTAGTATATTGTAAGCTGGGAAAGAAATTGTGTAGAAGTAAATTGTATACATCTTTTACAGAAATATTTAAGTAATTATCAATGGGTACAGAAATAGAAATTACGTACTCCCTCTGCTGCCAAATAAATGTCATTTTAGACATGGACAAGATCTCCAACATGAATCTTTCACTATTAATTTTTAGTAATATATTAGTAAAATATATAAAAAAAATTATTGTTATGGATACTTCCGAGAAAGATCTACAAATGTTATTTTTAGGTGGTCAATCTCAGTACTTTTGTGTATGTTAGCGGTCAAAGTTTGAAAACTTCTACACGCATTCTAAAACAAGTATTTGGTAACGAAGGGAGTACAAAGTAAAGCATAGTTATCACTCATATCAGACAGGTGGTCCAACCGGAATAGGGACCAGAGCCTCGATCCGGTCAATGCTATTGGATCATTTATGTAAAATTGGACCTTATTGAACCGGTTAAAACCACGTTGCATCAGCAGGTCTCAGTGTGAACCAAGCTAGGCCAGCCTGGTTGGACCCGAATCCTGTCTTCGTGTTGCAACTTGGAAATAGGAAGGCTCAAGGATTGAAGCTAGGCACATACGAAGTATTATTTTGAAAGAAATTTATATATGGGAAATAACCAATTAATACCAAAATATACTAAAAAAATTAGAGTTCTTTTATGGTATTTGTCTTGTTCTAACGTTGAGAATTAAAATGGTCTTGTTCTAACATTGAGAATTAAATTGGTATGTCCATATCTGCATTTTTTACATGTACTATATACTAAAAATATTTAAATAAAACATGCAGTCCAATCGGTGACCTTAGACCTCGGCTGGGTCGATGGCCGGACCGCATCTGATGACACTAAAGCAAAGTCTAACCATATTGTTATAGAATTAATCCAGACAGAAAACTTGTTCTGCCCACTTGGCTATTACATGAAACAAATGGATAATTTAACAATGCTTATTGTAGCAAACTGAACATATCAAAGAGGTGCATAACTGCATACTTTATTAATGCTTTCAGTAACAGTAGATCATGTTCCCCTTTCCATAATCTTCCACCAGATAAGCTGGGAAATTCATATAGCAAGTAGTTGGGAAAGAGTTTTGTAATTTTTCCTTGTTCCATGGCAGCCACCTGGAACCACAAAAACAGGACAATGTCAAACAATAGAAAGATTATCTTATTGATAATAGAATCATATACTGGAACAATAGAAGCGTGTGCCATCAAGTATAGCTGAGCACATGGTGGACAATATAGTAAACATGTACCTTCTCCTCCACAAGTGATATGTTGGCTAGCCTAACCAATGTGTCATCTGTACGCATTTCCTTTGGCACACCATCTGCATTTATGCATGCGGGGATTAAAAGTGTAGAAGAACAAATAGAAACAAGAATAAATAAAAATAGCACTAAACTGCATTTACCTGCAAATTCTTTCGAGTCATTCATGTCCTCAACAAGATGGACCATGACAAGTTCAGCATATCTGCAAGAACCAAGATGAATAGGTGTAAGAGGTGCCTACAATTAATATATGTTTATCCAAGGTTTTTTTTTATAAGAGCTTGCAGAGGGCGGAACATGAAATTCGGACTCCAAGCATAGAAAAAAGTAACCATCGATTGTACTGTTGTAGGTCCATTCCATAAGAACATTAGACCAAACAAACATTAGATAACTCCTTCATTTTGATATAATCAAATGTAATAAAAAACTGTTAAAATTATTTATATTTTCTAGCGCCGACATAATTACAAACAAAACCAACACAGCTTTACGTAATGCTCCTGAATCCCAACACTAAATGTAAGTAGAATAAGTACACAACATGCATCATGACCTCGAGGTGAATAGCACACATACTTCAGCTTCAGCCAATCATAGAAATTAATGTTTCAAGGCTTAAATTGGTATATCCCATGATTTTGTTATCATGCAGACAGCCGAAGAGAAATCCAGAAACAGTACGTCAATATACCAAACGGCAGAGGACATTCTTTACGATTTTCATAATAGCTTAAATTGTCTCACTGAATCCTAATTAACAACTATAAAAGGGCATTTATATAACAGAAATTTAGTCCAACTTATGCCAATGAGAGTCCTTGTTATATTTTGGCACCTGAATCAATATATCTATGATTAAATAATATGGAGAGAACGTTAGGCATACCTCTGAATTTCTTCAACACTTTTCCCCTTCAAACGTGGAAGATACTCTTTCCAATCATAGTTCTGAAAACCATACCTGCAAAGTTGAGTGGAGGAGATTACTAACCATAAAAGACAACATGCCATGCATTCATGTTCATTTAATAGTATTACTGTAAAGAATGTAACATATAACAATGTCTCAGGGCACGAACGAGGGTGCTCAATCTGGACCCAAAAAAACTTATTTTGGGACAAGATAACTGTTAAGAGCACACAAGCAAATAATACGAGAAAAGCATGCCAATGCAAATTAACTATACTAGTAGCACTAAAAGAAGATTTTTCCAATGCCATTGTCAAAATAAGAACACTATAAATGAAAAGATGTGCACGAGACACGACAAAATCAGAAAATTACTATGTGTGCTCTGCTCTATCAGTCTATCCAAAAAAAATCCTCATATAAATTGTAGTTCTCAGTTCTCTTGCCAATAAGGCAGGTTTTGAGTGAAATCAGTTGATTTAGTTTAGCTAAAAGGGGGATTTGGGACTGTTCAAGTTTGACGATAGAGCAGTCTATCTAAACAACATCCTCAATTCCTCATATAAGATATAATTCTCGGTAGTCGGTACTCTCGCCCAGGAAGCATGTTTTGATGGAAATCAGTAGATTTAGTTTAGCTGCCCAGAGCATTCCAATTGAGCAATAGAAGGGGGATTTCTGACTGTCCAAGTTTGACGAGCATGTTACCTCAAGCAAAGAAATGCTCAGTTGCTTACATTTATGCAGATATTTCTTCCAACTAACCTCATGAGTGTTTGTAGGAATTGTGTTCGTTGAACTTGGTTGAATCCATAAACTCTTAAAGCGCGCCCTTCACCCTCCATCAAAGGAAGTGACTCAACATTACCTAGTGAAGATGTATTGGTAAGGTGAATAAAATGCACAATATTCATCACGTAGCAACAATACATGATAACACAGAATGTACTCTATATAAATTTATTACGTGATTTTTTCTTAGAATATTGGCCCCTCTTCCCAGAAATACTTCCTTGTAAAGTTGTGTCATTATCTGACACATCATCATCATAGGAGTAATCCTCGTCTTCAGAACTTAACTCATGCAGGCCAGTAATGTCATCCTCATCAGCAGCAGCCATCTACACATGATGCAGGATCAGAAACAATGCTCATTAGTCTTTTTCATTATTGAAAAATGCATATGCTCACTCTAAAGTTTAAACTGATCTAAACTAGCACTACCTTTGTAAATAAACAGTACCAGTACATTCAACCAGGGATAGAAAACTGGAACTGGAAGGAAACCCGGCCAGCGGGTGGGCGATTACCGGAAAACCCGAAAAAAACCAGATGAAATTCGTGAATCAAATTTTGAATTTGGGTGTTTGAAAACCGGTAACCGTTCTGGTAATCAAAAAAATCAGCTAAAAAACCGGGAAAACCGCTAAAACTGGAAAACCTAAGTTGGGAGTACAACAATTCATGCATATTTAGTTCATACATTAGGTAATCTAGCACAAAAAAAACATAAATCAACCTAGGAAATGCATTATATAGTCATAAATTTAAATTCGCATCGGAAAAATTTCGGCCGGTTTTTAAATCCCGGTACCCACCGGTTTTTCAAATTACCGGGCAGTGACTGCTGGTTTTTATATCCCTGCATTCAACTATAGCTTGACTAGTTTGGATATAGAGACTGAGAAACTGCGCAATTACACCAAGAAAGATCTAATGTAGAACACGTTGAAGTGTTTAACCCCTTTTCACGAAACACTAATATCGTTTCATTCAAAACAACATCTAACACAATTTGCACATTTCTCAAAATGAACACACAATAACTTAAGAAAAATCAGAAGGAAATTAGGGTTAGTTCTATTCCACCATCACAGTAAAGGGGCAGGTGGAGAGATCAATACAGAAAAATTGAAACTTGTGTATGTGCATTGCGTCAATGAATATTCACATATCCATTACTTCAGAATGGACCAGTAAAATCCCAACAGAATTATAATGGATGGGTTGCTATTTGCTAATATGTGGACCAGTAATATCACAGTAAATAGACTTGTGTATGGGCATTTGGCCGACCCATTAAATCATCTCAAAACTTGAACTTTATTACTGTTTCTGGTGATTGATGCTCTATGGTATTTAGGTCGCTAAGAGAAATTCGTAGTTTGTGAGGAGCAACAAATAAAAAAAAATCCTCAGTGGTTCCAGGTCTGGGAAGCAAATCACCGCCTATCATGCTATGGAGAAAAAATACAGATGGTATCAATAGGTTGGACTGTTGGAGAGAGAGAGAGAGAAGCACTACAAATAGTTTACAGGTGTAATTGCAATCACAACTTTTCTACATGGCATTTTGCTTAAATAGATGTAAGTGTTAAGGATATAAAGGTATTTGTGTCTTTTTCTATTGTCCTAGGATTTAGTTGTCCCTAAGTCACGTACTATATATTGCCCCTTGGGCTATGCAATACGTGTGCATTTCATCTATTCATCTATAGATCTAACATGGTATCATAGCTGGGGTTTCGTCATACCTAGGTTTTCTCCGCCGTTTCTGCCTCCGTTGCCCCCGGGAGGATCGATCACCGCTCCCGGAAGCAGCTAAGTTGCCGTCGTCAAGAGGGCCGCCGCCTGCTCACAAGTCACACCTCTTCAAATCGGGCCGCCATGTTTTTAGATCGCGCAAAAGTTGTCGACCCCGGCCGCGGCTCTGGCCACCATGCTGCCGGCCTCCTTCAAGAAGACGCTCGTCGCTGACGTCTCCTCCAGATCTGGTCGTCATCGCTCTGCTTCGGACCCTTCGCCTCTGCGGATCCGGATCCTCGACGCCGTTGCCCACGGTCGTCTCGCCCGCGCTGGCCGCCATTGTACTCCTGGATCCGGGCGGATCCGGTCGTCCCAAAGCCTGCGCGGATCCCGCCGCGCACTATCCGGATCCGCCACCGCTTTACGGGCTCGGCGTCCAAGTGGGAAGCCCGTGATCTGGTCTTCGGCCACACCGCGCTCTGCGCTGTGGATTCGCCTCTCGTGAAGCTAATCATCAATCCAGTCTAGCCCTGCCCGGATCTAGCCTCCTCGGTGCCGGATCCGGCTCGCCCCCGTCGGTCGTCTCGACCGGCTGCTTTCGCTCAGCCCGCTCATCGTCTCCACTGGCCTCTACGACTACCCGAGCTCCTACGTTTCTGCTACTTCCTCTCACACCAACCAACCACAGCCTCTTCTTCAGTGGCGGCTTCTTCTTGGAGGCCGCCGTGAGGTCGCTGTCGCCGTCTCCTCGAGCCCGTGGTCAGCGGTGCGGGTGCAATGCTAGCCTTGAGGTGCATTGTGGTGGGGCGTTATGGGTGCTTTGGAAATTATGGAAGCTTTTTTTATGACCGATTGGGAGTGGGCAGAGAAGTGATGCATGGTGACACCTTCGTGGGTTTTGCTTACTAGTGGATGCTAGTATCCATAGTCTTTTGAGTCTTTTCCTTTAAGTCTTCCATTGCGACCATTCAAATCCATAGTCTTCTATCATCTAGTTCGTCTAAGTCGTGCGAGTCTACAAATTCTTGCTAGCCCTAGTCCATCTTCTAGGATTCAATGTGGTTTTTTGCATGACAATAACCGCCGCTCTTCTTTCTGAGCCACGTGCAAGTCGTAGAAGTTGTTATGATGCCGCCACTTCTCTCTGAGCCGCCACCCCGAGCTTCTAAGGCCGTCATGCTTTTTCTACACTGCGTTTCTATTGCGCTTCTTGTGCACTGCACCGCCGCCGTCAAGGGTTTCGATCTGCTTTATAGGCTGCCACCATACTTTATGGGCTACCGCACGACCTCACATAGAGTTCTTCTAGCTTTGACACAATTTGCAAGAACCGCACACTACGACGACGTCTTCAAAACTTCAATTTTAGATTTTCCTTTTTAGTGTTAACCCTTTTTGAAATGCAATGCTATTGCATACACCTTACATTTGTGGGGGTGTTAAGGATATAAGGGTATTTGTGTCTTTTTCTATTGTTCTAGGGTTTAGTTGTGTCCCTGAGTCATGTATTATATATTGCCCCTTGGGCTATGCAATACGTGTATGTTTCATCTATTCATCTATAGATTTAACATAAGTATGTACCACCACCTATTATTCAACAATTTTTTTTCCAAAATAGTAGTAGGTTTTCAATAAGTTGATTTTCCCTTAATAAAATTACATTTGTTGTTCATTCTCGAAATCAAGAATGCAAATCAAACAAAAGGAAAAAAGTTAATGAGGATAACATATAGAAATGATTACCTGTTTGCGGCTTCTTTTTCCTTTTCCCATAGTAGTATGTTCTTCAATTTTTTGCACATCATATTTGTCCTTCAATAATTCATCCCAATAGTTTGCTCTGTCAGAGTTTGCGGCTTCAGCTGCAGCCTTTCTGCGTGCCTCCTCTTTTGCTGCTAAAGCCTTTGCCTCATCTATGTATTCAAAGTTTGCAACCTGGAGTAGCACGAGAAATCAAAACTGAGTGTTGCTTAGTAGAACATGCCCCAAAAAAAAGAACACAGGCAAAAAAATGTCATGCAGTATACAGTTGTATTATGTGGCACTTTAACAATAAATGAAACAAAAATTGTATTAACCTACAAATAGCATACAATATTTAGCATGGAAGAATGAAGTCAATGAACACACCAGCAACGAAGCAATGGGAAGAGATGACAAAACCAGTGCGCACATTATTGGCAGAATGCTTTTGCCAGAACTACCCAAATGTATGTAAGTGCAATGGAAAAACTAACTAACTAACAAGCTGATATAATACTGGTATAGTATATGCATGCCCACTTTATTTCATAATGGAGTGACAACCACAAAATTTATTGACTCAATATAAACACGGGAGGTTAATCCAATTTATATGTGACCATTTTCGAGACTATTTCACCCTATTTGGTGATAATTCAATTCATCTGTGAATACACGCAATGCATACGTAGGCAGTCACTTATCTCTATCTCAGTCACCAACAAACAATACATAGGTGAAGATATGATATTATTATTGAGTTGCATGCACCAACCAATTCACCCAAAAGTTTAAGCTGATGAGGAAAGGTGGGCAATTCACTTATACTTCAACACTCCCCTCACGTGTAGACTTCCTCAGACCTAAGACGTGAAATAGAAGTGGGCTACAATTCTTTTTTTAATTACGACAACTGGGTCTTGAACTCAAGACCTCCTGACTCTGATACCATATTGAGTTTCATGCACCAGCCAGTTCACCCAAAAGCTTAAACTGATGAGGAAATGTAGGCAATTCACTTATACTTCAATACTTCCCCTCACGTGTAGGCTCTCTCAGGCCTAAGACGTGGAATAGAAGTGGACTGCAATTATTTTTTTAATTGCGCCAACCGGGTCTCGAACTCAAGACCTCTTGGCTCTGATACTGTTAGAGTACAATATATATGGTATGATAGGGTCCTATTAGGATTCCAATCCCTTGTACCGTCTTGCCCCTCAAGTCTTGTACTCCTATATATACCGCCCTAGAGGCTCAATGCAATACATCCAATTCCACCTATTACATCTTCCTTCAGATACTATATTGAGTTTCATGCATTAGCCAGTTCACCCATAAGCTTAAGCTTTTTGGTGAATTGGTTAGTGTATGCTACTCAATAATTATGAACAAGAAACAACTTTAGCCATGAAATTCTGCAACTTGGTTAGGTGAATAATAATACAGTAAGATGGAATTCATGACATGGACACACGGTAGTCAGATCTCATTACCTCATTAAAAACATATGAGTGCAAAATAGATATGATGTGCCCTTATCCAATAACGTGTGCACATAAACACGTACCAAAGAACAAGTGCTAGAGATCACAGCAAATAATTTCAATTGGATAATTAAAACTAAGAAGCTCCTCAGGCATTATACATGTGATGAAATAAGACCTCAGTACCTTGAATCCTTTTAGAAATTCATCTTCTTCTTCGTCTTCCAAAGATTCTTCCCCCTCAACTTGGTCACGATCCAATAACCTGTGAGGTCAGTGCATAAAATAAAATAAAATCGTGCCATCCAGCACAAAGCACTCTTTACTGTATAAAGTTGTGTAAAGTACCGCTAAAAATTGGAGAAAAAAGTAGAGATAGTGTAATTTATTCTACAACATAGGCAGAATTCATACTCTATATTATTCTAAGGAGAAGAGAATATGGGAATTCAGAAGAAAATGAGATTAAATAAGTGATTATTTTGCTGAATTTCTACTCTGTGTATTGGATGATCTAGAGTGCTCCCTCTGTTCTTTTTTAGATGTCCTTTTACAATGCGTGCTGCCAAACTTTTAAAATTTTGACTACTAATATACAGAAATTTATTTAAAGTTGTCACTTGAAAATGATATTAGTAGATTTGTTGTGAAAAATATTTTTGTATCATTTTATAATTTTTACTAGCAAATAATTAGAACAAATCAAAAATAGTGGTCAAAGGTGTGTATTGGAGGCTGTGTCGATGTCCAAAATGATAAGTAAAAAAGAATGCAGTATGAACTTTTTCAAACAAATTGAACAATATCTCCAGTATAGTTTTTCCCAAATTTTCAAACTTTTTAAGTACTTTAAAAAAACCTTCTGTGATAAACCTTAGTTCATCAGGGTAACTACCATAGGGAGGAGGGGTGGGGATGGCACGGCAGCTGAAGGGGACTAGACTAGAGTTTTAGAGGAGGATAGACAAACTAGGAGGAAAAACCTTGGGGAGAGACTAGATTAATTCATTGTTCTTATTGCTTAATTAATAATAGATACATGTTATCCTTTTTACCGTGATGACTTGACTTGGCCCCTAAGACTATTAACAATCCAATCGAATAATAACTTGCCTAACTAATAGATAGGATACCAAACACCTAATGAATAGATTCCTAAATAACAAATCTTTCCTAATACTTGCAGGCTGGTACTGTTCACACGTGAACAGTACCAGGGGATACCATAGCGTGTGGGCAGTATCCTGTTTGCGGCCCATGCCACCTTCATACTGTAAAGGCAATGTAAACTTCTCCCAAGGTGAAAGAAAGTGTGTACCTGTCTATTGCAGCATCGTCATAATGGATTTGGCGAGATTTTCCAGCTTCATTCTCATCATCAAAAAGTTCCTTTGACCCATACCGTATAATATCATCTAACTCCTCCTAAAAAAGGACACAGATTTATACTTCTTACTTACCACTCAAAATTAGCTATAACAAGGAATTACAAGTGCGGAATAATGGATTTGGTAACTACTAGACTAGGATCCATCAATTAACACTGCTGAAAGAAACTAGAAGTCCACCATGATCACCCACATTAGATAGCGTATCGTCTGAGCAAAACGCATCGGCAAGGATTCCGAAACAAAAAAAACTATTGGAAATTCTACAATTAGCATCAAGTAATAAGCATAGCAAAACAAACTTAACACAGCTTAAAACCATATTTAAATGTAAAAAAAGCATACACCATAAGCCATAGCATGGCAAAACAAACCTAACTACCATACTTATTGCTAAAGGACCAACAGAAGCTAATTGTTAGCAACTTAGCATAAAATGTTATTCATCTCAAGAGAAACTATATCTATATGAGCTTAATAACCATCAACTGTAGAACCAGATGTCAAAGTTTGTAAGCCTTGTAAAATGTAACATAAAGCAACTACTGCCATAGTACCAGATGTTGCATACACCTTTGCTTCCGCATTTGAGTTCATGTCATACCAGTAACAGAAGGTAACATGCAATTAGTCAACGTTTGAAATCATTAAAACGGCAATCCCCACAATTACCTGATTGACATTATTAGCCTTTGTGAGTCGACCAACAACTAAGTGCTCCAATATCATCTTTTTCTTCGTAAGTTGCATCATTCGCTCCTCAATTGTACCTCGACTAACAAGCCTATATATCATAACCTACAGAGGAAAACATAGATAATAGTTAAGATCCGGCATAAAAAATATCAAAAAAAACATTTCAATAGAACATAGCAGGTTAAGGTAAAATACCTTGCTAGTCTGTCCTAAACGATGAGCTCTTGCCATAGCTTGTAAATCCGCATGTGGGTTCCAATCACTGCGTATAAATGGAAGAGATAGGTTAAAGAAAAATTCAAAATATTGACTCTGTTTTGTTTAAACACAGATATTTTTCACCTGTCATAGATAATAACAGTATCAGCGGTTGCCAAATTTATACCCAGACCACCAGCTCTGGTGGAAAGAAGAAAGCAAAACCTAGTAGAATTCTTAGCATTGAAGCGGTCTATTCTTATCTGCCTTTCAGCGCCACCTATCTTGCCATCAATACGCTCATAGCTCCATTTCTAAAACATGTGGCATTCAAAATATGGTGCATGAGATACATTACACGCATAGTTAACAAAAATTACCATGGGAAGATAGTTTAATACCCTGTAACTTAAATAATCCTCCAGTAAGTCCAACATATGCTGGAATTGCGAATAAATAAGAACTCTATGACCCTGCTCTTTCAGTTTCACTATCATCTTGTCCAGCAGCTGCATCTTTCCCGAAGAATCTAAAAGCCTCCTATAAAATCAAGGAAACCAAAGCAATGGTAACGCTAAATGAAAGAAATATAGAATGTAAAATTCCAATTAATAGATTTACGCAGCCATGGAAGATGACTCAATCGCTTAATCTAGTAGGTATAATAAAAAAAAAGGAACCTCATGATATAAATAGCATCATATAAGCATTCTAGCAGATGGATCCAGAGGTTTTATACTTTTACTCTACCTAGAAAAATTTGATGTTTATTGCAGCCAAACCAGAACCTAAACAATTGGTAGTAAAGTTGCTTACAGTTTTTCACTGGCATATTTTGTTAACAGCATGCAATGAAAAGATAATAGTACTCCCTCCAGCCACAAATACATGTTTTGACATACGTGCAGTCAAACTTTTGCTTTGGCTATCGATATCTTTTTAAATATTTATATTGGATACATAAAAATCATATATATATTTGTCTCGAAAAGTACTTTCATAATATTATAATTTTATTGTGTTTTATAAATATATTACAAAAGAAAACTAGTGGTCAAAGTGGCATTTTGGGGACCATGTCAATGTCAAAAACAACATATATTTGTCACTGGATACAAGATATTGGAAAACTCCAATATAACTATTATGAATATTGTGTGTATATTGAAGAGACCCAAGGGACCATATATATAGGGGAGACAGGATGATATATGCCATATAGAGATAAGATATATACGAAATAGAATACAAACTCTATATCCTAATACAGACTCTATCTCCTTAACACACCCCCTTAAATGTAAGGCGTATGCAATAGCATTTTATTTGAAAAGAGTTGACATAAAAATAGTAAACAATCCGAATTTCAAGTCTTGATAATGTCGTCGTAGCGTGCAGCTCATGAAAAATACTGTCAAGCCGAAGAGAAATAGATAGAAGCATGACGACGCAGATCGAAACCCAAGACGG
The DNA here is from genome assembly GCA_036346265.1 of Melocanna baccifera. NCBI lineage: Eukaryota > Viridiplantae > Streptophyta > Magnoliopsida > Poales > Poaceae > Melocanna > Melocanna baccifera. Next base: position 25,301,730 of record CM070692.1, on the reverse strand, counting down.
CGGCGGCGCAGTGCACAAGGTGCAGAAGAAGCGCGACGGCCTTAGAAGCTTGGGGCAATGGCTAAAGAAGCGGCGGCATCATAACGATTTCTACGATCTGCACGTGGCTCAGAGAGGAGCGGCGGCTGCTGCCATGGAATAGATAGAAGCATGGCGGCGCAGATCGAAACCCAAGATGACGGCGGCGCAATGCACAAGGAGTAGGAGAAGCGCGGCGGCCTTAGAAGCTTAGGGCGGCGGCTAAAGAAGCGGCGGCATCATAACGACCTCTACAATTTGCACGCAGCTCAGAGAGAAGAGTGGCGGCTACTGTCATGCAAAACAAAATTCTTACACTTCTATGACTGACAATAAATTTGTGGACTCGCATGGTTTAGACGAACTGAAAGGTAGAAGTTACAGATTTGGATGGACACAACGAAAGACTCAAAATCCGGACGACGGATCCGAGCTCCGTGTGGATGCCGACAGCGAGCACCTTCTCAATCCCTCTAGCGGCGACAGGAAAAGGGGGGATCCGGCGGATGAAGTGGAGAGGACGGCGGCCTGGGCAGTGGCGGTGGCCTGGGCAACGGCGGCGGCGACCAGGGCAGCATCGAAGGCAGCGGAAGAACTAGGTTAGAACCTTTTTTCTTTTCTTTTTCTCTCTTTTTTTTCTCTTAAAGTTACCTCACCTCACCCACCCAATTGGATGGGGTCACACTTGAGGGGCGACGGGCAGCGACCACGCGAATGGCGAACGGCGGGCGGCAACCACCACGTGGGCGGCGGCCGGCAGCGGCGGGAGAGGATTCAGCCTCATCTTCGAGGCACGCCAATGCGACTCCGGATGGAGATCCCCGAGAAGGAGGAGGCCGGCGGGGAGTTGGCGATGGAGATCGAGTCAACCGTCACGGCGGAGGACTGGCGCCGCACGCTCTCCCATGTGGTGCCCTCCGTCATCGTCCTCCGCACAGGTATGGGAGGCTGAGGAGTGCGAGGGAGGCAAGCTTAGCGCCGGGCCTGCATGGCGGGGTGGCGACATCGGGGCCGAAGTGGAGGCATGCAACAGCGGCGACTGAAGGGCGGCGGCGCGACGGCCTCGGGCGGCGGCGCAGCAGCCTCGATAGCCAGATCCAGCTACGGCGCGGTGCAAGGCCGCAGGTGACCGAGCATTGGGGCGCGACGGCGGCCGTAGCAGAGAGGAGCAGGCGGCGGTCGTAGTCGGCACGCTTGTCGGGGTCGGAGAGCGTGGAATAGGCGACGTGGACGCAGATGAAGTCCTCGGCTGAGGCGGTGGGGTGCGGGGAGGCGTCCGGGTGGATGGCGAGGGCCAGGCGGCAGTAAGCGGCCTTGATCTCCCAGGCGCTGGCGCCCGCGTGGAGGTCGAGGACGTCGTAGAAGGAAGCCGCGGCGTGGTTCGTGCTGGGTCTCAACGGGGGCGAAGTGGCGAGTGCGCATGGCCGCCTCGGCGCGGGCGAAGGGCGTGGCTAAGGAACCAACGTGGTAACCCATCTCATAGTTGTACGACCGGCCGGATCTGAGGGGGTCGCCGCCGGGGGAAGTGGCCGCCCCTGGGAGCGGAGATAGATCCTCCCGAGTGCAGTAACAGCGGAAGTAGATCGAGATTAGAGTTTTAACTTTTGCTCTGATATCATATTATGAATATTGTGTGTATATTGAAGAGACCCAAGGAGCCATATATATAGGGGAGACAGGAGGATATATGCCATATAGAAATAAGACAAATACGGAATAAAATACAAACTATTAAGTTGCATGCACCAACCAGTTCACCCAAAAGCTTAAGCTGATGAGGAAATGTGGGCAATTCACTTATACTTCAACACAAACTCTATATCCTAATACGGACTCTATCTCCTTAACAATAACTTGTGCTTTTTAAGGCATGCTATGAAAATATTAAGATAAGAGATATTGGAAAACTCCAATATCTCTCTATCTGTATATGTCTGAAAGTACAAAAAAAACTGCATCAAAAGGTCACAATTTTCAGTTACACACCAGCTAGCACATTTTATAAAAGATCAACAGACAACAGCAAAGCACAAGAAGTGAACCCAGAAGAGTGCAAAACTAATGGAAACCAGTATGAAACTACTCAGGCCAAACAGCTAAGAGAAATTATTAAAGAAACATAAACAAGAAAAATAGCAGACTTCCAACAAGCGAACAATTGGAGCACCTTAAACCTTCTTCTGGATTGGCAGGTTCAGTATCAGGTTCATCCGTCATGAATCCATGGCAACAAAGTTTGCGTAGCTCCATTACAACATTTATAAGGGAAACCTGGAATCAGACAATAAAGAATTGTCAATCCAGAAGACCAGAACAGGCCGATACAAATCACAACATGAAAATTAAAACAAAACTATTACGTGTCCACCACTACGACGAGATAACACTTCATAATTCTTGGTGAGAATTGCCTTGTAGTACTCTTTCTGTTTGCTTGTCAACTCAACTCGTAAAATCAGCTCCTTTTTTGGAGGAAGTTCTTTCATAACATCTTTCTTGAATCCTGTTTGTACCACATAGACAACAAGGTCAAAATTATTCCAGATTATCTTAAACGAATAATAGCATCTCTCAGCAGCTTCACTTTTGAGCTTAGCACCAATCCTACTCAGAATATACTGCACAACAACTTACATTTGTAAAAGCCTATACGCTCATATGCTCAACAGTAACAGGAAGGGAGTGGAAGAACAACCCTGGTGCATCAATATGCATTTTATACACCAATAGATGTAAATATGTAATCAAGATCTACTTACTTCTATAGTTCTTTTATTTTTCATTACTAATGACTCACTATTATCATTTTTGTAAGATCATCCTGCATATAACATGAATATGCAAATAACATTATGTACTTACGTAATATGCATATTATGTCTGAATAGTGAATATGTGCAAAGCTTATCTGAAATTTAGGTAACATTGTGCAGAACCTTCTATGCCAAAGAAAACCAAACATTGTGACTCCAGAGTCCAGACATCACTGGCAATTCAGCTAAGTTGATCATGAACCACCAAAGAGGCTCAAACGAGGTTACTAATAATAAGTTCAAGATACTATACAAATCATTCAATTGATATAAGCAGAACCATACTCCTAGCAGAAAGAAAAGGTTAAGTAGATTCATACTCCGAAGAAGGTGTGGCTTCAGCATTCCATGGAGCTTCTCAACTTGCTTATCTTGGTTTATATCCTTATACTCCTCTTGGAGATCAGCTATACTCCCAAACTACAAACACAAGTGTCGAAACATTAGGCAAAAGAAGTATAGAACAAAGCATTTAATGCGCAGGGAGATCGAAAGATTGGTCTATCAGCATATGCTAAAAGCTAGGAAATTGTCTATCATGGACCGCAGTACAATCAAAACATTGTAATATATGCCACAAAAGGAAGGCCTAATGATCTACAGTGTCTCATGAACTAAATAAAATACAATGTTAGCATGCAAGAAGCAGGAAACCTTACACTTTCACCCTCAAGGAAGTGCATAAGCATGAAAAGCTCGTCCAGGTTATTCTGGAAAAATGAAAAGGTGACAGGAAATTAACTTTAAACGCATAAGACAAACTGACCAAAATCAACGAAACCAGAAGGAACAGCATACATTAAAAAATCAAGTGGAAAAATGGCATGAGAAAATAAATTGAATGACTAATGAATGAAGTTGATGTGTTATTTATATTTAGAATGAATGATACCATAATATTATGTGTGTATGCAAGTTAAGGTGTTAGTTACATTTGAAATGAATGATACCAAAATATTATGTGCATATGCCAGCATAGGGTCAAGACTCCTCTGGTTCTTTTCAACATGCAAGGTTTTGGTGCTTAATTCTTATATTTGCGGATATCTGTGATGCATGCAGGTATAGCATCACTAAATTGATATGTTCATAAAAGTACATTTTTCTTGTCCACACTTCACATAAGCATGTAGTTGTTTATCTGATAAATATCCTATAAAGCTACTAAGCTCCTTAGATGTTCTACTACGGAAGATACAAAAACTCCTGAAAGTACCCATACTCTGGAATAAGCAAGCAATAATAACTGACCACAGATATTCAACAATTAGAACCTAAAGGTCCAAAACACTGCTGAAACCTCAAAAAACAAAGTTGGGATACTTCAAACATACTACTAACCATACGCAACTTTAACAAGAAACATTTTTCCATACAGCTGAAGAATACAATAACGATGGTTTTAGCCAATAAATATAGAGCAGTAACCTGAACTGGGGTCCCCGTTAAGAGAACACGATGTTTAGTACGATAATCTTTAAGTTGACCGAACAATTTCGAATCTTTATTCTTCAACCGATGCCCCTCATCCACAATCTGTGATGCAACATTGACAATTGAGGACAAGTTGGTGAAAACTTAACAGCAAAACAAATATCCTCCAGAAAATGAAGAATTGAAGAGGAAAAGGGAGGTGCCAAAATAGAAGTACCATGCATTCCCATTCTATATTTTTTAGAACAGCAGAGTCCATGTTAATCATCTCATAAGATGTCAAAAGGACATCAAATTTTATTCTTGACTGCTTCTTTTCTTCATTAGATGGAGATGATTTCTTTTTCTTAAGCTTCTTGAGTTTCTCTTTGGGGTAGTAAAATTCATACTTCCTACTAATTTCACGAGAAGCTGCAGATCCAAAATACATTACCTGAAAACCATAAGGAAAAAAGTAAGTAGTGATGACTTAGCTCTCCATGGAATTATATACATAATGGATTTTGAATTAGTTCGACCCACATACAACATTCATTTGAGGCGCCCAAGTTGCAAATTCACGCTCCCAATTTCGCAATGTTGAGAGGGGTGCAACAACCAGATGAGGACCAAGCTTTTTTTCAAACAGAGAGGCCAAAAAGGCAATACTCTGTATCGTTTTCCCTGAATTTTTTTGCCATAATTTGTTCATGATCCCAATAAAACAAGTGATCCAAAATTATCACTTACAATAAAAAAATCCCTTACCAAGACCCATCTCATCAGCAAGGATGACACGCCTATTGTTAAACCATGAATAACGTAAGAAATTTAACCCTTCAAGCTGATAAGGATGTAGTGTGCCTTCAACAACCAGAAAAAAAACATTCAAAGAAGGAACATGGAGAAATATCCCATGAGATCTACAGTCAACTAAAACTAAAATATTAATATCCAAGAATAATTCATGTTTAGTAGTAGCATACCACCAGAAAGAAAGTTGGGGCTCTCCTCGAATGGATGAATCTCACGACTGACAGTATTGCTCTTGTCAGTAGACTTCTTACGCCTGGACTGGATCTCATTGAAGCGTTCAATCTGAGGTTGGAACACCGAGATGTCAGACTCATTTTCCCAAGTGCATTCATCGTACGAAAGTTCCTTCCATTTCACATAGTACTCCCGTTCACCAATAGAGCTTTTTCTGTTCACAAAATATAAAAATAATGTCAGAAAATATCAAGATATCAGTCAGCCTTTGCTTAATGGAAATTGATGGATATGAGTGAGGAAGATAATAAGTAGACGTTTAGATGGGTAAGGCCACCCTGAAATAGCACTATGAAAGTAAAGTCGAAGGATGCTGTTATTTTCCATAAGAGCATCGTCATTTAATTCTGGACAATAACATGATAGATTATGGAATAAATTTCGTAGTATCTAATAACAACTTCATAACTGAGTAACCGGATGACTATCAGGATAAATACTATAAATGGAGTATGCATTCACAGTAACAGCGTGAATAACTAGTTAACTAACAGAAAATTGCATGCATATGCTAATTCACAAAAGAAAGGCTGGTGTGCCAGGTTATAAAATCACAATAACAACAAGAATAACTAAACATCATACAGAAAATTGCATCCTATTGTTATCACCACCATACAAGGTAAAAACAATTAAGCTCGTTTATGTAGCTTTGTTCGTTGTCACAGTTGTCAGATTAACAAACATACCTGCTAGCAAGGATCCTGTCAACAGTTGTCCATTCAGGTCTAAGTGCAGCACAGTCATCATCAGACTTATCCATCAAATCAAATTGCCTATGGAAGTTATTCAATCTAGTTTTCAACCGAGGGTGTATCTTCGCAACTTCTAAATATTCATCTTCTGAAACCCTGGTATCCAAGAGAGCCGATAATTAATAGAGGAAAAGCAGTAAGCAGAACAATTTTGCATTGAGCAGGTGACTACCAAGAGCAGTGAATGTATGACAATCCTTTCCACTTTATAAGATATCGCTTGGCAGGTTTCTTCTTTGATCCAGACTCCAAAGAAGTAGTCTCTTCAGAAGCAGCATTTTGAGTTTCACAATCTAATATCTTCTCCATCTCTGTCAGCGGGCTTACCTGACAATAGCAAACAAAGTGCTTAGGTATACAACAGTGTCAATCATACGGTGAAAGAAAGGTGCTTCAAGAGAACAAAGACATACACATTCTGGACAGCTCCATTTTTCAGATGAGATATTTAGGCAGGGAACCAAACATTTCCGGTGAAATGCATATGTACATGTTGAACAAGATACTAGATTGTCATTTTCCCCACATTTCTGGCAAGCATCTTCTTTCTGCACGCACAAATGAGTAAGGACAGAACTACAAATAAATACAGGACCCCATAAACTGAAAAGAGAGATATTAACAAAACACGGAATCACATGAACTATGGGAATCAGGAATTCAAGAAGTTGCACCACAAACAATTGAAACTCCACTACACAGACAAGAAAATAGAAGGCAATTCAAAGTTCAGATCAGCAAATGAGGACAAACTATAAATGAAAATGTCCAATGCTATCTCTTTTGTAATTTTATTTTACAGTTTCAACACAAGGTAGATCGATCCAGTTCATGAATTTTCTTACAAGTCAAGCAAATACCTACCTCTACAAATTATGACAAACCTTCGAACAATCAAACAAAAAAATTGTATTTTGAACAATCTTAAATAAGAGCTATCCTGGTCTAGGCAACCAAATACCAAGCTAAACACGATGCAGCAACCCTAGATATGGCATATCCGAAAAAAGCATAACAAGTAGTGCCATTCTACTCGATTAACATCACAATTACTACTTTAAATAGATTCCCAACGAAAGTTAAGGACAAAAATATATTGATTTGGAAAGGTTCTGCAACAGACAAGTATTATTAGTTCGGTTTCATTTCGTGTTCATCAGTTTGTAACCAAGTCCTACACATCCAAGTGTCCTATTCTGTATTTTTCTTTCCTACATTCTCTTTCATATGCCTGTTGGGTCGAGAAAGTAGAGACATCCTAGTTAAGCATACAATGTACAAGCCAGCTGATGTTTGGTAACTGTGTCTTCCTAAAAGGATTCAAGATTCCTACTCTTAACTATGTAGCGAGGCCTATAAATACATGGGCATGGTTTGGTTGTTGGACAAACTATTTGAAAATTCAAATTAATAAAAGCCCAGTTAACTTATCTTTTTGGATCTAAGGGAAGTCAGCAATAAGCCGATAACAAATAAAATTTTAATCTACGCAAAAGATCCCAAAACAACTGTCTTCTGATAAGCTCACGAACAATCTTTACTCGAGCTTGAATTATGCCTTACAGGACACCAAAATAGCCTATTCTATACCAAATATATCAAGCTATTAACTCATTTCCACATTATGGAAGAACGCAGTACTTATACCAATTACCAAGATAGTTAAGGAACACTAGTGTCATCTCTCTTAACTTCCAAAAGTTTGAACTCAGAGAGCACTGCCACCGTGGCAACCAAAAGCACCAAACTTATACTACAGATCCATACTAAGGTATCATATATCCTCTTCAGGATGCACAGATTTCAATATTGAGCTTCTGGCGACCAAAACTTCATACAAAATACCCAAACTAGTAATACTATTAGCTGCTTAACACAGCAAATAAATCATACCTAAATTCACCAATTCAGTATCCAAACGATATCAAGCAACAAATCCATCTAACCAAATCACCCCTCAATTTCTGTAGCACCAGTCGGTCAGGCTACCCCAATACGGCAATACCCCTATCCCACACCAAATCCCCGAACCAATTCCTCCCGCTTTGCAGTATATGAGCCATTTCACAACCTAGCCCCCTATTCTCCAGCCACTAGTCCTACCATAACAGCATCGATTCCCCGAAAAGCATCAACTGGCAGCTTCAGAAATCAGAACAATTCGCAGCAAACAGAACAGAGAAGCAGGGCCTGATCAGCATTACCGTGTCCTCACGCTCGATCCGCTCGGCGGGCGCGTCGCTGTGCCGGTTCCTCCCCTTCCCGCTTCCGCCGCGCGGCGGGAGGTCGTCGTCGGACTCATCGAGCGTGTAGAGCGGCCGCTTCTCCGACCGCACGCGCAGCCGCTCGACGAGGCTGCTCATCCCGCCGACACAACCACCCTACGCGGCTGGGATCAAAACCCTAGGAGACAGGCAGCGCACTCCCTCCCCGCCTCGCCCCAAGTTCCCCTCCTCCTCGCACCGCCGCCTCCGAGTGGGGCTAGGGTTTGGTGGTTTTGCGAGGGGTGAGGAGGAATTGAGGGGGTACTTATACCGCCGCGGGGGTGAGGTCGCGTGCGAGGGGAAGGCGGCGAAAATGGAAGGTAGCAGCGAGGAGGCGCTCGGTGTGTACGCTGTAGCTGCCGGCGGAGAGAGGAGGCGCTAGATCGGCGAGGACACGCCAGTTTCTCTCTCTGCGCTAGAGCTGCGGGGGAGGGGGGCAGTGGTAGTAACGGCCACCGCCCAGGAAGCGCAGGGACTAGGCAGGTTTTGCGATCTGGTCCTTCTACTATGCCCAAATTGTCTCAGCGTTGCTGTAGGGATTGGCGAGTTGTGGCCTTGTTTGAAAATCAAGGTCTTCGTCGTGAAATATGGTTTTTATGGTGTTATCCTGACTGCAAAACTTGGAATCTTGTGCCTGTTGGCAAAATTTATTGTCCTTCCAAAAGGATGTATTCATGTGTTGCTAAGATTTTGTTCGATGAGCATAACTTGAGGCAAATGAATTTAATGTCAAGCAGCATGGATGGAACCTATCTTGAAAGATGTATCAAGGTTTGAATCATTGGTAACAGATCTCGTAGTAGCAAACTAGTTGATGTGATAGCATATTACAATAAACATATTGTCCGATCAAGCCATGGATAAGTAAGTTCACCAACGCATCAATTGCAATTTAAACATAAAACCAAAAAAAATGATGAACTGAGAATCATCGCCTTCCAGGAATCATATACCCATAGGCTTTGTTGGGAATTCGGGTGATTAGTATCTAGAGAAGATATTTGAATGCTCGAGGATTGCATCCCAAATAAGAAGAGGATAACTAACTTTAATGAGAGGGAGCGAGAAGTCTCACCTTGATGAGGAACCATAGCAATGTCAGCAGCGGTAGAAAAGCTTGGCAGCACCGATAGCAATCTCTAATTGCAATGCTGGAGAAGGACGTGGTATGGTGGCAATGTTGACGAACCTTGCAAGAAGAAGAGACCAATAATTAGATGACGAGAAAAGGAGGCCTTGACAACACCATTTAAAGGAGATGAGTTTGTGGTCAAGTTGGAGAAATGAGCAAAGTGGCACCAACAAATCATGAGAAATAGGGTGGCAACTTCGACTGATTCTCCCAAAAATACAAGAAAATTTTCCTGTCAAACCCCCTATTGGATTGTTTAGGCAACAAGAAGCTCAATATTCAAGGCTAAACGTTTGATGGGATGAAAATGTACCCTAAACCTAACTCATCAAGCACGTAGAGTGGCTGCTTCTCCGAGCACATGTGCAACCACTCCAGTCTCTAGGAGATTGCTTATCTTGCCACCACAATTGTACACTAGGATAGAGCCCTAGGAAGCAAGAAGCACACTTCCTCACACACCCCTACTAATATCCCTTTCCACGGCTCCACCTCTTGCTTTGCAGCCTCTAAGTGGGCCAAGGTTTGGTGGTTTTGAGAAAGGCACAAGGAGTATACTAGACAGGTGTTCAGGGTAGCGTCTGAGGGAAGGTGGCATAATGGAAGGTAGTAGTGGGTGGAGGAGGTACGAGAGTGGCTAAGTGATGAGAGTGTATCTCTTTGCACGAGGGAGGCAGTAGTAATGACCACTAAAAAAAAGTCCAAGATCTACGTCGGTTTTGTGACTTAACCCACCTGTTATGCCCAAAATGCCTCCGCTTTGGTGTAAGAATTAAAATTCATCCTTAGTTATGCAGGAATTGATTAATTGTGGACTTGTTTGAAAATCAAGATATTTATTGTTAAAAGAGATTTTCATGGTATTAATTTGTTACAAGATTGTAAATATTGTGCCTGGTGTGATGATATCAAAATTTATCATTTCACTAGGAAGTATTTATTTGTTGCTAAGATTTGTTCGACTAACATATCTTGAAGAAATAAATTTAGTGCAAAGTGTAGATGAAAGCATATCTTGCAAGATGTGGTTACATTATGGGGAATAAAGGAAGGGCAATACATACACATCAATATTTGAATCACTCATGACATATCATTTGCTAGCAAACTAGTCGATTGATCATAAGTTGGTAAAAATATTTTTTTGATCAAATTCAGGATAAGTAAATCAACGAGCAACATCAAGTCCAATCTTGTTTATGTGCACCAAATTGCTCCTCCACAATGTATTGAAGCATTTTCATGGAAAAAAGGAAAATGTTATATCCACTGCGTGCAACATCTCCATCTCTACTAATATAAAAGGGGAGTTTATCCGTTCACCACCTCTCCCCTCCCCGCGTGCAGCGTGTTCCTCCTTTCCACCGATAGCACCATCCATAGGAAAATCAACCCTCAAGAAAACCAGAGAAAATCGGTGCATATTGACAGGTGGACACGAGTCATCAACCTCTTCTCTAGTTTGCTTGCTCTTAACCAATGCCCTGAACCCAGCCGCACGTCGTTCGTCCATCCCCTTACCCACCTCCAACCACCACCCTGATCCCATCACCCCTTCCCTATCCAGAACACCACAACTGGAGCCCAAAACGCCGCAAGCTGTCCGCTCTTCCCCTTCCCCACCTCCAACCGCAACCATGTTCCCATCGCCCCTTCCGCATTCGCAATGCTGCAGTCGGAGCCAGAGCCACTGCGCACCATGCACCCCTCATTTTTGAAGTATCTAGGTCCTTAAAAATTATTTTAGTAATTAATAACGATCATGTTTAAGGTACTAACATACTTGTTGAAATGATTGAAAGGTTTAGTCTCGGATTTGGAAGATACCATGGAGAAGAACATGAAAAAGTATGCAAAGATAGCTATGGGTTGACATGCTTAAGGCAAAGGTATAAAATAGACTACCTCTTTCTAGATTTTAGTGGTCTTGGCATTTGTTGAATTAAGACCAGATTATTAGACTAGATGTCGTATTATTAAGAGGGGGCTCTTTGCTAGTAGCTTGACAGTGCTCTTGTGTCACATAGCTCAATCTTTATGCATACTTGCATTTGAGTCCTCTTTGCTCTAAATTTTCTGAAATTGGTATGACCACCTTTGTAGTTGAGGTAGTATCACTACATCAATACTACTGGACTTTTCATACCGATAGCCTTCTCCACATAAGTCTAATTTTTTGAATTTTAGGCACGATAATACCGCCATGTTATCAACGGTACTACCGCTCAGCTAGTACTATCGATCTTTTGTTGGCGGTAGCTTTTAGCAAAGGCTTCTTTTGGCGTCCGCCTGATTTCCTTGAGCGGTACTACCATAATTCTTCACCAATACTACCACAGCAATATGACCCCTCCTACGAAATGATGGCATGTTTGTTACCAGTTGCAATTTTTTAGTATTCCACTTTGCATTTTTCTCCTCTCGGCAACATGGTGTTACCGTAGTGTAAAATGCGGTACTACTATTTCATCTGGTATGACCGGTTTATGCATGGACGGTATTACCAGGAGCTCGGATAATGGCTAGTTTCAGTGCATTAAATGCACAGTAAATAGCTGTTGGTCTAGGGTCCAATACTACTGGCCTATACGCGGTGGTACTACTGCACCAGCTAATTTTGGGGTATCTTGTCCCCAATTGTCATGTTGGTGGTTGGAGGTAATAAATACCATATCTTCTGTAACAATGGCACTCTCTTGGACCTCTATTGAATACACTTGAGTCTTTGCCTTTATCTCTTCAACTCTCCAAAGCATTTAGTTCATCATTTGAGGTTGTTAAGAGCATTCAAGCGCATTGCATTTATTGATTGAGCTTTATGATACTTGAGAACCTTCAAACAAATGCCATCAACTTATTACTCTTGGAGATTGCCGACTCTTAGATGGCTTGGATATATGAAACTAGTGATCTCTTCAAAAAGATTATAAAGAGACCTAGTGTTGGTGTGAAGGATGGAGCTCACCTACTTGCAGCAGGGAAGAGCTACCTCTAGTGGATTAAGAAAAGGCTCATTTGCACACGGAGCCAGCTTGATTCATTCAAGCTCCCTCAACATGGATTAGAGTAGACTGGTAAGTCTTCGAGGTCACAAAAAACTCTCTTGTATTCATCTTGTGGTTTACTCTCATGCCCCTTACTTTATGCATTTATATTTCTAGTGATTATTTGCTTATTTGTCTACTTAGGATTGTATCTTGCTTAGACCTAAGTTATTGATGCACATAGTGAGACTAGACTCTTTAGACCTTAATTGTGAAAAACATTTTTTACTTATGCTTTCATATAAATACTTGGTTTAACCAAATAAATTATAAAAATTGCCTATTCACCCCCTTCTAGTTGGTCATCCTCTGCATTGCCACCGCTGCGCCATCTGGAATCATGCTGCCACCACCATGCTCTCGGTATCATCCTCCCACCCCTTAACCCTGATCCCACACCTTATACCCATCCGCAATGTCGTAGCCACAGTAGTACCAAACACACATCATCTGCCTTACCCTTCCCTACCTGCAACCGTTGCCCCTCATCCTCCCCTTCGTCCATGTCGTGCTGCCTCCCCTCACGCATCAACTTCCTCAATTCCTCGATTCCCCTTCCTTCGTGCCACATCCTCCACATCGTGCCACCACTATGCCATGCAGAATCACGTAGCAGCCATGTCCACTTCGGTTTCACATCCAATGCCAAAGTAGACGTCTAGGTCATCCGCCTCCACGATGCCACATGCTTCCCAACTGGTGTCAACTTCTTGGACAAGCACCCAACTCAACTACACATCATGTTCCTTGATAAAATGACCAGCTTGACTGCACAACAATTGGAAGAAATGAATGAGCGTGCACGCCCGATAGTTGCCTCCTACGACACTACATAAGAAGCAGCTCTTCTTCCACTTCTTCCATTCCACTACTCCAACACCACTTCCTTCTGTGGTGGGCGACAGCATCAAGTGATGCAACTAGACTTTGTAATGTTAGAGCTCAATGAGCACGGCTGCACCAAATCCAACGACACGCCCTCCTCCTCCTCTTTGGTGGGAGTTGGCCATGGCCACCATGGTCGGAGCTGTCGTGGCCAATTGACTGCTAGGCAACCACCATGACTGCAGGCTGCTACTTAAGGGTGTTGTCCTTTCCAACTAGTAGGCGGCAGTGGACAGTTGGTATGTGAATCCCTGAATCCCATCACAGTCCACACCACCCCCTGCATGTATAGATTATATTGTGTAACTTCTTGTCTTAATGATGCATAACTCCAAGTTTTGCCTTTTGTACTGAGGTTTCCTAGTGAGGCAGTGAGTACTATTCCCTGCATCATTGATTCAGAGCAAGAAAAGTATGTGTAAGATTTTATTCTCTTCATTTTCTTATGCACAATTTCCCCCTTTTTTTGATCAAGCACTAAATATTGCAGTTCTAATAATAAATTCTTACAACACTCCAAATTTATTATTTTGTGCCAATTCCATGATTGTTTCCAAATGGTTGTTGTCCAGTTGTTTTGAAACAAGTGCAACAAATGGTTACAACAGGGTTATTCTTCCACTAGGGAACCTTTTCTTTTCTACTTTTTGCAATCAACTAATCAAGTAATACTATAGTGCTTCTCCCTATATAAAAATTAAGTCAAACATATGTGAAGACATGTATCAAAGATGCTAAGTTGCAAGTCTTTGCCAGTTCTGTTGAGTGTGAGCTTCTTCCACAAATTCATGGCAATAAAGCATCAAGTAATGATGCTTGGATTCTACATTTTTATTTCTTTTGAAATGAGTACAAGGCTATGGTCTCGGCAACATTATAATGCGATGGCAACATTACTATTGTTGTTTGGGACTTACGTAGTTAACAAACTATGAAACTATCTTGAAAGTTGTGTTATTCGTACATGCTATTGATGATGTACTTGGCATAGATAAATAACTCCATCTTGTACATTCGCATTAAAGGTTGGGATCTTGACCCGCCTTTTAAGATCATGGTTGTGATAATATAAGTGAACATCAAGTTGAATAGAAGAATAATTGAAGAAAAACTAAGAGTTTAAAGAAGTATTGCTTGACTGGAATTATTTTCATGGTGTGAATCATAACAAACTAGGTATTCTAATTTTTTTGGGATTTTGGCCTGTTTTGGTCGCTTTGCATGGGGTGTGCTTCAAAGTTGAAACATTACTCGTGCATGTCTCTTTCTCCCTCTCTTTTTTACTACTTATTTCTTAAGAGATTGGCATAGTTTCTTTGAGATCCGTGTGGGCGCATTTGAAATGTGCAGTAAAAAATCTTCTTAAGAAATTGTGTTGGCACATTTACCAAGAATATCGTCTTCAAAGATGTCTTATGCAATTTGTCTGCATTCATGTTGGACAAGAAACAACAGCCACTACTAAATGTGGACATCTGTGTCTAATTTAATTTCTTTACAAGTTTTTGCATATATCTTTTGCTTGACAAGTGCTTAAGATAAAGCTGATGTTGATTATACAATTTAGGATCATGTTTGATTATATGTATCACCCTCTTTTGAGACTTTGTTATAACGCACGGATATCTTACTAGAAAGAGATCAATACTAAGTGCAAATTTCACGTCTTATGGAAAGTAGCAACAACATTTGAAATTCATTACTAGATGGCAACCAACTTTCTACTAGTTTCGGATTATGCTTAGCATAAGAGAGAATACATGGAATAGAAAAATGGTACATTTGCTCTATATAACGTGAAGAGATGAAATTTAAGTGCAAAGCCCATATTCCATGACACGTGGCACGTGCAACATAAAAGAGAAATTTAAGGCATTCCCAATGGAAGATGTAGCACAACAATGTCTATACCCTCCACGCCATATAGACACAAGACTAGACAAACCCCCTCCCAATGCATTGTATCTATCACTGCCCCACCTAATTAATAATATTACAAAACTATATTATTTCTTCCTCACCTCTCTCCTCACTTTCTCTCCTCCCCTCCCTTCCAATGCTCCCCCATCCCTAAACTCCACCCAAGTCGGCCGATGGTGATAGCTTGTCGCTGCATCCCCCATCCTTTACCCAAGCCTGGCTTGCCACCACCTCCCCCTTTCTCTGTTATTCCTCGTCCTCCATCCAAGCCAATCGGCCATTCTCCCCTTTCTCCTCCTCCTCCGCTTGCCTCCTCTCAAATTTCATCGAATCTGCGTTTGGAGCACCCAGATCCAGTCAGATCTGAGACAGCGGGGTAGGGTGACCATCACGATGATGACACAGCGGCAATGACGAGCCACGTGGAGGCTTGTAGTGGCCACTACGAGTGGCGGAGGCGACAACTGGTGGACGATGACAGGACAATTGGACCGCAGCTCGACCAACATGGTGGCAATGATGGACAACAATAAGCCAACGTGCTTATGGCTCAATCATGACAGTGACTGCTAATGGATGGTGGTAGGCCGATGCGGCAACTGTGGTCATGGTGGCCATGGCGAGCAAGATCAAGCACAATGGTGGTGGCTTGCACGACGGGCTGCGGTGGCAGTGCGAGGTGTTGGGGTGGCGGGGGTGGTAGTGGCCGAGGTTGGAAGCCATGACGGTTATAGCAAGCAACATGGAGGTGGGCGACAGCGATAATGAGCAACATGGAGGTGGGTTGCGGTGATGACAAACATTTGGAGGTGGGCGATGGTGTGGAAGACACGATGGAGATGACGAACGGGTGATGCAGTCGCGACTCGGGCCGACACTGGTCCGATGAACAGTGTATTTTTGCTTGTTTTGTGTGTTGAATTATATGCCAAGCAATATCTTGCATGAAACACTATTTTCCTCTCTCTCCTTTGATTTACCCTCCACCTTAGCATTAATCCTAATTGGCATGCTAATTAAAGCTATTGGCTGATGTAGGACCATTGGGAATGTCCTGAGTGCAAATTCCACATCCTATAATATGCGACAATGATGTATGTAAAACTCATTACTAGGTCACAAGTGTTGGACACATTGAGAACCACTTTTCTATTAATGTCGGATTTACGCTAAGCATAAGAGAGCTTAAAGACATATGACATGGAAAAGAACATGATACACCTCTCTACCACATAATGAGATGAGCAGTTAGTGCAAATCCCAATCTCATGACACGTGGCAAGTGGTGAGAATTGGACACCATTGACAACCACGTGGCATACAGTATAACTGGCCCTTTTATCGCTAATGACGAAAGCTCCAAGTTCTTACTTGAGATAGTCGTAAGACAGCTACCACAGGGTCATAGTTCATCGAAGGAATGCTTGAGTTTACAAGCTCTCCTAAAAGGGCAAATCCACAGGATTTTGGAAACCGATATTTGCTCCAACATCATATCAAGGCATACGACTTCAATCTCCAATCATCAATGAAAGCAGTAACTTAGGAGAATAATCGCACTAATAGCAACATCATGGTCACATTAAACAAATGGAAAGAAAAGAAAGGAAATCAAAATTTTCATGCACAACCCTTGTAGGTTGTGCTTGGTGTGCATAATCTTATATTCCCTCGTAATGTGATATTCCCCTCAAACTGTGTATCAGCAAACTATAAATGCCAAACTAAAAAGTAATCTAGAATACCAACATTTGTTTGCATCTTTGCGGGGCACTCAACGTTCCACACCATAGCCGGACCCAAGGAGATTAGTATGTGACAAAAGGAACAAACAACATTTATATGACAACGCCAGCAGCGTCAATTTGCAAACCTTTAAGGCCCCGCTCATTTTGGCTTAAAACCCGCTTCTAGCTTCTATTTTTTTTTCACTATTCAGTAATTTCGTCTTTTTCTAGTTTTTTTTAGATTTTTTTGGCTTTTCTTTTCTTTTCTCGTATTTCTTTGTATTGTTTGTGATGGGTTAACATGTTTTTTATATGTTTATTATTTTTAATTTAATTATGCCAAATAAGTCAATTCAGTTATAGTAAAAAATTAAATCAACTTAGTTACAGTAAAAAAAAGCTATAAACCATAGCTATTCTGAACGCCCCTAAGAGGCAATGGCGCAATTTCCTCGTAAATAAACTTCAAAAGCAATTAAGCACATGCGTTCACTATATCCACTAACAAAATCAGCAATAGCACATCTGCACATATATGAAAATGCCAATAGCGTTAATTGGCATTCCAAGACTAGCTATAGTACAAAACATGTGCAATTCCTGCGTGAAGTTAATACTGATGATTTGCAGAGGCTGCAAGAAAGTAGCTATGGATAGAACCCAGGTATAAGATAACTGACCCAGGCTGCAAGAAAGTAGCTATAGATAGAACCCAGGTATAGTATAGCCCACTTGAATACAGTGAAGAAGAAACACTCAAACCAGCTTGTAGAAGAACAAGATTCCATATAAATGAGGGTGATTTCTCCCCCATTGCATCAGGGAGAGAGGACATATCAAACAAAAGAAGCTTCCTACAAGACATGTCTGCAGCTTGCTGAATCATGAGCAATCGTATGCAGTCGATACAATGAAGCAGCAATTGAACCAAGCAAGCATCTAAAACCACAAGGCATAAATTTATCCCAAACAATAATAGCAGACAAACTACAGAAATATCCTGAATGCACTTGCTTGTAGCCATGGAACCATAAATATAACATGAAATGCATGCCGTAAGACTTACTGAGCATTCTAAGACCCTATTCAAATAAGACCATATTCAAAAGTATTGTGACTTTTGTCTGATTGTGAGAGAGATTAAAAGAGTAAGAGACACTCGTGTTAAGAAGTCACCCTGTTCAAAGCGGCTGCTATATTGACTCCTACAAACGGTTTATAAAAACCATCTTTAGAAGCTACTCCATTCAAAAACTAACTTCTAAATACCAAAAGACAGAAACTGTTTGGAACATAACCTAAGTAGAGCTCTACAGTTAGGAGTGTGCTCTAATCTTCATTTTTTTTTTCTTATAGCAGATTGGAACTGTTAGAAATGTCTAGGCCACTTCTTGTCCGAGAGAGCCAATAATCAACACACACAGTAATTCTCATAATAATAATAATCAGCACAGTAATATAATCAATTCACTACTCATAAGCAATGGTAGCTTTATTGAATATATTTAACCATCCTCTGAAATCTACTATATCCTAAGAAAATATCTGCAGTTCCACTTCAAAAATCAAAATAGGAGCATAACACCCAGCAAATGCGCATGCTCCCTCGTATGGTTGAAGGCGCATGCATGCAGAGGATATATGTTAAGCCTGAAACTATTTTTCATGTGTACAACCCAAACAAATTCAAGCTGACAGATAGGAAACAAAGAAACCCACACAAAGATACAAACTGAGAGCTGCAATTAACAAACCTGCATGTTCAGCACACCCACTATACAATCCAATGCATTACAACACATAATATAGCCCCGAAGGCCAAAAAGTATAATGTGCCTAAGGAAATTAAAGAAAATAGAAAAGAAAAGAACTTCCATCATTTACAAGGCTAGCTGACAGCAGATGGTATCTAAAAGAAGCACACAAAAAAAGAGTAAACTGAGATTGTATTGCAATCCTTATGTCAACACGGCCACTTATTGTTTTACTGCACACTGACTTGCAAGGTTGCATGGATTCCATACTTTTTTGGATGATAAATAAGCATCAAAACAAGCACAATGTGAAGATCACATACAAACTGTTTGATAAACTGTACGTGGAAGTTACAACAATAAAGGTTAGAGAAACCTTTAATTTATTTTGAGAGCCCCATAGCTGTGCATATAAATAACAACTTTGTCCCAACAAGATGCAACATAAGATTTTGAAGGCAATAATACTTGATAATTGTTTCAACTATTACATATTTCACACATCATTCATAAGAATCTATTGCATCTCTGAGAGTGAAAATACAAAGCTCCACATCTGCAATCAAGCACCACCAACTAAAATAACAACACTGAAACTTGGCGGCGAGCCATGATATGAAGCAAATCAGTACAAGAGGTTCACCTCCATGCCATTTCCATCCGGAAGCATTAGATCAACTCAATTCCTTCCCAGCGGGAGTGACCGGCACGAGTAAGTCTCCTTGAAATCTGACTTCTTGGACGACGTGAAAATCGACGCATACACTTCCTTGTTCGCATACGCTGGTGCATGATCTGCTGCCTTGAAGCGCTTCGCTGGGGCAGCCTCCCCCTTCTTCCCATTCTCCAACTTCTCAACCCTTGCTGCCACGGCAGCAGCATGCTTACTCCCACTCAGCCCATTCCCCACCTTCTTCTCCTTCACCTTCCCCCTGTCCTCCTCCATCCTCCGCCTCAGCACCGTCACCTCCTCCTCAGTCCCGTTGATTGGCATCTTGTCCGCCTCGTCAAACTCCTTGTGGCAGACCAAACACGCGGACGTCTTCACCTCCTTGAGCGCCTTCACACTGAGCACGTGGCCGCACCCGCGGAGCGCCAGGAATTGGTACTTCCCGTTGAACTCGAGCCCAGTGACCGGGCACTGGAACCGGACCTCCTCGCCGGAGGCGTCCGCGTCAGGCTTGGGGTGCAGGTGGATGGGGATCATGTCTTTGAGGCCGCGGATGTGCGAGAGCGCCTTGGGGAGGCGCTTGCGGAGGAGAGCCTCGACGAGGGCCTCCTTGTTATACAGGTTCCCCAGGCGGTCGGCGACGGCGGGCGCGGCGAGGGGCTCCCCAGACAGCGCGCAGCAGGTGAAGCGGGAGAGGCGGGCCTCGTTGGGGTCGGCCTTGTCGGGCTTCTTGGCGAGGTACATGGAGAGGTAGCAATCGCGGGACTCGGCGCCGGTGGCCCCGCCGTCGCCGCCCCCGCCGCGAAGCGCGCGGAGGCGGAGCTGGAGCGAGGCGGACGGCGGGAGGGCGGCGACGGGGGAGGAGGGCGGGAGCGGGCGGCCGTCGGAGGTGAGGTAGAAGGACGAGGAGGGGAGTGGGAGCGAGCTGAGGAGATCGGAGACGGGGAGGTGGGACGGGACGGTGAGGTACCGCGGCGGGAGGGCGAGGTCGTCGAGGCGGAGGAGGACGGACCTGGTGGCGGCGGCGGCGGCGGCGGGTGGAGCGGAGCCGGCCATGGCGGGCAGCTAGGGTTAGGGTTTCGACGCTGGTGGGATTCGGGACGAAGACGATGGGGAATCGATCGAGATGGTTCGGTGCGGGTTCGCTACGGAGAATAGATTGACGCCGAGAGACGGACCTCACCTGAGTGAGGCCTGAGCCGACGTAGCGCGGGGGAGTGGGCTGGGTTTGGTGGATTCTGACAACGCTCTCTTCCGGCGGCCTGGTTTGGTTTGACGCCGTGGCTCAGGTCAGAACTCGGATGCCACGGCAGGCCGACACGAAATCTCGGCGTATTTGTGCTGGCTCGGAGTAGCTCCCGGCCGCTATGGACGCAATATGTGGGTATCTACCTGTTAACTTTTCTATAACAACTAATTTTTAAATAGAGTATTTTTTAAGGTAGATTTATAAGTTAATTATAATATACTATATAGTGACTTTATTTATATTGACCAAAATCATATATAAGTTTTTGTTACTCCGTACTCTCTCACACGAACAGCATAAAAATCATAAGCCAAACCCAAAAAGAACAGACATTCTGTTGTTGTAACTTCATATCTGAGTTTGGAACGTGCAAAAGTGGCAAATCATGAGCAATGCACAAGTGGAGATGACCTCAAGCTCCCGCAACTTGTTCGCAATCTCGTTTGAGTATTCTGCATATGCTCATCATCGCTATCACCATGCAGCAAAACAGCAACACATCGCATCGCAAAATTTTCAGCATGTACTACTTGCTACTTCTAGTGATCCTATCTATCATATTCCCCTCTCTCTCTCTCACACTCTCTCTCTCTCTCTCGCCTTACCTGTCCATTAGGGTTGGCACTCTAAAACATGAACATTTTTAATAAAGGCATAAACTAAGAGCGGTTTTGCTATTATACAGTCATTGAAATTTTCTTATCTTTCAGTCACATAAAGTTGTACTCTAAAAAAATCCTCTCTCTAAAAAAATCCCTTCCCTCTAAAAAACAGAGACTGTTTAAGAATATTTATCTAACGAATAAAAAAGTATATAAGAATAAAGAGAAAAAACAATACAATAAACTATCCCAAGATTTGCAACTCATCTTGGTTCACTAACGTGGGTGCCCCTACCTCACGCCCGAATCCTTCGCTCTGTGTGTCGTATCGAGTAAGGATGCCCTTATTCTGTTGCATTTGTTTACATGAGCCAGCCAAGCCTATAGCAAGGACGTGCAACCTCAGAAGCCTGCACATCCTGCCCTCCCCCATCAT
Source organism: Melocanna baccifera (assembly GCA_036346265.1). Taxonomy (NCBI): domain Eukaryota; kingdom Viridiplantae; phylum Streptophyta; class Magnoliopsida; order Poales; family Poaceae; genus Melocanna; species Melocanna baccifera. Next base: position 25,279,998 of record CM070692.1, on the reverse strand, counting down.
TTGACTTGCAAAGTTGCAAGCTGCAATCATCAGTAGCATCGCAATCATTAAGTCACTGCTCAAGTCCGCTGCGCGGTGAGCTTTTGCGATTGAAGTTAGTTTTTGTTTTACTATTTATTTTTTTTGTTTCTGTTTTTTTTATGTTTTGTTTTTTCTCGTATTCCTTTTACATTGTACGTGATAGATTAATATGTCGCTTTTATTTTTATATTTTTTAAGATTTAATTATACCCAATAAATCAACTTAGGTACAGTAAAAAAAACCAGCTACAGTAAAATTTCAACCCGAAGTCATCGCTATTCCGAACACCCCCTAATGCTGCCTCACAGGACCAAGGGTCGCAAAATAGGACCACTTCAGCATTGCATAGTGTATCATGTAGCATTTGCCCCTACATGATAGCATTCCGATTTGCTCTTTTCGTGTGTGATAGTGTGTCAGTCGCGGAATTTTTTTAAAATAATTTATTTTTATTCAAAATTATAGAAATATAGTTGCACGTAAATTTTTTTTTTACAAAAATGGTCTCCAATCATCCAACGTTTAGGCAATTGGAGCCTGCCGCCCAACGGCCGCGTGACACACAGGCTTTAGTCGCCTAACGGTCGGATGACTACAACCTCTCCTTCTTTGGCGCGGCGTCGGCCAATGCAAATGGCCAGGGGCTCGCCGCTCGATTCTAGTCGCCGAACAAGGTTAGGCGACTACAATTATATCACCCAATGGTCCATAGATTGCCTACATATTGTGCGGCCGTTGGGCAATAGGTTCCAGTCACCCAATGATTGGGCAACTAGAGACCATTATTGTAAAAAGTTTTCTCGCGGTATATTTCTGTTATTTTGAATAAAAAATAGATTATTTAAAATAATAGTTAGTTGTGTCCTATATGAAAAGATGGTGTCTAGGGAGAGATCCAATGCCTTAAGTTCAGAACACTCATTTTTTTTTGGAGGAAGAAATAAGGGATCCGTTGAATAGAGATCCAACGCTCTAGATTTATTTTTTTTAGGGGAGAGGTATGGAGAATTCATTGGATGGAGATTCAACACTCTAAAACCTAAGTGCTACCAACTCTAAAAAACATTCAAGTGCTCCCTAACACTCTTCTAAAAAACGGTGCAAGAAACCGTTCACATGATGGGTAAGAGAGAAGACAAGTGAGGGTCAAAGAAGCCCAATGGAATAGTATAATAAGTAGAAGGGTATTGATAAATATCATTCGGATATTTTTTTAAAACTATCATCCAGATTTCTGATATTTAGATATGCGCAAATATTCATACGAATCTCCCCTCTAAAAAAAATCTTTTTTCTAAAAAAGGACCATTGGATTTTTGATCTAATAACTACAAATATGGATGATTGTATGGATGGCTAGACACTCCACAGAGCAGAATTTCTTTGTAACAAATGATAAGAGAAAATGAAAGAGCGGTATACATTGATGGCAAATCCTGAAATGGTAAATCTTTGATGGTAGCAAATGATCAATTTCCGTATAAAACAGCATGGCAAGATTGCTCCTGGAATAGTACACCCTTCTTTGACACACCCATCGGTAAACTTCATTGCTTCCCGCTGACGCCGGCGCCACCATCCTTGACGGAACAGGAATCGTTGCCTCCGGCAGCACCATTGGCCAATGCTGGCGACGTCGGTCCCGTGCCGTCATGGACCTGCCCTCCAGTGTGGCGGACGGCAGGCTGGGAGAGGAGCGATGCCGATGAGGTGGCCGAGGAGATGGCGGAGGCGAGGGAGATGGGCATGAGGCAGAGGCCCTTCCCCTGTAGATACTGCATGGCGGTGCCCATGTCCTCTTCCATCATCTTTGCCACCTGCTGCTCCGTCACCCGCAAGCTGCCGCCGGCGCTCTCGCCTGTGCCGCTGCTGTTTCCCTTGGTTGTCGTGCCGTTTCCACCGCTGCTGTTGCTCTTTCCGTTACTATTGCCCTGCACGACGATGCATCTCAGAATTGAAAACAACAAGCAACTATTTACCGATCGACTAATTCTCATTCCACTCAACTCTAATTTTTTTGCTAAAATATCTGGTATGGTAGTGACTGCTGATTACCTCTGAGGACATGCTCGCAACCAGAGGCGCCATGCCTGCCGCTCCGCCTAGCCGGCTCATGCTGAGAACCTGCAACGCTCAACTGGTCAGCACTGCCTGCAGCCGGCTACAGATCTTAATTATCAGAAGCATTTACAAGTTCTGTTCAGAAGTAGTGTCACCGTCACCTTCACTTGGAGCTGCAGAAACTTCATGTAGTCGATGATCTCGTCCAGCATCGACGCCTTGTCCGTCTGCAGAAAAGAATTTCACGTTGCGATTTCAGTGACAGTCACACATTGATCTGGTGATAAGATAGCTCATGAATCCCATGCCCAGAAGGACAGCACACAGCATTGATCAGCTCGAATGGTACTACTTGTGAAAACTACGACAAACCGAGCAAATCAAGGCATCGAATGCGCCCAAGTGCTCACTTTCTTCGTCCCACATTTATCTGACAAGCCATCTGAATTTGTTCAGTTCAAACTTCAAACAAGAGGGAAAAGGAAACGAATGCTTTCATATAGTGTCGCCGCTTCATCTGAATTCTGTCATTCTTATCAGTCAACCATCACGGTACAACTCGCGGCTGCAAAGCAACAGGGGACTCAGACACGTGTGGCCATATCACATCCCTTGAGCTGGACAGGAGCAGTGCCTCACCCACCGCCGTGCCCTTTTCTGCACTACTACAACCACTTGATTCCGGTCACATAAACAAGCAAGCATTTCGTTTCATTCATGCGTCAGGAAGAGATTCCTAGATACTTTTGTTTCCCTCAGAGACAGAGAGCGAAACGAAATGAAAGAACACAAAAGCTAGCGTTAAAGCAAGCAGCGACGACGCGTGGAACGGAAGAGGAGAGGGGCTTGTCGACGCTGACCTTGTTGGCGTTCGGGACCAGCTCCTGCAGCGACTTCATCCGCTCCGCTATCCTCTCCCTCCGAAGCTGCGAGTGACACACGCAAACATACACGGGGAAAGTTCAGAAAAAAAAAAAAAGCTTAGTGAGTTCGTAGGATCACGGAGCACTGTATACGGGCATGTCATTTTCGAGTTTCGACAGATAATGCTACGATGATCCATCGACACCGACTGATCGACGACCTGATTAATATGCCAAAATTGGCGGCGTAGTTATTCCAAAAGTTGTGGAAATGCAGAGGATTCAGTGGTTCATGAAGCTCTGCATTTTTTGTTTCTTGTGAACGAGGAAGATTCAGAGAAGGGAGAGGGGTTGGTGGGGGAGTGGCATACACGTTCGGCAATGCTGTGGGGGTCAGTGGCCTGCCCTCTCCTCGCCCTCACCCGCTGATGCCGCGGAGGGGCAGCTCCGCCGCCGCCTCCGCCACCCGAGGAGGCCGGTGCCGTGCAGCCGCTAGTTGCCGCCGGCGCTCCGAATCTCTGGCCCGACATTGATCCTCCCTTCCAAAGGACGAAAAAATCGATCTTTTCAGTTCGTTTTTACACTGAACTACGTACTCCATTAGCCATTTCTTGCTCTCACCGAGAAACAGAACGGCGAACACACGACACGATCTTTTAGCCGTGTGGATCACAGCAGAATTCAGAAACGTTAATTAGTCGTACAAAACACACATACACACACAAAGAAGACAGGTTCTTGGACCCTGGTGAGCTTACCTGGCCAAACGGCGGCTGCACGGCGGCCGGAGCATGCACCCCAAACCCGTTGAACAGCGCGTGATCGCCACCCTACACGCGCAGAAAACCGAATCCATTTCAACAAAAGGCTCAAAAAAGATCAACGAAAGACACTACAAAGCAAAGAAAACAAGCTGTGAGCGAGCGCTTCCAAAACGAGGAGTCGTACTACGGTGGCATTGGGCGACTTGAAGCCGCCCTCCATCTCCTCCCGCGCCGGCGCGGAAGCCCGGTCCGTGAACAGAGGCAGCGGCGAGAACGCCCCGCCCCCGTTCTCCTCGCCGCCAGGAGCAGCGGCGAGGCCCTGCCGGTGCAGGTCGCTGAGCTGCAGCATGACCGACTTCTCCCCTCCGCCGTCGCCTCTGCCGATCTGGTGCTGCCGGAGTCGGGACGCGAGCAGCGCCGACTCGTCGAAGGCCGCGGGGTCGTCCTCGGCGCCCGCCGCGAGCTCCCAGGGCGACTTGCCGGCGGCGCCCAGGTCGGCCCACGCGGAGGGCAGAGTGGAGAGCATCTGGTCGAAGAAGTCGTCCTGGGGCCCGCCTCCGCTGTCGCCGCCGGCCATTTCGCGGCTGCTCGGCTGCATGGTGCTAATTAACCGTCAAAGCTGCTCGCTGCTCGGCTTGGTAGGGATAGCTGCTAGCAAGGTAGGGGCGGTAGTGAGTAAAGGCGTTTGAGAAGGCAGGAGGAGAGTCGGGAGCAGGATGGGAACTCGCATCGTCCGCGGTTTTATAATCGCGTCTTACGTGCCATTTTTTTTATGTCTATATAACATTCGTTTTTTTAGATTTAAGGGGCGTTTGGAATGGAATGACGTTGACTTATGATTTTTTTACTGTAACTGAGTTAAATTTTTTGACATAATTAAATTAAAAAATTTTAAAAATAGAAAAAACATGTTAGCTCATCACGGATAATACAAAAGAATACGAGAAAAAAGAAAAACCAAAAAAGTCAAAAAAACCTAAAAAAACAGAAAACACGAAATTACTGAATAATGAAAAAAAAGGCAGAAGTCAGAAGAAAAAACTGACTTTAAATCAAAATGAGCGGGGCCTTAGATGTATTAAAGTCTAATATTTTAGATTTAGAGCACTCATATTTTTTTTAGAGAATGGTACGGACAGAGATCCAATATCTCAAAATCTTTTTTTGAGAGGGTCTTTTAGATCCAATATTCTAAAAATCGGACAAGTCTGAACCTAAAACATATATACATGTTGTATAGCACTTCTCTTTTTCCCTTAAAAAAGGTAAAAGTTCACTTCTTTAGCACCGTATGTACAAAGCAACACCGCTGTGAAACCAAAAGAGAGAGAGAGAAGGCCCGTTTGGAACGCATAAAAGAAAAAAGTTGGAATAGGGAAAAAAGCAGGAAAGGAAAAACGTTGGAATATGAAAAACGCAGAAATGGAATGCCATGCACAGTGAATTCCTATAGGAATCGAGAATACATGATTGATTAGAAAGAGGTGTTTGGATACTTCACAAGAAAAATAAAGAGAGATTGTATTGTATTTTTAAAAAAAGAGATTTCCATAAGGTTTGAGCAAATGTTTGATTTTCTCCAAAACGTGTAGGAAAGAGGGTATTCCAGTAGGATTCTTTGGATCCATTACTCTGTTCCAAAGGCTTGTATAGGATTCTCTTCCCGTAGGATATGAATCTTACAAATTTATTTCAATTTTTCTCTGTTCCAAATTCCGCCGAAATGGCCACCGGCAATGCTGCTTCTGCCCTGCACTGCACACGTGCAACGGAATACGTGCTCAGCTCCGTGCGCGCGCGTGGAGTGAGCGGAGGCGAAGCGAATGGCGAGATGCATTCCGCATCCAATGACGGATAAAAGCAAAGGGTGCGTTCTTTTGGTTGGCGTCTTATATAAATATGATTGTGTTTTTGTGAATTCTAATATATTTATCAAAGATAGTACATAGAGAAAAATAATTATATGTAATTTTGATCGATACAGCTAAATTCAGTATAATTTATATTATAATTTATATATAGACTCTGTCTTAAAAAATATATATTTTAATAATAAGTTACTGTAGGAATAAATGCCGAATTCAAAGAGCTGAGCCTTATCGTGAGTGTAAAAGATTCAGGGATCGGATTAAAACGGAGCAAGGAAAAAAATGCCAAGCAGTGAAAAGTAAACCATTAAAAAAACCGTACATTAATCAGAGGATTATTCATTATTCTCACGCCCCCCACTACGAGTCATGTCTCGGTGTTCTTCCAGCTAAAATAACGGCACATGTGCGGCTCCAATCCAAGGTTCAATCTTCTCAACAAGTGATATCGTTATTTATTAGCAGCACCTTAATTACTGGTAATAAATTTAAAGAGGATCCTATGCCTTTGCTTACTCTTTGGGTTCTTCGATAAAGCAAGAAAGGCCTGGCTGCTCGAGAAGACCCTGCAACTTGTAAAAAGTGACCAGATAAAGCGCCGGATTAGTACTAGCTTTATCATCTTTTTACAAATTAAAGGGGTACTACTTACTTTGTACTCGTTTGTACACCTATAATTACGAAGGCTAATCGTCGGTGTATATCACTACCACCGTTATTTGACACGTTATTGAAAATTACCAGTGCCATGGAAGCTGACAATGCTCATGTTGAGCCTACTGCACTCACAGAAAGAAAAGGAGTGTAGTAGACAGAGTGTACGTAGTAGACATTGTAGCTACTTTATTTAGATATGTTAAAATTATATACGAGTATCTCTCTTCGTATTCTCTCTCACAAACAACTAGAATTCAAAATTTCAGCTAAAAACCAAAAAACCGTAACCAAAAGAATAGAAAGAACCCCCTCACTGTAGATACTGTAGCTACTTTATTTAGATGGATCAAAATTATATACGAGTATCTCTCTTCGTATTCTCTCTCGTAAACAACTAGAATTTAAAATTTTAGCTAAAAACTAAAAAACCGTAACCAAAAGAATAGAAGGAACCCCTCACTTCTAGACACTAGGTGTCTCCAGGTCTATGACGTGGGCTTAAAATGGATTGAAATTATTTGTTCTTAAAATTGCATTAACCAATTTTGAAACTTGGGATTTTTTGACGTCAGTATTATATTGATTTTTTTACAGCAATTAATTCATTCGAAAGATTAAGCTGCTAGGGAATGATAGACAATAGTCTAATACTTTAACAATACAACATCAACTTCCCTAGGGAAGCAAGCAAAAATATTCTCTTAAGTTCAAATTCGATGAACGCAATTCATTATCATATGGATTATGGATCGAACAGCTTATGGGGGTGTGTTAATCGGCTAGAGCTGATGGCTTTTAACTAAAATAGAATGTAACGACAAAAGAAGTAGCATTTAGAACAAAATTAGGAAATCAGCTTTTGGAAGACGCGAACGCAAAGGAGGCAACGGAGGCCAACCGATGGCTTTTGAAAGTGACTTGGAGACACAGCTTTTAGAAACCGAGGTGTTTGAATCAACTTTTAACTTCTCTACATAGAAGTCGGAAGCCAAAGCCAATTTAAAGAGGTTCACATGTTAGCACCGAGACGTGAGTTAGTTAGAGTGATAAGTTGCAGTATCAAGAGGATTTGGGTAGCGGAGAGTAAAAGTATCTGAGGATTGTAAAAGTATTTGGCTTAATGACCATAATCGGCCGACCATCTTCACATGTATATATACATTGCCAGATTACAAAAGTCTTGTTCGGCAAACTCCTCAACCGACTGGGAGTTAGAGATAGCAACAACAATTGACAGCTTGCTTACATATAATTACAACTATTCTATCCTTAATTAACTTCAACATCTTATCTTTAACATCCTCATTCAATCTGAACTTGGCCTAGAAATAGACGACTGTTTCCTAGAACTCTATGATATGAGATTTGATCCAAAGAACACAACGTAGCCTCCAGTACTTCATCTGTCATCAGGACATCCTGCCCAATCTGCATCAGAGAAGACACCGAGTAATGAGGATGATGATCACCCAAGAACTAGCCCAAGACGAGCTGTGTCCTTTAGATACCGCAAAATCCTCTTGATGGCAATCCAATGATCTTCAGTTCAGATTTGAAGAAATTGGCAAACTCTGTTGAAACTATAGGAAATATTTGGCCGTGTCAGAGTTAGGTACTGAAGGACACCTACCGTGCTTCTATATCTTGTTGCCTCCGCATCAAACAACGTCACTCCGACATGCTTTGACAACTTGTTGTTTGCTCCTGTTGGCATGCTAACAAGCTTAGTTTTTGTCATATTGGTCTTGCGCAGTAGATCTAAGATACACTTGTGTAGTGATAATATGATACCATCATCCACATGGTTTACTTCAATACCAAGGAAGTAGCTAAGCGCACCGAGATCCTTCATAGCAAAATCATCTCTAAGTTGTCGAAGGAGTAGATCAAACTCCTTGGTTGAGGAGCTAAAGATAATAATGCCATCAATGTATATGAGCATATACATAACTAAACCACCTTATTTGAAGATAAAGAGTGAAATATCAACTTTGGAGGGTGTGAGCTCAGAACACCCCGTTTCGTGGGCGATGATATCTTTGTTCATCTCGCAGCACCAGACTGCTCAATCTGCGAGTCATCAGATATGAGCGTACATCATTGACAACACGTACTTAAAACGGGGGGTACAAACCAGCTTTATTACAATATAGAGGCTCTTACAGCCAAGCCTAGTAGTGGGCGACAGCCCTTACAATACATGAACCAAAAGGGTGCCACAGGCAAGCCTGAGCGGAGAACAACCCTTAAAACCAAACATCGACCTCGTCGAAGGCATCTCCCTCGTCTTCAGCCTCTTCAAAAACTTCAACGTCGTGCGGACCGATTTCTGTTTATGTTGTTTAGTAAGTATGAGTACAACCACAGTACTCAACAAGCCGCACGAGAACATACTGAATAATTATATGCAGGGGAATCTCAACAGGCATGGGATATTAGTTCTATTATTTTGTGTAGATGCAGTTTTGCCTTTATAAAACGCTTTAGATTCAAAACAAATCAAATATAAACTTCTTAATTACTTGGGGTTATAAACTTGAACATTTACTTTTACATATTACCAAAATCATTCCAAATCTACTTATGCCTCATTAATGGAGTCACCCAATTAAACACAGCTTCTTTCACTGGAAGCACAGTGTATTCGAATACCATTTAAGTCACTCTGCAGAGCTGCTCAGCTTTACCCACAAGATTTCTTAATCCTCATGACTGAATTAAGAAAACAAAGATCTTCGCCTACTCAGTCCCGTATATAGCCTTTACCCGATAGATTAGGCACCAACACAAACCCGGGGATCCGACTGGCCATAGTCAGAAAGAGGGACGCGTTTTGTGAGGATCTATCGTTGTGGCCCAATGGTACCAACCCTTTTCTTTAATAGTAAAGATTCAACCGAACTGAGTAGCTACTAGTCTAGGTTTGACGAATCAACACTTGTGGTTGAGCGGGTACTATGTTTTTCATTTGGCATAAGGGTCTAGTCCTTGAAATCTTGCCGAGGCAACTCCGCTAGTATCTCCTGATACTAGCCAGCACCACTGTGCTGCACCTTTCATTTTCATGCCTCCTCCTCTCAAGATAAGGTCAGGGGACCCGGCCAATTAATGGCTTTCTGTGATTACTCCTTATCCTCCACATTTATTTTACAAAGCCTACCGACAAGCGTCGGATCACTTAACAGTACAAATCATGATTTCCTAAACTATCGTGTGATATGAATAACTCTATATTTTATGTACTAGGGTTCGTCAAATGAGCAAGGTTAACAAGATATGAATCGGTTCAATTATCGGAGGTGGGTCATAGCTAAAACATGTCATTCAGAATATAATTGTACATTAAACAATTACATAAAAATAATGTAATAAAATAATGCGTATTTAGTTAATTAAAGAGCATGGGTTCAATATGATCAAAAATTAATGCAACTTGCCTTGCGAATCGGGGATTTCAATTAACTCGTACTCCGGTAAATTTTGAGCTGGCACTGGGACTTCCACCTCTTGCGTCAATGGATCAGCTTCGTCGGGGACTAGCGCAAAAATAAACAAATTAGGCCCGCTTTCAAAGAAACGAAATTGGACCGGAAAAACGAAAATAAAATCGGACAAAACTCCAAATTTAAAGGTTTGGGGTTAACAGGAGTTGGTATGGGGAAACGGACCTCGGAAATGGACTCAGGGGTTCGAAACGGTTCAAATGAGTATAAACTCACTTTTTGGGTTTTCGGTTCGGGATGAACATAGAACGGCTAACGGGTACACTCGCTCATCGCGGCGATCGCGCGCGCGCGGTTAGCTACAATGCCAGCAGCGGCCAGCCGCTTCGCTCGCTCGGCCTGTCTCGCGGGCGCGCGCGCACACACGCGCTCTCGCAGCTATGGGCCGAGGCGCTCGGGCCGGCCCAGCGGGAGTTGGCGCGGAGCGGCGACCGTCCGATTACAATCGAACGCCCGGACGCGCGATGGTTTAAGGGCCGCCGGATGGCTGGGAGCGCGAAGGGCTACGATGGCGCCGCGTCATCGTCGTCTTCCTCTGGCCAGCCGGATCGGGCCGATAACAGGGGAGAGAGGCGACGGTGACTGGCTACGCTAGGGATTCTTGCGACACAAACCAACGGTGGGAACGGGTAGAGGGAAGCACTGAGGCTCCATTTTTGGGCATAGCTTCGCCTACACCTCCGACAAACGCCAGCGGCGGCGCCATGGGCACGCTCGGGTCTCTAGGAGCACAGGGACAACCTAGGGACTCTCGGGTCGATCGGGCTTGGCTTAAGCATCTAGAAAGTATGGTAGAGCTAATGGCAGCAACGGCTTGGCCGGAGGGTGGCTGGTCTGGGCTGTCCACGAGGGCCACTAATGGCCGCACGGCGGCGCTTGCGGACAGGGCAGGAGAGACTTCGGGAGCTTCGGGGAAGAAGGGAGAAGGGTTCCTGATGGTCCTGAGATGCTTCACAACAAAGCAATTAGGCTCTAACGAAATAAATCACCGAATTGAGAACTTGAGCTCACCTCGGAGATTTCGGAAATTCTGGCGACAGGGAGAGCTTGGGGGCAATTGGGCGCGGCTAATGCCTGCTGGTGGTGTGCGCTAGAATGTGGAGGGGGTCGCGGGGCTTAAATAGGCGAGCTATGTCGGTTTGGGCTTGTCCTGATCCCGGCGGCTTGCGGGAGGGGCTGGCCGGAGTGGGTAGGTGAGGGAGCTGGCAGGGGGAGTTAAGGGCGCTGTCGAGAGGATTTGGCGGCGATCAAAAGTGTCGAGGGGACAAGACGGCCGTGAGGGAGGCGATCGGCTTGGGAGGGAAGAATTGGGTGGCGCGCCGAAACGATGGGCGCGCGCGACGCTGGGCGGGAGGTGACACGAGGTGACAGGGGTTTGACAGTGCAGTGCACGGTGCTTGACTCAGGTGGGAGGCGGTGGAAGGCGCTGGAGGCGCGAGGTGGCGGTTCCAGAGGCTGCGGCCGATATTTTCGGATGAGCTCTGATTCTCACGCAGCAATGCAGCAGCGAGCTCGGCGGTGGTTCTGGGCTGGGTTGGGTTGGGTCACGGGCGGCTTAGGGCTGGGAATGGCTGGGGAGAGGCAAGAATCCAAGAAAAGCAAGAATTTAAGATTTTGCAAAAATTTGAAAATTCAGTTTCGTTTCAGAACCCAAGCTTGTGTAACTTGGAACTTAAGCGAGCAAATTATGCTCATGGTGCTTGTTTTAATCCATAGAGTGACTTATTCCATTTACATAAATAATATGGATACGTTGAATCTTCAAACCCGGGTGGCTGTTTCATGTACAACTCCTTATGTAGAGCTCCATGAAGAAATGCATTTTGTATATCTATCTGCCTCAAGCTCCATCCTCGTGATATTGCCAAGGAAAGTATATGGTGGTAGGTTTCACCACTAGGCTGAATGTGTCCTCATAGTCAATGAGATAGTGTTGCTTGAAACCCTTGGTGATCAGTTTTGCTTTATACCGGTCAATAATGTCGTTAGCCCTTTTCTTTTAACTTAAACACCCATTTGCAATCGATAACATTTAAGCCTGGTTTACAAGGCACCAAGTGACATGTCTTGTTCTTCTGTAATGCATCAAATTCAGCATCCATTGTTTCTTTCCACCGTGGCTCCAGCATGGCATCAACTTGGGATGTGGGTTCAGCAGCAGCTTCAACAGTACCAGTCATATAAGACATTGGGTATGTTCTTTTCAGCTTCTCAAAACAGCTTTTGGTTTTTGCTACAGTACCTAACTTTCAAATAGAGTATTTTTTTAAGATAGAGTTTACAAGTTAATTATAGTACATGTTAAAAGCCCAACATCTGTATCATCCAAAATCGCAAGCGAGTATCTCTTTCCATAATCTCTGTCACAAACAACTAAAATTCAAAAATTTCAGTCAAAAGTCATAAGTCACAGCCAAAAAGAATACCGATGCAGGCAGTGGAGGAACCTGTTCATCACCTGCAAGCGCGGACTCGGAAGGAGCTGAAGATTGCGCACTGGGAATGAGTTGATCAATGCTACTCGTGATACTACTTACCGTGTAAAAGTATTTGGCTTAATAACCTTAATGGGCCGATCATCTTCACATGTACAGTACACATATATTGCCAGATTACAATAGTCCGCAACAACTTGGACTGACTGGGAGTTGGAGATAGCAACGACGGTCGACATCTAGGTTGCAGATAAAGCTATTCTATCCGTGAGCAACTTACACCTTATCATTAACAAAGATGACATGATGGAGAGTGGATAATAAACTAACTACTGGTATTCGAGTGTCGATTAGCGAGGATCAGCTGAAGCGTTGGTGTGACTAAAAAAATGCCGGTTGTTAAGAAGAGTGCACTGGGAGTGGCGCGAAGTCAGCAGGGAGCATTAACTGCGACACATTCTTCCTGCAGAGCTGAAGGTCCAAGGGAATGGATGGGTAGTGGCGGCGGTTTTAGGTCAAGCCCTGCATTAACTGCGCTAATCGAATCTGCTTGTAACATTAATGGTCTTCGGCTTAGGATCGTTCGGAATAGCAATGATTTTTAATTTTTGCGAAAATTTTATTGTAATTAGCTGAATTTTTACTGTAACTGAGTTAGCTTTTTGAACATAATTAAATTTAAAAAATATAAAAATAAAAACAGAACGCTAATCTATCACGGACAATACAAAATAATATGGAAAAAAAGAAAAAAAAGAAAAAAACAAAACTACTATAGCACGCTACAATGATTCCATCGCCCATCGCCATGGTGCAAAAAAAGCCATACTAAACGGTCCCTAGTTTAAGCCCTTCTGCATACGGAGCTCCAGCTTCCAAGCGCGTACGTTTGCAATTCGTTAAGCTCGTCGTTGCAGTGTTCGACGTCGAGCCAAACATTTCTCGTCCTAGAAGGCTCGAACTCACGGCACCACGCGAGCCTGAGATCTAAAATAGACACGTGAGTTTTGTAGGAAATTCACAGTGTAAACGGTTGAACTTCGGTTGAACTTCTACGAGACAATACGAAGAAACTAGTATTTTTTCCGTTCTTTTTTACTTGACTTATTAGAATTCGTGTCTAAGATTTGACTACCAGTATATTTAAAACTATTTAGATTGGTTATACAACAAATATATTATTGAATTTGTTGTTAAAAATATTTTTACAATATTATAATTTTATTAGTATATTTTAATATAAAGTTATAAAAAAATAATAGTCAAAGTTACATCTTAATTATCATAAAAAATTGAAAAGTTCAAGTAAAAAAAGAATGATGGGATGCTCCTTGCTCAACTCGGCTTTTTTTCACTATTCAGTAATTCGTCTTTTTCTGATTTTTTAGATATTTTAGACTTTCTTTTTTCCCGTATTTCTTTGCATTATCCATGATGAGCTAACATGTTTTTTTTTCTATTTTTCTTTTTTTTTAAATTTAATTATGCCTAAAAACCAACTCAGCTACAGTAAAAAAACCAGCTACAGTAAAATTTCAGCTAGAAACCATCGCTATTCCGAACACCATAAATTCTAACCGGGTCTTATCCCTTGTGCCACGTCAAACGTTACGCAGCTCAGCCTTCAATGGCTAGTTGATGGAAACATGCCAGCAGCCAGCGAAGCTGGAAACCGTTGTTCTGTTGTCCAGTCTCTTTTGGACGGAGAGTTCTATCCATGAGCATCCATATTTTCGTGAGTGCGGCTTACAGGGAACTGATGCAAAGGAGGCCAAACTTCGTCTTTTGTGTGATAAAAGTTGAATCAGTTGTATCAACAGAAACAAAAAAAATTAGATAGAATAGAGAACAAAGCGGCACTTTGGGGGAAATAAAATTCGGAGTTTTACAGACTTTACATTAGTAACTTTTCTGTGAGAAAGAAAATCCAAATCTCCCTCCTGCTTTTCGTCAAGAAAATCGAATGCAAATCTCTAAAAGGCTATAATACAGAGAGCCACTAACCACATAAACATCTTTCTTCGGTACCAATCACTACCTTTTTCTTTGACGCTAGCCATAGCTTCACACTCCGCCCCCCATCCCCCCGCCCCACCCCGCCCCCTTGGTGGCCAACGACGACTCTACCGTCTCACCATGCTACCCTTTGGCACCATCCACCGCCCTCCCCACCGCCGGGCTACTACCGCTTCCCTCTACAGGGGTTGAACCCGTCGGTGATGGCAACGGACTCCCATCAGCATACCTCTACCATCGTCCTAATGGTGGTCCACCGGCAAGTAAGAGGAACTAGCGATGCTATACCACGTTGTTAGTATATTTTGGAGTGCTTGAATGCTTTCCAGATGAATAAAATGTCAGATAATCCATGTGTTGTTATAAGTTAGAAAGATTGAATAATAGGGAAGAAGATAGCAAATTAGCAATTCAGCAGATAAATGAAAGAAATGGCCATTATTAACATCTGAAGGGGCTATGACGGAGTTTTAGACGTCTTTTTGAGGTATGCCAATTTCGAGCGTGTACGTCTCCAACATGTTTTACTCTATTGTAAATTTGTAATCTGTAGACCGCATAGACCAACCAGAATATAGATGATCTAGCACCACTTCATTTTTTTTTCATGTCATTTTGCCTTTATGAATCAACACACTTTCTGCTAACTAGATAAGGGAAGACATGGCTTCTGCCGACTAGTTGATAATACACAAACGACAGCATTCTCATAATCTATCACCACAAAACAGAACCAGGGATACATTAATCACAAATCATGATTCGATATTTTGATCACAACTTGCCACTAGACAGTTTCAATTAATTCTTAGCAGTGCAGTACTAATAATGCCTAACAAAATGACAACTCCGTATGCAGTGCTATTCTGATATTTTCAGTTTGCACGCCTAATGACGCTCAGAAGTCTAAGCATCATACTGCTAGAATACACAATGAAACCAGAAACAGAGACAAGGCTGTGTCACTACACATTGGAAAATGGAGTTTGCTGTTGTCAGGACTCAGAACGTCAAAAGATAGTCTGAAACAATAGAGGTAAGATTATTTCTGACTTCTGAGATACAGCTTAAGCAGCAGAAGAGAAGCAAGAGTGGGTACAAATCTTCACAGCTAGGCAGCTAGCAATCTCGCGAACCAGGTTTTACCAAATCAAAGTGCGCTGCACATCATTTACCCATCTCCCAGATAATGTCACTATCCTCTGCATGCAGCAATTAACAAGAGTAAGAAAATGTGCAAAAACACACGCAATGAATACTCTATGCTTTCCATAGTACAGTCCAACATCTGAAGTTTCCAGAAACAGTAGCACTGTAAGAAAATAAAGTGAGTGGTTCTACCTGCCATGAAATGCAGTAATATACCTTTGATCTTTTTGTTTATCCAAACCTCAAGCAGCATCCCTGCACCAACCCCAGCAGCACACACAGCACCATAGATTGCTAATGCAGAAGGCAAAGATCGTCGCGGCAGAAAATAACAGTCAGGGACTTGTCTGATTTTCTTCGGAAGACGCGTCTTAACAACCGGTTGACTTGATTCAGTAGTCACTGCACCGCCCACTGTCTTCCAGTCCACATTCTTCAGCATATCTTTCGAGTCTTCACTACTCATCCTGAAACTGCCTATGCATAAATGGTAATCAGAATGTATCTCCAATCTCCACAAATCATCTGAAATTGTCGGTCTATCAATTACCATGCTGCTACATTCAGATTCATGAAGAACAGAAGATAATAAACGATGGAACGCAAACTAATGTGTCCCGGATCACGATAGCAGATGCTAACAAGGTTAACTAAAACAAGTACAGTGTCAGGTTAGAGTTGGATCAGCATCTGCCAGTTATCACTAGACCTTCCAATACAACAAAATGATCACAGGCTCACAGAATAACTAAAAAATGAACTAGTATAACCTTTAGATAGTTGAAAACGTGTGAATTGGTATAAAAAAGAATGAGGGTGACAAGAACTCCAAGCCACATGCTTTAGGATCTCCCACATTTGGCCATTCTGACCTGCACTGTTAGCATCAGTTGATTAATGTGCGACTAACCGCTGCTAACTGGCCATGCTTTTGCAGGCTGCTGCAACCAGGGGCAGAGCCACCGTTGCGGCTTCATCAAGCTCTAGCCTGCCCTCTGGTGGCCGGAGCCCCCTACCTCCCGGTCGCGTCGCTAGATGATCGCCATGGACGAAACCACAGAGGCGAAGGTGATGGCTCCATGGATAGAGGAAGGAATAGATGGGACTGCCGGGGTGGGGGAGGAGGAAGGAAATGGGCCAGCCCACAACACAAGGCCCAATACCACTTACTCCTCACATCCAAAGCCAATCTACCCTACCACACATCAATCCAAAAATCCAAATCCTATAAAAAATCCAAATCAACAGGAGCGAGGAGTGCGGGCGGCAAACTTGAGTGCAGTCCTACCTGAGTGGCTAAGCAAACCGGCGGGTGGTAGTGCCACGGCAAGCCATGTCCGTGAGGCGGCAAAGGATCTAAGACGGGCCGTGGTCGTGAGGCGGCAATGGATCTCAAACAACGTTGTGGCCTATGCCACAGTGGAGCAGTTGGTGGCGGAGGCTGGGGCAGTGGGGCGACCAACAGAGACTTAAGGAGTGGAAGGGTTGGAACCAGAGGAGACGAGGGGTGGTGGTGCAGCAGTGGGGCGGCCGACGGCGAGCGGTGGAGCCAAGGAGCAACTAGTGAGGACTCGAGTCGAGGAGGGGAAGGGCTGGAGCTAGAGCCTGCAGGGGGCTCAAGATCGAGGAGGGGAAGGCGGATTGGCTGAGCCAGCGAGCCGTGGAGGTAATTGTATATTTATATTACAAAATTGCATAGACAATTAGGAAGTAAAATGTAGACTATTTAGTTGTATTATGTGTAGTGATGGATTTTACAATTTGTTGATAGATTTGCAATAATGGAGAAATGATGAGAGAATAACTCAACCAAAGATATTCTTGAATCTGGTTGCTTGGTGCGGACCATGCGCTAGTATACCATATACTGGTATATGTTCTTGAATCTTAATTTCTTATTTTCCTTCGTTCTTTCCCTTTTACTATTTAGCATATAAAAGGTTCTTTCCCTTTTACTATTTAGCATACAGAAGCCGTACACTCTAGTAATTTAGTTGTATACTTGATACTTCAATACTTGTATAATTGTTTGTGTTCATAGATTTGCAACGATGGAGAAACAAACTTTGCGTAACTATTTCATAGGCAATTGAAGTAATACTCTCCCAACTGATGAGAGCATAACTCAACCAAAATATAAAAAATTATGTTCATATCAATTTACCTTAGTCCTTTGAGCCCACCCTCTTTTTTTATCCTGGCTTCGTACTAGCTGCAACTATGTTCAGTTCCTAATTGTTGCCCCCCACAACTCAACAACAAGCACTGGTTCCTCAAAAATTCCAAGAACATGCAACAAGGTATAGTGGTATAGACAATGAGGGGCGCAACACTAAATCTTAGCTATGGCGGCGTGTACCACTAGTATTATCAATTAGTAAAGCAAGCACACGTAGCCAAAGTTGTAATCACACTAGTAGAACACTAAAATGATTCAAAAAGTACAATCCTATGTAAGAATGGAAAGATATAGGTAGGGCATAGATAAAGAAAAGGAATTATTCATCATATACCCTTCTCTTAGACTGAAATTCAGGATTTACCCTCCGGTCCACATGTCAGTGACTCATCCCAACCCCACGTGTCAGTGACTCGAGAGGGTAAATCCTGAAACTCTCAAATGTGAAGAGGGCAAGTAAAAGTAGCGAATCAACTTATTGTCGCAAGTCCGTGGACTGGTGCCGCACACCGCTCGCCGCCCGCCCGCCCCAAATCCCCGCGGCGCCCGCGCGGCCACGTCCCCAACCGACGCTGCCCTGCACGCCACTCCCAACCTCCGCCGCTCGCCGCCGGCCCCCAATCGGCGCGGCGCTCCGCGGGGCCGCGTCCGGCGTCCCCAACCGCAGCTCCCAACCTCCGCCGCCTGTTCCTGCCCCACTCCGGCGCCTGCGCCGCAACAGCCGCCGCGCCCGCTCGTACGTCGCAAGGACCTCAGGACTCAGGAGCACACCGTAGCCTAGGGTTACCGCTTGTGGTCGTGGACTTGGGCGTTTCACTGATGGACCAAGCCACCGAGGCCCATATGCCCTCTTGAGTCTCGGCCCACGCGCGCCCGGTGCCTCGGCCATCGTCTATTCGTCTTCACGCCCGGGCGGCCATGCGGGGAGGTGAGGAGCAGAGGAAGGGGGTTGCCGGGAGAGGTACAGATACCACATCGCAAACATCAAACATATAGCGATCCAATGCATCCACGCTTGCACCGCGCGTCCTAGAAAGGCCGCCCACGCGACCTATCGATCGATCTATTCCCAGAAACAGCGCCGGCCGGATGCTAGTACCGCAGATCTCAACCCGCCGTAAGAGTAGGAGAGGGGCAAGAGGCAGGAACGGACCGGACGTACCGCGCGCTTGAAAGACGGAGCCGAGGCGGCGGCGGCGGCGGCGGTCAAGGAGCGAGCGACCCAGGCGCCAGGCGTAGCGTCTGCCCGCGGAAAGGGCCTGACCAAACAGCGCAGCGCTATTCGGCGGCTGAACTAGCGGCGCGTCTGGACTGTGCGGCCCAGGAGTTAGCGCGGACGAGCAGGGTCACGGGCCGAGAGCTCAAGCAGCGAGCGGCCCGGTAAAACTCCCACGGCCTACTCCCCGATAGACGGCCTCCTCAGCAAAATATCAGTTAGACTGATGGGACGGGAGGATGGTATCTAGCGTCTAGGCTTATTTGGTTTGAGTTTTTTATTTTTAGCTTTTTTTACTATTTATAATTTTTATTCTTTTATTCTGATTTATGGTATTATTTGAGTTTTTTACTGGTACTTTTTCCTGTATTCGTTTGTATTATATGTGATAGACTACCCTATTTTTTCTTTCTATTTTTAGTTTTTTAAAAATTAATTACGTCAAATAAACTACCGTTAATTACAGTTAATTTTAACCAACTATAATATAATTTCAACCATAAATCACTAAATTTCAGTCCAATCGAGCGGCCTCTATGTCTCACCGTACCAGTGTCTCTAACCTACCTTACCTTGTGCTTTTCCCATTCATCTTAGATTGTGCTTTATTGGGATTAAGTTTAAAGCTTATTTCACTGTTTGTCACTGTTTTAGGCTTATTTTTATATTGTAGTTATTATTAGTTTTTTCAGCGTAATTAAATATAAAAATATTAAAAAAAGATAAAAAAGATTCTTCACCACGGATAATGTAAATAAATAAGAAAAAAAATAAAAAGCTTAAAAAATAAAAAAAGTAGAAAAGATGAAATTAAGAAGCTTGGAGGTCATTAGAGCATTACGCTTCTGACACGTATCGTCTTGTGCTGATACGGAGAGATTACAGCCGTTTCGTACCGAAGAGGCGAGACCTGACGTATCTTGGGGCAGTCGCCGTGAATCCGTGGTAGTCTGAGGCCTTGTTTATTTGGGGTTTGGATTTGTGACTTATTATTTTTAAATTTTATCTTTTTTGAGTTTTTGGTTTTTTTGCTCGTTTGTATTTTCTTTTTTTATTCGCTTACATTATTTATGATGGATTAATCTATTTTTTATTTTAAAATTTTTAAAATTAATTATGTCAAATAAGTCACTATCAACTACATCGTAAAATAAGTCAGTTACAGTACAAATTTAATCATAAACCACTAAAATTCTACCCAACTGAGCACCCCTTCACGCAACATTTTGAATTTTTCAAGCTGCCGCTGCAGCAGAGCGTCAAGAATCACGCATGGTCAGCCCCCGCCGGAAGACAGCTTACGGAGGGACTACGGCGGACGGAGGCAACGCGCGTGCTTTCATCTCCGTATCCTTGAGTGAGCGGTGACATTTGAAAGTTGAAGCAGGCATCGTCACCGATCGGCGTCTAGTGACCAGTGTCTATGCTCTTGTATACAAAATCACAAGTGGATTTCATACGTATTTTCTGCACAAATGTTCGTGCGGATATCGAGTCCAATCGCAGCTTTGGTTGCAAGCCCCAACCGTTGGATTGCAAAAAGTTTGTCCATGAGTACAGTGTAAGAGCTATTTTCGAAACCCAAGGCACAAAGACGTCCAAATTAACGCCTTGCGCAAGTGTTCCGCACTGCACTGTGCAGTACTGCCGTTTTTTAAAAAAATTTCTGGGCATGGATTTGCTTAGGTAAAGTTTGCCTCTTGTCGCACGCGCTCTGCCACCGCCACCGCGACTGTGCTCGGAGCTGGGCTTCCTTCTATTTCTTACCTTGTGACACTGCTGCGCTAGTGCGCTGTAGTTTGTTTTTAGGCTCTGTTCCAAGCAACGACGGCTTCGGTCTAAAGTCTTTCTGAAGATAAAAGCTGTTAGAGCACAATTTTCCTTTTTTTTTTCATTGTATTGTCCGTGGAGGTGTAATAATTTTTGTTCCTATTTTTTCTATTTGTCTTTAATTGAATACATCAGTAAAAGCTAACAGTTATTAACATGCCATTTCAGTCAAAAGCCTTATATCTTTATACTTTTAGACTGTGACTGATAGCTTTTTGATTATAGCTAATAGTTTGACAAGTAATATCGATCTATAGAAATTGAAGCAAAAAAATCGGCAGACAAAGAACAAGAGGTTTGAAATAGGGTCTTACCATCGCCACTTTGCCATTTACTGCCCATTTAGGGGGCGCTCGTTTTAGCGATAGCTTCTGACTTTTGGCTGAAATTTCACTGTAACTGATTTAACTTTTTGGACATAATTAATTTTTTAAAAATGTAAAAATAAAAAAACATGTCAACCCATTAGGGACAATACAAAGGAACACGGGAAAAAAAAGAAAATACAAAAGGCCTAAAATATCTAAAAAATTCAGAAAAAGATGAAATACCGAATAGTGAAAAAAAAAGCAGAAGTTAGAAGCAAAAACCGAAAAAAAGTCGAAACGAGCGGAGCCGACCGTTGCAATAGTACACTGGCAGGCCGCCTGCCGCCGCTCTGCGAAACTGCAGTCTCCAAGTAAATCTCGGTCGGAATCAGACCGTTGCTGCTTGGGATAATGTTGCTCTGCTCCCCCCATTTTCCTCCCCTCGCTATTTTTGTAAACCCGAACATTATCCCAAGCAGCACAACCCAATAGAGAGAATAGTCTCCAAGTAAATCTCGGTCGGGTTTACCTATTTTTGTTGCCTTTTAAGTCTCTCTATCCACAGCACAAGATCAACATGAAGCAAGCACACGGGCCTCGCGCTTGGTTTTCTGAAAAAATTTATCGACGCATGGAGCGAACCGAAACGTTACACACGGACAGAATCGCCCTGCCGCGACACGCGCGCACCGAAACTCGCGGTTTTTTTCTCAACGCGCGCGCGACCGAGCACGTACGACGGGACGCTGCGCGCGTAGCGCCAGGACAGGAGTTTACACCACTTCACCCGCGCGGCGTGACGAGACGACGCACCCATGCAGCCGTGCAAGGACAAACTCACACCGGCTCCGGCAGGCTAGCTGCTGCGGCGAGCTGACGCGCCATAACTAGCGAGCTGCTGCGCGCGTACGGCGTGGCGTACGTGGATCGATGCTCTCTGCGTGTCATCCGAGCCGGCGCGACTCGTCCCGGCGGTGGGAGACGAGCTTGGCGGCGTCGCGCCACCACACGACCTCGCGCTCCTTCTCGTGGAGCCGCCGCTGCGCGCTGTCCAGCGCGGACTCCAGCTCCACGATGCGCTCCTGCTGCCGCTTCTGCAGCAGCTCGTGCAGCCGCCGCTCCAGCGCCCGCGCCGACACGCCGCCGTGCGGGGGGCTCTTCTCCACGTCGTACCCCTGCTCCTCCTCCTCCTCAGTCTCTTCCTCCTCCCCGTCGCCAACCTCCTCCTCTTCGGCGTTGCCTTCTGATACGCCGTCGTCGTCGACGCAGCTTCTCGACGGGCTGTCGGAGACGGTGCTCTTCGTCTTGATCTGAAGCAACGGCAACTGGCGAGGGTACGTACAGCGTCAGCAAACGTACGTGCATAGCGCGCGTTTTTGAAGGTGGACGTGTATATGGAGTACGTGCCACTCAATAACACTCATTGTGATACGTTGTACCTCGAGTCCCTGCATAGGAGTGACGCGTTTCTCGCCGTGCGCGGCGCATTGCAGCTTGTTCAACTCGACCTGGAGCTCCGCCTCCATCTGGTCCATCACGACGACGGTGCGGCCGGGAGCCGGGTTGTCTCGCACGGCGCAGCCCGCCGTCCGGGAGCAGTTGGACAGCGCGTCCTCGGAGGATGCGCAGGCGATGGGGTCCTTGATCACGGCGGTGGTGGCGGCGTTGCTGCCGTTGGATTCTTGGGAGCTGGAGGAAGCAGAGTCCTTCTCCTTCCTCTGCGTCGTCTGTTTCCTGATTTCGGACACGAGGGCCTCCATCTGAGCGCGCAGCTCCACCATCCTGTTCAGCTCCACCGCGTTCTTGGACAGGAGCAGCACAAGGCTCGCCCCCAGGCCAAAGTTCATGGACATCAGCTCGTCCTCTGGCTTCTTCTTCCCTGCAGAATTCATCCATAATTTGATCAGCATTGACAGTTCAACATCTTGAAATTCTCCTCTTCGTTTGGTACATTGCTCTAAACTATACGTATTTTCTGTGATTGCACTGCATTGCACCTCAACAGTACGTACCTAGAGAACTCCGCGGCGTCTCGACGGGCAGCTCCGGCGCCCTCTCCACGACCTTCACCCTGGGGGTGGCGGCCGCCTGCTCGGCGCCGTCCTTCCTCTCCTCCCTCCCGCCGCCGCTGGAGCTGTACCGCCGCGGCAGCCGCACCCGGCACCCGAACCCTCCGTTCCCACCATCCCCCCGCTGCAGGATGCGCGACAGCAGCGACCGCGGAGACTGGCCATCGGCCACGCCATTGCCGCTAGCGGTCCTCCCCAGGAGCGCCCGGATGGAGGCCGGCGAGGAAGAGATCGCCGCGAGGCGCGGCGGCGCAGGCAGAGGCAGCGCCTCCGCCCCTGCTCCACCACACCCACCTCCTCCCACTCTAGCACCCCTCACCGAACCCTCCATTGCCGCGCAGCGCCTGCGTGTTCGAGGAAGAAACAGAGGAATTCGAATTCTTGCACGCCTCGGGCTCCAGCGACGACGCTCGCGCGTATTTATAGGAGACGACGATCCTATCCGAAGGCGCGGCAAGTTTAAATCCTACTCCACTCCTTCAAAAAAAGATCAGATCCTGGTGTTAATGAATACGATAATGTTGGAAGCTTGTGGCACTGAGTGCGTGTGTGATTATGAGTGCAACGAGCGAGCTAGCTGATGAGCTATGGGCGTCTTCAACAGTGTTATTTTAACCTTTTAAGAGCTAAACTATTTTACATGTTCTAATGGTGATGGTCCCGGCTAATTGAAGGAGCAGGAAGAAATTAACTGCGCGGGCGAGCAACCCATGTTGGTTCTGCAGGGAAGAAGCTGGTACGTACTGGTGAGCGCCGACAATACCGGGAAGCTTCCATTTTTACCTTTTTGTTTTTGAAAAGGAACTGTGAATTCTGCATCTTACTGGCCGCCGTGCGTGGCTGCCGGCCGAGCAGAGCAGGCCGTGACAGCTGCCGCGCTCAGCCGCCACTGCACTGCAGGGACAGGGAATTTCATCTGAGACACTGGCTTTGCAAGTGTAGCAGTACCTACCTATGTTATCTAGGCGACGCCTGGCACTTCAAGGTAGACGTCAGGGAGTGACGCCTAATTTTTCAAAGTTAGGCGATCGACTAGAGCTTCCAGGTGTCAACGTCCAGGTGGAGGGAGGCGGCGCAGGACTGGATCCGGTGGCAAAGAGCCCCGATTCGGCGCAGGGAGGCCGGATCCAGTGTCGTCCAGATGGAGGAGGAGGCGGCAGCGTCGTCCAGGTGGAGGGAGGCGGCGCAGGACCGGATTCGGTGGAGAGGAGCCCCGATCCGGCGCGGGGGGGGACTAGATCTGGGCCGGGGTGGCGGCCAAGCCAGCGTGGAGGGACCGGGGTGGAGGAGGCGGTGGCCGATCCGGATGGGAGGCGGCGACGCTCGGAGTGGAGGTGGCGTCCTCGGCGACGCGTCGAGGGGAGGAGGCAGGAGAATAGGAGATCGAGCACGGGATGAGGACTGGGGACAGACCGACACCGACAAAGAGATCGAGCACGGGGTGGGGATAAAAAGGTTTGGTATTTTTAAAATTTAGTCATCAGAGTTCTATAAAATTGCAATTAGGTCCTTCTTTTTAGAAATCTCCTGATTTAGACTTTTAGAGTTCTGTTTTCTTTTTTTCCCTACCATCGTCTAATCATCGCGCATCGTCTAATCATCGCCTAGACGCCCGCCTAGGCGTCCTGGCACCTCCGGAGCGCCTCGCCTCGCCTTGTCGCCTAACAACATAGGCACCTACATAACAGTGCTTCACAATGCCGCTGCCGCCACTTCTTCTAGGAATAGAAAAGAGTGTATTATGTATTTGGCCCTATTGTGCCACCAAAATTTCAAATCTAGCCTCATGCTTCCGCAATTGCAAATTTAGCCCCCTTTCAGGCCATGGAAGCACGAGGCACTGACATTAATAATATTTTATTCTCGTACAATCACACTTAATCATTCCAATTCATTTACTTCACCTAAATAAACACGAATTCACGTTCAATTAAAAGAAATTATCTAACTAATTAGTTGTATTATAATAAAATATGCATATTGCTTCATCAAATATAAATATAGATACGAATAGTTCGGATAAAATAATATTTCGGATGATAAAATCCTATACCATATTTTTATACGAATTCGAATACAAATATGATAAAAATTATTAATCGGATAAAAAAATCTATACCATACTTATATCTTATTAAATATAATAACCGAATAATACGAATAATTCGTATCCACTCCTCATCATGGATTATGCTACGTCTCTCGCTGTTGAGGTTTCCACGTCATGGATCGATGGCATGCTGATGCTGGACTCGGGGGGCAGGTCTTGGGGAATGTTTCTCACGAGACTTTGGACACATCTCCTGCGCTGCATTTGATGGGTGGAATATATTAGTATCCAGTCTTATCTTAAGTTCTAGGTGACGTACGTGTTTCCAATGAGCGCCTTCGTTCCGCGCCCGTGAAGCGCGGCATGCGACAAAATTCCGCGCCCCTGGCGCCCACCACTTCCCGTACGACGCCCGCCGTTGCCTGCAAACTACGCGCCCGCGTAGCGCGGAAGGTCCCAGTGTTGGCGGCCCATGCTATCACGGTTCGAAAGGGTCAAACCTGTAATTACGTGTGTGCGATTTTAGTTAATATAAATAAAATTACTATAGTGTTTATTGTAATTCGATTAGACTCTGTTTTGAAAAGATACTTCGTTCGAAAGGTAGATACAGTAGAAAATCTATTAGCTATAGAAAAAACAGTTTTTAAAAGCTAATATAAACAGAATCTTAACTCGATCCTATGCATTGATTTTTTTTAAGGGTATAAGTCGAACCCACACTTAACTGGCACCACTATGCATTGATTTCTAATTGAATAGCTTTACGAGACTAGTTTGCTTATGCCGAAGCCGAACGCATTGGACGGTAAGGGAAGTCTTCCAAACCCACAGGCTCGAAAATTTTCAAACACAAGCAATTGTGAAGTCTTTTCCGCTGCACATTGCGGTGACGTGTGCTCAGATCAGCAGACAATCGGGCACGTACCCTAGCTTGTGCCGTTGCGGAAAAGGTCCTTATTAGTACTAACACCCGAGATTAATTACCACGTGAGATTCAAACCGAACACGTCGAAGAATTAAATGGAAGCCATGAACGGTAGAGAAGCAGTAGAGTAGAAGGGAAGCATTTTGACCGTTCAGTTCAAAAATTCTCCCGTAGAGCTAGTTAGGTTAAGTGATGCTCCAACTAACTTAGAGGTCACTCAGTTCGGCTGAAATAAAATGATTTATAGTTGAAATTACATTATAACTGGTTGGAATTGTAATGTAGCTAATACGTTGTAAGTAGTTTACGGTTTAAATAAGTCAAAAAAAAAATCAGTTACGTTTTGGTCGAAAGACTAGAAGCAACGCCCCGTATTGATCAACTGGTTGTACACGAACAGCAGACGGTGACGGGTAAGTACTGCAGCCTTGTAGCGACGGTACTGATTACCGAAACACAGGCACAAGCGGCTCCAGGGTTAAGTACATTATGTACATTACTCCGTAGGATTAGACAAGTGCGGTCTTGTAAGTCTTGCTGATCAATAGGAGCAGTAAAGTTAATTGTGTCAGGCTTGCATATACAGAATAGAATTTTCCAAGAGCTTTGTGTTTATTACTTTATAAGCTTATTTAACTAGGAAACATATAAGTTGGAAACACACCTTTAAGATGGAATCATGGATACCGTTTAGGGTCTGTTTGATATGGTTGTGTCTTATGATTTTTGATTGAATTTTAGTTGTTTGCGACGGAGATTACGGAGAGAGATAGTCGCTTACGATTTTAGATGGTATAGATGTTAGGTTTTTAACATGTAATACAATTAATTTATATACCATGTCTCGAAAAATTGCTCTATTTGAAAGTTAGATACTGTAACAAAAGTCAAAAACCAGTTTGAGAAGTCAAAAATAATATGCTCTTTTAATGTAGGCACCAAATCAACATGAACATTTCAAGAGAAAAAAAAACATTGGGCTACCGTGTTCTCCGCTGATCAAACTGATTTTACACAACATAGAGGAAGGAGCTCGAATGGGCACATAGAAATAATTGGGTGTGTGACCGTGTGCATTGTTGCCTTCGTATATTTGTATATATGTGCAGTGCAAACCATGGTTAATGTGCAACCATGCAAACCACATTCATTTTAGCACCAAATCAACAGAAAATTTTAAAATAAATTGTGAGCGTAGTCCTTAATATAGCATATCAACATTTAAAATAAATTTGTATTAGTTGAAAAAAAATAAATCCCTAGTGAACTATAATTAAAGGAAAATGGGAAAAAATAAATAAAAGACAACCACGACTGTTCACAGTAAATTTCTCTGTTTCGTTCCTCCTAGCTCGTTTTGGATTTTGAACTTAATGATTTAAAAAGGTGATGCGATACAATGATATATACTCCATAGACTATCTCCTCGAATTTTTCATCTTTTTTTAACATTGGTTCAGTGCTTAAACCAAAATAATTTACCTGATTGCACCTAAGTCATGGACCCATGATGTCAGATGCAGCATGGTCACCAACAGTAACGGTAGAATTTTAGGTTCTATTCGTATCGACTTCTAAAGCCTGTTTTTTTAATAGTAAATAATTTTTCTATAGTATTTAATTTTTAAACGGAGTATTTTTTTAAGATATGATCTACTATAATGACTCTATTTATATGGATCAAAATCATACGTAAATCTCTCTCTACAAATTTCTTTATAAGCTATTACTATTATAAATCAAAGTTAAAAGCTAATATAAACGGACGTTGTCATTTACGGCAGCTGTTTATTTTCATGTTCATGCTACTACCGTTGGCTAGGCTAGGTAATCTGATGCAGCAAGCCATTCATACCTAGTGAACAGTACTGGGTAACGGGTACCAAGTACCAATTAACAAGGCTTAATTAATCTCGCCACGTAAGTTCCATCCGTAGCACGGTTGCATCGTTCAAATTTCCAAATTCGCATGGGTGCACTTGCCTCGCTGCCGCGGAGGGACCTTACTATACTCGGCATTAACTGGTCGCTCCCAGCCCAAACAATTCTTGACTGCGATGAAGCCAAATGTTAGAGATTTTAATATATTTTCTTGAGAGAGCTCAGTCGAATTGAAATTAACTGGTAAGTGCTGCATGCATTATAAAGAAAAACTCTAGTGATGCATGATCAAGAAAATTCTAGTGACGAAATAGCACAAGCAAATTTGGATTTGATCACTAAGTAGTGTAGTTGTTTCTTAGTGCATGATGAGTTGTTCCCGAAGTAAGTATGGTAAGAATTGTCTAGATAGTAAAAGTAATGGTAATGCTCTACTAAGAGCAAGCTGTATTGGAGCTGTACAAGTTTGCTTTGACAAATTGTAGATGGTTTGGTTTAGTCGACTCTATAAATAGACACAGGGGCAGATCCACCTTGTAGACTTCATCAAGCTTTAGCCCACTCTCTGAGCCGCTCCCAACACCCCATTTTAGAGACTAGATGCAAGAGAGGAAGGATTGAGCACACACCTGATTCCTGAGGAGCGGTGGCCGGCGGCATGACCGCACGAGGAATAGGAAGCTGGGCCAATGGACGGCGACAGGCCATCAGGCCGCAGGGATGCTTCCTTGACGACTCGACCTTGAGGTTGGAGCCTGGAGGCTAGGGCAGTAATCGGCATGGACCAGAGAGGGAGGCATGCAGGGCGGTAGCCTGAGCCAGATCTGATCGGCGAGCGACTTGGCCGGTGAGGAGAGGAGGCGGCTCGGGGAGAGAACCGAGAGATTAAGGGCCTAGGGGAAGCGGCTCGGCGGGCCGACGGCTATAGGTGGCTCGGCGACCATTTAGGGAGGCGAGGCATTTTCATGTTTCATTCACAGGAGCTCATCAGCATCTTTGTCTTCCTTGCGTATGGCCAAAACCACTGCCACCATTGCCATTTTCCACACGGTGAGACTTGGCTCGATTCCTCTTGCCTGGAGCAACCCCTTCCCTTCCCCAATCTTTCCCTGTCACTAATTTTGGTTGTCTTCCCCTAGGTTGTCGCTGCCATATCGACCTCCTCACACTACCCCAGGTCTCCTCCATAAGCCCTTCTCAGCCATTCCCTGTCCTCATGATCCACTTTGGTGAGTTCCTCTTGCCCTGTATATGCTCATGATGGGTTCAATTTCTTGAGGAATCGCGGTCTTGTTGCCACCGTAATAGCAGCGATGCCACCTCTGTCCATGGTCATGTCACTGCCATAGATCGCCTCTCGGTGTGCTCTTGCCACCCATGAGATCGCCGTGCCCATAGTGTTCCTCTTTTGTGCTCGCTCTGTGGCCGCTTCCCTCATCGACACCAAGCTCGGCCAGGAGCTCCCAAGGCTACTGCTTGCCCTGCCTTTGTTTCTCCCTCTCTTGTTTCCTACACAGAACAAAGGAGAGAGAGAGAGACTCCTATGCGCTACCAAATAGGGCCCACATTAGTTAAGTAGTGATAAGTACTGGATTAATTAGTTGCTAATTACATGTTAGTATCTCACTAGTGTGTGGACTCGCGTAGATTAGCAACTTTAATTTAATCTTAATTGAATATCCAAGCCCATGATAACTGGGCCCCGAACAGTTAATCCTAGTGAGATTATTGCTTATTCAGCACATCGTATACCGATAGAAGATTTTATCAATGAAATTAGAGGACAAGTTAGAAGATTATGCTCAAATGATGGTTCAACCCAAAGATAGAACTTTCTCAATGATATATCGTCTCATCAAGTTGACATTGATCCTTTCGGTGGCAATGATATCATGACCATGTATCAATTTAACTTAATTTTTTTGAGCCTGCCCTCTCTTTTTAACCTGGATTCACCACTAAAAAGACATGCACCCATACTTTTGATAAAGAAGCTTGTAAGCTTCATATGAATAAAGATTAGCTAGCCACTATTTTTATAAAGCACTTCCCCTAAATACCGTACAAGTGGTACTAGAGCAACTAAGTTGGCGGTAAGGGACCATTAATGGTTAGCGGTCTGGGACTGTTGATGGTAAGCATAGGGCGCTTACATTGATCGGTGCGGCACCGAAGCGCTAAGAGGAGATACCGCTAGAACACAGTATGGGACTATGTAGTTTGCTGGTCTAGGACCAAGCATAGTTGACTCCGGGCACCAATTGAGATGGTGGATCTCACGAGCACAAGCAGTGGATTGAAGAAGCTCAACAACCACAACTATGGTTATTGATGGACCTATATGGAGTCCTACCTACTAGGTCAGGACTTATGAGAGGTTGTCACGGACACCTAGACAACTCCTCCAATGAATGTTGAAGCTTTGCGAAAGTAGCGTATCAAGGCGAGCAAGGCTATGTTCATGTTGAAGACAACAATTGAGGAAGACCTATTGGAGCATTTCCATGATGCGAAGACACCAGGGATGGCTTGGGAAATATTGGAGAAGCTTTTCTCAAAAAAGAATGGGGTACAACTCTAGCTCCTAGAAAATGAGCTTGCGTCTATCTCACAAGGTACTTTGTTCATCAGTCAGTACTTTACAAAAGTGAAAAATATTTGTCATGAAATATCTCAACTTGAACCTAAAGAGAAGATCAATGAGGCTCGAATAAATAGATCATCATTCATGGCCTCCCGAGTACAGCGGGTTTATGGCAGCGAGAAGAGGATGGTCGAACAGGCGTCCTTAGTAGAACTGGAGAATTTGTTGGCTAATCAGGAGGCATTAGCTAAACAGATGAGCAATGCTACTGTAAAAAGGAAGAAGAGGAGGTACTCTTCATGAATAGAAGGGGTCCACTTAGAGGTTTAGGAAAGAAGCTGGATTGGACTGGAAGGAACAACCATTGCCAAGAACATAATAGGGGTGTTTAAAACGGCTTGGCTAAGCTAGAAGCTGGATCAAATGCCTGGCTTTTGGAAGCCAGCCGCAGAGAGAAAGGAAACTTGGGTTGTCGACGAGGGAGGCACAGAGGGTCTCGATGAAGCACAAAAATGGAATCCCCTCGATGAGTGGAACACATTGGCCGTGATGGTTTGCACAGAGGAACACTGTAGGTGGCCGATGGAAGGAGCTCGTCGTGGCGAGGTTGGAGAAATGCGTCTCGGGCGCCATGGAGGGGAGGGGGAAGGTAGAGCGTGATGAGTAGATGCCTCAGGCGTGATGAATTTGATTAAGGACTCTTGGTCGTGACACAATCGACAATGGATGCCCAAGCTTGAGCTGCAACCACCCAAGTTTGTGCTGCCACCGATGGAGCTGTTGCCCTCGCCACTTGAGCTTAAGTTATCGTCACTCAAGCTCACATTGCTGCTACCTGAGCTCGCAATGTTGACGCCCGAGCTCGCGTCGCCGACCGAGCTTGTACCATCACTGCCCGATCTATCGTGATGAGGTAAGGTTTCAGGAAGACAACGAACATATGTCTGTCGTCGCATAAAGATAAGATTCCTTCATTTTACTTCACTTCAGCTCAACCAAAAGTTCCAGCCGAATCAAACACCTCCCACTTCCAACCGCTTCTACTTCCAGCTACTACTATTTTAAAACCATAAACTTCAGCCAAAAGTCATAAGCTTCGACTGTTGCAAATACCCCCAATAGTTTTTCAGGGGGAGATCAATGAGGAAAGGATGAAGATCAACAAAATGCCACATAGGA
The DNA here is from genome assembly GCA_036346265.1 of Melocanna baccifera. Lineage (NCBI taxonomy): Eukaryota > Viridiplantae > Streptophyta > Magnoliopsida > Poales > Poaceae > Melocanna > Melocanna baccifera. The sequence continues at coordinate 25,248,436 of CM070692.1, read as the reverse complement.
GAGGGATTGCATCAGTATCTTTACGATCTTCTGAACTTCTATGTAAACTTTTAAAGGTTTTTGGCTATTATGCACACAAAAAAAAAAAATCGGAGCCACGTACTGCACAGGACACGCTTTAATACGGCGGGGATAGTACTAGACATGCTAAGCACGTACATGTACGTACTGCCAGCGCGTATCTCTTGCTGTCTCGAGCAGTAAATCTGGCCGGAGATTTGGAGCTCACGCATACGAATCCATCTACGGCTAGTCTCCTCTCTCTCATCTGGTGGGGTTCAGTTCGTCTCATGTCGTGTCTTGCAATCATCCGGCTGTTTACCTGCGATTGAAATTGGCTGACCGACCGATGGGACGTAGCACTGTAGCAGTAATTGCATGCATGCTGTGGGCCACGATTCAAACGAGTGTGCATGGCGAGTACGTAGGGGTACGTACCGTACGTCTAGCTACGGTATCTTGTGAGGTCAGGCAGAGCGTAGCAATGTGGTAGCATTAGTACGTGGCCGCGCGGACGAGGAGTGATTGGTGCCCAAATTGAACGATAAATATTTAGGGGCGTTCATTTTAGTGATGGTTTTTAAATTTTAGTTAAAATTTTACTGTAGTTAACTTTTTTTACTATAATTGATTTGGTTTTTTGGATATAATTAATTTAAAAAATGTAAAAATAGAAAAAACATATTAACCTATTAGGGACAATACAAAGGAATACGGTAAAAAAAGAAAATAAAAAAATCTAAAATATTTAAAAAAATTTAAAAAAAGATGATATACTGAATAGTGAAAAAATAGCAGAAATTAGAAACTGAAGCCGAAAAAAAATCAAAATGAGCGGAGCCTTAATGGCTGGGGCTTGGAAATATGTTGAATTTACAGCAACTTGGTTTCAAGTTATTTTTTTTTACGAGAAAGCGTTGTTGAACCAAGGCCTTACGTTCCTGCACCGCACCGCACTCCACCCAGAGCTCAACTCGCCCGGTGGTTTCAAAATTGAAGTTCTGTCCAGTCCAGAAGATTTTTTTTTTAAAAAAAAAGGAGCTCGGATGGTGAGGCATGCTGGCGTGCAGCCAACCCGCCCGGGGCGTCTCATTTTTGGGTGTCGCTCATTCGAACATGGGCTCTCCAGGTATTGTTTATATGAACATCTTTTCCGAGTACAAGCGCGTGTTTTGATGGTTAAAACATATGCTCACGCTCTATAAAGCTTTAATGTCTCCACTTTATCTTAGCATGTGTATCAGATGTATCCACGTAAAAATGTGTGTTCTGTATATGTGTGAGTGTGAACTTATTGTACTCGTGAATAAAAAAATGTTTTTCTGGTAAAAAAATTCACTAGGAAACAACCCCACATACGTCAAAGCTCAACTGACTGTTACAAGATGTTGCCATAAGAAAATTCCTAACAGCAGCCTCTCGTCCCTATGGAGGCTATTTCCTGGCAGCGTATGTCACATGTCAGCCGATTTTTAGCAAATTAGCAAAGTCTAAAACAGTCGATTCAATTTTAGATTACACTTCAAATCTCACTCTTCGTATCACCTCAATATTTCCTCTTCAAATATTCGATTCTTCGAACTCCCGTTGACGTTTCCGATTTGCATCAAACTTCGCTAAGTCGGCCTTCTCCATATGTTTCCAATCACGCTAAATTCCATATTAATTTAGCTGAATATTTTGCCAGCTAAAATCTAAGGGCAACACAAAAAAAATTTTCTTCAAAAAAACCATGTTCATACGCATACATGACAGCAGTCGATGAAGTACTGTGTTGTTTTTCTTGCATATTTGGAATGCAACAATTTCACCTGAATTTTCTAGGAAGCTACGCTATCCCTCCAAAACACATACAAAAAGCAGCCATAAGTCCAATTTAGGCAGCCGGGTTAGGAGTTCTTTTCTTCTCCGTTTGTGGTTCGAACTGCTCAAAGAGCAGCAGGTTTCATATGCCACATTGGCTCCACATCACCATGAAGGCGCCAGACGAGATCACGCATTCAGGCCCAACTCAACTCTGAAGAAGGATTTCTCTTTCTTTTCTGGGACCAAAGGAGTAGTGTCAGTAGCAGCATCACTATCCGTTGCTGCAATTACTGCGCGATCGACCCGTTGCTTCTCCTCAAGACAGCCTCCAGGCTGTGAAATGGCTTGTACGCCCTAGCCATTGAAGTAGCAGCCAGCCAGCCTCTTGGCCCAGCAAAATCAACGGTAAATAAGATCACAACGTTGCAGTAGCACCCAGCTTACCTGTAGCATCAGTAAGTTACAACGTTGCAGCACAGGATTACATTCTACTGCAGTTTACAGGAGTAATTCTACCAGACCAGCATCCCCTCGTATTATTCATCAATATATTATTCGAGAAACAAAGAATGAAAATGTTGACAAAAGACAGCATGCTCCAACTTGATTGCACTACAGAATCCGTTGCAATTGAATACAGGTCCTGATGTTTTTGTCCAAACTGTTAAATAACATGATTTCTTAAAAAATGGGTGATAGTGATAGAACAACATTTTCTGCCTCTTGGGGCGTCATATCCTGAACTCACCTAACCTGGTAAGGCTTATTCCAAGATTTGGCTTGGTAAGTTTTCTGTTTCATCCTCAGCTGTGATGTAAAGTCGGCCTCCTCCTGGAAGGGGTTTGGCCCACCGTAGTCTTCCTTTGATTTCCTGACCTTCTTTACCCTCCCACGGTCATACTCCTCATCCCTGTAAACATATGCAAAAAAAAAGAGGTTCAGTTTTGTTTTTGTTTCCTTCTAGATGGTTTGGTCTTAAATCCACTAACAAACTTGAAAAAAAAATAAAACATCACAGAGCAATAATGGGATATAATATCGACGAATTACAGAATAACTCACCATTCATCTAGCACGTATCCAATGCTCTTGCTCTGTAAATGTTTTGACTCTCTTGTCTCAGTATTTGCCACAGCAACGTTATCCCAGCAAGGAACTGAAAAGCAAAAAAAAAAAAAAAGTAAACATGATGCAGATTAAACATTGATAGCAAAAACAAAATATGTGTATCACATGAGTAAGTGCATATCTGCAAAGAGATGTGCTTACCAGTAACTTCCTTCAAGTCCCTTGTAAGAATGCTGACAGGCTGGGAGAATCCCGGCTTTGCATCTACATTGTTTATCGAATGTGTCCGATTTGCAGAAGAGCTTGGACCAAACTCTGCAAGGTCGGCACTAGCAAAAGTAGCACTCTTACCATTTCTCTTGTCCAAGTTATGGTCATCAGTACCAGTTCCAACAACCTGCTGCCTATTTTTGAATACCCGAGCATCATTTTCAGAACTTGAACAAGTATAAGCACGTTTCCGCCCACAGGGTGTACATTCTACAGTTTTAGATGGCAAAGTTGCTGATGTTGATGTCTGCTGCTCATTGGTGTTGTCACCTGAACAAGCAATATTTGCCATGTCTTTACAAACTACAGGCTGATTTTTAGTTCTCTTGTGCTTCCTTTTCTTTTGTAGCTTTAGTGAACCTAGTAATAGCTGTCTGGGCCGAAGACACAAGTTCATCACTGGATATCTCACAAGTTTTTTTGACTTCAAATCCATCCTTTTAGCCGTAGTGCCATTGCATGAATCGGTTGCAACCACCTTCATGGAAACTTCAGAGCAGATCTGCTTTCCAAAGCCAACTTGTTCAAGTCCTGGTAATACATTGTTCTGCATAAACTTGCATGTCACAAATATTATACAGATCAACTCACATTAAGAAGAATGATGGAAGCTTATAGTTTAGTTTATGTGCAAAGCAGCAGAGAATTAGTCATGAGTCTACAGGGTTACACGAAGGTAATGAACACACTACTTTCCTAACAAGGGACGGAAAAGGGTGGTGGTAGCATACCTTGCTCATAGGAAGTTCCTTCACTGTTTTGTCATCTTGCTTCAAAGATTCCGTCAAGTCCTTCATTTTCTCACTGGAAGTTGGGCCTCCACTGCTATGCATGACACCATTTGAAACAATAGCATCCTACCATGTTGCATGAGATAAGATAAGTAATTAAGTACTAAAATGGACTAAAAAAAGCAGTGACCATAACAAGGATACCTTAGTTGGGAAAGTCTGTGCAGTGACCGCAGTGTCCTTGTTATTTACGTTGGATGTTGTCTTGGAAAATATAGACGTTTGAGATTGATAAGTTTGTTTATCTGCATTACACAGACTAGCAGGACTGCCGACCATAGGTGAGCCAGCAGAAGTATTGTTGCCCAACTTGGTAAATGCACCATCAGCCTTCAGTTCTTGAAATGACATCTCAGCCATTGTCTGATTACCACTCACATTGATAAGAGATGCAAGTTGACCAGATGAAGATGTCTGCTTGTGACTGCTCGAAGCAATTTGCTTTGATTTAGACGATGTAGCAGCATCATTTCGAGGTGCAAGAGATTTCTGTGCAGAAGACAGGCCATTGTTTTGGGAGGAGGCGGCGGCTTCAGTTTTGCCATCATTCTTTGAACAATGATCCGCTGAAGTCTTGCTGACAATGCCAGAGTGGCCATTGCTTATGCTCTGCAACTTCTTATCTACGAAAGGAGATGAGGGACCATTCAATTTTGCCTCTATTGCACCACTTTGGATTACACCATTCATACATGAGATCTTTTGAGGAAATGATGTCTTTCCTAGCACATTACTAGTGATATTGTCTTTGCGCACCATTGCATTCCCGACTCTGTCACGTACATAAAATAACATATAGGCTTTCTGTTTCAATACATCTGCCTCGCGAACTTGGCGTACCTGAAGTTGATGGCCGTAGGAATCAGTATAACAAAATGAAAGGCTGCCAAAATAACTAAGGGGCATAAAGTAGAATCAACCATGCAATTTAGCTCAGTACAAGATAAGGTTCAATTTCGTTTCCTTTCCGGCAATGAACAGAACACAACCCAAACTTCTTGTATTCCTAGTCTAGCTAATGGATTCTTCCCTAACAAAATGACCCTAATGTAGTAACTTATCAAAAATATTCATATTCAGAATGTAATTATACAGGATAGTACATCACAAATTAGGACAAGCATGGAAGACTAGCTTTCGGGCAACACGTTCTAGAAACCAGTATGACTTAACTGGGCTCACTGAGTCACTGGCATAAATACAGGCAAGATTGAAACAGAGATGTCAATTAAGCAACTATGGAGAAGGAATTGATATAAAGGTGGTACTGCAACACTACTTGGACCTGAGAAAATACATCACTACAACATGCTGTTGACAAATTGTGACCAGTAAACCCTCAATGCTGTAAACATAAATTTTAATGATTCCATGGCATTATGACAATGTAAACTGGTGTATTACTTAAAAAAAAATGTGAAGTGGTGTATGTATCGTGTGATATAATGCAACTAAGTTCTTGAAAAGAACATGATAAAATCCATAGCAAAGACCTTCCAAAAAAAAGTGATGGAGAATTTTCTTGAAAAGGAAAACAAATAGACAATAGTTTGACAAGTATCATTTTCATGGATGGTACAAAGGCCTGCCAGCTAGCAATATCAACTAAAAATGAATTAGTAAAGCTTTAAGGAAAGACCAATGTCATACTAGACCTGGTTATCATCAAGATTGTGCCACATCCCACTAGATGTCCGAACAAAGCAATAATAATGACCAGATTGAGTGTTCCAACCAGCATGAACCAAAACACCATAAAGGCTGTATTTACAATCTGTGCTCTACACAGATAAACATAACAAATGAGAATGAAAAAAATAGGTTGATTGAAAAAAATTAAGTTATAACTTTCAGAACTAATTACTCACTTTAGAATCACTAATAAATGGTTTCAAGTCTAGAACTGGTTGAAAATCCACTTTTTTGTCAATCTTTTCACGGGGGTTGAAAGGGCTAAAGCGCTTAAGATGAATTGTCAAAACATTTGGAACCTTGTCAATTGTAAATTTTTTCTTTGCTACAACTTTTTGCCTGCAGCGCTCGCACTGATATTGCTTTTCACCACCATCTAGTAGCTCTTCCTCGGTGAAATTTTGAAGTGCTCTCACCAATGTAGTGGCCTTGGCAATATCAAGACTGAGATCCAAGAAAGGATCAAATTTGTTGGAACAATGTGAGCACTGTGTGCATTTCACCTGGAGCATATATATGTAGCACAGCAGTGATGACAACAGAAATGGGGTTTCCCAAGAAATTGCTAGTCCCAATGTAACTGAACAATGCACACAGTGTACCTGACTTCTTAGCCGGCCACCAAATATTCTGTGAACTAAGCTCTTCTCATAAGCACTTGGAGACTCACTTGGTACTCCAGAAGGTAAACAGCATTTATGCATGCACTCAAGCAAGTTAACCATTAACTCATGTGCATCTTCCTGCCTCGAATTGCGGAAACTACGAGAAATGCCTATTTGCAGTCAAAGATTCACATTCTGATGATTGGATAAAAAAAGATGGGAGAATTTCCAAAAGTTAAAACAAGAAGAGGTACTCAATTAGAGCACATGAAAGGATACAGCGCAAGTTCTTGACAAATTGTGACGGTGTCACTATTTTTCCCGTCGACTGTAGAGCAGTCTTAACATGGTTCTGAAGAGCACATAGTGCACAAAATCCAGCAGTACGACCTTAAAATTTGGGGGGAATGGAATTAGCAAGAGCTACAAGAGAAATGCCTTGCAGAGGGGAAATAACAGTTGATCTATGCTTAATTAACATGATTGACCATACAAAAAATACGTTTTGTTCTTCTTAGGAATAAGTCTAATTTACCCCCCTGAACTTTCAGGGTGTGTCTAATCAATCCCCTGAACTACAAAACCGTTTAAATCCCTAACCTAAGCAAACTGTCCAAATAACCCCCTGAGGCGGTTTCAATGGTGGTTTTGCCATTGTGGCGGTGGCTTTGTAACTGTGGTGGATGACATGGCTGACAATCACTGCCACATTGTCAGCCACATCATCCGCCACGGTGGCAAAACCGATGTGCCAATGCCACAATGCTAGCCACATCACCCGTCACGGTGGCAAAACCGCCTCCAAAATCGCCTCAAGGGGTTAATTAGGTGGTTTTGCATAGTTTAGGGGGGGTATTTAGATGGTTTTATAGTTCAAGGGGCAGACAAGACTCACCCCCAAAGTTCAAAGGGTACAATAGACTTATTCCTTCTTAAACAGGTTATGTGATACAAATAATATTTGTTGTTAGGGTGTGAAATCATTGTTGGTCAGTACAGAAAAATACAACAAAGGTCCAATGGCCTGACGTGGGGTTTAGTTTATTTACAAATCAGTAAATGTTTTACATATAAGGTAAGAACAAGTTTGAATGACAGTCATTGCACGCAGCGGATGGACAGCCAAAATCTAACTAGTGAAAACACCATAATTGGCAAAATTGCAGTAACAACTGACTTAGCACCTGTTCCATTGGATGTGGCTCATTGGATGACCAGGGATAATCCATCCATGTGCATAAGATTGGGGATCTAGAATGTGTACCAATTCATACTTTATATAGTGTTCCGTCTACTGATGATCAAGGTCGTTTCGTTCGGTAAATCAGACTTTTTCCCATTTAATGTCTTTGTTAAGTATGGAATTGTCACCCAGAGCTGCAGAACTCACAACTTTATGATAAAGTAGAATGAACCTATTTTTACACGAATTTTCTGTGGATAGGAATGGTCTACTGGTCTCATGTGGAGATCGGATTGCACATGTTTCACGGATTCGAATGTGATTCAAGCTGAAGAAAATGGTGAAATTTGTCAATGGCGTGAAAGGAGTAGCCTTGAGAATTGAGAATGTAGGTATTGCTGTCCTTGAAAGTGATACTGCTATTAAAGTATTAGCAGCATGGATATTGGTATAGCCTAGAGCCTAGCTGCACCGCTTTATCAAGGAGTACGGCTGGGTTCTTTTGGCTTCATGCTTATGGCTTTTGACTAAGCTCAGCGTACCCAATAAAAGGCGTACCATTGAGTTACCACTAGCTTGGGAATCCATGCAACATTGTCAATTCAATCATGTCGAGACAGCAGTACAGCACTTACATGAAGACTTGTGCCTCCCACTCCGCAAATAGGCTGCGAATGGCTCCGTGTACGTCAAGCATTGCAGAACCGAGTTGAGGTAACAAGTGTTCCCCAGATTTTGAAGACCAGCACCCTGCAAGGCACCCCAATTTAAGAACTCGAAAGGAAATCACAAATTGAACACGGAATGATCGCCCGCCATACTAAAACCTCAAGAAATGCCAATGCCGTGAAGCAAATACTATACATCTTTTCATAACTATGAGCCCACGGCTACTTGATATTATAAACCCCAAATTGACAGCTCCAGTGGCAGAAAACCACGCATTGCAGCTCTACCGCCCAAAACCCTATCAAAATCGCAGCTTTAAGAACCCAAATCCCCAAAAGATTGCAGCTTTGCGTACTCACAATTCTCCCGAGGTAGATCCTGGCGACACTGAGCTCCGGATACAACCCACCTGCCTCCACCTTCTCCGGCCTCCTCGCCTCCCCCTCGCTCGTCGCCGCCCCCACCGCCGCGGCCCCATCCGCGGCATCCGGGTTCAGGGTTTCCATCCGAAACCCGCCTCCCCCCACGGCCGCCGCCGCACGCGGCCTCTTGGCGAGGTGGAATTCTATCCTCCTGTGCAGCACCCCCTCCGGCGCCACCGCCACCGCCGTGGACACCTCCGCCATTCCTCCCTAGGGTTTCGCGCCGGAGCGGCAGCCGAACAGCGCTTCTAGATCGGGAGGCGAGGGATCGATACTCCTCTGATTTTTTGGGGGGGATTTTTTCCGGATCGAAACTTGCGGCTTCGATCGATAGGGAGGAGGTAATTGGTGTGGCTCACTGTTTTTCTTTTCTTTTCTTTGGTTTTTTTGGCCGCCGTTCGTGCCGCGGGGGCGGAAGAGAGGGGGAGGCGGAGCTATGAACCCTATACCCCTGGCTAGTGAACGGCTGGGATTGAATAGGTGGGTGCGACGGGGTGATCTGGGACGTTGGATTGTGGAGCACGTGTGGCTTGTTCGATTGTGCTTAGTTTAGGTTTTGGCTTAAAAGGTGCTTTTAAACGGTATGTATTTTTTTAAGATAAGATTAACGTAAAAATTTGTAGTAAAAAATATATTGAATTTAATTGTATTGGTTAAAATCATATGTCATTATTTTTCTCATTCTGTCTTTAACAAATAGTTAGAATTCAAAATTTTAAATCATAACCACAGGTGGGCTCTGGATTGGGCGGTGGGGTCCGGGAAGAACACGGAGTTGGGATGTGAATCGTTGAAGGGACACCATGTGTGGGGAAATCTTCTCAATCTCAATAGTAATTTTTTCTACCCCGTGGATTGGGGTGATTTGGGCCGGGTTTTCCACCTCCCACGCTCATCCACATGCTTGGTCGGGTCATACCGGGAATGTTTCCCCATGGGCCACGTCTTCCCTGGGTTTCAGCCGCAACCCCGCTCGTTCCCTCTACTCCCAAACAAGGCCTCAATGTCAATTAATGCAAAAACATGGACAAGATTAAGCACCCCTTTTTAAATATCTACTCATGCATTCAAAAGGAGGGGTAGAGTTGTATTTAGTTTGTTATACATAATTTGGAGTCTACATTATTGAACCTAAACACTGAGGCTGTGTTTTGAATGCATAAACTTCATTTGAATCTTGGTATACTGTTCTATGCAAAATACCTATAAATTTACTCAAAATCTATCTCTAATAAATGAAATATATCTATAAAGTAGTAAACCTATATAATAAGAAAACTAATTATTTTTATCTCTATCCTTACTAATTTGATCTCATCATGCATGCTGCTACAATACGTGGGCACTGATCACGCGCGTGAACAATACTGTCAACAGTAAGTCGTTGTGCGTGAACAGTACCCTGAACAGTAATTCGTGCGCATGACAGAACCTCTGTCGCCAATTGTATTGACGACAAGCCTCTATCATTTGGTTCAATTGGCGATAGAGGTTTTGTCGTCAATTCATTTGGTGACAAAGACATGCTGATTGCCAAGCGGGACTCCACGTAGGATTGTCATCATTTCAAATGGTGACAGACGTCTATCACTATTTAAAATGACGACAGAAGGTTATTTATGTAATTTTTTAGTTTTATGTAATATTATTATAAAAATGTATTATTTAAGAAAAATCGATTTCTCTTGGTGTCTCCTTTCAAATGCTGACTACTGATTGCTTTTACCTTCCAGTATTTGACCACTGCTTCTCCTCGCATTTCTTTGAAGAAGATGAGCTAAAACCGTACATCGGAGGCATCTTAAAACAGCTACTTGGGCGCCGAGGTTGGCGCCACGACACACGGCGCCGAGGTCGGCGCCACGACACACGGCGCCGAGGTCGGCGCCACGACACACGGCGCCGAGGTCGGCGCCACGACCAACAGCGTCGAGGTGGTACCACCTCGGCGCCACGCAGACGGCACGCCGAGCGGAGAGCAGCGACCTCGGCGCGTGTCCCACGGCGCCGAGACGTTTTATCTCGGCGCCGTGTCCCACGGCGCCGACCTTTGGGTCCAAAAATGGAATTAAAACTGCCAGGGGTCTAAATGTGAATATTTTTCAAAAAAAAGGTTAAAATAGAAAAATTTCGGGCGCTACTCCATCGACTCCTTCATGGTATTCAACTTTGAGGGAGGCAAGAAGGACAACCAAATCGCCTGCATTTTCTCAGACTACAACATGAGTGTGATGGGTTACCCACGTAACAATGGGTCTATTCTTTTTCAGTTTCTCAAAACGACTTTTGGTTTTTACTATAGTAACTAACTTTCAAACAGGGTATTTTTTTAAGGTGAAATCTACAAGTTAATTATAGTACACGTTAAAAGTTCAACATCTGTACCATCCAAAATTGTAAGCAAGTATTTATCTCTCCGTAATCTCTGTCGCAAACAACTAAAATTTAAAAATTTTAGTCAAAAACTATAAGTTGTAAAAAAAAACAGATCCTGCGAGGGATGCCCCTTGCTCACCGTGGAGATGCTTCACCATTTCCTGAGGTATAGTGAAAGCTGGCTCTCGTTAGGCCAGGACGACTTCCTGCTTATACATTCAGAGCAACGGGGTTGGCCGGTCCTTGCCTTCGCATTGGCAGAACTACTGGTTTACCTCCAGAGGTATAATGATGAGAGGAATGCATTGGAGATGGCCTACAGACAGGCACCACCTGGGCTGGTTGAGCTCTTCGCACCACTGGACCCAGAACCTTCTCAGCTGAGATATTTGAAGTTTGTGTCAAGACGGCACATATCACCAGAATTGTGTCAAGACATAGCTTACATTGCTGAACTGAAGAAGGTTAAACTGTTCTTGTTTGCAAATTCAGGAAGACTCTCAGATAATCAAGGTTAATATTCAGTGTCCTGTTCAAGGAGACATTGTTATGGAGTGCATCAGCCTGGACGAGGACTTCGAACATGAAATGATGGTGTTCAGAGTCATGTTTAACACGACTTTTATTGAAGACAACCTGTTGTTGCTTGATAGGGACCAGATTGACATTCTGTGGGACACAAAACACCGGTTTCCTGTAGACTTCAGAGTTGAGGTGACCAGATAATTCTTGCATTTTATTAGTTGAGGTAACCAGATAATTCTTGCATTTTATTGCATTCTGCACCTACGCACTTCACCTTTATTTATAGTTATGCATTCTTTTTGCCTGATAATCATAGGTTATATTTTTGGAGATGGATGCAACTACATCAATTCGCACATCTGAGTTATCTATCGAGGAGAAAGAAAGCTTTTCTAAGGTTGACGGTGCATTCAGGCATCTGGATTGGTCAAGTAAAAGCGATCACATAAAAAACGATGCATTCGAACAGAAGGAATTAAACAATGTTCATGCCGGCTTTGATGTGATATCTCTGCAGGAAACAGAAATCAGCAATGTCACACCTGAACATAGCTTGGTAGATAACAGATCTGTCCAGGTTTTTCAGATGGAACCAGAACACAGTCAGAGTGCCGAAGTTTGGGGGTGACAAATATGCCGTTGCAGATGCATTTTCCTTGCCAGAAGCTGAAGCTCTCGGACCAAGCTCTCAAGAACGTGAACACTTCGAGGATGCATCTGCACGGGAAAAAACCAGAAGGGGATACCACCAAGAGCAAACCCAATTCAGACATGCCTTCGGTGAATTTCCGAGATTCAGAAGCTGGGGATGCTGCTGCTGCTGCTGAATGGTCTGACACCAACACAGATATGTTCCTGTCAGATACATCTTCAAGCAGCGTTCCGTCTAGCCCGCCAAAGTTCGATGAAGACATCACTGAAGCTGGAATGGTTGAAACTTGTAGGATCGATTCACACTAAGATAGGCAATCAGAGGGGGGTGAATGATTGCGGAAGCTAAAAATAAATTTTAAGACTCCCTCTTAAACACAAAACCTATTTAAACCTTATTCAAAAATCTGGACAGAATATTGAACCCTCACTAAAATTGATCTCGATCAAAAACCGTAACTCCGATCGACCTCAAAATTTGATAGAGTAAACTAGACAAAATTATTGAACTAACCCAACTGGAAGTACGTCGATCGGAGGTCTAGAATTCGAGATATAAAATAGACAAGATTGCTACTGTAGAAGTGACGAGAATTAATTAATCATATCTCTATCAAAATTAAGAGGAAGTTAAATATCTCAAAGCTTAACAAACCGTACTAAAAATTTTACTTAACAGCAAGAAAACAAAATAGAAGTGAAAAGCAAACAAACTCACTGCATGTGCTTGCTCGGAAAGATAACATGTAGCAACCAAAAATCAGATTTGTTCTCCACGTGAAGACATATGCATGCATATATGTCTACAAAAATAAAGCTTGACAAAAATAATGATGGAAGATAAATTACCTCACGCCACGTATGCATACATGCAACATTTATCCAAGCCATGCATGCAACCATTGTTTTTCTCGTCAAAAGCTATCGATCAAGCTTTTTCTTCCGTGCAATAATCTCGCCGCCGCTTGTTTCTTCAAGACTCGCTACGCTGCAGTATGTATTCGCCGACCGTGACGCTTCAAGACTCGCCGCGCGCGACGTATTTTCGTCTTTTGAACGCTCGTCGTCGCCTCGCTTCTTTTTCCTTAACGCCGCCTCGCTTGTTTTGTTCTCCGCGTATAGTGCGCGCGCTATCTATCTTCTTTCTTCGTGAACGCTCGCTCGTGTTTTCTAACGAACAAAGCAACGCCTTGTAGCACTTCCGCTCGCGCGCCGCTCGTTTATTTCTCGAGAAAAGTCACGGAACAAGCCAACACCGCAAGCACTTTTCTCGCTATTCAAAAGCTGCGGCAAAACAAAGCCACACCCCTCTCGTCTTGTTACAAAAATCACGGCTTACATCCACTACGCGGACAAAACAGCGCAACACCTCATATATATCTAGTCGCTCCTCCGTCTCCTATTCCAACACGGAGACTTTCCGGCCATATGACTCCATATACAGCTCGTATATGCCTCTCCTATAAGTACGCGTCCATCACACCAAATACAACTCCAATCCATATACAACTCGTACATGCACCGTCCGGGCACATGCAACCTTGCCGCTTGCCTCCGTCATGACGCATCTCCGCGCCTCCAGCGCCGCGTCATCTCCACGCGCATTGTTCTCTAGCCCGAACATCCCGCATGACATCCTTGACCGATAGGACCTCAGTTCCTCCCTGAACTTAGTCCCGAAACCTCAGTTCCACCCGAACCTAGTTTCAGTCCCGTCATCGACGACGTTCCGCCTCAAGCAACACCTGCACATGAATAACCACACAACCGCATACGAGCACAAGTCCACGACTTGACTCAAGTCAATCCGCACAATACCTCACACGAGCGTATCATGCAACATACGACAAACCGTAATCACGCAACACACCATAAGTACTATCATAACCGACGTTGTCAATTATTCATCATCCAAAATAACCAAAACCTAACCACATGGTCTAACAATCTCCCCCTTGATGAATACATTGACAACCCATTCAGTTAACATGACTTTCAATAAATTTAAGTGAAGACCTGAAGCCAAACTCTTAAACTTTCCCTCTTAATACAAGAGAAGCAATTTTAAAACTCTCCAATCTCTCAAATTCTCTCCCCCTTTGGCAATGTAATCATCAAGAATTAAGAAAAAATCTAAGGAAGAGCGGTGATAATAAAAACCTAGAAGCTTTGTAGATTATCCAAGTCACATTGCATTGGTTAAAAAAAAAAACAACCAAGTCATATTTTTGAGTAGAGCTATCTAGATCATATAAAGCTATATATCATATAGCAATGTCAAAACAAGTCCGTCAATATGATTAAGTGATTTATATTAGCGACATGCATCGCAACAATGACCAGACTAATTATAAAGAGCACAATGAGATATCACAACGAAAAGTTAAAGCCTAAAAGTGAAGCAAACCTTAACTCTAGACGGGCTAGCAGTCTCATGTAACAACTTATTGCTCCACACTCAATTCTTAGGCATGTGGCATGCTTGTAGCATACTTCTTTTTTTTATAATAACATACTTTTTCTTTTTTTTATGGTGGCATGCTTGAAGCATACTTCTTTTCACTTTGCACACTTTTGTGCTTTTTCTTTTTGTTCACCATGGCATGCTTGAAGCATACATCTTTTCAATTCTCTTTTCTTTTATACTTCTTTTTTTTTAAAACATGCCAAATTGAGTGATCATAAAAATTGGAGACATGAAACATACGAGCCTCATAGCCAAGAGTTAAAATAAGACTCACAATCATGCTAATCCTTTTCAATGGACATCGCAAAGTAATAAATATAATCAATCTAGTCAAAGTATTCCGCTATGTCATACTTTTAATTCAAATGTAGCAAATTAATTATAACCAGTCAAGATCAATGCTACACAACATATGAATAAATATGATAAAGAGAGCTCTACTACTCAAATGGTTTTAATGACTTGGACTTGATGAGTTATTTGACAAGGATAATAAACAAAGTTTCTGAAATTTTAAACAACAAGCTCCCCCTCAAAATAATCTCATAAGCTCCCCCTCAGAATAATTTCATAAACTCCCCCTCAGAATAATCATATAGAGTGCAACACACCCAATTCACTTTGCAAACGAACAAACTGAGAAGTATCAAGCGGTTTTATAAGAGTATAAACAATTTCAAAAATCCAACTACATAAGATAAAGGACAACATCACCTTTGCCACATGGTCTCTCAAAAAGTGAAATATCTTGGAAGCCATCAAAAAAATGAAGAACTATTAAGTGTTCCAATCAAGCAATGATATAAAAGACCGAAACCCAATCAAGCTCATGTTCTCCATCCTCACACTGTTCTTACATAACAGAAAACATCGATCTCACAAGATCGGGGTTAGTGAAATAAGATTTGGGAATCCAGTACTGAGATACACGATGTGGAGGAATAGTAACAAAACTAGAATGAGAATCATGTGTATGTGGTCGATTAGAACGCCGAAAATAACGTGAGTTATTTGAATTAAATCCCAAACCAGCATATGAAGCAGATTTAAAGTCATCATAAAAGTTCTCTAAAAACTTAGATTTTGCATAAGTTCTAGGAATAAAAGATGATACATATTTTTGTCTTATTGCATTCAATCTTTCTCTCCTCTCTTTCTTAACACGTTTAAAGCAAAATTCATGCAAGTGTCCATCTTTTCCACAATAATTACAAGTGTACTTAACTTTATATTTAACTTGAGAACTAGAAGCAACATTTGCATTCACTTGATTAGTAGATGGCATAATACCAGCAGACTTAAAAATAATTTGTTTCGGTTCAGATTTTACTTCAATTTTTCCAGGTTCAAGAAACTTAACAATCTGAGGAGGATTATTCTTGGCATGCTCAATATAATTAAATCCTAAACCCCGATTCTTCACACTTATTTTTGACTTGTCTAGAATCATATTTAGATTTTTCTTGCCAAAAGAGAATCTCTCTAAAGTGTCTTTAAGGTACTCATTTTCTTTAGTTAAAGTGGGACAAATTGAGCACTTAAAGGATTTATTCACAAAATTCTTAGAAGCACTAAACTGAGCCAATCTTTCTTTTTCAGCAAAATCATTAAGTTGTCTAGTCAAAGCTTCTATTTCTGTGTTAAGCTTAGGACAATTAGAACAAGAAGAGATCTCATTATAAAGCATCTGTTGAATTGTTTCCTGAGATGAATTAAATCTAGCTTCTAATAATTCACATTTAGAACAAACTTTAGAATGAACATTTGAATTACTTGATTGTAAACATGTAGAAGAACTAAACTTGAGTTTTTCAATTTCATCATTAGCATATTTTAATTTTTCATCACAGGAGTCATGTAACAATCTTAATTCATCAAATTTAGCATTTACATCTCTAAGTTGCTCTAAAGTAGAAGCATGCACATCCTTTAATGAAGTAAGCTCAGAATAAATTAAGTCACATGATTTGCAAGAATCATCATCAGGAATTAAAGCTCTAAGTCTTGCAATTTCAGAATTTAAGGATTCAATCAAAATATCATGTTTCTTAATCTTTTTATCTTTCTTTTCTAGCAAAGTTCCAAGTTTAGCAACAGCTTTAGCTAAATCATCATAAGAAGGTTCTACCTCATTGTAGTTGTCGCTGTCAAGATCATCATTGTCAGTGGAGCTTCTGCTACTTGCCATTAGACACATCCCAATTAAATCTTTCTTGCCTTTGGGAGCATCATCCTCGCTGTCCGTATCTACATCACTCAAATTAACTTGCTCAAGAGCCGAAAGAACACGATGCACCACCTTGCGACTTATATAGCCCTTCCTTTTGTTCTTCTTTTCTTTCTCTATCACTTCTTCCTTCTCATTTCCTTCCTTTACAAATCTTGCTAGAAACTTTGGACATTTGAGACGAATATGATTGAGATCACCACACTCATAGCACCTTTGAGGACCAAAATTTCCTTTCTTCCTTGATCTCACATTCTGCAAAGCTTTTGTGAAGCGTGTAAAGAGAAGTGCCAAATCATCTTCCGGGAGTTGTTCTAGCTGTTCATCGGTTAGTGAAGACAAAGAAGACAAAGCATAGCTAGTGGAAGAATTATCACCATTAGACTTGCTAGATTGTGAAGCTAAAGCAATTGATTTATTACCATTATTTTTTCTAGCAAAAACATCTAATTCATGAGTTTTCAATTTAGAATAAAGCACATCTAATGTAAGTGTACTCATGACAGTAGATTCTCTAATAGATGTAACCTTCATCTCCCATATAGACATATCTAATGCTCCAAGTAATTGACGTGCATTTTCAGCATTAGTATAAGTAACATTAACATCACGTAGGTTACTAAGAATTTTATTAAAGCGAGCAAACAATTCATCTATAGATTCACCAGGTTTCATCTCAAAACGCATGTAATCCTTTTTGTACATATCTTGACGTACCTCTTTAATAGTAGATGATCCCTCATGATAATCACATAGTGCTTTCCATACCTCATATGCGGATTTGAGATGCACAACTCGATCAAAATCACTCCTTCCTAGACCTTGAATTATCAGGTTCCTCGCCTTGCTATTAGCCTCCACTTGTGTCATGTTCGCCGCTGTCACAGCATCGTTCTCGGGCACTTGATAAGGCTTGTAGACCTTCTCCCATATTGCAAAGCCTTGAGCTTGAATATATGCCTCCATCTTCGCTTTCCAATACTGAAAATCAACACCATCGAAAATACAAGGTTTTGTGGAATACCTATCCATCGTTATGTTTTCTAATCACCGGTTAAAATCAATTAGAAAAATATACCTTGCTCTGATACCACTTGTAGGATCGATTCACACTAAGATAGGCAATCAGAGGGGGGTGAATGATTGCGGAAGCTAAAAATAAATTTTAAGACTCCCTCTTAAACACAAAACCTATTTAAACCTTATTCAAAAATCTGGACAGAATATTGAACCCTCACTAAAATTGATCTCGATCAAAAACCGTAACTCCGATCGACCTCAAAATTTGATAGAGTAAACTAGACAAAATTATTGAACTAACCCAACTGGAAGTACGTCGATCGGAGGTCTAGAATTCGAGATATAAAATAGACAAGATTGCTACTGTAGAAGTGACGAGAATTAATTAATCATATCTCTATCAAAATTAAGAGGAAGTTAAATATCTCAAAGCTTAACAAACCGTACTAAAAATTTTACTTAACAGCAAGAAAACAAAATAGAAGTGAAAAGCAAACAAACTCACTGCATGTGCTTGCTCGGGAAAGATAACATGTAGCAGCCAAAAATCAGATTTGTTCTCCACGTGAAGACATATGCATGCATATATGTCTACAAAAATAAAGCTTGACAAAAATAATGATGGAAGATAAATTACCTCACGTCACGTATGCATACATGCAACATTTATCCAAGCCATGCATGCAACCATTGTTTTTCTCGTCAAAAGCTATCGATCAAGCTTTTTCTTCCGTGCAATAATCTCGCCGCGTCGCTTGTTTCTTCTGAAGACTCGCTACGCTGCCGTATGTATTCGTCGACCGTGACGCTTCTGAAGACTCGCTGCGCCGCCGTACGTATTTTCGTCTTTTGAACGCTCGTCGTCGCCTCGCTTCTTTTTCCTTAACGCTCGCCTCGCTTGTTTTGTTCTCCGCGTATAGCTGCGCCGCCTGCTATCTTCTGTTTCTTCGTGAACGTCTCGCTCGTGCCTTCTAACGAACAAAGCACGCCTTGTAGCACTTCCGCTCGGCGCCCGCTCTGTTTATTTCTCAGTAAAAAGTCACGGAACAAGCCAACAGCCGCAAGCACTTTTCCTGCTATTCAAAAGCTGCGGCAAAACAAAGCCACAGCCCTCTCGTCTTGTTACAAAAATCACGGCTTACATCCACGGCGCGGACAAAACAGCCGCAACACCTCATATATATCTAGTCGCTCCTCCGTCTCCTATTCCAACACGGAGACTTTCCGGCCATATGACTCCATATACAGCTCGTATATGCCTCTCCTATAAGTACGCGTCCATCACACCAAATACAACTCCAATCCATATACAACTCGTACATGCACCGTCCGGGCACATGCAACCTTGCCGCTTGCCTCCGTCATGACGCATCTCCGCGCCTCCAGCGCCGCGTCATCTCCACGCGCATTGTTCTCTAGCCCGAACATCCCGCATGACATCCTTGACCGATAGGACCTCAGTTCCTCCCTGAACTTAGTCCCGAAACCTCAGTTCCACCCGAACCTAGTTTCAGTCCCGTCATCGACGACGTTCCGCCTCAAGCAACACCTGCACATGAATAACCACACAACCGCATACGAGCACAAGTCCACGACTTGACTCAAGTCAATCCGCACAATACCTCACACGAGCGTATCATGCAACATACGACAAACCGTAATCACGCAACACACCATAAGTACTATCATAACCGACGTTGTCAATTATTCATCATCCAAAATAACCAAAACCTAACCACATGGTCTAACAAAACTAACACACAATCAGCAGAACCGCAAAGGTGTTGAGATTGCATATTGCTTCTACTGTAAATGGGGGCGGCACTGATCCATGGAGCTGCCCAAAATGTAGCTACATACTGTATACTTACACGATACAGTCGAAAAAAGATGGTTGCCCAGAGTCTAGACCACAAGAATGTATAGTTCTTTTAGTTCACTTTGTTAAACATGTACGAAAATTTTCAGATTGTCTCTCCAGGTTTTGGAGAAATGTGGTAACTAGAGGTAGGACTTCCAGCTTCCCCTTTTTATGGCAGTGAATTCTTTCTACTTGGATTGTGAAATATGATCTCAATTCTCACATCGACTCATCGAGTATTACTACATTATAAAAAGGGAGTGACTAGCGTGACTAGCGTTTGGACGTCCAATCTAGGCGTGAGCTCCATATGTTGCATTAGCCGTCAGATCCTCTCCATGAGTTACCTTGACCATCTGATTTCTCCTAACGAAACACACTGCTTCTTCCTCGTGCTCGCTCATGGGGTGTCTGTCGTCTGGGTGTGGCTGATGGCAACGACAGAATAAGTAGGAGGCAACGGTGACCGATCCCTAGTGTAGCTTATTTAGTTAAAAAAAAATGGGAATCAAAGGTGGGATGAAGTGGTGCTCCATGGAACAGTTCTCTATGGGACATTTGCAACAAATTTGCAATGAGGCGCAATATTTATCCTAGGAACATGTAACAAAAATCCATGTGGTTGCAACAATCAATCACAACAAAAAAATGGTGCAACAAACTAACAAGCATCTACAACAACAACAAAAATATTGTGCAACAAATCCATAATCCAATTGCAAAAAAATCGTGTGCTATAACATTCGAAAAGACACGCTGCAACAAAATAAAACACTCGATACAACAATTTAAAAAGTTGCTACAATAAATCAAGAAAATACTAGTAACAAGCATGCTGGAGGAGGGGTGCCCATCATCGATGAGACAAGCTTCGAGGAGGAGGCATTGACTACGCGCCACCCCTGCTGCAAAGCACGCCGGATGGCAAGCCTCATCGCAGACCAACATCACCGTCCACGTGGTTACACCCCACCGTTCGATGGATAGCCTCACTTGAGCACAAAGGGCGGTCACCTCCAGAAGAGGAGACCGACCTTGGCTCTCCGTTCGAAGGAGAACCTCACTTGAGCACGATGGGCAGCAATCTTCAAGGAGCGGAGACCTCCATCGTGTAGCTCTGCTTGTGTGTATATGAGAGGAAGAGAAAGAGTGATGGCGGTGGTGAACTAGAACAATACGGTACAGCTGATGTTGCATACGATTTTTATCCTTTGTATCGGACGCACGATGCGTATCAATTCCCTTATAAAAGTAACTGATACGTAGACCACGAGCCGTGGTCGTCGGCAATGCTACCACCGGCACGACGGAGCAGACGTCAAGCGCAGCCGCGGCGCCGGCTTGCCAGCCGTTGTCCGACTTCTGAAGTCGTGAACCGAAAACTGGCTTCGTGCAAGATCGGATCCCTTCTCAGCCATGGGCCAAAACCCACCGTCAAACGCCACCCTGCTTATTTTGCGGCCCAGGTTAGATCCACTCGTCTAGAACTGATAGGTGGGCCCTAACCCAACCCAGACCGACCGGCCCAAAGCAAAAACGTTACGATTTGCCCGGCCCAAACACCTCGCCGCGGCGCGCACTGCCCGCCGTCTCCGTCGCCAGCGGGAATGGCGCGCGTGATCACGGAACGAAGTAACGGTCTAATGGACCGATCCCGCGCCGGTAAATGAAAGTGCCTTCCGCCGCCGGGTACCCGGTGGGGAAGGATACGCTGCCACACCGCGCCGTCTGCGTGCGAGCGGTGAACCGGCTCGGGTACTATAGGAACGTACTCGAACCCGTAGACCCGATGGGTTAGACTTTTTGCCCATTAAGAGACCTATGGGTTAGAAAATTGACCTAGACCTATACCCTAATAGAGTAAAAACCCATCGGATTTCGGGTTTTGGGTACCCATTGCACCTCTACAACTCATCTGGCTCCTTGCGGATGCAATGAGAAAGCGTGGCGCCTTACCTCATCGAAATGTTCAGCGTATCTAGCATTTTTGTAATATTTTTTTAAAATTTTAGTTCCTTAATACTTTTTTCCTTTAAAAATAACCTCCTCTCTGAACATAGAAACGCGGCAAGCGACACTTCAAAAATTACCTATTGCATCTGAGGAGCTCGGCGGAAGAGGGCGCATATCATAGGTGGCCCGAGCACGGGAGGGCATGACGCTGGCGTGACACTGTTGAAGAACAACAGAATACGAGATGGGGACTCTTGGCGTGACACTGGCGTGACTCTGGGTTTGCTCTTCACTAGTAGGTCGATAGTTACATCATCTGATGTTTTTTTGTTATCGCATGCTCCAGCGCGACAGGTCGTGACAAGATCTGTACAGTTCTCTCTCTTAGCTTCCGGTCGATATACACGCATAGTTTTGGAGATTACATAACCCATATTTAATTTAGCTTTGGCCAATAGCTTTTATGATACAAGCATAGCAAAATGCTATAAAGTTATAACATTATGATTTTCTGACAGTATGCATCTAGGCCCCGTGAGCGACGCGTTCGGCGGTGGCGACAGTTCTTTTACTGTTTACTTTTGTTTGTTTTTTCCAATTATTTTTTATTTTAGTTTTTTTTGTATTCCTTTGCATTGTCTGTGATGTGCTAACATGTTTTTTATTTTTAGATTTTTTTATATTTAATTATGCCAAATAAATCAACTCAGTTACAGTAAAAAAATAAGTCAACTACAGTAAAAAAACCGTAAACCAACGCCATTCTGAACACCCTACTTGTATCATTTCAAAGTGACCAATCAGATATTGCATACATCAATCTGGACTACGTACGTAGGTTCTATTTAGAGCACGTGAAATTTTCTAAATTTCTATAGAAATTAAATAAATCTTTTTAATATATCCCAAAATTAATACTGCGAATTTGCTGCGTCGAACAGGATGTACGAGTCCTTGGTTCAGAGGTTTTCGCCGTATTGGCACATTTGCCGAACGAATTAGCAAAACTAGTTCTCGTCGTGCAGGATTTACAGAAATGGCGTGTTGTCTGTACGGTCGCCGTCCGTTTTTCCAGTAGATCGATACGTACGCAAAACCGCACACGACCGTGCGGCCAAGGGCGGACGAGCATTATTAATCTTGTAGTTTGCACAATAATGCACATTCACTTACTATTCTATGCACATGCACTGAATAATCTATTCCATGCACATTCACTTACTATCCACGCATATGTACTAATTAATCTATTCCATGCACATGTACTAATTGCATGCCGTATGGCCACCATGCAGAGCATTATTAATCAAGCAGTTGCACTATTCCTTGCACATGCACTAATTAATCTATTCCATGCATATACAGATGAGGATTATTAATCATCACTAATCTCATATATGGAATATATGCACTGCCACCGTATGGTGCGAGAGCTAGCTCCACCGCTACTGTCATCGTGCGGTGGCAATGCGGCAATGGGTAGGTATCAGCTCATTGCTTGTCCTATGCGATGGTCGTACGGTAAAAATACTATTTCTATTAATTTTATATAATAGATGTCATTTCTATTAATACTATATCGAATAGTGTTAATGCTGCCAAAAACTTCTGGTTAAGATCTTGGCGGGGGATGGGAAGGAACAGGACAGTGCACGGTACAGATGGGAATAATAAAATAAAATAGAATTGTCATGGCAGAGATCTCGAGGTAGGCACGCAGAGACGCGCACTTCCATCCAGCGCATGTCAGGCCTGCATGTGGGCCCTCCCTGCCTTGCTGCCCGCTCCTGCAGGCTGCGACGGCCTGCAATCGAGTTACTAGGTACATGATGCAGAGCGGGCACCGCTAGCCTATTTATTGGATGGATTCTTGTTGTTGTGGTTTATAGTTATAATTTATAGTTTTTAGTTTTAACTAAATATTTAAATAAATAAATCGAATATTAATATATCATTTTTAAAAACTATTTTTATAAAATTACTTTGAAATGATAACAAAATTTATTTACGTATGATGGGTTAACATATTTTTCTATTTTTAATTTTTAAAATTTAATTATACCAAATAAACCAACACAATTATAATAAAAAATAATCAACTATAGTAAAAAAAATCTTAAACCAATCACTATTATATGTGTGGAGCTGTGTGTGCTCTGTTCTCTTGCTCTTATGCACGGCACCTCGCCTCGCCTTGCTTTCTGTCGCCTGTAAACTCTGAAGACACACACACACACTCACACACATAGGAACAATTTTTCTAATGAAAAACGAACTTTTTAGTCTACAATATGCGTACCAACGCATAAAGAAATGAATATTTCTGCTGCCCAAGGCTCAGGCCGTTTGTTTTGGCTTTTTTTCAGCTTTAGTTTTTAACTTCTGCTTTTTTTCACTATTCACTATTTCGTTTTTTCTGAATTGTTTTAGATATTTTAGGCTTTTTTGTATTTTCTTTTTTCCCCGTGTTCCTTTGTATTGTCCCTAATGTGTTAACATGTTTTTTTCTATTTTTACATTTTTAAAAAATTAATTATGCTCAAAAAGTCAAACAGCTATAGTAAAAAAAGCTAGCTATAGTGAATTTTTAGCCAAAAACCAGAGGTCATCACTAAAATAAGCGCCCCCTTAATCATGCACATGTACTCGTCAGAGCTAGGATTAATCAATGCAGTGCTGCTGACGCGAGCAGGAACCACTTTGCACTCATACGTACTTGCATGTATCGCCTCGCCGCGCTCGGCTTTGCCGGCCGCTTCCGGCCGCTGCAATGACGCAACGACGGCGACAACCGATCGGTCCGTCACCTGCCGTGCCGACGCCGTGTCTTTCTATGCTCAAGCCGTTTGCTGTATATATGTCACCTTCTATTGAAGTTCTCAAGTGTTACAGATAATAGATATCGTCTATCGTATCTTTTAAATTTTAAAAAGCTACTTTTTTAAAAAATACATGTTAGGGTTAAAATTTAAAAAATTCTTTGCTAAGATACATAAACAGTTCTTCTTTATCGAGTCAGATACGAATTTATCCTTTGCTGCGTGCATGCGAGTTAGATGCGGATTTATCCTTAGCTGCACGCATGCACGATTACGCTTCTCGGCTTCTGCGTTGAACATTCACCGGTAACCAACGTCTTCCTAGCTTGCTGTTGAATTCTTGTGTGCAAATACTAGTACTTGCTCTGAAAACACTGCAGCTTCTATTTTGCGATTTTTGCATCGTGAGTTTTCAGTTGGCGTACCACGCCTGTCTCGGAGTCCCCGCGAATCATCCGGTGATCGACATCAGCTTTACCTTTACGTCATGAGAAAACGAACCACCGCTTGGCATGAGGTTAAAAAGTCACTGTTAGTTTCTTCTCAAGCTATCTTGCCCAATGGCCATCAACAGATCTGTTAGTTTACCACTCCATTCTTTGACTTCACTTCAAAGTAACTAGCCACATACGCCGCGCTAGCCACCGTGTGAACCGAAGTAAAAGAGACAATAATTCACAGCAAAAAGAAAGAAGAGGGATTTTTTCGCAAAAAATCGAGAGCTTTTTCGCAATAAAAGGAGAGCGGAGGGGCTTTTTCGTAAAAAAATAGGGACTTTTTTCGTAAGAACAAAGGACTTATACGTAATTACAAAAAATCAATGGGCGTTATCTAGCAAAAAAGAGCAGAGGGGCTTTTTCGCAAAAAAAGGGACATTTTCGTAAGAACCGAGGGTTTGTACATAATTACAAAAAACCGTGGAGCGCTATCTAGCAAAAAAAGTGTAGAGGCTTTTTCGCAAAAAACCAGAAACTTTTTTGCAAGAACCAAATACTTATACGTAATTACTAAAATTTAAGAGCTCTTCCGTGGGGGAGGACGTGTAGACATACTGGGGGACAGGAAGTCCCCCCTATAATATACAGAGTATGCTTGCTGGATAGGAATTGACTCGTACCATACAAAATTTGTTACTCTTGTTTACCTAGGGTGAGGCCAATTAATCTCAAGCCAGTGTGACAAGGACAGCGTTGGCTCATCGACTGTGGCAGCTGGCAACAAGCTTCCAAAGCCACACCAAAGAGCCAAAGGTCCCGCTTATTTTGGATCCAACTTCTTATTTATTTTTCACTATTTTTAAATTTTAAATTTTATCTTTTTTATCTTTTTAATTTTTTTTGCTTTTTTCTATGTTCATTTGTATTATCTGTGATAGGCTAACATATTTTTTAATTTTTTAATTTAATTATATCAAATAAATCACCATCAGTTATAATACAAAATAAGCCAATTACAGTGCAAATTCACCATAGAGACTTTGTCACGCGGTTGAGTTTCTACTGTTTGCTAGGATCTCTACTTCTTCTATGTTCTTGCTATGTTTAAGAGTTGGGTTCATAGGATTAGGAGGTATGTTCTTGTAATGTTTAAGAGTTGGGTTCATAGGATTAGGAGATGTGTTCTTGCTATGTCTTGCTGTGTTATATTTTTAACCTACTCATTATCTTGTAATGTTGTAATGGTGGATTCTAATTTTAATGAAAATGGAATATGTTGTTGTGTTTGCTGCTGTGTTTACTTGTTTTCAAAGAGCATAGCTAACATTTCTCGAGGCTAGCTGAAACACAGAAAAAAGGTATAGAATGAATTATTATAGACGGTTTCGTGGTATAATCATATGTGAAGGACTATCACAGATGGCTCGAACAAAAAATCGTCTATAACACTAGCATCATCATAGACGGTTCTAGCTACCAACCGTCTGTGATAGTGTTCTTCATAGACGGTTTTTGTTGTACTTATCACAGACTGCTCATAAATCGTCTATGATAACCTCTGATTATTACTGGTCCATAGATTAAGAAAACGTCTGTGATGACAATTTCGAACCGTCTGTGATAATTTTTTTTATAGTAGTGTCTCTTTCTAAAAATTACTTTTTTTCAATTTATACTATTTATTTTCAGCCATCAACAGAAGTCCATGAGTAGCGTTGGGGGACGACGATGTTATAATAGATGCTTTGAATTCCATCAGCCTGCGATTTGGAATTTACACTGCTTGCATTCGAGTCTTGTCTCTATCAAGGACCTGGATGGATGCTCCATTGCAATTCATCTATAGAAAAAAAAAACCTCCATTGCAATTTCGCACGTAAAGGAGAGGCGGAGGTGGGTGGTTGTCGACGCTAATCTAACTTCAAATTTAAGTCGCTGTTCCAAAATGACGTGACTTTTAGCCGAACCGGCACGGGAGCGGTGATTAGTTTTTTAAGATATTCAATTAAAAAAAATAAAAAAATACTATTATATCTTTACAGATAATACAAAGAAAAAGAAAAAACGCTAAAAAACTAAGACTTTTAATTTTTTTGAAAGTCAGACGCCATTGTTATTTGAAACAGGTCCTAAATAACATAGAAAGATAGGACTAGTTTAGTTTTATGTTAGAACGTTAGTAATGAATATAAGCATTTTCTACTGGGTTGGCTTGGCTAGTTGGAGACTGAGATGGGCTGTCCATGTAAACACTCTATTTCATTTCATTTCATTTCAACTTCTTTTGGTGAAACAGAACTACCAATGATCGTTTTAGCGATGGTTTTTAGCTTTTGGCTGAAATTTTACTGTAGCTGACTTTTTTTTACTGTAGCTGAGTTAATGGATAGTGTAGTGAATAGTGAAAAAAAAGCTCAAGCTAGAAGCTGAAGCCGAAAAAAAGCCAAATCGATCACCCCCTGATATAATAAAAGCTCACATTGCTACAATTCCTTGTCGCGTTCTTTAATGCGACAACTGACACCAAAGCACGTATCCATGCATCCATATGTTCACCCATGCATCGTCCATTACCTTGCAATATAACGTATACTAACTAGAACGGCAGAAGCAACTGAAATATACGACTTGTCTTAATTCCATGTGTTTGTTCCAAGTAGGCTAGCTAGCTCTCAAAGGGTGGGGTGGGGTGGGGTGGGGCAGGGACCGGGAGGATGCCCTTCTCCTGGAAGCTCACGACGGTCTCGTAGAGGCACTGCGCCGCCGGCGTGAACTCCAGGCCCAGCTCCCGGAGGCGCTGGTTGGATATCTTGTAAGGCTGCTTCCTCGGGTTCACCTCGTCGGAGCACCTGCAATGCAATGCAAGAACAACAAGTAAGTAATGGCGCTAGCTAGCTGCCTACCTGCAGGCTGCAGTACTTCGTGTCCTTGGATACTGAGATTACAATGGAAGTATCTGTCAAGTGACGGCACCAATTTAATCAGCTGACGAAGAAAAGTGCTTTAATTTACTGATGTATCTAGACGGAAAAAGTTCTGGTCTTGATTGATTTGTCCAAGTGTATGTTAGTAGCTTCCAGTTGTAATAATCCATATGCAATCCAGTTCTGAGCTCTGACGTATGCAAAATTAATTAGTTTTTTTTGTGGTTTAGAATACTTATATTTTTTTAGAGGGGTTATATACATAAAAAAAACTGAGTGCTTGAACCATAAAAAATACTTAAGTGTTGTTTAGCAATTCCTAATCAATTATAGCCTGGTCATAAGACGTCGTCTGATACTACCTCACTCATTTTGCTGCGCTCCTCATGTGTGTGAATCTTCAGGGCTGAATAGCTGACCATTTGCTACCAGGTGCAAGGCATTTCCAAATTGATAGTATAATCTAATGGGCTAATGGCTAGTTTGACTTCAGGTGTTTAATTAATGTCTCACATGCTTACCCCGCTCTAACTAGCTTATGAATGTGGCTTTTAATTAAAATTATACTATAATGACGATTAGTTTTTTTAGAAAAATAAAGAAAAATTGAAAAAAACCTGTTATATTGTCACAAACAATGCAAAAAATAAAGGAAAAAAAGGAAAAGCAAAAAAAGAGAGTCAAAATAGGCTAAAATTAGAAGCTAATATGTTCCAAATGAATTTTGGCTTAAATAAATTAAAAAATTAAAAACTGAAGCCGTTTAGAATGGAGCCTCGTGAACCATGAAATCTCTAAAAGTATCTTACACGGACCCGGCCTCGGATACTTGTATACAATGAACGTGTACACGTGTTTTTGCAATCAGATTCCTGGTACCAAAATGTCTTTACTTGCCTTTTTTGTCTTCTTCACGTCTAAGCAAAAGTCAAATGTTCAAACGCGTAAATAGACCGATCTACCTTTATTAGAAGCGTCTGATCACGACGTAATGAGCTATACTCATGATTAAGGTGTTTGGATTTAAAATTATCTGATCCGTTTCCAACAGGACCAAAATGCTCTGCCTTTTGAACCCTTTAATATGATCACCAAAGACTTGGCAACAAATTTCACAATCCGTTCTGCAGTGTGCGCTACGTAACTTCACCACCAACACATGAGTTTTGACAATCGATCGATGTCACCAAATTAGCTTGCAGTCCAAGCCCATCAAAATTCAACGACGCAATCACCAAGCGAAACCTCTCGGTTGACATGTTTGGAACGGAGACAGGGACAGCTCAAGCTATGGCTGACGCAAGCATGAACAGGATTTGATTTCTTAGAAACAAATGTACAGGATTTTGTTAACACTGACCTTTTGGGGATGGGGTATTCCGGGAAGAACTTGTCGAGGATCCTGACGACGTCCTCCCTGTGGAGCACGGCGTCGGCGCAGAGGTAGCGGCCGGCGGCGGCGGGCGCCTCGAAGACGAGGGCGTGCGCGGCGGCGGTGTCGCGGACGTGCACGTACGCCTGCACGGCGTTGGCGTACGTCTTGGCCGACCCGTTGAGGTACTTGAGCACGTGCATCAGGCTCGCGTTGACCGTCGGCTGCAGCGCCGGGCCCTGCACCAGCACCGGGTTCACCACCACCAGGTCCACCCCGCGCGCCGCCGCCGCCTCCCACGCCGCCTGCTCCGCCACCGTCTTCCCGTAGCAGTACCAGTTCTGGCGCCATCAGCAGCACGAGATGGATCGAGCAACGATGAGCACATGCTTGTGAATGCATCCATGGCGCCCATGCAAGGTAATCAATGGTACGTGGGCGCATATACCTTGGTCTCCTTGCAGAACTCGAGGTCGCTCCAGCACGACTCGTCGACGACGGCGTCCGGCGCGCGGTTGGGGTTCATGGCGACCGCGCCGATCGACGACGTCAGCACGACACGGCGGACCGTGCCGGCCTCCGCCGCCGCGTCGATGACGTAGCGCGTGCCCCTCACGGCCGGCTCCACCATCTCCTCCTGCTCATGGAGACGCCATACATGTGCTGCATTACTGCGTGGATTCGTTCGTGCGTGGCTGCATGCATGCCATGCAACTAAAATGCTACACGAACAGAACTAATGGTGACTGAGGAGTGGACCTAAGTGCAAGCAGTATCTTCTCTGTGGGTAGAAGACTAGATAATTTCCCAGCCAGAATACTAATGGAAAAAAGTAAATATTCAGGAAACTAAATCTCCAACAATTAAGACAATCCAAATATATGTGCCATCATGCATATATATAATATCATATCGAATCATCCTACGAAAGCAATATATTATATGTTTCCTTTAAAATTCCTATGAAAAACTGTATTCCAGAAGGGGCATAAGACATGTAGTGGTGCGTAAGGCGTGCGTAGAATGCATGAATTTCATAGGTAATTCAATTAATGTTGAAAATGGGAAAAATTCTATATTCGGCCACTTCAACGAATTGTATCCGAATTAAGCACCGACTTTCGACGACTTTTGAACAAGTGGATTAAAAGCGTGCGGTGATGCAGACGCAGGATTGCATTTTCACTATAACGAAAAGAAATTCTATGGACAAGGGACCCCTCTCTCTCAGCCGTTGAATCAAAGTTAATCGTATCAATTCATCAGCGGATGGAGGGCCGGGGCCCTCATGTCAGTGAGACCTTCCCCTATCGGATTTTCTTCCCACTATACCACACCAAAACCGTATCAGATTATAAACTGTGCCCCCCCCCCCACGGGGCTATGTACGTACCGGATCGTCGGTAACCGGCGACGCCGCGTGGAACACGCCGTGGCAGCCGGCGATGGCGGCGCGCAGCGCGCCGTAGTCGAGCAGGTCGGCCTTGCACAGCACCAGCCTCTCCGGCGCGCCGGAGAGAGCCCTCAGGTGCGCGTTCTTCTCGTCATCTGCACACACAGCACGCATCAAACTAATCAGACGAATCGATCCACGCTGCAACGACTGCGCCGCCGCCGCGCCGCAACAACCCTAGACACAGATACATGCACATACGCACGTACCGGGGTTCCTCACGGTGCCTCTCACCGTGTAGCCCCTCTCCAGGAGGAGCTTGACGATCCACGACCCGACGTACCCGCCGGCGCCGGTCACGCACACCGTCTGCCCGTGCCCGGGCGCGGCGTCGCCGTCGACGACGGTCATGGTACCCCCCCGCTCGCGGTTACTGTGCGTATCTGCTACTTAGAGGCGAGAAGAGGTTAGGTGATCAACTAATGATCAATAGATAAAAACGAGAACGACATATGCGTGCCTGCGGTGAGAAGCTTTGTGTGTGTTTGGTAGGGTATTTATAGATGGGTGCGTGTGTAGGTTTCTTCTTCATCTTCTAAAAATTATTTTTTAACTTTTTTATCGTAATTAGTTTAAAAATAAAGTATCTTTTAACACAAAATCTACAAGTTAATTATAGAACACACTATAACAACTTCGTTTGTATCAGATAAAATCACACGCGAGTTTCTGTTACTCTGTACTATCTCTTACGAACAGCCTAAAAGATATAAACCGTAATCAAAAGCTATAAGCTAAAATCAAAAATAACAAGCCAAAGTGTTTGGTAGACTTGTTGTTTTCGCCAAGTGATCGGATTTGGTAGAATGGTATGTCGCTAGGTAGCTTGGGACCTCTTTCTGCCTGGAAATGCTGACATTTGGTTCACCTCCTTCCTTTTGATGTGTTCAAGGCAGTGACGTGGTCTAGGCTCTAGAATCTAGATTCAGTGATGGATTCTTGTCGATCCATCGAGATGTTGCGGTGCGATTTGGGTACGTTCACAAGTATGCATTTGGCCAAACTTTTTAGCAAAGCAAAGTACCACTAATGCATGATGATTAGTTTTGATCCTTTGAACAATTACTGGCCATTTGGAGAGAGAGCCATGCATGAACCAGCATATCTGTATAACAGTAGTAGTTTCTTCTTATTTGTTGCCGGATTGATCATGGTATTGATGGTGTGGAATCAATGTTGGCACTTGCAGTTCCAGGTCATTCAGTGGATAGGAGTATCCAACAAATAGTATACTCACCCCTAAGTTTGTTGCAGTACAGCTAGTAACCCTGCCAAGGATGTAAAGCAAGCCCTACTGTGTATGTATCTTGGAGATTTTGGACTACTAGCAAATTAATCATTGCAGGGTCGATCTCGTTGGAAGCAACTTTGTGAAAAAGATGCTCCGGTTTCCGTTTCAACCTTGCTTGCAAGCATACATATGTTGGCAGTTTTGTAAAGTCTTCCGTTTCTCCTACAGGAATACAGCTCTTGTGGCTGTTGTCCAAGTTCTACTACTCACAGAGCCATGTACATTTGTCAAGCCTGCTAACGACCATGCAGAGGGCGAGTACTAATCGTGCGTACGTCACAGTGAAAACACTCCAGAAAGATCAAACTGGTCTCTTGGACGCAAGAGTTTGCTGCACAGGTTGTGCACTGACGCCTCGTTGCCTCTACAATCACCGGCATTGAAGTTCATACCCCTTCTTCTTCGCAGACATTCCCTGCAGCTTCCATCCTCTGCTGCGTGCCTGAACTGTGTTGTCATGCGCAGAACAGGTCGAGAGAAAACGATGAATGAAACGCCAGTTGCGTTGTTCGATCGACCAACCGCGCTACCAACCCCCGGGACCGCGTCGTGTCGCCAACTCGCCATCAGAGTATTCGTCGTCGTCGTCAGGAGACGTCAGAGTGGTAGCTAAGCTAGCTGACAGCTCCATAGGAACGGCAAAAATTGGAGCAGACAAATACCGCTGCCGACTTGGATTTGTAGGACGAATGGAAGATCTTCTTTTGAGAGGAGAAAGGGTTAGTAGGTTTGTTGTGGCTGAATATGATAAGTCTTTCGAGAGAGAAGAAGGGCTATGTTTGCCGTGGTTGGTAGAGTAGTCGACAAAGAAGGAAATCGGTGTCTGGGGTAGCTGTAGGGAGTGCGGGTATGAGACGACAGAGAATCTTTGCGGCCGAAAGGATTCGGAGGGTGAGATTCCGAGATGGTGCAGAGCAGGGGACCGCTTCTTCGTGGGTGATAAGAGTTGTAGGTATGCGAATCTATCTAACACGGTTCATACATGGTCGCTTTACCCATCGATGATCCATGGTTGCCAACTTCAGATTTTTCCCTTCTCAATTTCTCTCCAGATTTTCTAGCAGACGATGAAGAGCCGACGAGAATGACGTACACGGTTTTAAGCTCAGAAAGCTGTTTTGTGGATCCGCTTAAGAGACTACCCATTTTGACGTTTGACTTTTTGACTTTTGGATAAGATAAAAGCCAAAATTTGAAATCAAAAGCCAAAAAGGACTTAGCTAAAAGATCTAGATTCCTCGAGGTGGTGTGTAGTTAGGAATGCAGACACAATACACTTAAGAGAGCTATCAGGGAATTTTGTTCTGATGATATGAGGTGAGTTATTTTAGGTTTATGGTTTAAATATTTAAATTCTAATTGTTCACGAGAGGTAGTATGTACAATAAAATAGTCATATATGATTTTAACTAATACATCAGAACTCAGTATACTTTTTACCATAAATCTTCTGTTAACTCCGTCTTAAAAAATATACTGTTTAAAAATTAGTTACTATAATTTATATAAATATAAATCGACTGAAAGTGAAAAAAAATCACTAGCCTGATGTTCCATTGCCACCAAACAGAACCACCAAAAAGGATTTCCCAGATCACTGAGTTAAGCATAGTTGCAGCAGAATCCAGGGGATTGCCTCAAAATCAGGGCAGTTGATGCGACAAAGGATTTTCTAGCATCAGGCAAGTCGGGACGGACACACATTATTACTTCTTCAGAAAAGCGACAACCACAACAAGACGCACAAAGACACGAACTCCGAAAATTAGCAGCAGCTTCATCACTGCATTGTCCATGGACCAGCAGGCTCCTTCCTCTGTACAGCCTCCTCCAGCTACGCCGGCCTACGACACCGAGTAGCGCCGGTTCCTCGACGACGTGCTGGACGAATTGGACTCCGGCGGCTTGGCCGACGACCGCGGGCTCTGCGAGCTCCGGGACGTGTCCGAGCTCTTGCTGACGACCTCCCCCGGCAGCTTCCCGACCCACAGCTTGTCAAAGATCCTCCGCGACCGCGACGACAGCGACAGCCTGCTGCTCTGGTTCGCGATGCTGCTCCTCGCCAGCCGCCGGCCGTCGTCGTGGCGGTCCTTGTCGACGAGCTTCAAGCTTCCGAGCCGCTTCTTCAGTGGTGCTGGGGTTGTGGCCTCTGGCAGCGCGCGGTCCTTCCAGCCGTCTTCCAGGTGGGTGATGGACCGTGTGCTGCCGTTGGCCGTGCCGGTGGCCGATGCCAGCGGGCTGCTCCCCGTCGCGCGCAGCTGCTTGAAGAAGATCACCTGCACAATGACGCGGAGAGGGAGGCGGTCGTTCTGCGCCGCGTGTATGCATGCTTCCTTTGAGAGCTTCTTGACGTCCATCATGCCGGATATCTTCCTCTTCTCTACCTTGGGTAGGGGTGTGATGCAACTGACAACAAGAAACAATTGTATGTTGTTAACTAGATGGATTAAGCAAGGAGCAAAAAAAATGAAACAAGATGGTTGCATATAGTTGTTATAGTAATTGTGGTATAAACATAAATAGCAATATAATTCCAGCATAATTAACTGAATGAATAGAACACACCAATATGTGTACAAATGATAAAAATTAAATGTAACCAATTAAATCATTCATATCATTTGTAACATAGCACATATTCAATAAAAGAAGAAAGAGTACTCTTGAATTGAACATGTATGTCAATGTGATTTAAACCAATTAAGACTAGCAAAAGATTAAAGTTTAATTGATATTTAATGCTCACAGGAGTAGGGTTATACAAGATTAACTTTTGGCCATTCCGCTACTAAAGTCTTATACTCTTCATCAATTAGTTATACCAAATAAGATTTTAATCTTTGAGCTCTAAATTCAAACTTTACAATCACAAAGTTCAAAATATATCTAGCATGTGTACATTCGGCCAGCAGCATAGCAGCCAAGAGATGACTTAATTAAAGCAAATCCAATCACATACAAACTGACTTTTCCACACACAAATCAAACTCAACTTACCAAGTATGATTTCTAACGGACATGCAATTTATATATGGAATTGCTACAATCTAGTGACAACATGAACCAAATGACATATGAATAATATATCTGTGTCTGAAGACTGTCTTGCAAAGCTCAAAGTTAATAGCGATGACAGTTAACAGCAATTAGAGATCAAAGATTAAATCAACCAATTTTAGTATATGACTTGTTTCATCATCGAGCAGTTTAGCCCACTGTTCCCTATGTATTCACAAATATATCTCAAACTGTAAATTGCAAAGAATTGAAACCGTATACTCACAAACCCAGTGATACTCAAAATCACTGAGAAGATCACTGAGCCAGGCATGCCACAGGGTGCTGTCCCAGAAAACCTAGCGCCTTCCTACACCACCGTGAAAGAGGACATCATGCAACGGAGATACAAAACCCTCTTTGCCGCAGTGTGCACACACACACACACACCGACAAAGCCGAGGTCAGGGGACGCCGCACAAGTTCACGACAGGAGGCGGCCAACACCTTGCTGTCAAGCACCGAAGAAGGACTGAGGTCGGTGGCTGGTTCCCAAGCAATCACAGAGACCGAACACACCAGCACAGGAAATCAGAGGGAGGTGAAGAAGAAGAGAGCTTACTGCCTTCGGATGCCCAACACAGGAGGAGCAAGCCCCTCTTTATAACCGAGTGAGGAGCAGAAGAACCACTGTGGTGGTGACCTTCAACGGACGGATCCGAGCACCTCCTCTCCGCCGAAGCCGCACAAGTCAGCGCCTCCCCTAGAGAAGCTGGATCGGGACCAAGTCATGCGCCCAGGTCCGGAGGCGCGGCTGCACAGGGAGCGTGTCGCATGGAGTGGAGCAGGCCACATGGGAGAGCAGGTCTCGTGGGTGGATCGGGCCGCCGAGTGGAGCTCGCCTACCGCCGCGAAAGCCTCACCGTCGCCAAGGCCATCGCCCGCTCGGGCACCTGCGCGCTCGGGAGGTAGTGGGGAGGAACCGGCCTCCCTCTTATCTCTTTATTCCGGTCCACCGACAGTGGGCCCCTCTTTTATTTATTATTTTTTTCTTTATCAATTGTGAAATTACGATATTGCCCCTCTGTATACAACAATAGTGTGATTCTTGTCAAGCATACCTTGAGAGATATCGATGGCGGTGTAAAGACCATCGTGTGCTGGGCACGGATGTTGCCAATCCCACAAAGCTCGAAACTGACAGGTTTGGATCAAAGGCAACCTCAGCTAAGCACGCATCAACAAGCTTGCACAGTGTTAGCAGAGACTCATTCTCCACGTTTGTCTCAAACATCTCCTTGTCAAGGTCGTCGAGGAAAATTCCATCTTCAGTCACTCCGGCGCGTCGCATGTATCTACCGACGAGTGCTGGACTAGCTGAACATGGTAAGTGGTCTGAGTCGGCGGCTTCGTCGGAATCAGAAGATCGTTAACTGACGCCTTGTGCAGCCGCAAGACAATTCTGTCCATAAGCTCTTCCTTCAATAGCTCTCCGGCTCCAATCAGGACGGTAACTTTCAGCAGTTTCAAGAAGCGACATGAACAACATGAGGATCCCTTGTCTGACGGCAGTAGCCAAACGATGGTTTCGAGCAGATGCTTGTACGTTGTGGAGCAGACGTTGTCGACCAGCGTGTCGCAGCAATCACGAAGCCATCTAGCAGCATAGGCCTTGAGAGCTTCTCCGACAACGTCAGAAGGGATCCTTACTCTGGACTTACCGCAACCATGACACGATTGTAAAGGTCTACATCCAATTCACACAGATCTTCAACCCACCAGTCTTTGGGAACCGCTACTCTTGGAAAGGAGGGGGAACTGAAAATAGATTGTAAAGTGATAAAAAAACTTTCAGAGTAACCTATGTTATTACAAGAAAAGTAGCTATGTATGATTGAACAGTGGTCATTTGTAGATTTGCTGTAGCATTCTGTCTGTTGAACAAATTGTCTCCTTTAATTGCAATTTGCGAGGTACCTGCACTGTTGTCACCAACCATACAGAAAACTTAAAGGAAATGGAAATCTGATCTAAAGAAACTGTGGGAAAGATTCTGAAAGCAACATAGATCCAAATTGACAAGACTTGTTACTATAGCAGCATCTTCTGGTGTGCACGTAGCTGTACATTGGCGGATGCATTGTTATAACTTAAGTTCAAGATGAGCCTTAGGACGCAGCAGTATAATCTAGTTTGGTTCATAAATGAGTAAAATGCTAAGGAATTACCTTGTGCAGACAGAACCTTGCCTCGTCGACATGGATGACGATGTCTGACGGTAGGTCGGACAACACATATCTGCATGAGGTTGATTTGTTCAGAGTTATACATAATTGTTAGAGGGAAATATGGAACAAGAGAAAGTAGCACCATGAAGAAAACGTTGAAAATTGCACGGGCAAGTAGAAACTTTTAACATGTCCGGTGTGCCTGTTGGCGAAATCTCCGCCCATATAACCAACAAAAATTACAATTCCGGTCAAAGCGATGCATTTTTCTTGGTTATAGTTCCTTGCACAAAGGCTACAAATGCCTTGATTCTGCTACTGGCCGAATCTACATCTCCCGTGATGTAGTGTTTTTGAGGGTATTTTTCCTTTTGCTGAACAATCTTCTAATGTTTCCACACAAAGTTCAGAAGATCAGCCACTTGTCTCAGTCTTTCACCAGAATCTTGCTCCTCCACCTGCCACAGAGCCTCTCTTCAGTAATGACCATGTGATTAATGAACCATATTTGCAGTCTAACCCCTTTTTGCAGCAAAATGAACTCTCATAGGAGCAGGAACATAGTTTGGGAGAGTCAAGCAGTGTGCAACTGGAGTCCTCCTCGAGTCAGACTGATTCCAACCCAGAAAGTTCACTGCAGCAGCAACATGCATGGTTATTGCAACAGCAGGTACATCCGAGTGCACCTACAAGAAGAGAAGGTCCCAGAACACGGCTCCAGAATAATATTCGTCAGCCCAAAATTTTTACTGATGGGACAATAAGGTATGCTTATTACAGTACTACTGAGGAACCGACATCTCTTGATGTTTCACTAGCAGATTCAAATTGGAAAGCTGCTATGGATCAAGAATATGAAGCTTTGAGCAAAAACTGTACTTGGCATCTTGTACCACCTGGAAGGGGCCAAAACATTATTGACTATAAGTGGGTGTACAAGGTTAAGAGAAAAGCTAATGGGAACATTGATCGATATAAAGCAAGGTTAGTGGCGAAAGGATTCAAATAGCATTATGGAATAGATTATGAAGATACATTCAGCCCAGTTGTTAAGGTAGCTACCATTCGTCTTGTGCTGTCACTTTAGTTTCACATGGATGGAGTCTTCGCCAACTTGATGTTCAGAACATGTTCCTTCATAACATTCTAGAGGAGGAAGTGTTTATGACGTTCATAAGGTGTATCAAGCCCGGTTAGAATCGGCAATTGTAATCTGCTCTGTACACATCCGACAATATAAAACGTCTCCTGCGCTGGCTGCCTTTGGTGTGCTGTGCAGAACCAAATCAATCTTCTTCATCCCCTTCTACTTTTCTACACATACGTCTATATCAAGTGGAAACAGCATGGGGATAAGACACTCAGGTGGATGCAGCAGCACCATGTGTAACGATGGAAACAGCCATGTGTGGATGCAGCAGCACCATGTGTAACGGTGGAAACAGCCACCGTGCATGACTATGACTCCGAGTGCCGACGACCGACCAGGGCACCCATCAACCGTGACACTCATGTGGATGGGCCAATCGAAGGGTCTACTTACATTTGACTGCTTTTAATGTAAGCCACAAAATAACATGAACATATAACTTTTTGAAACAAAGAGATCATAGATCATCATCAGTAGACGTGCAGTGCAATATAAGTAAAGTTAAAATGGCCAGTTTAACGAAACATGTGTCGGTATAGTAGAAGTAGTCGATTGTCCTCTAGCCAATCGTATTCTCTTCGTGATCATCCTGATCAGCACCACAGTCACAGCAATACCTCTACTAAAGTCTACATGTCCAGAGATGAAATATCATGCGTCGATGCGCTAGCACCAGCACACACGATAGTGGGTTTTGAGAGGTGAAGCCTAAGGTTTTGATGACTGTGTCTTGGATGCCACCTTAGCTCTGTGCCTCTTTTAATATATAGCCTCCAATCAGATCATTATCCTTATCCGATATGATTAGATATCATATTCAACTCGAATAGCTTCTGACTGGATCTTTATCTAATACGAGTAAAGATCGTATCCCACTTGGAGAGCCTCCGACCGGATCAATACGAGTAGAGATCGTATCCCACTTAGAATATATCATCCGTACCCATATTGTTCTAATCCGTTACGTGTGTAACCCTGTAGGTTCATGTATATTCGGCTATAGCCCAAAAACTCCTTTCCGATCCATAAGTTGGTAGCAGTCTCTAGCAGGATATAGTGACTCCCAAATATGCATAAAGATTATATCGGAAGAACTTATATAGTGTTTATATATTGATCCCTTTGTCTTACAATACCGGATCAAACTCAATGCGAGAAGCGTGTCATCCTATTATAGCTTAATCCTTCACTCAAACCCATAGCAGAGTACTCTGTTATGATTGACTTCTGAACAATATTTGTTATGGCTATGCACTTTCTTAATCTAACCACATCGAGTGATCCAAAAATATCCAAAAATATCTCTTCACTTAAACTCAAGTTATGGCTATGCACTTTCTGAACAATATTTGTTATGGCTTTGCTCCGTGCACATGCTCCAACAACCCAAATGACTACCAGCAGAATAAGAAAACAGAACTGCTATTCTTTGGGCGACTGAAAACTTACAGTATTCTGGTCAATTTCTGACCATTGGATCGATGTGGAGATTCGCACGCCACCCCCACCTCTTTCTTCTTCGTCTCCGGTGAGGCCGCCTCGCTCTAGCGTAGTCGGTGGTAGCTAATCATTGAATGCCCCCCGCCAAATGCACCCCATCTTTTCATATATATTAAAGAGATGTGCTGAAGGTGCTACTACCCGCCTCCAAAGGCAATGACAAGGATCGTTGGAGAAGAGGAAGAAGAGCAGTGGGTGATTCCTCAATGTAGTTGACGGATCTAGCCAAGGTGGGTAGTGGGGGCAGCGGCGAGCTGCCACGAGGAAGAATGTAGGGTGTCAACGAGGAGGTGGTGAAGGGATGGCTGTGTCAGGATTGATATGGGAATGGATGGTGGATGAGGGGAAAGGAGTATTTAGGTTACCAATTGGCATGGATCTTAAAGTGATCCTATTCATTCAAAAAAAATTGCTCTGGAATAAAACTGACCCATGTAGTCCAGGTTGTAGCCTAGCACCATAAAACTGTAAGGTCGTATTAGAAATCAATTTCCGTAAGAACCAGAAAATTTTCTATATTTTAAGTAGGGCCTAAAATATTCTACTACTGTACTAGGTACATATGTTTCCTGTCCTAGCACTGTGCTACGTACACTCGTTGCATAACTTGAGACTATTTCCTGCAAGTTTATAGTCCTAAATATCAGGCTGTGCGTGGCTAAATATGAGCTTAGCTTGAATATGAAAGGCGCTTCTGCTAACTGTCCGATCAAAGTTACTGTAAAATGTTCTAGCACTGTACTACGTACATGCGCACGCCTTATCATTTATCAATGCGTATACTATCCAACTACAGTTAGTTAATTGAACAGTCTTACCAAGTTGGGCACTAATGACTTGTCATCTTTTTGCTTGCTACATTGAATTGCCTCCATCTTGGATCATTTTTAGCAGTGATTACCCAGTATGTAGCTTATTTTCGGAACTTGAAATTATCTACTTCTTGAGATAATTAATATCGAATACCTACTGCTCCCTCTGTTCGTGAATGTATAACGTTTTGAACATTAACACGGTCTTCAATATATAACTTTGACTATAAATTTTTATATGAATATGTTCATAACAAATAAACAAAAGTTATATTATGAAAATATTTTTTATGACTAATATATTGACACCACTTTCACATGGCCAATCTAAATGATTTTTTATATATTAATAGTTAAAGTTAAAGAAGTTTGATTATACGTTTTCTAAAACTTACGTACATTTATGAACAAGGAAGTATTATTTCTGCATAATGTACTAAGTGAAAGTTAAATCTACCCAGCATACGTCCACATTCTATGTTTTCTCCGATCGCAATTGCTTCTCTGTCTGTTTCGCCACAGCATCCTACATTTATGGAGCTGAATAGCTAAACAGAACCCAGAAAAACAAAAGTAGCTCAAGATAAAAAATATCTAGCCAAACACACCCATCAAGAAAACCTCTTCATGTCTATTTCACTATACACATCATGGCACATCAAACAACAGCATTCCGCGTACTGATTCTGAAGGGGACAAAAGATAAACTCCTCCATCTGATCAACTAGCAAAGGAGAAATTTAGCCCAGCCAGCATAAACTAATTTATATCGGGTGCGTTTTTTTTACTACGATTTATAATTACGTCTGATAATTTTTAACTATAACACAAATATTTGTACGAACGAATAAAATATTGATAAGCCGTTTTGAAAAAGCTGTCTCGATGAGCTAATTTGAAATGGCGGTGAAAAAACTATCTTATTTATTTATTTAAAAAATTATAAGTTAAAAAGAAAAAAACCATTATCTGCCATTCCATTGCAAAGGCACCGAGCCATTACTAATCTCAACAACTACATCAAAACGAAGCATTTTTTTGGACACCGCGACTGACTGTAGCACGCGCTGAACTACTATATCGACTAACCTCGTGTGTTGTTTTTTTTATATTAAATGACTATAAATTGATCGAAGAGTAGCATTGGTATTGTATATTGCTCTTTCATTTACCATGCGAAAGGGTGCTCATTTGGGCTGAATAAGCCTGGTTTATTTATGGTTGAATTTACGCTATAACTGATTTATTTTATACTATAACTTATGGTAACTTATTTGGTATAATTAAATTTTAAAAAAAATAAAATAGAAAAAATGGTTAGCACATCACGTATAATGCAATGAGTATAGGAAAAAAGAACAGGCAAAAAAACTCGAAAAAATTGAAAAACCAGAAAAAAAAAGAAATTTAAGAATAGTAAAAAAATAAGTCAGAAGCTCAAACCAAATTAAATGGGGCCAAATCAAAACATACGCACTTCTCCTTTCCAAGTATGTTTGACTGCACCTCTATTTTGCAGTCAAGAAAAACGCACTAACCATCTGATGGTCTCCTATCTCAAGTCTCGACCGTCCGAGCCAGCAATTTTACACACCTGAAAGTTGTGTACACATGGGTGGGTGTCTTCAAGGGGCTTAAGTGGGGTCAAGCCCAGGTGCCCATCATCTATGGATGCATAGTTGGCTTGAGGAGGAAGGCAGGGTTGCCGGTCTGAGGGTGCCCTCGGTCTTGGTGGGAGAAGAGGCGGGGGAGGAGAACGGGACATCGAGGTGAGTGTGCCGTGAACAGAGGGGAAGGAGGCTTTGGTGGTGGAGCCATCTGCCGTGGCGACGGCGGTCGACGGGTCAGGATGGTGACTGGAGTCTTGTCTCTCATGGCAGTAGGGCTTCAATGGTGAACGATAGGGGTAGTTGGGGATTAGGAATGGCCAATTGGGTAGCTAAACTTGGACATAGATTTTCTGTTTCTTTCTCTCTCTGTTCCTCTTGTGTTTTCATCGATATAGCAAAATTTTAGAGTATTTTTTCTATTCTTTTGTATTTCTTTCATACTCTAGATCTTCGTCACATCAATAAAACACAAGATGGATGGAAAAAAAAGAACAGAGAAGTCGCGTTGGCTGAACCAGGCCCTTCCTCGACCGATTGGGGTCGGGTACATTGCATCATCAAAGCAAGCATGGAAGGACTAGAGCCGGTCTGCTTACGTCAAACAAATTCAAACCAGTTAGTTCTTTTATGCGCGTCAACAACTTCAAACAAATTAACATATCAATTCATTTTATGTTTTCATAAATTCAAGCCTCAATTCACTAATAATAATATAAAATTGAATTATATAAAACTATATTTATCTTAATTTACCTTATTTCTACGAGCACTCTCTATTTTTATCCTAACTTCGCTGCTTGACGCACATCATGTTAGAAATAGTTCCATATTGATTATGGGGAAAAAAAGAAATGTAATTTATAAGTATAGATGAGATCTTATTTATTAGACTAGTTTTTTGGAGAAAGAATGTTTAATACCACTTATAAGTGGAAGAATATTTAATACCACTTATAAATATGTTACTCTGTGAGATTAATTATATTTAGCCCACTTAAACCTATGATCCAAATAGTAAATTTAATTAAACCTAGACATACGAGTATACGACCCCGATCTAACACAGCACAATCGCATTCGCAGCAAGCCACAAACCGTGCCATGCATCATGCCTCCCTGCTTCTCCATATAAACCAACCAAGAAGCTCGCAAGAGCCACACCAGAACGCAGCTGCACACAAACACAGCACACGTACACGCTCGTACGGAAGGACGCATAACGCAATCAGCCGTAGGAGACACGACGTGCACCATGCCGACGGTGGAGGTGTTGACGACGGAGGTGGTCGTCCCGGCCGAGGAGACCCCGGCAGGCGCCGTCTGGCTGTCCAATCTGGACCTGGCCGCGCGCCGCGGGTACACGCCCACGGTCTACTTCTACCGGCGGAACGGCGAGCCGGGATTCTTCGCGGCCGACGCAGTCAAGCACAGCCTCGCAAG
The DNA here is from genome assembly GCA_036346265.1 of Melocanna baccifera. Lineage (NCBI taxonomy): Eukaryota > Viridiplantae > Streptophyta > Magnoliopsida > Poales > Poaceae > Melocanna > Melocanna baccifera. The sequence continues at coordinate 25,204,817 of CM070692.1, read as the reverse complement.
GGCTCTGGTGGCGTTCTACCCGCTGGCCGGCCGCCTTGGGTTTGACGGCACTGGGCGCGTCCAGATCGACTGCACCGGCGAGGGGGCGGTCTTTGTGACCGCGCGCTCCGAGTACGTTCTGGACGACCTGATGAACGAGTTCGTGCCGTGCAACGAGATGCGCGACCTGTTCGTGCCCCCGGCGCCGGCGCCGAACCCACCGTGCGTGCTGCTGCTGGTTCAGGTCACGCACCTGCGGTGCGGCGGCGTCGTGCTCGGCCTGGCGCTGCACCACTCGGTCGTCGACGCGCGGAGCGCGTCCCACTTCGTCGAGACGTGGGCGAGCATCGCCCGCGGCTCCACCGAGGACGCGCCTGTGCCGCCCTGCTTTGACCACAAGCTGCTCAGCGCGCGCCCGGCGCGCACGGTGCTCTACGATCACCCGGAGTACAAGCTCGTGCCAGCGCCGGCGCACGCGGTCACCGCGTCCACGTACGCGAGCGCCATCATCACGCTGACTAAAGAACAGGTGAACGCACTCAAGGCGCGGTGCGCGGGGGCGTCCACGTTCCGCGCCGTGGTCGCGCTGGTGTGGCAGTGCGCATGCCGCGCGCGGGCGCTGCCGCTAGAGGCGGAGACGCGGCTCTACTCCATGATCGACATGCGCCCGCGCCTGACCCCGCCACTCCCGCCCGGGTATTTCGGCAACGCGGTGATCCGCACGTCGACGGTGGCCACCGTTGGGGAGGTGGTGTCCAAGCCGGTCGGCTACGCCGCGCGGCGCGCACGGGCGGCGACGAGTCAGGGCGACGACTACGCGCGGTCGTTGGTGGACTACCTGGATGGGGTGGACACCATGAACCTGCCGAGAAGCGGCATCTCGCGGGCGGACCTCCGCGCCATCAGCTGGATGGGCATGTCGCTCTCCGACGCCGACTTTGGGTGGGGTGCGCCGGCGTTCATGGGGCCGGCGCTCATGTACTACAGCGGCTTCGTGTACGTGATGAACGCGCCCGGGAAGGACGGTGCCGTCGCTCTCCCGCTATCGCTGGAGCCAGAGAGCATGCCGGAGTTCAGGAAGGTGTTCGCCGAGGAGGTTGCGCGCCTCCAGGTGTAGTAGCACGAAGTGACGTATCCGTTGGGAAAATAATATGCCACGTGTTAGCTTTGAGTCAGATCCAACCTCCTATGCATTCAGATACAGAGCATTTAGATTTTCATACGTTAAATCTTCATTTAACGAATTTTTTCATATCTCTTTTAAAAAAGTAAGTATTTTGATATAAGACATTAGATTAGATTTAAAAATCTAAGTACTCTTAAGTTTAAAAAAAATACTCGAATGCATATCTCTATTTTTTCTCTAGGTTATAGGAGCTATTGCAAAGTTGCTATTGGTGCGTGCGTTTCATACTGTTGCTATTTAAGTAATTACGATTAATCAAAACAGTAAGTAAATACAGAAAAGTATAGAAAATAATAACAATAGTGCTAAACATACTTCAAAAGTGAAAAATAATTCAAAATTTGAATTTTTGAGGCCCTTTTATTTTAGAATATGAATTTTCAGTGAATTCTGCAATTTTTGAGGGCTTATATACTAATTTTTCAATTCTAAGAAAATTTTTCGCCCAATTTGCCAAATTTCTAGGGGCCCATTTGAAAATTTTTGGGTGACCCCTTTCCCCCCTATTTTTCTCTAGCCAGCCCTCCTTTTTCCTTCCTCCAGCCCACTCCGGCCCATATCTCCTTGGCCCATTTTCGGACAGCTCAAAAGAGGGGAAAAGGGGTAGGGTTTCCCTACCCCGGTTCATGAGTGGAGGCGGCGCATATGGGCTGCCGGCCAGGTCATGCGGCATGGCTCATGGCCTAGAGCCGACGGCGAAGGCGCGGGGCAGCCGAGAGCCGGCGACGGGGGCACAGGACGACCGAGAGCCGGCTGCCGTGCAGGGCCGGGCGTTGCGGGTGGCGACTCGATCCAGTGGGAGAAGCACTTAATGTTTTTCGAGATCCTCCTCCTCGAACCAGCAGGTTCGGACTTTGGTAGTTGTGTGAGGCATTCTGGTTATGTCGCCCCAGTAATGGCCTGTCCCGTGTTCCTCTCGTCCATGTGCTTCCTGCTGTCCTTATCCAACAGAGTTTTGCATAGCTAGACTCTTGAATAGCTTCACCAATAGTTGCTCCGGGAACTGCTTTAAGAAGTTGGCCCTCAGATGGTGAACTCATCATCTGCTCATTATATCTGACTAAGGGAACGGTTCCTCCGGGTCTTGCCGTAGTGTTCTTATGGCCTTCAGTATCCCGGTGTAGTGATCATGGATTACGCACACACTAGGACGAGCTCCAACAACTCCTAACCTTACATGTCGATGGAACCATAACCAGTTGTCGTAATTCTTACTTTCGATAAATGCAATGGCCAATGGTAGAATATGATTGTTCCCATCAATGCAATGGCCGTAAGAATCTGACTCTTGTATTTTTCGGTCAAAAAGGTCCCGTCAACTAAGATCACAAGACAGCATATGCCTAAAAGTCTCGATGCAGGCACCGAACGTTAAGAAAGCCCTCTATAATATTGCAAAACCTGGTGACGTTGTAGATGGCTTATTCTTCAAAGAAGTGTACATGCCCAAGTTTCTGTCCTTCAGCACCTGAAGTATACGATGAAGGTTGTCATACATCACCTCGAACGACCTGAACCATCATTCCAAAGCCTTCTGCTTCGTATGCCACGCTTTCGCGTAGCTAATCTTGTACTTGAATTTCTTCTCGATAACCACCATAATGTGCTTCACCTCAATGTCCTTCTTCTCCATTATCTCCCTATACATCGAATTAGCTATGAAGGTCAAGGTTAGGTTACGATGCCTTAGCAAAACACTGCTGAGCATGCAGGAGTGTGGTTCCACCTTCGAGATGAGCTAGTGAGTCTCATACTTCGATCTATGTGGGTGTATTAGCCAAGGACAACTGGCTTGCTCACACTTGATGGTTTACTGCTCCTGACTAGATTTGATGACCAGAAATATCCGCTGAATGGACATTGCCCACAGCTTAATGACATCATACAGGGATGCCTTATAATAAACATTGATGCAACTGGACCTTTGTGGCATGGTACTCTCACAATGATTCGTGCTCGTCATGTGCAGCTACACCCTTAGCATCAAATATGTTCTATTCCTATGGGATGAGAGCTTCATCGTCATCGGAACTATCCTCGTTATCCTCCTGCACAGTTTCCTCTTCAACCCAGGCCATCTAATCATCGCTCTTCATTTGACACACTATATACTCCCTATGTTCTCCTTCGTCAACCTGTCCTATAGCATCATCATGCAGTGACCGATCTTCTCTAATTCATTTACTGTGTTGGCCTCATCACGAGTGACATCCTTCGCACCCTTCGAAACACCGACCTTTGAAGCCTCTTCTTTACCAACAAGCTAGGCGTCTGAACTGCTCCCACCACCCGGATGATACATGTTGGCAGGGCCCAATACAATTTCTTTTGGGCATCCTTGCACAAGCAGCACACACTCCTATCCAAGGTGCCGACAGCTTTCCAGAAAGCCCTTCCACATAGCCGTGCACATCAGTCTTCTCAACTCCCATCTAATCTGCGTGGGTGACCAGCTTCAAAGCCCTTGTATGACAATGCTACACACCTCAGGATCCAAGGAGAAGTTACGAGTCAGCCAGTGCATCATCTATATGATTCGAGCATTCTCATCATCTGGGTGTACCAGAGTGGCTTGCGGAAAGCTGCTCAAGTTAACATTGTATGGATTTTCACGAATGCTGCTAACACCATAATGCACTTTCAATATAGTGGGTGTCGGCATGACTGAAGTTTACCTGCAAATATTTTCAATAATACAACTAGTCAGATTGTATCACACAATATGCAAGTACTGCTATACTGTAATTTATATTCGTATGTTCGCCTGTCTTGACCAACTGCACTATCGCATGGATAATGCGTCATTTAATCCCTAAGACACATGCCACAATGAGCATGCACTATACTATTTTGATTCAACCCGAAGGCCGAGGTATTCCATACCGGGCATTATTTGACTCTGACGCTAACTTAAAACTAATTAGTCCATACAAACCATTCATCCTCCTCATGCACTTGACCAGAGTACCTAATATAACTAACCGACTTTCTAGTTATTTATCGAATAATAGTCGGTCAAACATGCACCAACGCAACACCGCTACCTCTCACAAACAGCACAACTTCTCTCTCATAGACTACTTCTCTAACTAAAATTTTAAACAGGTGCTACTTATACTATTATAAATTAACAAGATTTCAATTTAGTACTTATTTCGGTAACTATATTTTTCTGTGGATTCTACTTACATATAAATTAACAAGATTTCATTTACTACTTTTTCTCTAATTATAATTTTCTATGGGTGCTACTTATACTATTATCTATACTAAATAAACTATATATTTATTACAAAGAAATACAATAAAAAATAAAAATATCTCACAAACAAATCTTCTCTCCTGTTCTTCTTCTCCCTCCTCCCTTTCCTCTCCTCTTCTTTTCCCTCTCCTTTTTCTTTCTTTTCTCTCCTCTCCTCTCCTCCCTCTTTCTTTCTTACTCTTTTCTCTCTCGCTTGGTCGGGGTGACGACTGCCAATGCATCGATCATATAAGCCATCCAGTCGTCCAATCATTCAGTGACTGAAAGCTACAGTTGTCTAACGGTTGGGCTACTGGAACCTATCGCCCACCCTCGCAACTCTATAGTTAGTGTCCGATAAGGCTAAACCCTTAATCCAGTGAACCATAATCGTACCGTCGCCAAGGCAGAAAAAAAAGACAACAACACAAAGCCCGATTCATGCCACTAATCTAACGGTTTCAAACGTGACATGTATATAAGAAAATTCCAGTGACTTAGAAATAGTAAATCCCACATTTCTACAAATTATATAACATCCAAGAAAATATTTAATATCCTCTACGGAGGGTACGACGAAATATCCTTAAGAAAAGGAAAAATGGGCCGTGAACCATAGATTAGCCCATGGAACGCGGCACCGTTAGCACCAATCCCAAAGGCGGAGGGAAACAACTTGCGCAGAGCCGAAAGCCCGAAACACCCAATGTTGAATGTACGCACCATTCCCACTCCCCCCAGGCGCGCACTCCGTCGAACACCTGGCCCGCGCCGCCCCCCTCCTCCTCCGGCTCCTCCCCTCATGCGCCACCCTACCCTCCACTCGGTCCCTCCGGGCCATCCACGCACGCCTCCTCGCGCACGGCCTCCTCGGCGGCCTCCGCGCCCGCACCAAGCTGCTCAGCTGCTACGCGGCGCTCGGCGATTTCGCCTCCGCCCGCAGGGTGCTCGACGAAACCCCCCGCCCGGACGCGTACTCCTACAGGGTCATGCTCGGGTTTCACGCCGCCGCGGGGCGCCACGCCGAGGCCGTCGCGCTCCACCGGGACATGCGCCGGCGTTGTCCCGCGGCGCAGGACGACGGCGTGCTGTCCCTCGCGCTCAAGGCCTGTGTCAGGTCGGCGGACTTCGGCTACGGCAGAAGGCTGCACTGCGACGTCGTCAAGGGCGGCTGTGGGGATGGCTTCGTGATGAACGGCTTGGTCGACATGTATGCCAAAGCTGGGGACTTGGAGAGCTCCCGGAAGGTGTTTGAGAGGGTTCTTGACCGGAATGTGGTGTCATGGACGTCGATGCTGAGCGGGTGCGTCCAGAATGGCTTCGCCCAAGATGGATTGGTGCTATTTAACGAGATGAGGCAAGAAAGCGTGCATCCGAGCGAGTACACCATGGCGAGTGTGCTCGCGGCTTGTGCCATGCTCAGTGGTTTGCACCAAGGGAGGTGGATCCATGGATCAGTGATCAAACACGGCTTGGCTACAAACTCTTTCATCAGTGCAGCTTTGCTGGATATGTATGTCAAGTGCGGGGAGGTCAAGGATGCTCGACGGGTGTTTGATGAGCTTGATTGTGTTGACCTTGTTCTGTGGACGACAATGATCGTAGGGTACACACAGAATAAGAGCCCTCTTGATGCATTATGGCTGTTTCTTGACAAAAAATTTGTGAACATTGTTCCGAATTCAGTTACCATAGCAACTGTTATTTCAGCTTCTGCTCAGTTACGTGACTTGTCTCTGGGAAGGTCCATTCATGGGATGGCAGTTAAGTTCGGTGTGCTTGAGTATGATGTGATGATGAATGCGCTTGTCAATATGTATGCAAAGTGTCTAGCAGTGTCCGATGCCAGCAGCATATTTGGAAGAATTTTGAACAAGGATGTTGTCACATGGAATTCAATGATCGCAGGCTACACTGAGAATGACATGGGCAATGATGCTTTGATGCTATTCAACCAGATGAGGGTGCAGGGTTCTTCACCTGATGCCATATCTGTGGTGAATGCCTTGTCAGCTTGTGTTTGTTTGGGTGATCTGCTTATTGGTAAATGTTTACATTCTTATGCTGTCAAACATGCATTTATGTCCAACATTTATGTCAACACTGCTCTGCTGAACCTGTACAACAAGTGTGCAGATCTCCCATCTGCTCAGAGGGTGTTCAGTGATATGAATTACCGTAGTTCTGTCACTTGGTGTGCTATGATTGGCGGTTATGGTATGCAAGGCGATTCTGCTGGTTCTATTGATCTTTTCAATGAAATGCTCAAAGACGATATCCACCCAAACGAAGTAGTGTTCACAAGCATGCTTTCCACTTGCAGCCATACTGGAATGGTTACTGCAGGAAAGAAGTATTTTGATAGCATGGCACGGTATTTCAACATCACTCCTTCTATGAAGCATTATGCGTGTATGGTTGATGTGCTGGCCCGTGCCGGAAATCTGGAGGAAGCATTGGAGTTCATACAGAAGATGCCAATGCAAGCAGACATTAGTGTCTGGGGAGCTTTTCTCCATGGGTGCAGACTCCATTCCAGGTTAGAGTTTGGAGAAGAAGCCATCAAGAGGATGATGGTTCATGCTGAAACACCAGATTTTTATGTGCTGATGTCCAATTTGTATACCTCATATGGAAGGTGGGATAAATCTCTTGCTATCAGAAGACGGATGCAGGAAAGAGGACTAGTCAAGCTACCTGGGTGCAGCTCTGTGGGACTTGAAAATGGATGACTCAAAGATGCTCTATGAACAGAAAATACATTTTGAATTATATCTTTCACTTGATCAATCCATGTTGAATTATTGATTATTCAGAAAATTTATCTTTGTATCTCCTGGCTACACAAAAATCAAATGGCAGGGGGAACAGGAAATCCAGAAAATTTAAATATGCAGAGACATTATGGTGAAGAGAATGGCCAAAGAAGCGGAATAAGGATAAATTAGTAATACTTTGTGGAGTGCGTTATCTGGTTCCTGGGTATCAGATGGCTTGGTTTTTGAATGAAGCCTGAGATAATGAGGCTAATGGATACAGTTTTTAAAATGAAGCCTGAGATGAGGATAACGGATTGTTGTAAGTGGTTGCCACAATGATTTTTTTTTAAAATAATATATTTTTATTCCGAATTACAGTAATATATATCTGTTTTTTTATTTTACACTAATAACTTTCCGTCGCTCCACCGTTGAACGAGTTGAGCTAGTCGCCCAACAGTTGCGCGCAAGTGTCTAAGTCATCCACCGATTGAGCGCTAGTTCTAGTTCTAGTTACCCAACTATTGAGCGACTAGGTAAAGCGACATATCGACAAGTCGCGCACCGGTTAGGAGATATATAATAATAATAATATTATTATTTTATTAATTTGATGAAAATAATTGTGGGGGAATAAATGGTAATTTTTGTAGGTAATACATTTAGTAAATTTTGTTTGTAGGTTGTTATTTTTTTTGAAAATAAAAGGGCAGACAAGATAGTTTGGTCTGTTTTTTATTTTCATAGATTCTCAAGTGTATTAAATCCGTTACGCTCGCAATAACGTTTTGTGACCATCGTATGTTATTGTGGTACGATAAATTTCTGAAGAATTTTATGAAGATAATTGAGGTAGCAATAATTCGTAAGTAGGAAGGTAATTTATATTACAATGCATGAGGAAATTCATACACAACCATATCATATTACCTACGAAGTAAAATATGTACATAACGAATACAAGTATACAAAGCACAATGAAAACCCCCTCTGTCGTCGCCACGTCCCACCCCTAGTTGGTGCACGCCCGTACGACCCTCCTTGGTCTTTCTCAGCGCAAGGTGTTGGTGCCCTAATAGGGTGAGGCACTCAGGAGCCCTGCTAACCCGTGCTCCCAAAGCCTTAGAGGTCGTCTCCCAAGTCTTCCTTTGAACTTTTGGCGTGAGGTTTCTGAACTTTGGCCTTATTCTTGGACTTCTTGGTCTTCTCTTTACTCTTATCCCTTCGCCTTCCTGATCGATGGTTTTAATCCATTCGACTGCCTCAGCGGTGGTTGCATAATGGTCAGCCATCTCAAAGAGCTCGGCGACAGTGGTCGAAGGATTTCAGGTGATGTCCTCCGTGAACCTCCTATTATGAACCCCCTGCTTGAATGCCCTAATGACAGAAGCGTCAAAGACCTCTAGAATTAAATTATGAACCTGATTAAATCGCCTGATGAATTGTCATAGAGTCTCTTTGCTGTTCTACCGCATTCGATGCAGGTCGTCCTCTTTCTAAGGACGGTTGTACGTTCCTTGGAAGTTAGTCAATAGAAGTTCGTAGAGATGTTGCCATCAGTAGATGACTTGAGTGGTTAGTTGAGCAAACATGATTGAGCAAATCCTTCGAGTACTGTTGGCAAATATTTTGCGATGACATGCTCGCCTCCTCCTGATGCCTGCACCGTAGTCATATAAATTTGAAGGAAATCGATGGGATTTTGGGACCCATTGAACATCTCCATATTCATTGGATGAAATCGCGGTAGCCAACACACTACTCGGAGTCCAGACATGAATGCCAGACATCCGATAATGAGTTAATGACACCTCCTTTGCGGAAATGGGTGATTGGCATCGCTGAGCGATCGCACTCGACGATGCCCATCAATCGGTGGAGCCAAAATGTAGTAGGCATCATCCATATGAGGGTAGTTCCTCATACTCCATTTGTTGCAACAGATTCCTCGCCCAAAGTGATGACCGATCATCTCCTCGGTAATCCCACAATCCAGAGTTATTCGAGGAACTCTCCTTTGGCTAGAATCGTGATTTGGGGATCAACGTGACCTGCCATCGCGCTGATTCCTACGAGATGAGTTCTGTGAATGACTGGATGCAGTCATACCTAACCGACTCATGGAGTTATGTCAGTAAGACTTCTTGAGTCGAGCCATCATGCAGTGGAGTTTTCGCGCGATTCCTTCGATGCAGTGGAGTTTTTTCAGGAATCCGTTCATCGGGGAAACTTTTTTTTGACCTTTTACTAAGGTGTGTTTTCATGTTTGTTGATTTAGATGTGATTAGATCTTTTGTTTATTCAGTGAAAAAGTGTAGTCCGGGTCAGGTACTGTTAGTTATTCTTTTTCTGCTTCAATTACCTTTGCTCACAGAATACAAACAATGTATCATCTGATGTTGAATTATTGTAGGTAACATTGGGCATGTTCTTTTCAGTTTCTCAAAACGGCTTTTGGTTTTTTGCTACAATAACTAACTTTTAAACGGAGTATTTTTTTAAGATGGAGTTTACAAGTTAATTATAGTACACGTTAAAAGCCCAACATCTGTATCATCTAAAATCGCAAGCAAGTATCTCTCTCTTCGTATTCTCTGTCGCAAACAGCTAAAATTCAAAAATTTTAGCCAAAATCCATAAGCTACAGCTAAAAAGAACAGGCCCATTATCAGCATGACATGCTTTGTTTGGACACACTATATGCCCTGTTCTTTCATGCTCGAGTGACATTCTCAGCATAATTGTACTCTTCTACTTCATGATCGATCGTTCATATTGATTTTGCAAGTGTAGGATTGCTTTATAACGCCTGTGGAAACGCGTGAAGTTCTTACTAGTTCACATCCAAGGAGGGGGGCTGCCACTGCTATGAAACCCTAGCCACCGACCACAACACTTACAGTCCGCCGCCCGCCCCTCTCCCCTATTCTTCGACATTCTCACTGGTGTTGTGTGAGTTGGGAATCTATTGAATTCTAGAAGTAATTTTAAATTTTTTTAGTTTCTTCTATTTTATTTTCTAGATTAATTTGTTTTGCTTTTGTTCTTCGGTGAATTACTAGCCGGATTTAATTTACCCATGATGAATTTTATCGGACTGATTCACCTAGATGACGACGGTGACGTCTACACTAGAGATCGACGTCGGGCCGAGTTAGCTATAGACAAATCCCTTTTGATTTTCTTTCGACGAACAACATTGTTACCGAGGCAGAGGTTCTACATATCATCGGAGATTATCAACATTTTACTTCCCGCTGTCATGATTGTCGATAATTATGACACTATTATAAGATATGAAGTCTACGATGAGAAAGATAAAGAAAATTAGCACGTTCATTGATTCAAGGACTTGATAGTAATATGTTCATATGGAAGTTTCAATGTAAAAGTTAGGTAAATACAAATTAGAAGGTTTTTTTTCTCGAAAAAGGAACTCAATTCTGTAGTTTCTTGTCCTCTTTCCCGTTATGCTTCTTTTTCCCTTGATGCGCATCAGCAGGACATAGACACCAGGGAGTAGGGAAGACAGCAGGTGACGGTGCAAATTTCATCAAAAGTGCTCGTACATGTTTCCAAAAATTCTTACAAAATTGCCAGCTACAGGTAAACATACGGTCTATATCCATGAACAAATTCAATTCTGTTCGTGAGATGAAAAATATGACGTGTAACAGTGTCAATTACAGTTTAGCATGGCTGTGCACTATTGCACGTTTAATTTTTCTTTTTCGATCTCATAAACAGGATTAAGCTTATTCTTGAAATTTTGTATGGATATAGACATGTCCATTCCTATGTCTGATTTTTTTTTTTTTTTGAGAATTTGCACCATTTTGTATCGTGGAATGTAAAGTTAACCAGAACTCACCCGAAAACGACCGAAATAATCCCATTCCCACCCGCCAACGACGTTCTTCCACCGCCTTAATAAATGTCAGATAGGCTCCCGGTGTTGCGACGAAGCGGATAAAGATTCTGACGAGTGGCTGGTCCAGCTTCGTCGTTCTACCGTGCGCCCCACTGAAAAGGACCGACTCCCGCCCCGGCGCACAAGGCGCGCGGCACTTCACGTGTCCGCTCCCCCACCACGACCAGCCAAAAACAGGTTTTTTCTGCATACACCCCCGGGAGTTGTCAAATTTTCTCATTTCATAACTAGGAAATGCGTTGCTAAAAGCTTTCGGCCTTGGCTTCTAGCTGCGCTCTACAAATAACTGATTTTAGCCTGGATAACTTTGGTCTCGTAAATAACGATGGTTTCTATTTTTTTTCAAAGTTAAAAGTTGTTTAAAATATGTTGCTTTTTTTTCTGTTTTTTCATTTCCTTTTTTCTTTAATACATTAATAGCCACTACAATACAATGCCATTTTAGCTAAAAATTAAAAAACAAAAGGCACAGTCCACAACACTTCGAAACATTGTCTTTGCAGCTCGATTTAATGCCCTATTCAAAGGTGCTATGGTTTTTAGCTAAAATGATACTATACCGGATGTTAGTTTTTCTAATGTATTCACTTGAAGAAAGATAAAAAAATAAAAATACTATTATATCTTCATAGATAATGCAAAGAAAAAAAAGAAAGAAAAAAGTGTTAACTCAGCATGTTTTAAATAACTTCTAATTTCTGAAACCAAAAACTATTTAAAACAAAGCTTAAGCCTTAGGCGCCGCTCAACTTCTTCCTCCGCCATCGTTGGGCTTTTGCTACTTTTCCCTGTAGCAAATTCGTCTTTTTGTGTTTTTTTTGGTATTTTTGTGTTTTATTTTTTTCCTGTATTCCTTTACATTGTCTGTGATAGGCTAAGGAGTCGTTTCTATTTTTAAGTTTTTTAAAATTTAATTATGCTCAATAAGCCAACTCAGCTAGAATAAAAATTCAGCTAACTACAGTAAAATTTCAATTAAAAACTATAAACCATCGTTATTCCGATCGCCCCCTAATACACTCGCCTGATCGTCGGATAGAAGTCAGTAAGGTTGGCATTGCCCGTTGCGTTGAATTCAGTTACTCTGTCGAGTTGATGAGACTGGAAAGTTGAAAGTAGAATTTTGTCTGTGGTGGATTGGTTTGGTTAGTTGCTTGGAAGTTAGTGCTCGTTGACGTGGTAGTCTAAGGGGGTGATCGGAATAGCGATGACTTTTGGTTGAAAAAACACTGTAGCTGGCTGAAAAAACATTGTAGCTAAGTTAGTGAATAGTGAAAAAAAAGTTGAAACTAGAAGCTGAAGCCGAAAAAAGCCGAAACGATCAGGGCCTAAATTCTTCAGAGAACTTATAAAAGTACTAGTTTAATACCTGTACGTTACTATGGGTTAAAAAGAAGATTAAAATTATTATTGCTATTGCAATACCTGTACGTTCCTATGGGTTAAAAAGAAGATTAAAATTATTATTGCTATTGCAGACTCTTTTTAATCCAATGATTCAAAAAGTTTAAAAATAGACATCTTCTAAATATTTCTGTTTGGTGACGTTAACATCAATCAAGAAAATCCACATAATTAGATTAATAATTATCTTAATTTTATAATAAGAACTACAATTTCGATTTTCACATTTTTTTTAACTAACAGTGTTGGCTAACACTCAAAGTTAATTTTTATTATTTGATTTTTTTTGTTAACTCTAAATCATTCTGATAAATATATTTTAAGAGAACAACTAATTCCAAAAAAAGAGCAAGTAATAACTGATAAGCCAAGAGCCTAAGGTAGTTAAAGACTTACAATGCAAGGTCATTCGCAAATTGTCTGAGCGAAGAGGAGGAGGTAGAGAGACTCACCGAGTGGGTGGCTGCTGGGCTGCAGCGGCAAGGGGAGAGCCACGTGGACGGCACAGGAGGAAGTCGAAGAAGAAGGTGCCGGATCCACTCGATGTCGCCACCGTACGCCGGGGGAGAGAGATGGGAGCGATCGAGAGATAAGGGAGAGATACTTGGCCATCTCGTTGAGGAAAGGCAGCAACCTCTGGTACCTGAACAAGGTCGGATCGCACACGAGCTTGGATTGCGGGGGCATCTAATCCATGGGGAGTGGGAGCGAGCAAATGAAACCAAATCAGAAGGGGAACCCAACCCCAAAGAGGCAAGGTACGTATCAGATGAAGAAACCATAGGAGACTCACCGGCTTCAGCTCCCGGTCTTCAGCCGATGCAGCCTCTAGCGGCGTGCTCTCGACAGATCTGGGCTTCGCGGTGGCTCCGTCGGGGGAGGAGTCGACGGGCATGGAGAGGTGCAAAAGAGATATGGGCAGCAGAGTGGAGAGGAAGGAGGAGGAGTGCGGGGGTGGGAAGGGAGGGGGCGAGGCCCAATTGCAGCTAGCAAGCGAGAGGAGAGATGGAGGGGGAGGCGGCAGCGCGGGGTGGGGAGGAGATGGCAGCGGCACGGGGTGGGTTATCGGTCTCCCATTCAAGGTGCTCGGTGGGGGAGGCAATCAGGCGGCTGAGCTGACACGGTGCGTGGGGGCAATGGTGACGGCCGGAGGGAGATGGTGGCCGAGTGCGTGAGGGGGAAGGCGGCGGCTCGGCCAGAGGGAGATGGTGGTCAAGTACGGGTGGGGGGGGGGAGGCGGCGGTGTAGGGGGAGAGGGTGGGTGCGGGGATAGGGTTAGGGCGTGTGAGCGGCGGGCTTTCGGCGTAAGTGTGACAAGCGGGGTGCGGCGCCTGCGTTGGATCGGCGACGGACTTTTGATGATCTTGAAAGGTAGATGAACCACGAGGTGAGATGAACCACTACTAATTTCTTTTTTTATATAGTAAAGATAAATCTGCAATGTTTTTTACTTCAAAATTGCAAGTCATTAGCACAACTACGAAGAAGAAGAAAACAACTCAAACCATAACTAGTATCACAAGATGACAGTCAAGCCAATAGCGTAGCTTACTCCCGAGACAGCTATCCACAAATACAGAACACGCAGGGGCATATCCACAAAAAACCCCTCCGTCCTTAACCAGAATCGGCGCGAGCCAATCCGGCGTCGCTACCGCTACACAAACACAGCCACCACCCCTGTTTCCACTTCCCATCCGTTCTCTCCGAGACGCCACACGACACGACACACGCCGACGCGAGCCACATGGCTTCTTCCACCACGGCCACCACGTTCACCTGCCTCCTCCCCTCCGCCCCGGCCTCGCGGCTCCCTCTCGCTGCGGCGGCGGCCGCAGCCTCCTTCGTGCGGCTCCCGGCTCACTCGACGGCCTGGAGTAGGGCGGCCGTGTCCGTCGCGGCGCCGCGGCCCCGCAGGTGGGCGCCCGGCGTCGCCTACGCCACCGCCGCCACCGAGAGGAGCATCTACGACTTCACCGTGAAGGTGACGTTTTCCTCTAACCGTAGCCTTCGTGATTTCCGCGATAATTTGCTGCTGTGGATTGCTTTGCGGATGCGCTGTGTGTGACATGCTCGATGGGTAAAAATCGTTCGAACGTGAGTAATGGATGCAGTGCTCGGAAATTTCAGGATTTGAATGATGGGTATCCATAAACATCATCGGAATGTTTTCTTCTAAACTCTCGTTCAGATTTGTGACCATTTGATCTTTACTCTAACGGCCACGAATTCTTCTCCCTCATCTGTTGGATGTGTAATCCAACGGTGGTGGTGTTGAGGCAGGTGGGAAGTGCTGTAACTTGTAACCATATATTGATAGGCATTAGACAGCATTCTAACTGTTTTGTGGTCTTGTCTAACGTGTTTGAAATTGGCGGAAATAGGTGAATGCAGTTGAAGCTTTGATCAGAAATCAAATGACATTTTAGCTAGAAGGGGTGCAAAGTTGTAGGTAGATGATATGCCTACATTTTAGTGGGATTAGGTGTTTTGAGGTGGTGGTGTTGAGGTAGGTGCAAAGAGTTGTAACTATAGATTAATCACTGAGAGATAGAAATGTTTGTAGTGTTGTTGAACGTGTTTGAAATTAGCCAAATCAGGTGAATGCAGTCAAAGCTTTGTATTGCAAATCAAAGTGATATAACATTAATCATCAGGGTGCAATGTGTTGGACCTATTTACCATCTATGTGCTAGTACATGGGATAAACATAGTGAAGTGGTCAGTTGCAGACTAATTTGCACATGCAGTACAAGTTCAGCCAGAGTCACAGTCAAAACAAGATGAAAAGAAAGAATATGAAAAATTCTGTGGGACACCATTTGTTTGTTGTTGAAGTTTAACTTTCATGAAACTGGCACTGGCACATTATTGACTCATTTATTGTAGTGTGTTCATCTTTGTTCTAAGAAACATATATTTCGGGATTTTCGGTTGTTTTTTTAGTATGTGTTGTTTATATTCCCCTTGTGATTTTTTTCACACATTTTAATTTATCATCATATTATATATTGAATTACTGATGAATGAAGGAATCAATACACCTTTATAAGGGGATGAAATATGTTTTTCAACTTTTGTGTCTGAAGAAAATTGCTTTCCATTGTGCAGGACATTGATGGAAAAGATGTTTCTCTTAGCAAGTTCAAGGGAAAGGCACTGTTGATTGTTAACGTTGCTTCTCAATGGTAATTTCCTTGATAAATTGTTCGCCTAATGCCCAAGAGTTATTCAGTATTGTTTGCCTTTTAACCTCGCATTCTTTTTGTGAATTCCAGTGGGCTGACAACAGCAAACTACACTGAACTATCTCATCTTTATGAGAAGTACAAGACTCAAGGTAAACTGCACTTCTGGTTTATGTTTTGTTTTCACTGAACGATAGCTTGCTGATTTATTAGTTTAAGAAATCAAGCACTATAAATTATGTTGAATTGCTGGACCCTTTCATTGGTATGTGTGACCATAATTACATTATAAAAGTTTGCATCCAAGGACAATTTGCTTAATCCTACTAAGTATGGGTTACATATCCATTTTATGTAATCATTCAATCATATCTGACCTTTTCTCATTGCATTAGGAACCTATTTTCATTTATAAAATTTAGCTAGTGCTCTTTCTCTAGAAGATCACCCTAGTGTATAGCAGATTGTCTTAATGGCTTGTGGAACCAACCTCTATGTTCTATAACCTTTTTCAATATATCTTGAGTTATCATCAAGTGAGTAGTTCTCACTTGATACATCTCCCTACAGCTATTCCAAAATCCAAATGTCCAAGTTGCATGGAGGCTCCTCCATACGCAACGCTTATGTGAGTCAACTGTTTTATCTGTATTGAGTTTTGTCATTAACATTCTTGCATAACTAATTGTGTTATGCAGTTCACAATATCCTCTTTTTACAAAGAGAAACTTTTTAGTCCTTTAATCTTATACCACTTCCTGCTTTCATATTATTTTGCTGCTATTACTGGTAGATCATTTTGCCTCCTAACTATGGGCCTGTTTTTTTTGGCTGCGGCTGATGGCTTTTTAGCTGTTTGCGACAGAAATTGCAGAAAGAGAGATACTCGCTTGCGATTTTTGATGGTACAGATATTAGTTTTTTAACATGTACTACAATTAACTTGTAGACCCTATCTTAAAAAAATACTCCGTTTAAAAGTTAGTTACTGTAGCAAAAGCCAAAAGCGGCTTTTAGAAGCCGCAAAGAACAGGGCCTATGTCATTGTCATGCTGCCTATCTGTGCATGTTCTGGGGTGCTGAGTTTAGTAGTAATTGAAGTTTGATTAGTTCCCAATTATGGGTAAATCTTCCCTTGATCATGAGCTTTTTATATTCCTCTTATGTTCTTTCTCATCTCTACATGCCAAACCGACCTGAGTTTGAGAATTTGGGATGCACATGATTGGATCGATAAACTATCCGAATTGCATAGCAAACTGACCAAGAACTACTGGTCAAACACTTTAACCTTTTCTTTTTTGAAAGTCTCCAGTTGGCATGGCATGGACATGGATTTCATATATCATTGTAGGCTTGATGTCATCGTACATTTTGTTGTTTAATACTTTATTTAAATGGTAGGATTTGAGATTCTGGCGTTTCCATGTAATCAATTTGGCGCACAAGAACCTGGATCAAATCCGCAGATAAAGCAGTTTGCCTGTACAAGGTTTAAAGCCGAATTTCCTATTTTCGACAAGGTATGATAACGTCAGCTTAAGAAGCAATTTATTCAATATTTTCTGCCAATTAATAGGATGCATTTGTTGTGCTTGTATGTGGAATGGCAGGTTGATGTCAATGGACCTAATACAGCCCCTTTATATAAGTTTCTTAAGTCGAGTGCTGGAGGATTTTTGGGTGATCTGGTGAAGTGGAATTTTGAGAAGTTCTTAGCGGACAAAAATGGCAAAGTCGTGGAGAGATACCCACCTACAACTTCACCGTTCCAGATTGAGGTGCGTGAATTTTGAATTTGGTCTGTGGCTTCCATCATACCACCCTTGCTTTGTACTATTCACTTGATTTGCAAAATTGAGTCCACAAAATGAACTTCTCACTTGATTTGCAAAATTGAGTCCACAAAATGAACTTTTTCATATAATATGACTCTGAAGATCATTGGACACTAATTTAATCTGTTGACGTATTCTGTAATCTATAAATTTTTCTCTAATTTTAGTAGCCATGGGTTCTGTCTCTAAGGCTCCCAACATATGTTGGCCTGTGTTTCTAAAAAGATTCCCAACATATGCTCATTTGCTCATGTATAACAGCGCTAAAAGTGTGCATTGACCTTTGTGAGCCCTCCATGTGTCATTCTTTTGGAAGAAGCAAGAGTGTATTGCATATTGTTATGTGTATCTCATTAGTAATGTTGAGCTGACCTTAATAATGGCTGCAATATATTTAAGCGAGTCTGTTCGAACCATGTTGTGTACTATAATATGTCAGTGCCATTTTTTCCATGTTCTTGTAAAGGTTTATTCTATGAATATTCGTTTCTCTTGTGCAAATCTTCTGCCAGCTTTTGGTGGGAGTTACTCCCTCTAGTTACAAATACATGTCATTTTGGAGATTGACATGGTCTCCAAAATACAAATTTGACCACTAATTTATATTATAATATATTTATTAAACCTAATAAAATTATAATATTATGAAAGTACTTTCTGAGACAAATCTATACATATGATTTTTCATTATCCAATCTAAATATTTAAAAATATATCGATAGTCAAAGTTTTATAAGTTTGACTGTGCACATCCCAAAACGACATGTATTTGTGATTGTAGCAAGTACGGCATTACTAATAAGTCATTATTAATACACACAATCCCTTATAGGCTTCAGTCTTGATGTGTTGGCATCCACCTGAAATTAACCTTGTCCAACCAACTATCAGAACAGTAACTCCATGGTCCTAGAACGGTGTTGGGGAGCCTTAGATCTACCCTGAGTGCTAGTAGGTCATAGTATACAGCTTGGCAGTGCTGAGAGTTTGAGTGAGCTTAAATGCTGGAATTATATAAAGTCCGAGATGGCAGTTGCTCAGGAATCATGATGGTTGATGGGTCGCCCACATGCAAGCAGCCTGGGCTTGCCAAGAGTGTGACTTCTCTTCTGCCTGCCATAGGACTATTTGTTTCAGAACTTCAGATGATACTGAGGATAGAGCCCTGAACTGAAGCCCACTTCATCAAAAGTAGACTCATGGTGCTCACTTTGGTATAAAAAAAGTACCAAATTGCAGTATTGGATGGATTATCACATTTAATTGTGTTTAGTGTTATCATTATGGAGTGGAAAGCCAGAGTCCTCAGTTAAAAGTCCATTTATCTTAGCATTGAATTGATTCACTATTTTACTTTCGACCCATTTCGTTACAATATTTCAGTGTTATCAAGATGACTTTGCTATATGCACTCATTACATTTGAAATCTCTCTGTTGATGTCAATGTAAGAAATGACAATGTTTGTATTTCATTGAACGGCACGTTGCTTAAATCCCCTTTTGGTTGTAATATTGCAAACCACTTCTGCCGACTTCCCTGCAGATTTTTTTTTTTAAAAAAACTATCTTTTGCTACTCCACGCTGCTCACAGCCTTCTTGATATGAATTTCTTGCAGAAGGACATCCAGAAACTCCTTGCGGCATAAGTACTTCGAGTCTCACTTCAGTTAAGCACTTCTGTACATGTGCCTTGTCTTAAAACTAGAGTTTTACTTTATTATAATTTTCCGTAACATAATTTTTCCTCTTTTTGTAAAATAATTCACTGATCATGTATCCATACATATAGCTGTAACATACATATAGTTGTAACATGAGGCTATATTAGTTCATTAGATCGTCATATCTGGAAGTTTATCTGTCCCTGATACTCTGCCTGATGGAGTAACCTACAAGGTTGTCGCTTTGAGCGTCCTAATTCTCCTATAGCTTCCATAGAGCTGCTTTATCAGTGTGGTGTTCCTTGATCCTGATGGACTCTGGTGCTGTCTCCGTGCGTGCGAGTGGTGTCGCTAGAGATGGCGCCGTGCTGTGCGTTTTTGTTGTCGGATGTGTTGCCTACCGCGCGTGCATTGCAATGTGTCGCTCGGATTCTGCTGAGCGTGCCGAGCCGTCGTAATCTGTTACTCTGTTTGAAGCAGGCAATATTCTGCTTTGCTAGACGCTGCATTTTCTGGACTGTGGTGCTCTTCTTTCGGTTGCATGACTACATCCCTGCTGCAGCATTGGCATTTTTTTTTTGGGGTAAGGCCCTGTTTGGAAGGACGGACTTTTCGGCTAGCGGACTAATGTTACTGGCATTGCCGTCTCCGACTCTAAAAGTGGGACGTATTTCGTCGTCCCGTGCTACTAGAATAACAATTTTCGTACAACCGTGGGGGTGAGCCAATGTGCATGCTCGCGTTTTAACTAACCATTCAGGTTCACCCTGCACGATCCTCCCAATTAATTAATCTTTGGATTTCCGTTGTCTGGCCTAATCCGACGACTTAGGCCGGGTTCGAAAGTGCTTGAGTTTACAGAGTTTTGTACGAATAAATAGTAACATATTAAACGATATATTTTTTTAATATGGGATCTACAGGTAAATTATAGTACAAACCCTATCGAGTTCAGCTGTACTAGCCAAAATCGTATATGACTATTTCTCTCAACGTACTACTTCTCATAAACAGACTAAAATTCAAAAATTACAATCATAAATTAATAAATTATAAGACTCAACTCAAAAAAACACACCCTTAATCCCCACCCAAATCAAACTGGGCCCTTGTAATACCCGTGAGGAAGAAAATGAACGGACAGTAAAGAATGAAATAAATTTATAGTTTACAGTAAGAAAGAGAAAGGAATTGTCGTCAGAGCCCTAGAATTTAATTTCGGACAGGGTTTTCCGTTCACGGAAATACCTGACCGCCAGGGGTCAGTCGGCACATCTCACAACCATTAAATCATCATTCGGCAAAAACAAACCTGTGATCTGTGCAAAATATCATTGGAACTGCCAACTGTCCCGGTTAACCCACGCAGCCAACACAGAATCAGTTAAAACATCCCCCACATGGTAACAGCCAACAGACATCATGACAGCATCCAGAAGCCACCTCACGACGACAGCCAGCAAAACCATTCGAGAAGGCACGGCCAACACAAGGGGGGGTGTTAAAGGCCGAAGCCAGCAAGGCACCAAAGAGAAAAATTCCATTTGAACACTAGCAAAGACACTAGCCAAAGCTCACCTCCTTCCTCATCCCTCATTCTCCCCACACCGTACACCAATTCAACCAAGAGCAAGGAGGACCAGCAGCTTGGTTATAGGCGCTAGAGTGAGGAGCCACGAGCAACGGGAGAATGATAGCCCTAGGAGAGGGCAAGCACCAGGGGGAGGCAGCGACGGCGCCACCACAAGCCAACCCCTAGCCAGCCAACTGAGGTAGGCCATGCCATCCATCTTTTACCCAAGATTTTTTATCCAAGACCATTTTTGTATATAGCAAAGTACTAGGGCACCCCTTAGCAACCACAAAGTTTAGGCACAGAAGGGAAGGAATAGTGGGGAAGAAGGGTTACCGTAGTCAAGGATCAGCGGTGGCGCACTCCCCTCTAGTCTAGCCCACGCACTCGACGGCCACCACACACTCCCCCGGCGTGTAGACAGGCTCGAGTTCCGCCGTGACTAGCCCAGGACAGCACCTCCATGCCTCTCACCATCTTGAGCTAGAAATCAAAGCAAATCAAAATAGCAACTCAAGCTAAACCGTAGCAAGAAAATTTGGTGAGAAGAGAGCACGGGGAGAGAAGCATCCAAGTGAGGGGGCACCAGATCCGGGCCTTGGGCCACGGATCTGATGGCCAGAGCCCGCGCTAGGAGGGGAGGTGCCGACGGTGATGAAACGGAGGGGGGAAGCTTTCGGGCGGCGAAGCAGCGGCTCGAAGCCAAGCCGAAGGAGGAGGTGTAGGGCCAGGAACCGGCGGCAGCGGCGCTAGGGCCGGCGTCTGGCCAGGCGGCGTCGCGGAGGGACCGATGACACCGACAGCGCACGGAGGAGCCGAGGGTGGCAGAGGGAAGCAACCGGAGGTTGGGGAGGCGCAACCCAGGCCACGGATGGTGCGACGCTAGGGAGGCCGGAGCCGAGGTCAAGGTGTCACGGCGCAGATCCGGATCGGCCGGATAGGGGGAGATAGCAGAGGGGGAGGGAGAGATGAGGGATCAGCTAGCTGAAGGAAAGGGGCCGTGAGGCCCATCGGTCAGCCGGGCCGCAACCGAGAGAAAAGAAAAAGGAAGAAAAAGGCCGGGCGGAAGAAAGGGCCATGGGCCGACGGGCTAGAAAGGAAGGGAAAGGAAAAGGAAAAGAAAAGAAAAGAGAAAGAGGGGAAAAGAAAAGAAAAGAGGAGAAAAAGATTAAGGGCGTGTAAATAAGATTTATTCGCAAATATAGTTGGCGTAAGCCTTCATTTATGGTCGGTTGGGTACCAAAGCATTAGAAAGGTATCTGATATTAAGAAGGTTATTGGTTTGAGTTGCATGTAGGAACATTGTCGGTTGTCTACGCGTAGAGCCGATATCATTTGCATGCTTTTGTGAATTGCCCTGTTGTGTTAAGACAAATGACGCTTACAGGTGAAGGCCCTGGTTTGGCACCCTTCACATATCATCCACAGGATTGACCAGGTGGAGGTCCTAGTTTGACACCCTTCGTGCGTCGTCCGCAAGGATAATCAAGCTAAGTGCATGGTAGAATAGTGGATTATGGTGAATACCTGATGCTTGATTTTGTGGTCTATGCTTTATTTCATTTTATGAAATGATATCTCTGCTCGTTGTTGATTATACTGCAACGAAGGGCGAATATAATTGTTAATCATGCTGAGACAGTATTGCATCGTGTTGCACACTCGTGTTGCATCATTTACAATCATCATGACATGAGTTGCATGAGCTAAGCCGGAGAGGAAGTCATGTAACTATTCCGGCGAGGTCGATTAGAAAGATACATAACTAATCCGGAGTGGAGTTTTGTGGCCCACATGAAAGAGGGCGGGACACGAGTGGACCATCGACGGGTGGACACTCAGCTTTGCCGGTATGAGCTCGAGATTGCATGTGGACATGGCATTGCATTGCATTATTTTGCATTGCATGAAAGAAGTTGGTGAAGGTGGAACATACGCAGGCTTATGTAGTGGCTTTGCAAGATAAGTGGTTCACTGATAGTTACAAGGATTGCGTCTTGCTAAGACAATTGAATTTGTTTTGTTGTCGTCATTATTTTATTATGTGCTTGCTGAGTCATCGGACTCACTCTTGCTTTGTTGGTTTTTTTAGGCATGTGGTGAAGGTGACATGCACGGGCGGGAGTAGCACAGTTTTTCCACGTACAGCAGCAATTCACATACCACTTACAGATGTATTTAGCCTAGTATAGCACAAGTACATTTTGGTATCGGTAAATTCATGCCTCTACTGCGTTTAATGCCAAGTGTCTGCCGTTTGCCGTTGGGTGTTGTTTAATCGGAGGATTGGCTACGTAAGACCAGCGGCAAAAGTCAGACCCGGCAGCATCATAGAGTAGGTGGTAGCACTTTGGGCTCAGGGTAGGGGCCGGGGTGTTACAGCCCTCCACCATGGACCTTGCCCACATGCGACTGACACCTTCACCAAATTCCTTTATGGCGTTAGCACGTAAATAAGTCCTCGCCTAAGACATTTTTCTAGGTTGTAGCTGATGACTAGCTGTATCGTATAGATCTGATGAATAGTATGAGATTGCGCCACTTAGTGTAATTGCGCGCTTGAACATCCAGGGTGTAAGGGATGAGCACCTTGATGTTGACGACGTGCAGAGCAGTAAGATGGGAGGAGGAGGGTGAGAAACATATTGCAGTATACAAACAGAGAGAGGCATGGCATCGATGATGGCAATGGTAATCACGGGCAGCGACACTGCAGCCCGAAGGGGCGATGCAACGGCAACCCGTGCATGTCAATGGCATGACCATAAGTTTGGGCTCCCGGTGGTGTGACAGCTCATGCTCACGGACGGCAGGTCGGCGATGATGATCCGACGTGATGACGATGGTAGACAGGATGCTCGGAAGGTCGCGGAGGGAGGGCCATATCGATGAGCGCGCCGCATCACGCCACGACGTCATCGGAGGGGAGGAGGCACCGAAGAGATTGAAGCCAAGGCAGTAAAGTCCGAAGCTGAGGAACGTCGATGAGTCGATCTATGATCGAAAAAGTAAAGAGAACCTAATCTGAAAATGACCGAAAAAAACTCTAATTGGTAGCCAATGTGTGAAATAGACAAACCTTGTCCATTAGCCATTGAACCTGGTCTCCTCCCTTATAACAATCACAAACAGTCAACCTGTCAGTAGCTCTAGTATCAGCGTACAAGTTTGTATCAATCCAGTAATTGCTTGTAGATGCTGATGCTCCAATACGCTGATCTTCTAAAGATCGATTCGAGTTATCAAACTGGTACCAACATCAGAGAGCATCATGTCTGTTCTTGCCGAAGACTTGGCAAGT
Organism: Melocanna baccifera; assembly: GCA_036346265.1. Lineage (NCBI taxonomy): Eukaryota > Viridiplantae > Streptophyta > Magnoliopsida > Poales > Poaceae > Melocanna > Melocanna baccifera. Next base: position 25,180,754 of record CM070692.1, on the reverse strand, counting down.
TACATGTGGGGAGTTGTTGCTGGTGCTGGATCCTCCTTCACGTCCTGTTGATCCTTGACCACCTCCTCCATTGTTGCGACCTTGGTCTCTACTGCAACCATTGTTGCAGCCACTACTACAGAAACCCTAATACTAGACAGAAAATCACAGACGGTTTGATAAAACCGTCTGTGGGGAATACTATCACAGACGATTTTCATTTTGAGACCGTCTGTGTTGTTGCTGTCGGTAAAAACCGTCTGTGAAGGATTAATATCACAGACGATTCTTGGCAAGAACCATCTGTGAATTATCACAGACGGTTCTTGCCACGAACCGTCTATGATATTAGCATTATCACAGACAGTTTTTAATAAAAAAATCATCTGTAATAATCCTACTATGTATTTATTGCGCCGCTCAAAGCGCATCTCTGGCTTTCAGGCTATTTAATTTGGTGGAAAGAGGCTTATTTGGCAGAAAAGATTTGAAGATTCATCTAGTTAAAAATCGTCTGTGATTATCAACTATCACAGACGGGTTTTAGTTAAAAATCGTCTGTGATATTTATACCACAGATGGTTCGAAAGCCGTCTGTGATGACCTCATATCATTACTGACCCATCAATTCAAACGGCTCACAAAACCGTCTATGATAACGTTTTTCAACTGTCTGTAATACGGTTTTATGTAGTAGTGAGCCATTGTTTCTTTCTGACAACATTATTGGCTGATGAAGCAATCTAGACTGTGCTGCTCCTTTGCATAGCTTGTAGCTGAGGAAGTCGCTTACAGATCACTCAAGGAGACTGGATCTATACGAGTCATCATGGACGTGACAAAAGAGTCATACTCTTCGCCAAGTCCCACGAGGATGTAGGAGATCGTCTCCTCTTCTAGGAGAGGTAGCCTATGGAAGCCATCGTGTCCGCTATTGTCTTCATCTTCTGGACATAGTCTGACGCCCATAGTTTCTTCTTCTTCAGGTTAGCTAGTTCAAACCTGATCTGCATGAGGCGTGCACATGAGCGTGAGGCAAACATGCGCTCTAATGCCGCCCATACCTCTGCCGATGTTTGTGAGGAAGAGGACTTGGCGAGCTCCACCTTCAACTTCTTGCGAGACGAACAGCGCCGGTGTTTTGACCGACCCATCAACATAGCCAAGAAGATTATGGCTACGAAGATAAGGAACAAGTTGTGCTTTCCATATCAGGAAGTTGTTCCTGTTCAGCTTCACAGTCACAAACTAGTTGAAAGACTGTTGCCATGACCCACGTGGACGAAGATATCTGCGATCCGGTTGTAGCTGAGCCATAGAGGAAGATGTAGATGAAGAAGAAGTCATCGTGGTTAGGGCTGGTTATCAGATCGTGGCTAGGATTGGAAATCAGAGAGATGGCTCTTACACCATAAAGAACTTGGAGATGTTTTTGCCGCGAGTTCGATTCTATTTATACTCAACAATGTACAAGAGTTTCAGTTTGTTACAATCAGAGAAACCTGGGATCAAAAGTGTCTTGGATATGACACAGTGTAACAATTGAAAAACTATAGCTATCGCTAACTAGCAGATAAGCCTAAGAGATAGAATCTGAATTCTAACATCCAGACTCTTGTGCGTTGCGCCGACCATTTGCCTTGATCGCCAAGCTTACGGTCTTCTTTAACAGTTCTCATCGAGGTTGAGGTAAATCAAGTTCCGAATGCTCGTGAGCTCGACCGGGATCGGCCCCTCCAAACGATTGTTGCCGAGGAGGAGGAAGAAGAAGAGGTAAGCTGAAGACGAAGACGGAGATTGGCACGGCCGCCATGAGAGCGCGTGTGGTGCTGGGGAGCTGGAGCTCAAGCACGCATCGGAGGCAAATGCTTGGTGATATATAGCAACGTTTGCTCCACCGCCGGGGCTCTTAAAAGGAGGGGGAAAGAGGCGTCTCTGCCTAACTACCATTACACATTGGCACTAAGTTCACGTACGCACGACACGTGGCGCAACAGGATTGGCTCTATCTCTTTAGTGTCTGGCTGAGACGTGGGCCTGGTGGTGTATGGATACGATCTCCTGCGGGAATATAATTGGAGTGGATTAGAAGTAAATTGTTGATTAAGGAGTGGATTAGGGAGATACGGCGGATTAGACAGGCACGCGTTTAATTAATTGCGGGGAGTAGTCATGTGTTGTATGCGTGCGTACAGAAAGGTACGTGTGTTGCGCGCGGAGTGGGGCCCGTGGGAGATTTGCACGCATCCACGATGGAACAGTTCTACGTTAATTGTGATTTGATCCATAAATAAATAGCTAATTAGTTAATTAATGAACTAATTAGCCGTGTGTGGCTATGTGTTATAGACATATGTAAGATTGTAAGGTAGTAGGCAGTTTCAAAAAAAAGATTGTAAGGTGTAGTTAATTAGCTGGCTTTTTGGCTGAGATGGGTGTTTGTGGTGTGGACCGGTATTGTTCCCAAAGATGGATCTCTCTCTCCCTCCATGTGTGTGTGAAGTCTTTTTTTGTACTCTTAAGAGTACATATTATCACTTTCAATAGATCACTTAAACGAATGTATTATATTTATTTACCATTTTTGGTATCCTTATATACTAATTCTAAAATACTTCAATAAAACTTGGTTGAAAATTTTTTATTTGAACCATTTATTTTTGCTATATATCCTTTTTATACATAAAATAAGTATATACACAAATTATGCTATAAAAAGTAGATCTTAATATTTTTTTTGTGGACCTCACTTTTGAGTATCTTACAATTATTATTAGAGTATGTTCAAAAGAATAAAGAGGTATAATAACATTATTTATGTGGATTATAATAACTGGGAGTACGTACTTTCAGAAGTATGGAATCATTTTCCTAGAAGCATTTCCTGTATCCCTAGGAATACATACTCCTACTTCTAATATACCACTTAAACAAACGTATTATACTTATTTATTATTTTTAGTATACTTATATACTAATTCTAAAATACTCTAATGCGACTTGGTTACAAAATTTCATCATAGTCATTTATTTTTGCTATATATTATTTTTATATATAAAATGAGTATATACGCAAATTATACTATAAAAATATATTTTGATAAATTTTTTTTGTGAAACTCACTTTAGAGTATCTAAGGGTCTGTTTGTTTTAACTTTTGGCAGCTGCAGCTACTTCCAGAATCTGCAGCTCCCCCAAACAGTCCAGATTTTCATCCAGATTCTAAGTAGCCAGAAGCTACAGAATCCAGAAAATGAACTAGTAGCCAGAAGCTGGGGTTATCTAGCTTCTCCAGATTCTGACTAGCTAGATATTGACCAGCTGCTTCTCAGAATCTACAGCTGAAACAAACAGGCCCTAATAGTTCTATTACAGTATGCTTAAAAGAATAAAGATGTATAATAATATTATTTACGTAGTCTATGAGGAGTAGAAATACAAATTCCCAAGAGTATGAAATTATAGGTGCGACTGCATGCATGAATGAGCTTTTGGATTTGTATGTTCTATTCATACTTTCGAAAAGCAAAAGGTTTCAGGATATTAGTATAAGATGTATTATTAGTATATTAGGTGTCAAAGTACGACCTTGTGTGCATATGTTCAGACTTAGCTTATTATGACCTTGCATCGGAGGCAAATGCTTGTTGATAGCAACGTTTGCTCCACCGCCGGGGCTCTTAAAATGAGGGGGAAAGAGGCGTCTCTGCCTAACTACCATTACACATTGGCACCATGTTCTTGACCTCACGTACGCACGACACGTGGCGCAACAGGATTGGCTCTATCTCTTTAGTGTCTGGCTGAGACGTGGGCCTGGTGGTGTATGGATACGATCTCCTGCGGGAATATAATTGGAGTGGATTAGAAGTAAATTGTTGATTAAGGAGTGGATTAGGGAGATACGGCGGATTAGACAGGCACGCGTTTAATTAATTGCGGGGAGTAGTCATGTGTTGTATGCGTGCGTACAGAAAGGTACGTGTGTTGCGCGCGGAGTGGGGCCCGTGGGAGATTTGCACGCGTCCCAGGTGGCCAGGAGGTGACCACCACAACAAAAAGAAAACTAATTTGTTACAGACGTGATTGAGAGGCCCGCGAGCTTAGAAGCTCCCGCATGTACTCATGCTGCAACCTCCTCCTTAATTGCGGGGACTAAGGATATCAGTACAGTCATAGTCACTTGAAACACCCTGACATTACACTCCTTCCAAATGTACCATGAGACAGGCATTACTAACGATGCCATTACCTTACAACGATGCCATTACCTTACAGGGTGTTCCAAGCTTAATCACCACAGATTCCCACCATTCCCGAATTGTGCAACTAGCTCTCCAAGATACCGGGTTCAATGAATCGCAAGTAGACCAAAGCGCTACGGAGGTCCAAATTCTTCTGGAGTAGCGACACTCTACTAGGAGGTGAGTGGTAAACTCAGGCGCTTGTCTGCAAAGTGGATAAGTGTGGTGATTGGGCCAGCCCCACGTACTGAGGTGGTCCACTGTCCATAGCCTGTTTTGAATGGTAACCAAGCAAAGATTTTTGCATCGTTGTGGTGCCTAAGTCTTCCAGACCAAGGGGTTGAAAGTAGTTTGAACCGCCCCTAACAGCTACGCTCTATAGGCAGAGGCAACAGTATACTCTCCATTAGAGGTTAGTTTCCATACAATTGTGTCATGGACATTGTCTTGTAGGGTTATGTTGGAGGTGTACCCCCAAATGGAGACTAGTTCTTGTATGTGTTGCGGGGTAAGACCTCCCGCCCAGTGTAGGTCGTGTAGCCAGTTGTTTCCTTGTAAGGCAGTGTTTAGGTTGCATTTTTTCCTCGTGTAAGCTCTGAAGATGGTGGGAGCGATATCGTATAGTCTATTCCCTTTTGCCCATGGTGAAGTCCAGAACGATGCCTTCAATCCGTCCCCTATTGTTATGGTAGTGGCCGCTGCGAAGAGGCGTTGATCTATATCGTTGCACGGGATTTTCATTCCATGCCAAGGTTTTGTTTGAGTTCCCTGTTATTGTCAGAGCCACTTTAATCTGAGGGCCTTAGCAAAGCACTCTAAATCAAGGATGCCGAGGTTGTTGGGGTGCGTAGGCCTGTAGACTTGTCTTGTTAATTTACCTGTAGTTATATAAGACAATCATCTTCAAAATATCCCTTATGTCCAACTCAACTCAATCCTATTCATTTGGTATGAAAGAATTTTACATGATTTTTCACAAGAAAATGGGAAATAGTCCATAAGATCACAAATGAAATTTCCATGTTCCAAACTGCAAGGTTGGCTATACATGAGAACTAAGTATGAACCCGAAAATGTGGCTAACTTTTAAATCAGTACCGGCAAGCACCTAAGCAATTAGGCTACACAAGCATAACTAGATGAGGTTTGACCTACCTCTGTATAATTTGTATTCCTGGATTGCAACAATCTGGAGTGAACAATTAAAATCATTGTCATGGTGGAGAAGAATCTGTGCCACCTTTGAACTTTGCTTCCTACTGAAAAACAATGCTAATTAAAGATTTATCCCTAGATCCCCAAAGATATAAGGAATTACTAAAAATTTATCAAATATTTTTTTAGGGAAAATAGTCAAATTTCTTACCTTTGAATCTACTTGAAGATTCATGCACCACTATTTTCCTCTCCAACTCCGGTTGCGTTCTCCGGCGAGCCTCTTCTCCAAATCTCATGAGGTTTAGGGTTGTAGTTCATCTGGACCCCAGCCCATAGTTCAGGGGAGGCGATGGCCTAGCGGGGGTGGCACAGGCCGATGAGCAATTAGGAGGCGGTGAGCAGCGCTGGCGAATTCGGCGGTGGTAGCCGCTGGAGACAGGGAAGAAGGGTGGTGACGGTGATTGCGGGAGGTTGAAATGCGGCAAAAGAGGGAGTGGAAGTGGGGGTGATGGCGCAGGAGACGGCAGCGGTGAGAGAGTGGCTCGACTAAGGGCCTCAGTGGCATTGGAGGTGACGTTGATGAGGTGGTGGGGCGGCAACACGCTCGGCTGGGGAGGGGAGGCGGGCGACATGCTCGAACAATGGAGGAAGACAAAGACATCGTGTATAGAAAGAGGGGAAAGCACGATCGTTAGATCAAGATCTAACGGCCCATAATTTGACTGTTTTTAGGCCAAGAAACATACGAAAGGCCAATAGCCCAATAGACAGATCCTTACATATATTCAGGTCAAAACCCCACAACAATAGTAAAATGTTTGAGGTAATAATCTTTCTTGAGCATAACCAATGTGTCGATCGCTTTCTGCTATCCTGAATCTGACTAAAGCGAGCAAGCGTGCTAATTGAAAAGCCTAAATAATCTGGTAAGAGTATGGAAGTTCTTGTCAAATCTAGAACAACATTAAACTACATTGCTCGTGGTGAAGGATCAGCAAGAACGTCAAGTGCAACGAACACAGTGCCTATAACTTTGTAGCCAGCTTCATTTGTTTATCTTTGATCGTGAATACCTGAATAATGGCCTAACTCAAGAGCCTTTTCTCTTCCTATGGCCGGCTAATGGAGCCCGACATGTTTGCAACACAGATCAATCGAGTGCCATCTCCATTGAAGAATTAACAACTCAAAGAATTAGCACTAGCTAGTTAGTAGGCAAATCCCCAACCATCCAATAAACTAATACTAACAGCAAGCGATGATATCAAATGTGACGTGGAGCATGCATGCAGTAATGCTTTTCCTCTCAAAGAAAGCAAGAGGACGCGATGCATTGTTCAGTAGTTGATGATTTATTAACTCGGTGTTAATTAATTAATTGGTGAACGGCGAGTCCTTGGTCGAGAACGACCGGCCACCGTCGGCGTTGGCGGCGCCGTGCTTGGCGAGGTCCTCCTTGAGCAATGTGATCTCGTGGCAGACGTCCACCATGGTGGGCCGCAGCGCCGGCGAGTGCTGCGTGCAAACGAGCCCGAACTCGATCAGCTCGACGACCGCTACGTCGGCCACCGCCGCCGCGCGGACGAGCGAGGCCTCCCGCCACGGCGCGTGCGCGACGACGGCGGCCACGTCGTCCGGGTAGTGCCGCCTGACCCAGTCGTGCAGCGTGAGCCCCTCGTGGAAGATCACGTCCGTCGGCCTCTTCCCGGTGAGCAGCTCCAGCAGCATCACGCCGAAGCTGTACACATCGCCCTGTGAAGAGGGATGGCCTCCTATTCCATACTCTAAACCAAGAAATTGGCAAAATAATCATAGGATTAGTGCAGGATAATTATTAAGATTGGCACCAAATAATGCCAAATCATGCAAAAGTTGAGATGTGACATAAGTCTATGGCTAATTTTGTGCAGAGCCTATCTGCCTAGGAGGCTAGGAACTAAGCATGCACGCATGCATGTACATGTGCTACTCATATGAATGCATTGCATGTATAAACTTGTGTACGTACGTACCAGGTGCAATGTAACCAACTGAACCTTGCAACAGTCCGGTGATGGAGTTGCACGGGGCAGACTCGTCGCTCTTGCTGCTGGCTTCTCCGATGCCGCCGGCGACAAGCCGCGCAATGCCGAAGTCCGATATCACGGCGCGCATCCCCTCGTCGAGGAGGACGTTGCTCGGCTTGAGGTCGCAGTGCACGACCCTGACCGGCGCGTAGTGGTGCAAGTAGGCCATCCCCTCGGCGACGTCGCTCACGATGCTCATGATCTGGCCGAAGTCCAGGCCTCCGCCTCCTCCCAGTTCACCGGCATTGTCTCCGGCGCCGTGCGGGTACAGGTGGCCCTCGAGGCTGCCGTTGGGCATTAGCGGCAGCACGAGCGCGTTGAAGCTGGCCGTGCTGCAGGTGGTGATCACCCTGACGAGGTTCTTGTGCCGCGTCCGCCTGAGCACCTCGCACTCCCGCTTGAAGCTGCCAGAGACCTCGCCGCCGCCCTTCGGGTCGAGCACCTTCACGGCGACCCGCGCGCCGTCGCGGAGAGTCCCCTCGTAGACGCGCCCGAAGCGGCCGGCGCCGATCAGGCTCGACTGCACGAACCCGCCAGTGGCCTCGAACAGCTCCCGGTACGATATCCTCGGGTGCTCCCTCTCCGCCTGGTCCTCGACGTCGACGAGGCGCATCGACTGCCGCCCCGAACGCTTCGCTCTCGCTGTCGCCATGGACCGGCACCCAACCGCGCATAGCATGAGGCACACCGCGACGACGATGCCAACAACGGCGGGGACCAGCGTGCGCCGGTGACGCGCACGTTTCGCGCCGCACATGGCAATGCCGGGGATATACCCGCAAAGGCCGGGGTTCCCTCGGAAAGCCGACGCCGAGAGGTTCGCAAGGACGCCGGCGAGGGGCACCACGCCGGAGAAGTTGTTGTACGAGAAGTTGGCGTCCCGGAGCGACGTCGACATCTGGAGGGACTCAAGCAGATCTCCCGAGAGCTCGTTGCGCGACACGTCGATCACCTCCAGGAACGGCAGCGCCGCGACCGACGCCGGGAGCGCTCCCCGCAGCTCGTTGCAGGAGAGGTTGAGGTACTCGAGCGCGACGCAGCTGCCGAGCTGCGACGGGATAGCGCCGGCGAGCTCGTTCGACGACAGGTCGAGCGCCAGGATCATGTCCATCTTGCTGAGCTCCAGAGGGAGAGGCCCCTCCAGGTGGTTGTTCGAGAGGTTCAGGTACAGCTTGAGGCTGCTCAAGGCGGCAACGTGCGCAGGGATCTCTCCTTGTAAGCCATTGTAGGAGATGTCCAAGATTTCCAAGTTTAGGCAGTCTCCGAGGCTCGGGGGAATGGCGCCGGCGAGCTGGTTGTGTTGCAGCATTAGCCTCCTGAGCTGCGTGAGGTTGGAGAACGTGTCCGGGATGGCTCCGGTGAGCCGGTTGCCGGACAGATCGACAAGGCCGAGATGCGTGATCTCGCCGATGGACCGGGGTATCTCGCCGGAGAGGAGGTTGTTGGACAGGTACAGCCGCTCGAGCCGCAGCATGCGCGATATGTCCGGCGGGATGGAGCCATTGAGCAGGTTGTTGGAGAGGTTGAGGTAGGTGAGGTTGACGAGGCCGGAGATGTTGGGCGGGATGGAGCCCGAGATGGCGTTGTCCTCGAGGTGAATCTGCCGGAACCCGTGCGCGAGCTCGCCGATGAACGACGGCAGCCTCCCGCCGAGGTCGTTACCAGCGAGCTCGAGCTCCTGCAGGTTGGTGCAGTTCCTTAGGGAATGGAAGAAGGGGTCGAGGTTGGCGTTGCCGTCGTGACTGGAGAGGTTGTTGTATGAGAGGTACAGATACTGGAGCCGTGGCAACCTGTCGAACACATGCGACGGCAGCTCGCCTGCGAGGTAGTTCGACTCGAAGTCGACCCACTCGAGCATGGAGGAGTTGGACAGCGCCGGGGGGATCGGACCGGACAGGTCGTTCGACCACAGGAGGAGGTACCGTAGGCTGGGGAGGCTGCACTCGTCGGCGTAGGGGATGTTGCCGGCGAGGGAGTTGTTGGCGAGGTCCATGTACTGCAAGGCGGAGCAGTTGCAGAAGAGCGTCTCCGGGATGCCGCCGGAGAGCCTGTTGCCGCTGAGGTCGAGGAAGTAGAGCCTCTGGAGGAGCCCGATGCCGACGGGGATCGCGCCCTCGAGGAGATTGTTCGTCAAGCTCAGCTGCGTCAGCCTCGACATCGCGCCGAGCTCCGCCGGAATCTCCCCGGCGAAAGCATTGCTCGACAAATCAAGAACCGTGACAAAAGACAGCCGCCCCAACACCGGCGAAAGCACACCGCGGATCCCCCGGCCGCTAAGCACCAGCTGCGTGACACGCCGCCTGTCCGCGGGGCCACGGCCACATGTGACGCCGGTCCAGTTGCAAAACTCCGGCGAGCGGCCCCAGTCGGCGAGGGCGCCGCCGGGGTCGGCCGAGACGTTGGAGAGGAAAGCGAGGAGCGCGTACCGGTCGTCGGTCACTGGTGGGTGAGCGGCGGCGACAGCAATCGGCACGAGGCCGACATGGAAGATGATGATTGGGATGAGCAACTTGGCCATTGGGGCCGAAAGGGCGGTGGCGATGAGGTGGGCGTGGCGATCATTTGATAGCTACGTCTGCTACAATGCCATGGTTTTATGGGGAGCAGAGGGAGGAGGAGGAGTAGCTGGAGATGATACGAGGAAGGGAGAAAAAGGCGGGAGATCGAGGGTGGCTGCCTAACTGCTGTTGGAAGGCTGCGGCTGGCTTTGGCGCCAAATGTTTGACTTTGGATAAGTGGGTGTGCGTGTACATGCGTTTGGTGATTGATCTCACTTTGAGAATTCACAGTTGGCCTCGTGTAAGTCAAACCTGTATTAGTTTTGTTTATCCGTGGAATAACGCGTCAAATTATCCCGAGTATGGTTTTCTCAAGAAAATTGGTAATTTCTACGAATCTGTAAATGCTATCCGTCACTTGTTAGTGTGTCATAGTAATGTTGTCCTCGAGTTTCAAATAGCCACTTGAAAGTATAGAAGGTATACATTGGAACTGGTGGTAGCCCTAACACGAAAGATGGATCACAACAAGCATAAAAACACACAAGGGATACAAAAATTTATTAACGAGGTTTGATAATGCTTACATCTCCCAGAGCTGAATCATAGTAGCTCCATACGTATGTGTTTCTTTTTCATGATTAAGGTGCAAGAGGTAGGTGTTGTATATTTATAACTCAGTTGCGTATTCGACTTGGACTCATAGTTTGTACAGCGGGAGGCTTCCCCCCCCCCCACCCACACCTTGAGCACACAATATTTCATAACCCCACATAACTGCATTTCCCCTGTAGGGTTGTATCTAAAAAGCATATGTTTTCCGAATACAAACCCTTCCTTTTATCTTGTCATATATAGGGTGGGTTATTTTAGGTTGTGGCTTTGGCTTTTAGCTTATAATTTTTGAATTCTAACTGTTTGCGAGAGATAGTATGCAGAGTAAAACAGTCGTATACGATTTTGATCAGTATAGCTGAACTCGATACAGTGTCTACTACAATCTACCAGTAAACTCCGTATTAAAAAGACGTATGGTTTAAAACTAGTCACTGTAGCAGAAAATGATAAGTCAAAATAAAAAAAAACCTGCCATGAGCCATATATAATAGTATAAATTGCCAAAAATAAATAAATGTGTTAGCGCAGACAACCATACGAGCGAAACATGTCATACATAGAGATATAAGGTAATTAACCCAGGCTTTAAATTATTGAAACCGAAAATTGTGACAGTTGGGGATTTTGGCTTTCTTAATGTGTGACAAGATGACCATAAAACTGGATTACGAGAAAGTAACTAGGCTTTTTGAGCCATAGCTAATACCGGATTAGTATGGACAGGATCATTGACCTTGGTGGAGGCCGAGTCGGATTTGGGTGGGACTGAGCCCTAATACGCGTGCCATTAGAGGAGACAAAAAAAACTGCGTTTTGCAGCAAGGATAAGTTGTACTCTGCTAGTCTGCTAGTGTAAGGTACATGCCCATCTCCTATCTCTAATATTATATATCGCTAAATCACACGTAGTGGTGTGTATTGCGGTGTGATGTGGCGACCCGTTGCTAAGCTGCTGGTACGGCTGGGGAGACTCGTCCGCTGCGAGGAGGAAGAAGACGAAGCTACCAACCATCAGACAAGCCGAAAGCTACAAGTGGTACAAGCCTACAAGAAAGCAGCATGACCATGGGAAAGTAAGTGGGCTAAAGCAGTCAACGAAACGACGAGGGGAGCTGTCACGTGTGGGGGAAGGGCTTGGCACGTGTCCAGTAAAAGGGCGCCTAATCATCGAGTTCAGTGGTAGGCGAAAGTACAATTGTATGATTGAGTAGTAAATCCGATAACACAGATTTACTGTGTTGCGCCGGAAATTTCGTTAGGTGTTTTATATCAGGAGTTCGCGTCCTCTTGAGTTGCGCGTAGTTCTTATGTGTTATCATCTTATCATATGATAAATTCTTATCAGGTATATATTATCGAATTTATCAGGATGTTTATGAGAAAGGCAACCCTGATCGGTGAGAAATCATAACAAGGAGGATTACTCGCTGCAATAAGCAACTTTGTGCTAGAAAAATTGCCAAAGAGAACTGCACGTGTCAGTTGTGTGTAACTTGTCAAATGCAGTAACACTTGTTAGATATGCTTAAGGGTCCACTCTAAACAGTTTTAGTTTTTTTAGGCTTATTTAAACTCACAGACCATAGATATGTCCACTCAGGATACGGACTTATAGGAGGACGTTGACTCGATAGGTTGAATGATTTCTACATTTCATAGAAGCCAGAAAACCACCGAGAGAAAGTTACTTTGAGTGGAAGGTGAATTGGTCGTGGAGATGTGAAGGTCAAACTTACATGCCGAATACTTGATAGCAACAAGCACAAGAAGAGAGCAAAATGCATGCAGAAATTATTTACAGCAAATAGTAGATTAGGACATGAGTCGACAGCCAAGAGAGCAAGATGTTGTTCAGAGTTCAGACATGTGCTGCCTGCCAAGCTGATCTGCACATGAACGTAATTCTATCAGAAAATAGAGTTGTTTATTTCGAGAGACAGATGTGTATGTTCCATACAATTTCTTGGCTGCAAATTCAGCTTGCATGTTTGGAATTATCAAATTATTATTACATATAGAAAGGAACAAAATATTCATATCTATTTGATCAAGTTGAAAGATAAGTGTTTGACATAATACACTATAACATTCTTCCTGAAGAAAAAGGTTTATAAGAGTGGAAGTCTGAAAAGCACTACTTGGTGCTAGCTCTGCACAATAATTTTTCATTCTCAAAGTGCATATCTTAGTCGGAAAGAAATCGACAAAATCAAGACACGCTCCTTTGTCGAAAGGCGTGACTAATAGGAAAAGACAAGTAAAAGAACAAAAAAGAGGTTGCCTGAAAGATAAAAGGGCAAGAATGTGGCTTGGCTTTCTTTGTTGGTGGAGGATGATGCATGTTTCATTATAGTGGCAACACTAAAACCTGAACAAATGATATATATACAAGCAGTCAAGCACATATATCAGGATAAGGTGTGCAAACCTTCGTGTGGCAAGTTTTTCTGGAAAATACTGGTGAAAATTGAGGTGTTCGTCTGTGAAAGGATCAGCAAGTATGCAGATTTTGGAGCTGATGCTGACAAGTAGCTTGCTTTGTAAATCTGAAAACAATTTGCCACATGAACAGAATGGGCACTAGTAATTATTTGTGCACAGACAAAACCAGTATAGACTGAAGATTTGATCTCAATGATTAAAGACAAGTTTTATTCTCCTTTGAAGCCAAATCATAGAAAAAACCAATATATTGAGGACTCAGATCATAAGTGGAATCACAGAAGCAAAGCAATTCAAATGACAAAGACATATGAGTGCAGAATAAGATATAAAATCATAATATGGAGACAGTTTTTTACAAAGATATTTGAATGGATTGTGTTCCACTACTTGCTGAGAGTTGAGACCAATCAAGGTTCAAGAATGATAAGTTTTGAAAGAAAAGACTCTAAGCATGATAGGTCCTGTATTCAAGATTGGATCACTTCTTACCATGTCCTCAGTCACAGATGAGCGTCAATCAGTCACTCTGACCAATTGGAACCATCAGATTGATGATCAAAACGGATCACACTATTAAACGGCCACAAGCAGGGTCGACATGTGAGGTACACCCCCATTGAAGTTTTCTCACCAGCTGCTCCATGTGTACATTGCGTAGTCCCCCTCAACAATTGTGAAGTTATTCCAGTGGGCGGTATTGGACGCTTTACATTGTGGATAGACTGGACTGATGCAAGGACATTGCCAGTTTTGGATAACCATGGACCATTTACCACAGTTCATCATAGACACCCTGGATCTCTAAAACATGAGATTAAGATACCACCGAAACATAACCTGACACTACTCCTGAAACTAGACATTGCAAAAGCCTCCGATTCGGTTCGATAGGAATACCTCCTGGGCAAAAGAGCGTTCCCACCCCGATGTAGAGACCGGGTCTTATGCCCACTCTCCACTGCTACCTCTATGGTCCTGCTCAATGGTGTCCCTGGGAACATAATAAAACACCGCAGAGGCTTATGACAGGGTGATCCTTTATCTCCTTTCCTCTTTATTATAGCAATAGACCCGTTGCAAAGAGTCCTTAACATCGCAACTGATCTACGTCTCTTGCACCCTCTGGGAGGCCATGCAACCACCCTTAGAACCTCTTTATATGTGGATGATGCCGCTATCTTCCTACATACAAAGCAAAATGGTGTCCGCACACTCGTCCAAATCCTACACAGCTTTGGCAAAACCACGGGGTTGCATACCAACCTACAAAAAATCCAGGTGACTCCAATTAGCTGTGAAAACATTGACCTACACAAGGTATTGCATGACATGCTGGCTTGGCTTGCTTCCTTCTCTTTGAGCTATCTTGGCTTGCCGCTTGCAATCAAAAGGCTGCATCGGGCGGACTTCCAAAAACTTGATGACAGGTACATAACCCGCTTGGCAAGATGGTGGGGCAGGTTACTCACTCTCACAAGAAGAAAGACTCTGGTGAAGTCTATGTTGACAGTCCAGTTGACCTATTTTCTTATAGCCATCAAGGCCCAAAAAAGTGTCTTAAAATCTCTAAACTGACGGACAAGACGCATCCTTTGGACTGACTCTGAACAGCTAATGGGGGGTAAGTGCAAAGTCAACTGAGACAAAGTATACAGACCAACACAATTGGGGGGCCTTGGCATCCTTGACCTGGAGCACTTCGCTAGGGCTCTAAGGCTCAAATAGCTATGGCATGAATGGGGACACCAACCAAGACCTTGGTAAGGAATGGAAACACCATGCAATGATATAGATCGGGAACTCTTCACCACAGCCACCGCCATAACAATTAGGGACAGAGCGAAGATAGAGTTCTGGACAACTGCTTGGGTGGTAGGAAACAAGCTATATGATATTGCGCCAATGGTCTTTAGGACATCTAGGAGGAAAAAACGTATCCTACAAACTGCACTCATGGGGGCACCTGGATGCATGACTTAATTTGGGAAACCGGTCTAACAACATGGTACATTCAAGAGCTGATTGCGATTTGGGGCCACATCACGGTGACAAACCTACAGCAAGGTGGGGAGGACACAGTCACATGGAAGCTTACTCCCAGTGGAGTATATAGTGCAGCTTCAGCCTACCAGGCACAATTTTTGGAGGCAACAATAACCTCCATGAACTCTCTCGTTTGGAAAGCTTGGGCACTTAATAAATGCAAGATTTTCGCCAGACCCGCCATCCAAAATAGGCTTTGGACAGCTGACCACCTCTCTATTGAGGTTGGCCGAACCAGCTCACTTGTCCCCTATGTACACAGGCTCCAAAGTCTTACCATCCACCTTCTGTCTGAGTACCACTATACAAAAATGGTCTGGAGCGCTGTGGCACGGTGGACTACGTGTGATTCACTTAATCCAACTACCTGGTGTTTGTACTCTTCTGTTCGAGACTGGTGGAAATCAGTTGTATTCACGCCTGGTGCACCACATGAAGCAATAGCAACGCTCGTGATGCTTGTCACATGACAAATCTAGAAGGAGCGGAATGCCAGAATCTTCCGGTCCACTCAGATTGCTCTAGTGCTTCTGTTCGCCGCCGCCATACAAGAGGAGGCCAGTGCCTGGATCTTAGCGGCGGAAAAAGGTTGACGGAGCTCTCAATTGCCCTATAACACCCTAAGCCAATATTGAGCTGACTGGCCCCCAGTATTAGTGCTACCCGCAGCTAGACATAACATCAGCAACCACATCTCATGAAAAAGAAAATGCATGCAATCATATATGTCATGTAAGACAAATACTGTGAAAGTCTGAATGCTCAAAATCGATTTAGATTTATTTTAGGTTCACGTTAATTCAACAGACACTGTCAATTCGTGGCAGAAAACTATCCCACAGTTTTGTTCCCTGCTTTCTTGAGGGAAGAACTGGCGCCAATAGCACAGGCAAATGACCATAGCTATGGCCATCCTTACATGGTGCAAGTTCTGCGTGGAGCTTTAACTACTGTCTGCCTTGGTTGAGCTGGATTTTTGTGATGCTATCTGTTGAATCAATTGTAGCCTAACATATTACATATCGCTGCGTAGATCAGATAGCATGGGCATTGGGCTCCCAGCCAAGAATGATTGGATGAGAGTAAGAGCCTGTTTGGGCCGATGGAGAGGAACCTCATGACCCGCGCCCCTCACAGTCACAAAGGTGAGGCCCTTGTACCCTTGACTCCAGCCACCAACCTGTTTAACCACAGAAGAATTCAGAAACTAGGAATGGAATGGAGGATGGATGCCCCAAAGAATAAAATATACTGGAGCAAGTAACAAAAAAATAGTGTGATACAAAAAAATTTGCGTTATAAAGGCCCATGGAATACAGCATATCCCAATTGAAAAGAAAACATTATGAGTAGCATGGTCCATGTATTTATGCGCAATGGTCACAGTGAAAGCTTAGAAACAACAACAAATGCAAATGCAACAGCTCATGGGTATCACATATGAATTGTAAGACTTTTCTGTTCTAGGACTAGGAGCAAGAGTTCTGCCAGTGATTCCCTGACATTAACTCTCAGAAAAATTCAACTTGCAGTAATAGGTGACTAGACCATTAGCCCGATGCGCCACATAGCCAAATACCCCCAGCCAAAATATGAATGGTCTGGGAGTGACTGGGACTGAGCGAATTATGTACAAAACGAACCAGAAAGCTTCAGACTATTGAACAATATTCATGGGTCTTTTGGTCAAGAAGAAGCCCCTACCTCGCCATCATCATCATACCAAGCATGCCAAGGAGTTACTGTTGGAAGCTTTAGAGCATCAATACTGTATCTAGTTGATGTTACTGGAATCACTGCATCTGTATCTCCACTGGACAAAGTAAAGAAAAGATCAAAACAAAACAAAAAATGTATTTTTATCTATCATCTATACAAGGCATTATTTTTCTCGAACGCGCAGAAGAATTGCGTATCATTATATTAAGAAGAAGAAAGAAGTCTAAGAAGACTCGTACAAACCCTCACCAAGTAGGTGAGGCTAAAAACATAAGGTCAAAACTAGAGAAATGCCCACCGACTAAAAACAAACACAGCACATATGGTCATATGGTACTAAAGCCTTTGGTCCTCGCCAAACATCACAATTTGACCTTATCTCTAATGTCTTGCAAGATAATGCTAACATTGAGTGAGGCGCTGTCAAAAATGCAACTATTCCTATGCTTAAAATACAAAGGTATTATTGCATGAGGTTTAAAATACAAAGAGGGGGGAAACTGGTTCTTTGAAAGTAGTGTTTTCTCTTGGTTGAAGAACCACACATACAAAAAAGTTGCAGAATAACACAGACAGAAGCACACAACCCTGTAGTGTTCAGCACCTTATGGTAGGTCACAATCACACAACCATGTTAACTGGGAAAAGAAACTGACAAAATAATTAACATAGAACTTAGGTTGTACTAGGTATAATGTCATGACAGGTTTATGCCGACTTTTCTGCAGTCACAGTATGTTAACAGTGTTTTGGAAAACGAAACCAGCTGAATCCTAAAACTCTGGTACAGAGAATAATATAGTATTACAGCTATCTTCAAGTGCCTGAGTGGCAAGCACTTATAAGTTTACAGAGTCAGGAATCACCTGAACACCCATATACGAAGCCCATATTGTATAAGCTCATGATAGATATGCAGCACAGATCTTTCACAGTCCCTCCAGTGAGTATTAACAACACCACTGCAAAGAATGTCACCAACATGTTAAAAGAGTAGACAAGGAAAAGAAGCATGTTTGCTGATCAGCTTATCAGAAATATGTGTCATTGATGTTCATGTTTCCTAGTTTCAGTTGCTATGAAACAACCTCTAAAAATGAAATCTCCAAACTTGATAATACACCAATACAATGAAAGTACAAAGCATAAACATAAGAACATAATTTCAAAAACCGTAATCCCAATTTCTTAGGATAGCAATGCGGCGAACAACCCTATGTCATGAGGTGGGGAATCATACTTAATTCCTAATAATATAAACAACATTACTACAGCTGTGAAAAGACAAGAGCCTTCCCAGCAATTTATGATAGAAATGTGGTGTTAACAATCCTACGTCATAAGGATGCAAAACTAGGATGCTGAATTGCTGATTAATTCATAATCAGGATTCAAAAGCAACACAGCAATGATAATGTCAATTCAATGTATAAAAATCTAATCATAACGTTACCTGCAGGTCTCCCATTTAGATTTGCCAATGACCGGACTAACGTGAAGTGCCTTTTGCACCTCAGCCAAGTTGAAGTATACAGTAGAATGCTTTTCAGTGCATGGATCATACTGCTCTCCCATTTTTCCCACAGACTATCAAAAGACATCATGATTACGAATCAGATGAACAGAAAAACATGCAAGAATTCATGAAGCATAAGAGTCTCAAATCTCAATATTATGAACAAACCGATGAGTGTCCATTTGCACATGATACGAATTTATATGGACAGTTTAGATCAAGAAAATTTTCCCTCCTTGGTTTATAGAAGTCATTTTTTGTGCCAAAGTGTTTGGATTTTGGAGCTCTTTTATGATTTTCTTAAAAAAAATAAAGAAAAATATGGTGCCCAAACCTACACTTTTGTTTTTTTCATTTTTTTTTTTTTTGAGAAAACAGTAGGGTCCTGTGATTCCCCTAGAGTCGCTTAGCACCACCTCAGATATGAAGGTATTAACACATGCATGCACGGTGGAGTCAATTATATAAAATTTAAAAATATTAGGTAAAATGTTAAATTGAAATTCTCTTGCATGACTTGAGTTGCAGGAGCTTGAAAACTTACATGTAGCCTTTTCATCACTCTGTTACTTGAGGAGGCAAAAGATGCATGACAAGTAGGTGTGAAGATACTATATGAATCAATTTTCCCAGCTTCAGTGCTAGCAATGTCAAGAATCTTATCACACTGTGGAGATGTATGCACAAAGGACTCAAAGTCACAGAAAATGTTCAGTAGCCTGTATGTTTGATCAGAAATCAAGCCGGTGGTCCACATGAATTGAAATATTCCATAGTGGTCATGGAAATCATCAATCAGTGCATTTCCTACCTGTAAGAAATGACATTAGACATAGAAAGAAAAGAGACAAGTAAATATTATGGTTCCTAGACACCATCAACTAATGTATCATAATTCAAAACACATAATCTATGTACATACAAACTTTAGGTATATGTGTCACATGTGGGCTATCTGATTTTTGTCCCTATATATTTTATAACTCAACCAATGAAAAGATACAATAACATAAACGGACTAATCAGGTCAAACGACAAGCTACCAATTTATCTCCCCTAATTTATAAGGAGATTATAAGGAAAATAGAGCATTTAGCATACCATCATACAAATGGACGTGACATACAAAGGCCAGTCAGATAGCCCACCAAACATATGTGCCAGATGTATTGCATTTAATTTCAGCCCCGTTGATGAGGGCGTGCGACCTGGGCGATGGCACAGGGCCCCCAAATTGGTGGGGCCCTCAAACCATGCTAAATCCGGGGCATAATCAGGAGGGGCCCTGATTGCTGGCCATCTAATGGATTGCTTCGGTCGTAGCGTTGTGTGGGGAGTAGAAAGGAATGAGCTACTTTGAGATTGGTGTTTGTTATGTAGCTAAATCCGGGACAAGGGCCTTCAACAGTGGAGCTTTAGGCCCTCCACTGAAGTTTTTTTCCGTCGGCGGGTGCCGGATGGAGGAGGGGACCTACTAGTGTCTGTTCTCGCACCGTTTTCTTCTCAACTCGGTCTTCTTTCAGAACAAGACGGTATAAACATATGAGTTTCCATCTTTTCTCCACAAAACTAAACAGACGTGAATAGAACAAAAATATTCACGTGATTAACTATACAAAACTAAATTAAGGGCCTCATTTTGCAATTCGCCCTGGGGCCCCAAATTTCTGGAGACGGCCCTGTTTAATTTGCAGATTGCAAATAAGTTCAAAATTCTTATCAGAAAGACATAGAACTTAAGGGACAACAACATTGCAAAGGAAATTACTTCTATGAAAATATTAAAATGAGGGCAGCTATCTAATTTGGTCCTTAATGAAAACATCTCTTGCTAGTTTTGTCATAAACAATCAAAATACATGATGAAATTATAGAATTAAAATGCAGAAGTAACAAAGCCATACCATATAGCCCTTTAGATTGATTGATTTGTCTCCAGTGGCCTCATGGTACCTCTTTATGGCTTGAGCCAATTGAGGAACATAGTGACCTAACCAAATCAGAGTTATATTTGAGTTTTAGAATGTTTCTAAAGAAAGCGAGAAACAGTAGACTGTATAGAAGAAACAAAAACTTGTACAAGATTATACAGACCAGCATAACTCTCTCCAGTCAAATAAAATTCACGCCCCTTGTACTGAGGAAATCGTTCAAGCCACTTTGTTAAGAACACCAAAGAATCCTTGGCTGCAACACATTGAGAATACCAGTGAGAAAACTCTAATAGCATTACTCTTGGAGAACATGAATTTCATGTAAACCATATGATAGGCAGAGCGAAAGGAGTTGCAGTACCAGTCCTCTCATCCCCATTGCTTAAAACATCATCAGAGGTGTTGGAATATGAATAACCAACACCAACCGGTGAATCAAGGAACAAGATATTTGCTACTGCAAATTAAAAAAAATGTTAAAAAGCTTGTCTTCCAAGTATCAAGCTGGAGTGCAATAACTATAAGAACTAAGAAATTTAGCAAAAGAAAACAAGTATTAACATGAAACAAAAAAAGGTTTGTGAGACTGAAAACTAAATCTACAATACAATATGTGTATAAGTAACAATCCAAGATATCCAATTCATCAAATAGAAATAATACTAAAAGGCAGGTAGTTGAGTAGTTTAAGAACTTTTGGTGAAATATTTCATAAGGTTGTTTCCTCTGTTTCCAATAGAAAAAGAAGAGCAGAACATTTGTCTTTTATGAGGAAAAAAAAGGCTTAGCTATTTACTGATAACATCTACCATCCGTGGAGACCAGAAACATAAGGTTGAGAAAAGAAGGTAGCAGCATACAAAAAATAAATTAATTAACAAAAGTGGTGGTATTCCTCATGAATCGAATTTGCTTCTGTTGAATGCTACCTTGGTTCCAAGAGTAAGGATTCATGTGCACACCCTTTCCATCTGCATTAACATGGAAAGGTCCAACTTCTTCCGCAAGTCCAAAAGCAATTGATGAGCAACCAGGCCCTGGAAAATGAAATGAAGTAAATTCACCATTAGAATCTCAACCCATTCATAGTATTGTAACCAAATGAAATTCGGTGAATAAAGGAGAAGTTAATACCAAGATAAATTTATCAATACCCAACAGAAATATTTCAGAAATTCATTACCAAGGACTTGCCTCACAAAGAAAGGTACGGTACTGCTGAAGTTAGCTAACTAACATAAAGCTAACATAAATTAGGACAAGGTGGGTGGAGTAGAAAATATATAGGCTCTTTTTATATTTAAATAAATACACCTAAACTTAGTTTAATGAGGTTTACTTTTGTATTTCGCAATATACAGCATTCAGAATAGGCATTTAGTACATATGATTTTCTAGCTACTCTCTAAAGCAGTACCACAAACAGTTGTGCAGGTGCCAGATACAAAACCTAGTAGTTGATCACAGATAAACCTTTGTGAGTTGATCACAGATAAACCTTTGTGACAAGAATTTCATACTTTTTTTAGGAAGAAAAATTCATACTTCGACACTGCCATTCTCCTGAAAAAACCAATCTTGCCACCAGGAAACTGAAGTCTTTACATCATCCCAGTTCCCAAAATAACGCATCCATCCAATATACTCAAATCTTTGGCCAAAACAAAGAAGTATAGATCACGATGGTTGGTTCCTATGTTGCCCTGAAGACTAACGCAAATAACACGGCTTTTGGGTCAACACATCACAAAGTTAGCAGTAACCTCACCCCCAACCCAACAATTAAGTTCTAAGGCCAGATCACGGAAAGCGCGGCGGGTACCTCCGTTGAGCCAGAGCACGAGGGGCTTGGAGGCCGGGTCGTGCGCGGCCTCGAAGAACCAGTAGAAGAGCGCGGCGCCGCGCTCCTCGCTGACGGTGACGTACCCCGCGTAGTGCGCGAAGCTCGCGTTGAAGGCCTGCCCCGGCACCCGCGGCACCCGGTCCCTCTCCTGCTCCCCCTGCCACGGCGCCGCCCCGGAGGCGGAGGCGAGGACGAGGAGCAACAGGGCGAGGGATCGGGAGGCGCTCGACATTGCGGATTGGCGGCGACCCCGAAGCGGAGACCGCAGCGAGCAGCAGTATCCTCGCGCCGACGATCGCACGGCACGGCAGGTTGAGGAGTAGTTTGGTTTTGGTTTAGGATTAGCCCAGTGGTTAAGACTTAAGAGTGGCGACTGGTGCGAGGTACGGTTGTTTGCGTGCAGTGCTCTGCTGCAGTTAGCACCGTAGCTACGAAGCGAAGGAATCCAAGAATACGAGTATTTCTGGTAGAAAAGTACGTAGACAAGTGGGGTACACCATATATATACTCACATGCTAGGGCCGGCCTCTCCAAACACAAACATTTGGGCTCTGGAATTCGAAACCCAACAATAATACCCCAAATTCGCTGGATTCTTTGGATTTATGATTTTAACTTATAATTTTTAAATTCTAAATATTTATAAGAGATGTGTAAAGAAAAATAATTATATATAATTTTAATCAATATAATTAAATTTAATCTAATATCTATTATAATACATTTATAAATTTATTTTAAAATATATGGTTTGAAAACTAGTAACGGAAGCCTAAGCCCTCCCGAAGGCAGCCCTGATTTTTTTCCCCCTCGCGTTGTTTCGAGCGCACGCAACGCGAACGCGAGCAGAACGCACCACTCCACTCCTGCCGCTGCCGGCCACCCACCGGCCACCGCCACCACAACCACCGCTGAAACAGCGCACGTCGGCTGCTCCGGCGAGCCCAGGCGCCCTGCCGGCAGGTCGAGAGGGTAAGCGAGCGAGGATGAGCGGGGCGGCGCTGTGCGCGGCGCTGACGGAGCTGGGGTTCGACGGGGAGGACCCGCTCGACGCGGACGCGCTCGAGTGGCCGTTCCAGTACGAGGAGGCGCGCCCGCTCCTCGCCTGGATCTGCTCCTGCCTCCGCTCGTCTAACGTCCTCTCCCCCTCCCACCTCTCGCAGTGAGTAAATTGAATTCCCATCCATCCCGTCGTCGCAGTGAGTAAATTGAAATTCTGGAGATTAGTCCTTAATGCCAGGATTATATGGTTGTATTCGAGGATTTTGTTACAGTTTTCGCTGCAGTTTGATTAAGGGGTGATCGTTTCGGCTTTTTTCGGCTTCAGCTTCTAGCTTTAGCTTTTTTTCACTATTCATTACACTATCCACTAACTCAGTTACAGTATTTTTTCAGCCAACTACAGTGTTTTTTCAACCAAAAGTCAAAAACCATCGCTATTCCGATCACCCCTAAGCTGGATAGATGGATTTGGTGTTTGCCGTCTTGGTGAGTTTATTGGTAGCTGCATTTTTTTTTTCTTTCAGCGTGTGTTCGTTTTGATTGCGGAGATAGGGTTTTGGTGGTTCTCCACTTCTCCGAGTGGTATTCACTTGGGTTGTGTCCATTTTGAGGATGGTGAATTGGATTGTAGGCAGGTGACAGATGCCACAGATTGATCGAGCTTGCGAAGCTAAATATCTAAGTTCTATTGACATCTGCTTCTCTCGGCTTAGTGGAAGTAACTGAGGGTTTGTTTTTTTTCTGTAGCTTATGGTTTTTTGTTAAAATTTTTGAATTTTAGCTGTTTGCGACAGAGATTACGGAAAGAGAGATACTCGCTTGCGATTTTAGATGATACAGATGTTGGACTTTTAACGTGTACTATAATTAATTTGTAGACTACATCTTAAAAAAAATACTCCGTTTGAAAGTTAGATACTGTAGCAAAAGTAAAAAGCCGTTTTTGAGAAGCTAAAAAGAACAGACCCTGATGCTGTTTTACAGCTTTACTGATAGTGTGTATGTGTATCTTGTGATTTTTTTTCTTTCTAATGAGTGGTTTTATTGATAATCCCTTACTTCAGCAGAAGTCAGGAATAGTTCAGAATGCATGTAAGCGATTACACAAACGCTAGTACATAATCGAGCTAATTGAATATTTGGGGGATTTGAGGATTTGCCACTGTAAAAGATATGTATTTGAGGATTGACATCGATGGCAAATCCTCAAATGCACATCTTTTACAGTGACAAATCATCAAATCCCACAATATTAGATCCAGGTCAACACAAATACAACTGCACCCTACTACATCTGAAAACAAATGACACACTCGCGGCATAAAAAAAAATCCTTTTGGATTGCGCAGCCTCCAGGAGAGATCATGGAGATGAGATTATCTCTCAGGAGCGGCATGGCAAAAGCTATGGAGGTGACGGCTCAGGAGCGGCATCACCCTGATATCATCAGAGCGTGGAATATTTTGGGCAATCACGCAATTTATTTATTCAAATCACAAAGGGTTACACATATATATAATCTAGCATGACTAATGAAAACACATGACTAATTTGAATATAAGATTAATGTGAACACAACATAAGATTAATGTGAACTCAAAAGGTTAAGTACAAAGCACAAGAAGGCGAGACGTTCATTAAACAAAGGGTCAAGCTAACAATTTTGAAGAACTAATCAAAGAAATTAAAAGACTAATAAAGTGTTTTGAAGAATAGTAGTCTATGTTCTCCCTTCTCTCTCTCTCTACATGTTCCTCTATTGACTCCATGGTTACAAATAAATTTGCAGATATTTGATAATCGTGCCCATGAAGTGGGGAGGGAGAGGCAAGTGTTTGTTGATTTTTTCTGCAACCCCGAGCATCTCAAGAATCAAGTCAGAGGGCTGACCTCCCGTGTGAAAGCTCTCCAGGAATAGAGATCCCTTCGCCTATGCTGGGTGAGCATCAGACATTCAATCCCTGTAACCCCCACTTATTTGCTGATCACATCTCACCTTCTGAACTCTTGGTTCTAGCCTTTGAGCGCCAGGTCTCGAAAAATGTAAAGCCAGTGCCAAGTTCACGGCTCCTGTGCGAGGTCATGTTGTTTGTTGTAAAGCTTCCCTTGCTCGTGCGGCGCTCCAACAAAAAGTTGGGGGAATGTGCATTGTGCAGTGCCGAACTGCCGATATGGAACACCGTGAACCATCGGGTAGCTTGGGTATTCAGGTCCTCGATTTCCAATCCTGTTCGTTGTAAAGTATATGAGAAATCACGAGCCCTGTATTCTTGTATGATTGCTTCAGAGATCAGACCAGGTGGTGGTTGTAAATTCGTGGTGTAGAAACTTGAGAACTCAAAACAATCTTTGCTTAGTGTGGATAGATGAGTTGATCTCCACTTGCAAGCAGTGCATTGGAGTATCGAGCCCCGTTGTTGGAAATTACTATTCAGTTGCAGCCCGGTATTGCAGTGCAGGCTGAACAAGGTCACCAGAAACATGACATTGGATCCACTAACAGCACTGCTAGCATTGCAGTTGCAGCCAGCAACGCCGGCGAGGGGAAGGGCCGGCGGCTGGTGAGCCGCCCGCCGCGTGAATGCTGGCAAGGCAGAGCCGAGGAGCCCGTGGGAAGTAGGTGGCTGACGGCCGCTGGCCAGCGCGCGTACTGCACGGCGATGCTAATGCCTAATACGGCCTGATTGGCGCCTCGTCATCACCCGCCCATTTGCCCCGGCATCCGTCGGCTTCAACCCATGGTGGCCGCATTCGTCATCTGGTACTTACGTGTTGTCATCTCAGTACGTCATCTGCTCTTCAGTTGTTCGATCTGCGACCGCCTCTTTCGATTTTTTTTTCGACTTCTGCTTCTAGTTTTTATTTTACTTCATTATTCAGTATTTTATCTTTTTCTGAATTTTTTTAGACATTTTAGGTTTTTTATATTTCCTTTTTTCTTATATTCATTTGTATTATCTATAATGAGTTAACATATTTTTTCTATTTTTATATTTTTTTAAAAAAATTAATTATACCTAAAAAGCTGATTATGCTTAAAAAGTTAAATCAACTACAGTAAAAAAAAATCAACTACAGTAAAATTTTAACCAAAAATCAGAAGTCATTGTTAAAACAAACGCCCTGTAAATGCCATTGGAATTAGAGGTTGGCCCTTTGTTCGGTATGGGAATACGGCACTCGCTAGCCAAGCACTTCGTTCGGGTCGAGCCATGCCATCATGACTTTGGGTTCATGCCAATTTTGAACCGATATAGGGTATTGCAGACACTTTCAGGCTCGTTTGGGAGCCCGGGGATTCCGGGCTCCTAAACGAGGCCTCAGGAAATTATTCTGAACAATTTGGCAATTGATTTTGCACAAGGACATGCCTGAGTTTAAAGAACCAATGAACATCTTTCCACTACACAGTCGAATACCGAAACGTAGACACAACCGAAGCAACCTACCGGGTAACACATTTACAGGGTGGGGGTTGAACACTGAGCAGCTTAATCATCCGGAAACGAGCGAAGGGGTTTGCTTATTGCTGAGATACAATTTTTACAGCAAAGCCCTCTCCTTTGGGGAACGAGGAGCAAAGTCGTCCAGCTTCAGTTCTCAGAATCCTCTGGAATCTTGAACAGGAACTGCGGTAGCGAGGCGATGCGAGGGAGGTCCATCAGCAGCTCTCCAAATGAGTCCTTCCTCGACATGCCTGGCGGCTGAGTGGCATCTGTAGGTTTCCTCGTTGACGCTGAGCTAAATTCTTCATCAGAACCTTCGGAGTCCTCCCCACCAATGCTGTCACTGTCGTTTGGCTCGGGCTTTGGATTGGCAGTCGGTGCTGTATCTTTCTGAAGCAAACAGTAAAGGGAGTCCACCCTTGCCATCAGTGATTGCTCATCAGAGGCCGGCGCTGGTGGGCCCTGTGTATCACCGAGAAGGTACTGCACAATCTCCTCCAGTGTCTCTTTGGTAGGCACCTCATTGTTGGCCAATGAAGGATTCCCTGAAGTGATCTGCTCGTTGATGCAATTTCCTAGGTGGTTTACCAAATCATCCACTGACATGGACGGTCTAAGCCCAGGCACTTTCAATTGGCTCCACCAACTGGGGATATTGAATTCTTGAGCTGCACCATTTACATTTCTGCTGGCTGCTTGTACATTTACAGCACTAGTTCCTGGTAAATACCCATAGGATTAGAAAGATCAATCTAGAATAATACAGATGTTTCATGTGAAAGGCCCTGTAACTTACGATTAATCAACAAGAGTATTAGAATTTTAGAACATGTACAGGCTAGCACATCATCAAAATATCTAAAGCAAGGTATTGATACTTCTGCTAGCAATGCAGTAAGGCAAAGCCAGGAAGTGCAAATAGGGAGGGAGTGAGGTATTTACCTGGGTTTATTGTCTGTCTGCTAGCAGTGCAGTAAGGCAAAGCCAGGAAGTGCAAACAGGGAGGGAGTGAGGTATTTACCTGGTTTTATTGTCTGAGCAAGAAATTCTTGTTGCTTTTCAATGGAATAATTGACTTCACTCTTAGCAGACATGGATGAACCAGCACATGGTGACACAGAACCTGAAAACCCAGGTAAAGCTTCATGTTCATCTTCCAAATTAGCAAAACCATGGCACTTCGATTCAACAGGATCCTCAAATATAGAGCATCTAGGTTCAAAAGCTGTAGAGTCAAATATGATATCTGCTTGTTGACTCAATTGATTTAGCCGCTGATCACACTGGACAAGCTTTTCAAAATTCTTGCTTAACAAGCTTGAAGGGCACTGCAAAAAATGCCGCCTGCATATTTTTGGAACAGTCATTGTATTAGACAAAGGTTTGACTAGGAGCTCAACAAGTAATAATAGAAATGGAATTTGGTTATAAACCAAAAGTATTGTACTAGCTAGCTGGTTGAGGGTCGACGAGCTATCTTTACACTTGTCTCGACTATCCAGTTTTTGATGTTATAGTACTTATGTAGCTGCAGACTGTAAAACAGTTTCTATGAATGAACCTTTTTGAGCACCAAAAAGAAACTGGAGGGGTTCCCTCTGTTCCTCTAATAATAGAAACGGAACCAAAGAAGTAATCTTACAAAAATCAGGTTAAGCATGTACTACAAAAGCCCTAGTAAACATCAAGTATGTTCTACAAACGCAATGAGGCTTCCAAAAAAGTAGAGCAAATCCAGGCTATACGCCTGCAGACAAAAATAATAACATACTGTGCTGTACTACCATTACAGATTTCATCCCCCCTAAAGAACATGCTTTGCATATGAAGTTTCGCACTGACTGTGAACACTAAATAATTCTTCACCTGTTCATACTTGCTTGGCCACCAGTGAAATCTGATGTAGCCTGCCACAATGTATGTTTTCTTGGTTGAGGATCTGTCTCTTTGAAGAAGAGAGGTGGTCGGGCCAACTTCATAAAAAAATGGAAACCTCACAAGAAAGAACGAAGGTATTGAAGTAATAACCCAAAAAAAAAAAATCTGGAGAAACTTACCACCACATCCAAGGTTCCTTGTCCATTTTCAGGGCAAGTTGCCTTCAAAGCGGTAATATCCGACCACTGAATTTCTATCTTACTCTTAAGACCACCTTCCAGAACTTCCCATACAAGCTTATGCTTTGCGAAATAACATTTCGCCACCAAGTCACCTTCATATCGTGATATATACTGCTCAGAGATAGAATTCAGTTAAGGAAGTTAGGGCCAAAGATTGTCCAGGTGAGCTGCTATATAACAACTGAGCAGATTGGACAGAATATAGGATGCAATAATGTTGCACTAAGACCACACACTACAAACTAGAATCAATATTTGTTATGGCTACGTGCCAAACAGTAAATAGGAAACTAGTAGAGTATGCATGGAAAAATGAGCTATATCCCTCCCTTACTAACCCAAGGAAATATATAATACAGAACCATAGTGCTCTCTTACAATAATACCGCTTTTCCAGTGTACTACTCGAAGGTACACAAGTCTTTTACATGCCCTATTGAGCCCTTTGGCCCAGCAGGCTGCATGGCTATAGGTGGAGAACATTCCCACAACAGGAGCCTCTCATGGTAAAGGGCTTCATTTTGAGTAGGCCAAAACCAAACGCAAGCACGCGTGCGCCACCGTCGCCTTTCGTTGCGCAGAGATGGCTCGCGATGATCGGCATTCCCGTCGCCCCGCTGCAGGCGCTTCATCTAGCCGCGGTGGTGTGTCTGGGCGCGGGAGCTCATCAGCAACTGAAATAGTGTATGAGCTGGTGGGGCGCCATTCGTCGATGGCCAACAAGCGGTGAAATGCGGTGAAGAAGGTGAACAGCGTCTGCACGAACATGCTGGGGGCGAGTCTGGTGACCGAAGGCTAATTCGGTCCCTAGTGCACAACGGGAAGATCTCGGGCCGTGAGGCGGTCCGTCCGCCCCCCGTGGGCGAGACGGAACCCCACCCGACCGAGCCGGAGATTGTGGTGTTCGCCGCAGGACTCCGCTTCCCCACGGCGATGTTCGTTGGCGAAGTCCTTAGATTGTACGGGCTGGAGCTAGCGCAGCTGACCCCCAACACGAACGTCCGTCTGGCAGTGTCCTACTGAGCCTCTCAGGCGGAGATGATGTGGCCGAGCCCCGCGCTGTTCGCCTTCCTTCAAGACATCTGGTGTCAGCCGAAGAAGCTTGCGAAGGGCGAGTACTCCAATCTCGATGACCCTAGATCACAAGGACGAGCATCGCGCACAGAGATTTGTTGGGGTCACTCTTCAATTCAACATGCGGTATCTGGCGGAGGAGTTCCTTATGTTCAGCGAGTCTCTGCTGATGCGCCTGTGGTATGTTCAGGCTAGACCCACTCGGGACGACAGCATTCGCCCAACCGTTGCTTCGTTGCCGAAGCCGACAGACCCAAGTAGGTCCCTCGCAGCCAACAACATAGTTGTCTTCATTATGCGATGGTTGGTTGTTGACTCCGCTTTGTATTCTTGCAGAGCTCACCCTCGAGACGCGGAGCGTGCGGCGGTCGTTTTCGTTGGGGCCATACATGGCGAAGGAGCACAATCTTCGTGAGTTGGTGACAGCAAACCTCGGCCGGATTAACCGAGTGTGCAAAGCTCTCGGTATCCCCATGCTGGAGCGTGCTGCACCGAGCAGTGGTCGGCCATGCGGCCGCAAGGGCAACGAAGCAGAGGCCTCCCCTTCGCACTGAAGGGCTCGCTCTCCCCTCGTGGCGCAGCTGCTGCACTCGGTGCCTCCTTCCCAGGACGAGTTAGGTGAGGACGAGGGGACTGCCGAGGAGACTACCGCAGGTACCAAGTCGGATTCTGCGGACTATGCGAACTCCGACCTTGAGGCCAAGCCAGAGCGTCGCACGGGTGGCGACAGCATCACTGATATCTCTAGCCCCACAGAGGGCCCAGGTGGCAGGGCTGATGAGGCAGGCGGCCCTACATCTAATGTAGGATGCGAGGCCCTAGACGCCCCCAAGGACATCACCCCGTCGTCGCCGATCCGGCACACGTTTTCGGATACGCCGAGTTGAGCGGCGACAGTGAAGGCAACAAGCCGAGTGAAGGTGGCCCCCGCATTTTTGAGCCCGAATGGCATCCTGGTGAAGCAATACATCCCCCTAGGATTATGAAGCTCGTCTTGGCCTCGTCCTCTGTGGCCATGTGAATTTGGTGGTAGCCGGAATAGGCATCCAAGAAGTTCATTAACTTACGGCCCGCTGTGGCATCAACCAGCTGGTCGATTCGTAGGAGGGGGTAGTTGTCTTTCAGGCACGCCTTATCAAGGTTTGTGAAATCAACGCACATGCGCCATGTGCCATTGGCCTTCTTGACCAACACCAGGTTGGCTAGCCACTCTAGATGGTGCACCTCACGAATGACACCGACCTGTAGTAACTTTGTCGCCTCCATACTAGCGCTTGAGGGACATACGCCTGAGTTTCTGCCTAACCAACTTGGCGTCAGGGCGAACAACGAAGCGATGTTCATGTTAAGGATATAGAGTTTGTATTCTATTCCACATATGCCTTATCTCTATATGGCATATCTCTTTTGTACTCTTATATATATGGTCATTGTCCTTATATCAATACACACACAATATTCATAACATGGTATCAGAGCTTAGATAAAAACCCTAACTTAGCCTCAATCTACTTCCGCTGCTGCCCCCGGGAGGATCAATCTCTGCTGCTCCCGGGGGCGGCCACTTCGTTAGATCCAGCTTGCCCTCCAGAAAGGCAACTTTTCACGCAGCTGCAAGATCTCGGCCTCCCCTTCCAGCGACACCTTGAGGCTCTACTCCACGTTCGTCGGCCTCGCGTCATCGCTGAGATCCTCGCCGGACCAGTTGACGAGGGTGCGCTCATCCACGCCGCGGACCGACTTGGCGAGCTCCTCGTGAGACCGCACGCCGGAGGGACTGATGGCGTCGACAGCTTCTCCTCTGGCCGACAGCGGCGCCTCCCACTCGGATCTGCGAGCTGCTGCGTCGGATCGCTCGAGGCCGCCGCCTCCTCTCGGGTTCGGCGGAGGCGTTCCCGCCGCAGGCTCTCTTCGGGCGAGATCCGGATCAGATTTGCAGCGCCGCCTCGCCTCGGGTTCGGCAAAGGCGTTCCCACCGGTCGATGGCCTGTTCTGGGCGGAGGCGGCGCCGCCGCTGTCCTCTCTTTGGGATCGCCGCCGCCGCCGCTCGGCCCTCTAGGCTGCTGTCCTCCGCCTTCCGCCGTCGTCATCGGCTAGGCGTGGCGCCCGTGCTGGACGGGGCAGCTCTTCCTCGGCCTCCGCAGCCTGCCGTGCTGCCCTTTATTGATGGAAGAGGTCATGAGCTGTTTCCAATAGTATACGCACTCTGGAAGGTCTCTGATCTGTTGCCAGCTTTTACACACTGAAGGGTGGTGAGGTGTCACAGCTTCTTTATTGGTGGTGCTATTCTGAGGTTGCTTGGTACCAGCATCTCTCGGAAGCTTGTCTTGGGGATGGTTTGCGTTCCTTGCTCAGTCGCAACTCGCAAGGATGCTCTACCGGCTGTGATGCTTATGGGAGGAAGACGATCTTTTGGTGTTGGGAGCTTTTGATTTTGTTACTCAGTATTCCTATTATTTAGGGTTTTGAGTTTTCCGCTGCGTCTATTCAAATCCATAGTCTGTATCTTCAGTTCGTCTAAGCCATGCGTGTCCACAAATTTTTGTGTCAGTCAGTCGATTGTTTTGCTAGCCATAGTCCATCCTTTAGGATTTTGTATGGTCGGTGCTGCCCCTCTCGCGCCTGTATGGCTCTTCTCCGGTTCGTCTTCGCCGGATCTGGCCTTGCCCCGTTCGGATCCAGCCTCATTCGTGCTGGTTCCGAACTCCTCCGTGGGCGGCCTCTCGCGTCGCATCCCCGAGCTTTTAAGGCCACCGCGCTTCTTGTGCACTGCGTTTCTATTGTGCTTCTTGTACACTGCGCCGCTGCTGTCTCGGTCTATGATGCTGCTGCTCTTCTTTCTGAGCCGCCGCCCCGAACTTTTAAAGCCGACACGCTTCTTCTGCACTGCATTTCTATTGCGCTTCTTGTTCACTGCGTCGCCGCCGTCTCGGACTTCGATCTGCTTTATGGGCTGCCAGCCTACCACCATACCTTATGAGCTACTACATGACCTCGGATGGAGATCTTCTATTTTTGACACAATTTTCAAGAGCTGCATGCTACGACGACGTTTACAAGACTTGGATTTTGGATTTTTGTTATTTTAATATAAACTCTTTCAAATGCAATACTATTGCATACGTCTTGCATTTGAGGGGGGTGTTAAGGATATAGAGTTTGTATTCTATTCCACATATACCTTATCTCTATATGGCATATCTCTTTTGTACTCTCTTATATATATGGTCCTTGTGCCTTATATCAATACACACACAATATTCATAACAGTTCGGTGATGGAGCGGTCTACTCCGGTAATGTCAGCCGGGGACCACGCGAAGATATCTGCGTTAGGACTAAGGACTTTGAGAAGTTCCTGCTTGGCTGTTGGGGTGAGACGTTCGCCGATGGAGACTTGCCGAGAGGTGTTCGTGCCGTTAAGGGGGGGAAGCCCTCTTGACCCCGCCGTCTGGCTTGGGGTTGGGTGTCCACTCGAGGGTTGATGGCAATGATGTGGCGAGGGTCTCGCTGACCGCGTGGACCTCGCGGAGAGGGCCTCGCGCCCCGAGCTCTATACGGCTGGCGAGGTCCTGGTCTATAATACGATGATGATCCCTTGGATGCCTGGCAGTTTCATACATAAAAGTTGTGATGCGGGACCACTCTGAAGGCATTGAGCGTCGCCCTCCCAAGAATGGCATTGTAGGGATATGAGAGGTCGACGATGTCGAAAGTTATATCCTCACTCCGAGCTTGATCACCCTACCCGAAAGACACTTGGAGCCGCACCTGGCCCAGGGCACGCAGGGGCTAGCCCCCGAAGCCTTGGATTGGGACACCCGGAAGCTCGAGTCTACTCCAAGGAATACCCATCTGGTCAAAGGCGCAGGCGAACAGAATATGTACGGAGCTACCACCGTCGACGAGGACGCACTTGACGTTGCAACCTGTAATATTGGCTATCCTGGTGGGGGAAGTCGACCCTCGCCGCATCCATCATCGTGAAAGTGATGTCGGCCTGCACCCAGTTCAGCGGCACCTGGGCGGGGTATGCAGCGACATGATGCAACCGACGAGTATAGGCCTTTCGCTGCCGTTTGAACGAGAAGTCTAGGGACGAACCCCCTGTGATGACGTTGATTACATGGCGCAATACGCCTTCCAGAGCCTATATACATAGCGTGGTGGGGGCAGATTGTATCAGCTGGCCGTCCAGGGTCTGCTGTACAAAGGCAGCGTCCTTCCTTCGAGGGCTCTGTCCCTGACGATGCTTTCGTGGAGTCGCGATGGTGGTGCAATGTCGCGTGAGGTGGTCGCCTTGACTGTGCACATCACACCATAGCCTGTGCTGCTGCGCCTCCTCTCGGGTGCGCTCTCCATCATCTCGGATACCGACCCCTTCCTCGGCCGCGGCCCCTCCGGCCATGCCCACAGTTACCCGAAGTATTGCTGATGTCACCACCACCGTCATTGTCAAGGACATAACTGGGCCATTGGCCCTTTCGCTACTTGCGGCCGGAGCCCTCCTTCGAAGAGTTAGGAACCTGCTTTGGCTCAAAGAAGTCGCCTCGACGCCGTTGCGCGTCCTCCTCGGCCCTTGCGTACTCCTTCATTTTGTCGAAGAGCTTGGCCACCGTTTTGATGAGCTTGGGGCGTTGTACTCGGCCAACAAACTTGGGCGAAGGCCTCGGATTGTTGTGTTGATGATGGTTGTTTCGTTCACATCCTTCACTTGGCAACAAACTTTAGCGAAGCTCTTGAAGTACTCTCGGAGTTTCTCCGAGGGCTTCTGCTTAACGGCGAAGAGCTGGGATGCGTCGACCCGTTCAACATAATTGCCCTGAAAATTGTTGTACATGTGGTCCCGGATCTGCTCCCACGCATAGATGGAGTTCGGCGCAATGGTGAAGAACCAAGAGAGCGCTATCCCCTTGAGGGCAAGTGGTAGTCCCTTCGCTTTGGTGGAATTGTCCCCGCTGGCCGCTTCGATGGCCATTTCGTACACTCGAACAAACTCGCGGGGGTCCGTATCACCCTTGTACGGGTCAACGGTAGGAAACTTCAAATCTTCTGGCCACGCGGATTGCTGCAGGCCGACGGAGAGTGTAGACTCCGGGTCTACACGCCGGAGTGTCGCACGAGCAGGAGTAGGGGCCTCGCGGTTGTCCGCTCACTCGGCCGCCACCTCCGCTACTGTCACCGCGGGCACTTACTGGCTTCGAGCCTCTTGCATCTCTTGCATGGCCCCCCTAGAGGTCTACCAACTCATGCTGGAGCGTGCCGAGGACTGGAGCTCCGAGTCCCCGTGCCGAGGTGTCGCACGGGCAAGGGTAGGGGCTTCCAACTGTCTGATCACTCAGCCGGCACCTTCGCCACCACTATCGTGACCGTTTGTTGACTCCGAGCTTCTTGTATGTCCCGCATGGCCCCCCAAAGGTCTGCCAACTCGCGCCGCAGCGTTCCGAGGGCCACCACGAAGGTACCTTCCGCTACCCGCACTGCGGGATCTGCTGGCTCGGAGTTGCGTGTTGCAAGGTTGTTGGCAATTATAGCTTGGGCTCCGGAATCAATGGACGTGCTTGTACGGTGAGAAGGACTGCCGACAAAGGGGCTGGTACGACCGCCAAAGTCGACGGACCGGTCGACGCAAGCGTCGTTGCCGACAGTCAGGCCTGCCCGAACGTCGCGATCGGCGGACGTGCCAACCCGATTGTCGACGAGGGCTACTGTGCTTGCGCGAGCATCGTTGCCGATGGTCGCATCAGTGCGGATGTCGAAGTCGAGCATCGTGCCGACGCTAGCGCCAGTGTCCAACGTTGTGTTTGCTGGGCAGCGGTGTCGTGACCAACTGTCCCGTCGACGCTGACGTCCGGCCGACTCTTCCACGGCGTTGATCACCGGAGCCTATGGCGGCGAGTGCCACGCCACGAGGAAGCGAGCCCTCGACCACCACCCCTCACGCTACCGCCGCACCCCGACGATCGTCACGCTTCTCTTTCGCTTGGTTGTTGCCATCGCTTTCTTGAGTGCCATTGCTTCCCTAAGCTCATGGCTTGCTCGTCGTCTCCCCACGTTCGGCGCCAACTGTTGTGGCTATGTGCCAAACAGTAAATAGGAGACTAGTTGAGTGTGTCTGGAAAAATGAGCTATATCCTTGCCTTGCTAACCCAAGGAAGTATATATATAGAACCACAGTGCCCTATTACAATAATACCCCTTTCCCAATGTACTACTCGAGGGTACACAAGTCTTTTACATGTCCTATTTGGCCTTTTGGCCCAACAGGCCGAACGGCTAAAGGTGGGGACCATCCCCACAGCAATATTCTAATTACATGAAATATTAGCGCGAAATTTTCACAAACCAACAAAACCATCACAATGTTGATTTACTAAATGAAGAGTATTTAAATTACCAAGTGTACCTCAATAAAGCATCACCAGCATGGAATCTTTCTTGTGTAAACAGCATTTTTTTAAATTGAAACAAATAGAAAAGGCCATATAGGGCCTGTTTGATATGGCTGTGGTTTCTGGCTTATGGCTGAAATTTTTGAATTTTAGCTGTTTACGACAAAGATTACGGACAGAGAGATAATCGATTGCAATTTTGGATTGTACAAATATTGGGCTTTTAATGTGTACTGCAATTAACTTGTAGACCCCGTTTTGAAAAAATGTTTCGTTTAAAAGTTAGGTACTATAGCAAAAGCTAAAAGCCGCTTTTAAAAGCCGAAAAGAACAGGCCCATATATAGAGAGAAGGGGGGATGCATTCACCAAACAATATCATATACATATTGAGGTTCTGGACTTCTGGAAAAATTTAAAAAATATATATTTCAGCTATAAATTCCCTTACCTCCCATGTACCAATTCTCAAAATATTTGCAGGAAAGTTTGAAGCTTTCAACCGTTCAGCGGCAATTAATGTACCAGATTTAAGGTCTTTCTTCTTGAAAGGCTCAGCACTGCCGTTGTTCGTAGATGACTGTCCTGCACTGGAAT
This sequence comes from Melocanna baccifera, assembly GCA_036346265.1. Lineage (NCBI taxonomy): Eukaryota > Viridiplantae > Streptophyta > Magnoliopsida > Poales > Poaceae > Melocanna > Melocanna baccifera. Next base: position 25,144,061 of record CM070692.1, on the reverse strand, counting down.
TTGCTTGAGAAAGCCTCATCTGAATCAAATCCAAGAGAGATGGGCTTTTTCTCAGCCGCAGACCCAATGGGCTAGGTTCATCAAGTACATTGTGATACATGTCCTGCAAATTTTCATGTCAGTATATGAAATAGGAATCCCAAAGTTGTGTATTCTAAAACTATAAATGGCTGATAATATGTTAGAAAATTACAGGAAAGAAAAATATCATAAACACCTCAAAAGAGCAATGCTTTGTGCTTTGACAAGCAAGCATGCATCCTACATAAATTTCTAGAGAACAAGGCTTAAAATGCATGTTGGGACAGTCATATGACATCTTTCACCTGCTATATGGTTCACAGTGGATTATAATGCCCAACCAAGAAGCTTATTTCACTTTTCTCACCCAGGCACTCAACACAGTGCGCAGGACATCTGCTATTTGTCAAGCCATACAGGTCTTGCTGGAATGCTGGGTTCCTCGGTATATTTCATCCCAAAAGAGGTACAAATTAACTCGCAAGTCTAATACTGCATCATACACTTCGATTGAACCTGGAAACATTCTCCAATCTGCTAAGTAAGGAACTGACCAATTTCCCACCCTAATAACGGTAAAGCAATGCCCATGACTACGTGAAGTTAACCGTCAACCCGTGTGCAATACGCAGCAAATCCGTAAACATTCAAATTCAGTTTCCTCAGCCTCCCAATCACGCAGTAGTATCTCATGGAGATACTTTCCAACTCGTTCGTAAGCGCCACCCATGGAAGAGGACTGTGGTCCTAACCATAGAAAAGATCACACGGAAATAGCACCGGATTTAACTCAAATACTTCATTTCTCAATAAATTTGCAAATAACAGCTTGAACGGAATCTCTTTACTAATGTCAGCTCAACATTCCGCTCCGCACCATCAAATTAGTCCACGCAAATCACCCTCCATTGCGGCCACCTCCAGTCCTCGAGCATGGCGATAGTTTGGATCAAACGCGCAAAACCTACGCAAAAGTATTACATCCCCCACCCCCAAAACAAATGGAACTGATTTGGCTTCAAAAGCGTAACCTCGCACCAAAATCTCAAGTTCGACACTAAGCATGAAGAACACAGCGCGCTATTCAGCTCAGTCCCAATCAAAGTCACCAAATGGAAGACAAAATTACGACACCCCGGATCTACCTGCTGCTGCTGCCGAGGCGGCGATGGCTGAGCCGCCTTAGTGCGCTTGCTAAGCGGACCGTGCTCGTCGTCGTGGAGCTCCTCCGCCTCCAATTTCACCGTCGCTGCCGCCGCCGCCGGCGCCATGGCCGGCTCGGTCGGCTCCGCGTGCTGCCGCTTGCCCAAGCTCGGGAGCTGCACCATGGGGATCGCCGAATCCCTAACCCTAACTCCACGAGCGAATCAAAGCGAGGGCCGAATCGAATCGGGGAGGCGAGGCGAATCGAATCGGGGAGGCGAGGCGAAGCGAATGGCTCGAGGAAGGGAGCGCGAAGGCGGAAGAGGAAGAGGAGGGGGGAGCTTGGCCTTTGGGAAAGAGAAGGGTCCAGAAATAGTCGGTCTCTCAAGGCGGCGCCGTGTATGACAGGTGGGTCCCCAAATTTGGGACCCATTTGTCGGTTACGGGTGGCGGTATCTCGGTGTGGATAAAGTGGCGAGGTCGGGGGTGGTGGGCTGGCTCGCTCGAGCACGGCTGTGGGGCCGGGTCGTAGGTCAATGATTTTGCCGTATTCAGGTGTATCATTATGGGCCGGCTGTAGCCGTGAGGCCGGGTCGTAGGTCGATGGCTTTGTCGTATTCGGGTGTACCATTATGGGCTGGCTGTACGAATTATTGCCGTATTCGGGTGTACAGTGCAGATCAGACTCATGGTTGGTGACATAGTTTAGCACTGTCACGGTATACTAAAAATAAGTAAGTAGTTTTATAATATCTAGAAATAGGGTTTATAAATAGATTTCTACCTTCTAGTCTTATGATGTAATTATGAGTAATACCACAAAAAATATAAAGAGGAATAGAGAATAGATCAGAATATCTACACAAAATCAATCTAAGTTTTGATAAAACCAACAATTACACGTTACTTCATTAGAGAGAGGGGAGAGAAAATTATCGTAATCCTCAAAGAAAAAATAACATAATGTTTGAGTATATGAATGCATTCTATAGAATTTAACAACTCCATTCCTATGTTCCAAACAACGATTATAAAAAAAATCCTAAGATTATAATCCTCAAAATTCCTATGAAGATCCTCCGATCCAAAAAGGCCCCAAGGGATTTTTCTTATCATAAAAAACTTTTTAAGCAATGCTGATACAGAGTATATGCTTTTGGATTTTTTTTATTAAAGAAAGCAAGTATAAGAGCTCATAGAAAGATTCCTCCAAAATTCATGCATTCCACACAAGACCTAATTGGGCTGCCTAACCTAGAATTAATTGTTCCTTTTAAGCAAGAAACCATCATTGTCGGCGTGCACCAAACTGATTGGGCAACATCGCTATTAGCATATCGTTCTCTTCATCTGTTCATGAAAATGAGCTGCAGAGAAACCTGATCCGCTGGACTTGACTATCGCGGTTTTAATTCGGGCCTTTCATAGCTGAAATCATAGAGCATGAAATAGCCTCTTCTAAAAAAAATAGAGCATGAAGTAGCCTGGTTGGAGCAGGGAAAAGGAAAAAGAGACATGTTGCATAACTTGCAAGGAAGATAAATTTACAGTTGGTAAAACTTGAGCCAAAATTAGATAATACAGGGTGAGTTAAAAACCATCAAGCTCAAACTTCAAAGTATCCACCATCAAGATCAAATTTCAAAGTATCCATTACTATGTGACATTCGAGGATTATCTACCCTGCTGTAAAACGAATGAATACAACAGCATGGACAACTAAAAAAACTTGAAAGTAATGTTTTCTTATTTTTAACTATTTGTTCGTGTTCTGAAATTCCCGTATATTATCCATCAACTCCTGTTGGCAAGCAGTGAAGCCTGGTCGTCATCTTGTTCTACATCGAGGTCCTCCTGTTTTTTGCATTCTTGGAGCGAACTATCATTTCTCGAATTCCCATCAACAGTAAGGGAGGTTAACTCAACATTCTCTACTTGGTGAGCTTCAGTTCCATCATCCTCAGTCAGCAAATCAGCTGGAAGAAGAGCAGAATTCTGGTCACTTCTCGGCACCAAAAACAACAGTGCCAATGGTAGTAGTCTCATTGCATTTCGAATTATAATTGCCACCCAGAGGTTTTTGAATTCTCTTCTTGTGATTTTCAACAAATGAAGGAGCAATCCACCAGCCCAAGATCCTGTTAGTGCGCCAATATTGTCGATGGACATAAGTAGCGCAAAGAATGTGCCCTCGATGCCAGGGGGGCAAAGCTTCGAGCTAAGCACCAAAAGTGGCATCCATTTGATACGGGTGATCATTTTGGAGGTCCCCTCATCGATCACAGCGAAGTAGTAATCAGGTATCCCCAATTTTAGATTTAGACGAAGTACCAAGATCAGGTCGAGCATTCCCGACAGGCTTAGCAATAACTGGCTTGAAAAGAGGAGGTTGCGAAAAGAATGGTCCTTAAGAATATTTTGATAAAGTATGACTCCAACAAGAGATCCGACTGACCCAATCGAGAAGATAACCCCAATGAATCCCTGGTAAAGTAACAGAAGCAGTGATTGTGGTTATGTACCAAAGATGGGAAAATTCTTAGTAGTCATGCAATATTTGCATCAGTGGTATATCATTTCAGATATGTCAATTACAAAAGAATTTTAACTGCAGGAAAACCGAATTGTCATGAGAAAAATGGAAGCAATAGCAATAGAAAGCGTGCATTATAGCTAGAATATCTCTAAATGTACCTCGGAAAAAGATGGCCCTGCACTTCGATCTGTGTACCAGTAGAACATTCCTTCTTGAATGTCCACACTCATAGCAAGAGACATGTACATGTAAACACATGGCCGCCATACTTCAGGGCATTTTAAGGTCATCAACATTTTTCCACTGGCTTCTACAAACTTCTTATGTGCCTAGTTTGTAGTTTTAGACAGGAAAAAGTTAGCGTATACTTGCACCTGATGTCAAACAACAACAACAAAAGAAAAAAGAAACCTACTAACCTGCTCGTATGGATAGTTGGGGATATGGACCTCCTTAAACAGCACTCCAGCTAAAATTACCAAGGCAGAAGGTATAGTTATCATGCCAAGGGCACCCTTGAGAAAAGAGAAGATTTATCTGCTATCAGATACAAGCACCAGCCAAAGACCAAAGTAATAGCAATAGACAATTTACTTTCTACCCGATGAAAGAGAGGAGGACAAGCTCAGTGCACTTATTCTTTATGGATAAAACAGAATATTCAGTGGATAAAGTACTTTAGATTGGATTATCAGGAAGATTTAACTCTTCTGATTACTGACTATCAATGGGCAGTATTAAGTACTAAAACATGAGTGTGGTGAACTGGTGATACTCACTTGCGACCCAATTGCATGAACTAGAAAACCACTTATCGAGAATCCAATAAGACCTCCAACAGATGCACAAAATCCATTTAAGCTTATCATGTCAGCAGCAAGATGAGGGTACATTATACTGTTTTCAGCCACACAAGCATCTATTGTTACATCAGCTATTGCTACACTTGCACTTCCGGCCATCAACGCTAACAACGCGAACAATACATGAAGCTTGCTGTGAAGAGAGATTATAAGCATTGCAATCACTCCCATGATGCCTGCATATTCCTCGGAAAACAAGGAGGGGACAAAATCAATAAAAATTTTCAAAGCTTGTTACCAAACTATAGTTACATTTAATTGAGGGAACAGTATTAAAAATGCCACTGCTACAGGAATAGCCGATGTGTTTGGCTTATGTGGCAAACTTCATTAATTTGTTTAGAATAAATGCACATACATAGCTGCATTGAATACCTTCCTACTAATTATTGGTCAGTGGTCAGTATTTGCACTTCTCTATATGCAGTTCAGTGAGTCAGCATAGCAATATGGCTAACTCAAACCGATCAAAATATATATATATGGCTAACTCAATGCCATATAACTTTGTTTTCTAATGTAGCTTGGATCTGAACTACATCCATTCAAATGGACAACCCAGCTAGTAGTCATAGCAACAAAGAATTATCAGCCCTATGTGAGTCACAAGCTTGCTTGTCGATCACTCGATATGCTTCCCCACTACTCTCGCAGCACCAGATCATCAAACATTGCAACATTTCAGTCAAAAAAATCAGTTTACAGTTCATAAATAAACAAGGGGTGTTCACTGTATTCGAGAAATCAAGCATAACTGTAAGTCTGTAACCAACACAACCCAAAACCAATGCTCCTCACCTGCAAGAACAAAGTAAGGACGGCGCCGGTAGCCGGCCACGGGGAGCACGTCTGTGAGCAGGCCCCAGAGCGGCTTGACCATCCACGGGATCGACGTGACGCCCTGGTACACCTGCGCCGCCGACGGCTGCACCCGCTGCACGTCCTTCCAGTAGTAGTCCGACGCGACGCGCGTGATGCCGCCCCCGAGCCCCTGGCTGATGCCGTACGTCGCCACCACGCAGAACACGAAGCTCCAGTGCAGCTCCTTGGCCAGCATTCGGAACCACCCCACCGGCGACGGCGGCCATCGGGGGCCGTCCGCCAGCGACCCCGGAGCCTCCTCGATGAGGACATTGGTCTCTTCCTGGCCGCTCCTCACCTTGTCCTCGGGCAGGTCGGGCTGCGGCTGAGGCGACATTTTCTTGGCTGCTTATGCTCTTGCGCAAGACCTTCAATGGGTTCTTGGAGATTGCGAGTTAAAATTTGGATTCTTCGTTGGGTTTAGCCGAATTGCTCCAGGCTGAATCTGGAGCTTGGATGTCCAAGAACAGATTTGGAGTTTCTTGAATCCTAAGCGCCGTAGAAAACAACTAAAAATATCGGAGATGGGGTGCAGGTGCGTCTGTATCAAGCTTGGTAGGTCCTAAAGAATCAAGAAAATGTCAGGGTTTGGTTTTGGGTAAGAACATCAAATCAGGGTTGCCTGAACCTCAGTCCTTTCTCAGGCAGTATAAAAGAAAAAAAATGGCGAAAATTGCACCGAGAATGGCGAAAATTGCAGCTCAGTGATGCCTAATTGCATCCAAAAATACCACTCAAGCAGCCAAATATGAATGGCAGTAACCTATCGACATCAAAATTCTAGTGTCTGAAACAAGAAGAACCGATGAGAAAAGAATAGGACAGGCGGTGGAAGTCCTAAGAAAATGTGAGATTCCTTTGGCAGGAGTAGTGGAGGTCTGGAGGATGGCCGTTTGACCTTTTTTTGTCGTAAAATTTTGATTTCTGTTTGCTAACTGACACTGGTGAAGCCTCTGAAACTGACGGTGGGACAGCATCTGTGGGACCACCATGCAGTGGGAGTGGTACATTAAGTCATTAACTGTTCAACGTGCTTTTGCTGTGTAGGAGTACTGCTTCCTCCGGTTCACAAAACATATTTTTTGGGCATCTTGTAAGGTTCTAAAATAAATTTTTTAAGCACTAATTACTATTATAATATATTTATAAAATTTAATAAATATTATAATATTAAAGAAATATTTTTAAGATTAATCGACATATATATTACTTTTATATATAGAAAAAATATGCTACGCACTCACTTTTATGGTGTATTTACCATACACTCAAACTAAAATAAGTCACGAAAAATTCCAAAAAAAATACATGTACTTCTAAACTTGTTCTACTTATGTATAAAAGTTTAAATTTAAATTCATTCTATGTTATGAGTAACAAAAAAGAGAAAAATTTGACAAATGTTGAGAGTGCAAATTTGTTAGAATTTTCTTCTTTTTGATATTCTTAACGTAAAATGAATTCGAACTTCAAATATTATACATAGGTGAAGTAAACCATAAAAATATCCAAAAAAATTTATAATTTTTTGTGATTGTTTTAGTTTAAGTGCTTGATGAGTGCGCCCTAAAGATGAGTATATAACATATGTTCTCTTATATAATATAAATATTTTAAAAATACCAATCGGTAAAGTTTTAAAGTTTGACTTATTCTAAAACGACTGTATTTTATAACAGAGTGGAGCACTTTGCAACAGGTGAGGGTAGTGCTAGTAGGCTGGATTTTTTTTAGGCTTAAACTTGACTTATGCTTGTATTGTCTACAATAACTAGCTTTTAAACGATGTGTTTTTTCAAGATATGGTCAATAAAAAAATTATAGTAAAAGGTGACTGAATTTAACTGTGCCGGGCAAAATCATATATAACTATTTTCCTCCGCGTACTGCCTCTCACGAACAGTCAAAATTCAAATATTTAAGTCATAAGCCATCAGCCATTAGCATAAAAGAACCCACAGGTAGTTAAGCCCTTGATCGGCAATGAAACAGACCCATCTGTTTCTAGCTTTTGTCACTGACAATATGCTAATATTTATTCTTTGACCCACCAGGCAGTGAGTAAACAGTAGATTCTTCGAATGTGTAGGAAGAGAAGGCTCCTCTAGGGACATGGGAAAAGCGCTTCGGGCACTTGCCAGCTTCACACAACAAAAAGGCAGTCTGTGGAGCGGCAGTGACATTTTGGTGCAAATATTGGGTATATTCTTTTCAACTTCTCAAAATAGCTTTTGGTTTTTGCTACAGTACCTAACTTTCAAACGGAGTATTTTTTTAAGATAGAGTTTACAAGTTAATTATAGTACATGTTAAAAGCCCAACACCTGTACCATCCAATATCGCAAGCGAGTATCTCTCTCTGTAATCTCTGTCGCAAACAGCTAAAATTCAAAAATTTCAGTCATAAGCCATAAGCCGCAGCCAAAAGAACAGGCCTATCATGTATTCTTTTCTAGGCAAAAGAAACCCACAAAATACCACTTGAACACGTGAACAAAATCTAAAAGTATAGGTGGTGTTTGGTCAAACTATAATCCAATCATAATGACATTGGATTCTGTTGAATTAGTAAGATGCACAAGCATTGTAACAGGATTTCAAAAAAAAAAAGATGATACATCTCACAAACGTGATCTAAAACATATAATGAATATTAAAAAGAGGAAGTCAGTACGGGAATATATAAAGAAAACCCGTGATAGACAGCTATATTATTTCTCACCCATAACAACCTTTTTAAAATGTACATCTAAATGCATTCTTCTATAAAAACTACGAATAAGAGCTCATCTCTATCATTTCAGCTAAAATACAAATATGAATAAGAGCGCATCTCTACCATTTCAGCTAAATGCATCCCTGATGTGAAGAATGACATAACAAGCAAAATGGCAAATAAAGCAAGTAAAACGATCGCGAAGTGGCTATGTGTATTTACATTCCATATGTCATTTTACAATCCCAAACAAAAGCAAAACAATTCAATTGGTTGCACTTATATCTACCTATCTAACCCCTCAACTTATTATGTGTACGAACGTGTGGGACCTACTACGGAAAAAGTTTGGCATGATTTACTTGTGACTAGAAACAAAACACTATCATAACTTGGTCAAACTTGCCTAAAACATTTGTGCCAAATTATGGCAATGTTTGGCTTCTAACAAAACATGCCATAAGTCACTTGTAGATCAAATGCTTCCTAAAGACAAGCTGCATTTTGTACTATTGATAAACATTTATACAATTACATTCTCAGTGCATATGTAGCATTATAATTTAAAACATGGCAGCTTTGTGCAATAGTACATCAAGTATATATATAAAAAATGCAAACACTCTGAGCTCTCGTATGACTAGGCAAGTAAATTAAGGGGGCGCTCAAAATGACGATGGCTTATGACTTTTTTCATTGTAGCTGGCTTATTTTTTGCTGTAATTGAGATCGCTCAAAATAGGAAAACAAATTAGCTCATCACAGACAATACAAAGGAATACGAGAAAACAAGGCAAAAAAACTTTTAAAACAATAAAATCAGAAAAAGATAAAATTAAGGAATAGTGAAATAAAAGCAGAACTCAGAAGCCATTGTCAAAAAGAGCGAAGCCTAATAGCGAACTGAATAATACAATTATAACAAAAATAAATCTAAGAACATGGTCTAACTCGAATTAGGGTCTAAAACTTCATGTTCAGTCCACTTGGTAGAAAATCTACAATTCATCAAGAGCTTTGTACCAAGAAACATCCAAATCTATAGCCAATAGCTCTGTATCAACTATCAAGAAATATCTAAATCTGTAGCCAATAACAGTACAGGCGTATAGCAATCCAAGATTTCATCGTGAACTAATTTTTTGTCCCATACGGCGAAAAAATAGAGGTTGAGTGTGACTTGTGAGCCAAAGTAAGATGTGTCCATAAAAACCAAAGCAAGATAACAGTAACAAACTATGAGTAGACGAAAGTTGGAGAAATAACCTAGTTATAGCAAACATCGACTACGAGGACGTTGGTTTAGAGTCACACACCTACATTGCTGCCAAATTTGTCTATGGCCGAAAGTACGTAAGAGATTGTGACTTTCTTCTAAACATCACCTTAGCCTAAGCACGTCATGTATCATTTTTAGTAACTTTGCCATACTTGGTGTAGAGGCTGCAAAGTTTTTCTATAGATGAAATAAGTCTATTTTTTGGATTTGGCTTATCATTTTCTTATATATTAACTAGCTTTTAAATGGTGTGTCTTTTTAAAATGAGATTTACAGGTAAATTGTAGTAGATATTGTATTAAGTTCAATTATACCAACAAAAATCGCATACGACTGTTTCTCTCTGCGTACTATCTCTCGCGAACAGTCAGAATTCAAAAATCATAAACTAAAACCAAAGCTAAAGCTAAGGGCTCGCTCAGCTTAGTTTTTTTTCTAGCGGCGGCTTCCAGTGTTAGCTTTTTTTCCCTGTTCAACCTTTTGTTTTTCTCTCTTTTTTTTGGTTTTTTTGTATTTTTTTCGTATTTCTTTGTATTATTCGTGATGGGTTAATATATTTTTTCTATTTTTATTTTTTAAATTTAATTATGCCAAATAAACCAACTCAGTTACAGTAAAAAATCAGATAGCTACAGTAAAAAACTATAAGCCATCGTTATTCTGAATATTACCTAAAAACACAGTTTAAAAGAACCCATACTAGAAAAACAAAAAGTGGTAGACGGATGTTTGAAATTAATTAGAGCGAGCGACAAGATAATTTTCACTATATCACATTCACGACAAAATCTCCAACATACCACAATCTTCACTTTTACCATAGCCGATAAGTGAATCAGAGAGTATATATTTAAAATACAATAACAGTGTAGTTTTCCAATACCAGAGACCAAGAAACTTCTGGTAAATACTGTTCGTGACACTGTTAGCCACAAACTAAATTTGTGCAAACTAAATATACCAGTACAAAACCCAAAATGCAATTTGAGCCCTTGAAGGCCACATTCTGAAGCCCCATCCTTTAAAGGGTCAAATTGCAAAAGCGCGAAAAACTCTGGCGCCAGAACGCCAAACCCTAACTCCTTCAAATCTACGCTCCCCCCTTCCTCCGCTTCCCTCCCCGCCTCCGGCGAGAGACCCAGATGGATCTCTCCGCCACTCTGTCCAGATCCAAATCCAAGCCCAGATCCTCGCCGTCGAAGCCAATCGCTGCCTCCGCCGTGGCCCAGATGGACTTCTCCACCCCGTCCAAGCCCACGCCCAGACGGAGGCCCAAGTCCGTGGCCTCGCCGCCGCCGGTGTCTCCGGCGACCCCCTCCACCTTACGCCGTTCCCGCCGCCTCCTCGAGACCCCCACCAAGGCCCCCTCGGAGGCCCTGGTTAAGCCCACGCCCACCCCCAAGCGGAAGAGGGCCGCACCGTCGCCCAAAACCCCGGCTCAGGCCGAGCCCAAGCGGCAGAAGCGGCAGCCGAAGAAGAGGGCGTACTACCGGAAGGTGGTGTACGACGGTGGGGAGTTCGCCGCTGGGGATGATGTGTACGTGAAGCGGCGGGAGGGGGCGGAGTCGGACGTGGACGACCCGGAGGAGGAGGAGTGCCGCGTGTGCTTCCGCGCCGGCGGCGGGGTGATGGTGGAGTGCGACGTCTGCCTCGGCGGGTTTCACCTGCGGTGCGTGCGCCCACCGCTACGGCGCGTGCCAGAGGGGGACTGGGCGTGCCCATACTGCGAAGCCGAGCGCGCGGGGAGGGCGGTCGAGCGGCCCAAGCCGCCCAAGGGGAAGCGCATCATTAGGACCGCCAAGGAGAGGCTTCTCTCCAGTGATTTGTGGGCTGCACGCATCGAGAGGTCAGTGAGGGTTGGGCCTTGGAGTGGTTTTCGAAGTATAGACCAAAAGTTTCGGATTTGGTTGACTTTTCATTTTGATTCATGTGAATTGGTTGTAGTTGGCTACATTCCGATGAACATTGGGGAAGTTTACAGAATTTGAAGCCGAGGCAGCATTGGGTATTGGTGGTGGTTACTGGTCGCTGATGTGATAGTATGTGGAATAGTGTGTCCTAGTCATAATTAGGTGTGCTAGTTCTGAGTGATGCATAGACATAACTTCTTTTAGTTGTGGAAAGTCTGTATTATAGCCTTTAAATTAGGTGCACGGCATCATTTTACTATATGTCTGATCCCCCTTCAACAAAATGTTACAACAACGATTTGGGATGGGAAAAGTGCCCAAAAATATAGTATGTGCTTTTTTTTTTGCCGTGATACTTCTAGTTCTCTGCTGTTACCTAAGACTAACAAAGTAACAATCGCTGTGCGGTTCATGAGTTTACTTACCAACACTGTTGGCTGCAACAGTTTGTGGAGGGAGCCAGATGGGACATTCTGGGCAAAGGTAAGGTGGTACATTATCCCCGAAGAGACTGCAGCAGGAAGGCAGCCACATAATTTACGTAGAGAACTGTACCGTACCAACGATCTTGCAGACATCGAGGTGATTAGTTTGTTTTCCTGTATATACGGTTGGGTCCTTTATATATATATAATGTTTATGCATTGTAATTCTTTGTGCTTATGGCCTTTGCAGATGGAAACAATCCTTAGACATTGTTCAGTCATGAGCCCGAAAGAATTTAGGGATGCTAATAATGAAGGAGATGATGTATTTTATTGTGAATACGAGTATGATATACATTGGCACAATTTTAAGCGTCTGGCAGATATTGATGATGAACCTGCGGTACATCTACTGACTCTTCAAATATGCAAAACTCTGTTCTAAGAAGTTAGGACCATCATTATGGTATAGTGCATAGTCAGTGATTGAGCTTGTTACTGCTCTATTATTTTGTAGACAAAAGATGATCCCAGTGATGAGCCTTACAATGCTGGTAATGATTATAACAGTGACACTGATGAAGATTCAGAATATGATGATGAGGAAGAACCAGCTACATGTCGCTCTGCCAGAAAGAATCAATCACATGAATCGGCTGCGGTACTAACTCTTCTTCTCCTTCTCGCCCTCTCCTTCTATATTGTTGCATTGCTTTACTGAAATGGCATGTTTGTTCATAGAATTCACAGAAAGGGAGGATCTATGGCCTACAAAAAATTGGGATCCGAAAAATTCCTGAGCATGTTCGGTGTCATCAGAAGTCTGATCTGGAGAACGCGAAAGCTGCCCTGTTACTGGCAACTCTTCCCAAGTCATTGCCTTGCAGGGATAAGTATGTTTATTCATTTTTTAGATTATGTTTATTCATTTTTCTGCATGTTTCATCAGCTTATGAAAACTGTCACCGAGTACAAGTCTTATGTCAGAGAAATGGAGGAGATATATGCATTTGTGAAGGATGCAATTTGCAATGACCAATGTCTAGGACGCTGCCTTTATATTCATGGTGTACCTGGTACTGGCAAGGTAACCAACCATCTTTTCATGGCTGCTGTGATGGTTGGGTTTTCTCTTTGTGGCTGAATGCTAAACAAGATTTTATGCACCTGTTTTATTGATCTGCAGACTATGAGTGTACTTGCAGTTATGAGGAGGCTGAGATCTGAACTTGATTCTGGAGCTCTGCAGCAATATTGTTTTATAGAAATTAATGGTCTTAAATTAGCTTCTCCAGAGAATATCTACAAGGTATACAAACTCCTTCTTTGCCTAACCAATGGCAAATCTGATATACTCAAGTATAGCAGTTGCATCCCCTCAAAAACGAATTATAATGGGTACATGTTTTTGAAATATGCAGGTTATATATGAACAGTTGAGTGGGCATAGGGTGGGATGGAAAAAAGCTCTTCATTATTTAACCGAACACTTCTCAGATGGCACTAAAATTGGAAAGCAAGCAAACCAGCCGATTGTTTTGCTCATCGACGAGCTTGATCTTCTTTTGACGAGAAATCAATCGGTAATATTATTAACTGAACTTATTAAGTATTTGTGTAACTTTGTAGTTTATTCTTTGGAAAATGAATTAGAAAAAATGTTTGATATTGCCATTTGTTTGACTTTATGATTGTTGTGCAATATATGTTCATATTCATTGACATTTGGATCTCTTTTCAGGTGCTGTATAACATTCTTGATTGGCCCACCAAGCCAAATTCGAACCTAGTTGTGATAGGTACCTATTCTTTTGTTTTGACATCTGATTTTAGGGTGGGTTCTTTTGAGCTGAGGCTTATGGTTGTGATTTTTGAATTCTGGCCTGTTTGTGAGAGGCAGTATGCAGAGAGAAATAGTCGTTTACGATTTTGGCCAGTATAGCTGAATTCGGTACAGTTTGTATTACAATTTACCTTTAGATCCTGCCTTGAAAAAACGAATTGTTTAACGGCATGTTACTATTCATCTTTACAAACGCTATAAGCCGAAGCTCTTTCGAACCCGGCCTTAGTCTAGCCTTGTACTTATTCTTTGGCTGTTTTGTTACTGAATACAGGTATAGCAAACACAATGGATCTTCCAGAAAAGTTATTGCCTCGTATTTCAAGTCGGATGGGTATTCAACGACTGTGTTTTGGACCTTATAATTATCGGCAACTGCAGGAAATCATAACAAGCCGTCTTAAGGGTATCAATGCCTTTGAAGAGCAAGCTATTGAATTTGCTTCGAGAAAGGTTTGAATCGCGGTACCATGTGAATATATTTTCTATTATAGACTCGTATCTTTTCATCCATGATTGTTGCTTTGTCCATCTAATCTGAGTTTTGCTTTGTCCATCTGATCTGAGTTTTGTCTAGAGATGATTTTAAACCATATGTCTTTTACTTGAAGGTTATTTTCTTTTAACTGCATATAGATCCTCCATGACATAGCTACCTTTTGCATCCATTTGTTTCACAACAAAACTTAAGTTTGTCCGAGTTCCACATCAAATTAGTAGAATGAATGGCATATGCATGCATTTCCCTTTTCCAATAATATGGTACATAGCACCTAATAAAGCCATCAGTTGTTTGTTTCAGCTGTATAGGATCCTTAGTTTTGACTGAAGATACATATCATGGAACACCTCATGATTTAGAAATAGAATATTCACTATTTGTAAGAAAGTTTAGTTGACACTGATGGAAGTCAGTGGAATAAACGGATTTGCAGCAATGCAGTGTAGTGACATTGACTATTATTTGCTAATTGTTATTGCATTAAATATGAACATTGCTTATATCACTGAGTTTCATCACTCCATAGTGTAGGAAAAAATGTTTGATCTCTGGAGCAAACAGAAAAAGAAAAAAAATGCCTTTTATGTTCTATTCTGTGAAGTGTGAGGATTAGACCATCTTCCAGTGTTATGTTGGCATGGACTTTCATTCAGCTGACTAGATTGCCTTTTCACACAGGTAGCTGCTATGTCAGGTGATGCTAGACGAGCTTTAGAAATTTGTAGGCGTGCAGCAGAGTTTGCAGACTACCATATTAAACAGTCTCAACAGTCTGGACAGATTTCCTGTTCTGCAAATAGAGGTACCATCCACATATGTATTGTAATTGTAATCACCTATTCACTAAAACAGTTTACTTTGGGTTTATTATATCTTTATGCTAATATTCAACTTGACTATTAGTACCAATTTACCATGTACTATGGCTGTAAAATTTTACCCCTCCATTTGTTTAGACTCAATTCGAAATTCTATATAGCCCATCAAACTTTGATCCAATACTTGTAGGAAATGGTGTTGTTTGCATGGGTGATATAGAAGCTGCTATTCAGGAAGTCTTTCAGGCACCACATATTCAAGTAAGTGCATAATGATTGCCTCTTATATGAGCTAATACTTCTTGTTGGCTTTGCTATCTAGTATTCAGTTTGCTCAGTTACGACTTACGATAACCACATGTACTTGACTTGCCTAACCAGATCAATTACTAATGTTAGTTGTCAATCCAACCTTACATTGCCTTTAACTTTTCGTCCGTTGCAGGTAATGAAGAATTGCCCGAAATTTGGAAAAATTATATTGGGTGCTATGGTTCACGAATTATACAAAAGTGGACTAAGTGAGGTAATGTTCGATAAGGTGAGCACACATTTTTTTTTTGGGGGTTCCTTTGTTGGTCTTTAGCATTGCGGTCATGAAGAAAAAAAATACCATTAAAAATGTTCCTTCTGGATTCTCTCTTTTTCCTTAAATATTATGATAGATTCAGTTTAACCTTTTTCAACCATCACCTACTTTTTAAATTCAATAATTTATTCAGAGTCCATTGTGTATGTGTTTTAGGCAACCCACCTTTATTTCCTCTGAATAGGTTTTCCTGTAACTGCAACAACCTTAAAGCTGGAACTGTTACCAGTGCGCAATTGTTTTGAATATTCTTATAATCTTATTCAGTATAGAGTTTTTTTTTCAAAAATATCGTCTTGGGATCCTCCAATATTTTCTTGGTTGCTTATTCTCCTGTTGGTAATTCGTCAAATTGGTTTACCCTATTTTACACTGCCTGTATTCAGTACGAGAATGCCGGGTTAACCGTAGCTCTTTCATGAATGCAGTGAATTAGTGTTCTTTTTATGACTTCCGAGTTCACAACTACTCAACTACTATAACACGAGTACTGGTTATTTCCCTGGATCAGTATAGTGGTCTGATGGGAAAAACCATGTACTAATTAGTCATTCGGTCTTTCACTGATTTACCCTTCCATATTATTGAAGAGTTCGTTACAACAGCATCTTGTCTGGTTCAGTTTCCATGTGAATTGAGGCTTGAGACAAAACAGTCTTATGCTTGCTACAGAATTTTCCAGGGTGTCAATGTTCACTGAATTACTGTCCAGATATAAACAATTCTGCTCTTGTTAAAGTTATTCCCATCTAGAAATTTTAGAGTGCCCATACCAAAGGTGCTTTTGTAGAAGAAATCTGATGGGATTTCCTTTTATTCTGTAGTTGGCAACAACTGTTCTCTCTTGGTGCCATGTTAATAGAGAACTATTGCCTGGGTACGATACTCTCCAGAAAATCTGGTAAGTGATTCTGATTTAATTTGTATTCACATTGCATGAAACTGTGCAAAAGTTGTTTTTACATTCGGTTGACTCCATGAATTCATGTGCATGTACCATCATTTGTGATGTGGATTGTGTTGATGTTGCCTTTGCTTAGTTGCACCGTTGCAAATGCAGTTCCATTGGCATGTTCTTGTTCCACACTGGAAATGTCATTTCCTTAGAATTTTAGGGTAAATATTCTTTTCTGATATAAACTGAAGTGAAAACATCGGCATTTCTTCCTACTGAATTGTTCCTTGTTTCCTTCCATCACTAATGTGCTAACAAATCTCATGCAAGTGAAGATTTATATGCAAAAGTTTAGTTCTGTTTTTTTTTGTGCTAAACATTACACTGGCAATAGGAGAATCACATTAGTGCTATGTTTCTTTCAAGCAGTTTAGTGTTTCTGCCTTATTTAGTTTAGCCCTGTACGTAGTTATTCAAGAAAGGCAATGAATGTCTTGTCGTGAATAATGATAATCTTGATTTTGTTTTTCCCTAGTAAGAAGGGACAAAGGTGGTCCAGTTAGTCTTGAGTTTGTGCTGTAGTGCTGAAAATTACTGCCTTTGCTTAGCTGCGTGCATTCTCTATCGTTCTTGAGCATTTTCTTCATATATGGCACCTTTAACCCCAATGCTTCATGCTGATGTTCTCTTCATTTTGATTTCTACTAATTGTTGTATGTTTGTTTTGCAGTTGCAAGCTAGGTGAAAGCAAGATCATTCTCTGCGAGGAAGGCACTAAACACCAGTTGCAGAAGCTGCAGCTTAACTACCCAAGGTCAGCTTTCGAAACTGCACTTACCTTTGAAACTGGCACTGCAGGACAGCTTGACAATGACACCCATCCACCTAGGCGTTAAAACGCCGTCGAATTAAAATTCAAGAATTTTCAATTCAAAGTGCATACCTGTTTAAACATCTTTCCTCATGTACTAACACCTTATTTTCTTGTTTGGCAGTGACGATATAACCTTTGCACTGAAGGAATCCCCAGATATTCCTTGGTTGTCCAAGTACTTGTGAAGCTCATATTTGCAGTGGTCGTCTTTTCCTTGCAATGCATTCCTGTTCCTCTTGGGGAGCACAACCGCGAATACTTCTGTAGTAAGTTCATATGCCCTGTTTCTTGCTGAAGTTTGTCTCGAGCATGCAACGCTACTAAACTTGGCACATCTTCTGCGGAACCTTGGAGGTACGCAGATCCTATGGTTTGATAATTTGGATATTTGAGCCCTGATCGGTGAAGAAACAGATTGGAAGGATGTCGCTGTACCAAATTCATTTCAGCTGCGCACCGGGGTTGTAAGATGTGAAGGAACTAGCATGTCTGGATTTTCGCCACATTTGTTGTCAGTTAAGGAACTTGCACGTTAGAATGTTGTTTTCTGTCGTATTGAGTGTTGTCCCATGCGAGCTGATCCTACTCATTTGTAACGCGACTAATTTATAACCATCAATTATTTATCGTGAGATGTACCATGGCAGTTGCCCAGTTCCTGTAAGACGGCTGTTAACCTGTTTGCCTTGAGCAAAACATCTCTCTGTTTGAAGGCAATCCATGCTTATTTCTTCCTTGTATCCTATCTTGCCGGCAGCTAATACTTCCAATTGAAGGCAATGGCATCTTCCGATTCAAGGCAATGGCATCTTAGGAGCTTGGAGCATATTGCATCAGCATGATATATTCAATAGTGGACAAATCAATCTTTGATATTTTAATGACTACAAAATTTACCATAATCTGGTGTCCCCTTCGTCTCCAGAATTCCCCATCGCTTCCTCCGCCTCCTCGACATTGACCCAAAGGCCTCCGGCCGCTGCAGCCGCCTCGTCCCTGTCCTCTCTACCACCCGTCCCGACCTCCAACAAGCGGACATGTCCACACCAGTCGACGTCGAGGCTCCGAAGAAGCCGAAGCGCGCGGTGGCGGAGCACCCGCAGAACGAGGCGCAAACTAGCCCTGATGCCGCCGCCACCGCGGCGGAGGAGGACGCGGCGGGCAAGTACTGGGAACACCGGCACAGCCTCTTCTCCCTGTACGACCGCGGCGTGCGCATGGACGCTGAGGGCTGGTACTCCGTCACCCCGGAGGTCGTCGCCGCCGAGCAGGCCGCCCGCGCCGCGCCCGGCGACCTCATCGTCGACGCCTTCTCTGGCGTCGGCGGCAACTCCATCCAGTTCGCCGCAAGGCACGCGCCGCTCTAGCCCCTCCCGGCTTTTCGTCTCCATCCAGTTCCCTTCGCTCCCGCGCTAAATCAGTCGCGGCATCTCGCTCTCGTTGCAGGGGTTGCTACGTGGTCGCGGTGGAGATCGACCCCCGCAAGGTGGAGCTCGCGGCGCACAACGCGCGGATCTACGGCTTGGAGGACAGGATCGAGTTCGTGGTCGGCGATTTCTTCCTACTCGCGCCTTTTCTTAAGGTCCGGCCCTGCTAATTTGGGTTTATTTAGCTTTAAGCTTTTAACACCTTAATTTTTATTTTTCCCTGTTTTTTGTTTTTTAGGGTTTTTTTTGCCTTTTTTCTGTATTTTTTGTATTGCTTAAGACTGGAAACATATTTTTCATTTCATTTTTATAATTTTTAAATTTAATTATATTAAAAAAACTTACCACAACTATAATAAAAAAAACAGCTTTAAACAATGTCAAATAAACTCAAAAACCAAAGATATAAGTCCAAATGACCACTCCCGTCATTCACTGAACAATGGCGAAAACTTCACACTTTTGTGCTAACATTCTTGCGGAAGTAGGTGTTACGGGTCTCTTCTTTTTGGCTGCGGCTTACGGCTGAAAATTTTCAATTTTAACTGTTTGCGACAGAGATTACAGAGAGAGATACTCGCTTGCGATTTTGGATGGTACATATGTTGGGCTTTTAACATGTACTATAATTAATTTGTAGACTTCATCTTAAAAAAAGTACTCTGTTTGAAAGTTAGTTACTGTAACTGTTAGATTACAATATATTTAGTAGGTTAGAGTCCATTGGGATTACAACTCCAAATCTTGTACCTCTATATATATCGTCCGAGAGACTCAATGCAATACATCTAATTCCAACAATTCTATCTTCATGATATCAAAACTCTAGGTTTAGATCCTAACCCTAATCGCCGCTCGCTTCCGCACTGCGTGCCCCCGGAAAGATCTATCTTCGCCGGGGGCAGCACACCGTTTAGGCGACGGATCCTATTGATCCGGTCGCCATCGTCATTATCGTTGTCACGCAGCAGATCGGGCCTCCCTCCTCGCGATCGTCCTCGTCGCGGTCGGGCCGCCGCCGCACCGTTCCCGAGCTCGTTCTTTGGGGCCGCCGTCACCCCTTCCGATCTTCGCCCATCGTGGAGGCGGTGGTCGCGCCGCCCCGCGCGCGCGCGTGGTGGCGGTCGGGCTAGCTCGCGCCTTGTCCACGAGAGCGCCATGGTGGCGGCGGCGCCACGCTACCGCCGGTGGCGAATATAGCCGTCTCCACCACACCGCCCCATCTCGCGCGCCGCCGCTCTCCTGGTGTCTGCCGCCGAGCCGTCGACGCCTCCCGGTCGCCGCACCCGCGCAGCCGCCTTTGGACGCCACCGTCACCGGACAACGGGCCGCGCCGCCTCCTCTCGGCCCTTGCGCTTCACCGCGACGCGCCGCACCGCCCGCTTCGGATCTGGCCGTGTTGCCGCCGCGATCGCCGCCGACGCCGCCGCCGGCGGACGACGGGCTGCGCTGCCTCGTCCCGGCCCCTGCGCCGCCTCCGCTCACAACGCCCGGCGCGGCACCGCGCGTCCCAAAGCTCCTGCCGCCGTCCACCGCTCCTACAGCCGTCGACTCCTCACTGGAAGAGCGGCGCTCGCCCCTGCTGCTTTGGAGAACCTGCCGCTCGGTTGGTTGGTTTGAGTTTGGAGAGACCGTGTGGCTGTTTTGTTTTCAGTTCGGTGGTTTTTGACCGGTCAATCCGACGGCTTGTTTCAGTTCGATGGTTTTTGACCGGCCGATATGGCGACTTGCTCAGTTTGGTTGGTTTTGACCGACCGGAAAAAAAGACTCCACCTCGGGTTCCTCTCCGATTGCTGCTGTTGTATCTTTTCTTCTTTTTCCCGATCACTGATCGGGGTTGAGTCGTCCACCGCCCGTTGACCTCGCACGTATCTACTCCGACATCGGTGTCGACTACACTGGCCTCTACCTCTTCGACTGTGCGGCCAAGCCGAGCACGCGATGCCGAGGGGACGCCTTCCCGCGTCCCATCTCGGTCATCTCGTCTGCACGTCTTCTCCGCCGGTTCGTCATCGCCACCACAGACCGGGATGCCTCCGCCGACTTCTTCCATCGTCGTCCCGTCTCACGCGTACTCGGTCTGTTCAGCCGATTGTGGGCGATCCACCCGGCTCCCGTGACGTCCATCGTCGAGTACTACGCGCATCTTCTCCGAGCAATAAGGCTGCTGCTACTGTGTCGCCTCCTCGGGCTGCAGTACCACCGCCCGTGTGTCCCATCGCTGTTGCATCTACATCGTCGTATCCTGTGCATCGACGACTGTGCTGCGCAACCTCTTGTGCACCATCTGTTTGCACCTAGTCTTCGTCATGCTAATCGGGCCTTCATCGCCGACATCAAGCACTATCGGCGTCGCCATACCTTGCGTCAGGGCTGCTTGCCTTCGAGCTGGAGTGTCCACCCGGACTGCTCGCCTTTGAATAAGAGCGTCCGCTCTGGCGCTGCTTCTTCTTCGTCCAGCACAACCACGCCTGGTTGGGGCCTTCTCCCTTGTACGTCCGGTATTGGCAACACCGGTGCGTGCTTTCATCCCCGACGTATTACCGGGCCTGGCAAACCCGGCACACGCCGCAGCTCTAGCCGCTTGACTGCATCGACTTCGGCATCGACCCTCCTGTTCTCGTTCCGTCTGCCTCGATTGCATCGCCGTTTTTCGTCTACATCCTCGACGCCCCTGACTGCGTCGACCTCGGCATCGCCCCCCTTCCACGACGACTGCCTCGACGCGTTTCCGTCATCACTATGGTGCCTCTTTTGCGCCCGCGGCTTCATGAGCGACCGCATCGACATTGGTAACCCGACCACGATTACGTCGACCGCGGCCATCTCCAGTATGGCATCCTCGACCACGACTACTCCGCCCTCGCGCTCGGCTACCTCGACATCAGCACAAGGGGCTACCGCCTTACGTGAGCTACTCGTCGGTTCCTACTCGATCCAAGATATCGCGACGCATCGATCGCTACGATCGCGGGGATGTCAGCTCGTCGATTCCTCTAGTCTCACCGTCTGCGACGCTCCCGTTGTGACTGCGGGGGGATATTAGAGTATAATATATTTGGTAAGTTAGAGTCCATTGGGATTACAACTCCAAGTCTTGTACCTCTATATATACCGTCCGAGAGGCTCAATGCAATACATCCAATTCCACCAATTCTATCTTCCTTCAGTAGTAAAAACTAAAAGCCGTTTTAAGAAGCTGAAAAGAACAGACCCACCTTGTTATAATTAGTGATAAAACTAAGGGCATACTGGTAGCTTCTACAATGTAAGCAAGAACGAGCAGTTTTGAACCTAGGACCTCTACCGTATTAAGTTTTATACATTAGCTAGTTCATCTAAAAATTAAGTTGATGAGGAAAGACAGCAATATACTTCAACAATGAGTATCTGTTCCAGTTTTCAAACGGTTTTCTGATTGCTGCTGTTGCACCAGGCAGATTTGGTGTTCCTTTCACCACCATGGGGAGGGCCGTCATACAGTCAAACGCTAATTTACACCCTTGATATGCTGAAGCCAAAAGATGGGTACGCTGTTCATTGAGTTAACTTTTGTCCTTACCAAAAGATGGAAAAGAAGAATATCAACAACTCAATACTGTTGTCAGCTTTAAAACAGTTTTAGCATCCTGACACATTTCTAGCTCTGGTCATGAAAGTGAAATCACACTGTTGCATAATTTTTATTGCTGACACGTAACTGGTATATCGAGATGAAAACGTAATAATTCCTTATCGTATATTTAACCTATGCCTTTGCATGCAGCTATACAATATTCCAAACTGCTCAGAAAATAGCTCCTAGTATCATCATGTTCTTGCCACGGAATGTGGACATGCGCCAGGTAGAGGAACTTTCCTGGTTGTCTTCTCCTCCGTTAGATTTTGAGGTATGTTACTGTTCGTTTCTTGACAGACCTTTCGTTGCATGAACACGTGTCAGCATTTTAAAGCCATCATCCTTGGAAGTTACACTGATGTTCTATTCTTTTTAGAGCGAAGAGAACTATGTGCAGCACAGATTGATAGGAATTACTGCCTATTTTGGAAATACGGCACGAGGACCAAGTTCATTATCGAAACAGAGATCAAGAATAACCCAGTGAGGTGAAATTCTTCCTAAGCTCTCTATGCCTTTCCCGCTAAGAGCATGTAATACTATGGGTTTGGTGCATGAGAAATTAGTCTTGCAGTAGATGTTGAAGTATGTGAGCACGTGGATGGGTGTTGTGGGACCATACAGAGGTCACCCACTCACCCTATGTGTATGATGAATATTTGATTTTGATATGTAAGTTTAGTCATTATTTGAGTTTAGTTTTAAAGCTTTTTAGTTTTTAGAGTTTCTGATAAGTTTTGACCGGTTTGGTAACGGCGGTCAGAACGCCTTGGACATTTCTTCAGACTTTATGAAGATTGGTATGACCGGCAACTATGGAGCTATCAGGCCGGCTATATGACTTTTAAAAATTAGACACCAAACACTTGTGTAGATATATTTACATCAGATGTCATTGAAATTGGAGTTATATGCTGAAACTATATAGAGATTAACCAAAATTCCAGAGATGATGTTTTTGATGCTCTTAAGTGGTTTAATCAGCTTGTGGTCGGTTGTCAGATCAGTCCCCTATTACTGAAGTGAGTTTGAGGGTTGTTGGATGGTATGACTGGCCAGCAGGGGCGGATCCAAAGTGTCCCTTGGGAGTGCATAGGACACCGGGTCTAATTTTATTTTTCTATTGTATAGCCCATATAAATCTAGGTATGAACCTTTTAGCTCAAATTGTAGGACACCTGGCTAGCCCAAAAATTGAAGGTCTAGTCCTCCTGGCTCTAGCTGCTCTATTCGGTGCACACATAGCTGAGCCTAAGACATCAATCGAGACCCAAGACACGTAGCCTAGCATACACAAGTATAGCTCATCTAATACAAGCATGGCCAAAGGTGCTCGCCTAGCCAAGCCACTCTACAAAGGGAATATAACAAGCAGAGGCTGCATTGCATAAGCATTGTATTGCCCTAGTCACTCACGTCTCGTTCTCTCCCTCTCTCTGTCCTGCTTCGTGCAAAAGCAAAATTCACCCTCTCACTTGATCACATGCTCACAGCCGCCGGTTGGCAGAGCCCGGAGCCCTAGGCTGCAACCCGCTGCCTGCCGCTTCTCCTGGTCATCAGTACCCATCGATTGTCTCACCAAGCATTTAGCAATATGGATTAAGTCCTGAATCGATGTAGGGTAATGTTAAATTTCTCCTGATTATTTCAATTTCTTTAAGTAAATGGACTAGATTTATAAGTTATGGTTTGAATGTTATGATTGTTGGTTGTTGTTTTTTTTATATCAAATTGTAGAGTTCAAAATTAGGGTTTCAATTTGGCTTTTTGGAAATTGGAATACCTACTTCGTTGCAAATCGGAGGCAAAATTATACATATAATTATATATTTGGTAAAACAGTGAACCCTGATTATTTTTATTCTGGTTCCGCCCCTGCTAGCCAGTGGTTGACGGTCAGATTGGCTCTTTAGGTTCAAAGTGTGGTTTTAGTGTGTGCACGACATTGAGGCCGTTGGATGATTGTGTTGAGTAGCATGATGCCTTTAGGTTCAAAGTGTGGTTTTAGTGTGTGCACGACATTGAGGCCGTTGGATGATTGTGTTGAGTAGCATGATGTATGATTTGCCTGACGTGAATCAATTGCATGGAATTTGTGTTCAGAATTAAATTACTTGGTTTTTGGATGTACCTGTGGCTTGGAGAGCATGCAACGCTACTAAACTTGGCACATCTTCTGCAGAACCTTGGAGGTACGCAGATCCCATGGTTTAATAATTTGGATATTTGAGCCCTGATCGGTGAAGAAACAGATTAGAAGGATGTCGCTGCACCAAATTCATTTCAGTTGCGCACCCGGGTTGTGAATTTTGGACACTGTTGGACCTATGCCCCTCGAAAATTCCATTTTTGGCCCCCGAAGCAAAAAAATTCCAAAACTGGACCCCTTTTGAGCGCGAGACCACGGGAGGCCGACCGTGGCCGGCTCGTGCGATGCAGTACCGCACGATCGCTTTCGCTTCATCCGGTCGTGCGGTACGGCATCGCACGACCGCTGCGTTGCCGCCCGAGCGCGCGATGCTCCGCCCGACCGCGCGATGCTCCGCCCGACCGCGCGTCCGCCCCGCCCGACCGCGCGTTTTGGCTCCGAGCGCGCGTTTAATTTATTGTGCAATTTTGAAAATTTTAAAATATTGTTTGAGAGAGTAGGAACGAAATTTGTGTGAAGTAACGATTAGTGTATTTGTGATTTTCATATATTGTCGACCGTGAAAATGTGATGAATCGACAATAACAAATTTCGATCATTGTATGTTGTTTAATTAGAAGCAATTTAATGAAATTTTTTTTGAGCACAAATGTGATATGAACAATTGGACGAAATGAATGAAAGTGATATTGAACACGTGGGATCTGTAATGATTATAAGTTTTGTTACAGAAAAAAATCTGATAAAATTGTAAAACAAGTTTATGTTGATTGGCTCGTTGTAGATGCATAAAAAATTATGGTAATTTTTTTTAGGAACGATTGTACGTAAAACGATCGATATATAAAGTGGTAAGTGACTTTTAGGGTTTGGTATGTTTTAAGGGTTTGCAATCCGCGTAATGTTTGTATGTTTGTCAATTTTGTAGTTATAAATTGCGTAAATATGAGATAAAGTTGTAATACAAGTTTATGTTCAATGCAAGTTGTAGATTCGATATATAAAGTGGTAAGTGATGTGACAATTGGCACGTGGCATGTGTGGAACTCTGTACTTGTAATGTTGAGAATTCCACCACTAGTCCTAACATGCATGCCTTAGGGAAAAAAACTTGCTGGGTCTATTACATTTTGTCTACTGGGTGTAGCGTGGTTGTTTTCCCTTTTTGTCGCGCCCTGAAGATGGCTCCGCTGCAGCCTTCTTCCTGTCACTCTTGGTCTTGAGAGCTGCCTCACGAGCTTGAAGCTCTTCCTCCTGACGCTTGATGGCTGCTTCACGCAGACTTAAATGCTCCCGCCTCCTTTGCAGCTCATCTTCTTTGCCCTTCAGACGGATTTGATCCACCCTCACGCGGCGTTCTTGCTCAAGCCGCATCCGCTGCTCCACCTCGCGAGCTCGAGTCATCTTGACAAAGTATTGTCCTTTATTTTCCACCGCATTGCCGGTTAGTGGCCATCTTTGGCGACACCCGATCCACCCATTCGATGAACGTGCAAGCCTATATGTGGCGTGGTAGATGTCATGGATCAAGTCGAAAAATGATAACGAGAAACAAATGATTTAGTTGTCGTCGTTACCACGAAGTCGTCATCAAGGTCCGACACTTGAAGAACCTACGGCCGTGTTTGGCTCGTTCTACTCGATCCGTCGGACTCGCAACATCGCCCTAAAGCCGCAATGGCACTTCGGCCGCTCATGCCACTCCGGCACTCCAAATGGGTCGGACCTCCAGGAAGACATTGTTGTGTAGTAGTATTTGTGATGGCTTGAGGAGGATATGTGGTATGAAAGACATTGGAGGCATTTATATAGGCATGTTATCTGGTGCAGTGGGCATAGTCCATGGAGAGGATCTTTTTGCTTTTCCTGGATTCCAGTGTAGCAATAAATGGCCCTATGTTGTCGCTGCGGAAAGCTGCCCTGTTTTGTCATGTCACTGATAAAAGCTGACCTCTTGTTGTCATGTCTACTGAGCAAAGCTGCGCCGTTTCGTCATGTCACTGCGCAAAGCTGGCATGTTTTGTCATCTCACTGAGCAAAGCTGGCATGTTTTGTCATCTCACTGAGCAAAGCTGCCCCGTTTTGTCATGTTTTGTGCGTGAGGCTGCCCCCCACAGGCTATAAAACGGAGCCATCCCTCACATAGGCAATGAGCCATCCCTCCTGAGTTAGTTGTTCGCAATCTTTGTAGTTTTCTTTCGTGCTCACTCCCCCAGACTAGGCAATGAGTCAGCTCAGCGCGTCTTCATGGGCACCCACGGTAATGTGCCCAAATTGCAACACGGTGGTTAGACGTAGGACATCACAGACGGCCGCGAATCCTGGGCGACACTACTACAAGTGCCCCTATCATTCGGTGAGTCTGATTGTTTCGGGTTCATTCAAATCGTTGTGGTAAGTTTAAAAATCGTCTTGTCATGGAATCGCAGGAAGATGCTGGTGGTTGCCGATTCTGGGTGTGGGAGGATGAAATGGGAAATAGGACGACAACGTTCGCGTGAGAGAGTTGTCGTGGGGTTGCGACCCGTCGATGCGCATCGTTTCGGCGCACTAGAGTGGAAGATAAATTTAATGTTGTGTGCTATTTTGTTTCTTGTGTTTATTGTTATCCTCAAGTTGTAGTCTTGAGATTCTCCTCGTGTATGTTGGCAATGTTTTTGCTATGTTGTCGCCAAGCTCTTTTGGTAATGTTTTATGTACGGTTGTGTTGTATTTTAGTTGTTATGTTCGTTCATGTGTTGGTGGTTGTACTACTTGCTACATTTCAGGTACGTGCAATGTATGTGTTGTTTCGTGTTGTGATTGCCTGATGCCTTCTTATTATGTGGGTTGTCCTGTGTTGTCATCTATCTGTTGGATGTATGCCCTAGTAAATCAAAGAACTAAGAGCATCTCTTTTTATACAGGAAACCTTCTTTGAACATCAAACGATGAAGCGCTTGAAAAACATAACGAAAATTACAAAAGCACAATTACAAAAATTCATTCATCATCTCTCGCGCGCCTCCTGCGTCGCGCGCATATGATCATCTGAGAAGGTGAACCTACTAGTGGAGCGTGGTGCGTCGCGAAGATCGTACTGCGAGGCTTGCGCCCGAGGCGGTGGTGGAGGGTCCAACTCTGTGGAGAGTTGCGATGGCTAGCCAAAAATCATAGAGCTCAGCCACTCGGAGGAGGTGTCTACGTCCTGCTTAGATGGTACAGCTGAATTAAGCAATGCAAAGTACAAAAATTTATCATAACAAGTACTAATATGACAAGGCATTTACCGGGTACCACGAGCAATGGATGTCGATGGGTAGTCGTGCATGTACTCTGCGATGTCATGCCTTGATACGCTGCCCAAACCACTGTCCCGGCCGTCTAGGTTGGATGCACGGTAGGGGTGTACGAGGGCATCACCCTCTCGCTTGGGACGACGAGTCATGGTCGCTCTGGAGTGGGCCCGCGTCGACTGAGAGGTCCCCGTCGGCCGGAGAGGGCCCCGACGGCCGAGAGCGCGATGGCTCCTCCGTCGCCCTCCGTGATGACGCCGCCCTCCGTAATAGCGTGCTATCACTCGCCGCAAATGCCGCAAGACATGTGGTTAGACATAAATAGTAAGTGCCGACCAAAAATAGTGTGTAATTGTCAAACCGCCGGTCCGAGGTGCGTGGAGGCCGAGCGATCGTAGCCGGGCGAATCTCGGGTCGATGGACGCGACGCCGATGGCGTCGGCCGATGGTGGTGCTTGAGGAGGTGGTGGTCCTTGGCCACGCCCGCCACCGCGTGTACCAACAACGCCATCTCGGTGGCGACCACAACTCAAGGACCGTATCGCACTTTGCGCCATCGATGATGGTGCGCATATAACCTACCCACCGAGATTCGGTATTTGACTTCCTACGTCGTATAGCATCATCAGCCCCGTACTCGATATGATGTAGCCGGTCCACCTGCAGTGAAACAAATAGTCATTTCAAACGTAATCATCCATCTGCGTAATGACATAGTAATCTCGCATCGCTGGTCGACCGTGCGACTAGATGACGATCCGACCTTCTGTATAGCGGCCTCGTGAACTGCCTGAAGTGGAGGATATGGCGGCTCCCCTGTAAGCCTACTGCGGGTGCGTGAAGCGTACCACCGAAGGTATGTCCTATACGTCGCGGGGTCGTCCGGCCGTGTCTCATCCACAACCATCGTATCCGCATGGTCACGCCACATGTCTATCCACGTCCGTTGTGTGGCTCTCCGCCTTGATCGCCGCCTCTCCTCGATTGCCTTCATTGAGACATTACACAATTAGTAGGGTAGTGACATTGAGACTAATGCGATAATGAAACTTAGGGTGTAGTGACATACGGTGGGTGCTATCCGCAAGAGGGCGCCCTAGCATGGGAGGGACTCACTGCATACGATCGAATCGTCTCATGACTCGGTGTGGGTCAGATGGCTCGACGCAGATGCGCAAACACCAAGTGGCGGTGGTCATCCAAGCACTGTGATCTCGCTCGCACCGAGATGACAACCCGTGGGGGGCCGTGTTCGCAATGAACCGTTGAGACCATTACCACCAGACTACGTCGCCAAACGGCAGAAGCTCGAACCTTTGGTGGAAATCCATGTATGCACGTCTCGGTCTGTCCCTGGCCCACCTCAACTGACCATGCGTCCAACGTGTACCCATTGTGGGCGCATCAACGGGTTCCTCACCATCATCGAGGTCGTACAACTGCGGGATGAGGTCATAAGGGTGCACAATACGACCAAAGGATGGCCTGCCAACGGGGAAGTGTTCCCATGACCACAACTGAAGGAGAAGGTAGCAGGCGGCTAGGACCGGCTCGCTGGCCAAGGTACGCTGCGAGGCGTCACACAAGCCTCGGTATGTGGCGCTAAGAATGCTGATCCCGGCTATACTGGTCTGCGACCAGGCCGACCATCCGCCAAGGACTCGGCTATCTCAGATGTAGCTAGGCCGCATGAGTCTCGGTCGTGCTAGGGAACAAGATCCACCCAACAGATATAGCGGTATGCAACGGTGTGTCCGCACCACATCCTCATCTGCGTCGCAGGATGGGTCATGTAGCGACGAAGCCATCCATGTGGCACCCGGCTGCGTTGTCTCGGATCGATGACCGAACCGTGACCAGACGGACCTTCCAATCTGCGCCTTTTCGGGTGGCACCACAGCGGACCACGGACGGGTAGACCAGTAATCATCGTGGCGCCCTGCAGAGTAACCGTCATCTCCCCACCGGAAGTGGAAGGTGTGAGTCTCCGCCTCCATCGATCAACGAGCGGACAGCGATGGCGCATCATCTCGGAACCCATGCGGTAGATCCAACATGCGGGCAATGGGCGCAGACCGGTGTCCCGCATGAGTGGGATGTACCGCTGGTCAAGACGCCAGTTCTCTTGGGGGCCCCTAAGGACGAAGCAAGGAGGCCCGTGTGCGTCTCCAGACAACCACACATGGCATCGATGGTGCTCGTCCCAACGGGATCTAGCACTCGACGCCATGTCCTCGCCAAAGAAGGACAACAAGTTAGTGTACATTATAACAAAATGTGCAACAAATAACAACATAACTAACAACAAATGTAATGACAGGAAACGTCATTTAATGTAACATATATAAAATGTGCACTCGAATATGACCCACACGACAAGGAAACATATGGAATGTGTGAAAACATACATAACATGGTAATGTGCAAGACATAGCTACATCGAGCCAACAATTCAGCGTACACCTCCTGAATAATACATTACATATGGATTGTGGTAGGTATTACGGGCGTTGCTTGATGTCGCCTGCTTGGGCACCGATCAAGGTGTGGCCAATCGTCTTGCATAGCCTACACTTCGGCGCGAACACGATCCCCTCGCTGGCTCTCATCCATGTCGTTGCGGATGCGACGGCTTTGTCGTCTTCCACGACCGACATGCTTCAGTGCATCGTTGGGCACCCACTTTATCTCCCCCGGCCATAATTCTCTGTAGTGCATGTCTACCCCGTAGGAATGGAACTCTGCACTCCAGGTTGCATACAAGTGCTGCATGTCGTAGTACTTGGAGATGTACTGTGTCGACGCCTGGTTCCATACAGCGCAGGCCGCGTACACAAGGGAGCATGGCTTGTGCAGAAGCTGGGGCTTGTTGCAGGTGCAAGATGCTTCATCACCAATCGTGCATACCTGCTTGCGCTCCCCTCTAATGTGACCCATGAC
Organism: Melocanna baccifera; assembly: GCA_036346265.1. Taxonomy (NCBI): domain Eukaryota; kingdom Viridiplantae; phylum Streptophyta; class Magnoliopsida; order Poales; family Poaceae; genus Melocanna; species Melocanna baccifera. The sequence continues at coordinate 25,113,376 of CM070692.1, read as the reverse complement.
ATACTTTTGCCTTAGGCGCACCTCAAACTTCCTCCTTAAGCCATCAATGGGCTGAGCAATGTGGGATCGAGCCTTCTCCATCTTCCTGTCCATGAAGGCCTGCATTACCTCAGAGTATTGCTTGTTTTCCTCAACGTGCTTCTGCGCCATCATGGCTCTATTCACAAAGTAACCGACGGTACTGTTCCAAGTCTCATCCACGATTGCCGTGATCGGCAGGGATCTGACGCCCTTCAAGACGCCATTGTAAACCTCCGACATGTTGGTTGTCATAATCCCATACCTTGCCCCACCGGTGTCGTGCAACAAAGACCACATTTCCAAGTCAGGTGCATTGGCCTGAACCCATTCTGAGAATACCCCGACTCTTGTGGATCCCCCCACGCCCCTCGCTCAGTATGCACATGCTTCGTAGCCTCTGATGAGCCGCCTCCACAAGGTGTCGAACTTCCGCTTTTGGTTCTGCATGCATAGCTTCTTGAACATTTTCATTAGGTCCTTGCTACGGAACCTTCTATGGAAGTTCGCTGCAATATGCCTCATGCACCAGCGGTTCTTCACATCGACCCACCGGAAGGGGGCTGCGTCCCATTACAGAACGTTCGCAATGCGCATGCACAAGCTCGCATTGCGGTCGGAGATAAGGCACACTTCAGTGGCGCTCTTGCACTACGGCATGCTTCAAATTGCATAGGAACCAAAGCCGCCTTTAGTATTCTCGTTCTCCACAATTGCAAATGCCATCGAGTAATCGGTCATTTGCATCGGTACGCAATCGCGGTGAGAATTGTACCCTTGTACTTGCCGGATAGGAACGCCCCATCTACGGTTAGCACCGACGGCACCACCGAACCCTTGTATCGCTGATGGAAGGCCCGAACACCGTCAAGAATGAAACGATTCGGACCCTCCGTAGGATGACCTCTCTGTTGCTCGCTTATGTACGTGATCGGGTTTGATTGTGAAATTTGATGCAGCATTCTTGGGACCGTCGTGCGCCTCCTCGTCGCCCCATACATACCGTCAAGACCTTTCGCCGCTCGCCACACCTTCTTGTAGCTCACCGTAGCCCGCCGTGTTCGCTACTTCGCCATTAGAACCTTCGGTAATTGACACATCCGCCGGGCGAGGTGCGTGACCAGCTCCGCAACATACGATGATGTCATGTTGCGTGTCTATGTATCGGGCCCGCAAGCTCGCAATCGTGATCTTGGAGCACCGTTATCCGAACTCGGTGCCAACGCCTTGTACCGCTGTGCACGGACTTTACCACCACATGACCCGTCGACACACTTCACAACGCACGTGTCCGCTTTGACTTATGGACCCGATCGTCCGCTTATGTTGACGGCATGTCTCACGAATAGCTCGCCGACAAGACTCTTATTCGAAGCACCGCCCCAAAAAGAGTGCGCCTCGCCCCCATTCTCCTCCTCCACTGTGGCAAAGCACTAGGGATGCCGCTGCGATGTCGTCGATCCGGGCGACACGTACACACCGTCCGTCGTCACAACACGACCTACCACCCCTCGCTTGCACCTTCGCCATCCTCGCCCTCTCCGTAATCGCTGTTTCCACCTCGTCATCCTCCTCGCTGCCCTCTTCTTCCACTCGATCCCCAAGATACTCATGATACCAATACGGGCGCCCACCACCTCTCGCCCACACCTTCGTTGGGCTGGAAATTGTCCGCACGCCTCCGCCGCCTTCATCACCCACTTCCTCGCCCACATGTTCTCCGCAGAAACATCTTCATGACCACCGGAGATGAACCCGATCCATCGCATCTCCACCGGCCGCACTGTAACCAACCATGGTCGATGATTCGCCTCTCCACGAACTCGACATACACCATTGGCACGCCATATATCGCAGCATCGTGGTTGCACACGACCTCCATATAGTTCGCCCATGAGGCATCATTGGTCACCTTCGGTTGCCATATGCTCTCCCTTCCGTCATCCACCATTGAGGCATAGACTGCCTCGATCCGTAACTTCTTCCTTGCGGTCTGTCGATCGAACGCTGAACGGACCCGCCTCCGTAGCTCAGACAAGCTCATGACGCCGGGCCGTGCTCGGATCACGGTCCGCTCGCAATTGACAGTCCGCCCCATACGCCCATCACGCATTTGAGACCACTCCCATAAAACAAGAACAATTGTTCAATGCCAGCCATTGCGTACCTAACATAAGTGCATAATCAACCATTTTAGTACACAGCATGTAACAATCGTATCATGTAATTAACAGTTTCGATTAGTATATGTTTTGTATTTATAAATCTACGATTTATTCGTAACTATTTTACTTTCAAATTGTACCATACATCAAATTAAATACACACTTCATTTTTATTTCCATCAAATGACCTTCATACTACGGTCATTCACTAAGCATACTAATTATACAAATTGTCTCCAATCTACAAATTTACCACCTACAAATGCTCCAACATAAATATTTACTTTTTCAACACATACACATTATTTACACTACAATCTTTGATAACTTTTACTTAATATAGTCTTTTCTAACTTTTTAATTCTAATCTATCAAATTTATTTTAATCCTAGTACTATTGTTATCACCTACAATTGCTCTAACATATATATGTGTTTTCCCAACGTCTACACACTACAACTTCATATTTTCCACCTAACTGAAACTACTTTGTAGTACGTATGTTCACAAAAAAATGAAACCATATATACACTACAATACATCATGCTAAACATATGCAAGATTTGCTATACATACATATCGTATAAAATATTGACATAAAATAACAGTAATCCAAGATGGTTTCGTTAATTAAGGCCTAATGACATACATAACATTATAGTTGCATGGGCACAAAACTTACCTCTTGTTGATGCTCACGAGACGATCTACAACTTTTGTACTTGCCAAATCCGCTGATTCCAAACGATAACAACTGAACTCTTCCGGCTTTCGCTCCGCACTTTTCTTCAGCAAAAACTAACTACATTACAATACGTAACTTGAACATAAAATACGATATTATCTACACTACAATAAAGCATGCATCATATGTGGATTTTTACCTACACATACACACTGTATGACACATTGGCTTATAATAAATATGTTCACATAAAGATTACCTACAAATACATAACGTACCAAATATTGACATGGCGTATCACCCATTCACATAAAATAACATTACCAAACGGTGATTTGTGCTAATCGACTAATTATGGACTAATCACATACATAAAAATTTAGTTTCATGCACAAGACTTACCTCTTCTTGAAGCTCACGACACGATCTACAACTTTTATACTTGTAAAATCCGCTGATTCCGAACAAAAAATACTCAAATCTCCGTGTTTTCACTCCTCTCTTCCCTTCACTTTCTCCCTTGCTCTATCCTAACTTCAGCTGCAAATGAGCCTTCTGCCTTGGACATCCCTCTCTTGCGCTATGGTTATGTGTTTTGAAGTATGCATGCATCAGTCATGGAAAGGGGGCCGTTCCTACCTTACAGACAGGTGTGCAAGCGAACAGAAGAAAGCAATGCGCGCTGGTGACTTTTCCTTCTTTCGGGCGGCAATTACGCGCGTGGCAGAGATTCCCGGTCATCGCAATTATTCGCGCTGGTGGCGACGCGCCGCGCGCCAAACGCGCGCGGAGCCAAAACGCGCGGCGGGCGGCGACGCGCGGCGGGCGAGCATCATCGCGCGCGGCGCAACGCGCGAGCGGCCGTCGCGGTCCGTACCGCACGACCGGATGAACAATCTTGATCGTCGCGGTACTGCATCGCACGATCGCCACGTGTCGACCTCCGTGGTCTCGCGCTCAAAAGGGGTCCAGTTTTGGAATTTTTTTGCTTCGGGGGCCAAAAATGGAATTTTCGAGGGGCATAGGTCCAACAGTGTCCAACATTCCCGGGTTGTAAGATGTGAAGGAACTAGCATGTCTGGATTTTCGCCACATTTGTTGTCAGTTAAGAAACTTGCACGTTAGAATGTTGTTTTCTGTCGTATTGAGTGTTGCCCCATGCGAACTGATCCTACTCGTTTGTAACGTGACTAATTTATAACCAACAATTATTTATCGTGAGAGCATTGAAGAATGTACCATGGCAGTTGCCCAGTTCCTGTAAGACGGCTGTTAACCTGTTTGCCTAGAGCAAAACATCTCTGTTTGAAAGCCGACGCTCCCTTTGGAACATATGAAGTTCACATGTATTTTACAGAAAATTCAATTTTCATAAGAATCGAAAAAAAAATCGACACTCCAAACCTTCAAAATTCATTTTTGACGCGTCACCTTTCTCCCGCCGCCCGCCGAGAGAGGGCTAAATCCACAAAAAAAAAAGAGAGCAAAAGAGCTAGATTTACCAAAAAAAAGGCACCGAGGATCACAAAAGGAAAAATTCCGGGGGGTAGTCGGGGCCAAACTGGGCAGCGGCCTACCCTTACCTACAGAAATTCCTTAACATACCTAATAGGCTTTAGCTATAATTTACTACTAATCTAACACTCTTGTATCTTCCTCCCAAGTCCCATTAGGCTGTGTTCCATATGGCTTATAAGCCGTGTTTTTTTAGCTTTTTTGTATTATAGTATCGAAAATACACTATAGCATAGTAACTTTTTCTGAGTAATTAAATTTTAAAAAGAAAAATATTATATTATTATGAACAATATAAAAAAATAAGAGAAAAAAAGATAAAATAAAGAAGCTAAAAACTGAAATCATTTAAAACGAACCTAAATCAGCTCATCTACTACTCCAGTGCTCCTATTTCTTTCTCCAAAATCCCAAGCTTTAGCTAGGTCTTTAGCTTTTCTCCTTCATCCCCAACCTGACCAAAATTCTCACAATCCATGGTTATTTCTTCCTTGTATCTGCAAGGGAGTGTTTGGAATAGCGTTAGTTTATAGTTTTTTTATTGTAGCTGGTTTATTTTTCACTATAACTGAGTTAGTTTATTTGGTATAATTAAATTTTAAAAAATTTAAAAATAGAAAAAATATGTTAACTTATCACAGATAATACAAAGGAATACAGGGAAAAAAATAAAAATTCTAAAATATAAAAAAAATCAGAAAAAAAGAAATTATTGAATAGTGAAAAAAAAGTAAAAAATAGAAGCAGAATTAAAAAAAAAAGCTAAAATGAGCATGACTGCTTGCCGGCAGCTAATGCTTCCAATTGAAGGCAATGGCATCTTCCGATTCAAGGCAATGGCAGATTGGCATCTTAGGAGCTTGGAGCATATTGCATCAGCATGATATATTCAATAGTGGACAAATCAATCTTTGATATTTTAATGACTACAAAATTTACCATAACCTGGTGTCCCCTTCGTCTCCAGAATTCCCCATCGCTTCCTCCGCCTCCTCGACATTGACCAAAAGGCCTCCGGCCGCTGCCGCCGCCTCGTCCCTGTCCTCTCTACCACCCGTCCCGACCTCCAACAAGCGGACATGTCCACACCAGTCGACGTCGAGGCTCCGAAGAAGCCGAAGCGCGCGGTGGCGGAGCACCCGCAGAACGAGGCGCAAACTAGCCTTGATGCCGCCGCCACCGCGGCGGAGAAGGCCGTGGCGGGTAAGTACTGGAAACACCGGCACAGCCTCTTCTCCCTGTACGACCGCGGTGTGCGCATGGACGCCGAGTCCTGGTACTCCGTCACCCCGGAGGCCGTCGCCGCCAAGCAGGCCGCCCGCGCCGCGCCCGGCGACCTCGTCGTCGACGCCTTCTCTGGCGTCGGCGGTAACTCCATCCAGTTCGCCGCAAGGCACGCGCCGCTCTACCCCCTCCCGGCTTTTCGTCTCCATCCAGTTCCCTTCGCTCCCGCGCTAAATCAGTCGCGGCATCTCGCTCTCGTTGCAGGGGTTGCTACGTGGTCGCGGTGGAGATCGATCCCCGCAAGGTGGAGTTCGCGGCGCACAACGCGCGGATCTACGGCGTGGAGGACAGGATCCGGTTCGTGAACGGCGATTTCTTCCTACTCGCGCCTTTCTTGAAGGTGCCCGCTCAGTTAGACTTATGCTTCTAGCTTTTTAACTTTATCTTTTTTTTAGTTTTTTTATTGTTAGAGACCGAAAACCTATTTTATTTTTATTTCTATTTTTTAATTTTAATAACATCAAAAAAAGTTTATAATAGCTATAGTAAAAATCAGGTTCAAATAGTGCCAAATAAAAAAAACAAAGACATAAATTGAAATGAGCACCCCTAACCGTCATTCACTGAACAATGCTGAAAACTTGACAGTTTTTTTTTTTTGCTAACATTCTTGCGGAAGTAGGTGTAAGCTCGATATGATTAGTGATAAAACTGGGAGCATACTGGTAGCTTCTACAATGTAAGCAAGAATGAGCATTGAGTTTCGGAGTTTTTGGTATATTTTGGATCCGTTTCTACAAGAATAGCCGTAGTTTCACGAAAATTACAAAAATATCACTTCTATTACATGATGGCCATGCAGCAGCCCTGAGAGGGCGACACGTGCCCCCGGCTGCACTTTCATTGTGCGGTAGGCTCAATGCCACACGTCCCCATGCGGTAGGTAATTAAGCCAATTAATTAGCCAGCTTAATTATCTGTCTTAATTACTAGTTTACATATATTGTTTGTTTGAATTTTTGAAATATAGCAAATAAACTTAAAAATTACAAAATATTGTGTGAAGCCTTCCAACGCTGCGTACTTGATTATATAATTTTTTCATAATTTTATCCATCCTCAATTTCACTTGAAACTTCGTACGAATGAACTATTTCTAGGATTTTTTAATGCAAAAAATGAGGTGCAAACATTATGAATTTTTTTGTGAAGGCTCCATATGTACTGTACTTGATTGTTTAATTTTTTTAGAATTTTATATGTACATAGAATAACAAGCGGCCTATAATCAAGAGAGTAGCCGCAATAAACAAAAAAATTCCATTAAAATATAACCTTATGCCTCGTTGGGTCATGTTGCTACAGAAAGCTGACTCGTTAGGTCATGTTGCTGCGGAAAGCTGCATTGGGTACATCACACGCACTCATTGTGGGACAATGCGTGAGGAAACATATTTGACATATCTGGGTGTCATGCAAGTTTTGCTGTGCACAAAAAAACTAGGTAGACAATGCATGAAAATACAACACCGAATGGCGACCAGACGAGCTCGGTCTGTTGCGGGCAATCCTTCATTGACCACGGAACCGTGTGAACAAGTTAGATGCTAGATGCAAGATGCCTCATGCAACACCGGGTTCGCATGTCATTTCACTGGACATGTTTTTGCATGTTTGAGACTACCTGAAGCCACAACAACCTGGTCCGCAGTAAGTGTTATAACAAGTAATGATGACAAGCAGCATGCAAGTTGTTGATTACATGCATGTAATTACATACGAACAATTCATTAATTACCAAAAATTTGATTACTTGTCCAAAAATTAATTACCATTGTTCTTACCACTTAATTATTTGCCACTAACTTATTACTTAACCCTAACTAATTCGTACTATAGTAACTATGACTCATTAATTATATAGTACCATGTAATAATAAATTATGGGTACCGTATTTGTAGCCAAGCGAAAAGGGAACCCGGTGCGTTGCCACCAGGAATTATGGATTCGTTGTCGACGTGCAACATCGTGGGTCAAGGGGCTGACATGGTAAGAGTGGTGTATGTGTGGACGAGGGCGTGGGCAAGGAGGGACACCATATACAAAGTGATATATGTACGGACGAGAGAGCGGGCGAGAGGGGGATGGCATAGACGAGCCGACATATGTACGAAGAAGGGAGGAGGCAAGGGCAATAGCAACAAGGGGGCAACATATGTGAGTAGGAAGGAGGTCAGGCACTGTAAAAGATTGCCACCGCATGGTGGCTGTGCGGTCTATGAATTAAATGAGAAACACATGTCGCTAATTATAATTAAATTAACATGGTAAATTTGGAGTGCATAAAATTTCTAAAAAATTATACAATTAGATTGACTATGTCGGGAAGCTCCACAAAAAGGAAAATTTTGGAGCTTGTTTGCTATATGTAACAATTTCTATAAACAACATAATTCAATGAATTTTTTTAGTGAAATTCAGGATGAATAAATTATAAAAAATTACATAATTAAGTACGCTGCGTCGGGAGGCTTCACACAAAATTTTGTAAGTTTTCGAACTCATTTACTATATTTAAAAAATTTAAAAAAATAATACATGTAAATTAGTAATTAAGGCAGGTAATTAAGTTGGCTAATTAGCCAGCTTAATTTCTTGAGCCTGCCGCACGATAGCAGGGGGCATGTGTCGCCCTCCCAGCACTGTCGCACAGCCACCGCGCTGTAGAGATGATATTTTTGTAATTTTCGCAAGACTAAGTCCTTTCTTGTAAATATAGGTCTAAAATGTGCCAAAAGTGCCGAAAACTTTTGAGTTTCGAATCCAGGACCTCTACCGTATTAAGCTTTATTCGTAGCCAGTTCATCTAAAAATTAAGTTGCTGAGACGAGATGAGCAACATACTTCAACAGTGAGTATCTGTTCCAGTTTTCAAACGGTTTTCTGATTGCTGCAGTTGCACCAGGCAGATTTGGTGTTCCTTTCACCACCATGGGGAGGGCCGTCATATAATAAAACGCCAAATTACACCCTTGATATGCTGAAGCCAAAAGATGGGTACGCTGTTCATTGAGTTAACTTTTGTCCTTACCAAAAGATGGAAAAGAAGAATATCAACAACTCAATACTGTTGTCAGCTTTAAAACAGTTTTAGCATCCTGACACATTTCTAGCTCTGGTCATGAAAGTGAAATCACACTGTTGCATAATTTTTATTGCTGACACGTAACTGGTATATCGAGATGAAAACGTAATAATTCCTAATCGTATATTTAACCTATGCCTTTGCATGCAGCTATAAAATATTCCAAACTGCTCAGAAAATAGCTCCTAGTATCATCATGTTCTTGCCACGGAATGTGGACATGCGCCAGGTAGAGGAACTTTCCTGGTTGTCTTCTCCTCCCTTAGATTTTGAGGTATGTTACTGTTCGTTTCTTGACAGACCTTTCGTTGCATGAGCACGTGTCAGCATTTTAAAGCCATCATCCTTGGAAGTTACACTGATGTTCTCTTCTTTTTAGAGTAAAAAGAACTATATGAAGCGCAGATTGATAGGAATTACTGCCTATTTTGGAAATACGGCACGAGGACCAAGTTCATTATCGGAACAGAGATCAAGAATACCCCTGGGTTTATTTAGCTCTGTATGCTTTTTCTCGCTAAGAGCTTGTAATACTATGGGTGTGGTACATGAGAAATTAGTCTTGTAGTAGATGTTAAGTATGGGAGTATGTACATGGGTGTTGTGAGACCATACAGAGGTCATCTTATGTGTGTGATGAATATTTGATATTGATATATAAGTTTAGTTATCGTTTGATTTGATTTTAAAGTTTTCTAGTTTTCAGAGTTTCTAACAGGTTTTGACCGGTCTGACCAACTTGGCAACGGCGGTCAAACCGGCCTTGGTCATTTCTTCAAACTTTATGAAGAGTGGTATGAACGACAGCTATGGAGCTGTCAGGCCGGTCATATGACTTTTGGAAATTGGACATTAAACATTTGTGTAGACGTGTTTAGAGATGTGTTTGCACCAGGTGTTACTGAAATTAGAGTTATGAGTTGAAACTACATAGAGATTAACTAAAATTTCAGTGATATTGCTTTCTGATGCTCTTAAGTGGTCTTATCGGCCTGTGGTTGGCTGTCAAATCAGTCCCTTATTACTGAGATGAGTTTAAGGGTTGTTGGGCGGTCTGACTGTCCAGTGGTTGACGATCAGACCGGCTCTTGAGGTTTAAAGTGTGGTTTGAGTGTGCGCGACATCGAAGCTATTGGATGGTTGTGTTGAGTAACATGATGTATGATTTGGTTAATGTGAGTCAACTATATGGAATTTATGTTTAGAATCAACTTGCTTGGTTTTTGGATATGCAAGTGGCTTGGAGAGCGGTAGCTGTCAACGAAAATGGTCCAAGACTAAGCGGGAGGGCTAAGGTCCATACGGTAGTATAAGTTGGGTGAGGCTACATGTCTCAAGCGTGAAGCACAGAAGAGACGAGGATCACGATGAAGCAAATTGGTGTATATGACGCGCCAAGTGACAAGGTCGATGCACATAAAGACTGTTCGGGAGAGTCTAAATGCGTGAAAATGTGACAGCTAGTCATTGTGTACTATGGGTTGTATGTCAAAACATGTGGATATGTTTTGATGGATTAGATTGGTGTTTTGGGCTATCGAAGCCCTTTAGATGAGCCGCTTTGAAAAACACACATGCATATGTGTAAGACCTAATATAGTGTTGGGTTAATGGATTAGGCCATGTAAGTGGGTGAAACTCAACTAGAGATGTTGTTTAGGATTTCTTATGAGCCTCCATATATAAGAGGGAGAGGTGTTGGCCTAAGGGCCAAGTCTTTTTAGAGAGGCTTTTGGGAGAGTGTAGGATTGAGGAGTCCAACTAAAGGGGGAAGGTGAATAGGCGGTCTTTAAAAAAAAATCTCTTTTGCAATTAATATCAATTTCTATTTGGCTAAACCAAGTACATAATGCGGAAGCTTAACTCAAAATAGTTTAGCACAAATAACGCCTAAATCAACAATATTCATCTAAGTGCACCAACAATGTAAGTCTATGTCAAGGTTTGCTATACTAGAATGACAAGCAATCAAATAGAATTCTATGAATGTAAATTGAACACAAGTAAATAAACCACAATTGACATGGTTACATAAGGTTCATCTATTTTACATCGATTTCTCAACACAGACATCAAATTGGTTAAGGTGGATTATTGGATTGATGACGAAGCGCATGACTGCTAAATGGTCGACGTGCACATGATGTGATACATACTCCACAATTCTAAAATAGAAGAATTATTGTGCTTGACATGGACATTTTCTGTTCATTGTTGCTTCAGCACGCGCCTCACATGTTTTTTCGGTTTTTCAGTTGGTTTTTGACTTCGGCTTTTTTAGTAATCACTATTTATTAGACTAATAAGTCGCATTCTAAAAGATGGACCCGATCTTTTAGAATATGGCTTATTACTCTAATGAACAGTGATTGTTAAAAGAAGACAAAAGTTAAAAGCCGCTGAAAAACTAAAAAGAATAAGGCTATCACAACCCAAAAGAACATGCCCTCAACCAAATAGATGCTCACACCTCACTTTTTTATTTTCACACCACAATCACAACGACACAGAAATGGATTCCTCCTTAAATTGAGTCGAGAAGCCAAGCCCACTAATCCAATTTTCGAACGACATGCTCTATTCATATTGGCCTCTACTTTGGTTCCTACTTGAAAAAGTCAGAAGCCAATATAAATACGTGACTTTTCAAAACAACTTCTTCACTCCTCTCGCTGAGGATAAATGAGGGGGTTTTTAAGCACATCACGTATCTCATTCATCTTGCTTTCATTTTATGTATGTATATCTCTTTCACTTTTTATCACTCGTTTTTATAATTAATTTTTTTAATTGTTACTATTTATTTATTTTTACCAAAAACATTCAGACACAATAAAAAAAAGTCAACAGCAGAAATCTACACCCTGAAATCCTGCAGCGCTCGCGTGGTACCAGCCCAACTCGGCAAGCCGTGCCCGAGCCCGAGCCCAACCCCCCGAAACCGTGTGGTTCCCAGCACGAACCGGCGCAGCTGAGCCCAACCCCAACCCCCAACCGCAACATATCCATCCTCTCGTCGTCTCGCCCACCCACCTCTCGATCGCCCCGTGCGTCTCCGTGCCTCCGCCCCATCCACCCATCCCATCTCCGCCGTCTCCTCCCCTCCGACTCCCACTAGCCGTCGCCGTCGCGTCCCTGGAGATATAGATCGGAGAAGGTGAGCGACCGATCTCCCCTCGCCTCCTCGAGACCCCAAACCCTAGATCTACCGTGCTCGTGCACGCGTCGTCGATTTCGGAAGCCGGTTCCGTCATGACCTTTACATCGGAGAAGGTTAATCTATTTTTTCCTCGCCCGCTTTGCGGAGACCTAATCGCTCTCGGCGCCTGCGTTTGTTTGTTTGGTGATTTGTTAGGAAGGGCAGTTGGCTGCGATGGCGCGCGTGTACGTGGGCAACTTGGATCCCCGTGTGACGGACCGGGAGCTCGAGGACGAGTTCCGCGTGTTTGGAGTTCTTCGGAGGTCAGAGTTTTCTACCCGTGTTCTGGATTCTGTGCGATTGTTTCGTCATCTGCTAGAATTGCGTGTGCATGTGCATGTGAATTCTTTTGGGTGAGATGTATGATGGGGAGAATAAGCCATAACCTAGAGCGGAGCAACCAACCCGTTTCATGGCTTAGTTTGCGCGTACGGTGCTCTGGTGATAGATGACTTTGAGCATACTGTGTTTTAATGACGTTTGAGCGTACTGTGTTTTAATGACGTTTGACTGTTTGAGCGTTCCAGCACCAAATGAATCGTAAATCATTTGGCAGGTTCTCCCTATTATTTTGGCTTCATATCCATGTGCATGAATTGACTGTCTCTGTATTGTTGTATCATATATGATGGTGTGCTACCATATGCCACATGTCCAAATAATCTGCCATCCTTCTATATGTGCATGCTTGCGTGACTGTTCATTATTTGATGGGCCCTGTATTGTACTCTTGTCGTCAAATGTGTTAGGTATTTGTACATCTTAGATTAGCTTTCATCGGTATACAGGTTCACGGTACTTCGACATCTAAACGATATGGCTAATTTACTGAACGCTGAAATTGCTGCTGTGTCCCACTAGAGAACCCTGAAATGCGTCCAGAATTGCTTATTTTCATGTGTTATTGATAAACTTGTCACATGAGTCCATGCATTTATCTTTTGCATTCGTAAATTTATATTCTGCTTGATGCTGATGGTCCTGACACAGTTTGCCTAATTTTCTTTTGTGGAAGCAGTGTGTGGGTTGCACGAAAGCCACCTGGTTTTGCATTCATTGATTTTGATGACAGGAGGGATGCTCAGGATGCAATTCGTGATCTAGATGGTATGTCACCAGTGCTTTTCTGTGAACATGTTAATCCTTTCTCAGCATGTTCCATCAGCTGTACATGGGAAATTTCCTTATCGGTGGTCTTTTTGGGTCTAGGAGAGAGATGCTGGCTGTTTGTGAGAAATGTCTGAATTACAGTTAAACTCTTCTATAGATTATGGTATATTGTAACATCATTTGTTAGGACTAGATCATAGACTGCTTTATTTCATTAACAGATGTTGTCCATTATATGGGACCTGGGACTTCGGAGACATTTAAATTACAGCTGATGAATTGAACTTCTTTGAAACTTTACGATGACAACATTTTATTGTTTAGGATTAGATTCTCCCTTCTCCTGGCCCAGCATAAGTTATAGTTCCATTTCAATGGTCCTGTATTACATGTGTGAGTTCATGTAGAGTTAATTCTAACTATTTGACTTCTGCTTTTATAGGCAAGAATGGATGGAGAGTTGAGCTGTCTCGTAATGCCAGCAGCAGTCGTGGTGGTCGTGATAAATACGGTGGGTCTGAGATGAAGTGCTATGAATGTGGTGAGGCTGGGCACTTTGCCCGTGAATGCCGTTTGAGGATTGGTGCTGGGGGTCTGGGCAGTGGAAGGCGTCGCAGCCGCAGCCGCAGCCGGAGTCCCAGATACCGCAGGAGTCCAAGCTATGGTAGAAGGTAACCAAATATAATTGTTACTGATAAGCACAATTTTTTTTCTACAAATGTTACTGTTACTATTTGCTTATGCAGTAGTTTCATTACCATCAATGTATTGAGCCTGTTGGTTCTGCTTGAGGGTGTGAAGGCTTAGTGACTGGCAGCCCACTTTCAGTTCTGTTATTTTTTCATTCATTTTTTAACCCTTCAATGACATGATGGGCAATCCACTTTATTTCTGTTATTTTTTATTCATTTAAACTGATTTATCACATGAGATATGGTTTAGTAAATATTTTATGGGGCTGGCTATGGTACAAACACATTACGCTACATGAAGTTTTAACAAGTTTCTCCCATAAGACATTTATCTTTTTGTTGCCATTCCCCTCTTGTTGGATAGTAGATTGTGGAGGAGGTGTTTGTAAATGCTATAAAAGAATGACATAGAATTTGCACTATGTTATCTTGTTATCTTGTTTATTTACCGGGCTTTTCAAATAAGTTTGCCTCATTATTCCAACCTTGTAACTAGTAGACCACGAAAAAAATCTGATAGAAATAATGTGCTCTACAAACAGAAGTTACAGCCCTCGAGGGCGCTCTCCAAGGCGTCGTAGCGTGTCACCAGCTCGTGGACGCAGCTATAGCAGGTCACCGCAATACAACCGTGCCCGGGATGAGTCTCCCCCCTATGACAATGGGTAATGCAGATTTTGGTAACCATTGTATTGTCAGGTACTGAGAAGGTAGCTTTTATAACTTCTGTATCTAATGAATTGCTGCGATTTTAATGGTGCCAGGTACCGCCGTAGCAGGAGCTAGAGCTGAACCTGATGTCTGAAGAGTGTTCTGTTACAGATATTGCTATGTGGGTTGTCAGCTGTGAACAGTGTCCTATTTGAAAGATCCGTCATCGACTGCTTGACTTTTGTTAAGGTTATCATAACTTTATCTGCCTTATTATGCTTGTGCTTGATTTTAATCACTAGACAAACTTATGGATGGATGTAGTATTAAACTAAGTTGAATTGTCTTTCTTCTGTGTTAAAAAGGCATCGTCCTGCACTGCTTAAACGACTCGGCCGACTACGGCTTTCAGTTATGTCTTCATGGTTTTGTTCTTCGCTCTTCATTCTTCACACGCCCTCGTCTGCTTCATGCAAACAAACGAGAATACCATCCATTAGTTCCTGCCGACGACGCCTCTTCGTGATGCATATACTTTGTTGAAGATACTGCTCGTCGAAAAGCAGTAATGACCTTTCTTCTCATACCAAATTGGTAAGGTTTGATTGTGTTCATAACTGCAGCATCTGGAAGTGTTTAGAAGCACAAATTTCTTCATAGTCCGAGCCTCCAGAAACTGAATCTGCTTCCCTGGAACTGCAGTATTTAGTTCCATGACTTGCACCCCCCTGCATGTTTATCATGCCTTATGCCGGGGAAATGAGGGCACCAGAAAGAGAGTTTGATCAAGGCTGAATTCGGCAAGAGGTGTAAGCCTGTTTAGACTGCTGCGCTGAGTTCGGCCCTTGGTATTGTTCTTTGCTCTCAACTTGCCTCAACATGCCGCGTCGAACAAGCCTTCCCTGCCTTCTGCTTCCTTCACTGCATCATCATGATTGATGTTCTAAATAGATGCTGCGTTCAAGCAAAATATGGCCCTTCATATGGCATTGGTGTTGGATGCCACATGTGAAATTACTTTAGCATTTGACATATTTGTTGATCGATTTGATCATGTGCTGAATGGTTAAATCCTAGACATCATCCACGGGTAAAATGTCAGATGCTATTTTATTTTGACATTGAAATACCAGATGTTATTTGACCTGTTCATAACTTCATACCCGTTCAGCCTGAAGTGAAACACACCAGCTTCGCTGCACTTCGTTTCTCCCCGGAAGATAAGATGATCATATTGGCTTCGTCTGCATGTCATATGTCCGATGCAGTCTTGCTCATTGTTTGGCATTGCTACCTTCCTTCTACAGTGCTAACTTTATACCGGTCTTCGACGTCTAGCATGTTCTGTTTGTTCACTGTTAAGATATTAGCACGTCTTCAAAAGTTGGCAGTGACATCCTGAAATTGCTGAGCAATGTTTGCTTGCCCACGGAGACGGCTGGTGTTTTTGAAGGCCTGTTTGTCCTGCAGAAGTTTTGTAGGAGACGATGTGAATCCTCGAAAATTCCTGTGTTCTAACCAGGCTTGGTCGTAGGGTTTTAATTTCTCTACAGCGAATGCAAAAGGCACAACGTCACTGGACGTTATGACGTTCCAGGTTGCATCATGATCCGTGCGTGATCGGATGGCTACAGGCCCGCAAAATTGGCACGTCACATTGACCAGTGACGTACTTCCATCTCTATGTCGTTGGCATTTGCGACGAGTCAGGTTCCACTTGGAATGTAGAATTGTCACGTGAATTTCCTAGGAAACTCCTTGTCTTGTAAGCGTGGATGCTTTTTATCATCCAAAATCCGAACAGATATTAAGGCCCCATTTTTGTAAAGCAGGAAACAGAAAACGCATGAATTGATGTCATGCCCCTCTCAAATCCTACAGGAATGAAAATACATGGGAACTTCAAAAAAGGCGTTAGGATGGAACACAGGGAAAACACATGATCGCAAGAGACAAAGGAAAGAAAACATGACTTATGATCCACAGAAAATTCCCTCCAAAATCCCTGTGGTAACCCATTTCATAGGAATTCATGGAGTTCAATCCTTGGTTCCAAATTCTAAAGGCCTTTACAGGATTTTAATCCACCAAATTTCCTTTGTTTTTCTTTCATTCAGAATGAGGCTTAAAGTCTAGGAGACTAGGACGTCGCTCCTGCTCTGCCTGGCTCCCCTTGTTGCCGTGCTCCGCGCTGACCGTCGCAAACGCTCCCCCTCTCATCTCCGACGCTCTTCCACTACCGACGCTATTATGCTTCTTCACGAGCTCCGTGCGCCTCTGCCTCCTCCCCCACCTCGCCGTGTCGCCCCTTGTAACATCCTAGTTTTTGGTGCTTCTTAAAAAATTTAAAATAAAATAACCATTTGGGTTTTTCTTAGATTAATTAAAACTTAATTTAAATTTTTTAAAATTAAAATAATTTAATGTGAATAAGATAAACATCAATTAAATCAAAATCAGTTTTATTTGAGTTTCTTGTGTTACAAGGAATTTTTTTGGAGTTTATTTGCTATTTCTTGGAGCTCAATTGAATTTATCTCCTTTTTTGAAATTCAAAAATCCCTAAAAATCTGAATTTTGCCCTTCGGGCCGAATCTTTCACGTGGCCCATCTCCTTTCTTTTGGCCTGATCCATTTCTTTTCGTCGGCCCATCTCCTTTCTCCTTTTAGCCTAGCCAAATCCCGCACGCAGCCTGCATGCGTCAGCCCAGCCCAACCCGCCTCTTTCTTTCTTTCTTCTCCCATTGTCATGTGGGCCCCGCTTGTTAATCGTGTCCTACTCATCTTCTCCAAAGCTTCTCCCCTGCATGCGCCATAGCCGTTCTAGACTCCTTCTCCAACTTGGCGTGAACGCCGTGGACTTTCCCTCTGCGCCGCCTCCTCTGTGAATAAAAGGGGCACACTCGAGCTGTAGAACGCATTCCCGAGCCACTAGACCTCTCTCTCGCCTTGCCATTGTTGGATTCGATGTCCTCGTGCAGAATTTGAGGCTCATGTCCTAGCCAACCACTACACGAGATTTGCCTTGCTTTGCTCCTCCTTCTTTGTATCTCTCGAAGCTAGTGCGTCGCCGCTGACCCAATTTGACCGCTGCTCAAGCCTCATCATCGATAGCCATGCCCATGCTGCACCCCTAGCCATGCCATCTTCACCGCCAGATTCCTCGTGTCGTCCTCTCTGCATTACGCTCCTTTGCTACCCCACTGCACCTTGTTGTTGCCAAAGACCGTTGGTCCTAAAGCCTTGCTGCCTGTGTTGATGTAAGCAACCACGTGGCCGCCTTATCGCCTCCACCTTACTCCCTCATCCCGCAAGGCAAGCCGTGTGGCTACCTACTCAGTGTCCCCTTGCCGCGTTCCGTAGACTTGGTCTAACATGAGCTAATCCCTGCCATGTGACTCCATCCACTAGAGCACTATTCCAAAGACCTAGGAACCTACCTACCAATCTCTATTCAGACCTTGTGTAAAATAGGAATGAGAATATATATATATATATATATATATATATATATATATATATATATATATATATATATATATATATATAAATTTGTAGTTATGGTTATGTATAGCTATAAATATGAGATATGACTCTGAATAGGAAAGTTGTCATTTTGTCTACTTTGTCAATGTACACTTTCTAAGAAAGAAATATTTATAGGATCTACTATATTTATCAGTTTAATGCTCATGCATTGGTTCTACAACACATTATAGATTTAGCCATATAAACTTTTTGTAATTTCCTATTTGATGGTTACTTGTTTGAATTGTCCTAGGTTACGAAGTACAACTTCAAACTGGAAACGTTTGGAGCTAAAGGGTTAACTTCTCTAGCTGACGTCTCCTTCGAGGTGTACTACCCATCGAGTAGGCCTTGGACGTCTCATTGTGTGTACCTCCTGGACTACTCTAGCCAGCGTTAGCGTAGGGCTTTCATGTTGGTTCATTTTGTTTTAGTTGTGAGCGCAAAAGAAGCTAGACCTTGTCCTTGTTTTGTGTGGTACAAGCTGGTTTTTGTTTCATTGCTTCCTTCATGTACTCATCAAATATTGATGTATTGAAAGTTGGTGATTGATTTTTTCAAAGCGTAACAGTCTTGTCGAATTGATGACATGATCATTGTCATGTTCTGAACATGACGTGGTCTGCTTTGAGAAAGATGTGCTCTTGCAGATGGGATTTTATGTTTTAGACATGAGTAAATTGGGGTTTATATTGTATATGTAAGATTGTAGCATGTGTACTATTGTTGCTTTAGTACTCAAAAAGTTAATCTTATATTACTCCTACATATAGAGTAATCTGTCTATCTTGGTGCATGGCCGCTAGAGGCGATTCAAAAGTACTACTCTTAAGCGTGTCTAAAAACAATCTGTTAGAGTCAATGATCCTACTGCTTGATTCAGTATTACGGAGTTTTTTATTTATTTCTTCGTTGCAAGATATGAACACATGACTAGTCATTAAAAAAAAGACGTACCAGCATCATCGGGACATCGGTATCTTGATTTATCTTGCCTGGTGCAATGTAGCGCGCTTCCCTAGCTAGCTAATCCTAAAAGTCTAACGTGGAAGATACAAGGATCTTAGATCGAGAGCCACGCGATTGGACAGATTAGAGGTAAAAAAAAAATGAAAACGTGCTGCAGGCCTAGTTATGTTACGTACGAAGTTATGGACACACACGAATACATGATTGACAGTTGACCCCCGCCCAAAACCGATCACCTCTTCAGCTCCCTCTAACCGCCACTGGAGCCTGAAAGTCAACGCTAATTGCGATCTTTAACCCTCAAACCGTCGATTTAACAGCCATTGCTAAGGCCAACAACGACTTCCGGTCTTCTCCCTCCGGGGCAGTTTCCATGTTCCGGTCGTCTTCTCCTGTCTCGAACTCCGCGTGATCCCGAGCGCCGCAGCTCCCCTTTTCCGGCCTCCTCCTCCGGCCGCCGTGAGAGAGATCCGCTTCTGGCTGTCCCGGCGCCGGACGAGGGAAGGGGGAAGTTTCTTGGTGGTTTCTTGGGTGACTTGTTGGCTGTGGAGTTCATGCATGGTCCTTGTAGTGGCTGGACGCCATGTTCGGGTCGAGGAGGGTGGAGGACGAGACGGCGCTTAAGAGGCGGACCGTGAGGTGAGCGCTAGATCTGCTTATTTGTTTGTTGTTCTCTTGGCTCGAGAGCTTGGGGAGGTAGGGGGCGTGCAGGTGAAGGCATGAGAGAGCACGATTTTGCTGGAAATTTTCTTGCTTAGGCGGGGATTTGGGAAGAACTTTAGGGTTGGATTGGTTGTTGGTTTGTTCTTGTACTGGCTCTAAGTTCATAGTTCCTATGTGGCTTAAAAATGCTTGGTTTTAGTTTCTTGTATGGATAATCTACTTGATAAGTTTGCACAATAGAAATCATTTGATGCTCAGTTTCTTGTATGGATAATCGTGCTGTGAGTTAAGTGTAATAGTTTAATTGCCCTGTTCTTTACGGCTTCTAAAAATCGCTTTTAGTTTTTGCTCTAGTAACTAACTTTTAAATGGAGTATTTTTTTAAAATAAGATCTACAAGTTAATTGTAGTACACGTTAAAAAACTAATATATGTACCATCAAAAATCGTAAGCGAGTATATCTCTTTCCGTAATTTCTGTGGCAAACAGCCAAAAAGCCATCAGCTGCAACCAAAAGCTATCAGCCGCAGCCATCAGCAAATAGGCCCTAAGATCTAGCACATATCTAGTGCTACGTTTTGAGGGGAATTTTAATGCTATTTTCATCCTCAGATTCCATGACGAGAGGGCAAAGCCAGCTATACCCATTCACCACAAGCAGGCTGCCCTAGCTGCTAGTCAGCTTGGCGTGGGGAGTTCGGGGAAAAACAAGATTTTTGTTGCGGGACATGAGCTTTGGTACAAGAAGATTATTGATCCATCAAGCGATTTCATCTCGACATGGAATTATTTCTTCCGCATCTCATGCTTCGTTGCTCTATTCATGGACCCTATGTACTTCTATGTGCCTAAAATCTTTTATGGCACACCCACTTCATGTATCGGGAAAGATACACACCTAGCTATCATAGTTACTGTCTTCCGATCAATTGCTGACCTTTTTTATGTCATCCAAATTATGATAAAGTTCAGGACTGCGCATATTAATCCAAGCTCCACGTTGGGGGTTTTCTGTCAAGGAGACCTTGTCACAGATCCTAACGAAATCACAAAGCTGTATTTGAGATCTGACTTTGCAGTTGATTTAGTGGCTTCGTTGCCTTTGCCTCAGGTAATATGAATCCTTTCTGATGCATTCCTTATCTTTATTGAAAGCATTAGCATGCAGTGATGTTTACATATTGTTTCATTTAGCACTTATCTAGATGCTGGTATGGTCATGAACTGCCAAAATTATTGTAATGTGGTAGGATTGAGTTGAGGGGTTGTTCCTCTTCCGGATGCAACGATCTAGTTTGTTTGACCATAATCACAACATATCTGAGTGTCTCTTCACAGGCCATGCTATAAAGAAGAAAGTGACAGGTGGTTGGATTTGTCTCTTAAGGAAATTCTTAAAGAGTATAGTTTGAAATAAATCAAGTTTTCAAAAAAATATCTCTTGCAGTCATAATCACCAAAATGAAAAGTATATGATATCGTTTGAATTGTTTATTGCTTTTTTTTTAAAAAAAATTAGAAGCTTCCAGAAGACCTTCATTATGATGATTTCACCATCATTGCTAACCAACTTAATTGTTTAGTAAAACTTGGTATTCTTCATGTCAATAGCAATCAGATACTATAAGTTGAAACTGGTAACGTAGGTCAAAATAGTGAACTTCTGAATGCTGCAAGCCTGCAATTCCTTGATAGTATGCTGCATTTGTACTGTGTGCTTGTTGCTTTTCATTCAATTGTATGCCTTGAAACTACCAAAAAGCAATTTTGTTATAAGATATTGGTCACTAGTTCTCATTTGTTGTGTGGTTCTGACATGTGTGCTCTGATGACAAAACCATTCTTTATCAAACATGAAAGTAGTGAATCTCAACTTCATGCCCTAAAAGTTTATCTAGTTGTGGGTTTATAGATGTTAGTTTCTTTGAGGTGAAGCAATTTACATTTTTATACCTGAAGTTTGAGTTGTGGCTGTTATCTGACATTTTTTCCCCTTCTCCTGCAGATCATTATTTGGTCTGTGATACCAGCTATCAAATATTCTTGGTCTGAGCATAATAATGACATACTGCTTCTGGTCGCTCTTTCTCAGTATATTCTAAGATTATATCTCATATTTTCCTTGAATAACAAAATTGCCAAAGTTACTGGAGCTTTCTCGAAGACTGCTTGGCAAGGAGCTGCATACAATCTGCTGTTATACATGATTGCTAGCCATGTACGATACTTATATGAGTTTATATGTGCAGTCTCTCCATTGCATATCTTGAAATTTTGCTTATTTACTGTTAAATTGTGCTGTCATAGTTTCTGTTTTGCAATCATACAGTGGAACTGCTCAACATTCAGTTCTCTTTTTCAGGTTTTAGGAGCACTGTGGTACCTGCTATCCATTGATCGACAGACTGCATGTTGGGAAATATATTGCAGGAACGATATGAATTGCCATAATAGATACCTGGCTTGTGACGTAAATCCAGATCCAAATTGGTTAAATAGCACTGCTATCTTTACTAGCTGTGATGCTAGTAACAAAAATGCCAGTTTTAAGTATGGTATGTTCCAGGCATTGTTAACAAACCAAGCTCCTAATCAAAGCTTCCTGAGAAAGTACATGTATTGCCTTTGGTGGGGCTTGCAGAGTCTAAGGTATGACTTTATCTGAACACATCTCTCTCTAAAACTGGTAATTGAGGTGCTGAATTTGATCATTAACCACATTATTATTCTCTGCTAAAGCAAAAATTGACACATTATTATTCTCTGCTAAAGCAAAATTTTACACATTATTACTCTGCGAAAGCAAAAATTTAGAGATCTTACTTTTGCATCTGCAACTATAACTTCAACATTATTACTGAAGGAAGATGGAATAGGTGGAATTGGATGTATTGCATTGAGCCTCTCAGACGGTATATATAGAGGTACAAAACTTGGGAGGTAAGATAAGGACTCTATCCTACCAAATATATATGTACTCTAACATCCCCCCGCAGTCACAACGGGAGCGTCGCAGACGGTGAGACTAGAGAAGAAGCCGAAGAACTGACATCCCCCCACAGTCATAATCGTCGATGCGTCGCGTATGTTGTGACTGGAGCAGGAACCGACGAGTAGCTCAAGCAAGGCGGTAGCCTTTTGTGCCAATGTCGAGGTAGCCAAGCGTGAGGGCGGAGTAGTCGTGGTCGAGGATGCCGTGCTGGAGATGGCCGTGGTTGACATAGTCGTGGTCGGGTTACCGATGTCGAAGCGGTCGCTCATGAAGCCGCGGGCGCAAAAGATGCGCTATGGTGATGACGGAAACGCGTCAAGGCAGTCGTAGGGGGGCGATGCCGAGGTCGACGCAGTCAGAGCCGTCGAGGATGTAGACGAAAAACGGCGATGCAATCGAGGCAGACGAGATAGGAATGGGAGGGTCGATGCCGAAGTCGATGCAGTCAAGCCGCCAGAGCCGAGGCGTGTGCCGGATTTGCCAGACCCGATAACGCGTCGGGAACGAAAGCACGCGCCGGTGTTGCCAGTACCGGACGTACAAGGGAGAGGGCCCCAACCAGGCGTGGTTGTGCTGGACGAAGAAGAAGCAGTGCGGGAGCGGACGCTCTAGCTCGAAGGTGAGCGGTCCTGATGCAAGGTACGACGGCGACGGTAGCGCTCGATGTCGGTGATGAAGGCCCGATCAGCATGACGAAGACCAGGTGCAGACAGATGGCGCACAAGAGGTTGCACAGTACAGTCGTCGATGCACAAAGGACGGCGATGTAGATGCAACGGTGAGGGGACACACGTGCGGCGGTGCTGCGGCCCGAGGAGGCGACACAGCAGCAGCCCTGTTGCTCGGAGAGGATGCGCGTAGTACTCGACGACGGACGTCACGGGAGCCGGGTGGATCGCGCACAATCGGCTGATCAGACCGAGTACGCGTGAGGCGGGATGACGATGGAAGAAGTCGGCGGAGGCGTCCCGATTTGTGGTGGCGATGACGAGCCAGCGATGAAGACGTGCGGACGGGATGACCGAGACGCAACGCGGGAAGGCGTCCCCTCGGCATTGCGTGCCCGGCCTGGCCGCACAGTCGAAGAGGTAGAGGCCGGTGTAGTCGACGCCGATGTCGGAGTAGAGACGTGCGAGGTCGACGGGCGGTGGGCGACTCAACCCCGATCAGTGATCGGGAAAAAAAAAAGAAAAGATACAACAGTAGCAATAGGATCCTCCATGTGCAACTCACCAGGTAAACCTAGCCTGATCCGCTATCCTCTTTCCTCTTATTTTTTTTTATGGCCTACTTATCTTCTCATCTCAGATGAGATCTGAGAATTCAAAACACAGGGCCTTGGAGTGGAGGGCGTCGGAGGCGGCGGCCGGAGGCTTGAGCGGCGACTGGTATCGGCGGCCTGACGGCCGGCCAGGCCTACAGCAGGGGCGGCCAGCGGACACTGGCGTAGAGCCGGCCCGGAGCAGGAAGCCGCCGCTGGCCTCGGCCTCGGTTCCAGTGTGCGGCGGTCGGTGGTCAGGTTGATGGCGGAGCCGGCGGGTGGCGCTGAAGCTGCAGAGGAGGGAGGCCGCGGCGGACACGAGGGGCGGGCGGATCCAGGCGGCGGAGGAAGAGGAGGCGGCCACCGGAAGGCACGGGAGGGGAGGCGGCGGCGGCCGGATCCGGGCGGGAAGCCCGATCCGCGCGAGAGGCTGGCGACTTCGGTCCGGCGGCTCCGGTGGCTCCTCTCGTGGAATCACGGCCGGGCCTGCGGGGTGGAGGCGGCGCAAGCCCGGGGCGACGTCGGTGTAGAGGTGGCGGCGGCGGATCCGGCGTGGTACACGGCAGCCAGTGGCGGGGAGGCCCGATCCAGGTGCAGCAGCGTCCGGGGAGGGAGATCGGGAGGCGGCGGCGTCCAGTGGAGCGGCGGCCGGGCTCCAAGGGCGCGCTGCGGAAGGTGCGGATCCGGCAGTGGCCTGGGAAGGGCGGATCCAGGCGGCGACGGAGCTAGTGGGCGTCGGTGCTGCGGAGGAGGTAGGCCCGATTTGCTGCTTGACCATGATCACAACGTTGGCGGCCGAATCAATTGGATCCACCGCTTAAACGGTGGCGCTGCCCCCGGCGGAGATAGATCTCCCCGAGGGTGAGCAGTGCGGAAGCTAGCGGCGGCTAGGGTTAAGATCTAAATCTAGACGCTCTGATACCATGAAGGAAGATGGAATATGTGGAATTGGATATATTGCATTGAGCATCTCAAGTGGTATATATAGAGGTACAAGATTTGAGAGGCAAGACAAGGACTCTATCCTACCAAATATATATGTACTCTAACAATTACATTTCTGATCTGAGAAGTTTAGGCTATTACTCTGGTTCTTTAATGGAATAATAATAATAATAATAATTGGTATGAAAAATATATTATTTTCTGACATGTTATATGATACTATCTTTCTCTTTTTTCCCTAAACAGTTGCTATGGCCAGAATTTGATGGTGAGTACCTATATTGGTGAGACAATGTATGCTATATTCTTGGCGGTGCTTGGTCTCGTCTTGTTTGCGCATTTAATTGGAAATGTGCAGGTACTTTTACATCGTAAACTACACCTACCAATCATGGAACTGCTTTTATGATATGAGCATAGCTTTACTGTTTATTT
The DNA here is from genome assembly GCA_036346265.1 of Melocanna baccifera. Classification (NCBI taxonomy): domain Eukaryota; kingdom Viridiplantae; phylum Streptophyta; class Magnoliopsida; order Poales; family Poaceae; genus Melocanna; species Melocanna baccifera. Next base: position 25,088,177 of record CM070692.1, on the reverse strand, counting down.
TAGTTGTCCTATTCCTTAGTTCTCTATTGTGATTTTACTTGCTTTTGTCAAACCATTTTCTGGTGCTTAGGTCCAACACTTGTCTAGCCTTGGTCCTAATTCCTTATACCATGCCATCATTAGGAACCACCTGTTGGTCGGTTGGTGGAGACTTGGTGGTTGGGTGTGTGAATTTATCCGCTAGGGTTCAAATCCTAGCACCCAATTTTACACATACATGAGTGCACCTCAATGGAATAGTGCATGTCCGCGCTTCGTGATGTTTAGGATTTTTCCCTGGCCTTCTCAATTCTAGGCATGTGCTAGAGGGCACAATTTCATGTGTGCTTGTTCGTGGTGGTGTGTTTGCATGTGCGTCCACCTTTGTAATCTAAAAAAAGTATCATGCTGTCATTTTCTTTTATACTCTTAGTTCTGGCTGTTTCAGATATTCTCTTCCTTCCCTGCATTAGCACAGAAACTATGTATTAAGCTTATGGGTCAATTTTTGTTGAAGTTTGCTCATGGACCAAAATTGTCAGGTTATCCATTGCAAATTTTGATTTGAACTTGTTGGATCTATAGCCTTTCACCATAGCTTTAGGAGTGGTAGCATGAAAATCCCTTTTGTGCTTGGTGATATGCTTGGTCAACATGCGGTGAGGATTTCAATATATTGTTCAGGCTAACAAATATTGTCTGCTGAGGTTTTTGTCTGGACAAGGTCATACTTTTACATGCACGTCTCACTATGCTATTATCTGCTCTAGTAACTATTAAACCATCATACTGATAATACCAAAAAGGCCCCCTTGTTTTTAAAAGCCACACTCCCCAACTTAATGTGTCTACAAGAAACATGGAGCATATAACATTATATTATTTGCTAGACCTACTTGCAATCTATCACTGCAAGGGTTGAGGAGTGGAGACTAAAGCAGAGAGATACTGAAGAATGGATGCGACATCGCCAACTTCCCCATGAACTACAAGAAAGAGTGAGAAGATTTATTCATTACAAGTGGCTTGCAACTCGAGGTGTGGACGAAGATTCTATACTGAAAGCTCTGCCTGCAGATCTTCGACGTGACATCAAGCGCCACCTTTGCTTGGATCTTGTTTGCCGGGTAAATTGATTTCTTACTTTTGTTTTCTGTGAAAAACCATACCAGTTTAGTGAACTTCAGAACCATCTAGACATCTGGAGATCCTGTTATAAACCATCTGGACAAATTAAGCTACGTGTTCCTAGGTGACCTTCAGTTCTAGTTACCGTGCCACATTTGGATGGACAAAAAGAGGTGATACCATGGAAGTAAATAAAACAAGAGGAAAGGAGAAAGAAAAAGGATAGGATAGGGTTGGAAGATGCTTCTTATTTTTTCCTTTGTTTTACAATCCAAGTAGGGGAAAGGTCCATCCGTAGTCCTTCACATCTTCAGCTGGTTTAATTTTCATCCTTGATGTCCAATACCATTTAGAACCTGTCTCCAACTGGCAAAACCGGAGCAAATTACGTCCTAAGGCTGGTTTTGTGAGTGGTTTTGAGTGACGTGGCTGCCACATTAGCAGTTTTTCCATGTCATCTACCACATCATCAACTTGACCCATACGTCAGTGGGAAGAGTGAGGAGGTAAGGAAGAGGGGCTGACATGTGGGGTCAAGTTGATGATGTTGTTGATGACATGGCAAAACTGACGATAGGGCAGCCACACCACTCAAAACCACCAACAAAACCGCCCTTGGGGCGTGATTTGCTCTGGGGGACAGGTTCTGGTATTGGATATCAGGGACAAAAATCAAACCATAGAAAGAGTTGAGGAACTATGGATGTACTTTTTCCTCCCAATAGAGCATTCAATAAAGGAGATATGTATGGCATGGAAAATAATTGCAAATGTGTTCTTCCCTTCCATTCTCTCCCTCTTCCAAACTTTTAGTAAAGGGAAAATTCACATCGTAGTTCTGCCCATCTCCAATGATTTCTCTTGTTCTCCACAAGTGAGACGTTGAAAAACAGGGGAAACTACCACTGAGAGTTTAGGGGGAAAACCTGTTAATGTATTGACCTAGATTTGTATTGTTTCCTTTGTTTGAACATACGGTGGAGCTTGAGCTTTTGAATATGCAACACGATTTAAATATGAGAGGTGCTTCAATGCTTTTCTCGGATTGTTTGAGAACTCATTGGCAAATCTACCTTTTTCCCTCTACCGTCTTTTGGCCAGTGACACTTGATAGCAGTAGTTGACCTAGCTCTTATGACTTGTTAGGTGATCAATGCCACACATATAATTTCATTTGATGGTCAATTCATGACATTGCAGATCACTTGACATCGAGTCTTATAAATTCTTGATACCGCAATGTTTCAGGTCCCATTGTTCTCCCAGATGGATGATCGACTTCTAGACGCAATCTGTGAGCGTCTTGTATCTTCCTTGAGCACAGAGGGCACATACATTGTCCGTGAAGGTGATCCAGTGACCGAGATGCTTTTTATCATTCGTGGGAAGCTGGAAAGCTCCACCACAGATGGTGGCCGGACAGGCTTCTTCAATTCAATCACCCTCAAAACTGGCGATTTCTGTGGCGAAGAGTTGCTTGGATGGGCTCTTGTTCCCAAGCCTGCCGTCAACTTACCGTCATCCACCAGGACGGTGAGGGCACTCGTTGAAGTGGAGGCGTTCGCTCTCCGAGCCGAGGACCTCAAGTTCGTTGCCAGTCAATTCAGACGCCTCCACAGCAGGAAGTTGCAGCACACTTTCCGATACTACTCTCACCACTGGAGGACCTGGGCCGCGTGTTTTATCCAAGCTGCTTGGCGCCGCTACAGGAGGAGGAAGCTGGCCGAGGACCTGAGCTTGAGGGAGCCATCCTGCTCCGTGAGATCATATGAAGACGGTGCTTCCCCAGAGCTCAATCTCGCGCTGAAAATCATGGCTGGGGCTAGGAAAGGAACTCAGACCGTTGAAGAACTGCCGAAGTTTAGGAAGCCTTCTGAGCCAGACTTCTCTGCAGAGCATGACGACTAAGGAAAGCTGACATGACTCTTCTTTTTAGCTTTTAAAAGCTATTTTTAAATTTTTTTTCAGTAACTAGCGTTTAAACATATTGTCTTTTCATAACAAGATCTATAACTTGATTGTACTGTACACTATAGTGATTTCATTTATATCGATTAAAACCACAAGCAAATATTTGTTACTCTGTACTCGCATGAATAACTTAAAAATTATAAATCACAATCATAAACTATAAGCCAAAGTCAAAAGAAATATGCCATTTGCTACCGTGAGATTGTTGTTTCTGCTGCAAACCAAGCTTCCCGTTGGCCTTCTGCAAACGTGAATCGAGCTTGAGTTGACAGGTAACAGATTGCTGATGTCAGAAAAATGCTCAAGCACAACATCAGGAACTGTTCATGTATTTCTCACTATAGCCATTTTTTTCAAGTTAATCCTATGCATCTGTTTTTATTAAAATAGCCCCGTCCTTAAGCTTAAGAAAGCTAGGTAGGTGACACCTATCACCTACCATGTCTGTGGAGCTTAGCAGGGATGGGCTAGCGCGGGAGCGACAGACCGTGGCATAGAGTGGCAGCAGGGGAGCTATCGAGCTCCTGCTACTTGGTAGCTGCCTGCCGAGCCGCCCTTACTCGGTAAGGCGCTGCCGAGCAACCTGGGCTTGGCAGGTGGCCAGGGCAGGCAGGCGTGGGCAGCGGGCGATAGGGCTGGTAAAAAAGTTCGAAGCTCGCGAGTTGCTCGAACTCGGGTTGTTACGAGCTCGGCTCATAAAATTAATGAACCGAGCCGTCTACCTAGCTCGGAAGCTAAACGAGTCGAGCTTGAGCTAACTTATGAGCTGCTCGTTAGTTCGTTAAGGCTTATAACTAAATACTCTTTGGCTTTTGCGTACAATGTATTGGTGATTTACTTTCTCACAGCCCAGCCCAATGTATTGGACTAAATAGTTTAGACTAAATGGGAATTGCAACAAAACAGAAAATTAGACTTCATAAATATTCTGTTTGTAAGACCTAAATAGGACACTAAACAAATCATTTTTTTCAAGGACGCCACTTTATAAATTGGACTTCATAAATGTTCCACCAGCTAAGAACAACTGCTTTTAATAGAAGGGATCAGTTCCTCTTTAGGTTCAGAATTGAAAATAGAAGGGTTCAAATCTCATGCAGTCCCTCATACAATCATTTTCCACCAATCAATTGATAAAAAAATAGATATGTTGAAGATATTACAATTGCAATGCTTAATTCTTTTTTCCTCAATCAAGTCTCGTTTGTACTTTATATTAGCAATAAGAGTTGTCAGTGCTTGAGTTTACTGAACCTTCTCTAGCGCCTGTACTTCTTATCTCACATGGCTTATGAGCTGCTCACGAGCAGCTCGAGTTTTTTTATCGAGTTGAGCTGAGTTGAATTTTCAGCTCATTAGCTTAACAAACTGAGTTTAGCAGAGCTACTTTTTTAAACGAGCTTGTAGGAACCAAGCCGATCTGACTCCATAGCCAGCCCTAGCGGGCGATGCTCTGATGCACCATGGCTGGAAAGTGATGTTCGTAACAAGAGAACTTTTTTATACTACAAACTATAGAAAGAGTAGGCTATAAGGGCATCCATAATGTATGAAAAAGGGGGTCTTAAACCACCTTAAAGTCAACCTTATACATTACAGGGTTGGCCTTAAAAAGGTCATAAGCAAAAAAGGCTTAAGACCAGCTCTCAAGCTAAAGATCTGGCCATAAGCATTAAAATACAATTTTTCTTGTGTATTTTGTCCTTCTTTCTCCTAAGTGGGACCCTTCTTTAGAGCCCAGTGGTGATCTTAAACATAACAGAGGGGACCTTAAGAATTAGATGGGGTCCACCTTAAGATCCATTGAGATCTTATACACTACTGATGCCCTAAATGGGTCTGGAAAAACCTACCTACCCTTATTTGCTCTACTAGTCTTCAGTAATGTACTAATGTTCAGACTAAGAACTGTATGCTGAGATTTTTGCCTGGACAAGGTCATACTTTTACATGCACGTCTCACTATGCTACTATCTGCTCTAGTAACTATTAAGCCACCATACCGATAATACCAAAAAGGCCCCCTTGTTAAAAGCCACACTCCCCAACTTAATTTGTCTACAAGAAACATGGTGCTTATAACATTATATTATTTGCTAGACCTACTTGCAATCTATCACTGCAAGGGTTGAGGAGTGGAGACTAAAGCAGAGAGATACTGAAGAATGGATGAGACATCGCAAACTTCCCCATGAACTACGAGAAAGGGTGAGAAGATTTATTCATTACAAGTGGCTTGCAACTCGAGCTGTGGACAAAGAATCTATACTGAAGGCTCTGCCTGCAGATCTTCGACGTGACATCAAGCGTCACCTTTGCTTGGATCTTGTTTGCCGGGCAAATTGATTTCTTACTTTTGTTTTCTGTGAAAAACCATACCAGTTTAGTGAACTTCAGAACCATCTAGACATCAGGAGATCCTGTTATAAACCTTCTGGACAAATTAAGCTACGTGTTCCTAGGTGAAGCTGGCGTTGGCGATTGGCTTCGGCTTTTTATTTACTGTGTAGATTTTTGTCGTTTTCTTTCTTTTTGTTTTCTTTTTGTGTTTTGGTTTTTTTCGTATTCTTTTGCATTGTCTATGATAGGTTAACGTGCCGTTTCTATTTTCAATTTTTTTAAATTTAATTATATCAAATAAGTCAACTCAGTTACAGTAAAAATTCAACCAGTTACAATAAAATTTTAACCGAAAATTATAAACCATCGTTATTCTGAACGTTACCAAAAGAAAGAAGCCAAGAGCGTGAAAATGAGACAAAAATGCATTTTCCCATTGAAAAGTACTGTTAGCCCACAGAACACTGTAACACGTGCATGGATATTGTAGCATGTACGTTACTGTTTTTGGTCGAATACTGTAGCATGTGTTACTGTAGCCGCCGGCATGCCGAAACCTGAGGTGCCAGCGAGGTGCTGCAGCGAAGAATCATTGACCGTTTGACCAGATCAGTATACAATATGCATGCATCTTGTAAACTAGCAAGAATGCCATTTTCATGGAAGAAATTTGGTGCGAATTCCATGGTGGTTGCCTGGTTGGCGTCGCTGTCATGGCCTGGTTAGAGGGTGTTCGTTTTAGCGATAATTTTTTATTAAAATTTTATTATAATTGATTTTTTTGCTGTAACTGATTTGGTTTTTTGGATATAATTAAATTTAAAAAATATAAAAATAAAAAATGTTATCCCATCACGGACAATGCAAAGGAATACAGGAAAAAAGAAAAATATAAAAAAGCTTAAAAAATCTAAAATTTTTTAGAAAAAGATAAATTTTAGAAGTTAAATCTAAAAAAAACTGAAACGAACGGCTAGAAACCACGACGTCTGCTGTTGCTCGCGGTGCGACGTCCGCTGCTACGGTCAAAGGACGGGTATCTGACTAGAAACCACGACACTGGGCGGGGGTGTCTTGATGGGCTTGGTTTACAGTGTTTTATACTGTAAAAAAAACTATAAATTATTGCCATTTTAAACGCTACTATAACTGAAATTTTTCGTCAACACGCGGTGCGTAAGAGACAATGTGGAAGACTAGACCGCGGACTTTATGAAACCCACAACATATATGTGGAATCTAAACATCTCTGCTAGATGGTCGTATGCTTTTATTAGGGTCGTTGGAGCGTAGAGTGAGTCCTTTTCGGTTGACTGGATCCTTGGTCCGCCTCTGGCTAGATGGATGCCTAGAAAAAAAAATGTAACTGCAGAGATCTGACTTGACTAAATCGTATGTGCGTTTCTCCAACAAAAAACCGTAGTCATATAAATTTCAAAAAAGAAAACAAAAACGTATTCAGATCGGCCAGGCTGCGAAATTTCGCTAGCCCGCCTTTCACAGTCGCCCTCTACGGCTCTACCGTATATATATGTACCGATAAGTATCAATCAACAATTATACCAAGTACAAATGGGGAGCTCAAAGTTCACCCTCGCTTCTGCCACTATCCTCTCTTTGCTCGTGTTTTGGAACGTTGGTGGATCGTCGTCGTCGACGACGGTACCAGCGCCCGTGCGAGTCGGCGTCGTGCTGGACATGACGAGCGACGTGGGGAGGGGGAGCCTCACCTGCATTTCCATGGCATTGGACGACTTCTACGCCGCCCACGCCAACTCCACCGCGCGGGTGGAGCTGCGCGTCAGGGACTCGCGCGGAGAGGTCGTCACGGCAGCACACGCTGGTAAGGGCGGCTCAAGTGAACACATCCGTGTTTGTTTCACAAGAAGTACTACGTAGCTTCTGCTCCTCCGGCTATCTCCTCTCACTTCTGCTTCTCCCCCCTCTCTCCCTCACCTCCGCTGCCTTCCTCCTCCATCATCGCCGTCACTGTACCAGTCACAGCTCCACGCTCCTCCTCCTGCTCCGGCCCTGCCCCCACCTCCCTGCGGTCGATGGCGAGCTCGCTGCTTCGTCACGCCGCCGGCTCCCTCACCCCGTCCAACCTAATATTCTCTCAGCCTTCACCTCGTCGACCCACCCTCTGGCGCCGCCCATTGCCCTTTACCGCTGCCCCAACCTCCCTCTACAACCAGGGGCACGGTGAACCTATCGGTGACAGCGACGTCACCTCCGTCAGTCGTCGTGCGAGAGCTAGAGGGAGAGAGGGAGTGAGCAAGAGAGAAGAAATTGTGATGGTATCTGTAGTTCTTCTCTTGTTTTATTTGGAGAAAATTACAGAAACACTTCTGCGATTTTGTTTGAAAGATCTATTTTTAACTAGGATCTATATAAACAGGTTAGTTCTATAACTAAAAAGGGGGTTTAGATCATACACCCTTCTCATAGTTGGGAGATTGAGGATTTACCCTCCCCACTCAATGACATATGGGGTCATCGTAGGTCACTGACACGTGGGTCAAAAAGGTAAATCCTCAATTTTTATCTAAATAGAGAATATATGATCAATAATTCCAACTAAAAATGACCTTCCAAGCAAGACCTGCAAGGTAGACATTTCACCTGATTTCCTAGCCCCTATCCCCTTTCACCTGATGTTTCACCTGCGTTACACTTGCATTCTTCCATCTTCCCTCTGAAATACTAACAGCCGCCACCAAATACCCCAACTTTTTGAGCTTTCTCCTGCTCTTCCGCTCCATTTCCGGGCCGGAGATTTGTGGCCGGAGAAAGGAGGACCTGGCTTTGAAGCCCGTTTTTTGCGGACCTGAGTCTTTTGGGCGAAGTTTAGGTTGGTCTGCCCTTCCTACATTCCGAGGACGCATGGCGCTCGGCTGGGGAAGAAGCCTTGCGGAGAGCACCGATTGCCCTTGGCGGCAACGGGCAGCGGTCTTGCACAGTGACGATCTGAATTCCAAGGCGATTGGCCTTGCCAAGCTCCTGGATTGCCCACGGCAAGCGTCAGCATCACCACTTGATTGTTGTCCGGCGGCGGTGATGCTTCCGGGGGCGGCAAGTATCATGCCTTTCACCAAGCCATCGACATCTTCTTGGTGTTGCTTATTTAGGTGCGCTCTCATCTTTCTTTCTTTCTTGGTGAGGGTTCTTAACTTCTTATCTTTTTACTGGGTACAACGGAAGAACATGAACTGATTCTTCCCCAGGAAATCAATTTGTGTAACAAATAAGTTTCGTTGTCTCTGTGCGTGTTAGTTGTGGTAGTGTGCCCGTGCTTTCTTGTCTTTAGAGGAGCTCTAGGTGTCACTCAAGCCAGTTGCAAAATTTGCTGTGGTCAATTCCCCCTCAGCAATTAAAGGAAAAGGCATGATCTTTGATTAACTACGATGTTAAGAACAAGTTTAGTGTTTGGAAGTGTTGGAATAGTCCCATATTGATTGTGGAAGGGTAAAGATCTAACTTAAAAATGGAGGAGTTTCTCACCTCATTGGCTAGTTTTTGGCTAGTTTTTGGGGGTGAGAATACCTTTACATCCAACAAGTGGTATCAGAGCTTGGTTTTAACATCTCTGGCCCAATGGACATTAATGTGTGACGCCTGATAGACTATGAGTTGTGGAAGGGCAAAGGATCTAACTTAAAAGTTGGAGAGCCTCTCACCTCATTGATTAGCTTTTAGGGTGAGAAGATCCTTACACTCCAACAGGAAGATGAATGTCATATTGTAACTGTAATTTCCTAGACAATGTAACCCGTGAAAGTACAAATGAATTGACTGGGTTGTGTACTTATACTGTTTTAAAAAAATCTTAGCTTTCGATTTTGAAAATTAAATCCATGTATAGCAGACACTCTCATAGGCAACCACATCGAAATGCATGATATGTAAGAGACTAGTAATGCTGTAATCACTAACTAACCAGAATACTCCGCTATTCGGTGTCTACTACGTATATACAACATGTTCTGCTTAAATATTTGTCAGCAAACCAAACTATATAGCGATGGCAAGTTTGAGTGCATCTCTGATTCAATCAACATTTACTGGACTAATTTATGTACTGTGGATGTGCTTGCAGCCGATGATCTGATCAGAAACGATCGAGTACAAGTCATCATTGGGCCTCATACTTCAGCTGAAGCTGAGTTCATTGCCTACCTTGGGAATCACACGCACACTCCAATTCTCTCCTTAGCTGCATTCTCTGCAGCATTGACACCTTTCTTTCTGCATACTGTACCCAGTGACTCCTTTCAGGTTGCGCCGGTTGCTGCCATGTTTGGTGTGTTCACATGGCACACTGCCATCGTGGTGTATGAAGACTCACCATTTGGAGCTGGCATCCTCCCAGCACTTTTTTACACCCTTCAGGGTTACAACACACGTATTATGGATAGTTTTGCTTTGTCGATTGATGTGACTGATGACTACCTCAACAAAATACTCTACAACCTCAAGGAGACACCCACACAGGTGTTTATTGTGCACATGCTTCCAGATCTTGCTGCTCGTGTCTTCCACCAGGCCAGTGTCGCTGGTATGATGTCTGATGGCTATGTCTGGATTGCCACTGCAAGCTTTGGTAGTGAAGTGGATAGTCTCAATCCTGACAAGATTGATCACATGCAGGGGGTTGTCACCTTCAGACCTTATGTGCAGGCAACAGGCCATGTCATTAACTTCTCAGAAAGGTTCAAGGTGAGGTTTCAGCAGGAGAATCCAGGCATTCACAATGCGCACAACCCAAGCATGCTGTTTCTCTGGGCTTACGACACGGCATGGGCTCTTGCCACAGCAGTGAATATAGCCAGGGTGTCCAGCTCAACACCTGGAAGAACACTTCTTGGTGCAGTTCTCAACACAACATTTGATGGGTTGGCTGGGAGGTTCAGGCTAGTAAATGGGCAGCTGCAGCTATCATTGTATGAGGTTGTTAACATCATCGGTAAAGGTGCAAGGACGGTTGGGTTCTGGACACCCGAGTCTGGGATCTTTAAGAATTTGAAAAACAGCAGTGAGAAAGGGCTGAACCAAATCCTCTGGCCAGGTGATCTAGCGAGTGCTCCAAAAGGGTGGGACGTGTCATCGAATGGGCGGATGCTTCGTATTGTCGTGCCTGCAAAGCAGGGGTTTAACCAGCTTGTGGAGGTCTCCTACAGCCCAACAACCAACAATTCTACCGTCACAGGCTACTGCATTGATGTTTTTGGCATGCTCATGAAGAGCCTGCCCTATCCAGTGGCCTACCGTTATGTGCCATTTAGTGATAGCTCGGGCAATTATGACAGTCTTCTCAACCTGGTGCATGAAAAGGTTAGTGTAGACATGATTAACAGCCATCAGAAAATTTTCGAAGTGTTTTATGAGAAAAATAACATGCAATGATAATTGCAGAAAGCTGATGGTGTGGTCGGTGATACGACGATCACAATGAGCAGGATGAATAAGGTGTCCTTCACGATGCCCTTCACCGATACAGGATTGTCAATGATCGTGGTAGAGAAGAAAGAAACGAGCGGGAACATGTGGATCTTCCTGCGGCCACTCACAACCACCCTCTGGATCGCCAGCCTTGCCTTCTTTCTCTTTACCGGCTTTGTTGTGTGGGTGATTGAGCATCGAATCAACCCTGAATTCCATGGCACACGTTGGCAGCAATTCGGCATTGTCTTCTACTTTGCCTTCTCGACTCTTGTCTTCTCCCACAGTATGCATCTTCTCTCTTTTTCATTGTAACTACTGTTGACAAAAAAGGATTGGTTAAATGATAACCAAAAGTAAAACATGTTAATTTTAGAGGAGAAGCTGGAGAGCAATCTGTCAAAGTTGGTCGTTATCATATGGGTATTTGTCGTGCTTATTCTGACATCAAGCTACACGGCAAGCTTAACATCAATGCTGACAGTCCAGCGACTCCAGCCAACAGCGACTAGCGTCCAAGATCTCCTAAGAAACGGTGACTACGTGGGGTATCAGAAGGGTTCCACTGTGGTGCACTGGCTCGAGGAAATGGGCTTCCACAAGGGGAATTTGCTGGGTTATAGCACGGTGGAGGAGTATGCTGACGCCCTATCGAAGGGATCCGACAATGGAGGGGTCTCCGCAATATTTGACGAGATCCCCTACCTGAAGGTCTTCCTTTCAAAGTACTGTGAAGGTTACACCATGGTTGGCCCGACCTACAGGTTGGGAGGCTTTGGGTTTGTAAGTCCCTTTCCCTGGTTAAAGATTTCATGTACTCCTGAATGAGCATGATTTTATTTTTTGTTGTATGTGTTAGGCTTTCCCGATAGGATCACCGATGGTGCACGACGTGTGGCAGGCCTTCCTGTTGCCTGAGGTGCAGGAGGAGATGGAACGGATAGAGAAGAAATGGTTCGGTGACCCAGGAGCCTGTCAGAGCAAGAGCAGCAGCATCGACTCATCCAGCCTGAGCTTCAGCAGCTTCAGTGGGCTGTTCCTCATCAGTGGCATCGTCTCGGGCCTTGTGCTCCTCATCCACCTCACCATTTTCGTCCACCGGGAGCGCGACAAGCTCAGGGCTGCAGTGCCTGTAGGCACCGGGAAGGCAGCGCTGCAGAGGCTGCATGCATGGCTTCAACGCCTCGGCCTCGGCGACCGGAACTCGCCCATCTTCAAGGGGCGATGCAGTGAGTTTTTGAGGAATGGCAACGGTGCAAATCAGCTTCAGGGAGCTAGATTAGAGGCTGCTGTGATGCGTAACTTCACTGTCACAAATGCAAGTACGATGAACGCCTCCTCTTCTGAGATCAACGCTGCATCTGTGCAAGAGGAAAATCGTGAGGCCCGAGCTCTAGACTTCTAGAGCACCCTCGAGCAGTAGATTGAGGATTCAGCATTACGAACCTTCGCATCCATGAAGATGTTGTAGAGAACATCTGAACTGTGAACAGCAGATGGCAAAAATACGATGTTTTATCGGGTTAATGCATAATTTGGTCTGCTAACATTCATTCTTAAGTAACATGCTTTCTGAAAAACCTTGTGTGACATTCCATTTTTGGGTATGTCTGTTTGCTTGTGTAATTTTCAAAAGCTTGTGCTTAAATTCAAAAATTTCTTCCCAAAATTTGGTTGGAAATTCAAAATTTGCAAAAAAAAAATCTTCTCTTGGGCCCTGGCCCATTTGTTCCCTCCCAGCCTCTCTCCCCTTTTGGCCCAAGACCACTATGGCCCACCCGGCGTCCCCTCCTCTTCTTCTCCCTTGTTTCCTTCCTGTGCACGCCGGCCGCACTGCACTGCACCACCACCCCCGGTTTTCTTCTCCCCTCGGCGCTAGCCCTCCCCATGGTGACGTCAACAATGATCTGTACCTCCTCTCCTTCGTCCCTTAGCCTCTGCCGTGTGTTGCCCTCTCTCTTCTCTGCCGCGCGTCGCCCTTGGTTTTCCCCTCCCGACTGTCATGGCTGACCCGCATTGACACCGCGCTGCATCTCCGCCCTGCGCCAAGTTCGCGCCTCCCCTCGCCTAGCTCTGCGCCTCCAAGCTAGCCTGTGCTCTCTGCTCTCTATCGCCGCATGCGGTTGTATGCTACGACCGAGGTCTCCTGCCGATCGCCGCTCCTTTCCCCGCGAGTGTTAACTCACCTTTCCCTCTCCTGCGCACACATTTGTCAATGCTCGTACGCCTAGCACTACCCCTCCTCGTAGCCTTGGCGTTGGCTCCCTCTCTTCCTCTCTCCCCGTGCATGCGCCAAGTTCTGCCCCCTCTGCACCTTCACTGTGCTCGCACCTGCCGCCATTCCCACTGCGCACCTTAACTCGCGCCCAACAGCCAGCACCCTCCACTTCCCCATCTCCCACCTATAAAGGATCAGCCGAGCCTCCCTTTGCTTCCCGTACACTCCGCTCAGTCTTCCCCTGTCCTCTCGAGATCACCTCCACCTCCATCGTGTGCTCTCCTTGTGGCTATCTCTGTTGTCGGTAAAGTTCAAACCACACCGAGCCCTCCCCTAAGTTTGCATTGTGCCATTGTCTTCCTTAGCTTCGGCGCCCAGCTCCTTAGTGATCTGTTGAACCCTGATCCAATTTTAAATTATGATGCATTTCTGTTTTACAATAAACCCTTGTATCTGATAGTTATTGTCCAATTTGATTAATTTCATCTTAATAATTTGAATACCGTGATTCCATTGTCACCTTAGGATGGGTAATTATCTACTGATGCAATACTAGTTGTCACATGGGTTGTACGTTAGTATATTTAGCCATGTTTATAGTTACATTAGGTTCATCATCATATGTAATAAATTAATTAATTTTGAATTAATAAGATATTTCATAGTGGTTGTATTCACAGTTATAAAATTTATGTGTCATGATATATGTGTGTCATTGGTGCTGGTTATACAAAATGAATTTCACTTGGGCGAGTGATCGTACAGTAAATGGGAAAGTGTGGTTGCACTTCGATGGATGTAGATGTCTCGTCTGAGTATTGTCTAAGGACTTAACTTTATGTGTCATTGATCTGAGCATTACCGTGCAACTACATGTCTAGTATAGAATAGATCTGGCTAACTAATTTATAAAATTTTAGTTTCGATTTCGCCATTGTGATGAACATGTGTGTTGGTTAGATATTTTCACGAGACGCAAGAGGGGGTAATTATCTACTAGGTGGTTAACCTACTAGACGGTGAAACTTTAGCAGACGAAATTAAGTTGAGGTTGAGCATTGTAAAAGTCTTGTTGTGATTTTCTTTTATGTAGAGATGTTCACATCGCATAGGTAAAGTTATGCAACCTCTGTAGAGAGTAAAACTATTCGAATAGCCGTGTCTTCAGTTATGAACAATGCTTGATGATTTACGAGGGGTAGATATTTTATAAAAACTTGGTTAGAATAACTTTAGAAAGTAAATAGTTAGTTCACGGGTGGTTCAATGGGTGAATGGTTAGTTCACTTGTGGTCTATTCATTTTTTAATTATTTACTTATTATCATTTTTAAAGTTTGCTTTCAATTTATTTATTGTATTTACTTTAAATTATTACTTTTTGCAAAATAACCACTCAACCATCATTTGGTAAGTCTTACATATTATATTGCATTCTTGTTATAAACGACTTGCTGAGTACTCTCTGTACTCATAGTTATATCCACATTTACTCTATTGAAGAGGAGGAACAATCTCAATTGGAGATACTTGAGGGAGTATACTTGATAACTTCTCGGATATGGGTCTCGCTTTCCAGTCGATTGTCTGTGGACATGTCGAATGACCACTTTGTTTCGTTGTATTTCTACTGCTAGTTCTGTTAAGCCCTTTCGGCTGTTTAAGTGTAAATTTAGCCATAAAGTCATAACTCTAATAAGTACTAATATTTGAGTCTTTTTCTTGGTTAATCATGAATATGGTCAATATTCTATCTATGTTTTCACTGTGTGCACTAGTGTGATCTTAGACTAGTGTAGAATACACAGAGAGTCTGAATTTATAGATTCAGGTCTTGACACCTCAGTACTGGGGTTAGTAATAAACGACTTAGAATCCAATATCGAGACATACGAAGAGTAGAAGCATAAGCTTAAGCTAATGCAGAATGAGGCAAAAACATAGACACCATGAGAATGAACCCCCATACGAGCTCTACCTAGACTGGCCCCTGAACTCTTGTCTAGGTATAAAAAAAGCCTGGTGCTCACCTTGTCTAATAGGCACTTGTGGACCTATAATACCCTCATGGTAACCTATGCTTGGACAAGAGATCGATCTAAGCCATCAAAGAAGTCCTCAACAAATATGATGTGAAGCTAGCTCTAGGGACATTATAGGCTACAGGCACTTGTCTAGCTCTCAAGGATCTCTCTCTATTCTTCTTCTCTTTTTTGGCTCGCCTGAAGTAGAACTGAAACAGGTGGCCATCCCTCTTATGGTAGGTGTAGTGATACTTGATGAGGACTTTGACCTACTAAAGAAGAAACACCCACTGCACAGAAGGGAGATTGTGCAAAACCAACAGACTTGAAGACAGTTTTGGTAGGTTCAATCTTTTACTCAAATAGATCATAATTAAGAACTCTTACTACCTTAAGTGGATTTTTCTTGGAATACACTAAGACATTGAAACCTAGATATCTATTCTAGATACTTAAATAAGACTGGTCAAGGATCATGTTGAGATTCTTTTTGCCACCAGACAATCGATTTAAGATTTTTTGAGGTAGTCATATTCTTTAGCTAGGGTGACACATGAACTACACTCACTCTTCTTCACCCTCTGAGCATATATCTCCTTATGAATAGCTACCTGAAGTCTAAGAGACTCACGGGAGATACATGAAATAGGCTTAATTTTCCTAAGCTACTGATAAAACTTGACTCTAATTGCCTCATACATATCATCTAGATCCTGACTAATTTGAGCACAAAATGTATATTTAATGGATGCAACAGGATCGGATTTCTTTGATGCAGAAGATGAAGCATGTTTTCTTTAGCAGTGAGGTCATTTAGAGTTCTAGTCAATATTTTAATTTCAACAGTTAACTTAGGACAATTTGAGCATGTCGGAGTCCTCGAGTGTAGCATCTCATCAATTAATTTAGCAACTTTACCCATGACACTTTTGAACTTTAAATCTAGTAAAGCATACTTAGAGCAAGATAAAGTACTAACATTCATGTCCCCCAGCCCTAAGCATACAGAAAATTTGCTAGACTTAAGTCGAGCAATTTTATTATTAGCATGTTTGAGTTGTTTAGTATGAGACGCATACACTAAGGAACCAATAATAAACACCGCCTTCATTTTAGCTAAGTTGTCCTTAGTGACACGCAACTCATCAACAACGTAAGTGTAAACAGTGTTGCCAAGTGTAAAGCAAGCTTCTATCTTTTTAATTTGATCAAATGCTACTCTAAGCTGACTAGTAACATTAAAAATGAATGATCCTTAGCTTGTTTAACTCAGAGTGAAGAACTATGCAAGATTCACAATTATTATTATCAGGAATTAAGGATATAAACCTAGCAATTTTAGCATTTAACCCCTCAACCAAGAAATGATGATTCTTTATTTTCTTTTTGTATTTTCTAAGATTATGATGTAGGCAAACTACAGCACGAGATATCTCATTGTGTGAGGGCTTTACCTCATCAAGGTCATTGTAGAGATCATCCTCTCTGGAGATGTCATTGGTGCTTGCTACGAAGTACATACCGGTGAAGTCATCCGCCTTCTTCTTGCCTTGCGACTCGTCCTCCTCCTCCTCATTCCCCAAGTCCAAGTCACTCAAGTCAATTTGGTTGAGAGCGAACAGGACTCAGTGGACTACCTTGCGGTAGTTGCGCTTCTTCGGCTTGGCATCCCGAGATGGTAGACACTTGTGGTACTCCTTCTCCTTACCTTTGAGTTTAGGGTAGTAGGATTTAATGTGGTTGAGATCACCACACTCTAAGTACCGGATCTAACTTCCTTTTTTTCTCATCCTCACCGTGTTTAAGGCTCTAGTGAACTTGGTGGATAGAAGGGCTAGGTCATCCTTAGGAATCTGTTTAAGTTAGTCATCACTCATAGCATGCAAGACAGATAAAAATAATCTAGAAGAAGCAGTTTCAACTAGGCCAGAGGAAGGACTTTTAGCGAGATTAGTCACAGGTACCATCAATTACAACTTGTTCTTGTGAGAGAGGAAGTCTATTTCATAAGTCTTCAACCATGAATAAAGCTTATCTAAGGTGAGCTTGCTCATAGAAGCAGTGTTATTGATGAAAGTGACTTTAATCTCCTAAATCGACATGTCCCAAGAACTTGACGTACATTTTTAGAGTCAGGATAGATCACACAGAAATCACGTAAGTTACTAAGAATATTGTGAAAGTGAGCATAGAACTCATCCAAAGAGTCTCTAGGTCTCATAAAAAACATCTTGTATTCTTTCTTGAACTGGTTCTGATGCACCTCCTTGATAACTATAGAGTCATCATAGTAATGAATGAGAGTCTATCAGATATTGTGTGTCGAGCGAGATAAGATACAATCAAACTCATTTCTGCTGAGTCCCTGAATCTGGAGGTTCCTAGCTTTGCTGTTTGCCTCTACATCTGAAAGATTTACTGGAGTGATCTGATCATCAGCAGGGACAACATACAAACTCTTGACCTTTTCCTAGATTATATATCCTTAAGCCTGAATGTATCTAGCCATCCCCGCCTTCTAATGTGGGAAGTTGACTCTATCGAAGATGGGTGGCTTGGTGGGATACCTGCCTGATGCCAAGACACTTTAAGACCGTTTAAGATATATAAGGAAGAACTTAGCTAGGCTCTGATACCACTTGTAGAATTAATGTCGACAATCAGATATGGATAAATAATTATTCAAACTTTTCCCCACTGGTATTCAAAATATTCACTTATGTGACTATGAGAGTTGCCAAGTTCAGATTGCACCAGCTATACTTTACAAAACAAGGATAGAGACCTAAGCCAACAAAATCTATAGCCTTTAGCCCAAGGCTGGTCAAATCGGTGGGGCCGATTTGACAGTATGTCTAGGACTAGTCTAACTGGTCCCCTGTTCCTAGACCTAAAAGTCACTCGTTACAAAACTCAAATATCAAGAACTTGTTCAAATCTCATCTAAACACTTTAAAATTTTATATGAGATTTGTCTAAGGTATTAGGAATATAAACCAATTAAGAACCACAAGGTTTTTGGGCCTGCGTTCACTAAATTGAAAAGAATCAAATGTAGGTCACAAGAACATCAAAACACTAAAACTCAAATTATTTTTTGTTTGTGAGGATCTAAGGTATGAGGTCTTACAGTGGAGGATGAAGTTTATATACTTATGGATGATTATAAGATGCAGTCAAAGCACCACTCTTTCCTCTCTAAATTTTTCTCTCATAATCATAGAGGGAGTCAAGGTGGTAGAACAAAAACCTAAACTCTAGAATCTTTAGATCTACCATCTCCTCTCCTCCCCTTTAAAAACCAACAACAACCCTAATGGGTCCAACCCATTAAACATACCAGGGAAACCCGTTAACTCCACTAAGACAGGTTTTACACACCCACACATGCTTCTTAAAGTGTTTACAAGACTCAACCTACTAACCCTCTAGTGTTTGATCTACTTGTCAATTCTAACTCTCTATGACCTAAACCATTTCTCTTTTGTATCTCTTTGTGCTGTGGTTTTGATCAAGGCACCAATCTGGTATTTAGCCAACTATCAAAATATTCTCAACGAATCTTACGGGCACCTTCCCTTGACTCCGTCTGCACCTTCATCTCAAAGCATCTCCACATGCTTTGACACGTAGCACATAGTGCCCAATAACTAGCCTTCACATCTTCACGTATTCGGTCTTTCCCGAACTGTCTCTACGTGCATCGGTCTCGTCACTTGGCGTACCACATGTACCAACTCGTCTCTTCACGATCCTTACCTTCTTTGTGCTCCCCGCTTGAGACACGTAGTCTCACTTGGACTTAGATAACTGCTCAGATTTCAGCTCCCCTATCTAAGTCCTGGTTCAGTGCCGTCGACAACTTATGTTCTCAAAGCCACATGCATATTAAAAGACCAAGTAACCATTTTGAGCACAACATCAATACACTTACATTAATCAAAACTATGCATCATGCGACACAACTCAACACAACCAACCAATGGCTCATATGTCGTGCACACGTTCATCCAACTTCAAAAACCATTTTTACTGTTCTCTGGCTACACCCACTGGTCTGACCACACTCCCCATAGGGGTTGGACTATACCGGTCAAACCTCTAGCCAACAGCTGGTCCAACTGGCCCACCAGTTTGACTACACCGGTCACAGTGTCCAACTTGATTCCGGTCCAACCGCCAACACTGGCCGGTCGGGTCGCACGTGCCTAATTTCAAAAACACGCTCTTTGAAAAAAAACAACCGTCAACTAGAACCCGGTCACACTGCACCAGTGGTCCGATCGCCAATCCTGGCCTGTCCGACCGCCCTTGACTGTCAGCAACACTGAAATCTGAATTTTCTAAAACATTTGCTAAATTCAAATTTAACTCAATCAAAATAACAATTATTTATCACAACTATATTCTAAACATTCACATAGTCTCACATGAACCTTCCAAAAGAATGCCCTATAACTATGCAAGTATGCTGCAGTAAGGCTTACCCCTAAAGATACATTGTGTACTAATTCATCATAATGGCCGTCAAAGACACAAAACTCATATCGCGGACGATATTGTAGCTTCTTCACAGCGGCCTTGAAGATATCCGTAGCCCGTGACCTTTTGTCTCTTGGTTTTAGGATGAGTAATATTCACAAAAGCTTTAAAACCATGTCTCCGTGGCACAGCAATCCCGAGCTTCTTCAATAGCCTCCAGGGACAGCCGAGTCTCCTCTCATTAATTCTCTGGCATTTGTTATCTTGGTATCCGGATTAAGAAAAGTGTTAGCATCATATCCAAGTGCCAATCCAATTTTCTCATGCCCTATGGGGAAAGAGAATTTCATACATAGTTCATAGCACATCAATAAAATAGTTCTTACACTAATTATTAAAACATGTCAATCTTGTTAAGATGATCCATTGCACTTATTCACATAATGGAAGGACGGTTACATGACTGCAATGCAATACTGCTACAAGTGCATTCAGGGCTGCATGAGGCTGTGGCCTTACCTCCGATGGCCGAGCGCCCGAGCCCCCTCCCCCTCCCGCACGAGCGGAGCCCCTCCGGTGGCTAGCCGAGCTAGCCCTCCATGGTTGCACCTGTTGTTCAGAGCAGTCAGAGCGGTGCCAGCTACATGGGCGTGCAGCCGAGGAGGTGCCTGGCGGAGGCTTGGTCGACTGGCTGTGTAGCTGGCACCGCCCTGGCTGCTCTGAACAACAGATGCAACTATGGAGGGCTGGCTCGGCTAACCGCCGGAGAGGCTCCGCTCGTGGCGGGAGGGGGAGGGGGCTTGGGCGCTCGGCCGTCGGAGGTCATGTAACCTTCCTTCCATTATATGAAATTACCATAACTAAAAAGAATAGGTAGCTAAAAAGAACAAGTCCTTAGACTTTACGTTTTGATTAAATGGATAATTAGATGGTAAAACTACCCATAGAAATGTTAAATGGACCAAATGATTTGCAGCACTTTAGCGAGTCAATGTTTTTTTTGAAAGTTTCCCGTTAAAATGGTTTTTAGCAAGTATTATAAGTCCGTCCTCCCCCTCAGCCGGCGGCGGCGCGGTGTGAATTGCGATGGGGAGGTGGGCATCAGGGCGGACAAGGCTAGAATCACGCGCTGGCGCTGTAGCCGGTGACGTCGCCGCCGCCCTCCTCACAGGAGCCATCGTACATTCGGACCGCGGAGAATGTGCGTAAGCGTGCGTACAAAACGGCGAGGACAGCACAGTGCCATTCTCGCGGACGAAGAAACTGGGCATAGTTCCCCCGGGTTATATTCCAGAAGCCGCAAGCTGCTAAGTATGTTGGGTTTTTAATGTATTTTTTCTTTGTATCGTCCGTAAAAATGTAGCGGTTTTTTTCATTTTTTTATTTAATTAAATGTTTTAGCCAAATGACAACAGCCGTTACAATACTTACTCCAGATTTTTTATAGATGTGTATATTACTCTCTAGTAACTGCCCTCAATGAATTGAAATAATTCACTGGTAACTACTCAATTATTCACTGATAACTAATCAATAATTCACTGGTAACTGATCAATTATTCACTGGTAATTGCTAAAATTCAAAACCAAATAATGATAATTAAGCAGTCTCATAACTAGTTAAAAGAGAGAGATAGTACAAGATTCAGCAAAAACAAGGAGGACATGATCTGCTAAGTGGCGCGCCACGTCAGCAAAAACAAGTCATACGATTTTTACACGAAAATACGTGAATATGAGTGTGCATGCGTGTGTGTATTTAGCCAAAGTCATCCTCATGCCATCCACTTCCATAATTCAAGATGTTGCATGGACTCTACCTTATAAATTGGTCTCCTCCACTTTGTCTTAGCAATATGGTACTAAACCTTGTATGCTTTGGAATTAAGAAAAATATGCTTCATTTATAGGCCCATTCTAACAGATTCAATAGGCACAAAATTGTTGACCAGGCCATTCTACAATGGTTGTTGTTTAAACAGAAAAACATCAACTAGTATCCAATATGCAAACTCAGGTTAAATGCAGATCTTACTTAACGTTCCACTTTAAAGCCCTGAGCTGTTACCCCGGTGAATCTATTATGCCGACATGCACGCATAAATACATCTCCGCATATGTAAACTCTCGATCGACGAAGAGAAACACACCCGTGCAAGAAGTCAGGAACATCTCCGGCGAACTCAACACAACCGATCGAGAACCCCAAATGGGCCGCTTCACCGTTGCCGCCGCCTTCTTCCTCGCGGCCATGATGGCCATCTCGGTGGCGCACGCTGGCCGCTCCTTGAAGGAGGGGAAAAGGCCATCATATGCAGCGGGGGGCACGCTGTTGGGAAGCGCAGGCAATTGGCGTTCCGGTCTCGAGCTCGGCGAGCGTGTCTTCACGGAGGCCGGTGGCCCTGCCGCCGCCGATGCAGCAGAGGGCGTCGCCGCTTTTCCTGGGAAGATCGGGGATCACAGCATCAACTGCTACGAGAAAATTCTCATTTTTGGACCGTGATTAATTTTTACCATGGATTACTAGCATGTTCGTGCGTTGGCTGAACGCGCGAGGGACGATTTTCGGTGCTGAATAAAGAGACACGTCCTTTTTCACTATTCATGTAACCTCGTTGTCACGTCCTTTTTCACTATTCATGTAACCTCGTTGTACCCTCGGCGCTAACAATTACGTCGGGAAGCGGCAGTGGTATATCTAAAATTTTGTCATGCCCCAGGCTAGGAAAGGTCGGATGCCACTATTACTTATGCTAGAAGAGAGTTATGTAATTAGCTTACTTGGGTTTACTTAGTCTTTCCATTGATAAATATCACACAACCCGGACTAGAGCCTAGACTACCCGAGGTGTGGATCCACCCCTGGGGATGGGGGGCTTTGGTGGTAGGATTTGGGGTAGGGGGTGGGAAGGGTGAGGAGGTGGAGATCCACCGGATGGTGATCATTCATTTCGAAAGGGGGGAGTATGAGCGAAAATGCCGATCTGAACTCGAGTGTAGGTGCACCTACTATTACCATCATTCAGTGTGCATTAAGAATGGTGCAGGAAATCTTAGATTTAATCTTTGTTGCTACATTTAGAAAAGGGTGTGTCTAGTAATTATCTAGATATTTTCTTTTAAAAAATCATCCAAATTTGATGACCCTTAAATCAACATTTAAAGGCCCTTATCCTTTCCGCTTTACTATATAATACATCTAACCCTAACCCTACCCCTTTGACCCCACCACCTCCCACCCTGCATCCCGACCCCACCGCCTCCTACCCCACACCACCCCCTCCACGCCGCTCCCTTTGCCTCCTCCTTTCTCGCTAGAGCAGCTCCGTGCGCCTTCCACCACCACCCCCTCCGCCCCTCCTCCACCACCAGCGGTCGATGGTGCCCCTACCGCCTCACTACGCTACCCTCTACCTGTCGTGCCGTCCCAGGCCAACCTAACAGCTAGTGCCTTCTACCGCCGTTACCCTCCGCAATCGCCCACTACCCTCCTACCTCGTCCATTGCCCTCATCGTCAGGCCACAACTCCCAGATAAGAGATTGAGAGTGGAAAGAAAAAACAGTCGTTTGTGTAATAGTCGATCCCTTTTCTTAATAAGACGTGTTTGCGGTGACCTTTCTACAAGGCATCACTCTACATTGCACATTTAAGAAACTAAGTACTCAGCGATGACATATATCTAAATTTAGGGCTTGTACGTTTAAGAGAAGAAAATACTACTCGATCATCTGGTAGTTTTGTTTTGCTGCTAGCTCCCCCCAAACTGGAGGCTCCTCGGACGTCGGTCGGACAGCGCCGATGCACACATGTGCTGACGCGGCTCCCGATCGACGTAACGAATCACACATCATTTGGAGGACAAAATGCTGACGTACACCATGTGCATGAGCAACAGTAACCTCTCAGGCTTAGCTAGCTAGTACTAGTTTAAAAGATTATTCAATTGGACTAAAATTTAGTGAATTATGACTAAAATTATATTGTAGCTGACTGGAATTATATTGTAGCTAACGATTACCTATTTAGTATAATTAATTTTAAAAATATAAAAATAGAAAAAATATGTTAGCCTATCACGTATAATATAAACAAATATGGGTAAAAAACGAGTAAAAAAGCTAAAAAATATAAAAAAATTAGAAAAACAAAAATTATAAATAATAAAAAATAAGTCAAAAATCTAAGCTCATATAAACGAGATCTAAATTGATGACTTGCTTCACTGTGGTCGGGCTTGTCATGCGTACACGACAAAAGCAAGGTGGCAATGCAAAACCTACAAACTGTCAGTGCCAACTAATTGATTGCCGGGACACCATGACCAACCCCCCAGCTAGTAGCTAGGCTGTGGTATATATCTAGGAATTATTGATCATATATCTTTCACTTAGATGAAAATTAAAAATTTATCCTCCTAATCTATATGTCAATGATCTACGATGACCCTACATATCATTGAGTGGGAAAGATAAATCTTTAATTTCCAATTTTGTCTACATCTACGTGCATGCCTACACAAGAAAGCGCCAATGCATGCTCCAGGCTCGTTTAACTCGATCCATGTGTTTCACCTTTCAGCTAAAGAAACAAGAAAAGAACAACGTCCAGCTGCTACCGAATCTACACACGTGTCACATGCTAAAATCCCGAAAACCATAATGGAAAATTCATATAAATAACACACTCAATAGTCAGTGAGGATCAATCTTGAAAGGTGGCTAGAATCGCACACCCCGATAAATGCATTGATCAAAAATATATAGGTTACAGATTACAAGAGTCCTTGACTCAAATCAAACACCGTCCATGATGCGTATGTGCTATAGAAATAATCATCACCCAATTCGGAGTGTTAGCACAACCAACAGCCAACAGGACAAGCACGAGCAACATCTCTCCGCACTACACTGTCCCTGTCCTGACTCCTGACATTATGTTACTCGAGCAAAGCTGCAAAGCAGGTGACACAACCATGGTAACTGGTACCCGGACTTGGCTTAAGTTATCTAGCTAATGAAGTTATCTACAGAGTACAGTGCAGCTTTGTTGCAATCTAATCAGAACTGCGTGTTGAGATATGGATAAGCTACTAACGTAAATTAAAATTTTCTATCGCGTAAATCAGGAATTTATACGAGTAAGAGATCATAGATCGTTGTACTAGACGCACAGTGCAGCGAAAATAGAGTTGAAGCAGTTGATTCAACGAAGAATGTATCGGTATAGTGGAAGTAGCCGATCGTCCTCCGGCCAATCGGCTCCTCATCGCGATCATCCCGATCAACGCTGCAGTCGTAGCAGTGCCTCTACCGAGGTCTACATATCCAGAGATGGAACACCGTGCATCGGTGTGCTAGCACCGACACACGCGGCAGTGGTTATGAGAGGTGGCAGCTAGGGTTTCGATGTGTGTGTTTTAGAATACCTCCCTCAATCCCACACCTCTCTTTATACAGCCTCCAATCGAATCATTATCCGATATGAATAGAGATCGAAACCCACTCAGAAATTATCATCTAGATCTTTGTCGTTACAATCTATTAAACATGTGACCCTGTATGTTCATATATATTTGATTATAGGCAAAAAAACTCATTTTCGGTCCGTAAGTCGGTAGCGGTCTCTAATTAAACGAACCTATATAGTGCTTATATACCGATCTCTTTACCTCATGATATCAGATCGAACTCAAGACGAGAAGCGTGCCATCTTATAATAGCTCAATCCTTTACTTAATTATGATTGACTTCTCAACCACATTCAGCATAACCAAACACTTTCTTAATCCAACCTCATCAAAGAGCCTAGAGATATCACTTCTATTATATAGGAGGGGCAAATTTCATATTGATCGCTCATATTCCTCCGTATATTTTATAATAAACCCAAAAGCTACCTTTATAACCATCTAATCACGGAGTAGTATTTAATAATCGCTAAGTAAACTATTACACATGTAGAGAACAATGACGATATCAGGTCTAAAAATCCTACATACACTATTTATGAGACCAACTAATGACACTTAAGAATATAACAATTCCCGCAGTGTCTCATAGTAGATCAATCCAATATTATATTCTCTAACATGTGTCCACATTATTGATTTGATATCTCATATCTATTATTTGTGAAACATGATCATCAATCAATATATGCTGATCTGTAATCATAATTGTCCTACATAATGATATAAAATTAAAGATAATTTAGAATAACATCAAAACATAAATAAAGAGTTCCACGAACAAGTCACATACTTGCTGTTCAATATGAAAGACGTTTATTTAAGAGACAAAATAAAATATTATTCAAAAGATCATAAACATAGAAGTAATAATACAATCATCTCCACGATTACCTCTAGAGCATATCATTAACACTACACAGAAAGCAAGTCCGCAGGAGTTTGTTAACATTCTAGCTAGTGTTCGTCCCAGCCTGGAGAGGCTCAACAGGAAGAGGATTGTCGTTAGCGTTCGTCTCAATATGGAGAGACTCAGCAAGCAGGGGATTGTTATCAGTGTTCGTCTCAGGATTATCTTCGGCTGCCGTGCCATCCTGTACTGGACGGTCAATGTTCTCACCACTCCCATGGACACCTTTGGTAAATCTGTCATGAAGCAACCTGCCAACGCATATCAATAGCATAGCAAAAGAAACAGATCCGGTGATGATGAAAAGACCAGAGAAACTCCGCAGACTGAGAGGCGACGAAACAATGTTGGGATTACTAGAATCGAAGGTTTGAGCCAGTGGCCCGAACCATTTCCTTTCAATCTCCCGCCCTTCATCCCCTTCTGTCAAGTTCAAGATAGCCTTCGAAAGATCAGGCACCAAGGGAGATCCTATAGGAAAAACCTGCAAGCAAGAACATGATATTAGGACAGCAAGCGTTAAACGCAAGCTGAACCAAAGCACAAGTGTACAATGAACTTACAAAACCAAATCCATCGGTCTTGAACTTGGGACCAACCATCTGGAATTCTTTCCCATACACGAACAGGAAAGACTGCAGGTACGGGACCTCATCAAAGATAGCTGACACCCCTCCACGCCCGGATCCTTTCCTCAATGCCTGTGCGTACTCCTCTTGCTTGCTAAAAACTTTAATCTTGCGCTCATCAAAGCCTAGCCTCTTCAACAATGAGCGCACAAAGGATCCACTCTGGTATCCAACATAATCTCCATTGCGCAAGAGCTGGCTGATGTCAGTCACCGAAGGTTGAAGCCTCTGTGCGGTTAGCATGGATGACAAGCTTGCTGTATAGCTCTGCACTAGAGTGAGCACCACGAAGCACCAAACTACCACAACAAATTTTGACAGGGGACTGTTGATAATATGATCTGCACAGAAGAATCCAAACAGAAATCATTAAAATAATTGTGGGTAGTAATAAGTCCAAGCACATATAACACACTGCATCAGTATATTTCTGAAGTTGAGTGTGAAGTATGAACACAAATGCATTACGTCTAAGTAAGGGCTGTGGTTGATGCTTTTTGGCTTATGGTTTATAAATTCTAAATATTTACAGAAGAGATTACGGAGAGACAGATACTCGTATGCGATTTTGGCAGTTACAGATAAAGTTAGCACAATATGTATTATAATTTACCTTTAGACTCATCTTAAAAAAACACATCCATTTTAAACATGTTACTGTTTATCTATACGAAATCTGTACAGAATCCATAAGCCGTGAGCTCTCTCGAACCCGGCCTAAGACTAACACAAATTGAACTGACAATTCAGCTGCCACGTCAGTGTTTAATACGTGTCAGATAAGCCATACAGTCTCCACAAGGTCCAAAACTTGTTGAAGAAGTGTCGACATTGTTAGGAAACAGCTGGCCAATCTTTTATTTTTTAAAAAGAAAAAACAAGCTTTTCTCTTACACGGACACAACATTTGCAACTTAGTAACTAGTAATATTATCGTTAAGACAAATAACGTATCTTTCTTAAAATTAAAATTGTGGTACACCATCTAATTTGCCGTTCATATGAAAATATGATAGTAGAAATGAAAGCAGAAAACATCAAATTTTTAAACCTCATATATACGGTAAGCACAGTCAAATACCATAAACAAGTGTGTTAACTCTACCGTACCATTGCATCGCTGCTTGTTGGTGCAACCTAGAGGATGACTATATGAATATGACAAGTTGACGACTAACCGTGAGAAAAGGTCCAAGTGGAGAAAGAAAAGTAGAAAGTGTTGCTGAACTGTCTCCATCTGATACCATGAAATTCTGGATTTGTCTGTGCTTCAATTGCCCACACAATTAGGCCTGTGAAGAAGAAAAATACCACAATAGCAAACCAAAGTTCTTTTGTCAGTGGCTTTATGAAGATCCACATTGTTGATTTATTATCGTTCTCAAGTAGCACAAGCATTGAGACGCCAGACTCCGTATAAGGCATTGTGAAGTCCACATATTTAGTTCGGTTGGCAACAATGGTCACATCACCCACTGCCGCATCAAAGTTCTGTTTTACCGCCCAGAAAACATAAAAAGAAAATAATTAGTAATATGAAATGAGGAAAGTTTCAAATTCATTGATTAGAAAAGTAGAGCTGAGTGTTTGCAGAAGCAGATGATTTTATTCCTTAGCTGAAAGGAGATAAAGGTCGTGGAAGGTATAAAAGGGATGTTATGAATGTAAGGGCACAGACCTTGAAATACACCTGGGATACCAGCAGGTCATAAGAACTGGCGCAATCATAGGGAATGTACTCATATCGCAGAGCATATGGTAGCCTGTTCACAGCGGCCTCAAAGATATCAATGCTGTAGCCACTGCAACATGATCTATTGGTACTGTGGTCAGTCTCAACATTCACAAAAGTTTTAAATTCATGTCTCCGTGGTACACCAATCCGGAGTTTCTTCTGATTTACCGGGAAGTCCCAGCCTCTGGGCACTGCCTTTGGATCTCCCGGCCAAACGACAGGTTTCAGGACTTCACCACCCTGTTTGCTCAAGCTAGCCTCACTGGTGCTAGAGTTCAAAAGGCTTGAGAGTCCGTCACCAGGGTTCCAGAACGCAATGGTTTCTACTGCCTCTCCAATCACATTCACGATCTCATAGATAGGAACTTCTAGCTGTCTGTCAACAAGCCTGAATCTCCCAGACAATCCATCAAACTTTGCTTTTAAAATGGAGCTGAGGAGTTTTGGGCCAGCAGGTGAAGTTGGAAGATCATCAAATTTCTTCCCCACATTTCCTAGTGTCTGAAAGCTCGTGTTTAAGGATCTGAAGATCTTGACCTCCTCAGCAGCGGTAGCAACTGCCCATGCCACATCATACGCCCAGTATTGGAAGATAGTAGGTTTTGCCATCCTAACATCAGGATCTTGGTGATATTTAGCTCTGAATCGGGCGGTGTATTGAGCCATGAACTCAGAAATCCTCCTAGACTTCGGTACATATGGTCGAAAACCGACAACACCCTGCATGGTTTCAATGATTTTTGGATGAAGCACATCAATAACAGTACCAATGCTGTCTGTGATGATCCATACATAGCCTTCAGTCATCATGCCAGCTGTGGAAGCCCGAGCAAAGAGGCGGGAAGCACAGGCTGGCAACATATGGACGATGAAAACACGCGTCTGCATGGTCATGAGCTTGTAAAGCTCCATATCAATGTGGTCCTTGGTGGAAGAAGTAGCGATGACACAACGATAGATGACATGTGCATTGACTTCTTGAAGGGAATCGGTAAGGGAAGGGAGGATACCAGCTCCATAGATGCTGTCCTCATAGACAAGAACAACATTTTTCCAGCCATAGGCCTTAATAAAGGCAGAGATGGAAGCTACCTGGAAGGAGTCCTTGACACAGGCACGGAGGAAACATGGAACATTATAATGAGTGATTGTATCACCAGTTGCAGAGAAGGTGATAACAGGGACCTTGGTCTTGTTCGCTAGGTAGGTTACAAACTCTGCTTGTAAGGTGCTCTGAGGACCAATGACAACACTAACCCTTTCCTTGTCGATGACATCTATTGCTGCAAGACAAGGATTATCAGCCCTTTTTGGAAAACCTCATCATATACATTACATACAAAAAAGACACGGCATTTGACAATAAATGAATACAAGAAAATAAGGCCACCACAGAAACTTAGGACTTGCAGCATTTTGAAAAACAAAGAACAATCCATAGGTATTTAAATTCATTTTTGGAATGACATACGACTATGCCCTTTTTGGGTAGTAACAGAAACTCACGTGCGATTTTGGTCGATATAAATGAAGTCACTACAGTGTGTACTATAATAAACTTGTATACCCTATTTTGAAAAGACACTCCATTTGAAAACTAGTTACTGTAGAAAAGTCAAAAACAGTTTTTAGAAGCTAAAAAGAAGATATCCTACATGAGCTTACAAGTCAAGAACAACAAGTGTTTTCTTGATTTCTTTTTGTCAGCGCATTGTTCAACTATTCAAGTGAGAAGGCATAGACTTTCTGGGAACATAAGCAGAGAAAACAAATATAGCATTCCTATCACAAAACTATAATGTCTGATTTATGATGCTAAAGAACTTGAAGAGCATTGATAATTGCAATGCAGCACAGAAAAAATGAGAAAATTTTGTCAAAACCCCAGAACATATCATCAGATCATGTATGTTCTACAGTTGCATAACCGATGGGCTCATTTTTGGTCTAGTGTTTACCCCTCTTATTTTGGAAATTTATGAATTGTGATCAAATGATTTACATTTTAGTTGCATGATGCAGCCTAAACATTTCCTTGAAAGAATCTGGCAGAACAATATCTACTAGAATTATTACTCATAAGTTTTAGAAACCAAACATATCAGATTCACACTAAGTCTTGAAAGAAATCAAGAAACTAAATGAAGCCATGGATCCTTAATTGGTGATGGAAGAACAAAGACACCAAGAGTACATTGATCGATGATTCCAATCTAAAGATCGACAAAGAATCGATGAGAGACAAGATTGACCTGAATTGAGAGGGCCGCTCAGGTGCTTGCTGTCTCGGCGACACACACACACACACCCCCCATTCTTTGATTACTTTCAAGCTCAAATTTTAACACACACACACCATTCTTTGATTACTTTCAAGCTCAAATTTTAACTTTTTTAAATGAATTCCCATTTCCTCAAACTTTAGGCCATTGACCTATGTAGATATAGTTGCCTCGCAAGATGCAGAAGAATCTCACAGCTAAAGACTAGAAGCACTGGAATGCAGTTTCAATTAAGAATGTTTTTTTTTTTTTTGCTGCAAAAGCACAATATGGAAATAAGCACATTGTCTATCATACAATATGTTAGTATGACACGTTAAGGCTAACAGCCTAACATCATCAAAACCCCCATCACAAATCACTAGACCAAAAAAAACCTCCATCTCTGCCCAAACTCTCAGGCACAAACATGCCCTGATTAAAAAAATCAGCATAACTTGGCTTTATTAGCTGTCTTTACTTAACCTCATCTTTGTTTCTGCATGCATGGTTTAGCATCGTGTTTAAGATTCGCATCTATGGGAACTGCGATGCACGGAAGGAAGAGAGATTCGACAAGATACCCTTTTATTTTGCAAACAGGATAAAATACGCACGCACAGATGCATCTCCCGGAATCTTGCCTTTGCTTTGCCTACCGAAAAGAAAAGAATAAGAAGAAAACCCTGGAGCCTTGTGCCATGCATCTTTTTGTGCTCATAATTTCCATTTTTTAGTTGGAAACCCCTAGCAAGCCTAAATAAATTAAGTAAGCTGTTCAGAGTTCTGACACTAACACAGATGCATCTCCTTAGAATCTGCAGTAAGATCTTATCCAAAATCCAACGCCTCGTACGAGAAATCACCAGATTAAATTCATTTGGAGAAGACCAAATTCGTGTACTCTTCACAGCAAAAGAACACAAAGGAGGGGGATGTTCTTAGGAAGTTGTCCTATGGAACAATGCCATGAACTGATCTAAGGGATGGGAAAACGGACCAAGCAAAAGAGCCCGAAGAGGCGCGGCCTTCGCAAACCGCCGCTCCGGCCTCCCGCGAACTGCCGCCGCCGCCGCCTCCGCGAGCCGACGTCATCGCTCCCGCGGAAGTGGCCATCGCAAGAGTGGGGGTGGGGAGAGGAGGTTGCGCCTCGTGCGATGTACCCTTTGTCAAAGCGCATTCGTTTAAGGTTACGTCTCTCAAACCTCAAAGCGTGTTGTGTAAAACATGTATTTTACCTCTATGTTTTCTTATGTGGATTTTCCGGTGTCCACTCTAGTGTCTATCCAAGCTCCTTTTCGTTACAACTTACTACAACTAATCCAAATGCTAAACCCGAGTTTTCTTTCGGTGCCTTTCTCATCAAAATCAGTAGCCGTAAAAAACATTTGTCAACAATGAAAATCAAACTCTAGCGGTCAACTAGAAAGTACTTTCAGTTTAACGGTTAGTAAGAGACTAAGGCCCCGCTTCAAACAGTGGCTTGCAGAAACCAACAACCATTTAAAATACATTGGCTTCTTAATGGTGCTTTTTTTATTTGTATTATCCGTGAAGATATAACGATATTTTCTATTTTTTTTCTATTTTTCGTTAATTAATATCTAAAAAACTAACAACCACTATCGCGCCATTTCAGTCAAAAGTCATAGCACTTCGGAATAGTGCCTAAGTTATAGCGAGCAAACTAGAAACTCATATGCATTATTAAACCGCACACATTCGAATTTTCTCGATAAAAGTCTAGAGTTTGATTCTCGTCGACCATACATCTAACATATCAATTTATTAAATTTTTGCAAATTGATCACATGATAACATTGTGAAAACCAATTTATCCCACTCGTATATCCAGGAAGGAGAAACTAGCTTGCACGTAGTTGGTACCTGCGGAGGCCGCGGTGACGACGTCGCGGTTGGAGTCCCTGACGTGCAGCTTGACCCTGGTGGTGAAGTTGGGGCGCGCGCCGTACAAGTCCTCCAACGCCATCTCCATGCTGAGGAGGCTCTTCTTCCCCAGCCCCGTCGCCAGGTCCAGTATCACCCCGACGTGGACCGGCACGGTCGTCGCCGGCGCTGCCGCGGCGGCGGCGGCACAGTGGCCACCTATAAACGACGACAAGCAGGCCATGGAGACCACGATGAGGCAGGAGGCAGCAAAACAAGCTAAGCTTCGAGGCCAGCGCCCCATAGCGCTAGTACGTAGCTACGTGATCGAATACTAGCTGATGAAACTAATTAACGTGGATTTATGATGTGATTAGTGGACTGTGACGTCTATTTATGGACACTGTTCAACACAGACAGATGGATAAAATAGGACGTGTTTAGGTGACGAGGACATTACATATCAACTTCCTTGGCATTAGTTGAGTCTACGCGTGATGGGGACATTACGTACGCGCTCCCGACGATCCCGTTCGATTGCCTGCGGCCAGCTCCTTGGCAATTTCCGCTGCATATTTGAGGGGGTGATCGGTTTGGTTTTTTTTCGGCTTCAGTTTCTAACTTCAGCTTTTTTTTTCACTATTCACTACACTATCTAATAACTCAGCTACAGTGTTTTTTCAGCCAAAAACCAAAAGCCATCGCTATTCTGATCACCCCCTGAGTACGTTGACGACATGCGTCGATCGTAAGCTCCTCGACCGCGTAGGTTGCACTTACGTGATTGACTATGTTGACATAAGAGTCTGGTTTGTTGCATTTAGGTGAGTAGAGATAGAGAGAGAAAGATAAGGCTTGTGATTAGTCGGTTGTTATAGTTAACCGTGTAACCAGACATGCATGTAATTTCTCTCATGCAGCGTTGGTCGCCTATATAAACCAAGACACGACTCTAGGATTGACTGTGCTCTTCCAATCTATAATTATCTCCCTCTAGTTTTTTATATGGTATCAGAGCTCGTACTCGCTATTAGCATGTCGACCTCTAGCTCTTCTTCCGCTGCGACCTCTTCCTTAGCACCTCCATCGGCATCCTGACGACGCCAGGTCACCACATCAATTTCAAGTTAACACAAGAGACTTACTTGCTTTGGAAGGCCTAGTTCCTGCCGTATCTTCGGAGTCATCAACTCCTAGGATACGTCAACAATACCACCAAATGCCCTGCGGCAACTGTTCCCAAGGCGGGCGAGGCCAGCACTACGACGATGGTGTTGAACCCCAAGTACCAGACTTGGCTCCAACAGGACTAGATGGTGCTGAGTGCATTGTTTTCTTCGCTCTCAGAGGGAGCACTTGGTCACATCCTCTTCCTGGCTGCATCACAAGACATGTGAGATGCATTGGAGACAATGTTCTCCTCGTAGTCCTGCGCTCGGTTGATGCATCTGTGGGTGCAACTTGCCAACATCAAGAGAAGGACATGGCAGTTGTGGACTACTTTAACAAAGTTAAAAAAACTTGCTAACACAATGGCCTCGATCGGCTAGCCACTCAAGGATGAGGAGGTGGTCTCCTACCTCTTTGCTGGGCTGAACTCGGAGTACGATCTACTTGTCTAGCCTCGATCGGCTAGCCACTCAAGGATAAAGAGGTGGTCTCCTACCTCTTTACTGGGCTGGACTCGAAGTACGATCTACTTGTCACATTGATAACCACACAGATAGACTCCATCACACTCAACAACATGTTCACTCATCTATCCAGCTACGAGATGTAGTTAGAGAACCACAATCCTGGCATACAGATTGAGTAACACTTGGCAAACTTCATCGAGTGCGGCGACAGGGCTGCAGTATGCAACAAAGGGCGTGGCAAGGGACAAAGTGGTGCGGCTCCGCATCAGCACCAACAGCCACGCCAACAGAACTAGTAGGTGAACACCAGTGGGGGCAGACAACCTATCTGCCAACTCTATGGCAACTTGGCAAGACAGTCCACGTCGCCACAAAGTGTTATCAGCGATTCAATCATGCCTTCAAGGTTGATGATGTGTGTGTTGTCACTGCTGTTATTACTACCCCGATGTACAACTTTGATGCAAGCTAGTATGCCAACACTGGAGCCACCGATCATTTCACCCACAAGTTGAACAAGCTCATCATCAAAGAGACATACAAAGGGAAGGACCACGTATAAGCAGCAAATGGTTCAGGTATGCGCATACTTCTCGTTGGCCATTCTAATCTATATACACCTTCACTTCCCTTTAACTCAAGAACATTCTTTACGATCCGCAAGTTACTCATAATCTCTTATCTGTTCAAAAATTCACATGTGACAACTTTCTTTTTGAGTTTTATCCTGACTTTTTCTGGCCAAGGATCAGGATACGAAGAAAGTTCTTCTTAAAGATTGGTGCTTCGGTGTCTCTACAGTCTTGATGTTAGTTCCCCAGTCAAGCAAGGTCTCCAGAGTGCTAGGGCTCCTCAAGAACAATGGCACTCACGTCTCGGTCATTCATCCTCTCAAGTAGTCAAGCATGTTCTTTGGAAGAATGGTCTTGTTTTTAAATTAGGTCCAAATAAGTCAGCGTGTGATGCTTGTCAACAAGTGAAGAGTCATCAGCTTCCTTATTCACCTTTGAATAATGTTGCATATGCTCCTCTTGAACTTGTCCACTCGGATGTCTAGGGTCTTGTCTAAACATCTTTTGGTGGTTCAAATATTATATGAGCTTTATTGATTCCTTTAGTCGATTTACCCGGTTATATCTTCTTAAACCTAAAGCTGATGTCTTTCACATATTCATGCAATATCAAAACACATATTGAACGACTGTTGAATAGGACGATCATTCACATGTAAACTAACTGGGGAGGAGAATATCAAAACCTTAGCTCTTTTTTCAGGAAATTGGGATTGCGCACCGTGTGTCGTGCTCACACACCCATCAACATAATAGTTTAGCCCAATGGAAACACCAACATGTTGTCGAAACCAGACTGGCCCTCTATTCGCATGTATTGATTCCTCTCAGCCTCTGGGATGCAGCATTCTCTATGGTAGCCATCCTCATCAATCGGCTCCCAAGTCGGGTTATTGGCAATGCCACACCAATCGAAAAACTCCTCAGTATGAAACCCTATTATTCCCTTCTTTGAGTGTTTGGTTGCGCCTGTTGGCCCCATCTTTGTCTTTACAATGCTCATAAACTTGCCTTTTGTTCCTAGCAATGCTTGTTTATTGGGTATAGTAATCTTCACAAAGGTTACAATGCCTCCATATTCTAACTGGTCAAGTCTACAAATCTAGGGATGTTATCTTTGATGAGAATATTTCCATTTGCTAGGCAAACTCCCATTCCTTCATCAACCCATGCTGATAAATCATTCTTGCTTTTACCTCTACCATCTTGTGGCCAACATGGAGATTTTGTGCATACTCCTGTTTTGCCAACTAAGGTGGATGCGGGTGAAAAGATGATAAATTCTTCTTGAGGGTGTACTGCATCATCTAGAGAGCAAGCTGCTGCACCCCTTCCACGACAACATGACACGCTGCTGTCCCTGCCGTGGACGTGCAGCACACTACATCAGACTTATCGTAGTCTCCTACGGGTCTGACGCAGGCTACCGTGACCATGTCGTAGCCTACCGTGGGGTTGCCGCACGGTGTTGTGGACTTGATCTCCTATAGTTCAAGGAAACAAGCGACAACTTCCGATCAAGCACCGAGTCGGAGTACAAATCTTTCACAAATGCTACAGCCGAGATTGTATAGGTGCAATCCTTGCTTCAGGAACTTGGAGCCTATCAAGTCAAGTCCCATGTTCTTTGGTGTGATAATTTTGGAGCCACTTATCTATCTGCCAATCCGGTATTTCATACAAAAGACAAAGCACATTGAGGTTGATTTTCCATTTTGCACATGAATGGATTGCTCGGAATTGACTTCCATTTTGTACATGAACAATTTGCTCAGAAAATGTTGATAATCAAGTTTATCTCCTCACAAGACCAAGTGGCGGACATCTTCACCAAACCACCAGCTACTCGATCATTTTCTCAACTGAATAGCAATTGCAATATTGTGGCAACAGGTTAAGATTGAGAGAGGTTGTTCGAATATGCCCACAACACGAACTCAAGGCAAAATGCCCACAAGTGCAAAACCCAAAAAATCACATCTTTCTTGAAAAAAACCGAGCAAACTTAAGAATTTTCTCTAAATTATGCCTAGATGGATAGGATTTTATCTTCAAGAGACATCTCTACCTCTTAAATCTCTTAGGCACCAGAAAAGATCAAGAGAAGAGAAATCAAAATAAGAAAACCAAAGAAATCAAAAGCACAAGAGGAGATTCATGGCACAACTCACTTGGACAAAATTTGGATGATCATTTCACTTGGAGAGAAATATTTTACAGTCAATCTCTCAGAATAACAGAGCTCTAAATCTAGAGTACATATACAAAAGGCTCCAACATAAGAAAAACTTAGCCCTAATCTCTTAAGTCTATCTCTAACCTATCTTACATGGGAGGGAGGAAGAGCTAGCCACCAAAAGTATTAGCCACCATCCTCAAACCCTAGTTCTTGTCTCTCCTCTCCTTATATAGCTTTACAACCTGAACCAAAACTTAATGGATTCACCTATTAGGCCAAACCAAGGATAACCCGTTAACCCTACATAACACCGAGTTTTACTCTCTTATATACGCTTCTTAAAACGAATTACAACCATTAACCCATTAGTGAATCAACACTTGATCCACTTTATATTTTCAGTACATATAAGATCTAAACTACTTAGACTAACACCGTGGTTTCACATACCGCTACTTTTTCGGTATTGGACAATTTACCAAAATACCCCTCTACCGTTTTTCACGAAGCTTCACGCTTCCTTTACCACAAAGCATCGTCCATGCTTCGCCATCTTCCACGTGGCCCCCAATTACTTATCGTCAAGCCTCTTATGCGTCTGAATCCTACTGAATCGTCCTCGCTTGCAAATAACCCAAATCACTTGGTGCACCACTTGTTATCTCTTAGCTACATGACTACATCTGGTTTACTCGACCATCTGGACCTCAACTCCTCTCTGAGCCTTGAGCCTAGTCCCGATCTACCTCGCCATTGCTTGTCATGATCACCACCAGTAGCTCCCTGCTCCGGTCTGCTGCCTTCTAGGCTTGTAACCACTCCATAAGTCTTAGACATCTTTGGCATCTCTCTAATCGTTCTGGACCTCAACACCACTCTATACCTAGTCCCGGTCCTCTTACGCCTCACCATGATCTAGCTTCGAAGTCTTACAACCTACAACAACAAGCAAACTGTCACGTAGCACCGCATAATACATAAAATCATCAATTGACACAATTAATCCAAAAAATGCACACCCCAATAGCTCCTCAGCCAGTATGACCACCAACTAAAAGCAGGTCATACTGCCTGACTCCAGTAGTACCGCACCCTAGTCTAACTGTTGTTCAAAATCAGTACTACCGCACCTGGCCGGTATGACCATGGCTTCAATACCGATCATACCGCCAGCAACAGAATTAATTGAAGAACTTACAAACTTTTAAAAACTAAACTCAAACTGTGCAAATATTCTAATCCAAAAATTAATTACTTATCGCAATCATAGAGTGACTTCTACACAGTATTACAAACAGATAATTGACAAAATGCATGGTACGCAACTCAATGATCTAGCCCATATATACGTCGCTCTCGATGAAAATTACACTGACAGAACTCGATCAGCGTGAACACAAAAATTACACTGATAGAACTCGATCGGCGCGTGCCGCTCTCGATGAAAATTACACTAACAGAACTCGATCGGTGCACGCGTGTGTGCATGCCCTAACTTAAACTGAGGAAATCGATGAATCGATCCCCGCATCTTGACGCTTGTCTCTTGCCCACCTACTCTACTCTACTTGCCAGTAAAGAAATTTGATGCTGAGCATCGCATGCCTTGCCACGAACATTCGCAGTGGAAGCTGGTGCCAAGTGACCATCATGAAGAAATTTGATGCTGCTACCGGAGGCATTAATTAATTAGGTGCAAAACCGTGGTCATGCTTAATTAGTGCTTACATACAAAGCTAGTTTGCTTTGTTTTTTTTTGCAGTAATCTTGTATTAGGAAACCTAGACCCAGGCCAGGAGTCCTAGCCCAAGGTGGACATCTCACTATGTTCTATAAATAGGGAGTCATATGGCAGATTTTATACACCCAATCAATTGAAGCAATAAAGAAAGATCAGTAGTTTTCTCTATCTCTCTCTGTATTCAATCTATTATTCTGTCACCTTCTGTGATTGATTCGTTCTTGTTCTAAGCAGAGGAATCGATCGGACTGGTCGCCAGCGACGGTTCCTCAACAGGTGTTAGTTCTAGTTTTAGTTGGGGCTGAGCAGAAGCTCCAGGAGCAATTGCTTCCGCGGTCTGCTTAGCTTCACAGACTGCTTAGGTGGTGCTCCAGCTATCCTTTAATTTAAGTTTTTAGCTGTGATTTTTGACTTTTATCTGAAATTATATTGTAGCGACTGTTAACTAAATAATAAGAAAAAATAGAAAAGAATTAAGAAGAATTAAAAAAACCGTTATATCATCACGGATAATATAAAAAAATAAGAAAAAAAGCTAAAAAATCAAAATTAGAAATTAATTCGTTTTAAACAGCTTTTAGTTTAAATAATCTGAAAATAAAAAAACTAGAATTATTTAAAACAAGGTCTTAATAAGCTTTACATATGTCCGTGGACGACACGAGGGAACGGAGTCTCAGCACGTACGGCGGCCACGAGCACCACGAACAACCACCGTGTCTCATGCAACCGGGAACCGGCCGCCAGCGGACGTGGCATGTGGGTATGGGAGGAGGTGCAGCATGGTGAAAGGTGGGTTGTGGTCACCGGCGGCAAGGGCTCGGCCGCCGGCAAGAAGCCCAGCTCGGTACCTGGACTCGCTGGACGCGCAAAAATAATGGCAAGTACGCCGTCCGTGGGATTCGAACCCACGACCACACGGTTAAAAGCCGTGCGCTCTACCGACTGAGCTAGGACGGCTGGATGCCTGACAGACCACAACGACATATAGATCCATCAGGTGAACACCGTATAGGGATACCTGCCACCGCCCACAAAGCAACAAATGCGGCTAGACGGCTAGTTCAGTTTTGACGTCTCTTGATTCTTCTGGGCGTTGTTATTTGTATTTTAGCTAGATAAATCTAATTAGATGATAGATGTCGAAGCTAAAAAAAAATTAAAAAAACTACTTTGTTTTACTTTGAGCGTCCATCCTAGGGGCTAAGATGACGTCAGCTTATATAAACTGGGTTGGTTTAGGTGCCAAAGAAGCAAATAGCGTGGGTAATACATGCCTGAGCCGATGCCCATTACATAAAAGTTGTAGGCACAAAATAATTTACACATATGAATTTTGTGAGGTGATTTATCCTTAGCTTTCGTATTTCTAGTTGTATACTAAGAGACACTCATAAATATATGTGGTGTGCATATGTAATGGTATGTGCACATGTGTATTTTCCTCGTAATCGCAAAAGAAAATACACAATGGCACATACAGCATGATCATGCAATTTCCATTTAGCAGTTACATTCTCCCACTCGGTGGAGCATTTTCGTGCCAAAGTGAAGAAAAAACAATAGACGCAGCACTTTGCTCGTGTTGTAAGTACAACTTAAGGGTCTGTTTGGAATGTAAGAATTTAAAAACGTAATAGAAAAAGCGGAGGATTATAATGTCATGGCTTGTTGGATACTATATGAAATAAAACCATAAAGATTGCTCCAAAGAGATGTTTGGATGCCTAGCAAGAAAAATACAAGAATTTTAAGATTAGATGTTACTTAGGACCCATTTATATATGTTTTTTTGGTTTTGATTTATGAATAGTAACAACTTATAGAGAAGCTTGCAGAGAGAGACACTCGCGTGCAATTTTGACTGATTTAAATAAAATCGCTGCAATGTGTACTACAATCAACTAGTAGGCCTGTCTTGAAAAGACATTTGTTTTAAAGCTATATAATGTAGAAAAGCTATTTACCGTAGAAAAGTATATTTTAGAAGCTAATATAAACATGACCTTAATTAGAAGGAGAGAGTGGTGATACAAAGAGAAAGAACAACACATTATGCATTGGACTTCTAAAGGAATTCCTAGAGCCTCTTTAATTCATATGACAAATAGAGGAATAGGAACTCCATAGAATAACAACTATTCATCCATTTGATTAATAGGTACGGAGCATAGGAAAAATATAGGATTTTTTCCATCCTCTTTTTCCTTGATACGCATGGGATGGAGGAAATTTCCTGTTCTTGTGTTTCAAATACTTAATCCTATAAAATTCATGTATTTTTTAATTATCTCTTTTGCACACGTATTCATATCTTATTCCGGTGTTTTTTTTTCTATTCCTGTGTTTCTAAAATCCTGCGAATAAAAAGACCCTTAGCATAAGGTTTAAGTAAATGTCTCGAATCCTTTAAAAAGCGGAGGAAAGCAAATAATCCTGTAGAAATCCTCGAGGCCAATCCTACATACATTCCAAACGGACACATAGATTTTTTTTGAGAAATACAGTCCTATAAAATTCCTCCAAAAATGCTTGGGTTCCACAGAAGCCCCTAAAATAATGTTTACAAAGTTAGCTTTCGGCGAATGCGAACGCACGCACCCGTCAAAACGACGAAATTCGCGGCACCGGTTCCTAGAACGATTTTCAAAATTCCCCGTTTCCAAAGTCCAAACTCCAGGAAATTCGAGCCATCCTTTTGCGGCGACAAAACCAAACGGCCGGCAGGTCCTCCTCCACACGCGCACCGCCTCTCCACGATAAACACCCCGGCGTCTCCCGCCCGCCTCGCCGCCCCAGCCCATTCGGAATCTCGCGGCGCCCGGGTCGGCGTGAACCGGCGGCGGCGATGGAGGTGGGCGACCTGCACAAGGTGTGGGAGATCCGCGCGCTCAAGAAGCCCGACGAGCCCGCCGCCCGCGCGATCCTCGACCGCGTCGCCAAGCAGGTCCAGCCCATCATGCGCCGCCGCAAGTGGCGCGTCAAGCTCCTCGCCGAGTTCTCGTAAGCGCGCCAGCAACCTTAACCCTAGCCGTATCCTCCTTCCGCATCCGATCTCTATCTCTCTCAACGATCGATCGATCCCGTGCGCCGGGGGTGTGATTTTTGGTTGTGGGATCAGGCCCAAGAACCCGAGGCTCCTGGGGCTCAACGTCGGCGCGGGAGTCGAGGTTAAGCTGCGGCTGAGGCGCGCCGGCCGCGACTACGACTTCATCCCCTACGAGGAGGTGCTCGACACCATGCTCCACGAGCTCTGCCACATCGTGCGCGGGCCCCACGACGCGCAGTTTTACAAGCTCTGGGACGAGCTCCGCAAGGTAAGTACGCTGATGTTTGTGTGCTTGTGTTGGTGCTAGAAAATTTGATGATTAAACGGGAACTGTGGTTTGATGGTATATACGTATTGGCTTAGAATGTGGTTCTCGCGTGCACGAGACATATCGAAAGGGGGGAGTTGTCCATAATGCCTTGCGAGCTGGCACATTTCCCAGAAAGCTTGGTTCAATTGATTCTGAATTTAACATCATTCAACCCAGGGTTGAAATTTTTTTGGGTGTTGTCCTGTGATCATCAACCGTTGATATAGATGGAATTGGTCTTGTTTAGTACACATGCATGCACGAACCAACTGACCTCCTTTTGGTCTTCGTAAATGTGTGGGAACATGAATCTATGTGTATAATAGAGGTAGGACTCGACTTCTTAACTCATATACCATTTGATACACTTAACCGAGGAGGATCAATTTGGAGTAAAATTAAAAGAGTCCAATTGCGGTTGCCAAATAGCAGCACGAAATGAGGTATTCAAATAGGACAGATGTATTTTTGACATTATTCAAAAAAAAAAGTAGTGGCTGTGGCAGGGTTTTTGGAGAGGTGGCTTACCTGTACAAACATTTATCCCAAAATTCCGAAAGATTGCATGATGTAACTTAGGGCTATATTTTCCATGTCTCAAACTATTTATAACTCAAGCTTGTCCTTAGTGGGATGTGTAGGATTTTGAGGTAGTGAACTGTTAATGTTGTTTTGACATATCCTTATATTTCATCTCCCACAAACACCTTTCCCAGTTTTATTGTGTCAGATATTTTGTAATGATTACATAGTACTTTAGGAAAAGAACTATCAGAGGTGGAAATAATTTCATGTCTATAAGAAACAGTAAATGTGTGTAAGTAGTTTTAACACATTTTGATATGCAAATTGGTTGCTAATTATGACCTTAGTGTTATTTTCCTCTTCGAGCTGTTCTGTAAATTGTAACTGTATTAAGTTTCAGATGTTAATATTGTCTTTGTTCTATTCCAAATGGGCTTTTCCTGAATTGAATTACTAGCAACGGAAGTATCTAATTTAGTAGTCCCTTTGTTTATTCCTTAGAAATATCACAATTTGTAGCTATCTGCTGACCTCCCCAAAGCAGTTGTTCAAAAGAAAGTGATTAAATCAACAATTCAACATTTAAAATGTTCCCTATCTTGAACTGCTGGATGCTATAACAGAATCATTCCCTGGAGTAGCTCTTGATACAAGTAACACAAACTTTCTTGATACAAGTAACACAAACTTTCTTCTGTAAATATTTGTATATTCTGTTATTGTAATTTTTTGTAAATTCTGTGGTGTGAAATGTAATTTCTGTTTTGCTTGCACTGTACCTTTTTTTCTTTATGGTGACAAGCATATGTTGCTTATAAAAAATCATTCAGGAATGTGAAGAACTTGTTTCAAAGGGTATTACTGGACCAGGACAAGGTTTTGATGGTACAGGCAGGCGATTGGGTGGATTTTCAATACATCCACCACCACCATCTCTTCGGCAAGCTACATTAGCTGCCGCACAGAAACGGGCAAGGAATGGGGCTCTATTGCCATCCGGGCCAAGAAAGTTGGGTGGTAATAATGATATTATGAGTGCACTTAGTCCAATACAAGCTGCTGCTATGGCTGCTGAAAGGAGATTGTACGATGATTTGTGGTGTGGATCACATGATCAATCTGCTATCAATGATTCAGAAGATGTTGTTATTCTTGAACAACCACCTAACTTGACAACATGGGATGGGAAAAACACTAAGGGTGGCTTTTCCAACGGTTCTGCGGAATCCAGCGCTTTGTGTGGATTTCACACTGCAGCACGAGGTGATTCCTCTTCTTGTAGGACAACAACTGACGCGGGCATTAGTTCTCTGTGGGAGTGTAGTTCTTGCACTCTTCTAAATCAGGTAAATTGATTAGCTCACCTTGTTTTTGTAATACTGTGCCATGAAGTTCCTAGTTACAGAAAAACATGCGTACCATTTCATATACCAAACTAAAAGTCTGTGTGGATGGTGGCAAGCACTTTTGCTAGTTGCAAGGTTTCATAACATATACTATCTTGGATATTGTAATTGGAGTTTCTTAC
This sequence comes from Melocanna baccifera, assembly GCA_036346265.1. Lineage (NCBI taxonomy): Eukaryota > Viridiplantae > Streptophyta > Magnoliopsida > Poales > Poaceae > Melocanna > Melocanna baccifera. The sequence continues at coordinate 25,044,165 of CM070692.1, read as the reverse complement.
TAGTTAGACTCTGTTGTGATCTTTTAGCATATTCTTTGATGTCAGCTCATCACGGTGGGTATGTAAATGATTATCACTCCAATAGTAAGTACATACTTAAGTGGTCCTTTCAGAGCGTATTAGGCTTATCCAATCTTCAGATGAATATCTAATTTTTGAGATTGTATTAACTTGCTAGTTGCCAGAGGTTAACAAACACCAAGGATGAAGTGAATTATTGACTGGTTTGCTATTGCTGTAACTTTTATTTATTTCTTTCACTTTTCATAACTCATAACATGTGAAGAATTCATGCCTACCTATGGACCTGTGGTAGCTGTAGGCCTCTTGACAAACCAGCTCCTTACAATATCTCAAGACGCATTTGCAATGTGCAAATTTATGACGTACATTAACCATTGCCTAGATGTAATTCGACTGTATCCATAGTGCAAACCAAATTCCCTTCACTATTGTGACAAGCGAGATAATTTCATATATTATCCATGCAAAGCAATGTAACTTCTTTTCTTGCCTGAATGTATTTTAAGTTCATTTACACATCACCTTATGACATAGTCCTTTTTTTTGTGCATGCACATTTTCTGGTATGCTCTTAGTAGCATCTCTATTATCTTCACTTCTTTCTTTCACAGACATTTGTTTCATGGTGCTAAACTATGAATTTTGTTCATTGGCATGCCTACTATTCATTCTTAGTCTAGTTACCACTGTTTCTCTTTTTCTAATACATTCTTGAAATCTGAACTTTTGTAGCCTCTGGCACCAATCTGTGAAGTTTGTGGGACAGCAAAACCTAAAATTGCAAAGGCCAAGTACACAACTTGGTCATGTAAATTTTGTACTCTTGAGAACAGCACTAAGCTTGATAAATGTTCAGCATGCGATCAATGGAGATACTCATACGGACCACCAGTAGCCACATATGGTCCAAGCTATGATTAACATATCATTGAAGGCTACAATAATATGGTAAATACTCCATTCTCTGTGGCACTGTTTGATATTCGTATTGTTGGATTGGAATCTTGTTGCCTTACTAGCGCTAGTGGATTAAATAGCTGGTAGTGGTTTTGCTCAGCTTATATGAAGATGGTTTTCCATCTCCAACTTACCATAGAAATGTAGGTGGCGGCACGCCCGAAAGTACTCGCTTCTTATCCCATAGTCGATATTCACGTAGTAGCACCCATGACAAAAATGATCTTTCTAGAGATCATGTTACCAGCACGGCAGCACCTGATTAATGCATCACTACAAGGCAAGGTTGGAAATATCAGTACCAAGGTTATTAAGTTGTAAAGTCGAGTCGAGTCGATTAGTGGGCGACTAGGGAGACTAGTCGACTAATCGACCGACTAGTCTGGACTAGTCGCTACTAGTTAGGTGTAATGACTCAATCAATGATTCAATGTATGACAAACAACTAGATAGCAGCAGGGGAGGAAGGAGGGAAGAGGGGGGAAGGAGAGAAGAGGGAGGAAGGAGAGGGGAGGGAGGGAGGACAGGAGGAACTGACCGGAGAAGGTGAAGCAGACCGAAGTCGGCGGAGGTGACAGATCCGACGGATCCCGCGGTGGCGAAGGCGTCTCCGGTGGCTACGACGGCGGATCTGGCTGCGGCGACGGCAGATCCGGCGCCAGAGAAGCAAGAGGCGACGGCGGATTGCGGTTGCGACGGATCCCGCGGATTTGGCGGCTGCGACGGCGGATCCGGTGGCAGCGGATCTAGACGGCGCACCTCCATGCCGTCGCTGCTACTACTGCTTTGCTTCTGACGGCATCGCCGGCGGCTGCTCGCATGGGAGAGAAGCTGCTGCAAGAGCGAGACATGCGAGACCGAGACACGGGATAAGGTTAGGGCAAGGAAATGGCTGCGGCGGTGCACGGCCAGCAGCAGCAGGTGGGCGCAGAGAGAAGGTGGGGATGGCGATCGTCCGCGACGGCGCGCAGCAAGCAGCAGCGCACGGCGGCGGCCGGAAGTCAAGGACAGGGACGGCGGCCATCGGAGGCGTGGTGCAGCGGCGGGGACTGCACGGGGGTGCAGGGTGACGACGGCGGCGAGACTCCACAAGGGGGAAAAAGCGGCGGCGCTCGCACGGGGGCACGACGGCGACGTGCGGAACGGGGGAGGAGAGCAGCTTCGGTTTCGCCTCCTCCCCCCGATCCCTTATATGGGGGCGGCATGGGCCGGGCCAGCTAGGCCTTAGGCCTGGCCCAGCTACCCCATTTTCTTTTTTTTTGAAGTATTACAAGTCGAACGACTAGAAAATGATGATTAGTCGCGGCTAGTCGTAGATTAGTCGTCCGATCTCCAGACTAGTCGCTCCAGTCGGGTCGGTCTCTCTAGTCGTTCATCCTGTGCCGACTCGACGACTAGTCGTAGATTAATCGCCGATTAGTCGACGACTTAATAATATGGATCAGTACTGGGGCAAATCTCGCCAGGGTACCGGTAATGGTAACCAACCGGTTACTGAAAAATCCAGAGAAAAATAGGGCAAAATTTATCAAATGAAATTCGAATTTTATTTGGTTTGATGGTCGGTAACTGTTCTTAAACCGAAAAACTGGTGGAAAAACTGAAAAAACCAATTTTAGGTAATTAGAAATTGGAATAATGCAAATATTAATTAGAAAGTGTACCTAATGATTATAAATTACTTGGTAATATACGAGTTTCACCCATTGATAAACAATTCTTGCATTGGCTTGATTTCTGTAATGATAAGTAGGACAAGAAGAGATGTCTAAGGAGAAATAAGAATCATCACCAGAAGGTAATAGGTTGGCATCACGATGTCCATAAGTCCGAACAGACTTTGAGCTATCATGGGATTCGTAGGAAGAAGAGTTTTGTTGCCAAGAATGATCTTAAACTAGTATGTACTACCTAGTATGGATGTTCTAAAAAATGTGGAGACATCCTAGGATAATAATTCATGTATTTTTAGTTCATACAATAGTTATATTTTTAGTTTATACAATAGTTATATTTTTAGTTTATACAATAGTTAAATTACCACAAATAATACATAAATCAACTTAGAAAGTGCATTATGCAGTCATAAATTTAAATTTGCATTTTAAATTTTTCGGCCGATATTTTGACTACTGGCACGGACCGGATTACCGGCGGTTACCAGCTGGTAACCGCCATGTTTTTGAACCTTGCTAGTTGCTACAAGGTATACTATGCCCAACAGTTTTGCTTGGAACTTGCGGCAAATTATTTTTGCTTGCTTTGAGAGCTGTCCATAGTGATTCTTGATGGAGCTCTTTCAACCTCTAGTTTGTGCATTTGTGATGAAGTATAAGCTGTTTAACTCAGCAGATAATCTAAACTGCATGGTAATTAGAAGTGTATTTATATGCAAAACTGTAGGCCATTTTAATCAAGTAGTGCAGGCAGGTTCAGCATATGGTTCTGACCTGATTGCTATTTGATTTCCTGCATTCATTTGCGCTCCATATGATCATCTATAGCACACACTAAAGGTCTTTAACTTAATGACATTTGCATCTCTGTGAAGAGTAATGTTCTATTTTACTAGTTATAATTTACCTCAATAATTGAACACTGACACAGTTTTCGTGTGGTTCTCACAGGATTACATTTTTGGGCAGTCGTCTGCTGCATTGTCAATATAAATTGCTTTATCAGCAGCAGTTAGTCTCTCTGTTACCACTGCATGTCAGGTCTATCAAGTTGCAGAAACAAAAAATCTGGCTCTTGGTATTTACTATCTAAACCATCCTCCTTTGTGGAACATGCAAGTATAGAACAGTGAAACAATGACCTTATTCTCCATGACTATCAACGTAGCCCCTAATTCCTTTTTAGGAGCACTGAATCATGTGCGTGCATCAACTAGTGCGAGGGGCAAGGAAACTAGCTGGGAGTAGAATCCATTTGGGTAGTTGAAATATAAGGTCTTTACTAGATAAGTTAAGCGAGTTATTTGATACGGCGATTAGAAGACATGTAAATATCTTATGTGTTCAAAAGACTAAATAGACGAGTCAGAAGGCAAAGGAGGTGGAACATACTGACTTTGAGTTATGGTATACTAGAACAGAACGAAATAGAAATGGAACAGACATCTTAATCGATAAGTGTCTTGAGAGCGGAGTTGTCGACGTGAGGAGACAAAGGGATAGGATTATCCTAGTCAAGTTAATCTTTGGCGACTTGGTTTTGAATATTGTTAGTGTATATGTTTCATAAGTAGGTTTGGATGAGGCTGCTAAGCGATAATTTTGGGAAGATCTAGATGATATAGTTAAAAGTATGCTTAATAGTGAAAATCTTTTTTTAGGAGGTGATTTCAATGGTCATATTGGTACAACTAGTGAGGGTTTCAAAGGGTGTATGAGGGTTTTGGTTATGGTGATAGGAACCAGGTAAGAGAAGATATCTTGAACTTTATCGTAACCTATGATCTCATGATTACTAACACCTTTTTTAGAAGGAAACACTTTTATTTAGTTACGTTTAGCAGTGGTCAGCATTATAGACAAATTGATTTTGTCTTTGTTAGAAGGGAGAACAAATAAGCTTACATGGATTGTAAAGTTATATTTAGAGTGTGTTGTCCAGTAATATAAATTGGTAGTCTCCAACTTTTGTTTTAGGATACGGTTCGATAGGCTAAGGTCGCCAAAGTCATGAAAATGAAGTGGTGAAAACTCAAAAGGGACACCTCACAGATGTTTAAGGAGAGGATAATTGCGCAAGGGGCATAGAACATGGGAGAAATGAGTAGTATGTGGATGGAGATGTTAACTCATATTAAGAAGGTGGCTATGGAGGTGCTTAGAGTGATTCAGGGGACAAGATAAGAATATAAAGATACTTGGTGTTGGAATGAGAAAATGCAAAAGGCTATCGAGGAGAAGACATGCTACAAGCACATACATCATGATAGGAGCGACCACAACGTACAGAAGTACAAAACAGCAAAAAAGAATACAAAGAAATCGGTGAATGAGGCACGTGGTAAGACCTATGAGGAAATTTATTAGAAGTATTAGAAGCTATGTACAAAGAAGGGTGAGAAAGATGTTTACAAGATGGTTAAACTTTGAGAAAGAAAAACGAGATATTTCAACTAAGTTAAATGCATTAAAGACTACACTAATAGACTTTTAGTGAAAGATGATGAGATCAAAAATAAGTGGAGAGATTACTTCGACGAGCTGTTCAATTGAGACAATGAGGATAGTAATTAAACTTGATGCTTTTAATGACATCGATATGCGGTTTGTGGGAAGAATTCAAGAGTTGGAACGAGAAAGAAAAACGAGATATTTCAACTAAGTTAAATGCATTAAAGACTACACTAATAGACTTTTAGTGAAAGACGATGAGATCAAAAATAAGTGGAGAGATTACTTCGACGAGCTGTTCAATTGAGACAATGAGGATAGTAATTAAACTTGATGATGCTTTTGATGACATCGATATGCAGTTTGTGGGAAGAATTCAAGAGTTGGAATTAAAAGAGGCCTTAAAAAGGATGAAAGTGGGTAAGACGTTGGGGCTTGATAATATTCCTATTGAGGTGTGGAAATGCTTTGGAGAAGTGACGATTGTTTGGCTAACTAATTTATTCAATAGCATTTTTAGGTCGAACAACATACCTAATGAGTGGCAGGAGAGCACATTAGTACCAATTTTAAAAAATAAAGGAGACATTTAAGGTTGTATTAGTTATAGAGAAATTAAACTCATGAGCCATATAATAAAACTTTAGGAGCGAGTGATTGAACACCGTTTAAGAAGAGTGACTAGCGTGACGACAAATCAATTTGGTTTTATGCCTGGGAGGTCAACTACGGAGGTGATTTTTTTAAAACGACAGTTGATGGAGAGGTATATGGAGCAAAAGAAAGATCTTTGCATGGTGTTTATCGACTTGAAGAAAGCCAATGACAGTGCCAAGAAATGTCATATGGTGGGCACTCCAAAAGAAAAGTGTCTCAACACAATATAGTACCATAATCAAGGATATGCACAAAGATATTGTGACTATTTAAAACATGTAGTGATGATACTAATAATTTTCGTACTAAGATAGGACTATACAAAAGATCAGTGTTGAGCCTATACATTTTTGTTTTAGTGATGGACGATGTCACGCGGCAAGGAGATATTCCTTGGTGTATATTTTTCGTTGATGATATAGTGCTAGTTGATGAGAGCAGGATAGATGTCGATCGAAATATGGAGTTGTGGAGGAAGATTTTAGAATCAAAGGGTTTTAGACTTATTATAACTAATACTGAGTATATGAGGTGTGATTTCAACGGTGCCAGGGCAGATGATGGAGTTGTTAGTTTGTACGGACAAGTAGTACCTAAGGACACTTTATATATATATATATATTTGATGGAACGATGATATTGATGAAGACGTGAGTCATAGGATAAGAGTGGTACTATCAATTTTGTTTGGTTTCATTAGGATCTTTTCTTAAACTTTATAATTTCTAATAGTTATTGAAGTGAATAATTTAGAGTTGTGCTTCTGACTTAAAAAGGATTTTAAAAAACTTATAATCTTGTTGGCTTGTATTCCACCCTCTCCTATATTCCTAGCTCAATTATGAGATCCAATCCAAACGAGATGTTTATTTGACGAGTGCCTCAACATTTATGCGCAATCTGTCGTACGAGGACATCCACGTGCGGTCCACAGCCAGGTGAGCAGCACCACGGCGAGGGCAGCCACGGCCAACCCTGCAGATGCACTGCCCTGGTGATCAGCACGCCAACTTGTAGCTTGCAGCCGTAAAAATGCTTACTTAGCTAATGAAGGTATTCGTGTGTATTACGTACATATATCTGCACCGGTCGCGATCTCGCCGTGGGAGCGAGTCGCGGTGCATGGAATGCGACTGACCGCCTTCTGCAAGGTAACAAGTTTGTTTTTACAAGGATCCCTTCTCAGCAAATGAGGCTCTTCTTTTTAGTTTTCAAAAACTATTATTTTATTTTTCTACTGTAATTAATTTTTAAACGAAATAACTTTTTAAAATAGAGTCTATAAGTTAATTGCAGTACGTACTGTAGCGACTTTATTTATATTGGTTAAAATTATAGACATGTTCTTTTTGGCTGTGACTAATGGCTTTTAGCTGCGGTTGATGGCTTTTTGGCTATTTGCGACAGAGATTACGGAGAGAGAGATATTCGCTTGTGATTTTTGATGGTACAGATATTAGGCTTTTAACGTGTACTACAATTAACTTATAAACTCCGTCTTAAAAAAATACTCTGTTTTAAAGTTAGGTACTGTAGCAGAAGCCAAAAGCTAAAAACTGAAAAGAATAGGCTCTATATATGAGTTTCTGTTACTCCGTACTTTATTTTATAAACAATCTAAAAATTATAAATCGAAGTAAAAAAGACAGCCCAACCATCGGTTTGCTGTTTAGCGTCCTTGCGGGGCTTTCATGAGATCATTGATATGATAATCTATGCATACGTCTGGAATTTCATGCGGTGGCTCACCCAGAATTCCATACCTACGGGGTCTAGTGCATAGTTGTATTTTGAGAGTTTTGTGTAATTTGCTGAATACAAAAGGAGCTTTTTGCAAAAAAAAAAAGTTATGGGCCATGTCAGGTACAATAAAAATAACTAAAATTTAGAATAAAAAAGTAGTAATTTGATTTTCATATGAACTTCACAAAACTAAAATTTGAAATAAAAATTTTTAGTTGGATTTGTATACGAATTCCAACCTAAAATTAAAATTTTGAATAAAAAATAAAATAAAATTAGCAATTTAATTTTTATACGAATTTCAAAGTAAAATCCCTAAATAACTTAAATTTAGAATAAAAATAAAATAAAAATACAATAATTTGTAAGAAAAATGAAATTAAAAATACCAGTTAGATTTGTATACGATTCCAACCTAAAACTATATAGAAAAACTCCATATCATGTACAATACAACAACATGAAACTTTGGAATAAGAATCAAAGGAAAATTATTGATTTGATTTTTTTGGTATAAATTCTAAATTAAAATATCTAAATATCTAAGATTCAGAATAAAATACAATAAAAATTACCAATTGTATTTGTATACAAATTCCGACCTAAAACTGAAAAACAAATACTACTTGTCATATAAAATCCAAAAATATGCAAATTAAAAAGTAGTCACTACGCTTGCTCTCAATGACAAGAAATTACCATGTTAATCAATGAAAAAAAAGAAAGATTTATAACATCGATTATGATGAGTCTAGATTATAACAGGGATGATTAATAGATTATAAATAAACAACATACTTTGATAAGATGCATACAACACATATCACTCAGAAATATCAATCTATATATGTAGCATCTAGGAACAAGATAAAGTAGTTTCATGATTAGAGCAATAGAGAAGAAGGATATCTGATAGCAATGAGAAGGCTCTACCAAGCTCAAAGTTCATCAACATGTTGGTAAAATCGGTGAATAAAACGTGGATTCCATTAAGAAAAAACATGGAAGAGGTCTACATCGTGCATATCAATTAGGACTCAACTTCCTTGTATTAGCATTTAGCTAGCAAGCATCCGCACGCAAAACTAATGGAGGGCCGGCTGTCGCCGTCCATGGAGAGCAAATAGGTGAAGTTAATTCTAGTGCATCGCTTTGATTGAACTCCATCTAAAAAACAAAGAAGCTGCCACATTCTCTGTCAAGGCAAGAAATTACCACATCAATTAGTGGGAAAAAATATACACTATTGATTTTGGTAGATCTAGATTCTAATAGTGCAAATTAAATAAAAATATGTTTGAATACCATGAGGATTGATGAATATTACTCTAATATTAAGTTAGGTATTGTAGTGTACACCTAAGAATCTAAAACATCCAAGAATAATCCATACAAAAAAAGACTTCGTGTATTACACGTTTATCTCATGCCATAGAAAGATGCGGGATAATACCAATCAAGACTAGATTGGCCTCATCTAGTTGTTTGTAACATGCAGACCTTGAGCTATCTATATGTTGCCTTATGTCCTTTCTTTTGATCTGGATAGAAGTGGCATTTAGGAATACGGCACAAAAAAAATTGAGGTGGCCAAGTCTGAGAAGACACCAACATATTACGAGAGAAGATTAATTATTTCCTTGATGTTGTTGCATGCAACAAACCGAATGCAAGACGAAGTCTTCTATCGTGTGGTGAAAGCATAAAATAAAATAACGGCGACTGCACACTACTACAAAATAAGTTATATTAAACGGCTCATCACAAATGATTCATAGGAAATCATCTATATTGCAATTATCAAAGACGATTTTACAAGTGTGAGCGTCTATGTTACTAGTAGAACTATAAAAAAAGCTCGAGGCTCACAAGCTGCTTGAGCTCAGCTTGTTCTAGGCTCGATCTCTAGACGAGACAAGCCCGAGTTTGATCTCAAGCTCATGAGTTTCAAGCTTTTTTTACAGCCCACATACATACTAACTCTTATCGAGCTTACTTGAGCCGAGCTTGGGCTTTTCTATTATTGAAAATTAGTGTATGTTAAATTATTTTTTACTGTTATTGAGCTTACTCAAGCTGAGCTCGAGTTTTTCTTAGTGTTAAAAATTAGTACATATTAAATTATTTTAACTGTTATCGAGCTTATTCGAGTTGAAAGGTTGCTCAAAAGTGGCCCTTTTTTTATCAAAGCATCAATTACTCGTCTTAGGAGTTGAACGGTTTTCTTGAGAAGCGGATGGACGGATAGAATTATAAGAGGTAATTGAAAATTCTTTTTGAAATCCGTCTATCTTCTCAACTCAAACGAAATTACCTTTCTGTTCAAGCGCATTCCTGATCAAGAATCGAAAAAATAATGTTTTCGATCATCTACGACTTCGCTTGCACAAGTAAATTATTTTCATTTAAAGTTGGAGGGTTAGATGGCGAAGATATAATAATTGTTTATTTATTACGTCATTATATTCTTAAATATACCCCTTAAAAATAAGAGAGAAATTTTGTAGAGTAATTATAAGTTATGCTGCGGCTACCTAGTCATAAGTTCTGCAATGATTACCTAGTCGTAGATTCTTCTATGACTACCAACTCGTAAGTTCTACTACGGTGATCTAGTCGTAAGTTATACTACAACTATCTAGTCGTAGGTTCTGTTACGACTATTTAGTCGTAAGATCTGCTACTACTATCTCGTCGTAAGTTATACTACAACTCCCTAATCATTCTTCTATATCCGACTAACCTACTTTCACAGTGGGTTCGTCTGACATGACAGTTAGAACATATGCTTATGCTCCATAACCGCACACGATCTTGCCAATGTCTCTCTGACAACAACTGTCCTACGGCGAACGTCTACCCACATCTCTGTAACAATAACAATTATCCAGCGGTTAACTCCTGAAATGTCAAGAAGTCTTCTGACAAGAAACAACTGCCGCCACTTCGTTACCGATATAAGGGTTGATATTGGAGAAGGATGGGGGTGATTAGTTCTGGATAGAGTGCTAGATTTCTCACATTGTTCACACTTGTACACTTTTCTTCAGTAATAGTAACACATGACGTAGGGTTATCATTCTCCCAGGAGAATGTCCGAACATATATAAAAATCTCTGTATCTTTATTTTGCATGATCATACGAGGATCTGGAGAGTTCTCTCTCGAATCTAAAAAATCATACGTAAGATTGATATTAAACATCGACACACTGCAACGATGTGTAATTAATTTAAACCACCCAAATTGTCCCTTAGTACGAACCAAATTGTTAAAAAGCTAGCCGTGCAAATGGCCGGAGGAAACAGGAAAAGCTAAATGCTACACGCCCGATTGATGCGAAGGTCAAGGTGTACACTTGATGGGCCAATGAAAATTGAAGATGTTCATACGACATCAATTGCTCGGTATACCTTGTTGCTTAAACAGAAGATTTAACTTTGCAATATACTCTGTGTCATGCATTAATATTATTATTACCTTAAGCCAGCCATCTATAGCCGGCTCAGTCGCAACTATACTACTATACTAGTAGTAAAATAGAAGCCTCACAGATTGGCTAGCAAATCACTCATGGACGTGTACGTATACTACTATACTAGTAGTAATCGTCCACAAAAAATGCTTGATCTACTGGTCCAAGAGCTTGAGCACGACGGGGAGGCCGCACTTGGGCTGCAGCGTCAGGAAGTCGGCCGGCGCGTGCACGTACTCCGGCGCGACCTCGAACGCGAACCGCCGCAGGATCATGGCCAGCATCGCCTTCGCCTCCAGCATCGCGAAGTCCTGCCCGATGCACGACCGCGGGCCGATGGAGAAGGACAGCAGCGCGCTCGGGTGCGCGGCCGCCCTGCCCACGCCGTCCCGGAACCGGAGCGGGTTGAACTCGCCGGCGTCCGCGCCCCACACCTCCTCGTCGCGGTGCATGATCGCGATCGGTATCGTCGTGATCGTGCCCTTTGGGACCTTCACGCCGCCGAGCTCCGTGTCCTCCGTCGCTGTCCTAGAGATCATCGTCACCGCGCCGTACAGCCTCAGCGTCTCGTACAGCACCATCGTCACCTGCCATGCATCACAAGATCATCGTCGTCGATGCCGTCACCAAGAAAAGACTAGCCGCTAGCTAGCTAGGGGCCGGGCTTACGAGCTTGAGCTTGTTGAGCGCGTCGCCGTGCGGCGGCGCCTCCGTGCCTCCGCCGCACTCCTGGAGCACCTCCTCCCTTAGCCGCTCCTGCCACTCGGGGTGCGTGCCGAGGAGGAACATGGCCCAGGTGAGCAGGTGCGAGGTGGTGTCGTGCCCGGCGAAGAAGAACGTCTTGCACTCGTCGATGATCTCGTCCATGGTGATCACGATCCTCCTGCCGTCGTCGCCGGCCGACGCGTTGGCCTCGAGCATCAGGCCGAGCAGATCGTGGCCGTAGCCCCTCTGCTCCTTCGCAGCGGCCTGGCGCTGGTTGATGATCGCCATGAGCGTGCCCCGCACCTTCCTCTCGAGCTGCCACCGCCGCACGTTGGTCTTGGTCGGCGCGTACTGGAGGCCCGGGACGTGGACGCTGCTGATGGTGGAGAAGGCGAGGTACTGGAGCTCCCGCTGCGCTAGGAACACCTCCTTCCCCTCCCTGTAGCTGCTCCCGAACGCGGTGTGCGAGATCACGTCGGCGGTCAGCTCCTGGAATTGCTGCCCGACCTCCACCTGCACCGCCCGCCGCTTGCCGCTCGCCGTCGCGCGCGCCTCCCACGCCCGGATCACCTCCCCCGCGCACTCCGCCATCGTCTTGGTCATCATCTTGGATCGCGTACACCGTGCATGCACACAGGAAACATTCGATTATACGCTCCAAAGATCAATGACTGAAAATTAAAAGTGCAGCGTGGTGATGAGGCGACCGGAACCTTGAGCTTGTCCATGGTGAAGGCCGGGTGCACGACGCGGCGGTGGCGCGCCCAGTCCTCGCCCTCGGTGAAGACGAGGCCCTTCCCGAGCAGCGCAAGGATGTTGGGGCCCGGGTACGGCTTGCTGAACAGGCCGGTCCGGTTGGACAGGATCTGCTTCACCGCGTCGTAGTCGCCGACGCAGAGCGTCGGCGTGTAGCCGGTCCACGACAGGAACACCTTGCCGTACGAGGACATCCACGCGCGGTAGTGCGGTAGCACGCGCGGGATGAAGTCGTGGGAACGCAGGTCGAGCACTTCGTCGCTCGTCGCCGCCCGCATCGCCTTGGCCTCCTCGTTGTTGCCCACGAAGAAACGGTACGCCGGCCCGCGGACGCCCTGCCGGCCGAACACCCTCCCGACGGCGTACGGTCTCCACACAAGGTGCACCAGCGCCGTCCACAGCGAGGTGAGCAGCACCACGGCGAGGGCAGCCACGACCAACCCTGCAGATGCACCGCCCATGTTGGTGATCAGCACGCCAACTTAATTGTAGCTTGCAAAGTAAGCCGTAAAAATGCTTACTTAGCTAATGGAGGTGCTCGCGTGTGCTGCGTACATATATCTGCACCGGTGGCGTGGACTCTTGCATTCGGAGGTTTCGGTTGTCCTGGCCGGCGATCTCGCCGAGGGAGCGAGTCGCGGCGCATGGAATGCGACGGGCCGATTTGTGCAAGGTAACAAGTTTTGTCTACAATGGTTTGTTTATTTATTTAGCTGATGGGCTGCTTTCATGAGGTGGCTGACCGAGAATTCCATACCTATGGGGTCAAGTGAATACCTGTAGTCACTTTCGAAAGTATTATTGTATTTTGAGGGTTTTGTGTAATTTCCTAAATGCAAAGGATCTTTTTGCAAAAAAAAAGATGTGGGGTCTACAAACGGTGTAATTTCCTAAGTGTGTCCGTAGAGAATCTTCCGTAGCGAACTCTACCAAGAAAGCACTTTACAAAAAAAAGATTGAGTGATTATTTGCTTAGACACTGAAGTTGCTGGTTGCGAATTTGACTTTCAAGGTCTTGCTACGTCTAGTCCAAAATAGATGTCACCAGCTGTGACATAGTAAGTTGATTTTGGTTGCAAATATTTGTCTTAATGGTTTCTTTCAGCAACATTTTGTAGCATTAGAGATATAGGAGTAGCTAGGAAGCGCTATACTATCGAAGAGCTCCCGACGGTATAGCTTCCACTCCCCTCCCCTGCTAGCCCCATTGCTCTCCCTCCCCTCACCTCCCTCTCTCTTGTTTGGTGCTGCAGCAGCTTTGCACCCCTGCTCCGCCTCCCCTAACCCCCTCTTCCACCACTGGCGGTAGGCAGTGACCTCACCGCTTCGCCACGCCGCCATCTCGCCCTTCTCCCGCCCAACCTAATATATATTTAGTGCGCCATGCCTCGTCGTGTCTCCCTCCACCTTCGCCCAACGCCTTCTGTCGTTGTTCGCCGCCAGACTACCACCTCCTTGACCTCCATCTACATTTGGGAGGCGCGGAGAACCCAATGACAACAACGGCTGATGCGGAGTAGCCAAGCACTGGTGCAACACCAAAGGAAAGTGATGCAACACATGACTCAAAGATGGACCCACTCAACCTGACAAGTGGGCCTATAACAAGATCTCGCACAAACAAGTTCAAGGAAGCCCTCATGAAGATAACATGAAAAATAATCGATGAGGCAAAAGAGGAGGTGGTACCCACTCATAATCCAGTCAGTCTGTTAATTTGTTCGTCAACTTGTAAGCCAACTCGGTATTAATCTGGATGTCTCCATCACATCTATGTACATCATTGGAAAGATTATCAAGTCTAGTTTCACATGTTTCAAACGGTGCATCATTTGGAGATGTATGTCAAAAGATGTGACTGTTTTGGTGGAAGCTATACAAGCATCAAGGAGCTGCGCAAGTTTCGACGAGTTTTTTCTTTGGTGACCTTTTAGCTACTTGATGACCTTTCAGCTGGTCACCAGTGTTCACACCTAGCTAGGAGGGATATTCCTAGTTTATAAATACCCATGTGTAATATTCTAAAACTTTTTAGCTTGTATATTATCAAACACATTTGTGTTGTTATTCCTTCTTAAAAGGATTCTGAACTTAATATCGGTTCTTGTTGTTCAAACTGTTCATCGTCTCCACCGAACTCCGCTGCCGTGCCCAAGCCGAACTATCGCCTCTATCTCCGATTCAGCTTCTGTGTCGTACTCAACCTGGACATCCTCGGCTTTCGCGCTTATAAAGCCGCACTGCCTTGGTTCACGTGCACGCCCGCCTCACTGTCGCACCTTGCCCGTTTGGTCGCCGCCGTCGCTTCGCCTCCAGCAGCCAACCACCGAGTGCCACACATCAACTTCCTAGCTGTCTGTTCGCCACATGACCACCCGATCGGATCCATGCCGTCAATCCAAGCTAACAGTCAGAATTTGGCCACATAATTCTCGCCTCATCGTCGGATCTTGCCAACGTCATCCCACACCCACTCGCCGTGTCGCTTCGCATTCTCCATGGATCCCATGTGTCGTGCGCTGTCTCACTGACACTGTGGGCCCACCTGTCAGCGCCAACTATGTTGTGCACCAGTAGACCAATTGAGTCAGCCAGCCATGCAAGCATGCCACATTAGCCATAATCCTACGTGTTGCCATATGTCATGCCACGTGTCAGCCACATCAGCTCCCAAGTCATTACAAGTGCCACATCAGCCCTAAATGCCACCTGTTAACCACATGTCATGCCATGTCAGCGTGCCACGTTAGCCCTACCTGCCACTTGTCAGCCACGTATTAGTCCACATCACTACCACGTCAGACCTACCCGCCATGTCAACAAGCCCAATCGCAATGCATTGTTCTATGAGTCGGTTTTACCGTAGACATACTATTTCATGTACCGAGTCCACAGCATATTAACCCTTTTTAATTTTTAGTATTTTTTTATATTAAAATTTTCAAGAGCCCATTCTTCTTTGTCTAAGTTCTGATTAATCCTATTTTTTTTCTAAATTCATATAAAATCAAACTCTATTTTTTGGGTCTAGCTTTGAAGTTTTTAGAATTTATTTGAATTTTATTTTATACCTCATTCGTTTTCATTCTTGTTAGGTCGCGTCTTTGAAGGAGTGGGAGCATCACCAAAAGACCAAGAATTCATAACTAAGTAAGGCTAAGACATGTTGTGTCCTTTGATGTTGAACCCATATTTCAAATCTATTTAATTATTATGTTGTTTTAAATTATCATGCATTACTATTTTATTACAAACCTTCGTACCTGGTAGCTATTGTCCCAATTGATTAATATCTCATTTGATAATTTGAATGCCATGATGCCACACTAGTTGTCATATGGGTTGTACGTTTAATATGTTCGCCATACTTATAGTTACATTGGGTTTATTATCACGTATGATCAATTAATTAATTTGACTTAATAAGATACTGAATCATGGTTATAGCCATAGTTATAAAATTTGTGTACTATGATATTGGTGTGTCATTGGATTTGGTTATACAAATTTGTGCATTAAAGGGGGAAGTGTGGATTCACTTCGGGGGATGTGGATATCTCGCCTGGGTAATGTCTGAGGACTTAACTTTATACACCATTGATCTGAGCTTTACCGTACAAACCACATGTCTAGTATGGGATAGACCTGGCTGATTTATTTGCGATGTTTCATTTTCAATCTCGCCATTGTGATGAACATGGTTGCTAATTTACATGAGGTGCAAGGTGGTTATGATGTGAAACCCTAGCAAACGGGATTGAGTTGAGGTTGAGCACTGTAAAGGCCTTCTTGTGATTTTCTTTAACGTGAGGATAATCACATCGTGTGGGTACAGTTGTACAATCTTTGTAGAGTGTAAAACTATTTGAATAGTCATGTCCTCGGTTATAGATAATGTTTGGTGATTTCACACGAAGAGTAGATTTCATAAAGACTTGGTATGGTTAAATTTAGGAAGTGAATAGTTAGTTCACTGGTAGAGTAACTTGTGAATGATTAGTTCATAAGTGATTGATTCGGTTCCTTTGGTTATTTATTTGCTATTATTTTCTTTAAAGTTCACTTTCAATTTATTTATTGTATTTACTTTAAAATATTATTTTCTGTAAAATAACATTTCAGCCATCCAATGGTAAGTCTTGCGTATTATATTTCATCTTTGTTACAAACGACTTGCTAAGAACTAGTATACTCACAGCTTTATGTCTACGTTGTTCAGTTGAAGAAGGACCATATCAGCAGGAGATACCTTGTTTAGAGGTAAGTTGGTCCGATGATTTACTTGGTTTTGGCAAAGTCCACGCGGAGGGCAACTACCATGCTGAGTGGAACATGGTGGACACAGAGTTCGACGCTTACGATTTGGATGTCTCATACAAAGCGTGGGACGAGTAGTTGTTTCGTAGTAGTCAGACTATGCAATCCAAAGTATATTGGCAAACTCTTAGCAATTATCTTTGGTGCTAATATATTTAAAAGTAGTGAATACTTCTGCTTATAATTTTGATAATATTTGGGCAGTCTGGTGTAGCCCTGTTAAAGACTGTAGCTCTGTGTGGCAATGATATTGTAATAATATTGTACCGTCTTTAGCTATTGTTCCGCTGCAACACTTTGTTATGACTATTATTTGATAAAACATGAATTTATTCTGTTTTATCATGTAATAATCACATACTGATATTATTACCTAAGGTAGTGATAGCATAGTTTGTCACAGATTGGTCCTGCATAAGTTTTTTCTTTTCTTTTCCTTTTCTTTTACTGCTCCATTACCATTTGCAAGTAGACTTGTTTATGGGCAACCTTCCCCATGTCACGATTTTTCTCGAGCTCGGGCCAGGCTGGCCTTAGACCCAAAAGAGGTCCACAGGGTTGGGCTGAAGTCTGATAAAATATAATAAAGTAATTTAAAGTAATATTTTGTTTAGGGTAAAAAATACTAATTGGGGCCTTTTCAAGTTTAGTCTTGTCAGACCAGGTCTTAGCCTTTGAACATGTCTATTGCAAGTGAGATTGGGGCTGTCTGAGAAGTGTGGCCACCTGATGTCAAACCATGAATTAGGGACTGTATCTATCTGAAATCCTGAATATAAACCACCATGACTTGACAAGCACAAACAATATTGCTCGACAAAATTAGTAGGAACCTTCTCCCAATTCAAAACTACTGTTCCAAAACTGCAAAAATCCATTACAAAGGACAAACTCACAAATTACAACCACAGGTTCACAGCAATGGCAGTGTCATATGGTTCTGTATTAGTAACAGCTTGTGCAAGGAAATTTTGCAGAAATATTGGGCTAAGAGTGACGCCTGCTCCAGCTCCTTTCATGCTAGGCAGCCACGATTAAACAATTAGATCACAATGCCCAAACACAAAGCCATCTTGTTACTGCGGCACTTTGGACAGTCGTGCGTTAATCGTTCGATCTTCTTGGAGGCATCGATGATTCGCTCGTTCTTGAGCTGAACACCGACCTCGGAAACTGCGAATCGCTCATCATATCCTACAGGTTTGCAGCAAATGTTCATGTCAAAATTTTTTGAGAAGTTGTGTTGGTCTGTTGGTGATGAAGGGCTTGGTGAGCAAGAAAGCTTACGGCGTTTGACCGTGATGCGTTGCTGTGGAGCGTCGAGCTGTGCATTCCGCCGCCGCCGCCCCTGATGGCGCCGCAGAACTGCATGTTGTCCTCGCCGAGGGCGCGCAGCCGGTTGAGCTCCGGGAGCACGGAAGTGCCGAGGTCCGGCCGGTCCTTCCGCCGCAGCTCGCAGCACCGGATCGCCATCTCGGCGAGGCACTGCGCCTCCTCGACGGGCCAGTCGGGCACGGCGGGGTCGAGCAGGTCTGCCAGCGCGCCGCGCTCCAGGGCGCGGCCGACGTGGTGCGTCAGCCCCATCGGCGGCTTGGCCGTGATAATCTGCAGCAGCATGACGCCGAGGGAGTAGATGTCGGACTTGACGCCGAGCATGCCCGTCTGCTGGTACTCCGGGTCGATGTAGCAGAAGGTGCCGGCGGTCGACGTCATGCGGTACTGCGTCACGTTATCGGCGACGGACGGCGGCACGAGCCGCGCCAGCCCGACGTCGCTGATCTTGCTCACGTAGTTGCGGTCGAGCAGGATATTCCCGGGCTTGAGGTCGCGGTGCACCAGCGGCTCGGGCTTTGTCTGATGCAGGAACAGCAGGCCGGTGGCGATCTCGGCGGCGATGCGGAACCGGTGCTGCCAGGGTATCACCGGCCCGCCAGCGCGCCGGAAGAGACAGTCGTCGAGGCTGCCGTTCGCCATGTACTCGTACACGAGGCAGCCGTACTCGGGGCAGGCGCCGAGGAGGAGCACCATGTTGGGGTGCCGGATGCAGCTGAGCACCTCGACCTCCTGCTGGAACTGGGACCTGCCCTGCGCGGCGTCGGGGCGGAGCACCTTGATGGCGACCGGCGTGTGGTCGAGGTAGCCCTTGAACACGGGGCCGTAGCCGCCCTCGCCGATCTTGCGCGCGTCGGAGAAGCGCTCGGTAGCGTGCTCGATCTCCTCGATGCTGTACCGGCGGTAACGGATCTCGTGCGACATGCCGCCCCGGCTCTTGCGCTCCTCGGCCTCCTTGAGGAGCTTCTTCTCCGCGTTGATTCGCTTCTGCACCTCTAGCTCGGCGATCCGCTGCGACGCCTCCGCCGCCTCTATGGCCGCCTTCGCCTTTGCTTTCTCCCGCTCAATCATCGCCAGAGCCGACTCCTGGGTCAGCCGCGCGTCCTGCATCTTCTGCTCCTCCTCTGTCTTCCACCGCTGCAGCTCCATCGCCTGCATGCGCGCACGCGGCAACAAGATCACGAACACTTCGATCGTCCTTGCACCATTAATCTTGCATGAATCAGGTTTAATTACCTTATGTTTAGCGTTGAGAGCCTCCTTGCAGGCCGTGCTGTACATGTCCATGGTCTGCTTGAGCTCGAGCCGCAGCCGCTTCATCTCGGCCTCGACGTCGTCCATGCCGATGGAGGAGAAGGAGGAGGTGTTGCTCTGCGAGAAGGAGGTGTGGTCGTTGGCGCCGAAGGAGTCGCCGCCCCACTTGCTAGGCGTGCGCGACATCTCGAAGCTGTGGTCGTAGCTCTCCGTGGACCCGCTTGACATCCTCGGCGGGACCTGGTGGTGGTCGATGCTCCGGCGGCCGGAGCTGACGAACGAGATGTCCGCCGAGTCCGGCATGGATAGGTGGCTGAGGTCGACGTACGACTTCCTCGTCGGGCCTGTGGACCCGCGCGCGAATGGCGACCGGATGTAGTTGTCCACCCTCGGCGTCTCGGCGTGCTCGTGCCCCCTCGACGACGACGACCACCTCTGCGACGCCGGCGCCGGCTCAGGCGGCTTGGCGGCTGGGGCGAGGCTCTGGATCTGCGACCGGAGCGGGGACACGCGCGGCGCCTGGCGGATGGAGTTGCGCACCGACGAGACCTTGCCCTTGTTGATCACGTACACGGTGCAGAAGTCCGGCGCGCCCTTGGAGATGGTCGTCGGGATGTCCGCCTTGAATCTTCTGACCGGAAATGCTGCCGCGGTTAGGCGCGTGCGTGCGGCCGAATGATGGATCGAAACCAACGCGCCGCGTACGTACCTGACGAAGCCGCCCCTGGCGGTGGCGCCGACGACGAGCTTCTCGATGGCGGCGTGCGCCGAGAACTCGATGATGGACTTGGCGACGTCGTGGTCGTCCAGCACCACGTCCTTGCACTGGATCTGCACGCCGCCGCCGCCACAAGAACACACACAGAGCATCAGACACGGCCATGGCATGTTTGCACGTACATTTCCGGTGTGCACGCACACGTACGTCTTTGCAGGTGCAGAAGCAGCGGAACGGGCGGAAGAGGTCCCTCACGTGCGGGTCCGTCGGCTGCTTGAACCCGGCCGCATCCTCCACTCCACCTGATCGACGCACCAATGATCAACGATCCACGCGCGCGCGCGCGCTCAGAAACTACCAAATGATCGACGCACATACACAGGATCGTATGTATGTAGCTTGTAACTACCTAGCAATGTCGACCATTGCTTCAATGGAATAGTGCTCTGAAGAGGAAACTAACGGGGAAGCTTGGATGGATCAATGGTGCACTGGCATACAAGTGTAGAGCCCTTGCCTGAGTTGCCCTTGGTGTTGACGTGGACGAGGACGATAGTCTGGCCCTTGTGGATGAGGGTGTCGATGGCCCACTTGAGGGCGTTCTGGCTGTTCTTATCCTTATCGATGCACACCGCCACCAGCGGGTAGCTCGACGTGTCCGCCGTCTCCTTCCCATCCTGGTACCTCCCCATCGACGATCTCTCCCTCTCTCTCTCTCTCTACCTTCTCTCTCCTCCTGATGATTTCAGTACAAATGATGTGGTTGTCTATTTTGTCACGTCGTCTCAAGGGGAGGGAGGCAGCGAGAGTGTCTCGGTCGGGGCTCCTCTTTTACTCGTGTTCCTTGTCGTCTATTATTAAGCACTGTCTTTTGTGGATGTGGTGGCTAGCTGTTGTCTGAATTGAGCCATGTGTTCGAGACCTTGGCTGTTTCAATGGGTGGCCACTGAATCTCTTCGCCCAGTTTTAGCCTACAAAACTGGAGAGGATTGTGTAATATTCGTTAATGAAGCACATGGTAATATTTTTTAATCATTTAGAACTTTGGAGAATTTCTTCCTTCTTAGAGTTTATATCTCATTCCTTCATAACCTTGAATATGAAATTGTGAAGATACCAATTTTAACTGTATGTTTCTATGGTTTTGATTTTTAAATACTATTTCAATTATGCAGAATGTATGCAATCTGCTTATAGCTTGCACACATTTCAATGTTATACACTTTTGAATCTATTTTACACCTGTTATACCATCCTATATCTATAGTGACCATTTTATGGTGGAAAAAACATTTCAATGTTGGACTTTTATCAATCATAAAATTAGCATATGTATATATGTTCCTAGCTGATTGTTGGTGGTTTCTGTTCATTTTTCTGTGAAGGTTATAATCAAAGAAGTTTCCAAAAGAATCCAAGAAGTCCAAAGGTGGAAATCCAGAATGTACT
Organism: Melocanna baccifera; assembly: GCA_036346265.1. Lineage (NCBI taxonomy): Eukaryota > Viridiplantae > Streptophyta > Magnoliopsida > Poales > Poaceae > Melocanna > Melocanna baccifera. Next base: position 25,022,651 of record CM070692.1, on the reverse strand, counting down.
CTGGGGAAGGCCCTTCTGAGTTCTGATGTTAAACCAATAAGTATTCACCCTTCTACTGCAATCTGCAAAGGTAGTGCTTCAGCCTAGGTCATATGTGATGTGCCCTGCTGGCTGGAAGCCTAGACAGCTAGACTAGTGGACTGCATGAGCATGACTGGCTGACTTCATCTTCAATTCTGCATGACTACATAGTCCACATGGTTCAAACTTCTAACTTCAAAATGTTTACTGGTTGGTGGTTGGCTGGTTGCTATGTCTTTCCCGCTGCCTAGCTGGCTGGTTCAAAATGTGATGTAAAGTGTAAACTGATGTGTCCATGCTATGTCAGTCTATCCAGTGTCCAATACTCCAGTGTCCAGTGATCCAGTCCATGTGCGTGTGCGACTTAACTTTTGTGTGGGATTGTGTAATTGTGTTTGTTTCAGGCTTTTAGCCTAAAGGCTGAAGCCTAAAGCAGAGGCTGCAGAGCAGTGAAGATCCACTCAAGTGCTTCACCTTCAGTCCTTCATGCACACATGCCTAGCTGCCTCAGTTGCTTGCTTACTGCTTGGTGCTTGCCTGCTTGCTTAGTTGACTTGCTTTTTAGTTTTTACTTTGTTACTTTGTGTCTTTGTTATCGTTTCGCCTTATATCGTTCGTAATTCGCATCAACTGTGGTAAATATGGTAATTACCGACACCGTGCCAAAAAAATTGGGATTTATCGATACCGAACCGTACTTCTAAAAAAACCATATATTACCGAACTACGAACACTGTATTTGCCATACATACCGAATCGATTAAACCGAAAAAACCGATTGCACAGCCCTATTGTTATGCTAGCCTGGTGCAATCGATTTCCTGTAGAGCGCTTTTTTGCTTATGCCTATGTGGTTCAAGGGTGCAAGTAGGGATATCTTCCCATCCCCGCTCTCTAAAGTTGTCAGAGGCAACTTTGCTTCTGTCCCCGTCCTCATTGGTGAATTGGCGGCCCCAATAAGAAACTAAATGTGAATGTTATCAAGATAATTTCGTAAATTTAACATATCATTATGTAGAAATGTATAAATTTATTAATACATGAGAAGGTAGAATAATACTAAATGAGATTTATACTATATATTATATCAAAATATATTATGTCAAAGACAAAATACATATATTTTAATATGTAGATGTACCAAATTCCATTTATATAAGTGTACATCAAGAGTATAACGGGGAGCGGAGATTGGGGAGTCATTCTCGTTCCCATCCCTATATAAGGTATCAGGGACGAGCATCTTCCCACACGCATCCCTTAACAAGGGGAAGTCTCCACGGGTTGCAGGGGAACCATTGCCATCCGTATATGCAAGAGTAGGGTAGTACAGGCTTATCCCATCTCTTAGGACATATACAATAGAATATGCTTATACATGAGCATTTAAAGAGAAAATATAGCCATATCATTAAGTACCCATGTAAAAGTCATTTCCTCCAATACAAGCATCTCTTTTATAGGTGCTTATATGTTACATTATCTATTAATTAGATATAGTTATAACAAGCACCTATTAAGCACTGATGCCTACTTAAATATTGATGCTACAAGATAAACATCTCATCTATCCTATATAACAAGAAAATTAGTTTTTATTGTTAAACACCTCTCTAGGCACATGCTCTAATATAGCCTATCTAGGGACATTTAGTTCGGTTTAAATAAACTAGCTTATGGCTTATTTTTCATTGTAGTTAACTTATTTTTCACTGTAATTGCTGGTGTCTTATTTGACATAATTAAATTTTAAAAAATAAAAATAAAAAAGATTAACCCATCACGGACAATGCAAATAAATACAAGAAAAAAAGAAAAGGCAAAAAAGCCTAAAAAACCAGAAAAAGATAAAATCAAGAAACTAAAAGCTAGAATCATAAGCCGGCTTATATAAACCGAAATGAGTGGGCCGTATCTTTTTATCTTCACAAACGTCTTTGAGGTAGTTACGTGAATAAGTTGGGCTATGCTTGAGCCAAGGGCCCAGAGGGGCTTGCACCAAGAACAGCCTGGTTGTGCCTTACCCTTGAGGCCTGAGTGAGGTAGTTTTTTATTAAAATAAATAGTAATGACTTTTGAAAGGAGAAGACGAATGGTAAGAAAAATAAAAAAAAGATACATACACGATATAAGAGCGAGATGAGTAGAGTGTGTGATACGTCTATGATACCTATCTTATCCTAGAGCGAGACGAGTAGAGAAACTGTTTCAGAATATCAAATGTTGTTATTAGCTTATGACATCTCTAAATAAAAGTTAAGCACATATATCTCTCCATTTCCTGAGAAAGGAAAACGTGTGCATACAGTGTTGCACCCTTGGAAGCTCCTCATGCCGTGTATTATGTGTATTTGTGTACTACCCCACTTCCCGCCATTAACACACCCAACGCACCGCACCGGGTCGTGGCTCCAGGCGACCACACTTCTCTACGTCGCAAGGCAGTCACACGGCGCGAAGCGCCGCGATGGGTTCTGGCCCCTCACCACCGCACGTCGTCGTGGTCGGCTTCCCCGTCGCCTCCCACGTTGCCATGCCCCTCTACGTCGCATGCACCCTCGCCATCGAAACCCCAACAACCTTGCGCAGCTCCGTGGGGTGGAGGCTGGCGCGCTACCAGGGACCTACGCTTGACGCCGTAGAAACGATGCCCGTGTTGGTTTTGGATCTACCTTATATTTCATCAGGTTCACTCCTCAGTCTCTAGGTCTTAAATAAGTTGCACTCCCTGCGCATCTAAACTCATGGGCTACTCACAAGTAAGCCCCTCAAGCAACAAACTTATAAGTGGTATTATGTCTTCTAACTCTTCTCCCCCTAAAATACTAGTCTGATGGGTGGAGATTCTCTCACATTTATAAGTTATGCTTTTTTTTCTCATAATCCATGTGGGACTATTTTCCTCAATAATCTCCCCCTCACACAAGGATTGTGCACACTGCACTCCTGAAAGTGTTAGGTGCCTAAGGTCTGATACCACTGTTAGTTTTAGACTCACCCTAGGTCCAATTGAGTTTACTCCCAGTCCCCATGTCTTAAATAGACTACACTCCCTGCGCACCTAAACTCATGGGCTACTCACAAGTGGTACTGAGCTCATGGGTTGCACACCTAAGCTCAAGCAATAACCTTATAAGTGATATTGAGTCTTCTCACCCAAATGACTAGTCTAATGAATAGAGATTCTCTCATACTTATAAGTTATATTTTTTTTTTCTCTTACAATTCATGTGACACTATTTTTCCTAACAGCCTATGCCGCGACGGATAGAGTTTTCATGGCGGACAGAGGTGGGCGGGTGGGCTCAAAGAAAGGCGTGGTGAGGGACACATTCGTTTGCATAGCGGCAGCCACGGCCACGGCCAGGCCGCCATGGGTGCCAGTCTGGCTAAATTCGTCGTTCGCATATCGACGCGCTCCATGTGGACGAGTAGAGGTGAAGCTTATCCATACTCGTGCCCATTTACCCGACTCTATTAAGATAGTTACCTATAAATACACGGATAAACGGACACAATTGTCATCTAAGTGGAGGGCATCTTTGGCAATGCCACTTAGTATTGCAAAAGGGCGTCTGGAAAGACATTGCACCGCTCTTTTCAACTTATGCCCTCACAAACAAACCAACCTAATAGCTAGCTTTTAAGTCGACGTTTTGAACCTTCTTATCAAGGTAGTCTTTTCAAAACAGTTTGTCTATATTTTATTCATTTATACAAACACTCACACCAAGACCATAAGCCATCAGCAGCAGAAATAAACTATAAACCGCAGTCAAAAAAGAACAACCCTATTAAACTTGGCCTAAAACACGAAACAGAGCAGCCCTTCACCGGTGGAAAGAGTCTCGGAAGCAAGGGTGCACATCTCTGATATTCAGCCAAACAAACTCCGGTAACTGTGAATCAGCAACACGATTACACAAATGCCTTGATTACTCTATGTGCTGATTATCAGCATCCCAGAAAACGAAACACATCTCCCATCAGCTTTTGGAAACATCACACAGCATAACGATGACGCTATTTATACGAACTTGCTGTGTATAAAGAATGGCGACAATGCAGGTAAAGCAAACAAACATGGCAAATCATGCTTTTAACTGATGGGGAAAGTACGCTTTTGTGACGATGATATAACAATACTAAAATGGTCCACACATTTGACAACAAATGGTTCTTAATACATGAACAGTCCAAGTTGCCAACACAGGATAGATTCACCATAAAACGACACTTTCAGCTCATGAGAATCGCGAGAGAGATAAACAGGACTGTCCCTACTTCAACAAAACCTGCATCGCACGAAACAAAAATGACAGGCAATAAGTATAGCAACCCCGGGCTTCTGAATGATAAATAAAGTATAAGGGTAAAATGATGGTGCAGGCTGCAGGCTATGTTTGGCCAAGATCTATAAAATGGAGAATGCTGAGAACCAACACAGGGCATATTTCTCAGTTTGGAAAATGCAATTAGATATGATGATGCCCTAGAGCAATTAATTCCCACTGCATGCTGCTAACATTAAGAAAAAGAATTTTAATATCTAAAATGCACCAAGTAACAGTGTCCTATGACTGCTCATGTTACAGAACATAATAACAAAGTGTAAGATGGCATCAGCTAAAACCATACTTATATCTTTTCATTTCTAATGGATCTATTTTAGTTTTCTACTAATAAATTGTAATATCCTTAAGCATTACAAGTTTGTGACTGGAATAGAGAACTAAACATCTTAGCATCTCACTTCTCAGTAGAAGTATGTTTTGTACTTTTCTGGGAAAGAAAAGGTACATGGCTTATACGAGGATAAAACAATCCATCATGTGTTTAAGGAGTCACAAAGAAACACCATGGTATCCCATAAGCACATCACCAAAAACAGTGAAATACATAATTGAACTCTAAAGTACACAAAGTCCATTGATCAAATGACTATACAAATACCATATAATATCACATTATGCCAATCTAAACATCCATGCACCAAATCCTATCACACATTCGACCCAATCAATCTAAATGCCTAGCACAAAATGGTAAATACAAAATTCAAAGCTATAACCAAATCACAAACATCGTCGCATCATGGCATCACAGACATCAAACCATCCATTGAGCAACTAACGAAACAGAAGCCTTTGGGTGGATGCTATGCTAACCTTAGATGCTGCTCGGGTACATGAACACCCTGACTTTGCGCCCCTGCACCGAACAGAAAAAAAAACAGCATCAGCACAAAACATCAACAAGCAGCACATCACACTTGAAGATTAGGAGGAAGGGTGGGTCACTCACCATGGAAGCCGGCGGGAGGTTGGACTTGAACTTGGCGCGGACGACGCCGGAGTTGCCGTGCGGGCGGGTGACCTTGCCCCAGATGCATCGGTAGTGGGTGCCGCTGCTCTTGGTCTTGGCCTTGTAGACGTACGCCATGCGCTTCCCGCAGTACCACGCCACCTCCTCCTTAGTGTTCACCCCCTCGATCTGCACCAGCGACGTGTTCTCGTACTGGTTCGACTTGGACCTGCAAGCACCCCAAGATCCCCCACCACCATTAGCGCACCACCAGATCGCACTAAGAAATGACCAGATCCAGCAGGTAAACGTTAACGAAGAGCCCACCTCTTGTATCCGAGGATGGTGCCCCGGACGTAGAGCCTGACGCGCTGCCCTGTGCGTCCCTTCACCATGGCCGCCGCCCCGCCGCTTGCTTGCTTCCTTCCTTCCGCCGCCGGAGACGAATGCTCGGAGGCTGTGGGCTTCGTGGGATGAGAACGACAGGACGGCGGGCGATGGAGGCTGCTTATATGTAGCAGACGGCAGATAGGCGAACGGCCGAGATTGGCTAGTGGTGCTGAATAGACGGGTACGATGTCTCAGGGCAAGGCTAGGGTTTAAGGTCAGACGAGTATAATGGGCTGGTCCAGTTAATGGGCTTTATTTTTATCGATTGCCTACGTGGCCCTAACTAGGCCGGTTTAGCAACCTAAAGTGCCAACTTTCGTTTTAATGCATCTCTACCTCACGATCACTATGTTCTTTTTAATCTTTTTAGCTTTTGTTTTTTAGTTTTTTTAAAAAATAAAATAAACAGAATAATTTTTTAAAATAGATTCTCTAAATAGCATTCTGAGCCTAAAATCATGTGTATCGTTCACGTCAGTGTCTCCGTCGCCCACTATTATCTTGAAAACGTAGATAAAAACTATCAACTACAGCTAAAAACCATCAGTCGTAGACCAAAAAAATAGGGCTGATATCTTGCTGATATATGGGCTCTCCTCGACAAGTAGTTACATGTCTAGTTGCGCACGAAATTGCGTTACTAGTAAAAGGTTTTGTTTCACATTACATTAGCTTTTTAAAAAGCACTTTCCCCCTATTTTAGATACAACAATTAGTTGAGAGTGTCTTTTCGGAGCCATAGCATCAAAATCTATCAAAACTGGTAAATATTTCCAACTAGATTCCACAACTTAAAACAGCAACTTCAAACTAATCCCTGAGCCTTTGTATGTATAAAAGGAGATTGATGTGTAGTATTTGAATAACTAATAAATAGTATTCGATTATGTATTTGTATAGCATGCTTAAGAGTTTACAAAGAGAACATAGACCGTTTGTATTTTTTCCTTATTAGGGCCTAGTTTGAATGCTGTAATTTTGAAAAGAGTTTGATTTGTCCGAGATTATCTCTTGGGTGTTCTCAGGACTTGTATTTATATTCAGGGACTTGTATTTATATTCAGAGATTACAACATAACATATAACACAGGTGGACTTACAACACACGGCAATAACTGCCTGGACTAGATATGCTATAGTATTTGAATTAGATATGCTACAGTATCTGAATTGACAAAAAAAACAGATTCAAATAAGGAAGCAGATAAGGAAGTAGAGGAGAGATTGCTTTGTTTAACATGCTCCCTCAATCTCGACTATCAACTACCAAATTTAAACTATATAACAACCGATTGAATGCTGCTTTGGTCGCTCTTTAGTGAAAACATCTGCAATCTGATCTGCCGAAGATACAAATCTCACTTCTAATGCTCCAAGCGCAACTCTCTCTCGAACAAAATGAAAGTCCACTTCAATATGTTTTGTGTGTGCATGGAAAAGAAAATGAAAGATGTTTTCATCAAAAATGACATCTATAGAGATGTAGATCTGTCCAGTGGGTTTCTGTAGACATTTGTAACTCTTACACATGTTACTATATCTTACAAACACACAATGTTGAGACCTAAAATCAAGTTTGTGTGCATTATATGGACAAAGATTAGGCCAACACGTGCACTCGAAGACTCTAAGCATAGAATAATTGGGTTGAATACCAAGGAGACGATTGAGAGGGGCAGTATTATCAATAACATGGGATGAAAGTCTATTTATGAGATAGCAGGCAGCAAGAAATGTTTTCATCCCAAAACTTGATCGGCGTTGACGCGTGAGCTAACAAAGCTAGCCCTATTTCAGTGATATAAGATGTTTCCTTTCAATAACACCGTTCTATTGATGGGTGTGTGGATAGGAAACTTGGTGAGCAATTCCAATGTTGCCGAAAAACTTGTTCATCTTCTGAAATTTGCCACCCCAGTCGGTTTGGATGGTTTTGATTTTTGTGTTTAGCAATCTCTCAACATGACTTTGAAACTTTAGAAAGACTTGTTCAACATGAGATTTAAACTTGAGGAAATAAATCCATGTGAATTGACTAAAATCATCCACAAAACTGACATAATAATTAAACCTGTACGGGTAGAGCCCCAAACATCATAATGAACTAACTCTAAACAGGAACTGGTTACATGACTTGAGGAACTGTAAGGAAGTTGATGACTCTTTGGTTATTGGCATGCATCACAAACAAGGATATCTTTATTGGACACGGTATAGAATTTATTCTGACGAAGAATAGACTAAACCATGGTAGAAGTAGGATGACCAAGCCTCTAATGCCATTGTTCCTTGCAGATCTTGACAGTGTATAGGGACTAACAAGGTTGATGAGCAATGGACAGAGGATACAATCCTCTCTCAGATTTGCTTTGAAGAAGAACATTCTTCGTAGCCCGGTCCTTGACAAAGATCACATTTGGATGGAATTCAAAAAACACGTAAAATAATTACTAGCTCTAGGTACATGAAGGATGTTTTTAAGAATTACAGAGTGATTTGAACCAGTAAAAGAATTATGACCAATATGAGAAATCGACATACCTGTCCCATTAGCAACCTGGACCGATCATTTCCCTTGTACCATTCCTTCACCGTGAGTCTATCTAGATTGCTCGTGAGGTGATCTGTGGCTTCGATATCAGCATACCAGTTGGTATCCACGTGTAGTTGGTTGAAGCCGAGGATGCAACTCTCTAATCTTCGGACTGATACCTGTGGTCAAAATGATGATAGCATTTTAAAGCATCATGACCATGCTTATCACATACTAAACAAGTTGGGCGGTTGTTACTGCCAAAGCGTCCACCACGGTTGCCATGACCTTCTCCACGGCCGAGTCCTCTTCCACGAAATCCTGAGTTGTTTTGTCCACCTCTCTGATTGGCCTTGATTCCGATCGTGTTATTGGTCGAAGAAGCTATCTACGACGTCGGGTTGATGTGCTCCTTCCGCAACTCATAGCTAATGATATGAGCATACAAATCCATCAAAGAGATTGGATCTACCCTGGTTGACACTGACATGACCAAAGAGTCATAGTCATCGCCAAGTCCGCCCAGGATATTAATAGGAGACAATCTCCTCTTCTTGGAGAGGATTGTCGATTGACGCTTTCCAGAGAAGATAGTTTTCCCAGGTGAGCTTCACATTGATGAACTGATTGAAGGAAGGTGTGGGAAAACCAGAGCAGAAGATGGGCTGGAAGTCGTCATGTGGCTAGATGGGAAGAGGCTCTGATACCATGAAAAGAGTTTGATTTGGCCGAGATGATCTCTTGGGTGTTCTCAGGACTTGTATTTATATTCAGAGGTTACAGCATAACAGATAACAGATGAGGACTTACAACACATGCCAATAACCGCCCGGACTAGATATGTTACAATATCTGAATTTGATACGCTACAGTATGTGACCTGGCAAAAGAAACAGATTCAGATAAGGAAGCAGAGGAGAGATTGCTCTGTTTAACAAATTTTACATGAATTTTGCAAGAAACGGTTCAACTCCCATGAAAATTTGAAAAAAAAAATTATTCCAAACTGTCCTTATTGCTGTAGCCTAAATGCTGTTTCTTGCAGCGGGAGAATCATTCTCATTGTAATTTTTTTCTTCTCCGACCAACGCGGTGACTTCAATATCAGCTCATACTTTTGACGCGGTAAGATCCAGGCTGATTTTGGGTATACTTTTCGCAACCATCAACAACATCAAATTGAATATTGATGTCAACACTTCGCTGATTAGTTGCCGTAACAACTATCAAGTCTGGTCCATAGACACAAAATCAAACTGCAAATTAATGCAAAGAAATTGATGGTGTATTACGAAGACTTCACAATGAAGCTTAGTTGTAAGCATGTCGGAATGTTACCTCAATTAACATTTGTCATCTAAATGTTTTTTTATCTCAGTTATACATATTATGTACATGGCCTACCTTCTGAAGCACGCAAGGGGATTTTATTTGTACTAATTTTACTCCTTAGGCAAACTGTATAGGATGACAAGTACAATGTCAAACAAAGAAATATGCATCACAAAAATGCCATTGCGCCCACAAAATGTCATCAAAATATTGGAACTGTTTGGAAACGACTGAGTGAGAGATTGTAATAATTTCTCCGAGATTCTAATAATCTCCCAACAATCTTGATTCAATTGACAGTTCCATTATTTTTCTTGTATCACCCTGCCATTACCAAACGACATACATTGTCAATGAGAATCTGTAACTTGGGGTTGAAGCCAACAATTTGCTTCCAAGCAACATATGAACAATCGTCATGTTCTACCGAACCACAAACAATTTTATTTCTTAAATTCAAACAACATATCAACAAATGCTGCAAATTTACAAATCCTTCACAAATTAAAGAACCTAAAATCTCCCCAGCTCCTTAGAAGGCTAGAAGTTGCTGTTGAGCTCAGAGGCGACGCTAGGTAGGTTGATCCGAGTGCACCGGCAACAGAGTAAAATCAAAAGTTAAGCTATTAGCAACTTATTTTCACCTCTTGTACACCACTCTAGTCCAAATACGTGCACCACCATGGCCTAAATATGTATGTGTTAGATCATAATTACATGTGTATATTGAAGTGTACACTTGGGTCCTTCGTGCTCTAGCTTCGCCCCTGGTTGAGCTTGCTGGAGGGCTCCAACCGGGTGGCATTGAAGTGCTCCAATGTGTGGGCCCACCTCAGGTCCTGCTTCAACTGGTGCACACCAATGGTGTCCTTCAAGAAATCCTCAGCTTGGGCGCCCTTGTAGTCATACATCCGGGGGTAGATGTTCACCCTGTTCTTGGCCTTGTTGCCCATGTTTAGCCATTTCCCTGTGGTCACATCTTCTGCACCTGATGTAATTAAAAAAACTAAAATCTCCATTATTTTGTACTAGCAAGTAATCAGCTAGGCCTTATTTAGAATGGGAACATTTTTTTTCCAGTTTTTCGTGGAAAATTGAACTGTTTTCTGTAAAATTCCTGTGTTTGAAACATGTCCTTAATGTAATCTTCATAAGTAATGTTTCAAGAAAAATATTGACAGATGACCATTAGTATTCGTCCCATTTTCCCATGGTGCGAAGAAGAATACTAATCAAGATGCAAGTTAGGCACTGCATGCATACCTGTGGCTTCTCTTTTCACCATGTCGGAGCTGGAGATCCACTCGACGAGGTCCCAAGACAGCACGTAGCCCATGCCAAGCATGAACGGCGGCGACGCCCGGTCGAGGAATGGCAGGCCCACGCCGTAGTACATGTCCTCACGCGGCGCGCGGTGCAGCGTCTCCACCAGCGCGTCCAGCCGGAGGTACGTGTCGTCGTCGACCTTCATCACGTAGTCGTACGGGCGCCCGCCGCCGTCGCTTTTGCCGAGCATTGCAGGCAGGCCAGCGAAGTAGGTGTACGTCTTGCCCCGGTCGGCGCTTTCGGCGCAGTCGAACAGCAGCACGTCGCCGTGGGCGCGGGCCTCGAGCGCCACGAACGCGCGGTGCTCGGGCGGCATCGGCAGCGCGCAGAGCGCAAACCGGACGTCCACGCGCGCGGCGCGGCGGAGCGCGGGCGTCTGCTGCAGCGCGTACGCCATGCGGATGAGGTGCCGCCGGGCGTGCTTCTTGGCCGTGGTGTGCACGCCTATGAGGACGCTGAGCTCCGGCCGCTGGCCACCTCCGTCGTCCGCCGGTGCAGCACGGTCGACGTTGGCTGCGCCAAGAAAGCCCACCGGGCTGCGGAGGTAGGCGGGGAAGGGGACGAGGAGTGTGAGGCAGAGGAGGGTGAGGGGGAAGAGGACGATGAGGGACACGGTGTAGTAGGACGGCTTCTGGATGAACGACATTGTTGCGCGCGCTCTCGTCGTCGTCGGCGATGAATCCTCTTCTTGATTTGTTTGGTCTTCTTCTTCCTTGTGTCTGCGCATGCGCTGGTGGCTTGGTGCGTGTTTATATCGGAAGCATTAGGGGGTGATTGGAATAGCGATGATTTTTAACTTTTGGTTGAAAAAACACTGTAGTTAGTTGAAAAAACACTGTAGCTGAGTTAGTGGATAGTGTAGTGAATAGTGAAAAAAAGCTAAAGTTAGAAACTGAAACTGAAAAAAAATCAAACCGATCACCCCTTTAATGTGGTTGCGAGTTAACTAGGAGTCTAGGACAAGGTGGCAGTCGTGCAGTTTCGTGATTTGTCAACATCGTCCTATTTGGAAGAGCTTAAACTTTTAGTACAAGTTCTTGCGGTGAAACTTCCCATTCGTATGGACCGGAACTCACAGCCAACCGATGGATCCATCCGTTTACTCGGAACAACATGTCGTTGTTGTTAACAAATGAAAATCACCGAGCGTTCGACACAACTGGCTCAAAACAGATCATTTCCCAGTTCTTTATCACCTTAATTGAACAGTGATTATACTTGATTAAAACCAGAAGAAATATGGATATGCTGCCACATGGTTCCTTCTTCTGATTTTGCAGCTCGTGGAACGTTAACAACGTTGAAAATGTAGGTAATATTTTAATTCCAAGTTTTATTATGAGACAAATGTAATAAACTAATGATGCAAAACACATAACTAATAGCAGGCTACTCATTATACTTCAGAAAAAGAGACAGAAAGATATTATAGTACCAAAGTCGATCGAACGCGTGAACGACTTACTGTTGGGCTTGATGAAGAACAGAAAGTATCGTAGGCTCGATGTAATACAAGACGCAGATGAGCGAATCTCAGCCCTCGGAGGCTTTTGAGCACTAACTGGAAGTGCACATACATGGAGGAATTTCTCAAGGTCGCATAAAACAATGGGCCATTGCAACTTTGCAAGCACTTAATCTACTTAGAGCTTAAACAAAACAGAGAACACCAGCACTACACGCTTAAGCCAATCGTTCGATCGATGGTTTACTTGGTCCTCAACTTGATCAGGTAGTTGGGACATCACTCATGATTCATGATCAGTAGGTGGGACACCACTCATGGTTTGTGAGTCAACTCATAAAATAAATTTGCCTAACTTGAGATCATTCCATAGCAAGATAAAATATTCTAGGCCGATGAGATAAATTCAGATAAATTTCTTTCTTTTTTAGAGAAGTTGGAATGAAGTTCAAGAATCATCATCCTGACACATGATGCATGATTACAAAATCAATCGTAGCCCCATTCAATTCAGCCTCCGCTTTTTGGTTGAAACATCACTGCAATGATTGTTAGTTTTTTTAAAAGATATGTAATAATAAAAATAAGAAAAAAAATAAAAAAATCTTTATATCTTTACGAACGATACAACATAAAAAATTTAAAAAACACATTGACTTTAAGAAGCAATGTGTTTCAAACAACTTTTAATTTCTGAAGGTTAGAAGCCAGAAAATTATTTGGAACGGAACCTTAAAATCTCGACTCATAATATACCTACCAAGCCTGACATGAAGATTATACCCGAGCTTACGTACTAGGCAAGTTAGAACAACTCGATAGTCATAGAGTCCAATTGGAAATGCGGGATTAATAAGCAATGGTGATTTATACCCAATGGTTAAACTGCTACCTGGCCCTAGGGCAAGTTAAGTGATCCCTAATTTTGTTAGCAACCACTAACAGAGGTAAACAGAAGGGTGGCTATTTGGAACAAGAAAATTTTACATGATATTTGATTCTTATGAAATTTCTGTAGAACTTTACTATAATTAAAGGGCAAAGATATGCTCTAAGCCTAGGATGTAGCATGTTTCAGTCCCACAAAATTCAAGACCTTGTTTGGAATGCCCGAAAATTTCAAATTCTGATATGAATAAAATTGTTTTACCTTTCAAATCTGATTTTTTTTTTGGTTTGAGAGAGAGAGAGAGAGAGAGAGAGAGAGATTGCAAATTCCAAACCTGAACGGCCGAAACCCGCAAGACCAAGGGCCTGTTTTTTTCAGCTGTGGCTGATGGCTTTTGGCTACGGCTGATGGCTTTTTGGCTGTTTACGACAGAGATTACGGAAAGAGAAATACTCGTTTGTGATTTTTGATGATACAGATATTAGTTTTTTAACGTGTACTACAATTAACTTGTAGACCTCATCTTAAAAAATACTTCATTTAAAAGTTAGTTACTGTAGCAAAAAACTAAAAGTGACTTTTAAAAACCACAAAGAATAGACCCCAAAAACCCTCTGCCTATCCAAGTCCCAAACCCTTTTCCCCTTCCCATTGCTTCATCTGTGCTCTTCCGAATCAAGCCAGACTGCGTCACCTTCAACGAGTTTGTTCGGATGAGTCAGGATTACGTCAAGAACCTGACCCGGATCGATCCCTTGTGGCTGGCTGAACTTGCCCCACAACACTACGCTACTACCAAGGAGTAATTTTGATCTATCGCCATAGTTCCTTGTAATATCGCAACATTGGAGCATCTATTTATCGGCAATATTGGCTATAAGATACTGAAAATTTGTGACGTTCGTTTCTAAGACATTATCTTTTTGTGTTTTTACTCAAAAGACACTTTAGGTGGTGATCGTTTTAGCGATAGCTTCTGGCTTTTAGCTAAAATTTCACTGTAGCTGACTGAAATTTCACTGTAGCTGAGTTAGTGGATAGTGTAGTGAATAGTGAAAAAAAAGCTGAAACCGAAAAAAACCGAAACGATCAGGTGAGGTGGGGTGGGATGTTTGTTTTGCCCTCGTAACACAACACTGTCGACAAACCCTTGGCTGACGCCTGTGTTCACTTGGGAGGAGGAGAGCAAAAAAAACTTTTCACCCAAATTCTCTCTCCTTTTTCAGTCAAAAATGATTTTTTAACAGTAGAGTGTCTGTTAGCAAAGAGTCACTAAAATTTAATGTCCTTCAACAAAGACATAAAAAAATAGTGTTCTGAAGCAAATATTATAAATTTAAAATATCTTGTAGCCAATTTTACCATTCTTATTTGTCTACCTACTTTTTTGTTATGATCAAGTGTCGTGGCTTTGGCGAGCATCAAATCCTAACAAGAATATATATGGATGTAGCAAATGCACTCGGTGTCACAAAAAAAAATATTTGTGTTGCTAATAAAGTACTTATTTTTGCTTAAAACAAGCACATGTGATCACAATGAATACATGTCAGAAGATGACGATGTCCAAGGCCTTTGTTCAAAAGTGCTATGACTTTTTGACTAAAATGATAGTGTAGCAGCTGTTAGTTTTTTCCTGATATATTCAATTAAAGAAAAAATAGAAAATAGAAAAAAAACAAAAAAACACTATTATATCTTCATAGATAATGCAAGTGAAAAGGAGAGAGGAAAACATATTAAGAAGCCAACGTGTTTTAAATAGCTTTTAACTTTTGAAACTAGAAGCTGTTTGGAATAGACGTAGAAAAACAAGAAGCTATTTGAAACAGGGATAGAATGCTTTTGGCTTCTGAACTCAGAAGCTATTTGAAACGGTGATAGAGTAAGGAGGGTAGGCAGCACCTGATCTTACTGGTATCCCTACTTATATCCACAACCCCATTGTTGAAGTGTACTAACTATCCTGATTAGTCTATATAAAGCTCACTTTTCTGTGGAAAAAAAACAAAAAACAGTCGTGGAAATCTTCACAGCTAGCAGAGGTTGGAGACCTGGTGTTAGGAGGATCATGGACAGTTGAAGATGTTGCAAAAACTGATGGATGGCATGGAATGGATTGCTTATTTTTTGGCAGCTCTGACTGGTGTGTAATCTCGGTCATGCGTTTCATGGAGTGATGGAGATGTACTCTGTAATTTTGTTTCCTCTGTCTTCAGGGAAGGTTTTTGATTTGTGTGGGGTGTTTAGGCTTTTGGCTCATGATGGCTGAAATTAGCTCTAGATATCATGTTTTTAGTTACTGCTCTTAATTTTTTTCATCTTTGTAGAACTTATGTCAGTTTCTGTAAATAGAAATTGGAGGGTCTCTCCCTCTTTGTTAAAAAAAAAAACAAAAAACAGTCTAGTACGAACACAATTCGGGCGTCTCAACTCTCAAAACCCAAATCGTACAACGTTTCGAAGTTTCGATCACAACCATCGGATCAACATCAGACGGCAAGCATCGCTTGACGAGGAGGAAACGGAGAAGTGAACTGATAAATAACGCAGGCGCAGCAGGCGAACTGCAGACCAAACGAACCCAAGAAAGCACCCGACATCTCTCGCCGCCGCCGCTGCTCGCCGGAGCCGGAGAAGGGACAGCGACGAAGATATGGCGCCGGAGCCCGAAGACGACATCATGAACGAGAAAAACCCTCGGCCGCTTGACGAGGACGACATCGCCCTCCTCAAGACCTACGTGAGTGTCCACAGATCGGATCGGCCTCTCTCCTATCTCTAGTCTACCGTTCGTTCTTGGCGATCTAACCTGATTCAGGGTTAGGGTTTTGGTTTTGTAGGGATGATTCGTGCTCGAGGTAGATCTAGGGTTTCAATTTCTTGTGTCTTTGGGGAGAAATTATTGGCCATTTGTGCGTATAGTTCGCGTTGTTCTGATTTTGTCCGGGGAATCCGGGTTTACGATTCCGGAGATGTGTTTTTTTAGTTCTCGTCCTTCGCTTATTTATGCAGTGAAAAGTTTGTTTGTTTTTCATCTGAGATGTATACCGTTTGTAGAACTCCGGCGCGTCGATTTGGCTGAAATTTGCTGAAACTGGATGGCTTGTTCTTTAATAGGGGCTCGGGCCTTACTCGACCAGCATAAAG
The DNA here is from genome assembly GCA_036346265.1 of Melocanna baccifera. Lineage (NCBI taxonomy): Eukaryota > Viridiplantae > Streptophyta > Magnoliopsida > Poales > Poaceae > Melocanna > Melocanna baccifera. The sequence continues at coordinate 25,006,241 of CM070692.1, read as the reverse complement.
AAGGTCGAGAAGGAGATTAAGGATATGGCGAAGAAGATTAATGATCTTTGTGGTACGTGCACATTGAAATATTTTGGTTATAAATTTAGGGACAGGTGTGCTATTTGTATCTCATTTCATGCCCAAAATTCTGACTTCTGAGCAGTTTTTATCAATTTACAATTCTAACTTTGATGTGCTAGTGCAATTCCACTTTGTTGCATCAAGGTTATCTGAACTAACAAGTTTTGCTGAATCACAGGCATCAAGGAGTCTGATACTGGATTGGCTGCACCAAGCCAGTGGGATCTTGTATCAGATAAACAGATGATGCAAGAGGAGCAACCATTGCAGGTAAACTAGCATGATGCTCACCTAACCTTTTCAGTGCCTTTTCTAATAATAAGTTTCTTTCTGTTATGAAGGTTGCTAGATGCACGAAGATCATCAGTCCTAATACTGATGACGCCAAGTATGTTATAAATGTAAAACAAATTGCAAAGGTGTGTCATGCTTATATTGTATCAATACAATCATATCTCCTAGAGGTTCGATACTGATGATCTGTTTCTACTTTTTTTTTATACTGCAGTTTGTGGTTGGATTAGGGGACAAGGTTTCCCCCACTGATATTGAGGAAGGGATGCGTGTTGGGTAGGTTTGTTGTTCTCTCTATTGTATATTCTAGCATCTTTCCTTTGGTTGTTTTCCAAAAGCTTATTGTATCTTATTGTGCTTCCTGTTGACGCTTTCAGTCGATGCATGGTTCTAAGAGCAATCTGGTTTTAAACATACCATATTAACTTGATAATGATACTAGTTTTAACTTTTAAGGGTAAAACTGCAGCACTGATCTACCAAATGAGATGGTAATATTTGCTAGGAAGCATTTTAAGATAATAAATTTTAAATTGAAGTTATTAGTATGATTGAGCACAAGGATTTGGCACAAGGTAAAGAAGCAACCGTTATTATAGTTAGCCTTGCAGCAAGGGGCTACAGTATGTTATATATTTTACAGCTTGAGAAATGAGAACATATGTTGTTGTGTCTAATTATGTTTAAAATATGGCAATATTCTGTAGTCCACTAGTGTTTGTGGGATTTTGTGGTCTGACAAGGGAGTAGTTTTTAGGACATATCAGATGTCAAGGGAGTTATGTTCAAGCATCAGGCCAGCTGTACAACTTACCCAAACATTCTTCTATGTCATATAGAAAGATGAAACTTTACTGGTACTTTTGGATCTGGCAAAGTTGATAGAAGTCTTAAAATATGTTTATGTACACAGGATCTCAGTATTTGGTTCTGTAAAACATCTTATTGTGCTTTACATAGTATGTGTTCGCAGTAGTATAATGTGTTGTTCTTGAATCAATCGAGTATTATACCATCAATTGAGTTGTGTTGATTCTCATCCTGTGTGTTATGCAGAGTTGATCGAAACAAGTACCAGATTCAAATTCCTTTGCCACCCAAAATTGATCCAAGTGTTACCATGATGACTGTTGAAGAAAAGCCTGATGTGACATATAACGATGTTGGTGGATGCAAGGAGCAGATCGACAAGATGCGTGAGGTTGTTGAGCTTCCTATGCTTCACCCGGAAAAGTTTGTCAAGCTCGGTATTGATCCTCCTAAGGGAGTCCTTTGCTATGGCCCTCCTGGAACTGGAAAAACACTTCTTGCTAGAGCAGTAGCCAATCGCACGGACGCTTGTTTTATTCGTGTGATAGGAAGTGAGCTAGTTCAGAAATATGTTGGTGAAGGGGCCCGGATGGTTAGGGAACTCTTCCAGATGGCCCGGTCAAAGAAAGCTTGCATCGTCTTCTTTGATGAAGTTGATGCCATCGGTGGTGCTCGCTTTGATGATGGTGTTGGGGGGTGACAATGAGGTCCAGCGCACTATGCTCGAGATTGTCAATCAGCTTGACGGGTTTGATGCCAGAGGAAACATCAAAGTCCTCATGGCCACCAACAGGCCTGATACATTGGACCCTGCACTGCTGCGTCCGGGGCGGCTGGACAGGAAAGTTGAGTTCGGCTTGCCAGATCTCGAGGGCCGCACCCAGATCTTCAAGATCCACACCCGCACCATGAACTGCGAGCGGGACATCCGGTTTGAGCTGCTGGCTCGCCTCTGCCCCAACTCCACTGGTAAATGCTTGATTCCTGCTTGGCGATCATGCCGTTTGTCGTGAACATATCTGGGTTTGCTTATGTGTGCCTATCTATGTGCGTTGCGGCAGGTGCCGATATAAGGAGCGTCTGCACAGAGGCTGGCATGTATGCCATCCGCGCGCGCAGGAAAACCGTCACGGAGAAGGATTTCCTGGACGCGGTGAACAAGGTCATCAAGGGCTACCAGAAGTTCAGCGCGACGCCGAAGTACATGGTGTACAACTAGGCCTTCCACGAGACTGTTGTTTGTTACTCTCTAAGGTTTTCTTCTCACAGAAACTCTCCATTGTATCTTTTAGAATATTGAAATGTGAAACTAGAAGGATGATGATGATGATGATGATGCCCTTCCCTGCTTCACGCTTACGTTACATATAAAGCGCAGCGTTGCCGGTAGTAGTAGTATCTACTGCACGGCGATGCCGGCACAGCGTTGCTCGCTGGGCAACTGGCCTCGCTGCGCGCGGCGTGACACTGCCCCCTCCTCCCAACACGAAGCGTTCCTGTGCGGCTGTGTTGCGCTCGGTCTTGGCCTCCCGGGGCCGTACCGCGTTTGTCAACTCGGGTCTTGTATTGGGCTACGGGGGTGATCGTTTTAGCGATGATTTTTGACTTTTAGTTAAAATTTCACTGTAGTTGACTTTTTTTTACTGTAGTTGAGTTAATGGATAGTGTAATAAATAATGAAAAAAAAGTTGAAGATGAAAAAAAGCTAACTTGATGAATGATTGGTTTTTTAAAACCACTTCTCTACTCATCTTGCTTCTTTCTGAAGACTGAGGATGGTAAACATATCAAACATCTTGTTTCTCTCACTCTCATCTTACGTATCTATCTCTTCCTTATCGCTCATCTCTACTTCTAAAAGTTACTTTTTTTCAATCACTACTATTTATTTTTAGTAAAAAAAGACATTAACCTCAAACCGTGGCCCCGCTTATTTTGGGTTAAAATCAGCTTCTGTTTTTTTTTCACTGTTCAGTAATTTCGTCTTTTTCTGATTTTTTAGATTTTTTTAGACTTTTTTGTTTTTTCTTTTTTTCGTATTGTCTGTGATAGGCTAACATATTTTTTTTTCTATTTTTAAATTTTTAAAATTTAATTATATCAAATATGTTATCTCAACTACAATAAAAAAATAAATTAACTACAATAAAAAAATTATAAACCATAACTATTCCAAACCCTCCAATTTCGCACACCGTCACACGCCCGCCTCCACCCACCGCGAGCTACGGCGTGTCAACATGTCATGGCATGCACTACTGCCGCCTGCTTGGCATCCTGCCTGGCCCTGGCGCCTGCCCCGTCGCCGCTGCGGAAGCTCGGTGCGCGGTTGGCTCGTTCCATCAAGTTTGGATACAGCATGTGATGCCACGAAAACAAATGTTTGTACGGCTAAGAAGGACAATGCAACTAGAAAATAAACATGTGCACTTTGTTATTCAATTCAAAATTTAAATAAAGGTCTAGGCACCCGGTCCGATCAAACACCAGCGCCAGAGTTTTTTTTTAATAAACGCAAAGATACCTTAATTTGTCGTCGAAGAAGATGACTCAAAGATGTCACTATTATTACTCTCTTGTTGGAGCTAAATATTGCAATTAATAAAAGTTCAGCATCTCTACATGTAGTGAACCAATAAGAATAGTTTCAACCAGTAGATAAATAGCAGAATTAACAATAAAAAAATATACAAAGTAATACAATGATTTACGTGAAAAACCTTCTCGATGTGAGAAGTAAAAAACACGGGACTTGTACAGCCCACTTCCAAATCTTCCACACAATGAGTACAAGGAGTCTTCTCTAGAACATCTAAAGGTACATCACAGAAACAACAACATCATCAAAATATAATTTTGGTATCATCATCAACTATCACACATAATTAACAAACGGTACACTAACATCCAAGTAGAGAAGATATAATTTATGTCCCATTTAGTTATTAGTTCATATCTTACAAACTATAGATCTAAATTTTGTGAAATTTTGTAGAAATATGGATCTACAAGTCTCTAACAAGATTTCAAAAGTTCAGCCAAATCGGACATCATTTGTACCCCAAACAGATCATCTACCAAAATTGCACAGTGTTGAATCTGCTGCAACTCGAACTGAAAATAATGCTAAAAAATCTAATGTTCCTCTATTCCAATATTCAATCCAACCATATAAATCGAAGAGCATCAAGTCAAGAACACACTGACCAAGTTTGATCGCGATCCAAAGACGTTTGATGTTCTCATTGACATCTTGATAAAGACTGCACAAGATCACTCAAGCTGAAGCAGATCTCTTCTTCATTTACCTCTCCTCTCTTTCTTTGCTGTGTGGATGCATGCTATTCTCACATCACTAGTCCCCTTTTTTCAGTAGTAGAACGAAGGGGCTAGGGTTTTCTTCCCTTCACTAAGGAGGAGATATCTCAACCGTTGGTCAAGAGAGTAATCAATAGTTCAGAAGCTTTCAAATTTGTGGGCTGACTTTTGGGTTTCTTCTCCATATGGAGCGAGTCCAACCTAATAAACTCCTCCCGATATCATAGAGATTCTTACCAGCTTGCTTCAACCATGCCAACAAGTTGGTGGTATGCCTTGAGTTTCTCCCTTGTCACTACCTTGGTTAGCATATCAGTACCATTTATCGTAAGTGTGGATTTTCTCAAGCTGTATTTGCTTATAATTCAACACATCTTGGATCCAATGGCAATGAACATCAATATATTTCGACCTTAAGTGGAAACTTGAATTATTACTCAAGTGGATAGCACTTTGGTTATCATAAAACAATATATATTTGTCTTGATCAAAATCAAGCTCACCAACCAATATTTTCAGTCATAATAGCTCCTTGCTTGTCTCAATCGCTGCAATAAATTCAACTTTAGTTGTAGACAATACACATATTTCTGTAACTTACTTCTCCATGACACAGCTCCCATTGAATATGTAATCAGGTACTCTGAAATAGATTTTCTGCTATCAACATCTCCAACAATATCTGTATCCGTATATACAACTAACACGGGCTTTCTTTTTCTAAAGCAAAGTTTCATCTTTATGCTACCATGGAGACATCTCATCATCCATATCACGACTTTCCAATGCAGTTTTCTAGGATTTGAAATAAATCTACTCACTATACTAACTACATGAGCAATGTTCGGCCTTGTACACACCATAGTATACATCAAACTTCCAACTGCCGAGGCATATGGAACATTATGCATTTCTTTCTTCTTCTCATCAGTAGAAGGACATTGTTTAGCGCTCAACTTAAAATGAGCTACAAGTAGACAGCTCATAGCTTTTGTATTGTCCAACAGAAACTTCTTAAGTACCTTCTTAATATACTTATCTTGTGATAGGTACAACTTGTTGGAATTTCTGTCCCTCTCAATTCTTATACCAAGAATTTGCTTTGCTGGCCCCAAATCCTTCATAGCAAAGAACTTGCTCCTTTCTTCAACTTTGCAATCCTAAAGATATTCTTGCCAACAATCAAGATATCATCAACATAGAGCAACAAGATGATAAAATTATCACTTGAAAATCTCTGAGATAGCACACAATGGTTTGTGCTACACCTCTTGTAGCCTTGCTAACTCATAACAAATTCAAACTTTATGTACCATTGTTTTGGGGTTTTTTCAGGCCATAAAGACTTTTTTTTCAGCTTGCACACATAGCCTTCTTTGCCCTTCTTAATAAACCCTTCAGGCTACTCTATGTATATCTCTTCCTCTAAGTCTCCATGAAGAAAGACTGTTTTCATATCCATTTGTTGTGATTAGCTGCAATACCAAGAATCACCCGAATGGATGTTATCTTCACCGCCGGAGAGAAAATCTCATCAAAGTTAATTCCTTTATTCTAGTCAAACCCTTTCACAAATAGCATCGTCTTGTATCTTGGATGTGATATGTGCTCTTCTTGTTTGATTCTGTAGATCCACTTATTCTTCAATGCATTCTTTTCCTTTGGCAACTTCACCAGTTCACATGTATGATTTTTATGCAAAGAATCTATCTCCTCTTATATAGCCTTCGTCGACTCATTCTTGTGTCCATCTTCAATTGCTTCTGCAAATCACTTAGATTCTAAACCATCAGACAATAACACCACATAATCATATGATCTGAATTCCCGTTCTAGTTCCACTAGCAACGCTCAACGCGAGCAATTTTGGCCCAACATACACAACTATAGCAAAACCCATCATTGCCTTGACAAACTTGCCATCTTCGTCCTCCAACCGAAACGACAGGGAACATTGATTGACCGGCTCAGCTCGTTGCCACTGCATCATCGTTTCCACCTCCCAGTTTCCACAAGCCTTTGCTTCCCGTCGCCCCTGGCCTCTCGCGGACGTGGAGTTCTTGTTAGTGATATGCCTTAGAGGTAATCTTGAAGATGATTGTATTACTTCTATATTTATGATCTTTTGAATAATATATTATTTTGTCCTTTGAATAAATATCTTTTATATTGATCAACAAGTATATGACTTATTCGTGATTTTATGTTTAGGGTTATTCTAAATTATCTCTGATTTTATATCATTATATGAGACAATTATGATTGATGATCAGCACATATATTGATTGATGATCATGTTTCACGGATCATGTATATAGGATATCAAATCAATAATGTGAACATATATTAGAGAATATGCTGTTGAATTGACCCACCATAAGGCACTACGGGAATTGTTATATTTTTAAATGTCATCAATTAGTCTCATACATAGTGTATGTAGGATCCTTAGACCTGATATCGTTATTGTTTTCTATATATGTAATAGTTTGCTTAGGAGTTACCAAACACTACTCTGTGACTATATGGTCATAAAGATAGCTTTCAGATTTATTATGAAATATACGAAGAAATATGAGCGATCAAGATGAAAGTTGTCCCTCCTATATAACAGAAGCGATATCTCTAGATCCTTCGATGTGGTTGAATTAAAGATGTACATGGCTATGTCGAATGTGGTTGAGAAGTCAATCATAGCTGAGTAATCCACTATAGATTCGAGTGAAAGATCGAGCTATCATTGGATGTTACACTTCTCACCTTAAGTTCAATCTGATACCTTGAGGCAAAGGGATCGATACAAAAATACTATATATATTCGTCTGATATGATCTTTATGTATATTTAGGAGTCGTTATGTCCTTTTAGAAACCATTACTGACTTATGGATCAGAAAAGGGTTTTCGGTTCATGGCCAAATATATATAAACCTACAACATCACATATTTAATGGGCTGAAACGATAAGAGTTCGGATGATAGTCTCTGAGTAGAATATGATATTTACTTATATCAGATAAGGATCTGATTAAAGACTATATAAGAAGAAGTGTGGGGCTGAGAGAGATATCCTAAAAACACACCTATGGAAACCATAACTACCACCTCTCGTAATTCCTGCTATGCATTGGTACTAGCACGCCAATGCATGGTATTCCATCCCTAGACGTGTGGACTTCGGTAGAGGCGCTGATCGGAACGATTGCGAGGAGAAGACAATTGGTCGGAGGACGATCGACTACTTCCGCTATATCATCGTGTTCTTTGTTGAATCAGTTGTTTCAACTCTACTTCTGTTACACTGTGCATTTAGTTGTAACGATCTATAATCTCTTACTTGTATGATTTTCTGGTTTACATGATAAAAAATAAAATTTTAATTTATACTAGTGTTTCCTACACATGACCTAACAGTTCTGCTAGCGTGTATCCCGGCGGAGATTCCGCGCAAAAGCGCCGGCACTTCGCAGTGGCTGCCCCTGCGTCCGGCTCCCGCGCCTCCCGCGTGTCCCGGTGCTTTCCCTGCCCTTTCGCGCCCGTCTGTCCGTGACTCTCCCTGCAGATCTCGATCCGTAGAACCTGACCTGTCCACCTCCGTCTCTTAACTCTCGCAAGTTGCAACGGTGTGGGGAACGAGCCTTTCTCGCGCACGATGGAATGGTTTCGTCATCAGGGCTTTGCAACAGTTGGAGCTCTCTCTGCTTGGCCTCTCGTGATGAATTCACCTTGTAGCTGTTGCATGCGACGATGTACGTAGCTCTCTCTTAACTTAACTTCTAGGCTCGCCGCAAATGTCCCCCGTGTGTGACGGACTCCGTGGCTTTCATGTCTGTTTGTTCGTTGCGTCCGACAGTGCGGTGCGTAGATTTGCCAGCGCCGTGTGCATGGGCGTCCGACAGTGCACTTCTGACTTCTAGGCTTCTCGTGTGACATCTCTGCTTTGGCACCTACTATTCAAGACCGAAATACCATGGACCAAAACCCGATAACTTACGCGCAATGCTCCGCAAAGACGGGGCATTTTTTTTCTACCTGATTTGCATTGCGATTGAGCCAGAGTCGTCGTATGTCGAAAGCCACAGTGGACGTAGCTGCGGTTGTTCCAGGCACGAACTTACTCATGACAGGCAGCGAGCGAATCGCTCGCGCCGTAGGCAAGATTTGCCGGCGCGACGTACGAGTCCCACCAGTCCTACTACCACCGCAACGCGCGGGGGGGAGAGGGGGCCGGGGCGTGGAGCGATCGGTGGTGCGCGCCGTGGCTCGTATGAGCGGGACTAAGGGAGTAAGGAGACGACCGGCTCTGCTCGGCGGCTTGCCCCTCCCGTGCCGATGACTTTCCTGCGCGCTCCTTCCGTTCTGCCCTGAACTTTCTCCAATGGTCTTCGGCACGGCACGGCACGCGTTTCCCTCCATTCGTCACGGTTAAACTGCGCTGTCATCAGGCGAAGAAGCCAGCGACTATATTAGGTGATCGGAATAGCGATGGCTTTTGGCTTTTAGCTAAAAAAACACTGTAGCTGGCTGAAAAAATACTGTAGCTGAGTTAGTGAATAGTGTAGTGAATAATGAAAAAAAAGCTGAAGCTAGAAACTGAAGCCGAAAAAAGCCGAAACGATTAGGGCCATAGTAATTCCGTGCACAAGAGGGAATCTAATCCCAAGCAAGTCCTGGTACCTATCTTACAGACATTAGATAGCTAGGTAGCGTGCGCCGATGTAAACTAGTAAAACTACTTCCTATGTCCCAAAATATAAGTTGATTTTTATTTTTTACGGTCTTCAATGTAAGATTTTGACTATATTTTATTATCATGATATACTAACAAAAATAATATATATATATATATATATATATATAGTATGAAATAATTTTGCAAGATAAATCCAATGATATTATATTTATATGATCAATATATATATATTAACGTATATTAATGGTCAAAGCTTATAAATCTTGGCTGCACGAAACCTACAACGATCTATATTTTAGGACAGAGGGAGTATTAAACAAAGGCTACCATGTAAAGTAGTAACTCATTGCCTCGTGTAGTTTTGCTGAGGGAAAAAATTGCACGGTAGTCCCTAAACTTTTGAGGCTGTATAATTTTATCATCTAAACTTGCATTTTATTTTTCTAGCATCCTGAACTTGCGCCCGTTTACACCGCGGCCCTATTCGGTTGTTTGCTAACGGTAGTTACTAAGGTGACATTCTATGTGGCTAATGTCATAGGGTTAGGCTCGACCACATAGGCATAGTGCCAGGTCGGTACAATGTCCTTTTCTTCCTTGCAGCGCAACAGAGCAAGGATGGAGGGCGTGGGGATTCAACATGTTGTGTGTATGGCGTGTTCGTGGAGCCCGCGAACCTATGCACAAAAGGAGGAGCTCAAGAAGGCTCCATGGGGACGATAGGGATGACATTAGTGAGACTTAGAATATTTAGACCTTAATTGTACAAAAAGAAATTTTATTTCATACTTGCTCAAAAATCAAATTTTAACCAAAATAATTTTAAAACCTCATATTCAACCCCATCTAATTGGTTATTCTTGATCCTACAGCTGTGCTCCTCCTTGCCGTCATGGCCGCTGCCTCTTGCCTATCACCCTCGTCGCCAACAGCCGACACCCCTAGCATATCCATGTTGATGTAGTGCTTGTGTGCCTGCTCCCATAGAAGGAGGTTGTTGGATGCGATGCCAACGACTTTGCCCCCTCTAAATCTAGTGGACTCCTCACCGTCCCATTCTGGTTGTGTTCATCGTCCCCGTCACCTCAAACTGATAAAAACAGATTCATCGGGGCCAGGAACATGCCATGACCGCGTCTTCGCGGGAGCTCCACTGTGGTAGCTTTCCACCGTCCTCATTCTTGCCTCCTCTACGCCAATCATGAGAGAGAGGGAGAGAGGAGTACTATGCCCTTACACTGGCACTTTGTTGCGCTAGCTCAACGACTACTGTTGGCAAACGGTCGAATGGGACTGTGGTGCAAACAGGTACAAATTCTAGACAGTGAAAAAAAATAAAATGTAAGTTTAGAGGGTTAAGTGATACAACCTCACAAGTTGAGGAGGTACAATGATAACTTATCTTCGTTGAGTATAGATATAGGCCAGAAATATCGATGGTGTACTGTTACCGAGTACGAGAATGGATCACATGCCGCTAAAATGTAAAGGCAATGCCACATGGGTGTACCTCACGGAGCTCAGCCGACAATGTTAAGAGGAGAGGAGGGTGGCAACATCGAGGGGAGAGACATCGTCGACGTTCGGATAGAAGACGACACCCTTTTATGCGAGAGGGGCAGTCGAACACTACGAGGGTAAGCACACACAACGTGAGTGGACGAGACCATCTTGTACCGCGTGGTTCTACCGATTTTACCGAATAAATCGGCTCGGTATCTTGGTGAAATATTCCCTCAACCTGAACCGATTCGTCCCGGGCGGATCTGTTCCATTCGTTCGATCTTGAACAAAAACATCTCCCGAACCGTCCAATCCCAGACACCACGTCGTTCACCCGTCCGAACACAGCCCAGAAGTTTGAACAGCTGCGACCAAGGTGTGGAAGAGAAGCCCTTACCGTCCATCGAGGGATTCCAAACACCACCGCGAGGAACACCGATCGCTCGTTCCAACCGTGGGCGGTAGATCTGACACCGAAGGAAAGCAGGCGATCCCACCGCACGGTCCAAATGCTGTCCTGGTGCCTCTTTAAAGTCCGTCAGGACGACCCGACTTGGATCACAAACAACCGTGCACTATTTACGTGTGCTGCAGTGCAACGGACAGACCGGTCAGCACGCTGCCTGCCTGCCTGCTCGCCGCCTCTTTTCCTGGCCCAAAATTCAATCAAACCAACCGCCGGTACACCTCGCAGTGAATCAACGTGCCGTTGATCGTCGCAAAATTGGGGGTTTAGATTATATACCCTCCCTTAGTTGGAAAATTGAAGATTTACTCTCTTCACTCAATGACAGTGGGGTCATCATAAATCACTGACACGTGAGCTAGGAGGGTAAATCCTCAATTTCCATCTAAGTAGAAGGTATATGATCAATAAATCCCGCAAAATTTGATAGGAGGTCCATGCAAGCTACAAAAAACCTGCGAGGGCTTGTAAATGGAGAGGAGAAGGTGATGTTGGTGTTCATTTAGGTTTTAAAAAATTCGGCTTAAGATCTATTTTACATTGAAAATATACTGTATTTAGGGGGCGTTCGGAATAGCGATGGCTTTTGGCTTTTCTTTGAAAAAACATCGTAGTTGGTGAAAAACATCAGAATGAGTTGGCTTATTGGGCACAATTAAATTTAAAAAAATATAAAAATAAAAACGGCATGCTAATCTAGAGCGGACAATGCAAAGGAATACGGGAAAAAAAACAAAACTAAAAAATTCGAAAAAAAACAAAAAAATTGAATGAGGACAAAACATGAACAGTGTTTGGAAAATGCTGCACAGTGAATTTTCAGCCGATCGCCGCGATGAATCGCCGAATTGAGCGGGCTCTTAATGGTAACTTTTAACGTAATTAAATTTAAAAGTAAAAAAGTTATATGTCAAGAACAATGAAAAGAAATAAAAAAAATCAAACAAACCACACCATCATAAAAAATAAAAGTAAGAAGCTAAAAACTAAGACTTTATCGATGGACGACCAATTGACTGGTCAGGTCAGCCACCCTGGCGGCGGAGAATTCCGTTTTCCGCAGGCTGCACGCTTGCCGCGGTGGCCGCCCGCCAGTTGGATGCTTCTCGGAGGCCGCCGGAGCAGAGCACGTTGCTGAGGAGACGGACCCAAACGGGGCGAGCCAAACCTTGACTCCTTCCGATGAACCCAACCACTAGTTGACAAAGTCCATATCGCCACATCCCATCCCGACAGATCCTCTGCATCTCCTCGACGCCATCTCTTGACCAGAGAGATGCGTGACCTGCCGCAGAAGATCCCACTACCGTCATCCCGTAGCCCCTCGCCTCACTGCTCCCCCCCCCCCCCCTCAATTCCCTCAAATACCACTCTCTCCAGCTCTCCTCCCTGTCTCGCCTCTCCCCCTCTCGCCGCCGTAAGATTCAAGAAGCGCTCAAGCCGCAAGAAGCAAGCCGCGCGCCATGAATTCGTCGGGGCCGACGAGCTCGTTCCCCAGCCCGGGCGCGCCGTCGCAGCTGGCCATCAGCAACGGCGTCCTGCTCGCCGCCGTCATCTTCCTCTTCATTGTCGTTGTCTTCGTCTTCCTCCTCTACCTCTACGCCAAGCGCTACCTCGGCGCCAACCCGCTCCTGGCGCCGTCCACGTCCTCCTCGCGGTTCCTCTTTGTCGCCGCCTCCCCGTTCCCTCGCCGCGGGCTCCCGGCCTCCGTTCTCCAGTCTCTTCCTGTCACGGTCTACGGCGGCGGCGGCTCTTCCGACGCCAAGGGCGAGGCGCTCGAGTGTGCAGTGTGCCTCTCGGAGGTGGCCGACGGCGAGAAGGTGCGGATGCTGCCCAACTGCGGCCACGGGTTCCACGTGGACTGCATCGACATGTGGTTCCACTCGCACGACACCTGCCCGCTCTGTCGCGCGCCCGTCGGCGCCGACGCCGGCGATCTCACCTCGGAGGGGCTGCCGCGGGTGCCGCGCGAGGAGCCCGCCATGGAGTTCCCCATGTTCCCGACCAACGTCCTCTTCTGGGGCACCCACGACGACATCGCCAACACCGGCCTCGCGATGCCTCTGCCGCCGGCACCTTACATGGCCGCCGCCGCCTCGACGAGCTCCTCGGGCTTCGGGCGCAGGAAGGAGAATCTGGTGATCGACATCCCGATGCGGCCAGTGGCGGTGGAAGCGGTGGTGACGCCGTCGTCTCCGGCGAGCAGGATGCCGGGAGGTGCCGACGACATGAGGTCTCCTGTGTCCGCCCGGCTGCGGTCGCTGCGGCGACTTCTGAGCAGGGGCAAGCAGGCCATCGTGGGGACACCATCCAGCCCGCGTGGCAGCGACATCGAGCAGGGGTTCGCCGGAGCTGATCCTACACGGCCGCCGAGGACGCCAAAGACGCCTCCGGCGGCGAACTGATTCAGATTCCAGAGCTCCGAGATGCATTGGCTCGCCTCGCCGATCACCGGAGCGTATACATGTGTTCATTCTTTCTTTCCTTTTTTTTTTGTCTTTTATGCTCCTTTGCATAAGAATTTTGGCAAAAAAATGTGATGTAAACAAAAGAGGAGGACATCGGTGTTCATTGGTTCTTGGTGTTGGGGGGATAAATGATGACTTTGTTCATATGTTCATGCTCATAAGATTGTTCCTGGCTTTTCCCCCTTAATGGCATGTGCGTTTCAGTTAAACTCTGCTTCTTCAGCACATTGTCTTTGAAATCTACAAATAAAAGTCACTGCTGTCACTGACTCACTGTCCTCGGTATTAGGAAATTAGAAGTGAATTTGTTTAGCAGCTGGAACCCAAAAAAGTGATTCTTGAACACATCAGCAAGAGAGAAGAGGAGCAAGAAGGTGCCAAATGCATTTGTGCCTAACAAAGGCCTGATCTTTAAGTTCTTCAACTGTGGATTGACCAGAATATGAATGTGAGGGACAATCTCCGCGCTTTTTAGGCAAGAGTTGGTTTGTGCTGATGAAAACTTCTTTCTGTAGGCCCATTTAGCTGTCTGAAAAAAAAAATAAAGGAATTGGCACTGTAGCTGCATCACCGGTTTTTGTTTTAACGATGGTTTCTGTCTTTTGGCTAAAACTTTACTGTAGCTGATTTGACTTTTTCGGCATAATTAAATTAAAAAAAATGTAAAAATAGAAAAATTTGTTAGCCTATCACGGATAATGCAAAGGAACACGAGAAAAAAATGTAAAAAAGTCTAAAAAATCTTAAAAAATTCAGAAAAAGATGAATTACTGAATAGTGAAAAAAAAGTTGAAGCTGAAAAAAAGCTGAAACGAGCGGGACCTCAGACTTTCAGAAGCTTTAAGCAGAGTATCACCTCATCTCATCTCAGTTTCAGATATTCAGTTGCTCTTAAGTATCACCCTGTCAGCACTTCCTAACCATTTAGTAGTTACCACCACAGAGTATTACAGATGTTGGTTTGCAAAGATCCCAACCCTATGAGATCTGAAGTTTCTCCCCGTGAAGCAATTCCTGTACTCGTTTCAGCATTGCTGCGAACGATGGCTTTGCTGATCAAACACGGCATGGTCAGTCACCGTGTGTTGACACAGGTACTGCAATGCAAAACTTTTACCCTCCTTACATATGTTCTGCACAGGTTCCACTCCATTCTTTTTTTCTTTTTTTTGGAGAAGTTTCACTTGACTGTGACTCCATGGAAAACACAGCTCGCCTACCCACAGCATACGCTACCCCGCCATCCACCGTCCAATGTCCGCCGAGATACGTGCGTAGCTGTGACCCCGTGCATCGATGCATGCGTTACGTCTCTCCAATCGCTTGCACGATTAAGGCCCCGCTTAGCGTTGATAAGCTAGTGATGGGCCTCAGCGTTAGGCGTTTCGACTGATCTTTTTCTGTTTTTTTTTGTTTTTTTAGTATTTTTGTGCTTTGTATTTTTTTGTATTGTCTATAATAAACTAAGGAGTCGTTTCTATTTTTAATTTTTTAAAAAATTTAATTATGATTAATAAACCAACTTAGTTAAAGTAAAAAATCAGCTAACTATAGTAAAATTTCAGCTAAAAATTATAAATTATCGCTATTCCAAACGCTACCTAAGTCGTTATAATAGTATATGCGTAATTTTGCGATTATGTCGTGCCCTCCAATCGCTTGCACAATTTAGGATGTTGTTACCGGACCTTGTTTGAGAGCCCGAAATTCTCAACCCATCCCGTTTCTAGGACGCAAGCCATCGTCGGCCGGAACAAGTCACAGCCGGTTGAATTCTGAACAGGGGAAGGGAAGGGAAGGGTGTTTGGTCCCGAATTTTTTTATTAACAGTAATTAATAATTCCGGAATTACACAGGTAGGAAGGCCTAAGCATGTTGTTAGGAAGAGCGTCCACAGGTGGACGTTAAACTTAACAGCGACCAGGGCTGGACGCTAGGAAGGACTCCGTCCATGTCTACACACCATCGAAAAGGCGGTCATGTTTTTTTGACATGGGCTAATGATTTTTATCTGCTTTTTTCAAGACGACGATAAATGATGAGGATATCAATATGAATAGTATATATAATTTTAAATTTAGGAAGTTATTTGAAGAAGCTATTTCGAAAAACCGTTTGAAAAAATCGTACCATTTGTTTCGGCTTCCGAAGAAATCGAAACCAAAAACCACAAAAAAATCAAAAAGAACAGGGTGACAGAGTTCTTTTTAGCATATGACTTGTCTTAAACAAATAAATAAAATAGTTTCTTGGCCGCTATTTTGAATCGATATATCAGGATAACCTTTTTAAAATGACTTATCAGCATTCGATTTATTTATATAATTGCTTATGTTAGAATAAAAAATCATAAGACATAGTTGAAAAAAAAACCCACCCAATCACTCGGAGAACACATATTACCCAGCCGTAGTAACATCTTGAAAGAATCTCATGTCACAGCTCACAAGCACAGCACCCAAATCTGGTAATAGAGTGTATTAGGATAGGTGCCCTAAGCAACAAACTCAAGCTAACATTTTACTCCACAGAAACGCAAGAGCATCAGTGTGCCAAACATGAGGCGTGGGTGTGGGGGCGGCTCGAATTAGTGGCGAGGAAAGGGGTAAAATGTATGGTTTAGAAAATCTACAGCTCAAATAAAGCAGTTTGTCCAGTGAGGAATACGGCACTACAGATTTACCATCACAAGTTGATGACCATGTCTCCAAAGTGGCATTCCAGACACGAATGAGACACACAAACCATTGGAAAACTATACAAAATTAAGGCCCAGGTATCACACTTTCATAGTCTTTTTATTGTCAAAGTTGCATTAGGGGCAAGGCCATCACTGCACCAAAAACAGAAAATATAACCAGCATCAACCAGAAGGGCACTCGCTTCTTCTGCTTCTTTTCACCGTGGGCCTCCACCACTGGTTTTCCTCTGTTGTTGGGCACAACTGCAGCTTGTTGGACTGCAGGAGATCGAGATGGGGCAGGGTTTTCCTGGGGCTCTGGTTCTGCGACAGTTTGCTCCATTTGTTGCTGTTGGTTGTACTTCTCAACATACTCTGGAAACAGTTTCCTAAAGTGCGGGCAATTTTTGCTGCGGAACAAGAGTGATGTTTATAAGGATCACGTGGCTTGAAACAGGGGATTGTTCGCGGCAGTAAAAAAATGGCATAGTTAAAGCATGACACATGTATAAATACCATATCAGCACAAGGAAAAAAATGCCACCCATCTAACAGTGAATTAAATAAATGCAGTCATGGTTTAACGATACTATGTAGTGATTTAACACAGTTGCCATGAGTTCATCGCACATGGGAAGAAGAGCGTGATGACTGAAGTTAATTTTTGTTCCTTTATGTAAGCATATTGATTGAACAATGTACGCAAAAGCTTCTGCTCGTTCTGTTTTTAAAAGGGCAAACTGCTAACATTTTCCTCAGTCCTACGTAAAGAGCATAGTCAGATTAAAGTTATCTTGCACATAAATGCATTTACCTCTCACAATTGTAGGCAAGGGAAGCGTTTGCTAAACGCCTCTTTTCTCCATCTGTACTCCTGATGCTTCCAGTTGTCAGAGCATCATCCATCTGCAAGTACAAGAATTGTTCACACTGGAACCATGAGATTGAATAACAAGAAATAGTGGATTTGCATTTTGTTTACAGTTTATACTTCAGAAGGCACGGAGTTGGAAATAATTATATTACAGGTTGAAACAACTGGATAATAACAAGCAAAGCTCTTTTGTCATTTAAGCACTAGATTTAGGTGATTGACATGAAAATAAATGAGATCATCAGTAGAACTGGAAAATTGAGGAGGTAAGCTGAATCACAGAGCTGCACTCTTGCAAGTGAAATGCCAAAATATTGGTTATCTAAACACTCAAAAGTATTGCTTGCTGTAGTAGTGTAGTACTTGGTAAGTATGGAGAGTACAAATTTAGGCTTGAATTGAGTTCATCAACTAATCATATGTCTGTCAGAAATTAAGACTGGAACCAAACATTCTTTTCCCTAACTCATAGCTGATGCAAAAGTAACAACTCACCATAAATGACAGAAGGCCTGTGAGAATGCTGCAGCATAAAGACATATGTCAGACCAGTGAAGGAAAAAAAAGGCCCAAAAGCTTCATATGGCAAAATACAGTCACAACAAAACAATGAAGACAACTTGTATCACTAGAACAGTGAAACTACACTTTGATACTGTTGCAAGTCCCCCCATCTCATTGTTAAGTAAAAAGTTCTGTTGTCTTCCAAGGAACCACAAAAGCATGATTCATGAATGCTCATATAGAAATTAGAATAATAATATTTCCAATGGGACATTGATTTGAATACCAGTAATTTAACACTCTAAACTGTAAAGTAGCTGAAAATGAAAATTAAAACATCTTATGTGTAGAAGTCCATATTCAGACTTAAGAGCTGAAAAGACGTGGATCAGTTTAGATGCCCCTAGAAGATTGAAGGAACACTCAGCGAAAAACAATCCAAGGGAGATAAATGAGGGAGAGAGCACATTACACTCGTATATTGAGCTAGTTATCAATGTGCACATACCTTGCTACAGACCACATTGGATTCCAAGATTCTGGATGAACTGCAAAACATAGTAATGATGAGAATTATTTCAAACCTAATCGAATACAAAGATCTGATTACGGTATAAAACTTACAATCGCTCATTGATAGGCATATTCTTTTGTGAGGGGCAAACCTGCCACTGGGGGTTGTCATGCTGAACAACAAAACAAGTTAGAAGTAGAAACCAGTAAGAAACAGCATATCATCAAAACACAACCCCTGCTTAAATATTAATATTACTGACAAAGAATGTTTCATTACCTGATACTTGGAGGTTTAAAAGGATAATCAGGTGGAAATTTGAGTTTCCCATAGTAATATCCACCTTCAGAAAAAAAAAATCAAATGTGAATATATTGTTAAAGTTTAAGTAATGGGGCAAATACTGACTGAACTAGAATAGAATGTAAAAGATAATGGTTTAGAATCTGTATCATCTTTACCTTCAAAGGATGTGCCCGCACTTCCTTCAAGTACAAAATCTGGCAGACAGAAAAAAAAAACATAAATAGGTACCTGGGACAAGCTTGAAAGAAAGCAAAAATATAGGCATAGGTGCGTAGCATTAAAATAAGCATGTCAATGATGCAGAGAACATACAATCCGAAGACCAACAAGGATTAAACTTCCAGAAAATCTTGAAAGTAAAAAATGTACATGTACGTTGGCATCATGTGGCCACAATACAAAACCAGGGGTATTTTATTGCCAGTAATAAGTGTGACACTTATTAAAATAACAGAATTTGATAAGTATATAAAGAAGTTTAAAACTTTCCATGAAAAGATATTGAAAAAATCCAAGATACTTTTACTTTGCACAAGTTTAGCTAATGCATAGAAGGTCTAAATTTCTAACTAAAAACTACAGTTCGACATCACTTGTGGCATGGAGCAAGTTGCTGTTTTGGAGAATTAATCAATCGTGCTGTACCAATACACAATTTTCCATTTCAATTAAACTTACCAAGAACCTGCAATATGTATTAGCCTATTAGGCAGGCTGATCCATGGAATTAGCAGGAGGCCCCAGTATGTACAAAACTTGTCTATATTACCATAAGTGCACTCCACTAAAAACTGTAGCAGCACTGGTTGACGCAACAATTAGCAGGAACTATTAGGATGAAACCATAAAACTATGTTTGCAATGTCAACATGTATGGAACTGGCTATTATCATTGCACTGGAAGTACAAACCATTGTAGACCAATGCAAACCATGTTGGCGACCAAAACACATAAAATTAAGAGCATAAACAAATGGGAGGTAATTGAGCCTTTCCATAACCAGAACGGGCCATAAAGAAATGTCTGATATAATGATGCGAGACAGTGGCACAACTGCATGAGTTATTGCAATGATTGTTGAATAAACATCCAACAAATGCGTCAAATATATATTGGAACACAAGTGTCACAATTGCCCATAGCCATGCCCATGCCCTTCATGGCTTCACCACACAAGCAACCAGTCGGTCGCACCAAATGTTCCTGCATGAGCGTACATGACTTTCTATTTGTAGACTTCTACGAATGAACTTCCTATATGGTAATTATCGGCCCTCCCAACCACAAGAACATTTGACTCTACTCTAGCTACTGTGTAGTGCTATCTGGGGCTAGTTCATAACAAAGAACAGGAGTCATGATGAAGATGTAATCTTCAAAAGTTCTAGAGCTTTTCTAACAAGGCAGCAAACAGGAGGCTAAGCATCTCTATGAACTGTGCCTGAGCTTTCCTTCCATGAGCTAAACAAAAAAGGTTGAGCCTGTCCAACTCAGAAGCCAAAGCTCGAACACAGTTTCGAAACAAAAATCAGCAGGACAATTGATAACCTCGAGAAAAACAATAGATGGTCATACCCAGCACATCACACAGATTAAGTCGCACAGTTTAAACCTTATATTTCTACGCTACACAGAGCAAACATAAGCACGGGAATAACTAAATCAAGCACACCCGCAGTGCTCAAAACTTCATAGCTTATGCAGCGCAACCACATGTGTATCACACATCATACATCAACGATTCACACAACAACAAGCGAAATCACTAAAGTCACTCCAAACATGAACTATGATCGCTTAAGAGATGGTAAATCTGCTGGTGAGGTCAGCGGAAGCTACTTACGCCACTCCAATATATCGTTGGGCAGCGGGCGGGCCACGATCTGCGGCGGGGGCTCCTGCAACCCAACCAAAAACAAAACATCGGAACCCAAAGCAATCCAACGGCAACCGCATCAATCAGTACAAGCCCAATCGATCCGAACCGGGGCTCACCTTGCAGAGCGCGTGGTACTCCTTCTGGAGGCGCTTCAAGCAGCCCTTGTCGGACATGGCAAAAACCCTAGGCGGCCACGGGTGGAGGAGGGGGGAAGCGAAGCCGCCGAACCCTAGCTCTCAATCCCCGCACGCGCCGCTCTGCTGGGGATCCGATCCGGCGCGGGGATCCAACCCTCCCGGTGCGAGGGGAGAAAGAGGGCGAGGGCGAGGGGGGAGCAGCCGAGCAGCAGCGCAAGGCCGGCCGTGTTCTCCCGTGCTTTTCATGGACGGCGCCTGATTTGCTTTGAGATTCGTGCGGGCGCGCCGTTTCTGGCCAGGTCGGGCGGGCCGTTGGCGCGCACGCGTTTTCTGCCGTACTTTTCAGTTCCCCTTTTTTTCTTGTTTTTTTCCCATCAGCCGTGTGTGAGGTTGGACTTATGCCTTTGGATTACAGTTTAATTATTAAATAAATAGTAATTATTAAGAGAAGATAAAAACCGCTAAAAAAAGACAGGAAAAACAGATCTAACCCGTGACGTGACAATTTGTTTAGTGAACGATCTCTACTACTGTTGTGAAGAGTTCATTGGTCTCTAACACAATGTTCAAACAAACCAGAAAAAGTTTAGAGTGTATGTTGTCGTCGTGTCCGATCGATGTGGACCACTCCAACGTATACTAGCTCCAGAATAACGCACATTAGCTTCAATTGATGTGGAGTCAAGTTTTCATTATTTTTCCCATCATTTTTGTTTCTGTTGAGTTATGTTCTAGTTCGAATAGTTTTATGATGGATTTATTGATTATATACCCTCCACTTAGATGGAAATTGAGGATTTACCCTCCTGACCCACGTATCAGTGACTTATAATAACCCCACATGTCATTGAGTGGGGAGAGTAAATTCTCAATTTTCCAACTATGGAGAGGGTATATGATCCAATCCCCCTTTTATGATGGGTGATATAATCTTTTATTCTTTTAGGGGTGGGTCTATGGAATCTGAAGTCAGGTTATAATGCCGCTCTCTAATGCACTCCGCAAGAAAATGGCTCTAAAACTAAGGCTCTTTTCGTAGGACCTCTGGCTTTGGATTTCTCGAAATGACTCCTTCACTTCTTTTGTTATCGTTTTGCTTTAGGCATAAAGCAGGAGCCACAGATACATCATGCACCTTACTCCTCCCACTCCCGTCATACACATGTATATCTCATTTTCACCCACCACTTGTGTCCTCATTTTTGAAGTTATTTTTTTAATTACTGCTATTTATCTTTAACTAAAATTATAAACTGTAATAAAAAACCATCCATAAAAACTAATACCAACGCATCTCGGCCCCACACAAATTAGCTGAAGTTGCCGTAGCCCTCTTTGAGCCAACCGCCTCTGTGACTTGACATCTTTGTCTATGAAGACCGCTAATGGTGGATCGTTGGAGATGCTAGTCTTGCCTGCTTGCTTGGAGACCCGAGTTCGTTTCCCATGCCAACCTGACCAGATGAGCCCAGCCCAAAAGCTGCTACGACAGTCCTGACCCATAAGCCCAGCCCAACCAGTTTGATTGGGTTACGACGGTTGGTCCAGGTGAACAACGGCACGCAGGCGGGCAAGCGTTGCTGTTCATGGAGAGCAAAGCACGACACGTCACGTTCCGTTCACGAGGCACTTGTCTAGCTAAGCTAGGCTCCAAGTTTTTTGCCGTGCAAAGATGGGAATTCGTTTGGCGCTACCGTATGTTAGAAGTATAGCTAAAGATAGAATCCTGGATTTGATTCTATTCGGTTTTGGTAAGACATCTATATAACTTCAGTTTTGGTGTTGTAACCATTTCAGTTTCAGAATCTGACCGAATTGTATCAATAGACTATTTATAATCTAGCAATATGTGAGTTTATAAACTCAGTTTCACATGTAAACTGAGAGGGTGAAGAAGGACGACTAGAGAGAGTGAATAGACGCTTTTAAAAATCTTTTCAGCTAAAACTGAGTTTATATGTGAAAACATAAATTATAAATCTATGCCAAGATTTACAATAAATTATAAGTCTATGTCAAGATTCTGTAAACTGAGTTTACAAATTAGTCGTTACTAGCGTTGCTGCTCAAACCACCAACACAGGGTCCAATCATATTGTTCAGGCTAGTTGAACCACCAAACCAATTTTCAGAACATTGCTCTCAAGAAACAAGCAATCAATACATAGCCCGATTGGACCACACTGCCGATCGGACCATCGGCACCGATCAGATCGTCAATTCATGGTTAGTCAGACCGATGTGCTAAGATCAGCACAGATCAAGATGCATATACTTCAATCATGCAAACAAAAATCAAAGCATGATCCATAACAAGTTGCAAAACACATTCACACATTTTAGAATCATGCCATAATGACTAGGAACATAGACTCGAACCGTTTGCAAAACACATTCGTAAACTTAAATCACATATTATAAGGATTATGTATGAACCTCAACTATTTACAAAACAAATTCACAAACTATAGCTTTATGACATGGACAACTAGAGCGAACTACATGAACTATCAACACATAATACACTCAAACTATTAGTCAAGACATCTTGTAATAGTACAACAACCTATATTAGTATCCCGATCTTTCACCAAACACCAAGGCTAGCAAAATGACTAAGAAATATATTTTTAATCTATACTAGTTATACCTTTGTCGTGTGCATCCTCTTGAAGATCGATTTTCTCTCTATGTCCGGATCCTCAATTTTAACCATCAGTATATAGTTTCCTTTTCTTGACTTGATAACGATCAATACATGAAGCCATCTAAAGTCTTTACCATTATGGGACACAACATGTTCATCCAACTAATGAAAAATATTAGTTCCATAAACAATTATCATCAATTATCAAAACTCACCGTTAATATATAACAACATGGATAGATTCTTCGTCTGTGCGCCTTCGCCCCTTCCTCGTCCCCGTTTACACAATCACCAGCTAGTGGTTCCCCACTGCTGGCTCAATCCCATCCAACCTAATATTTACTCGTTTCCTATGCTATACTGCCCACCACTGCACACCGCCCTCCTTCAGTCCCATAACCGACGGCGCCACCACCTCCATCGTTGGGCCGCCTCCTCCCCCCCTCCATCTTTACCTAGGGTCGTGGTGAATCCCCACCCCAACCCTCGCCGCGGTCGCCGATCGAGCGCACGTGAGGGCAGCCCCGGCCCTCCCGATATAGCTGTGCGCGTACGCGTGCGTTGCAACGTGTACGTGTAGATTAGCGTTTTGGCACGGTTAATGTGGGATGCATGCATGCAGTGGTTTGTCCGGCCCCTAGATTGTTTCTTAGATCTCTTGGTGGTTCCGGCCTTCCTCGCGTCCCTCCAAACTGACCTCTGCCTCATGGCACGTTCGTTTCACATAGCTAGCCACATGCATGCCTGCATATCCGAATCATGTACATGCAGTAATCATGTGTGACTAAGTCAAACAATGCATCATATGTACGACAAAGAACCCATGCGCCTTAGATCACCATCACCTTGTTATTGTACGTAGTAGTAACCTTTAGTACGTGTATTCAACGAAACTCACGAACTGAACGAGTACTGTGTTAGATCAATATTGAGAAGCAGTTAAATTCTAGCTTCTGACGTATAAACAGGCAACTCTAGATAGTCTCGATTCCGAGCTAGTACTAAAAATCGACAAGAGTTTGGAATGGAACCTGTATATATTCGACGAGCAGGTAGCTACAAACTGACACCTCTAAATATCCACGGTATGCCACACATTCTTAATTAGCAGCTCAAAAAAAACAAGAGGGGTGTCTACGCATCATGAGACCGATTTGGGGATATAAAATCTAACGAATTTCTGGCCGTCGGATTCGCATCCAACGATCGAGCAACTCCTCCAATCCCATAAGAAGAGATGCAACCTTAGCAGCTGCTCCCATCCTCCCGAGCGCACCGCCCTACCTCTAGCTACAACCGTTGCCACCTGACAAGCCGCCACCCCACTGATGTCACCCCCATGCCAACGAGGACCGCCCCACGACCTCCTCCCACGTCACTGCCGCCTCCCGATGCAACTGCCAGTGTCGAGGTAGCATCGGTGCCATCCGTCGTCTCCTCCCCCATCCCGTCTCCACCTTCCCCACGGCCCCCTTTCCTCATCTCTAGCGGCTCATTGTCACCGGATCCACCGCTCTGACCCATCTCCCACCACCACTGTTGCCCCCGCTTGCCAACCCTACCCACCTTTGGCCACCAAGCCTATGGTCGGTAGTGCCCTCACTGCCCTGCTGTCGCCACCATGCACCGCCAGTCTTTCTGCCCGGTGAACCCTATATCTTGACACGTCTTAACACAATGAACCCAAGTTCTAATTCGGCGAACCCCATTCTAACTCATCGCCACCGTTGTAAAAAATAAGATGCACAAAACTCATCGCCATCGAGCAACTCATCGCCAGCTGGAGTATGAAACTCCAAGCAAATCATAATATCAGAAATTCGAATGATATGTACAAAAAGCATCATTGGAGTGATGTGTAGCAATTCCGAACAAACAAACATGCATGCACACAACAAGCACCAGTGCCCAACGCATCACAATTCAATTCACAACCTTATATTCTTCCATATCTGAGTATATCCCTAACTATATCCTTCTCTCACTCACACTCCCTCCGCCCGCGCGCCATGGCGGCGGCTCTCTCGCTACCACTCCTCCTCGCCGTCCTCCTCCTCCTCACCACTGCCACCACAACCCAATGCCACCGACACAAGCACCACCGCCATGCCCCCAAGGCCGTTGCCGCGCCGCCGGCGGCCACCGTCCTCGCCGTCTGCCACACGACCCCGCACCCCGCCTCCTGCCTCGCGTCGGCTGCCGAGCACCTCGACGCCGCCGCGGCCCAGCTCTCCGCGTCGTCCATCTCCGTCCCCCTCCTCCCGCCGAACATCCTCTCCGTCGCGCTCGCCTCCCTCCGGGGCGCGCTCTCCGCGACCTCGTCCCTCTCCCCCGTGCTCTCCTCCACGCTCTCGGCCCCGTCGGGCGCGTCGCCGCTCCGCCGCGGCGCCGCGCAGGACTGCCTCGAGCTCCACGCCGCGACGCTGGACTCCCTCTCGCGCTCCTCCTCGCTCCTCGCGTCGCCCGGCGAGGGCCTCCCCGCCGTGCGCGCCCACCTCGCGGCCGCGCTCACCAACAAGGCCACCTGCCTCGACGGCCTCGCTGGCGAGTCCGGCCCGCGGATGGACGGCCTCCTCGCCTCCCTCGACGACGCCTACGAGCACGTCTCCAACTCGCTCTCCCTCGTCGCCGCGGCGGGTCGGCGGCTAGCTTCTCAGCCGCCGTGGCCAAGATTATCCACCACAACCGGCGGCTTCTCCAGGACGACGACGGCGACAACGGCGGTGATGGCGACGACGACGGCGACGGGGATGACAGCGGCGATGGCGATGATCAGCAGGTGATCACGGTGGCGAAGGACGGGACGGGGGACTTCCGGACGGTGGGGGAGGCGGTGGCGGCGGCGCCGAACAACAGCGAGGCGAGGACGGTGATCCGGGTGAAGGCCGGGACGTACGAGGAGAACGTGGAGGTACCGCCGTACAAGACGAACATCGCGCTGGTCGGCGAGGGCCGCGACGCGACGGTCATCACCGGCAGCCGCAGCGTCGCGGACGGCTGGACCACCTTCCGCACGGCCACCGTCGGTAATCAATTAACTAACGTCTCGCTACGTTCTTAATCTCACTTACCCGATACCGCGTGCATGCGCACACCTGTCACCTCGCGAAGCGTACCATACATAGTACATTAATGTACGTGTGGGACCCATGGCTGCATGCATGCAGACTAGAGAGGCGTGAGAGTGCGAGTGAGATGTTTCGCCTACTGACCGATTCACGTGCATGTGCTCCTACCTAGCTCAGAAATGATAATCTCCTTCGTCGGTTGGCACTAGGATCTGAAACATCTCCATGGACCTGCACAGCTTTTAGCCTAGACATGGCTGTCACCTGCCAGAACGTTTGGCTCGTCTTAACTGACTGCCTAGCTAGCTTAATTATCTTGCCAAGTCGACATGCTTTTCTTTTTGATCTTTCAATCGATTTTTAACTTTATTTTTTTACCGATCACTATTTATTAGACTTATAAAGCACAGCCAAAAATTGCCGCAAGAAAACACCCCTAACAACTAACAGTCATTGTGAAATTAATTAACGGCTAAGATTAATTGATCAGACACGCATGCATGCGTGCAGGCGTGGCCGGCGAGGGGTTCCTGGCGCGGGACATCACGTTCCGCAACACGGCAGGCGGAGCCAAGGGGCAGGCGGTGGCGCTGCGAGTCAACGCGGACCTGGCAGCTGCGTACCGCTGCGGCGTCGACGGCCACCAGGACGCGCTCTACGCGCACTCTTTCCGCCAGTTCTACCGCGAGTGCGCCCTCTCCGGCACCGTGGACCTCGTCTTCGGCAACGCCGCCGCCGTGCTCCAGGCCTGCGCCCTCGTCGCCAGGGACCCGCTCCCGGGGCAGTCCAACGTGCTCACGGCGCAGGCCCGCGACGACCCCAACGAGGACACGGGCTTCTCCGTCCACAACTGCACCGTCGCCGCCTCGCCGGAGCTGCTCGCCAGCAACGTCAGCACGCGCACCTTCCTCGGCCGCCCCTGGCGCGCCTACGCCCGGGCCGTCGTCATGGACTCCTACCTGGGCCCGCTCGTCGACCAGGATGGATGGGCCGAGTGGCCCGGCGCTGAGGCCGGCCGCAGCGACACGGTCTACTTCGGCGAGTACGGGAATAGCGGGCCGGGCGCCGGCACGGACGGCCGCGTGGCCTGGGCCGGTGTCCACGTGATGGGCTACGACGACGCAGCCCAGTTCGCCGTGGACAACTTCATCTCTGGCGACGAGTGGCTCGGCGCCACCACCTTCCCCTACGACGACGACATCTGATTTGATCTCAGTGTGTCAGTGTTGATGTGTTGTATTACTACGTGCAAATCTCATCAATGCAGCGGTTAATTACGAGTTATTGCGTTTCACAGTGGCGGATCTAGGTCTATGGTAACATAGGTTCCAGTTTAGGATGTGAGATTTTTACCAGTGCAAAGACTAGGTAAGTTCGGATTATAACTTTCCTCTAGCTTAGGTAGTAATGATCTCTAATCCTCTACAATATGAGATATGATAAAATTCTAGATCCGTCACTAGTGGTGTTTCAGGAAGGTGTTCGATTACGTGCACAGTTGCGTCGATGTTGCACTAGCGTGTAGCTATGTATGCTCAGTGTCAGTACAGTTTTGTTTGTGCCGGGATCTAATGGAATCAGAATAACCCATGGAAATGTACAGCATCGGTCAGTTTTATTTGGAGTGCAAGATTCTCACCCGTACTAGCTGAATTTCCCGCACAACTACATAATCCCCACGTCCCAAACAGTTATATAATAACTATATATATAAAAAGCTCAATAAAGTTTGTTCATGATGCTGATAAATTGATGATGACATGGTATGAAAAGGAGGATAAGAAGATCCTCTCTGAATGTCTCCAGTGACGTCGACATACACAGAACCTCCAGCCTCAGACCCACATGGACACATGAGAGAGTTCCATTAATCAATTAACAATGGGCGCCAACCTGTTGATCGTAAGTGAAAATTGAAGGCATCTCTTAACTAACTTGCTGTGCATTTCCATGAGCGATGTCATCGTCAACTGTAATGATCTGGTAAAAGATTTTTTTTATTCCCGGTCCAATGTGAAACAGATGATGAGAGCTTAGAGGTCACATATTGCAATGGATTGCGATGAAATCAGATATTCAGATCTCTTCTGCTCTTTTTCAGCGACAAGAAAGCAGTACAAACAATCTCACCCTGTCAGAAGCACTAATGAATGCACCAATCTTACAAAGTGCTTCTATGCTACAACGAAAACGAAATAAATTTGGGATGAAACACAGTGCTACTGCTGAACTGATAAATTAATCAAACTATGTACAGAGTACAGTACTACTACAGTACATCCTCTTCGATATACGGCCTCAATCCCCCAGCTCCATCCTCCTCTGAAGTTTGAAGTAGACCAAAATTCTTAGACAAAACAGGAGGAACAATATCTGGCTGGGAACGGAGCGGCGGCCGATGGCGGGTAGATTTGAGGAGGAGAGAGACGGAGGGTGTCGGATCTGCCTGTCTCCTCCCGCGCCACACGATCCGGCACTACCGCCCGTAGCCATCCGGCGAGCTAGCGGTCTTCGTGTGGGCCAGATCTCCCACCCCCTTGGCGGATCTAGCCAGGAACGGAGCAGTGGCCAGTGGCGGATGGATTTTAGGCGGAGAGAGACAGATGAGGCTGGATCTGTAGGTCTCCTCCCGCGTTGCACGTGATGGCACAACCGCTCGGTCCTCTCTCCTAGTCATCGTTCATCCCCGTCCCGCCGAGGGTTTAGCCTCCTCCCCATTTTCCTGGCTGTTGCCCTTGCCTTCGCCTTTCTTCTTCTTACTCGAGGCTGGAGGTCAAGGCGACGGCTGACGGGGACCACGGTGGTAGCTAGATCTGACGCAGCAGCTGGCCGGTGCATGGACGGGTGGTGCTACTCTTGGTCATTTTTTGCCTGAGTATTTTCTCACCTGACGTTGCATGTGTCCTCGCCTTTCTCTCCCCGAGGCTAGAGGTCACAGTGGCGACTGACGGGGACCATGGAGGCGGTTGGATCTGGGGCGGCGAATGGCTGGTGCATGGATGGGCGGGGCTGTGGCTGGCTGGCTAGATGGCCGCGGTGCCGGACGGAGTTGCTACCGTGAAGATTGGCGGGCGGGGTCTTACGGCCTTTTGTCTGGAATGAAAACCTCAGATCCGATTCTTGCCGAATTGGGTGACAGCGACGCCTTCGGTGTTGTTCCCCTCTTGGAGGCATTACCTTGGACCATTTGACTCTACCCTCTTCATTTCTTCCATGTGTGTGTTGCTGTCGCGTTGACCGGTTTCTCATTCATCAGCGGTGGTCGTTCTTTTGGCGTCATTTGTGGCTGGGCTACCACGAGGTGTGTTGCGGTGAAGCCAGACCAGTTGGGTCGTGGGTGCGATGGGTGGTGATGATAACTCGTGTTAGGTCGAGTAGTGGTGCTTTCAGTGACGTTCAGCATCCCGATTGTTGTTTTTTTCTTTTGTTTTTTGTGCCCGGTCCTTTCTTAGGCCTTTATAATATGTATCACTCTTTTTTTAATGAATGAAATACAAATCTCATGCGTTTTCGAGAAAAAACAATATTATTGCAAGACTTGGAGGGAAGTTGTTGGTACTTGGTGGCATAACATAGTGCGTTGAAAGAGTAAGGTAGAGGGTGCTAATCATAGGAAAGTGCAAAGCTTTCAATATTTTTTTTATTGTAAGTTAGACTTGCTGCATCGCATGGCCTCTCATTGTAGGTTTCTATTTAGTGTTGTAGGCCTATTGCATGTTAAAAGAAGTTGCTTTTTTATGCCATATTGTTTTAGATGCAATCAACTCTGGACTCGGAAAAAAGCTTCAGTCATTTTCTGACAAAAACACCAGTGAGATTTATGCACTGTGAAGAGTTGTCCATGTTGCGTATTAGTGTATATTGCAGACTGATGTATCAAATTTTAAAAATGATATAGCTTGTTTGTAAGGCCAGTTGCATGTGCAATGTTTTTTTTCTATAGCTATTTGTATCTAGTAAGGTAGTGCATGCATGGATGATTTAAAAACCTGAAACCATAGTATATCCTAGAGTACAGTAGTTAAGTTCTTTATAACATAAAATATCGTTTAGACTTGATTTACCATTTTGTAAAGCTGGACATTTTTCATGCAGTTCTTCTCTCACTATCATTTTCGTTCTTTTTCAAGAATTAGAACTAAAACCTTAGTTCTATAAAATAAAAACAACTTTTCATTTGGCCCACTACTTTGTGTTCTTAGAAGATATTTTCTTTGGTTCACTTAGCAGTGCCGATTCATGGAAAAATAATATGCAGCTGATGGTTTTGCATCTTGCCTCGTTGGGGCCGATGGGCCCCTGCCATTACCTCACAAATATTATCATCACGGTTGTTAATGATATTCCTTAATTTATCAACCTGACACCAATAGCGAGCCTTATCTGGTGATGTGAAGACTTATTAAACAATATGAAACAACCCAAATTTTTTAAAATTTTGAATTTATTTGAAATTTGATTGAATTAGAAATTTTTTGCCAAATTAGGAAATCTACCTTGAATTCTGCTTTGAGCTACAATATATGCAAGTTGCTTGTACAAAGATACAAGGAATAAGAAGTTCATGTCTTATCAAAGCTGATCAGTGATCATAGTGGACTTAATTTTCAACTTTGAGCTACAATAGAAGTGAATAAGTATGAAGAAGGTGTACAATGGAAAGATTCTCGAATTAATCAGCCTAATCTAGACAGGGATTAACCAGAGTAAAGGAAGAACTAATACAAGATAAACCAAGAACACTTAAGGATTGCTAGAGGAATTCATAAAGGAATATTGATTAGCAAAATTAGTACTAACAGAAGTTCAACAAGCCAGATTAGGCAATTTACAGAGAAATTAGTAACACACATTGTACTCTGTACCATACACAGGAAGATGAAGATAAGTTGAGAGCCAACAAAGCTACTACAACCACTATTAAATCTAAAAAGAGAATTAGCAGAAGATCAGACGATACATTAAGAATAAGTTAGTTATGCAGCCACTACAACAATTATAGAAGAATGACGGGAATGATTCACTTTGATCAATATGAATACAACCTCAGAAATCCAAACAATCATCAAAGATTTCTAATCTCAGCAATTTGATAGAAATGGTCAAGAGAAAAAAATACCAAGTATGGTATGCAGGCACATGCAAGAAAGGAGAGAATTTGTGGAGACTCAAAGTGTGACAAGAAAGGACAAGTATTGACAGGTTTACCAGTTAATGACAAATATTAAATGGAGTTCACCCAGAATGAAGGACAAGACTAAATAGAAGGAATAAGGGTTGCAGTAAGTTTTCTTTTTTCAACCCATTCTTTGGCCTGGGTGAATCTTGAGACGAGATTCTTTTTAAGTTGGGTAGTCTGTAACAACCCAAAAAAATTTTTAAATGTTTTTTTTGAAATTTTTACCAAACTAGGAAATCTACCTTGAATTTTTGCTTTCTTTTTTGGGAAAACCGCCTTCACCGCTCCTTGGTGCCTTCTTGCTTTGGCACCACTCCCCAACTCCCTCCCTATCGCACGCTAGCCTACCACTCGTGCTCTCGCCAGCTCGCCCTCGCCTACTCACTGCTTGTCGAGACCCGAATATGCAAATTCGGTCTCTCTGTGTAAACTGCACTAGTCCAGGATCACGCTAGTGCACACAGTCAAACATAGATGTCATTATAGTCATACACACGATAATAATAAAGGAAAACTCGAACATCGATAAAATATCAAGGGTACGACCTTATGGCCAAGCTTACAATATCTCTAGCCGGAAGGGCTTAACAAAATAGCAGCGGAAATCCAAAATAAAGCGTAGCGACCAATCGACAAGCCACAGCTATCGAGTGGAGAACGGCCTAATCCGTGAAGTCGTCGTAGTACTCTCCTTCGGCACCTCCTGCGATAGTACTCCTCTCCTCAATCGAGCAACATAGGCGTAAAGCCGTGAGTACATTGGTACTCAGCAAGTCGTTTGTAACAATAAATGCAATATAATATGCAAGGCTTACCAAAGGAAGGCTGAAAGGTTAATTTGCATAAAGGCATTTATTGATGAAATATATTAAATAACTTGAAAGCGAAAGTTAATCAAGACGATGATAGAGATAATCAAAGGAATAAACATGAACCACTTATGAACACCAACTCACAAGTTAAACCAACGGTGAACTACTGTCCACTCCCAACATAAACCACCAAGTTATAAATGAAACACTAACCCTCGTGTGAAATCCCCGAGCATTGTCCATGACCGAGGACGCGGCTATTCGAATAGTTTTACACTCTGCAGAGGTTGCACAACTGTACCCACACGATGCGATTAGCCTAGGCCTAAGGAAATCACAACAAGGCCTTTACAATGCTCTATCTCAATACAATCCTGCCCGCTAGGGTTTCGCATCACACCCCCCCTTGCGCCACATGGAAATCGGCAACCATGTCCATCACAATGGCGATTGGATTGAAATATTACAAATTAATCAGCCAGTCCATCCCATAATAGACATGTGGTTTGCACGATTAAGCTCGGATCAATGGCGCACAAAGTTAAGTCCTTAACATTACCCGGCGAGACTACCACATCCCCAAAGTACAATCGTATTTCCCCTCTCGCACGATCACTCGCCGAGTGCAAAACCAATTTGTATAACCAAGCCAACGTCACACCAATGACGTGGCACAAATTTTAATACACGTGGCACCAACCACAGTTCCATATGTCATTAAGTCAAATTAATAATTTATCATGTGTGAGGAGATCAATCGTAAATATAAACATGCTAAGCAATCTAATCGTACCAACCCATGTGATAAATAAACTAGCATCACTAATAAATTTCCCAACCTATGGTGACAAAGGCATCATGGTATTTCAAAGTGTCAAGGAGGTATATTTGCAATTGGGACAATAACTACCTGTGCAACGGTTTGAATAAAAATAGCAATGCAATGTAATTTAAAGCAAAATAATTAAATAATAGTTTGTAAAATTGGGTTCAACATGATCAAGGGACACGACTTGCCTTCGTTATGCTCAGTGGGTACTCCTGGTCTTCTGGCGCGAAACCTGCTCCTCCGGAATCCGAATCTAACGAGAGAGAAAACGACCGGAAACAAAGAAACACATAAAATGACAAGAAAAAGAACTCAAAAATTCACAAAACCAGAACCAACAGCTAGAGCTCGATTTTAGATGAATTTAGAAAAAAGAACGGGGTCAATCGGAGCTAGGACGGAGGAGAACGGGCTCCCGGAAAATTAATTCAAAATTAATTCGGGAAAAACGAAAAAGTCACTGTGCTGTGAACCCGGTCCACGAGATTCGAGTCCACCGTGGACTCGGTCCACGTATACATGCACGGGGCGTGGTGACGCGGCGGGCGCGCGACGTGGCGCGCATATATGTCGCCACGTGGCGCCTGCTGACGTGGCAGCTGACGTGGCTGCCTCGTGGCTCGGGGGAGGCGGCTAGGGCTGACGTGGCGCTGACGTGGCATGCCACGTGTCATGCCACGTGGCCTAGGGCTGGCGTGGCACGCTACCGGTGCCGCCACGTGGCTAGGCTGAGCCGGCGGCTCGGCGCGGCGGCGTCGGCGGAATCCGGCGGCGGGGATGCGGGCACGCGCGGATCTGAGCCTCGCCGACCGAGCGGCGGCGGGATTGCGCGCGCGCGCGCGGCGACGGCGATTGGCGGCGCGTGGCGGCTCGCCGCGCTGTCGTTGCGACGCGCGCGCGCGGCGGAGCGGGAGATGGCGGCGCGTGGCGCGCGCGGGGAGCGGATCGGCGACGCGTGGCGCGCGCGCGCCGCGGCGTCGCGGCGCTGCGCGCTGCGCGCGCGGCGCGTCTCTCGGGACCGAGGCGGAGCGGGTACGAGCGACGGCGACGGGCGGCGGCGGCGGCGACGGCGAGAGAGAGCGGCGAGGCTCACCGGCGAGGTCTTCGCGACGGCGACGGACGGCGCGGCGGCGCGGCAGCGCGGCGCGCGCGCGGCGACGCAGCGCGCGAGCGCGAAGGCGAGGCGGCGGCGACGAGTTCGTCGCGACGGCACACGAACCGAGGCGAGGCGGCGGGTTTTATCACGCGAACCGAGGCAATCCAATCCGATTCTGGCGGCGGTGCGCGCGACAAGTTTGGACGGCCGGGATTCAACGCGAGAGATCGGACGGCTCGGACGCACGCGAGGTTAGGTTAGGGTTTGCGCGCGGCGCGCGGGTGGGCGGCGGAGATCGCGCAGCGCGCGACGGGCGCCGAGGCGACGCGAGGCGGGCGGCCCAGTGCGCCAGCGCGTCGTGCGAGATCTTGCGACAGCGTGGCGCGAGCGCGGATCGAGCGGCGGGGCGCGGGTGCGCGGAAAGAGGTACGGCGGCGGCGGCGGGCGCGGGATTGGCGACGCGTGGAGGAGAGAGGGAGATCGGGCGGCTGAGGTTAATTTATTTTCTTTTCTTTTTCCAGAAATTCAAATAAACTTCTAAAAG
This sequence comes from Melocanna baccifera, assembly GCA_036346265.1. NCBI lineage: Eukaryota > Viridiplantae > Streptophyta > Magnoliopsida > Poales > Poaceae > Melocanna > Melocanna baccifera. Next base: position 24,971,557 of record CM070692.1, on the reverse strand, counting down.
CTCTAGAAAATAGCAAATAAATTCCAAAAATTCACCAAAAATACCAGAAAATTCCTTGAGATCTGAGGAACACAAATAAAATATTTTCCACTTATGTTAATGTTTATTTTAATCACATTAAATCATTTAAAACTTTAAAAATTCATTTGAAGCTTCAATTAATTTCAAAAAATTCCAGAAAATTCATTTTTGAAATCCAGGCTTTAAAAATCTCAGAAAAACAGGATGTTACACTGCTGCAAAGTTGTCAACGAGAGCACAACATCCGCCTTGGACACCCATAAAACTATTGTAATTTGGCCATTAGGTCATATTTTAGTTAAGCTAACCATTTTAAAATACTCATAAGCAGGCATGATATTATTTCTGATCTTAGCTGAACTCCTGGGCTGTTGTGGGAAATACGATGATCGTATTCCCAAAACATCATTACACAATTACTTAGCCATCTCATTATCAACAGAGCAATGGTCTCAAAAAAGCGTTAGGGGCGATCCTCTTGTCCTTTAGCACTTGTGGAATCTTTAGCTAAAAACATATGCTCATGGCACGGTAGACATGGAAAAGAATATTTATTACTAGCCCGTGAAGAAAACCGATACAGTGTAAGGAACTACTTTTAGGCTCTGTTTGAAATTCATAGGAATTTTATAGAAAAGTAAGCATCCACTCTCACTGGATATGGGGTTTCCTATAAAATTTTTGTGGGAATCCCGTGTGGACTGGGAGAGAGCTAGCATTTAAGCGGTTGTTTAGTAATTAGGATGGCAGCTTTGATAAGCTAATATGGTTGGAAGGCAGAGAATGAAAGGAGGTGTCCAGGAAGCATTATTGCCATTGACCACATGCAGTTCAAAGATAGAAATAGGTTTGCTAGGATGTTTGTTGCATTGAAGCCCTACATCGATGGTTTTTTAGCTGGCTGTAGACCATACTTGGCCATTGATAGCACTCACTTGATGGGTTACTATAGAGGTCAACTAGCTACAGCTTGTGCAGTGAATGGCCACAACTGGTTGTTCCCTATGGCATATGTCGTAATTGACTCTGAGACTAATGACAATTGGACTTAGTTCATGGACAAGCTGCAATCTACTATTGGACACCCACCTAGGCTAGTGTTGTGCTCAGATGTAGGTAAGGGGACTAACCATGCAATTGAGGAGGTGTTTTGATATACTGAACACACAGAGTGCATGAGACATTTGGTGGTTAATTTCAAGAAACAATTCAGTGGTAAGGTGTTCGACGAACATCTCTGGCCAGTAGCATACTCATGGAATCAACAAGACTTCCTTAATCATATGGTAGCCATGTAGGAAATGAAGCCACAAACCATAGATTACTTGAGTACTTATCACAAAAGGCTATGGACAAGGAGTAAGTTCTCAACTTTATCAAAGGTAGACTATGTCATAAATAACCTAGCTAAGATCTTCAATAACTGGATCAACAAGCACAAGGGTCTAATGTTATATGAATTGTTTGACAATATTAGAAGGAAGATAATGGGAAAGTTTGACAAGAGAAGAAAGATTGCATCTAAATTGCAAGGGCATATCATAATACCAAGTGTCATGAAGGAGCTATCTAAAAAAACTAGGGGATTGAACATGGACTTCGAAAGAAGTGATCACACTCTAGTCGAAGTGACTGATAGAGCCCTAGGTGGCAAGAGGTATGTTGTTGACCTAGCCAACAGGACATGCACATGCAGAGAGTGGCAAGTATCTAGGAAGCCCTGCACACATACCTTGTGCTTCATCACCTCACTTAGAGGGACACATGTAGAGAGTTATGTTGATGATCATTTCAGTGTGGCCAAGTTCATTGCAGCCTATGCTCAGCTCATGCTGGCCCTTACAGACATGTCCTAGTGGCTAAACAAAAACCATGGTTTCTTTTTGTACTTACCTATATTGTAGAGGGCTACAGGAAGGCCCAAGAACTAGAGGTATAAGGCTTGTCATAAGGGCGCTTGGGCCAAGAAGGGTAGGAAAGGGCATCACCAATGTCCAACTTGCAAAGAGTAAGTCATAGGTGGCAAAATTGCAAAGAGGTTGATGCAGAAGCTAAGGAAGCCTATGCTTTGGTGGCAAAGCAAAGGTAATCTCTTGTGAACTTTGCAATTGTTTTCATTAAAACTACATAAACATATGGACTTAACAATACACTAAACATGTAGGGCAAAGCAGAAGAAAACAATAAGCTCTTCAAGTTCTTTCCCTACTAAAAGAATTGATGCATGTATTGCATCATAAGATCAAGTGCTTTTAGGCTCACTGAGGTAAAATTTTGTTGCATTATTCATTTGCTACAAATATTGCATCATCATATTTCCTATGGCTGCTAACTCAGCAAAAAAAAGGACAAATTCCATCGAGAAGTCTTGGTCATCATTGCCTGAGTGTGCATTCTTGATGTACAAATTTACTGAGAATCTATTCTACCAACAGTCACAAAACTAACTGACTTACTTCCAAATCCAAATTTGTAGCTCGGGATCCCATAGTGCTACAAACCAGGACAGTGCTCCCTCCTTGCCGATTCTCCTAGCAATGCATGCTCCCTCTTCGGTCATTGTCCCAGTAGTGCAAAGCATTACAACAGATATCACAAAGAGGCTTATTGACCGAGAACGTGAAGAATGCAGAAATTATGTATTGCACCTTGTGATTGACTATCACTTTTTGCAAACTATTTAGAACAATTTGGAGAGTCCCTGTGCTGTCAAACTAATGCTTGATATCTCTTTTTGCAATGTGTGTGGGAATCTCATATGGTTGTGTTGTTCTTTCTACTCATATTGACCATAAGGTGTGCTTATCCCTTTTTTGCTACCACAGCTTAGGACAAATTGCCTGAGTGGCAATGGGTACCTGAAATCCGAGTACCCGATGGGTTTTACCCGATAAAGAAGTGGGTATGGAAAGATATCTTCACCCGCGGGTATGTTAATGGGCAAAAACCTCTACCCATCGGGTAGAGCGGGTGCGGGTACGGGTGTATATTACCCGTACCCACGTACCTGCGGGTAAAAATACCCGAAGGCCCATATACCGGCATGTAACATCCTGTTTTTCTGAGATTTTTAAAGCCTGGATTTCAAAAATGAATTTTCTGGAATTTTCTGAAATTAATTGAAGCTTCAAATGAATTTTTAAAGTTTTAAATGATTTAATGTGATTAAAATAAACATTAACATAAGTGGAAAATATTTTATTTGTGTTCCTCAGATCTCAAGGAATTTTCTGGTATTTTTGGTGAATTTTTGGGATTTATTTGCTATTTTCTAGAGCTTTTAGAAGTTTATTTGAATTTCTGGAAAAAGAAAAGAAAATAAATTAACCTCACCGCCCGATCTCCTCTCTCCTCCACGCGTCGCCAATCCGCGCCGCCGCCGCCGCCAGACCTCTTTCCGCAAGCACCCGCCGCCGCGCCGATCCGATCCGCGCCACGCGCGTCGCAGATCTCATGGCCGCACAGCACACAACGCCCGCCCCGCGTCGCCTCGGCCGCCGATCGCGCTGCGCGATCTCCGCCGTCCACCAGCGCGCCGCGCCGCAAACCCTAACCCTAACCCTCGCGTGCGTCCGAGCCGTCCGATCTCTCGCGTTGAATCCCGACCGTCCAAACTTGTCCGCGTTGCGCCCGTCGCCGTAACCGGATTGGATTGCCTCGGTTCGCGTGATAAAACCCGCCGCCTCGCCTCGGTTCGTGTGCCCGTCGCACGAACTCGTCGCCGCCGCCGCTGCGCCGGCCGCCGCGCCCGTGCGCCTCCGTGCGCCGTCCCGTCGCCGTCGCCGGCGACCTCGCCGTGAGCCTCGTCGCCTCTCTCTCGCGCCGCCGCGCCGCCGCGCCGGCCGCGCCGCACCCGCTCCGCCTCGGTCCCGAGTCGGACCAGCGCTGCGCCGCGCACCCGCGCGCCCGGCCGCGCGCGCGCGCGCGCCGCCACACGTCGCCGATCCGCTCCGCGCCGCCACGCGCCGCCATCTCCGCTCCGCGCCGCGCGCTGCGTCCGCCACGCCGCCAGCGCGCGAGCCGCCACGCGTCGCCAATCGCCTGTCGCCGCGCCGCGCCAGCATCCCGCCGCCGCCGATTCGGCCGAGGCTCGAATCGCCGCGCGCCCGCATCCCCGCCGTCGGATCGCCGCCGCCGCCGCGCCGAGCCGCCAGCTCGGCCTAGCCACGTGGCAGGCACCGGCGCGTGCGCGTCGGCCCTAGGCCACGTGGCATGACACGTGGCATGTCGGTCGGCGCCACGTCAGCCCTAGCCGCCTCCCCCGAGCCACGTGGCAGCCACGTCAGCTGCCACGTCAGCAGGCGCCACGTGGCGAGATATCTTTCCGCCACGTCGGCGCCGCCCGCCGCGTCGACCCCCGCCCCGTGCAGCATTCGTGGACCGAGTCCACGGTGGACTCGGAATCTCGTGGACCGGGTTCACAGCACAGTGACTTTTTCGTTTTTCCCGAATTAATTTTGAATTAATTTTCCGGGAGCCCGTTCTCCTCCGTCCTAGCTCCGATTGACCCCGTTCTTTTTTCTAAATTCATCTAAAATCGAGCTCTAGCTGTTGGTTCTGGTTTTGTGAATTTTTGAGTTCTTTTTCTTGTCATTTTATGTGTTTCTTTGTTTCCGGTCGTTTTCTCTCTCGTTAGATTCGGATTCCGGAGGAGCAGGTTTCGCGCCAGAAGACCAGGAGTACGCCGCTGAGCATAACGAAGGCAAGTCGTGTCCCTTGATCATGTTGAACCCAATTTTATAAACTATTATTTAATTATTTTGCTTTAAATTACATTGCATTGCTATTTTTATTCAAACCGTTGCACAGGTAGTTATTGTCCCAATTGCAAATATACCTCCTTGACACTTTGAAATACCATGATGCCTTTGTCACCATAGGTTGGGAAATTTATTAGTGATGCTAGTTTATTTATCACATGGGTTGGTACGATTAGATTGCTTAGCATGTTTATATTTACGATTGATCTCCTCACACATGATAAATTATTAATTTGACTTAATGACATATGGAACTGTGGTTGGTGCCACGTGTATTAAAATTTGTGCCACGTCATTGGTGTGACGTTGGCTTGGTTATACAAATTGGTTTTGCACTCGGGCGAGTGATCGTGCAGTAGAGGGGGAAGTACAGTTGTACTTTGGGGGATGTGGTAGTCTCGCCCGGGTAATGTTAAGGACTTAACTTTGTGCGCCATTGATCTGAGCTTAATCGTGCAAACCACATGTCTATTATGGGATGGACCTGGCTGATTAATTTGTAATATTTCAATCCAATTCTGCCATTGTGATGGACATGGTTGCTGATTTCCATGTGGCGCAAGGGGGGGTGTGATGCGAAACCCTAGCGGGCAGGATTGTATTGAGATAGAGCATTGTAAAGGCCTTGTTGTGATTTCCTTAGGCCTAGGCTAATCGCATCGTGTGGGTACAGTTGTGCAACCTCTGCAGAGTGTAAAACTATTCGAATAGCCGCGTCCTCGGTCATGGACAATGCTCGGGGATTTCACACGAGGGTTAGTGTTTCATTTATAACTTGGTGGTTTATGTTGGGAGTGGACAGGTAGTTCACTGTTGGTTTAACTTGTGAGTTGGTGTTCATAAGTGGTTCATGTTTATTCCTTTGATTATCTACTGTTACTGTCTTCAGTTAACTTTCGCTTTCAAGTTATTTAATATATTTCATCAATAAATGCCTTTATGCAAATTAACCTTTCAGCCTTCCTTTGGTAAGCCTTGCATATTATATTGCATTTATTGTTACAAACGACTTGCTGAGTACCAATGTACTCACGACTTTACGCCTATGTTGCTCAGTTGAGGGAGAGGAGTACTATCAGCAGGAGGTGCCAGAAGGAGAGTACTACGACGACTTCACGGATTAGGCTTCGTTCTCCACTCGATAGCTTTGTGGCTTGTCGATTGGTCGCTACGCTTTATTTTGGATTTCATTGCTATTTTGTTAAGCCCTTCCGGCTAGAGATATTGTAAGCTTGGCCATAAGGTCGTACCCTTGATATTTTATCGATGTTCGAGTTTTCCTTTATTATTATCGTGTGTATGACTATGATGACATCTATGTTTGACTGTGTGCACTAGCGTGATCCTGGACTAGTGCAGTTTACACAGAGAGACCGAATTTGCATATTCGGGTCTCGACACGGCAGCCCATAAATAACATGGCCCATAGCCCGTCTATATATATGCCTGATGAAAACCCTAGCCCACCATTCACCCAACTCCCGTCGGCCGTGACCCTTCCTGCGGTCCTGCCTCCCCCAATCCCCCGCCGGCCATCCCCCTCCTGCCTCCCCCAATCCCACGCCGGCCCTCCCCCTCCTGCCTCCGGCCTCCCCCAATCCCCGTCGGCCCTCCCCCTCCTGCCTCCCCCAATCCCCCGCCGGTCCTCCCCCTCCTGCCTCCCCCAATCCCACGCCGGCCCTCCCCCTCCGGCCTCCCCCAATCTCCGCCGCTCGTTGCCTCCAATCCATCCATGGCGGCGAACTCCGGCACCACACACGAGGACAACCGGTGATGCTCTTCCTCATCCTTAAGACCTTAACCTTGCTGTCCTTTTGCCTTTTGCTGACCCCGACGCCGTCCCGAAGGGACGACGACCTGCACCCGCCGGATCCGGAGGACACAAGCAAGAAGAAGCAAGCCGCAGCCGCAGCCGCTGTGACTCGACACCTCGTGAAGCCAACGACTGCTGAAATAGCTCGCCGGCCTCCCTTGTCTCCGACGACTATAGCTGCTGCTACTCTCCAAGGCTGCAACCAGAACCTTCGTCGCTCCCGCGGGTAAGAAAAGTTGATGATTTATGTTAAGGAGATTTATGTTTGTTCAGAGATGGCAATGTTAAGGAGATTGCAATATGTTTGTTCAGATGATTTATGTTCAGAGATGGCAATGTTAAGGAAATTTATGTTTGTTTAGATACATGCGTGAGATGGCAATGTTAACTAGCTGTTAAGGAGATTTATGTTTGTTTAGAGATATATGTAATATGTTTCTTTAGAGATGTTTGTATGGTCTATGAACTTGTATGGCTGCTGTTTGAAGTTGCTGAGATGTCTATTGGTTTTCATGTGTTAGTTTGGGTTAAGCGGTGGTCAAGTTCTCGTTTATTGTTCATTTATATTACTTTCTTGCTGCACAATATCTTGTTTGTTAATTCGGTGGTCCATGCAGAGACGGGTATGGGTTACCCGTCGGGTATAAATACCGTCTTGGTGCACGTGCAGGTAAGTTTTATACCGGGTGCGGGTGCGGTGTGCAGTGCGGGTTATATTTGACGGGTATGGGTATGGGGTGGTTATACCCGGCGGGTATGTACCCGTTGCCAACTTGACCTGAGAAGAGTTAAAAATAAGAGAGTCCACTTGATCTAGAAGATCAAGACCCATGGGCAATTGTTTGCTAATGACATGGTATCTAAATCTGGTGCATTTGTTACATAGAGTTCACTTACCAGTTTATGTACCTCTTGTAAATAAGGGCTACAACTATCCTTTACATAGAGAGAATGAACAAATGATGTACAGAGGAAATGGGAGAGGGGGATAACAGCGCAGAGTAGGGCATGGAGTGCAGGGCATTTTCAAAGAAATGCCACAGCCTAATGGCATGTGACAGATGGCAACGGCACAGAATGAAGAAAAAAATGAAACCCAGTGGTATGGAATAAATATTGACTTATTCATTTGCAAATAGTGGAAGCAAGACTTATTCAATGGCATGGAGTGAGTTTTTGCTAGAAAATACCATCCAATGTTCAAGTATTAAAAGATCCATTGATGGGACTCAATTTAGTTCATTTTAGTATTCTAGTGCTGGAGTGGTCATAAGTAGAAAAGGTTACTGACTGTCTTTCTGGTAGCTATTCTGAATTCTCTTATTTCTTAAATTTGTTTAGTATTTAGTAGTCCGATATACAATAAATGAAAAGTCCATTTCTTCTTAAAAAATCGAATTGTGAGACGCATTAAAATGCAATTTGTGTTCCGAATTGCTACATCTTTTCATTATTATGAAACTCTATTTCCATTAGAGCATTGATGGACAATTTCTATATCATGCTAGAGTGGTAATAAGTAGAATAATCAATTACAGTGTTCACTTGCAAATTATTTTGTGATAGATTTGATCACTATCATGAGGTGAAGAGAAGGTTTTACTATAGCAGATTATACATCTCAAAGTGTTGAGCAAATGATCTAGGTGACATGAGATTGTGAAATGCTAATGTGGACGGCCATTTACATAACTGATTTGAGAGGTGATAAGAAGCCTTGCTTTTATTCCACAGATAATTAGGTCGGGCCGAGGCCTAATCCAATGAGACCAAAAGCAACTGTGCTCTCAGCAGCCCGGTTAACTGTGCTCTCAGCGGCCCGGTTTGAGCCCGGCGCACCATTTGCTCAGGTCTGTTTTGAGCATCACGTAAGTTTGTAATTGCAGAATTCTCCAATAGCATATCCAACCAAGCACCATCATTTTCCAAGTACTGATGAATGGAAAAATACAAGAAGGGTGTACGTTGGTAGGCAGCACAAGATGAACGAAACAACTTGCAGATGATTACATCTAACAAACTGACAACTGACCAAGAATCCACAGGGAGTAGGAACCCACATGTGAAGCCCGCTGCTCTTTGTTTGACAGTAAAGATATCTGTAACACCCCAACTCTCTACATGTCCCAGGATGCTACCACCACACTCTTACTATTCTAAATTAGTGCTGCTAAAAAGACTTTTAACAACATCTCCTCTGTTCTTAAGACTACCAACAAGAAACAGTCAACAAACAAACAAAGGATAGATGCGATAAAACCAACTACTTCATATTGCAAATAACCATAACATAAACAAACTATAGGATCCATAACCATGGGAACCCACCACCACGGGCTCGCAAGTATACTACATCAACGATGAGCCACAAAGGATTTACAAGAGATTAAACATAAACACTCAGTGCTTGATTAAGCGGTTATTGCATAAGTGCAGTGCAAAAGAATTACTTCCATTTCATACATACCGTCGGTCCGGATCACCCTAAAAAAACAACAAAGTAATGGTGAGTCCGAAAACTCAGCAAGTACAGAGTAAAACAGTAACAACATATGCGCATAACAATCTGTATCCAACACAGATGCTTCCATTCATTCTCACACAATATTTCTCATTTTTCATCAACCCTTATTTACATATTTGCTACTTTTCTTCGTCGCCATGCAAATGCGTATGCTCATGCACATGTCTTTCCTTTTTTAGCTTATACCAGTATAGCGGAGTGAGCACCCGTCGATGCTTACCCAAGCCCGTTCTCTTTCATGCGGGGACCTCAAGCCTACCCTCTTTCATACGGAGACCTAAACCTCCACTTCTATGGAATGCCTATCGACGTAGGTCTTTCTCCACTCCCATGAAAAGTCCACACATAGTAGACTATAGACGCTACAGAGACCGTCTATTTTCATGACATGAAGGCATACAATGCAGTTTCTCCATTTAAACATTCCAATATGTCATGTTCCATTAACTACTATTCGTTAACATAATAACATTGGGTATTCATCACATGTGCCATAACTCAACATTCATCGTTACGACAATATGCCAATAGAAATAAACAACTCACAATAGTACAGTAGGTAGTGCATCAAAATCAAATTCATAGCAATCACTACCCGAATTTACCATTTTACCATGCACTTGCCTAATCAATCTCGTGGGTCGTATGCGGACGGCACGAATCACGAACCTCCACCTGAACAAGCATCAACCATATCAATTTATTGTTGGTCTTTCTCTAAATAGTTATACTAATTAACCTTACTTTAATTTGTCATCTACTGATTAATATCGTCAAATGCTACTACTACCCCGGTACCTCTGCAAGCAACAATAGCAATTCACCGTCCAAGCATCCATCCTAATAAACAATATTTTAACGGCTATACGAATCAATTCTAAAAGTCGACATAATAGTTTCTACAGGAATTGATGAATAAACAAGGAAAAGGGTTTTCGAAGCGTTACCCTAACCCTGAACAACCGGATCAGGGTGCTACCTGTCATTTCTTGTCCAAATCTGACGAATCCGACATTGGATCAGGCTTTCCCCTCTTTCTTTTTCTCTTATTTTCTTTTCCTCTTTTCTTTCTTTTTCTTTCCTCTTTCTTTTCTCCTCATGCCCAGCCTTCTCCCCTTTCTTCTCTTTTTCTTTTCCTCCTCTCTTTTCTTTTTCTTCCCTCTTTCTTTTTCCTTCCCCTTCTCCTTTTTTCTTTTTCTCCTCACGCCGGCTCCTCTCCTCTCCTTTCTCCACACTGCCGGCGGCTTCCTCCTCCCTTCCTTCGTCATAGCCGACTCCCTCCTCCTCTTCCTCCCTTCCTCCTCTTCTCCTCCTCCCTCCTCAGTCGGCCGGTTCCCCCTGCCCTCCCTTCAACTGGCCAGCCCCTATCCCCTCATTGCTGGCTCCCAACTCTCCCCTTACCTCCTCGCGCGGCGAGCAACCGGGCAGAGCAGGGGAGTAGTGGCGGGCTGCAGGGTGGAGGAAGGTGTGGCGCGGGCAAGAGGGTAGCGGCGGCGGCAGCTAGCCACATGCGAAGGGGCGACGGCTCAATAGCAAAGGGAGTGGGGTCGAGGACAGGCGGAGCACGACCAAAGGAGCGATGGTGTAGATGGCTGGTCGATGGCGGGGTTCGCACGGGGAAGAAGGCAGCGAGCACAGGGAAAGGGAGGCAAAAACCGAGTTTGCTTCCCCCTCTCCTGGTTCCACCCTCTTATATGGGGACTTAGCATGGGCCGGGCCGAGCTGGACCTGCCCAGGTATGACAATATCACCACTTCACCAGTATTAATATCATCAGTCATCACTTCACCAATTGGTCTCACTATTTGTTGTTCACCTGTTTTATGAGTGGATTCATGCTAGCACATGATCACCATCACCTGCAGATAACTAGATATGTCCAAGCACAGATCTCACATAACAAAAACCGAATCAGTAAAGTTTTGCTTTGTGTGCACAGTACAATAGATAAACCGCAGAGATTCATGTACAATCCAAGGTTCCAAAAAAACTTCTACCCAATTAGTATGCTGATGCAATCCAAAAAACAAAAGAATACACATCAACTGATGTGCAACAGATACAGAAAAGCTATAGGGTTCTTAGGAGCAAATTAGTAGAATAGGCCATAAGCTTGGATTAGTCAGATAACTTCCTTTCTTTTTTTGCCCTGGTTCTCTGATTCTCTCACAAAATCTATGGAGTCTTAGCACATTTCTGCATCCGTTGAGTCCTGAGTTCTGTCTTCTGCAGTTGTTTGCTCACGCCAATGGGAGTATGTGTTTTCAGTTTTCACCTTTCAGGAGGGATTGCAGCAGCAGCCACGCCTTTCTGGTTGGATTTGGCCGAAGCAAGAGCAATAGGCATCAGGCAAAGGCCCTTGTTCTGAAGGTACTGCATTGCGCTGGTGATACTTGTTTCCATCAGCTTCACGACTTCTTGCTCAAAGGCAAAGCTATCTTCTGAGTCTGGTAAGTCCAGCAGCTCTTGTGAAATGGTTGAAGCTGATAAAGGCGGATTGCTACGGCCCTGAGGGTAGTGTGACAGTGTAACAATGAGTACATGAGCATTTTATGATCTTAGACAAAAGCAAGACTTGGATGAAGTGTGAACTCATCAGACTAGATATTAGTAAATAAAACTAAGTTACAAGCAACTCAATCAAAACCAGGGCAAACCCAGACAAATCTAATATAAATTGGGACTACAATGCAAGTGGAGCTCCAAGACTGTTGTAATAGGCCATCACGTCATAGCTGAAGTGATTTGAGGCATTTAAATTGGCTATGCCGATGTGCTATTACAAACAAATAATATGAATTCCAAAGTAGCTATGCTAAGATGATTAACCGTGAAAGCACCAATTTCAGTTAGTCGTTCTTTTAATCTAATCATAAACTCCATAAAATTTGCAAAAGTCTTATATGGACGAGAAAATTCCCTGCATGCCATTGAGACTTTGTCCCGATCCCAGATTTGCCACTAGAAAAAGTCTATTCCCTTGTATGCCACTGAGTTTCTAATTTGTTCCCTTTCATGCCACTTCCGTCACCTCTCTGTGAGTTCGCTGTTAAGTGTGATGTGACAAGATGTTTTTGCCCTTTGGCTTAAGAGACAGCCACCTCTTCTTCCACCTGTTCCTTCCTCGGTTCCTCACCCACCTCCCTTGCCATGACCTCTATCACACCTCCTCCCGACCCCTCCGGCGACCAACAACCAAACAACGCCACGCCATGTCGGTAGTGGAGCTTTAGCAGTAGAAGAGAGGGAAGGAGCAAAAAGGAGGCAGCGACGCCACTGGCTGACCCCCTCCCGCTGCCATCCAGTCTGGCAGAGTAAAGAGGCAGCGGTGGGGTTCCACCTCGGAGCAAGGAGGTGATGGCAACGGGAGACTAGCCTAGAACAAGGAGGTGGTGGCTGGCTTCTTCTCCCATCCAATCCCCTCCCTAATCTAGCCCGTTGTGTACAGCTCTGGCCATGGCACTCGGTGGCGAGGCGTTGAACGCTGACAATTGCCGATCACTGTGGCATCCCGCACCACCTCCTCAGCGTTGTCCTTGCCGACATCGGTGAGCTCCCCGTGAGCTTGGACACGATGAGTGTGGCGAACGTTCGCACTCTAGCCTTGGTGACACCCAAAATGCATAAGGTGTCGTAGAAGCGGCGGATGGTGACAAGCCATGGCAAGGTGGCCAGCTCCTCCCCCACCTCCAGATTTGAAGCGTGCAAAGCAGAAAAAGGTCAAAGGGAGCACGCGAGTGGCAAGCAGCTGGTTGTCGATGGCAGCGGTGAACGGAGTTGTGGTGGTGGTAGTCACCGCCTCTCTCTCTCTCATCTTGATCCAGTGCCGGTGCCATAGGAGGTGATGTTGTGGTGGCATGAGAGGAGGGAGAAGAGAGGGGTAGAGTGTGGAGATTGGACCAACAACTTAAGTTTCGGTAGCGTAGAACAAATGGAAGGTGGAGATGTAAATGATATGACTCATTTTGTTTGTACTAAATAGAAGGAAAATAACTTTTAAATTGGAGAAAAGGTAATGCTAGATCATCTTTAACATATAATGACTGAGCACAACCTATATTTATTGGTATTTCTATTAAAAAAACCCACTCACCACCAAAAAGAAAGAGGGTACAATAGAACCATTCTTTCAAGGATTCATTGGGAAAAAAGAAATAAGAAAGTTTGGCACCTCAGTTTGAGATTCTGTGAGAAGGGGAAGAACTGCTCCAGGAGCTCCTAGCCTACTCATGCTCAAGACCTAAAATTAGGAAATCCACAAAGAAACTTATGCTTTCTTATATATTAACTTGTTCGCTTTGCTGACAAAAAAAATAAACTTGTTCGTTGCGATACCTTGACCTGAAGCTGAAGAAATTTCACATAATCAATTATTTCATCAAGCATTGATGTCTTATCTGCCTGTTCACATCAAAAGGTGATTATCAGTTAGGAATTTCAATTTTTAAATCTTTACTATTTTATTCTATAGCTGCCCAAGAAATAAAAAACAATTTCATTAAAAGAGAAGAATTTTGGCAAAGTTCTAAAACCAGCCATGCATAATAGTACACCTCCAATACTTTCAAATTGCTGAAACTGAACCAATGGCATAACATGTAATGGATATATGTTGGCCCCAACAGACCAATATTTGGGCCTGATGTTATTTGCAGTCTTTAAGTCTTAGAATCAAAATAATTACTTGCTTCTGTTGTTTCACTAGGTCAATTTCAAACTATACACCAGTACATATTTTCCCCTCGTATATTCTTGATTCTTACCATACCTCAATATGTTGTTGTTTCATTATATTCAAGTAACAGATCTTTAGATATACCTAGAGATATTTCAGTTCAATGACCAGTTCAATAATTATGAATGTAATTGCAACAACATGCTGCATGGAGGGAACAAAATATTTTTGCATTTTTTGTGGTAACATACTCCCTCCAGTTCACAAAAACAAATCGTTTTGGAATACATGCAGTCAAATTTTGGAAACTTTGGCTATCGATATCTTTTTAAATATTTAGATTAGATACATGAAAATCATATGTATAGATTTATCTCGAAAAATACTTTCATAGTATTATAATTTTGTTGGGTTTTATAAATATATTATAATAGTAATTACTGGTCAAAGTTGTATTTTGAAGACCGTGTCGATGTCCAAAATGACTTTTTTTGTGAACTAGAGGGAGTAGAATAGAAGACAAAAGAATACCTTATTGGAATTTGGGACAAGGTCTTGTAGATTTTTAATCCTCTCTGAAATTTTTTCTCTGCGAAGCTGCAGCATAATGGAAAATTCCAGTTAAGACTATACGCTACGGATGCATGCAATAAAAAAGAAACAACAAATCCAAAGAAATTATACAACAGTTTGATTTGTTATAAAGTGAACTGTTCTAAACAAAGAACTCACCCGTTCAGCAATACTATGAGGATCAGTTGCCTGTCCACGACGAGCCCGTACCCGTGGCTTCACACTAACGCTATTCCCATGAGCTGAATTTGCTTGGGGTTGCACATCAGAAGAATGGCTAATAGGGTACTCACTTTTACTGTCATGGGTCAGCGGTGGTATCTGAACATTTGCAAGCAAAGAGTCCAATTTGTCAGACATGAATTTAAAACAAAGTAAAACAAAAACTACATATGAGAGCAAATGCTTTTAAAAAACCTTTGGAGGAATCAGTGCTCCTTGTGCTTCAGTAACAGCCATCTGGCTACCAGAAATGAAAGTAGGAAGAGGTACATTACACATTGCATTTTGCTCCTGCAATATGAAAGTTGATATTATCGGTACAGTTCAAATTGAATGAACAGTAAGTTGCAGTTGCAGAATTTTTTGCTTGGTGGTACAGTTCCAAAATTTAAACCTGTTGCTGAGCCTTCAAACCACCAGTAGCTAGCTGTGCTTGCTGGACGGTAGCAAAAGAGGAGATGCTACCATTGATAAACTCTTTGCTATCCTGTACTACCACAAGAACAAAAAATTAATTGAATGAAATATATACAGTAGCAGCTATATCTATGTAGTGAGCATTACATGCAGTGACGCCAAGGTAGCATTATCAAATACTGAGAGACTCCCATTTGGATGGCTTGTTTTGCTCAACATAGTAGCATTTTGTGCCACTTGAAAACCGAAAGCTTCTAGGTTTAGTGGTTCCATGAAGGAAGAAGCATTTTGGAATGTGGAACACAAAGTCGAGGCTGAAGAAACAGCATGTACATCAGCAAGAAAAGCAGAAATTTCACTACCACTACTATCAATTGAACTGGATAGAGCACGAGGCAGTTCTGGGAGGCCAGGGGTATCCAACTGCGGATGAAATGTTCCAGTTGTTGAGTTGGACAGAAGAATTCCTGGGGGAATTAAATTACTTTGCAGATTGCCATTGTTCTGCAGTTGTTGAAGCTCCAGAAGACTGTGAGGAAGCTTATCCTTAGATAGAATCTTGCCAGACAATAGATCGGTCTGGGTGTTGTACGGCAATGGCAGGCATCCATTTGTAACCATAGTGGGGTTCTTTTCATGCTCACTGAATTTTAAATTGCCTGAAGGTGGCCTGCTTCCTTCTTCTGCATATGATTCCACTGAACCATCCACAAAATTATAGCTCTCAGAAGCAGAATTGGGCCAAGATGAAAAGTAGGAACTACCGGAGTGGTCCATATTAGAACCTCTACAAATTGACTCAATCGATGCTCAAAAGTGTGGTTCTAGAAAGTGTCAACAACTGATAATCCTGTCATGCCTCCACTGAAAGAGAACGACACTTAATTTTTAAAGACAATCTTTGATGGCCAGAATGTTCCTTCTTTACAAAGGTTGAACACTCTGATGCTGAAAGAACTTTGTTAAAGGATGCCCTCCACAGAACAAACCCTGCACAGCGAAGAACAACTGTCAGCTATTCACAGGTTTCATGCATGAATCAATAATGAAAAGATATAATAATCAGAAGAAATAATATATATTACTATAAGATCTCCTTATATAGTTAGGGATCCTGAACTAATATATTTTGGACACACACGTTAACCACTTCAGGAAGCCAGTATTAGAATATGTCTAAATTAGTAGAATCCCTTCTGGTTTACTCATATAGTTGACAAAAGCTCCTCAGTTTAAACACATTGTTGTCATATTCATTTCAGTCAAATATAAGACATTTTCTACAGAAGGGATAACTGAATTCTTCAATGGTTTGCAATTTGTTTCCCTTACAAACTGCAGAGTTGACAAACAGTTAAATTAAGCATCTGCTTCATTACTTGCGGATGTCAAAACAAAACAAAAAAGGAAAAAAAGCAGAGGGGGACAACTACGGATGTTTTTTTAGAGCACGGATGACAGTATATTATCAAAGCTTTGGATACAAAATAGGCTTCCAGTTTGCACCACCCTTTATTATCACCAAAATAAAAACGTACATGAAAATTCAGAGGATAACTGCAGTCCTTACTTCACCAATCACGTTAACAGAATGATTCTCCTTTGATCGAAGTGTCTGATGAGTTCGACTTTCCTGCTTTATTCTACAGTCAATTCAACAACTGATTCTCTTAGAAAAAAAAAGCAGTAACTGATTCAGACATTCAGTCATGATAAAACACGATAGATGAATATTATTATCATCCATTTTTCCGATATAAGAAGTCTGACCTCTTAGCTTTATTATGAAACTATATGTCCCTCCATAATTAAACCTGCCGAATACCTTCATCTATTTAAAGCTATATGATGAATGTCACGAGCCAACTTATGCTTCCTCCAATTGCTCAAATGCTACTTCACACTCTGCTACGTACTATACTTACAGTTGCTACGTACTATACTTACAGTCAGCTCTTTCCCTTAACTAGGAAGTTGCCGAGTAAATGTCCACCAAGTCCAACTTTCACTATCATAGTATCGCTATCACTACAGCGCCACCTCAATATTCCGAAATTTCCCATCATAAAACTCAGAACTAAGCTATCAAGAACCAAGAAAAGCAAAGGAAAGGCAGAAAAAACTCACTTTCCAGTATTTGTGACTTGCGAGAACAAAAAAAAAATGGTGCTAGCCAAGTAAAAAGAGCTTATGATCATATGCGCTCTACAACTGAGATGCCATTCCTACGTATTCTCACATCTTCATACTTCAAAACCATAACAAACGCCCTTCTTTAGAGACCAAGAAAGTGCCTTTTTCCTATCCATTTTTCCCTCTAGGCCGATTTACAAGAAACAAAACAAACAGAAAAAAATCGAGAACAAGCAAGATACAATTTTCACCCAAGAATATAATAACCAATAAAAATCCACCTTTGGACAAAAAAAAAATCAAGAACAAGGGAAAAGAACGGCAATCGAAACACCACACGCACATCAATCAAACCGGCGCGATCGTCCATCATTGACATTATCCTTGCTTCGTTTCCCTCCCCCACAAGTAAACCCCCACCAAGAAACGCCAATCACCACACCGCAGCGGGAGAAGAGAGCGAAGACAGAAACCCCCTAACCTCTCAAGGCGCCCACCACAGTTGACCAAAACCCCACCAAGAACGGAGCCAACACAACACAACGCAGTCGCAAAACATGTAGCACGGCTATACTGGAAGGTAAAGGGGGAACCAAAATTCGAGCACTTACAGGAGAGATGGATATTGGAGACGGGGGCGGCCGGCCAGCCGGAGAGAGAGAGGCTAGGAGCGTGCACTAGAAGCTGGTCGTGACTGGTGCGGAGAAGGAGCAGGAGCGAATGGAGATGAAGGGGAGGAGTGAGGAGGAGAGGAGAGGAGACGGTTTGGGGCTTTTGCTTTCTGGGGTTGAAGACTGAAGACGTGTTGGACTGGCGATGCCCAGCCAGGGGGAGGGGGTGCAAATGCAATTCTAGCAGGTACACAGTTGTTGCGTGTTGGCAGTCGGTGCTGCACTTTTTGTTTGAATCCTAGTCATATCTGATACTGTAGCTTTTCTATTTAGTCTTTGAATATTTATTTTTATAAATCTAGTCACCATTTATTTCATTTAAACTTTTTAGCTTGAACTTATTTTTCACTATTTTTAAATTTATCCTTTTCTGGCTTTTTAGCTTTTTTGCCTATTTTTTCTATTTTAAAATTTTTTAAATTTAATTATACCAGATAAGTCACCATCAGCTACAGTACAAATTCAACCATAAGCTAGCTTAAAAAGCCTAACTGAATAGCCTCCTAATCACCTCTCTCAGCTTGGTAGGTGCAGCTCAGTAGCACTTGCTGAGCTGTGGTTGCTCGATAGAAGAACCTGCCAAGCAACCACACTTGATAGTGATTAACTTAAACATGATTAGAATAAATTAAATATCATATTGCATGATTAGAACTAATTAAGCATGATTAACACTAATAATCATTCCATGGACGGTGGATCGGCATGTCATCCTATCGAGCTAGGGGAGTCAGCAGGTACCTGTCGAGCTCAACGAGGGGATTAGATTTGTAAAAACAAATATCCAAAGGTCAAGTTTGAAAAAGTAGCTACAATGCCAAATATGTGAATGACTCATTTTTGTTTAGGGTCTGTGACATTTGTCCATAACTCGATCGACTGTTTTCTTTGACAAAATCAGTTGGATTCTTGAGCCGTAAGATTGAAATCCAACAAGCTAGCAACATGTGCACATGCAATAGCACACGACGGGTATATTCGTTTTGGCGTCGGTTTATGATTATAGTTTATGATTTTTAGTCTATTTATGAAAGAGTATGGAGTAATAGAAATTCGCGTGCAGTTTTGGTTGATATAAATAAAGTCGATGCAGTGTGTATTACGTTCCATTTAAAAGCCAGTCATTATAGAAAAGTCAACGAACAGTTTTTAAAAATTAATAAGAAGAGACCTGATCTCTGAAAAGATATGTCATTGTATCCAATGGATATAAACACTTCAGCATATATGGATATTTCAAATTAGAAGAAACAATAGATAGATAGGGTAGTGTAACTGCCTAAGACACAGGGCAACAGTAGAGGTGCAATTGTTTCACAACTTCAACAATCGATGCTAGGCAGGGGCGGATCTACTGTAAGTCATGGGTATTCAGCTGAATACCCATTTTTTTGAACAAAAAATCAATATATATATATGGTATAATACATATGTATATATGTAGTTGGGCTAAAATTACTATTTCCGACCACCCCTCTCAAAATCCCGGCCCAAAATCCCCTCGGCCCGCGCGGCCGTGCGCCCGCGCCCCCCACACCCGCGCCCAAATGCTCCCGCCGCCCCACCCCGCGCCCCCCCCTCGCGCGCGCCCCGCACCCAACCCTAGCCCCGCCCGCGCCCAAATCCCCGCCCGCGCCGCCCCTCCTCCTCTCCCCGCCCCCACCCCCGTCCCCTCCCGCCGCGCCCTCCTCCCCACCGCCGCCTCCTCGCCACCCCCGCCCCGTTCCTCCTCTCTCACCCCGCGCGCCTCCTCGCCTCCCGCCGCCTCCACCCCGCCCTCTCCCGCCGCCGCCGCCCCGCCTGCCGCCTCCTCGGCCCCCATCGCCGCCCCTCCTCGCCCGGATCTGGCTGGATCCGGCTCCGCGCCGCCACCGGCCGCCGCTCGCCTCTTCCCCGGCCGAGGAGGCGAGGCCACCTCCGCGCCATCGGCATCGTCGGTGTCTCGGTGAGCCTTCTAGCACGGAGGCGGAGGGAAGCCGAGGCGGTCTGCGAGTGGAGGGGGGCCGAGGCGGGCGGCGAGCCGCGAGGCGGAGGGGAGCGCGTTGGCCGGCGGCCGAGCTGAGGCGCTCGGGTCGGCGGTTGGCCTCGCCGCCTCGGCGCATCCGCCTCGCCGGTGCCCGATCGCCGACGACATCAGCACTCGTGAATCGACCTACAAGGCTCCAATGTGGCTCGATTTACTACTGGTTAATTGGTAGGTGGTTTAGTACTGCTATACTGGTTAGATTTTAAACCGTTATACTAAGTTTTCTAAGTTGTGATCAAGATTATTCTCCTCTCTTTACTTTTAAATTGTGACAATCAATTATTTGATTTTGTAGATCTTTAAGCTTTAAAAAATGAAGAAGTCTGTAAATTTGAAATCTGTGTAGGAGAGAGCTGAAAAGAGCAAAACAAAGTAGGATAAGCAAGGCATGCAACTACCATTAATCTTTATAATTTGTTATTTAATACATGTCATTGTGCTAGCATTATTTAATTTTTGTTATATCTATATACACGTATCGTTATATCGGTGTTTTAAAGGAAACGTGTGTCGTGGTATCGATGTATTGGTATTGATCTAACTCTAAAGTTCGAATACCCATTCTAAAAATCCTGGATCCGCCACTGATGCTAGATATAGCATTCCAAACTAGAACCACACACATAACCATCGGTTCCGGGGATAGACAAGATTAACAAAAACGCCGAGGGCTCAAGTGAGATAACAATCTCGTGCGCAAACAAAATTCACACACCAAGAAAAACCAGCTGTGTCACGGCGCGAGTTCTGACAAGGTTAGGCTGTTGACGTCGATGTGCAAGTGGGCATGCGTTACAATTCCTTCGGTTCCAAGGGGCTGGGGCCACATTTGGCAGCATTTTATGGGAAGTCGAAATAAGGTAACGTTCAGAATAGCAATAGCTTCTGATTTTTAGTTGAAATTCTATTGTAGCTGACTTATTTTTTTTACTGTAGCTGAGTTGGCTTATTAGTCATAATTAAATTTAAAAAAATGTAAAATAAAAGAGGTATACTAACCTATCACATACAATACAAAGAAATATGAAAAAAACAAAACACAAAAAAACAAAAAAAAAGCAAAACAACAAAAAAAAGAACAGTAGCGCCAACGCTGACGCCGACCGATGCCGCCGAACGTGCAGCGGTCGTGAGCGCGGCCTTAAATGTATTGGCTTTTGTAATTTTGGCTTTTTTTTCTTTTTTTCTTTTTTTGGCTTTTGGGTTTTTTTCCTTTTTATTTGTATTGTCCGTGTAGATATAACAATATTTTTTATTTTTTCTTTATTTTTTTAATTGAATGATTTAGAAAAACTAACAATCACTACCATAAAATATCAGCCAAAAACTAACAGCTGAAAGCTAGAAGTTGCTAAAAAAAAGCTGGAATGAACAGGCTTAATTCGTTGATTTATTCCCCTCCGCCAAAACAAACAACATTGTGTACCTTTGTTTCATTGTTAATCTTTAATCCTCTTTTGTGTTTAGACCATGTACTATAAAATCGGATAAATAATCCTTGAATTTTCAAAACTAGATTAAATGTGAGATGACAATATGACATGATGGTTGAGTCAGCGAGGTGGCAATAACCCCTGTATTTTCAGAGTAAGGGTGGTTTGGCAATGATATGGCACCCAAGTCAGCATATGAAATGACATGTTGGTTGAGTCAGCGAGGTGGCCTGATTCTAGTGTGCAGCATTGATGAGGTGGCCTCTCTCTCTCTTTTCTTTCTTTCTTCTTCCTCCTGAATTCTTCTCTCTGGTGCCTCCTCACCCTATGAGCTTGTTCTCTCCCCTTCCTACTCCCGATTGCACCACCAGCTGCCATGGGAATCCTTATCTATCCCTGTCCGCCTGAGGAGAAAGCTGCAGGGACTAGGGAAATTGGTTGTACGTGCACAGAGTAGATGTGTCACTACTTCTCGGCCACCGCGCGACACCGCACGCACTAGCTCTCTCACCTTTTTTCATCTCTCCATCACCTGGAGTCCCGCTGCGTTTGCCAAACACCCTGGACTCTTAGGTGAGCTTCAACCATGACAGTTGTATGCTTTGGGTTTGTCTTGGTCCCCTCTCTCTACTCCTCACCACCCTCTCTCTACAGAAGGAAGCTCGTGATGCCATCTCCTTCATCCTCTCTAGTAACACGCCGCCTTTCACAAACACAAATCAACCCCATCATTTCCTTCAAATCCAATGAGATCTCCGCCAAACCGTTCGTGTCAAAATGTGGTCTACACCTCCAGTTGTAATACCCTTCAATGAATTTCATGTTTTATCCATAGGAATGCATTGTGTCACCTTCTTCTCTAGTTCCAGCTATAACCAAACACCACCGACGCCCTTGTTCCTCTAGTGAGCTCTAAGAAAATTCCTTCTATAGCAAGCACCACCTAGCCTTCCTTTTTTCCATTCCTAATATTCAATTCGAGTTTCCTTTCACCCCAAGTCGTCACCACCATGAAGCCTACTTTGTCACCATCGGTTCACGTCACTTGACTGATCTAGTCCATCTCCGTCCTCGCCGTATGTATTGTTGAGTTCCCCTTAACGTGTCGATGCTCATGACGTGCTCCATTTTTTTGTTTTGGCCACCGTCTAGCCGTAGTCCAGCGGTGCTGCTATCACATGTAGCCACACCATCACCCTGGGTCATCTCTATCCGTGCCGACACCATAGATTGGTTAGCCACAGTTGTCGCATCACGCTTTCCCCCTCGCCATCCTTTTGTGCCCTCTTTGGTCACCACCGTCAGCTTCTCCATCAATGCCAAGTTCGCCATCACCTACCTTGGCTGCCTTCTCTGCTTTGTTTAGAAATAGAGGAGAGCCAACTTAGCTTACTTGCCACGTGGGAAGCCAACTCAACATGCAAACCACTTTGGTCTTCGGTTTGGATTTGATTTGATTTGGTATTACAAGTACAGGGGTTAGGTGACCGATTTTATAATATAGGGTCTAAATTGAACCAATTTCAAAGTACAGTACCAAAAGTAGACTTTTTTCCTTTTGTTAATGAACACATTTTTTGCCAAGAGAATCGATTCTATGCTACTGGGGAGTGGCCAGTTCCACAAATTACCATCACCGAAGGCCATAACTACTGTATGCCACTAACCTTGAGATTAATTTCACTATTTGCCATTACCGTCATCTAGAGAGCGTTTAGACGTGAGAAAAGACCATTGTGCCCTTGGATGCCTGTCTTTCTTCATTCTATTATATGCCACTCCCTAGTGACATTGACTAAGTATTTTGATTTCTATTATGTGCCATTCATGTACATGCTATTTTCGGCTATCTTAACCTATCACTCAAAGTGAGAAGCATTTTCGCCATATACAAAAAAACTGACCGACTTAACAACTTTTGACTAACGGGAGACTGATGGTAATGACAAACAATGAAACTAATCTTAAGTTCAGTGGCATACAACAGTTATGGCCTTCGGCGATGACAATTCGTGGCATAGAATCGATTTTTCTCTTTTGCCAATTAAATTATGAGAAAACGCAAAGGAAAATGATATAGAAACCAAGTGAAGTTGTACGTCCTGCCCTACCAAATGCGGCCAAACTAGTGTAGTTGGCCGTCCAAACTCTTGTATCTTATTTGGAGAGAAAGAGATGGAAAATGTAAGGGCGACACGAATGATGCACAGTGAATGAGATAGGTCATAGGGCACCGATCCACTATTTCTCCATGTAAAGAGATCCAGAATTGCCCCTGTCCACCATCCCCTACTGATGCATTTCTAGGTTAGTTATTAGTAGATTATTGTACGATTTTGCGAAATAGCAGTGTTAATTTGGCGTTGCGGACTTGATCAACCGAAGTAATCAATTGACCTAATCACACCGGTCCAATCAAGCGGACACTAAAAAAGGCTAAGACTTGTAGTAATATTTCTTCTAATTCATCCGATCCATAGAAACTAGCATCAATAGAAGTAGAAAGGTCAATCAAAGCTTATGAATCACCTGTTGATTTCTTCTAATTCATCCTATCCATAGAAACTAGCATCAGTAGAAGTAGGAAGGTCAATTAAAGCTCATGAATCACCTGTTGGTAGGGTGGTAGAGCTGGGAGTGTATGATTTTACTAATACTATACGCAAGAGCATCTCAATATGAACTTTGTGAAGTCGTGCGTTTATCCTCTGACTAGAGACGTGGCTTGATCTTCACACGTGTGCCCCTCCCGTTGGCCGTGAGCTGGACCTAAGGGCGACGGGTGCCCTCGAACTCAGTGTACTACCGCTAGTTCCACACGGCTCTGAAGAAAGCGGTTGCACTACGCCCCCACCGGAAGCGGAGGGGTTACGGAACTGCCACGGCGTTTTGGCTGCCGAGTGGCCTGAGCTCACCGTTTCCTCCAGGGTGAAACGGTAAACGCGCACGCAGCGCAGCAGCCTCCCGTCCCGTCCCGTGAATTGTGGCTTGGGATTTGCTCGGACGGCGACCGCTGCCGCTAACCATTTGGCTAGCGGTACTCGTTTTAGCGATAATTTTTTATTTTTATCTAAAATTTTATTATAGTTAAGTTTTTTTACTGTAGTTAATTTGATTTTTTAGATATAATTAAATTTTAAAAAATATAAAAATAGAAAAAATATGTTAACCCATCACGAACAATACAAAGAAACACGGAAAAAAAGAAAAATATAAAAAAGCTCAAAAAATCTAAAAAAATTCAGAAAAATACAAATTACTGAATAGTGAAAAAAAACTGAAACGAGCGGTGCTGAGGTCCTCTTTTTGGAGTGCACCGATAAATTTTATCTATACTTTTTAAAATATAATGAACAATAAAAATATTAATACAGGTAGCACATATAATTTTAAATTAAATAAATTATCTTGTTTATTTTGACTTCAACGAAAGTCAAAGCCAAACAGGAGGTGTGGAGCTTTGACTAAACTCTCTCGTGCTCGTCTGGTTAAAGAGATATTCGTTCCGCTCCACCGGCGGTTTGTGAGGGAAGTGGTAGACTGCCACTCTGGGTTAGGTGTTATGTGGTGTTGCGTTTCATGGCAAAAACAAAAATTTTGATCTTTGGTACATATACCACTACTGCTCAAAGGTTTCATTCAGTAGTGGAGCAGTAAATATGTAACGATTTAGGGGGTGATCAGAATAGCGATGGCTTTTGATTTTTACCGAAAAAACACTGTAGTTGGCTGAAAAAACACTGTAGCTGAGTTGATTTATTGGGCATAATTAAATATAAAAAATGTAAAAAAACAAAAAAACGAAAAAAAAAGTATAAGTAAATTTTTTTAAAAAAATAAAAAAACGAAAAAAAAATTTCACTGTAGCGTACACTGTGCGTGCTACAGTGAAAATATCGCCCGTCACCCGTCACTGCCGCTGTTTTGAGCGCGCCCTTAACCACACAACACAGGGACGTACGTCTTGACGTCTGAACTCTGAAGGTTTTTCACGCAACGGATGTTCATCACAGCCTCTGATTACTTACAGGCATTGCTCTTTTCTTTTCTCCGGGTTTCCTTTCCTTTCCTTTTTTCATGTTCTGTTTTGGCTTCTCAAGCAAAGTGGAGTATGGACTATGGAGCAGTACTGTGCTATTGCAACTCCAATCATGTGGACGCTATAAATTCTTTTTAATTCGTTATGTAATACTTTACCTGTGAATTATGATCCGGAGTACTATTTGTACTACCGCTCGATTAGTGATCTATCATTTGGTGTCCGATCTTCTCAGAGGATTTGCTTTGTCCGATACACTTGCGCAAATATGTCCTTGTTTGTATATATGTCCTGCTCTGGGCTAAGACTTTTTGGCTTTAGAAGTTATTTTCTCACATTTGAGATTTTTTACTATAATTAATGGGTAGTCCCTAGTAGAAAATTCACAAAATTAACTGTCTGTTCATTTCATGCTATTTGGACCTTTCTTAGTTTTCAAAAGATTGATGAAACTTACTTCTTTTTTTAGTGTTTATGGACTTCAAAAGATTGATGCAATAATATTTTTCTATCTCTCATCAATAATACGGTAGCTCGTCATCTAGCAAACCGATAAGTAAGATCCATTAGCTCTCTCTAAATTTTGATCCTACATCCACCACTGATTGTAAACCTGCAATGTCAGCTCACCTTCTGACTTCAGATTCAGCTCACTTGCGTTAATTTGATTTGTATGGACATACATATAAAGTTAGCACTAGAACAGTTTGAACTTATCCTAGAGTGCTCACCCGATGCTGTTGCACAGATCTCAGCAAAATCTTACCCGTAGATTCAAAAGACAGGTTGATCTATTTGGAACGCACTATGAGTCTGCTTTTTTTAAGTACAAGGAAGGCTGCACACGTACTCACACATACTTCACATGCACGTCTACACACACGCACCACGTCTAAACTAGAGCAAAGGGTAGAACCTTACGGAGTACAGACATACGTTTTAATCACTAAACATATCTATATATGTATGTACAATTTCTACGTAGAACTTTAGCCCCAAAAAAAGATGAGCACCAGTGTGGGTTCAACGCTGGTAGGCATCCAGCAAAACAGCAGAGCTTGCCAGAGCTGGGTTCTTTTGGACTTGTTGTTTATAGTTTTTGGTTTTTGCTATAGTAACTAGTTTTTAAACGGTGTATCTTTTCAATATGAGATTTACAAATTGATTATAGTAAAACTGTGCTGACTTTAGTTATATCGGCTAAAATCGTATGTAATTATCTCTTTCTTTATATTCTCTCATGAACAGTTAGAATTCAAAAATCATAAGTTAACCTAAAACAACGTCTGTTTTATTTGTGATTTGGAGTTTGGGCTAGTTTCCAGGACTCTTGGGCTCTTTCATTGCCGTTAACGCTTGTGACCTATTAAAGGCCATATTCCTACTGCTCTTTTAATGGGCCATTCTGACCTTTAGCCCACTTTTGATAGGTACGTACGTACCATCGGATCTACGTCGAACTGGTGCCCATGCCAGGATAGTTGGGCCACGGAGCCTAGCCCGTGCAGATTTTTCAAGTCGACCGGCCCATTAATGGTGCTGGATGCTGCCATGTTTTTTCTCGGGGTGATGAAATCGTCAAGAAATGTTAGCTTGTACTCCTACAAATTTATGCAAGAGAGACAATCACAAAACAAAACAAAAAATGTTTAGGAGAGAAAGACCAATCAAGTGAGTGAGTTACGTAATCTGTGTCCCGTTTGATAACCTACAACCGCCTATAGTCGCTCATCGACAATCTAACATTACGTTGTTCTGCACGGAACGGGTAGGTTCAGAGTGCAGTACCAGCAAGAGCATACTCAAATGCATGCCAGATGCAGCTAGTTTATGACGACGAAATTCTAGAAGAAAAGAAGAGCCACTCACGATGAAACCGCCGGCTACAACTCAGCACTCGGAAGAGGCCGAGTTTTGCGGGACGAAAGCGTGATCGATGCCCGATTTTTTTCTCCTGAAAAGTGAAAACTGTTGGGAAACTAGAATTCTTGATTTAAAAGTTTTTATCCTTAGTGAACATCTCATCACCCCCTATAAATAGAGAGCTATATGACTAAATTTGTACTCTAATGCAATTGAAGCAATAAAGAAAGACCAGTAGTTCTCTCTACCTCTCTGTGTTCAATCTATTACTTTATCGTTTTATGTGATTAATTTGTTCTTGTTTTAAGCAGATAAATTGCTCGAACTGATCGTCAGCGAGAGTTTCTCAATAAAAATAGTGATGTGAACTGGGCAGTACGGACCATCCATCGATCCTGCAGTTCTCGATATCTCTGGTGGTTGGGTGGGTGTCCTCGATCACTAAATTGCAAGCTGAGCATGCAGGTTTACGCGATGCCACCGCTAATAGATCGTCCTTGCTTGCTAAACCCACCTTCCTCGCCGGACTAATCTGCCAGCGTCCTGTCCTAACTAATCGGAGAACAATGACCTGTCCAGCCACCTGGTACGCTGCCGTCGAACGAGGTAGCGTGTCCCGTCCTGCGACGGCGACATGTATGGCCATCAGCCCTTCACCGCGGCAATCAGTCCGGGATGCTTTCGGCGAAACCGTATCGTCCGCGCCATTTTCTAGGACGGCCGAACGGGCGATCCACGTGATGAACTAATGATAGCTCGGTGCGCCTGTCAGACGGATGCACATCACTGCACCAGGACACACTGTTCCTAGTAAAAAAAAAAGGTACAGTGCAGCACCGGTCACCGTCGCGCTTGTGTCATCCATCGACGAAACGATCTGGACGTCGCTAGAAGCAGCGGCGAAAAGCACAGGGCTACGCGTCCGCGGCCAAACTGACGAGCCGACAGGTGGCTCGGCGATCGCGCTTGCGGCCCGCGGTGTCGGCAGGATCGCGACGTGGCCGTCCGGCTCCGTGCGACGCGCGGCTGCGCGCGGCTGATCCCCCGGTCCGGCAGTCCGCACCGACCAGGGCAGGCACGGCGCGCGCGCATGTGAACCACCGTACGTCGTAACCGGGCTGACGTGCCCGCGCCACCTGCCTTGGCACGGGGCCGGTTGCTTTGTGCTACGTACTGCTCGAGCAGTCGAGCTGGTAGGGGATCTAGATCGTGCTGCACCGTCACTTGCGCTCACTGCCGTGTTTGGGATGGGTGGGTTTGAGGTGTAACTTCGTTTTCTTTTGCGGGGTGTGTACTGTGTGCCGGCACACACGGTACAAGGGTCTGTTGAGGTCGATCATAATTGTATCTGATTTAGTTGTAACATTTATTTGTAGTTATACTGAGTAAATATGTATGTTAAGAGGATGAATACATGCGTTAAAAAACATAATGCGTGCATTAAGAAAGTTATTGCATGTGTTCCTAAAATACATGAAGAGCTGGGACGTGAGATGGCACGTTATAAAGAGCAAGATGTGGCGCGTTAGTCGGGTTGGTTACTTTGGTTTTGGAGTATAAATATCAATGAAGAAAATGCTACAAAGTGGCTGAAGGTGCAGCACCTAAAACATACGAGTTTGTTTTCTCAGTAGATTCACGAGTGTTTTCGGATATTCTCGAGTGCTTCGACCTTAGTAGTCGACTACGTTCCTTCGTGGTCATAGCTCACTCTGAGTACGGTCCTTTGTGGTATGGCTCACTACGAGTACGTTCCTTCGTGGTTATAACTCGTTTCGAGTACGAGTGTCTTCTTGGTCGGAAGAAGCTATGACTATCTGATCGGAAGAAGCTACGACTTCTTTGTCGGAAAAAGTTACAACTTCCTGCTTGGAAGTCTGCAAGCTTGTGTGCTTGTCCTCTGAATTGTCGCAACAAGTGGTATCAGAGCAAGCGTTGTGTTTGATCCTGACACAATGTTAGAGCAAGAGTATGAATCGAGGTCTCCACCGAGGACTGGAGTCCGAGAAGAAGGCAATGGCAGTAGCAATGGAGACCACCAGATGGTGGTGCGGCGCATTGTGAAGGAGATGGGAGCCACGGTGATCTAACCCATACTGACGTGCACGAACTACAGTGATTAGTCCATCCTAATGAGAGTCAATTTGCAGGAACAAGGGCTCTAGGGGGTAATCGAACCTGTAGATGTCATCGACTACCACGACGACCGGCTAGCATTGTCAGCAATCCCGCGTGCCATACCATCCGAGATGCTAGCGACTCTTGGTGTCAAAGATACAACAAAACAGATCTGGGACACTGTGAAGATGATGTGGATGGGCACCGAGCGTGTACGCAAAACCAAAGCACAAATGTTGCGCTCGGAGTTTGAGTCTATGAAGTTCAAAGTGGAGAGACCGTCGACGATTTCGCAATGCGACTCACTGGGCTCGTCAACAACCTTAACCTGCTTGGTGACAAGATCGATGATGAAAGGGTGGTGAGGAAATTCCTTCATGTCGTTCCCTCATGGTACTCGCAGGTCATAATTTCCATTGAGACGCTTGTTGACCTCAAGACAATCTCCATCGAAGAACCGACGGAAAGACTCAGGGTCGTGGAGGAACACTACGACCAAGATGGTGAGGCCGGCGTCCGAGGAAGCTATCTACTCACGGAGGAGAAGTGGTTCGCATGCTAGAAGAAAAAGGAGCACGATGAAGGCTCTTCAAGAGGCGACAAGAACAGAGGCAGCGGCGGTGATCGGCACCGAGGCAAACAACGTGGTCGTGGGTGTGGCAATGGTAGCCGAGACGGCAAAGAATCTATGCCATCTGCTGGCGGCAGTGACATGACGAAAGTCAAGTGCTACAATTGTGACAACTACGGGCACTTCTCGAAGGACTATCGTAAGCCACGTTGCGAGCGTAACAAAACGGCGAACCTAGCACAAGTGTAGGACGACACACCGGCGCTGCTGATGGCTAAGCATTGTGATCTTGCTCAGGTAGTCATCAACACAACAGAAGATGTGTACCTCAATAAAGAGAAGGTTGTGCTGGTCGATGCAAGCGACAACAAGTGGTATCTCGACACGGGTGCAAGTAGCCACATGACCGGCGATAAGAACATGTTCACCTCGCTGAATCATCATGTGGAAGGCAAGGTGAAATTCGGTGATGGCTCAATAGTGGACATATGTGAAAAGGGCTCCGTGTTGTTTTAGTGCAAAAATCAGGATCATCGAGTACTCACAGAGGCATACTATATTCCTTGACTACAATCTAATATCATTAGTCTTGGCCAACTTGAGAAAGGTGGGTGCAAGATTGTACTCAAAGACGACAAGCTCAACATCTTTGACCAGCAGCGAGCATTGCTGGCACAAGTACAACGGTCACAGAACAGGCTCTACACGATTAGCCTAAATCTAACTGCACCTGTGTGCCTGAAGGCACAGGCAAGCGAGGCAGGATGGCGATGGCACGCATGCTACAGCCATCTCGACTTTCATGTCTTACACGATCTGGGTGCCAAGAGGATGGTGGAGGGCGTACCCATCATCGATCATGTGCAGCAGTTCTGCGATGGCTATGTTCTCGAAAAACAACACCGAGTACCATTTTCGCATGCCTCATCATTTTGGGTGGAGCGCATTTTTGAGGTGGTTCACGGTGATCTGTGTGGTCTGATCACACCAGGCGGTGGGCGCTACTTCCTACTGATCGTAGATGATCACAACCATTTTATATGGTTGGAGGTGATCAAGATTGAGGCATTCAAGTCTTTTAAAAAAGTCACGACTATCGCCAAAAATGAGATCGGCTCCAAACTGATGATGTTTCAAACCGATTGTAGAGGAGAGTTTAACTCCATCGACTTCAACGACTATTGTGATGAGATGGGCATTAAGCGATATACGACCGTGCCATACTCACCGCAACAAAATGGCGTCGTGGAGCGCCGGAACCAAACAATTGTGAAAATGGCTTGCAACATGATAAAGAGCATGGCGATGCCTACCATGTTTTGGGGCGAAGCAGTGAAGACAGCAGTGCACATCCTTAATCGTGCACCAACCCGAAGTTTGGACAGTATAATGCCATACGAAGTATGGTACAAGAGGAGGCCAAATGTTCACTATTTTCGTAAGTTTGGGTATGTAGCACATGTCAAGAAGATCGGCTCAGGCGTCACCAAGTTTTTCGACTGCTCTACGTCGATGGTGTTCATCAAGTACGAGGAGGGCTCGAAGGCTTATTGAGTTTTCAATCTGGTCGAAAAGAAGCTCCATGTGACACGAAATGTCATATTCAAAGAAGAATGAAAATGGGACTGGACAACATCATTGACTGGCGCAAACGGACTTGATACGTTCACCGTTGAGTATACCAATGAAATGAAAGTCACTCTTGTAGATGTCGACCGCTCCACGACTTCACCAACGATGGATATACCTATGACGCCACAGGCAACAACATCATCTGGAGCTATGACACAGTGGGCAAGTCCACCGACTAGCGCATCACATGATTCTGATGGTGTGGCACAGAGGTATCGCTCAATATCAAATATCTATAGTACCACCGAAGTAATACAGATTAATGACACTGAGCCCGCTATTCAAGAAGTCAACTACGATGACCTCTGTCTTCTTGGTGTTGAGGAGCCATTGAGCGTACAGGAGGCGCTCTCGAATACAGCATGGAAGTAGGCCATAGATGTTGAGTTGAAGTCCATCTACGACAACAATACTTGGGAGTTCGCTGCACTTCCTACTGGTCATTGAGCAATCGGGCTCAAATGGATCCGTAAGGTAACATTGTTAAGCATAAAGCTCGCTTGGTTACAAAATGATATGCACAACGATAGGGGTGGATTTCGACGAGGTATTTGCACAAGTGGCTTGCATTGAGACGGTGCGGGTGCTAATTGCACTGGCAGCGTATGGTGGTTGGCAGATACATCATATGGATGTTAAGTCTGCATTCTTGAATGGTGATCTGGTCGAGAATGTGTATGTACAACAGTCTCTAGGGTACGTCAACGACAAGCACAAGAACAAAGTATTCAGGTTCAGAAGAAATTCACTTGAGCATGCGGTGTACTGACAGAAAAAGGTAATAGTTCTTGCTCGTGGGGTGTACGTCGATGACCTCATCATCACCGGCTCAAAATTCGACGACATCGTTGAGTTCAAAGCCCAGATGAAGGAACTGTTTAGCATGATCGATCTTAGTTTGCTAAGTTACTTTTTGGGCATCGAGTTCAAGTAAGAAGATGGAAAGATCACACTGTCACAGAGTAGTTATGCATGCAAGATATTAGAAGCAGCGGAAATGGCTAGGTGTAATCCGTGCTCGACGCCGATGAAGAACCGACGAAAGTTGAGCAAGAAAGATAGCAGGGCCACCGACAATGCTACAGTATGCCACTGAGTACCGTAGCATTGTCGGAAGTCTTCACTACCTTGTGAACACGAGGCCAGACTTTGCTTTTGCCGTGGACGTTGTGAGCAGATACATGGAGGCACCAACATCACAACATTTGACTGCAGTGAAGCATATTCTTCACTATGTGAGCAACACGATTGGATTCAGGTGATGTTACATGAGGACAAGCACGCTGGATATAGAACTTGTCGGATATAGCGACAATGATTTGGCGAGCGACACAGACGACCGCAAGAGCACCACGGGTACGACATTTGTTCTTGGTGCACGTTTGATCACTTGGGTGTCGCAAAAGCAGAAGATTGTAGCACTATCCTCGTATGAAGCAGAGTATGTTGCGGCAATAACAGCAGCATGCCAAGCAATCTGGCTTACACGGCTCATCGGAGACTTGATGAGTGTGGAGCCGAAGAAGGCAAAGCTACTCGTAGATAACAAGTCAGCAATCGCTTTGTGTAAGAATCTCATGCTCTATGATTGCAGCAAATACATTGATATGAGGTATTATTTCATTTGCGACTGCATTGAAGATGGCAAGGTAAATGTGGAACATGTCGGCACAAATGAGCAGCTAGCTAACATTCTCATAAAGGCTCTCAGTCATGTCAAGTTCATTGAACTGAGGCAGAAGATCGGAGTGGTTGAGGTAAAGTCAGTGCGACATGGTTAGGAGGTGATTTGTTGGAGTTAACCATAATCGCACCTGGTTTAGTCGTAACATTTATTCGTAGTAGTACTGAGTTAGTGCGTGCGTTAAGAAAGTTAGTGCGTGCGTTCATAAAATCTATGAATAGTTCGGACATGGGATAGCACGTCATAAAGAGCAGGACATGGCATGTAAGTCAAGTCGGTTACTTTGTTTTTTTAGTATAAATATCAACGAAGAAAAAGCTGCCAAGTGAGTGAAGGTACATCACCCAAAATATACGAGTTTGTTTTCTCAGTGGATTCCCGAGTGTTTCAACCTTAGTATTCGACTACGTTCCTTCGTGGTCGTAGCTCACTCCGAGCACGTTCCTTCGTGATCGAAGCTCACTCTGAGTACATTCCTTCGTGCTCGTGGCTCACTATGAGTACGTTCCTTTATGATCGTAGTTCACTCGAGTACGTTCTTTTGTAGTTATAATTTATTTTGAATAGAGTGTTTTTTGATCGAAAAAAGTTATAACTATCTGATGAAAAGAAATCACAACTTTTTAGTCGAAAGTCTGTAACTATCTGATGTACTTGTGCTTGTGCTTCGACTTATCGCAACAAGGACGAGGCGGTACGTGGTGGCCACGCGATGCGTCGCCGCGCCCGCTTCGTCGCACCGGTGACGTGCGGCCTTCGTCCCTGCTGCCTCGGCCTGTCCCCTCGCCCGTGGTGCATGCACCTTCCTTGGAATCTCGTCTATCTCGCTCTCGCAGTCTCGCCGGCTGGCTCTTTCGTTACCCAAGTGCATTTTGTCCTCTTCAGATCTGAGAATTTCAGATCCAAGTCACCCCTACCAAAAGGACAAGAACCT
Organism: Melocanna baccifera; assembly: GCA_036346265.1. Lineage (NCBI taxonomy): Eukaryota > Viridiplantae > Streptophyta > Magnoliopsida > Poales > Poaceae > Melocanna > Melocanna baccifera. The sequence continues at coordinate 24,937,448 of CM070692.1, read as the reverse complement.
GGTCAGATGGAGACCGATCCATCATGGGGTGGTTCTCAGTTTGTCCCCTTGAAAGTTCAAAAGATGAAGCCATGTGGAGGCGTGCCCCATTGTCTAATCAAGCGTTTTGTCTCTGCTTTCGACCGGGGGCATCCAGATTCATCGTTCCTTAGTCACCTCCGGACACACAAAAAAAAAAGGGGTTCATTCAGACATTGGATCGCGAGTTGCCGTGTGTTCCACAGTCCAAATCTGCGAGCAATTTTCCCGGGAGAGAGGCCCTGCTACAAATGGTCAAGGAGACGTTCGGAATAACGATAATTTTTAATTTTTTTATTTTTTTATTAAAATTTTAGTTTTTAATTTTTAATTAAAATTTTACTATAACTGATTGATTTTTTTACTATAACTGAGTTGGCTTATTGAACACAATTAAATTAAAAAATATAAAAATAAAAACGGCATACTAATCTAGAGTGGACAATATAAAGGAATATGAAAAAAAACAAAACTCAAAAAACAAAAAAAAATTAAATAGAGACAAACACGCTATAGGAACCGCGAAGCCAACGCACAGCCAAAAGCTAACGCTGGCCACAGTCCTGAGTGCAGCCTTAGACACTACTCAATTTAGCTTCTATTTTATGTTTTTTTTACTATTTATTATTTATTTTTAGTTTTTTATTTTTAGATTTTTTGCCTTTTCTTTTTTCTGTATTCTTTGCACTATCTGTGATAGGCTAACATATTTTTTTCTATTTTTAATTTTTTTAAATTTAATTATGCCAAATAAGTCAATTCAGTTACAGTAAAAAATAACCCAACTACAATAAAAAAGTTATAAGCCAACGCTATTCTGAACACCCCCTTAGTCACGCTCCAAACCACTTCTGAGTTTTTACTTTTTTTTTATTTTTGTCTTTTACTCTTATTTCTTTGTATTTCCATAATAATTAACTTTTGTATTTTTAAATTTAATTACTCATAAAAAGCAAACAGCTGCTACGGTACATTTCATCTACAACAGTGTTTTCCAACCAAAAATTATTCGAGCACTACCTTAAAGTCCCAGCTTTTGGCTTTCAGAAGGCAGAAGTCACTTGGAACACACCAACTTCTTAATTTTGGTTTTTTTTTTTTTGACTTTTTTTCTTCTTTCCCTTTAACTCTTTGTATTGTTCATGACAATATAATGATTGTTTTTTATTTGTTGTCCTCTTCGTGAATTTTACATCCAGCAAATGAACCGTGGTTAGATGTTGGGTCTGTTCCTTTTAGCTTCGGTTTTTGACTACAGCTTATGATTTTTAGCTGTTTAAGAGAGAGATTCGTGTGTGATTTGGCTGATATAAATGAAGTCGTTACAATGTCTGCTACTAGTGTCTGCTACGATTGATTTATAGATTCTATCTTGAAAAAATATTTTATTTGAAAATTAAACATTATAAAAAAATTATGTTACTATATAAAAACGGCTTTTAAAGTTGAACAGAGGAGGCCGCTATCAGGACTTAGAAATATCTTTGCTGAGACAGACTTGGGGCACAAGCGCGCTGGGAATAAGTATTGCGAGATTAACTGCATAAGGACATGGAACTGAGCAATTACAAGATTACCAATCTTATTACTGAAAGTTGATCAATAAGTACTGCCTTGTCGCATCAAGTGCGTTGGTCTCTGTACGAATTATTTCTTATCCGGATTGTCACGTCCAAAGGGTTACAACTTGAGACGTTCACGGTACGGCTAGCCATTTCTTCACTTTTTGGTGAGCAAAAATTCACCAAGAAAAAAAACTCAAAGTTGATTGCCCTCTGCAAATCAACCCAGCTGTTACAACCAACACATTACTAAACTCCATATTGTATTTACTTTTGGCTATTGGGCAAGTACATGCCTTATAGAAATCATGCATATGAACCGAACATTTTTTTTATTTGGACTCGTCTTGGGAATTCAAACATTTCAATTCCTATTTAGAATGCAAGAATTGAAAACACAAAACTCAAAAAAACCGTAGGAATTGGAATGCCATACTAGCATGTCCAGTGAAATCTCACACAAAAAAGCAAACACAAGAATCAAATTGACACATTCACCTAGTTATGTTTAGGCTCCGCTGCAAACAATTTTGGCTTTTGACTTTTTTTGGCTTTCGTTTTTTAAGCTAGAAATCACTTAGAATATGTCGGCTTCGAATTTCGCCTTTTTCTTTTTGGCCTTTTTTTTCTCTTTTTTCTTTGCATTATCCGTAGAGATATATATATATCATTGTTTTCTTTTTTCTCATTTTTCTTTAATTGAATGATTCAGAAAAAGCTAACAGCTGTTATAGTGTAATTTCAGCTAACAGTCAGAAGCCAATTGAAGTGACCCCTTACATGCTTAGGTAACTTTTGAAGCCACTAAGCAACTCTTGATTGACCAGTCAAAACTCAAACAATGTTCAGGTCTAAGCCTGTTTTTAGGCTCCTTTTTAGTTTATAGTTTATGGTTTTCTCCGAACAAATAAACATGGCAACTTTTATGCTGTCTTTTTGAAGCAATTTATCGGGATAGCCTTTTGAAGTGCCTTACTAACTTATTGGCATTCGATTCGTTTGTACAGATACGCTAGAGCCAAAAGTCATCGGTCATAGCCATAAGTTATTAGCCGCAACTGAAAAGAAAAGCTGAGACATAGTTGAGAAAAGTTTGGTGTTGCCACAGCTAAATGTTGGCGCACATGGCCTAAAACTAAACCATATATAATTCCAAGGATGCCACTTTTGGTACTCACCTAATGCAGAGAATATGTAGACATTGGTTTGCCGCTGAAGTTTGATGTTTGGCAATTGGCATGCATTCTGCCCATTTGACATCTTGTGGAAAATGCTGACTTTGTAAAGAAGCATAGTTGATTGGAACAGAATAATTTGGAAGCCTAATAATCAAGGGCCTGTGAAAGTTTGTACCTTTACACGCCAACATCAATGGGAGAAGGTCTTCGCGAACATGGTCTAGTGGTGGACTCACAAGGAAAACACGAGGGAGAAGTGGAAATATAGGAGAATTCCCTAATAAAATTGTTTTTTTATCAAGCATATAATCTAAAATCGAAATGTTCGTAGATGAGTTATTTGGTAAAAAAACCTACTTCATGATCTGTCAAATTCAACTTTTCTTAACAAGTCTCATTTGCAAACCCAAAGTGTAAGCAAAGAATATTACACGAACTCAATTAATTGATTTAAATTACAAGTATTTAAGACCATCTACGTGGTATGAATAATTTTTTAGAGGTGGTATGTATATTTTTTCTATACCCAGGTGTAATTACACCCTATGTCGTATCTCACAATATAGAGAGTATCTCGCGTAACGGAGAGTATGTACGTGTAGTATACAAGTATTTAAGACCATCTAGGTAGTATGAATAATTTTTTAGAGGTGGTATGTATATTTTTTCGATATACTCCTTTTTATGTATGTATATAAGGTATTTACAAAATACGCTAAAAACTATGGACTCCCTTGTAATTTTTTCTTGTGATTCACATTGGAGTATCTTATAAATAGTACATGAGTATATCCAAGATGATAAATGAGTATTTCAAATTTATTTAGGTGATATATTAGAGGTGGGTGTAATTACACCCGGGAGTAAAAGATGTTTTTCCTATATATATATATATATATATATATATATATATATATATATATATATATATATATATATATATATATATATATATATATATATATATATATATATATATATATAAGCCTCTTTTCTACACTTCGGTATAATTACACTCTATATTGTATTTTACAACGTAGAGAGTATCTCGCGTAACGAAGAGTATGTACGTGTAGTATACGAGTATTTAAGATAATCTAGGTGGTATGTATATTTTTTTAGACATCCTCCTTTTCATGTGCGTATATGAAGGTATTTATATAATACGCTAAAAATTATGGACTCTCTTGCAATTGTTTCGTGTGGTTCACATTGGAGTATTTTATATTTAGTATATGAGTATACCTAAAGTGATAAAAGAGTATTTCAAATTTGTTTACATGGTATAATAAAAGTGCGTGTAATTACACTCGGGTGTAAAAAGTATTTTTCCTATATATATATATCCTAGTATGGCTAATGGGAACACAAGACTAATGTGAACACAATATAAAATTAATGTGAACTCAAGAGGTTAAGTACAAAGCACGAGGAGACGAGATGTTCGGTAACCAAAAGGTCAGGCTAACACGCCCCCCGCAGTCTGAGCGTCGGCAATGCGGACGTTCAGGTTGGATCTAAACTCCATGAAGACAGAGATTGGCAATCTCTTGGTGAAGATGTTTGCGAACTGTGATGACGTCAGTACATGAAGAACACAGACATGACCGAGGGCGACTTCTCCCGGACGAAGTGGAGGTCAATTTCGACGTGTTTAGCACGCTGATGCTACACTAGGTTAGTCGATAAATAAACTGTACTGATATTGTCACAATAGACAAGTGTAGCTCGACGAATAGGACTATGGAGCTCCTGAAGCAACTGGCGCAACCAACATGCCTCGAGGATGGCGTTTGCCACAGCTTGGTACTCGGCCTCGGCACTGGAACGGGAGACAATGTTTTGTCACTTTGATGACCAAGAGACGAGGTTGTCGCCAAGGAACACAACATAGCCATAGATGGACTTGCGTGTGTCCGGTCAACCCGCCCAATCAACATCAGAGTAGACAAAAAGCTCCGTGGGTGCAGACCGATGAAGGAACAGGTGTAAGTGGAGAATATTATGCGAACTCAATTCATTGATTCAAGTCATAAAAGGTTACACACATATATAACCTAACATGGCTAATGAAAACACATGACTAATGTAAGTACAAGATTAATGTGAACACAACACAAGATTAATGTGAACTCAAGAGGTTGAGCACAAAGCACGAGGAGGCGAGATGTTCGGTAACCAAAAGGTTAGGCTAACACAAACGACAAATTTTTGAATTAATTAACTAAACTTTTGTTGACTTAAACTTATCTAATTAGGACCTAAAACTCAAGTGAGGTCAAGCATCTCTGCTCAATTAGATGACTAGAACCTAACGACTAGTGCAATTACAATCTTTTTCGGATAGTGCAAAATTACAAAGGATTTCCTAAAAAAGCAAGATCTTTTAGACATATCTCTTGAAGGTGATTGTTGCAGTGACATCCCTGCAAAAAAAGTTAGTACTTGAGTTGCCTTGAAATTTGCCATTGCATGTGTTGAACACATGCCCGTAACAGGCTAGAGTTGCCTTGTCATGGGCACAAGAACGTCCATGGGTGCAATCCAACTGGTCATTATTAGGAAATAGATATTAGTTTTATTTGAGTTAGAGATTAGTTTTCATTTGTTAGAGATATGATATTAGTTTCTATTTGTTAGAGATATGATTGAGATTAGATTCTATCTGTTAGTGGGAGCCCATCTATATAAGAGGGCTGCTGCATGCTATTGGAGGCAAACAAGAAATAACAAAGTCATTCTTATCTATAGTATCTCCATCTCCCTCTACGCCGATGCCACCCGGCTATTCTCTCGGTGATGTTTACCCCCTATGAACTAAGGTTCGTAATAATTTGATATCAAAATTAACACCATGGCTTCTGCTGCCAAGAATTTCAAGGCCATAAGGGCCATCCTCAATGAGATGAGTATCAACGTAGATAACATATAAACCATCTTGGTAGATATGGCGGCTATGGTGGCCAAGCTAATAAAAAAGGAGGAGAAAGCACAAGCAGCTGTTGCAGCACGATCTGTAGCGGCGCAAGGGGCAAGGGTAGGGGCAATGGTGGCCGTGCCATGGCAACGGTGCTGCTACTGCTGCTCCTTCATCCAGCAAGGTTAGCGCTACGTCTTCAAGAGACGACGACGGTGTCTGCCGCTATCTCATCATCTTCTCCGTGGTAAAAACTCTTTTGTCCCCTATGGATCGAAGGGTTACAGTGACCTTCTCTTTGCTTTTTTCGGCCCACGACCGAAGCACAACGTGGAGATAAAAGTAGCCTTGCACCATCTTCCTCCCAAACTGTAGCCGCATCATCTTCCCCTGCCAGATCCCACCAACCACACCGCTGGACGAGCTCCGCATGCACTGTCGCCATTTTCGCCGTTCTTCTCCCTCCTCTCCGTCGTCCTCTCTGTCGAGGTCGTCCCCACGCTTTCCAACTAGGAGAAGGCGCACCACCACTAGGCGTTGCGTGGTGGCGGCCTGTCCACCACCTACGAGGAGGCGGGGGATGACAACTTCTCCCCTGCCAGCCACGATTGCTCTGGCGACTACTCTGTAGGACCGACGGCCCTCGCCCCTTGGCCATCGCGGCCATCTTCGTTGTCTCCACCGCCGACGAGGAGGAGAAGGGGGATGACAATTGCCTCTCTACCCTCCCGCCAGCCCTGATTGCTCCGATGACTCCTTCGCCGGACTGAAGGCCATCGCCGCTCTCACCGTCATGGTCATCTCCGTCGTCTCCACCACGGACGCGCCAGCGCCCAGCCCCGTCTGTAAGTTCAAACTCCATTAAGTTAGTTTTGGTAATAATGATAATACAATTGTGAGACTAATATATTTATTAGTTATGATATCATCTAGTCTCATTTAAATGTAATAAATGATAACTGCTATTGTGAGACTAACATGTTTGATTGATTATGGTCTCTTAAAGTCTCGTTTGGATGAAAATATGAAATCATAGAGGTATGCATTCGACATTACATTCTTATAACTTAGTGCATTCCTCGGATCCAAAATATAGATTGAACTCCATAAATAGTTAAACTTGAATATGTGCATATGTTTGTATTAGATATTCTTGTATACATATATTTAAGGAGAGTTCACTCTATGTTTTGTGGTTTCATTTGTATTGATCCATATTTTTTTCATATATATTAAAAATCTTTACTTTGAAACACATCCCTTGAGTATATATATAACTTGTGTAGTTTACATATACTCATAACTGGGTTGCCATCTAGTTCCTCCATATGTGTTAATGGTTAGATGATTAATGACAACCGAATGAGTAAACTTTGCTAGCAATTAATCTTAAAGATAAACACACATATTTAAATGAGTTAATTGCTTAAGAAAGCTTATTCTAGAGTATATACAATTATTGTGCACATGATGTATACTCATAAATTAATTTATTATCTCATTATTTATTGAGATTGTCGTGAATTACTAAAAAGGAAAAATTGTCAGCGAAGTGGAGCTTGTCTCTAGCTCGCCGAAGTGGAGCTTGTCAGCGATCTCCACCCCTAACATCACCTTCTCCGAACTCCAGATTAGGTGCCTTCAAGACCACAGCTGCGCGCCCTCTTTTCCTTGTGCGACCTAGGATGGGTTCCATCTGCAGACATGTCGACCAAACCAATTAGATGCCGTAGCAAAATAAGTTAGGTGCACTGCCTAGCAGCTTGAGGACGAGCTACATGTCTGGGAGAGGTGTAATGTCATAGGCGTAGGAGTGCCTATGGGCCCAACCCAACTGGTCATTATTAAGAAGTAGAGATTAGTTTCTGTTTGAGTTAGAGATTAGTTTCCATTTGTTAGAGATATGATATTGGTTGATATGACTGATATTAGATTCTATCTGTTAGGGGGAGCGCATCTATAAAAAAGGGCCACCGCATGCTATTGGAGGTAAGCAATAAGTACTAAAGTCATTATTATCTATAGTCTCTCCCTCTCTTTATGCCGATGCCACTCGGCTATCCTCTCGACGATATTTACCCCTATAAACTAAGATTCATAACATGCCCCCTTTCTCGATGGTCGTCAAAGGCTTTTCGAAGCTGAAGAAAAATGTGTTATCTCAATTTTGACAAGTCTTTTCTAAGAAAAAATCTAGTACTACTAATCTTGATTATCTCGATTAGCAGTACAGAACTTGAATGAATTTTTAGGCATTGGGCCCACAAGTCAACGGCCGATCTAAGCCAAGATCATGATACTTATCCACCATGTTTAACTCAATCTTGCTTGTCCCTTGAAGCTTCCTCCCATTAATGGCAGCCATGTTCCTCCCCATTAATAATAGCATTATTTTTTAGTTTTTGTAGACTAGAAATGGATGAGGCATATACTTGCATGCATCAAGGAGAAAACGGGGCTGCAATATACAGTTAACCCAAACGCAACTTGTGCTTTAACTCTTTCTTAGTTTGCAAGAATTTTAAAAACCACACCCTCTTCTTATTTTCCAATTGTTTTTCAGTAACGCAGAGGTACTTATGCGTCATATTTATTTAAGATAGAAAAGAGAGCAGTACAAGCCCAACGGGGCATAAAAAACACAGAAATCACTTAAGCGAATGTCTAAATCATACATGTTTATTTAAGAGAGTACAAGGTACACACGCGTCCGTATCTTCTACATATGTTAAAAATTTATCAAAAATACTAAAAGTATATATATACTTTTAAAATTAATGGACACTAACGCTAAGTTCAGAACTAAAACCCTGATGGGCTAGATGCGCTTCACACATCTGGCCATCTAACGATAAGCCAGCTTCTGTCTAAACCATACACATTGCTGGTTGACTACAATCAGCAAAATGGCGCCACGACGTCGATCTGAACCGTTAGTCTTACATCAAACGGTCTTCACTCTGCTCCGTCACTTGACCAATCAACTATAAAGCACACTTGTCACCACCCCTGAATCTCCCGAGTCCTCACACACGCACCTATATAACAGGCGAAGTGAACATCACCTCAGGACACCGAGGTGACCGAGCCGTCTCGTCTCGTTCGCGCAACGTTTCTTTCGCTCTTGCCGTGGTTCCACAGGTCAGTCGCAAGCCATGTGCGGCGGCGCCATCCTCGCCGACCTCATCCCGCCACCGCGGCGGGCCACCGCCGGCCACCTCTGGCTGGGGAAGAAGAAGAAGCCGAAGGGGGCCGGCGCCGGGAGGGGGCGTAGGCTCCGGCGCGGGCCGCCCGAGGAGGAGTTCGAGGAGGGGGAGGAGGACTTCGAGGCCGACTTCGAGGAGTTCGAGGAGGAGTCCGGGGAGTCGGAGGTGGAGTTGTCCGACGATGACGTCAAGCCCTTCCCCGCCCTCGGGAGCGGCTTCGCAAGAGGTAAAGGATTTGGGGTGCTTCGGTTGTTTTCTTAGGGCGAAAGATAGGAGGTTCCTTGTGTCCGTCCTTACAAAGATCGGATTTTTGGGCCACTGGTTTGGGGATTCGTAGAATTGTTTGGTTTGTTTGGAATTTGGGAGGTAGATTGGGTTCTTTGGTGGTTTGGTGGTCGGATTTGGGGAGAAAAGCGATGTATTTTTTGGGCTTGGTTGGCCCAAAGTTTTCTTTTGCTCTTGTAGCAGTTCTTTTCTGTTCAATAGATGGATTGGGAGGAGAAAAATAATTTTTCATTATTCTTACGCTTTGGGTTTGGTCTGGGGAGGGATCTAATGTTATGGCCTATGGGGGCACAAATGGTACTTGGAAGTTTGGAGGTGAAAGTTTCATCCGATTGGCTTGGAAATGTTCTAGTTTTATATTGATTTCCTCGGTAGGAATTTTAATTTGGGCAAATGCTTCGCCCAATTCTTGTTTAATGCAGTGAGTCCTTGTTGTCGTGAAAGATTGGTGCTGTGTCCACTGTCCACCCTTAGCTTAGCGTAACTTTCCTAATTATTGTCCCGGATTTAGCAATGATGTCTATATTATGATGTGTAAGTACTCATTATGATTCATAGATGGAGCATTCATACAGCACGGTTAGGAGTTGGGCTGTTTCTGAGAATTTGCCTAGATTGCATTAGATCTAGGTTTTTTTGTGTTAAAATTGAAGAGTAAAATGCATGGAGGGTCATTCAACTTGTGCGAGTGTCATCTAGGTCACAAAACTTTCAAAATGCATATCTAGGTCACTGATGTGACATACGTGGGTCATTAGTTCATCCTAGCTATCGACACTGGCAAAGTTTGTACAGGTGGCATGACTTGTAGGATTCAAAGCAGTTGGTGTTACATTTGCAGAAAAGGCTTGTGCAGTTTTTTTAGCCCACCCATGTACCCTTACCCAAACCAGACCGTATTCTATACCTTCTCGTTACTTTCGACTCCCAGGCAACTCATGTGAGATCATTGTTCATGCATCGTAACTTTATTAGCTAGATCGCGACGAGTCCCATGAGGATGAAGCCATACTTCGCCGCTAGTGCCACACTGCCTCAAGGGTTTCACCTTAAGAGGATGTAGATGCAAGTAGAGGATAAGGTCTTGAGTAGGGGTGGCAATTTCCCCATCGGGGTGGGGGGATATCTACCCCGCGGGGGAACAAGGACGACCCCTGGTAGGCTAGCGGGGTGGGGAAGCCCCCCCGGGCCCCGCGAGGCCCTGTAAAAATTATTATTTTTCTAAATAATATATTTTAGTTTTTAATATGGAGTTTGTATTATTTTCTTGTATATTTGGACCAAAATTTGAATCTATATGTTATAATATATATTTTGAAGCTATATTTTGAAAAAAGTATGTGTAAATAATTATAAATGAATAAACAAAGTCTATACGCTATAATGTATAATTAATGCTTAAATTCCAAGTCCATGCTAATGGTTCAAAGCAAGACTATCATATAGCATACTTCTATGGAGTGGTGGATGTCTTACATTGTTTTTACTTGTTGCTCCAGATGGACTAAATGCAATTGCTGCTGGTGTTGATGGCCCTGCAGCACGGTCTGCTAAAAGGAAGAGAAAGAACCAATTCAGGGGCATCCGCCAGCGCCCTTGGGGTAAATGGGCTGCTGAAATCAGAGATCCTCGCAAGGGTGTCCGTGTCTGGCTTGGCACTTACAACTCTGCTGAGGAAGCTGCCAGAGCTTATGACGCTGAAGCACGTAGGATTCGTGGCAAGAAGGCCAAGGTCAATTTCCCAGATGAGACTCCAGTGGCTTCTCAGAAGTGCCATGCTGATCCTAACTTTGAGAAAGTGCCCAAGTTCAACACTGAAGAGAAGCCAATTATCAAGCCGGCTGCCAACAACATGGACAACACAAATGCGTATTCCTACCCTGTTGTTGACTACACCTTACATGAGCCATTTGTGCAGCCTCAGAACATGTCATTTATTCCTGCAATGAATGCAATTGAGGATCCTTTCATGAACCTGTCCTCTGATCAAGGGAGCAACTCCTTCAGTTGCTCGGACTTTATCCAGGAGAATGAAACCAAGACCCCTGACATAACATCTGTGCTTGCACCCATTCCCTCCTTGGCAGAGGATGAGTCTGCATTCATCCAGAACAATGCCAGTGATGCAGTGGTACCTTCTGTGATGGGGAATGCTAGCGTTGATCTCACCGACTTGGAACCATACATGAAGTTCCTGATGGATGGTCGTTCAGATGAGTCAATTGACACCCTTCTGAGCTGTGATGGATCTCAGGATGTGGTCAGCAACATGGACCTTTGGAGCTTCGATGACATGCCCATGTCTGCTTGTTTCTACTGAAGGATTTGTGGTGTCGCAATTGGTGCCTGTACATAGGGACAAAAGGGTAAGCATCTGCAGTTGTAGAAATGTGCTCGATGTGACAATTCAATCTCCATTTCTGTAATTCTCTTTTCACCTTGTTTCAGGAATAAATATTCTGGATATCAAGAAGCGCTTGTGTCAGGCGCCTTTAGTTGCGTGGTAGCTATGTTAGTATATGCTTTAAGTCTAGCTTAGATGCTGAGGTTGCTCTATGAAGTACTCCTTGGCAATGGACATGTACCTTATTTGACTATCTATGACAGCTATTATGAGTCTGGTACAAGTTATTTTGCCTCTATCTTTCTGTTAGCTATAAATGGCCGTGAACATTGTGAATTTGTAGCGATTGTTTGTTATGTTGTGCTTGGTTTGCTATTACTCTAGTTCACCCTTCGCTGCAATGCTGAATAGAGTACTATTTTGCTATGGTTGTTGGGGATAAGCACAATCAATAATGACATGATATCGTGTGGACCAGCTTGCCTATTCCAAAATATATCTCAAGGTAAAGCTGTACTTGTCATGATGTTATAGCACAAGTTGCAAAGATTGGCATAGGAAAAACAGCTTCTGGTGGTATTGGACTAGTTTCCTGTTGTATGCAAAGACCAACTTGTGTTCAAGAGGAAAATGGGGGAAGGCAAATAATCCTTCAGCTGCACCAAACTCTTGACATTATTCTGAACTCATACCTTCTCCATTGTAAGGGCATACTCCCGTGGTTTCTCAATTACTTTGTGCTGGTTTGTGGTAGGTGAAATTTTCTTCGCACTTGGATTTTGATCTAGACTCCTGCTTGTGTTTCTGACTTGTATATAAAAAAATGCCTTGAAATATTTTATGTTATTTTCCATTCAGTGTGGTGAAATGTTAAGTTCCCTTTAATAGTAGAAAAGTAAATGTACTCTTAGAAAGATGCAGCACTCAGAATTATCATCCAAACAGAAATAATCTTCTATATACATACCATATCTGCATGCTTGCTTAGCTAAGTGCACCAACTTATTTAGCACTTCTCTGTGCCATTTGGTTAGCTGAATGCATGAACAGAGCCAATTTGCTCACCAGAGGGGCAGCTGGTGGCCTGGCACAGTTGTGTACACACCACTCCGCATAATGGTAACACATCTCTTGAAGCTTTGTTCTTCTCGAGTCTCCCCAGGATTGTTCCATGCTATGACATGTGGCTGTCTATCAATCAGCAATTCATAACGCCGGGGAACATGCAGCATTCAAGTAAGCACATCAGAGTTTTTTTCTCTCACTAAAACAATGTATAACACAAGAAAAAATAAGGAATGCAAGTATGAGATAACAGCTGGTTTACTGGGTGGCGTGAGAGATGTCGGCTGCTTCGACAGGGATCCCCTCCAGCTTTATGGATAAGTTAGTGATGGATAAATCTCTGTGTTGTTGTTTGCTTGCTTTTTGCTTTTGCTGCTTTTTAAGGACAGCATCCTTGACTGACTGTTAGCATCTCTTTAGGACAGCATCTTAAGACAAACATCTTAGGACAAGCATCTTAGGACAAGCATCTTAGGACAGCATCTAGGACAGCATCTTAGACTAGCATTTTAGCATATGCTTGACTGGTTAACAGCCTATAAATTTGTATCCCCAACCCCTCAGGTTGGCATGCATTGTGTGAGAAATAATCCTAGAAAATTGCCCTATCTCCAAGTGTTATCCTCTCGATGAGAGTAAAGATCTTGCTATCACCAAGAGCAAGAATCGAGCGACTAACACAGCTGAACGGCACGTTTCAGAAGTGTGACATCTGAACTTCGCACTTCTGCATTCTCCGGTGCCTCCCAGTCCCAGTCGTCCTACTGCACGCACTAGAATATAATGGTCGCAACATTTTGGTGGCATTACAAACGAAACGATTTAACTCGCATGAATGGTTGGATGCCATGGCGTATCATCATTCATTTACCACCTCTCGTTTCTCCCCTCCTCGAAGTTGGTTGGCTCTCTCTGAAATGTAGATGCAGACAGTCAGGCATGAGGCATCCCTTCTCCCCATTTATAAGGAGAGATGGAAATGCTCTTGATTTGGTGTGTTATAACTTGCAACCACCATGGATCAACTTATTTCATTGTACTGTCGATATGGGGATTGGGGGACACGGTCATTGACTCACTGTTGTACTGAAGTGTACAACGTTTTCTGAATTTTTTGGCAGAGTTGCTGAAGAGGTTCCTTCAGGTTGCAATTCATCTGTTATGTGTGCAGCTTGTTACATCATCTTGAAACTCATGAGCATGTATATATAGCCTAAAATGGAACTGCCAAACTGCGTTATCAAATTATCTCATGTGAAGACTTTTCTTCATGTCGAATCACTCTAACCACAGCAATTTGCCGGTACATGTTTTGACAAGTGCGTGCGTTGAACAGCAGGTAAGAAGACTTGTTTTGGACTAGGTTGCTGTTGAATGCAAAGACAGCTTGTGTTCAAGAGGAAAATGAATAATCCTTCCTTCAGTTCACCAAAACCGTGAGGTAATCTTCGTATTTCTCTATGTTCCAATTTTTTTTTCGTATTTCACATCACCTCCATGGTCACGTACCTGCTCCAAATATAGCATTTTAATCAAGGGCTACTCCGGCTGTTTCTTATTGCATAGCGCTGGTTTTTGTTGGTGAAATTTTGGTCACTATTGGAATCTATCTTAACTATTATAAAAGAAGCAATTGGTGGTTGGTCCATCGTCACTTATCTCTTTTCAGCCATTCGATCTGATTACGAAATTAAATCCGAACCGTCTCTCCTCACCTCCCTCCCTATTCCTGCGCGCCGCCTCTCCCCACCCCACGCGCCGCCTTCTCCCTCCCCTCCCCTCCGTGCTGCGTCGTCGCCTCCACTCCTCCCCTCCCTCCCACCCCGCGCGCCGTCGCCTCCAGCCTTCCCTCCCACCCCGCGTGCCGCCGCCTCCTCCCCCCACCCCGCGTCGCCGCCGCCCTCCATCTCCCACCCCGCGCCGCCTCCTCCTCCTCCCACCCACCGCGACGCGGCCTCCTCCTCCCCCCTCCCACCGCGCGCGTCGCCTCCACCTTCCCTCCCACCCGCGCGCCGCCGCCTCCCCCCCCCTCCGCCCGCCGCCGCCTCCTCCCCACCCCACGCCGCCACCGCTACCTCCATCTCCCACCCCGCGCCGCCTCCTCCTCCCTCCCCCACCGTGTGACGCGGCCTCCTCCCCTCCCTCCCCCCGCGCGCCGCCCTCCTCCCCCCCCTCCGCTCCGCCGCCGCCTCCGCCCCGACCCCGTGCCGCCGCCTCCTCCTCCCCTCCCTACCCCGCATTGCTGCCGCCTCCTCCCCTCCCCTCCCCACCCCGCTGCCGCCGCCTCCTCCCCTCCGCTCCGATATGGAGAAGAGATGGAGAGGAGCGTAGGTTTCCGTTTCGTCACTCGTGCTGCTGCTTGCGGCCGCCGCCGAGCACTCGAGCGCCGCGACGAGGGAGACCGGGGATGGAGATCACGCGATCTGCTGCCGCCGCGGGCTGCACCAAGGAGCACCAGAAGATCTATGCCGATCGGTTCTCCTCGCCGACCAGTAGGTCGTCTCGCTCTCGCTCCCGCATCCGCCCCAAAACCCCAAGCCCTGATGCTTACTTGCTTCTCCGGTGGCCTCTCTACAGATGGGGACGGCCGCATCATGGGCCCCGACGCCGGGAAGTTCTTCGCCATGTCCGGCCTCTCCCGCGCCGACCTCAAGCAGGTGAGGTAGCCACCCCTGCCACTACCCGAGTCCTCGGGTCCTCGCCGCACCGCCGCCTCCTCCCCACCCCGCGCCTCCTCCTCCCGGTCCGCCCGATGGAGAGCCGCTCGCGACGCCGCCCTCCTCGAGGAGCAGTGCACGGATGCCCTGCAGCGCAGGCCGAGCTCAGCGTCGCCTCCCCGCCTCCTCCTCTCCAGGCACCTCTCAAACCCTAACATCTCCTTATGCATAGATTAGTGTTCTCCGCTTTTTGTCGCCACTGGAGCTCTCCTTCCGCCACGGCGTACTCATCATCTCCGTTCTTCTCTCAAGATCCCGCCTCTCAGAGGTTAGCACAAAAAAGCCGGCTTTGATTTCTTTTGATAATGCAAAATGGTAGCACCAGATGATTTCGTTCCCATGCTTTAATGGGGAGTAAGGTTGGATTTTTATAATCAATTTTTTGCCCAAGTATTTATGTCCATCGGAAGGTTGTGAATTGTAATCAATCTTTTATTTACAAATTATACTGATCTACTGACGCAGAGGCGAGCGGCGAGGGTAGGGGCGACGCGACGGGCTCTAGCTATCAAATGTGACTGATGTAGTGTCTTTCTGTTTTCCGGTAAGTTCAGGTAGAGATAATGAGAATTCTTCTTGGAATTGGCTTTTGAATGATGATATATATTTTGTACATCTGTAGTTGACTCATAATTTCTCCAGTTATAGTAATTCATGCTTGATTCGGATTTTTGTAGAGGAGTCCTCGTGCATGGCTTGTAGATTATCCAATTCATGCATGCATGACCTGCACCTCTCCAAGAACTTCCTTGATTATCTTTAATTCATATTTGGGCTTCCATTGTAGGAGTCTAGCATCTTAATTTCTATTGATATATTTGGGCTTTCGCTAGGATGTGTGGATGCACAGTGGTGTTCACCACCTTGTGTGACAAGCTTGCTATGATTGATGCACAGTGTACGGGGAATGCGCGTACCAGTGGTACGACGTGCAACATATCACGTAGTGGATCGAGAAGACATTGCCGTTCTCGCTGCTTCTGCTCGTCGTCTTCATAAGGCAGCATCTCCAAGGTTTGCTACACATGGTTTTAGTTCAATTTGTAGTCTGATATGGTGGGCTTTAGCCTGAATCCCTACATGAGTCCAATGTGAAAAATATTTATAGCTGGGTCTTGAGAGTTAGCTGCCCTAATTTAACATAATTGGACATGCTCAATTATGGGCTCTTGTATTAGCTAGGTCTTGAGATTTAGCTGGCCTAACTTAACATAATTGGGCTTAACAAAGTTTTATTTTTTAGTATGAACCTTAGCAATAACAGTAAAACTTATTCAAACCGAGAACACAGTAATCAATTTTCAATTACAACCACACTCAAAAGAGCACAAGTCAGCCAATAGATTGAGAAGTTCAAGTGTGCTCTTTTCAAAAGAAATTATGTTAAACTTGGACCTATTAACAATAATGATCTTTTTGCGCAATCCAGTATTACCCTTTTGTATTCTGAATTATGTCCAAATGATTGCTCACGAGTTAGAGAATAAATATAATGTTCAAAGATGCCAAGAAATGCCAATCAAAGTGAATAGTGAAACAGTTCATCGCTACCTAAACACCGGACAATTATCGTGGTTTGGTCAATGGCTAAAGTAAAAGCAAGTTAAGGGCATGAAGTGCAACGCCTTAGACTTGACCCAATTTTTAGGGTTAGATCGATGGCATCTAGCTTTTGTTCTACTAATTTCCTTTCTTGAATATTTGCCACATGTTGATTTGAACCTTTGTTTGGAAACACAGCCTTCCTAATGGGGCCAAATCAACAATTGAGGATGATGCTTGATCCATTCGTGTATATGCAATCGCTATTTATGTTGGATGTGTTGTTTTGGCTCTATTTTTAAAATTTTGCTCTTTTGATTAGTGATATCTCAATGTTATTTATTTCGATTAGTAATACATTTTGGTGCAAAGTTGCGAACGTGCGATGCCCCCACTAGCGTCATGTCATGGTAAAGCCTCTTGAGGCTTCTGCTGACATTCAAAAGAGCTAACAAAAAAGTGACTTGGCACTAGCACATTATTGACATATGTTCTTGCTCTTTTCTTTTGTTTCTACTGGGTAGTAATGTGCAGAGCTACCAAACTGCATCATATATGGTTATGGCAATAGATGAAAAGGTAAAGGTTAGAGCAAGTCAAGAAAAATTGATGTGCTTTGCTTGATACATGTTTTTCAAAAGATAAAATTGAGGGATCATGTTTGATAATATGTATTACAAAGTTGATATTTATTATTCAGTTTGAGATCATATTTGATAGTATGCATCACTTTTATTTGGTTTTCCGTTGCAACGCACGGGCACCTTACTAGTTATATATTAAAAGTCAATGACAGAGGTTTCACGGCTGCTAAGAAAAAAACTAAATATGCTAAAAATTCTCATAAAAAGAAAAACATCCGGCCTAGGCGGGACCTAATTAAAACTGAGCTATATTGAGTATTGAATTTTATTAAAAAAAGAAATATATGCTAGAAATTATCATAGAAAAGCAAAACATTTTCCTTTAATCTGATGGATCCTAATTAAAGATGAACTACAGCATGCATTGGATGTCTATTTTAGCACAAGGGTGAAGCCCAATAGACTTACCCGATGTCACAAGACATCGGGTCCAAAATTATTTTAGCACTAAGTAGTCCATATACACCATACACACACACACCCCTAATTTAAAAAACTGTACATCCGACCGACAGCTTCTAGCCCACACAGCCCGCATCGGTCGGACGGTGAGACGTCCGGTCAGTGAGGCAGTAACACCACAGGCCACGGCGTGCAGCAAGCGTGCGGTGGGTGCGCCCTCTTGACTCCCGGGTCCCACGCGGGCCATGCATCACATGAGAGTTGAGACGCAGCTTCGACTTTTCTGTTTCGCGAGCTCGTCGTCGTCACGCCGGAGTGCCGGACGCCCGACGGTCGACGCCCTCGTCAGTCGTCACTTCGCCAGACGGCGGCCGTCTCGCCATCCGCTCAAGATTCTGGTAGTACAGAACTGATGATTATATCTAAAATTCTTCTGATATTATTTAGGCAAAGAGACTATTTAATGCGATGATTGTTGTTTGTTTTTTCTTAACAGATTGTACCTTGTAAGGTTACATACTTATGACATTAAGAAAGGCTACTGTATATTTTGAACTGGATACGAGTACGAAGAAATGGAAATACTGAATACGGCGCTCGTTTCTTCATGTCTTCCCCTTGTCCTGCCTGTGACACAATACGAGTGGGAAGAAATGGAAACTACAAGTATCTCATAACTTCCTCCTGTCCTCCATAGAAATGGTGATTATATGAATAAATGTACATTGCATAGCATAAAGCATAGCAATCTATCCAACATATTCTGGCGTCCTAACCTTAGCACTGTTTGTTTGTTCTGAATCTGGATGCTATTGAACACAAAGCAGAGCAGAGCCATAGAATTTTAGAAGACTATAAGGCAGTTTGATAACAGAAAACAGTACTTTCTTAATGCCAGCTGCAGCCAGTAGCCAAGCTCCAAACATCCAGTTTTGAACATGACATGATGACAATATCTAATTGAGTTTTCGAATACTCGGTAAATGGCAGGTAAATTTATGAAGAAGTTTCTGAAAAGAAAAACGCCAGATAATACTGCTAATGCTAGGAATTCACTTCCAGAAAATATCAATTAGGGAGAGAATGTTCAGTTTGATCCAACCAAAAAGGAAAGGAATAGACGATTACCATCCTAATCAAAAAGATATGGTAAGAAAAAAGCACTACAGGTAATAGCCTTATGGCGTCTCCTCCAATCCAAAAGGAAATTGCTCATTGTTTTGCAAAGAAAATATTGGATTCTATTCTCAAATAAATTGGATATGATGTATTTTGCTTGATGGTTGATGAGTCCAAGGATGTCTCTTGCAAAGAACAAATGACAGTGGTCTTGCGATATGATGATAATTGTGGAATTGTCTTATTCATGTGAAAGAGATAACTTCTTTCTATCTCAAGTCTTCTATTGATTTTCTATTTGTAGAATATAAAATAAGTTTGAAGCAAGTTAGAAGCCAAGGATACAATGGCGCTAGCAATGTACAAGGTGAGTTCAATGACTTACAATCATTGATCATGAGAGAAAGTAGTATAGCATATTATTCTATTGTTTGCTTACCAACTTCAATTAGTAGTTGTAGTTGTTCTAAGAAAGCATAAAGGTATTAGTAATTTCTTTAGTATAATTTCTCTCTCGTTGAATGTGGTGGGTGGATCTTCGAAGAGAAGGTTGTATTTGGATGTGCTTAGAAGAGACGGGTCAGAATCTCTCATAGGTGAAGTGCATACCTTTTGTGAGAAACATGATATTTTCAAGTTGAAAATAGAAGAACTTTACGTTAATCCAAAGAAAAATGGCAAAGAACTAGAATTAATAACAAGCATCATTATGAAGTGGATTGTTTTAATGATGTTCTTGATTGGTTACTTCAAGAGCTTGATAGTTGCTTCAACAAGACAATCTCTAACTTGCTTGTTTGATCAGCCTCTTTGAGTCCAAGAGACTTATTTCATAATTTTCATTTAGAGAATTTGATGAATCTAGCTAAACTTTATCCCAATGATTTTGATTATAGGGAATTGAGTGACCTTAACCATCATCTTTGTCTCTACATTGCTAATGTATGAGTAGATGATAGATTCTCCAACATACAAACTATTGGTTAGCTTTTTCAAAAAATGGTGGAGACAAGGAAACATCATACCTATCCTTTGGTTTATCGACTTTTGAGGCTAGTACTAGTATTGTCTATTGCCACTGTTACAGTTGAGATGTGCTTTTTAGCTATGAAAATTGTGAAAACATATTTGCGCAATTGCATCGGTGATGATTTCATGAGTGATAGTTTAATTTATTATGTGGAGAAAGAAGAAATAAAGAAAGTTACCAATGATGTAGTGGTTCGTCGCTTCATGAACTTGAAAGAACATAAATACTAAAAGGTAACGCATTTACTTTCATTTGATCGTTCTACTATTTTTCTTAAAATTTTTAATTCAATTTATTCTCTTTTTTTATAGCCCATTGAAGTTGGATGACATATTTTGTCAACGTCGATCATCTTTTATCCGTGATTTCACTTTTAGTTCTTTCACTTTGTTGCAATTAACCAATAATATTAGTAGGTTTCTTTATTTTAGTAAGCATTATGTTAATTACTTCTTTATTATTGTACATTGTGATTGGTTATGTTAGGCCGCGATCAGAACGGCGATGGATCGCCGCGTTGGGCGTTGGGCGGATTTTTCACTGTAGCGCGCACAGTGTGCGCTACAGTGAAAAAAAATTCGTTTTTTTCGGATTTTTTTTAAAAATTTACTTATACTTTTTTTCGTTTTTTTCTGGGTTTTTTTACATTTTTTTACATTTAATTATACCCAATAAACCAACTCACTACAGTGTTTTTTCAGCCAGCTACAGTGTTTTTTCAGCAAAAGCCAAAAGCCATCGCTATTCCGATCACCCCCTTAGCTTATTGATGCTAAAAATTATTGAACACATAACTATTTAGTACATCATTGCTTTGAAATTATATATGATGCTATATATATGGTGAAATTGTGAACCCCAGTCATTTTTATTTTAGTTCCGCCCCTATTAGCATTTGGAGATATATTTTACGTTGTAATCTAAAGACTAAAAAAAAGTACTTGGAGATATATTTTACTTTGTAATCTAAAGACTAAAAAAAGACAATCGTTGCTCAAAGAAAAATCTATAAAAAAAGAACTTACGTGCCATGTCTCCATCTGTCTCACGCAAAGAGAGAGAGAGAGAGAGAGAGCCGATTGAGCCGTACTCTATCTATTTCACTTCAGAAAAAAAAAGTTGATTGCTTGGACCATGGAGCCCAATGTTAGAAATAGGCCATAAGAGTTTAGGTTCATTTTCTATAATTTTAAATTTTGCATGATTTAATACTATATTACTAAGGTAAAGTAGATAAGACCAATTTATAAAGTGGGATTCTTATTATTCCATGAAAGCTTAAGACAGATAGCATGAGAGGGCTTTGGGTAAATACACGCATGCATGTACACACGTGCATATTCACATATTTTCATGTAGAAAATTGCCTGGCTTGTGATATAGCCTTGCAGACCAAGTTCACTTTATTTTTGCTGAACCGCACACCTCCTTGTTTGAATGTGAATTCAAACATTTGAAGTAATTTAGTTAATGGCGTCAGTTACTGGATTATTCGATTTAATTGAATTAATAGCGTTGGTTACTGGAAACGTCTAGGCCAGACTGACTGAAATTCTTCTTCCTCTCTTTCTACTTCCTCTACTGATCTGTGCTAGTTTGCTACGTGATTGATGGGCTATGCAGATCAAGTTCACATTATTTTTGCTGAACCATGCATCTCTCTCTGTTTGAATGCGAATTCAAATGTCTGAATTAATTTGGTTAATGGCGTCATTTACTAGATTAATTCAATTTAATTGAATTAATATCGTTAGTTACTGGAAACGTCTATAGAAGACCTGAAGACGTCCAGACCAGAGTGACTGAATTTCTGTTTTCATTTCTCCTCTGCTGATCTCTGTTGGTGTGCTACACAACCGAATCTTGTCGGCCTTTCTTATCGGTGTGCACCGTGAAAGAGGGAGAGCGACTATCTCCAAGCTATTGCTGCGGAGAGTACCTGCACATTGCGGCAATAAGATTCCTGGATAGCACAACACACTACTACAAAAAGCCTAATACTAGACGCCAAATCACAGACGGTTTGACAAAACCGTCTGTGACGAACATTAACACAGACGGTTTTCATTTGGACACCATCTGTGTTGATGGTGTCGGAGAAAACGAGTATCACAGACCGTTCTTACTAATGAACCGTCTGTGATATTTCATTATCACAGACGGTTTTTATTAAAATTAATTGATTTGCGAAATGGATATTTTATGTTTGTCAAATGAATTGAGATGTGAATTGGATGTTATATGTTTCTGAAATGAATTGAGATGTCAATTGTCTGTATACATGTACATGTTGATCTGCTTGTTTGAAAGGGCATGGCTAGCATTTCCTGAGACTAGCCAATTAACAGAAATAGATTTAGGGGCAGGATAGAATATCACAGACGGTTTGTAACTAAAAACCGTCTGTGATAGCTATTATCGTAGACGGTTTGTATAAAAAACCGTCTGTAATATAGACATATCACAGACGGTTTGTAAACAAAAATCGTCTATGATATATCAATATCACAGACGGGTTGTTACTCAAAACCGTCTATGATATTCCTATGGATATTGAATGGAGTTTGGGCCGTTCATATTACTTTTTGGTTTTAGGTTATGAATAGTAATAGTTTATAAAGAGTTATTGGCGTGCGATTTTAACCGATATAAATGAAGTCACTATAATATATACTACAATCAACTAGTAAACTCCGTTTTGAAAAGACACTCTATTTCTAAGCTAGGTATAGTAGAAAAACTATTTACCATAGAAAAAACAGCCTTTAAGAGCCAATACTATCAGTCCGTAGCATGTTCACCTTCTTCCGCTGCATTCTCCAAAATCACCTGGAGGGACATTCCAACCATCATAGATAATGTCTTCAATAGAACCAAGCGAAGAGGTCCAACTTAGGACTATGATGACTCTCATATCTATTAGATACTCTAACAGTCTAACGTATGTTTCCACTTCGCATAAGGCAAGGTACGGAGCTTCCTCGTCACATCGAGACTAGTCAAGTATTTTGGATCCTTTGCTAAAAATTTCTCACTGGCTACGTGGAGCAATTTTACATCTGGATGGCTCAGATCATGAGGTAGCTCTAAGCAGCTCGATAGAAGGTATGGCCTTACTAGTTTGTGGTACTGGCTTCCAAGAGACTCCGATACTTGAAGTCTTCAACAACTAAGGACTCGATATCTTTCCCCAACTGCAGAATCAATTTCTTAGAATTACCACTATGGATATTGAATGGCAATGTCCCAGAAGGCTTAGGTCTGTCAAAGCTCAGAAACTTTGCTACAGTTTGGTGGTAATCTGGGTGGCAATCTAGGTGTTAAAGCTGGACACGACGCTGTCAGCCTCCTTCCGCTGCATTCTCCGATGCTTCCCAGTCCTACGATGTGCGGTAGAAGATAATGATGCCTCAAATCAACTCGCATGCATGTTGGATGGTTAGGCATATCATCAGGAAGTATCACCTATCCTTGCTCCCCTCAAAAGTCAGTCGGCTTTCTCTGAAATATAGAGGCAGGCATGGGCATCCCTTCTCCCCATTTATAAGGAGAGAAATGGAAGTGTGCTTGACTTGATGTGTTTCAACAACCATGGCGACAATTGTACCAAAGTGTACTGCGTTGTCAGATTATCTCATGTGAAGGCTTCTCCTCATGTAGAATTACTTCAACCACAACTGTTTGCAGGCACTTGTGATCAAGTGCCCGCACTGATTGTATAAATTCTCAAAGAAGTAGTGACCAATTCGGTGAATGACAGTAAGCATAACACTGCTTCCTAGCACAGAATTTTGAAGAGAGCAGTAAAAAAAACCATAGATTTGTAAGTTTGGCACAAAACTTAATTGGTAAAGACAAGATCGACAAGCATTTCGATCTTGGTACATGTACAAGTGTCATCTTTTTCTTAATGGATTTTCTCATTCTTCTAGTAAAACCGTCCACTGATTGACAAAATATATTCCAGCTGAAAGAACTAATAACTAAACTTTCCTTTCATAAGAAATGGATAACGGCAGTGCTACCGAGTGCTGACATTGCTCAAGAATTCAGACGTACAAACAGAATGACTCCTCAGGAGCAGTGATTCTACCAGCACACGACATAGAAGAAAAAGAATGGGCCAGCTGGTTCATGAGATTACATCTGAACAGATCAGAGGGAGAGAGCGAGACAGGGGAGAGGAAACCATTTGAAGCTGGACGTCCGGGAGAGTCAGGTGCACATAAAGGATTTGGTATCACTGTCTTTCCCAATGCCTCTCAGGCTGAGTCTGTAATACGGATTATAATGTATAATAAAATCGTGGATCTCCCAATATCCTCAGTGGATTTATGTACTCATACATATATCAGTTTTTTTGTTAGAGTTAATAGGCCCGAGGATCCAGACTCGTTAAGGGGGCGCTCGTTTTAGCGATGGCTTCTGGTTTTTAACTGAAATTTTACTGTATCTGACTTTTTTTTACTATAGCTGATTTGACTTTTTAGACATAATTAATTTTTTAAAAAATGTAAAAATAGAAAAAACATGTTAACCCATTAGGGAAAATACAAAGGAACACGAGAAAAAAAGAAAATACAAAAAAATCTAAAATATCTAAAAAATTCAGAAAAAGACGAAATACTGAATAGTGAAAAAAAATAGAAGCTAGAAGCTGAAGCTGAAAAAAAGCTAAAATAAGCGGGCATTGCTGCCTGTTGGGCACTCAGCCATAAAATTTGTTCCCATGAAGAGCAAGCGCTGCACTATCAAAGCCTTAGCTCTTCGTCTATTGGCACACATGTGTAAGTCACGGACTGTAAACTATGAAATGAGTAACCAAACGCTATCTGTAGAATCGTCGATGGCAATCAGAGAGGGATGAATGATTGTATTACTTAACAGAAACTTTTTGTTTAACTCTATTATTTTCTAATCGTTCAATCCTGAAAAATTGCAAGAACAAACGAAACCAAAATAATAGTATCAAAAATCAAGATAAACTCACCTAATGCTTTACCTTACCAACAAAAAGAAAAGGTCACGTAGTGCTGCAGCTTTTTGATTCTTACCTTGCCAACAATCCTTTTCTTCAATTGAATAATACAAGAAAATGACCATGCATGACTGGAAAGTCACGAGATCAACAGAAGAGCAATCGCTTACAGTCATCAGATCAAAAAAAAAAATAAAGATAATAAATATGCATAAAGTCAAAAGACTTACGGCCATCAAGCATCAACCAGGCATTGATCAACTAGAAAAGTTACGTCTTGTATACATGCATGCAACCCCTTTGTTTTATTGCATCGGAACAAGCCGCCACGCAACCTTTTCTAGTCGCTCTTTCCTCCCGAAAATAATCACCGCCGCCAGCCCTGTATTATCTAGTCGCCATCAATCTTTTAGATAAAAAATCACAGAGCTATCAACAGCCGCCTTTTCCTATTTCCTTCAAAAGTCACGGCTTGCAAAACAACAGCCGCCGTGCACCCTTCTCTTTATTTATCTAGTGGCTCATCTTTTTTTTTTTTGTTGTTACAAGACAACTTTTTCATTTTTGATTTATACTCCCACGGTCACCGTTAGTCTTTTTAAAAATCCTTAACTTACTCAAATACGTCATTAACCCTAATACAACTCATCCTGAGCTTTTTTGCCTCAACCAGTCTTTTTGGCCTATTACTTTTCAAGAGACTCAAAACCTTTCATAACATAGATTTTTAATTATTTTTACGTTTCTGATTTTTTCAGCCTATCACGTGTCAAAACCTCCAGGACCGCACCTCCTGTATCTTCTCCATACATCATCCACCTTTGATCTTCACGTGTCCACGCATAAGCTCAACCATCTCATGACTCTTTCGACCGCCTGACCTCGGATCTCCTCCCGGTCCTCCTCGTCATCGATCACGATCGCCTCCATACTTCAACCTGCACATACAAAGACCAAAGAATATTTTTCCGACACAAATTCATTCGAACTTGACCAACGTCAATCTGTACACAATCAACACACTATAAGTAATATCATAACCAACATTATCAATTATTCATCATCTAAAATAATCTAAATCTGACCACGTAGTCTAACACTATCTTAGGGCAAATTCCATATCTTTGGCACACCTAATGAAATATGAACTCAAATATTTCTCTGATCTACACTCTCGTCTAGATAGAGTTGTGCTTATCTGTAGTTTTAAATGCATACCAGCAACTAATTATCTCCGACTCCTATGGATCAGATTTGGCAACCAAAATCTAAAGCAGATCGCTGGAACGGGTCCATTAATCATTTAACAATCAGAAGAGAAGCATGTCATGGGAGCATAAAATTACCAGAGTACCGCTGAGAGGAAGAGAAAGCTGCATCAGCTGACGGATGGTGCCTCCATAGATATGTATAACCCCCAAGTATGGCGATATTTCCTAATGCTTCCCATTCCTAAACCAAGGATATGCACTACGGATATTGCCCATCAGGTTTGACTTGCGTTATCAAATAAGCTTCAGATTAACCTATGCACACTTGTATGGTATTTTAGTATGCATCTCTCTTCCATCCTCTCGAGTTTTAAACAAGAGTTGAGTGGTGGTGCCCTTACTTCGTTCTGGTGCAACTACCATACAAAGGTAGGCTGCAAATGCAATCACATGGTTGCCAATTGAATTGAGCTGCGCTATAACTCAGACCAACTCGATCCTGAAGCCGTCCTACCAAATCGCTGCTCCATTATCCTTTTGCCTGGCAAGTAGGCCCAAAAGTCCGTAGCTGTCGTAAGGATAATCGACTCTGCAGTTTACTCAATGCACTAAACACAATGATTCCGGACCTGATTAGCTGGGCGAATACACTTAAATTAGCTTAGCTTTGCATCGTCTCAGCACACAAGTGGTAAGGGTGATAGCACTTGGGTTATTTTGTTCAAGTGAATGCAAGATCAGATCACTCAGTACTAGGAAAGAGACATGTATCCTGAAATAGAGCAACTATCAGGCCCTATTTGGAACGCGGGAATTTTTTTCGATTCCTACGAGAATTGAACTGTTTCATATAAAATTCCTATGAAATTTCTTCGTTCCAAACGGGACCTCAAACTTTGTATTCCTCTTTGCTGGAGATCATAAATCGTTTGAGGATCCACATTTCGAATGGCAGCGAAATGTGAACACCTTTGTATGCAAGTATGACTTGTAGCACCATTATTGCTGATAACATTCCAGCAGACTGCTACCAACGGATCACACATGCTATGTTCAAATGAACTCATCAGCTACTTCCGAAAAGCATCCAACACACATAAAAAACAACGCAATGTGAGCAGAATAAACTTAATTACTCAGTCGAAGAGGAATCCGTCTTCAGAAAGATATTACAAGTGGTGGATTACTCAGAGCCCGTGTTGCAGCATTTCCAAACGCCTCCAGTTCCTGGTCTTGCAATGTTCACTAAGACACTAATGTATATTGGTTGCAAGGTTTCGGCTGCATTGCCAATGAAGCTACTGAATACTGAATAGGGGACAACTATGAACCCTAGTGGTAGAGCACAAGATTGTGATGGTTAAAAGTCATGGGTTCAACTCCTCACTCTCCTTAAATTCAGCTACTGAATAACTTGCACTGATTCTATGGCACTACTGATATGTATCTATCTCCTCTTCATCTCCTTCCTACCCTCTAGTGAGTTCATTTCTTTTGAGATGTTGAATAATCTCCCTTTGCTCCTCCCACATTTAAGGAGAGTAATGTCTTCGATTTGATCTGGATCCACAACCATGCAAAGGCTGAAACAATGTGGTTGCCAATGTACTTGCTGAGCCAAAGTAATCCTGCCAAATTGTTATGCATCCTGAAGGAGAAATCTAAGTCAATGGCCATCATGATGTCAACTGGTCAAGCATATGGTCAGTTTTGTTATGTTGTACTCGGGGCCTGATCGGCTGTAGTAGTTCAACGGATGAGCAACTTGATGTGAGCGCGTATTTCTTTGATCTGATGGCTTTTTTCATGTGCAATCATCAAGCTGTAGTCATTATTTAATTGCTTATGTTTGTTGAACTTTTTGGGCGAATTGGCAAAGCAACTCTGGTCTAGCAGCTGTGATGTTAGTTCGGGCAAACAATTTGTGGTAGTTAGAAAGTTCATCATCACTGTTAACTTTGACCTTTCATGAAAACAACCGATTGTATTGCTATTTGACTTAATGCGTGTTTACCAACAGTTTAATTAGTTCTTTACTATATCATACAGGTTGAAAGGATGACAGTACTAACAGTGTTTACTCATTTTGTTAGGTGAATGCATGAACAGAACCGGGAAGGGGGTGAAAAAGAGGCTTTAATGTGGAGCCAAAATGTGCAAGCAAACTGTGGATGTCTTGCCATCCTATATGACCACAAGGAACTTTTCTATGCACTTACGTATATTTGAAATTTTGGTGCTGTACTTGGCTGAAGTTCTGAGCTCCAAGTAATTCCTGGGCACCATTAAGAAGCAACCTCAGCGTGGTAACCCAGTACCTCTTATGATCTTATCAGACCATCGCCTGCTACCAAAAACCAAACAAAACCAGATGAGTCCATCAACTACAAGCCAACACAAGGCACGGCACACATAAGAAAATTATGGAATAAAAGCCTAAAATTACGTTTCAGTTCTTCTTAGCAAGAGGAAGCCACCCTAGTGTACTGCCATGGTGGGCCAAGAGCATATTCACTGTAACACGCCGGCTCAACCTCCGAGGCCAGAATACTACCTCTACTCACTATCTCTCTAAACACAACACCATCTCTACAAGATTTCGGCAACATCTCCTATAGTCATATCTCCACAAAATGGTAAACAATATACACTTAATAATAAGCATTAACCTAAGGGTAAACAAAGATATAAATTTGCTAACTATAAAAAAAAGCGTAGGAGCCACACACAACAAAATATTTCCATTAAGACATAATATTAGCACTAACTATCTAAGCATGCCATTAAAATCTGAATATGACAACTAAAGGTGATATAGGAATTACTGATTGCTCATGAAATAAATGTGCTATTTTCGCTCATGTATGTCGCTTTCAACATTCATCTAAAAACAATAACAAAGCAAGTGTGAATCCAAAACTCAGTAAATACATAATAAAACAGTGGTATCAACATAGCAATTCAGTAAATCCCACATATATGAAATGTAAATCATAATCTCTGTAACTGTAATATTGTCTCCTGTTTCTTTTATGCATTGCTATACCTGTAGGGACCCTGGGCGTGCAATACCCAAAATCACCGTATGTGTTCTGTACTAGTCTCATGATCAGTGGCTAGTACATACATTTACAACATTGAGATCACATCCATATACATCTCATACAATTAATTTATAATAAAAGAATGGTATATAAGCGATGCATAGTAAAATTTGCAACATAGGACCGACCAACCAATTAAAATATAGGTATCAAGAGTAAAGTGCATCGAAAAACAAGTAAATGAATAAAAGCGTCCAGCGGTGTGCCACCATAACCCACAGACAACCGACTAGAGTTTGGACTTAGCAAGACCCATCATCAAATTCCCAAGTACCGGGGGCAAAGTACACATCATCTGGCGCGTATCCTTCCTCATTCTCTAAACAATAATAATTTAGGCAAGGTTAAGTACATTGTGTACTCAATAAGACTTGTATATATGTGTGTGTGCAAAGTTAACAAAGATCTATGCTAAGTTATTTTTAGCATGAAGTAAGTTTCATTAGTAATATCGATAAGTGGTAATTTGTAATAGAATTGTAAAGAATATTTGACATATAATGAAATAACAATTATACAACAGTAATAACAATAAATCACATCCATTTACAGCCCTCCTTGACTGTGATCATCGAATAATCCCCACCTATAGGCATGGCACATGGAAGACACGTCCATGCCATCTTATCATATTTAGTAAAATAATTTTAAAAAGGAAAACTATACCCATTGTGGCTGTATGCAAGCACGCTCATGATCACGAGCACAATTATTTAAATAGTTTTTAACACTCTTAAGAAGTTATACAATTTTATCCACATGAGATAAACAAATATATTGTTGGCAACTACACACTTCCTTATACGTGTGACGAAAGCGGTTATCATATAGCTTTTACATAATCTAGACCTAACTTTACACCAGCCTGATGAATGTCAAACCTCTCCACCCCCCTAGTGAAAACCCTCATTTAAGTCCGTCTCCCAAGTAGGCACTCACCGTTGTATTAGCAAGTTTTAGTCCTAACAGTTTGGTGAAGGGAGCTCCTAAGATCATCCTACCCGGTATGCCCTTATTACTTCGACATACTAAAATACAAAACTAGTTCTATATAACTTAATCAGGTAAAACCAGAACCTATATAACATATGTGGTTGTACGGTATGACTCACTATGACGTAAATCTAGAGTCTTACAGCCAACACAAACAAACAAACCATCACGTAGCACTGCACAATACACAAAGTCATCAATTGACACAATTAATCCATACAATATACAATACAAAATATATATATGTAAACAAACCAATGATTCTAAACCTAATACCAAACATTAAACCCATGTAACATAAGCAACGACTTAGATCAACTAAACTCATCCCGAGACTCAAAATCCTCAAAGACCAAAACCTGGCCGAGCCTTCACCTTCCAGCCGATCAAACTGGTCCTCCATGTCGGTCAACCCGCTAATATGGACCAGTCTGACCAAAAATTCCTACCAGTTGAACCGCTGGGGGGCATCCAGTCTAACTACCACACTTTGGCTGGTTAGACCGGCTTGTCTGCTGGTCGTCTGGAAAATCTAACAACTTTGTAAACCCTCAAAAATCAAATTCAAACTCTGTAATATCTTTGAACAAAAAAAACAATTACTACAGGGTGACCTCCATGTAGTCTCACATATAGGATTTCAATTCCCTGTTTCTGTGAAATTATTGGGATTTTCCGGTGGCGATTTGATCTGTAGAGAAGTGATGTACCGTGGTCGGAGAACGAAACACCGATCCCCGCGTTGGCAAATCCATTCTCTTCGGTCGAGGAACCACACAACGAGCAGCACGACGCGGCGGGAGACCGCCGTGGAGGCGTCAGGCGTGGACGCGCACCGCCGCGGAGTACTCGCGAGTGGGCTTTAGTGGCTCTGACGGGCCTCAAATGGACTTTCCTGTGGCCTTTTAGTCGGAATAAGAAACCCCTGATTGGGAGTCGGGACGTAACCACGGTCGACGTTCGCGGTGTCCCCAGGAATATTTTGGGCGGCGGCGACCTGGACGACGACACCGGCCTGGTCGAAGAAGAGCAGGGCGAGTCGCTCCCGGTGTGTGCCTTGGGCTCCTCGGGGAACCGCCGCGTACTCCCCCTAGGCAACCACCTCCCTTTCCTCTTCGTCCCCAGAGGCTCGCCGGCTTCAGACTCGGTCCAGTCGATGCCTGCCTCCGAGGCGGCGGCGGCGGCCGAGGCCATGGCAGATTGCCACCCTGAACGCAGGTGCAGATTTTTACATTCAGAAGCCTTCCTCCGCTGACGTCCTATCAAACAGAAGCTAATCGATCAGCTGTCACGCACATCATGCAACTAATGCATCTCTCCCGGCAAATTGCTATCGAGAAGTGCAATGCTTGTGCAACCTTTTGCTCGATCGCATTGACCAAAGTTTCGCTCCTGTTGATGCCTTGATGGGCATGACAGAGGCAGCGGACTGTAGTACTAACAAGGAAGGCACACAAGCATCAGGTCCATCCATGGCTTCGGGCCAGCCTTCTCTTACAGCAGAGCAAGTGATCATCCAATTTAGCCTGAGAGACTGATCAACTGAGGCAAC
This sequence comes from Melocanna baccifera, assembly GCA_036346265.1. NCBI lineage: Eukaryota > Viridiplantae > Streptophyta > Magnoliopsida > Poales > Poaceae > Melocanna > Melocanna baccifera. Next base: position 24,905,581 of record CM070692.1, on the reverse strand, counting down.
AAAACATTGCGTTGGATTCTGAAAGATGGGGATACTTCCCCATGAAAGATAAAACACCACGAACAGCGGAACAGGCGTTTATTTGGGGACCAGCAAAGCACGGCCCAAATCTCGCAGCAAAAGTTATCAAGTGCTGAGACGCCGAGTTACACGTCCATGACGGACATGACTGACAAAATGCAAACTACGGTAAACAATCATAATGCGGCCGATGCTTCTCCCGCTGAAGGCGCCTCTTTCCCTCGCACTAACTGGCCGCGCTGTCGCCGTCAACGGCCAATGGGACGGCGCTTGCCTGGATATAACAGAGAAACGTATAGATCATACGGCGAGCTAATCTGTGTAGTGTGTGCCGAAATGAAATGAGCATTGATGTGCATGTGCTCTCCAAGAGTCAAATGACTTACCAGGCTGCGGTATTTCAGAGCGTAGAACATCTCGAGGTAGCGGCGAGTCTCGCGCCTCTCTAGGTTGCTCACGTACTTCCAGAATCCGTACACACCAGTCAGGGTCATCAGCCTCTCGGAGTACAGCTTCCAGGTGTACCTGGGCAGTTCAAATTTACACGGTCATGATTTGCTCACAGACACACGCAAGTATCCTTCTGCTTAAGAAATCTTGTGCATACGGGCACTAGAAACTCAAATAATCTTGCCAACTTATGCATATGATGCTGTCAAGACGATAATTTCTTCAGTATAGTTCCATTATAAATACATACTAGATTGGAGGGCATACGATACGTACTTCTCATAAATTCTCTTCAGGCCTCCCTGTGAAATACTGTCCCAGTAAGTTGGATCCTCCTTGCACTTCTCAAAGAAGTTGACCAAGATATCTGCAGCCTTGTCACTGTGGTAAGGATCAATGTGCAAACCAGACACCCCATCGACAATTATTTCGGCAGGGCCACCATGGCATGTTGCGATTGTTGGCAAACCGCATGTCATGGACTCGATGACAGTCAGGCCAAATGCTTCATAGAATGCAGGCTAAAAACCAATAGAAACAAGGGTTTAGTCCTTTACAAGCTCAAGGCTGTTCTTTTTCAAAATTTATATTGCATTGCTGTTGGAAGTCACTCAGATTAGATACGCAATAACAAAATATGATATAATGATACGAAATGTATATACCTGCACAAATACTCCCTTGGTGTCACAAATGTAGCGGTACAGCTCCCCATTGCGAACACGGTTCATCTGAGCAGAGATCCACCGGATGTGGCCCTTCAACTTGTACTCCTCAATTAGACTGTACATCCTCTTGAACTCAGCCTGCTCCTCCCTGTCCTTGGACTCCTTGCCATGGTCACCAGCAACAATCACAAGGTTTGCCAAATCCCTCAGATGTGCATTCTTGCCGTACATCTCAACCAAACCGGTCATGTTCTTCACACGGTCAAGACGAGCCATTGAGAAGATGATCGGCTTGTTCTTGTCCTTCAATACAAACCTGTAGGGTATTTAAACAAATATTTAATGCTCAAAGGAAGAGCATGTACAGCAATCTAGATGTCCATACACAAGAAAGTAAGCAATTGTACAGATAAACATTTAAGTCACTATTGTAAACCAGGAGAAACACACTAATTATCGTCGTATTATAGTAAGGAATGCAATTTTAAATCAACACAGTTTTGTTATTTCCAGTTTGCCACTAAGAAAACACATCCATGTGTCTTGGTAGTTGGTAGATTGAAATTACTGGACAGCTAGACCAGACACAAGGATTAGAGTTGAATTCTTTTGGAATTGGTTGGCAAATACAGGGTTGTAATCAGCATTCAGCAGTTCAGTACTCACTGGTGTTCAGAGTTCTCGACATCACTGTAAATGAGCTCTTCAATTTCAGGGTGGAAGGCAGTAAGCCTCTTGTCAGTCTCGGTGTATGGGAAGTAGACACTCATGTCTGCTCCAGGAGAGACAATGTTGAACTTAGGATCAAACACATCAATGCCATGGACAACCCGGTAGAGCCCAGGAAGGGTGAACGCAATGTGGGACTCATATTGGCCCACCGTGTCCTTGCTGCAGAAACAAAGGAAGCAAGCATCAGATACCTGTTTAGTTACAGACAGTCTGCCACAACACAGTGATGTTATACAAAAGTTACCTTCCGGCGATTTCTTGGAATGTACTGGTGATGATGAAATCAGTGTGATTCATGGCAATAAGGTCTGCTGTGAACTGGCATGAGAAGTGGTACTGGCTGTCGAATTTGTCCAAGTATATGTCCGAGTTGGGGTATTTTGTTTTCTCCAAGGCGTGGGCAATGGTACACTGCATTCATATAGAAAAGAAATCATATGCAATTGGCTAATTGAAAGGAATTTAAGAGACCCATGTACAACCAAACAGACCTGAGTAACTCCCAGTTTGTGCGCAAGCAGAGTGGCAACAAGGTTACCATCACTGTAGTTACCAATGATGAGATCAGGCTTGGCCTGCATTTCTCGCATGATTTCGTTCGCAACATCCTGTAACAAAGCATGCATGATCTCAATATTCATGTACAATTTTTAGCTCTGTAAGATGTACAGTCGGACAATCCATTTACCTCAGTGTATGTCTCCAGGAATGGCCAGACATCAAAACGAGAGATCCACTTACGGAGGATCCCATTATCAGTTCTGAATGGAACACGGAGAATGTCTGTGTGCTCAGTTCCAATAACCTTCTCCAGGCGCTGGCCGCATGTAGTCCCAACAGCATCAGGCAACAGCCTGGTTACCTGCATAAGATTCAACCATGTGGGCACATGTACCCGGTCATTCACAACACACTGACAAGGACTTGAAAGTTGGAACGTCCAAAATTGTCATCTCAAACATACAATCAGGATCTTAGGGGTGATGTCAAGGCCTTGCTGCTTGATCCTCAGAAGCATCTCATTCTCCAAAGCGCGTACTTGATCCAAAATGTACACAACCTGCAAGACAATAGCATGGCAAATCAAAACTAGAGAGCCTGAAAGTACTAGTTAAAAGGAAAATAATTGTTGAGCACTCCCACCTGACCACCGGTGTCAGGGTATCCCAACACATTGGATTGGGCAAAGTAGCCATGTGGAGATAGGATAACAACATTGAACATCATCGGTATAGTTCCAAGGAACTTCTCCAAGTTGGCTGGATCGGGGGCCTCAAGAAGATCGAGAAGCAAGTGGATGGTGTCAAGTACACGCTTTGCAGTGTCACCCCAACCCTTCTCCAAGCCAAGCTCTTGGAACCTACATGCAGATCATGAAGCACATTATGAGCAGTTATTCCATTTGCAGCAACTTTACCTGAGTTAAATGGTAGGGCTAGTTAAAAAGCAATCACCTGTGATTGAACTCTGAGCAAGGGGTGTCCTGAGGAATGCTTATGAGATACTCTTCAGCCTTTCTAAGGGCTGATTGGAGCCCACGAAGGCTCTGAATTCTGTCGTTCAGCATCATTGTCTGCAATAGAAAATGACAATATGATTGAGGGAACTTGGATCACATCATTAGGTGGCACTTTGCAGAATGACAGGTTTCTAGTGGATTAAGATTTAAGGCAATTTGCACAAGAAAAGTTCTGTAGTGTAAAGCACTTGACAGGTTCTGCATATTGGAAGCTTACTGTGCCCTTGTGGTTATGGGCTTTCAAGAAGTTCAGCAGGGGGTAGAGGCTCTCCTTGTCCTGGAACAACTTGGAAGACAGGTGACGATTAAGGAACTGCACCCCATTTCCAATGGACTTGGACATGGAAGGACGCGGGAAGGAGGCATTGAAGGGCTCAAAATCAAGCTCAAGCACAAAGTTGCTGTTGGTGCTAGTGTAAAAAAACAAATTCAAATATGGTTATTTAACCACAACAAGAATGTAATTCAAATATGGTTATTTAACCACAACAAGAATGTAATTCAAATATGGTTATTTAACCACAACAAGAATGTACATATCTTGTCTAGAACTTCTAATATTTCATCCAGGAACTTACTGTCCATCAACAAGCTGTTCCTTGAATGCCAAGTACTCAGAAACGCTCAGCTCCTCCACAGCCAACTCACTAACATTCACACGTATATAGTCCCAGACACCAGGCCTCGGCCTGATGGCAAGTGCAACCCAGGGGGGCAGCACGATTGCTTCCTACACGCAGTCAAGGAAGGAAATTAGAATGCCTAGTTGGTGAATTTTAATTGAAAAGCGCTTGACTGCTTGAGTAGGCACATTGACAATGTTACCTGAGCAGCACGGAGAATGTCTTCAAAGGGTGCATACTTCTCCTTGTCAACATCAATAAGGGCATCGAACTCAGCAAGCAGCTGGTGACGCTGAAGCATTCCTTTGCCCTGGTTAACATACCTGTAAAGAGTGGTATTTGAGAAATAGAACCAATGTTGTATCCAGGGGTTGAGCTCAGTTCCCCCACCCAGTATCACAGGACACCGGGTCCAAAAACTTTTTTATTAGGGATCAGTGCCTTTGGCCTATATGTGAACCCCCAACTTAAACTCAGTGCACCCGACAGCCAGCAGCAGCCCACAAGGAGACACTCACACCATAAACAATATGTTAGCATGATCTGCGATTCATGATGTGTGATCATAGGGCGGAGCTCATGAAAAATTATTATATGCCAGTATGCCACTTAAACTCTGGAAGAAAATCTATGTAACATCCAGGGTATGCTTTACATTGTCAAGTGTCAACTAAGTAAACTAAGTAAGAATGTGTAACATGTTCTTGTATTCACATCTGGATTGACTAGGAACTATCAAAGACATGGATGAAGTTTATACCAAGTTAACTAGTTACACTAGCTGCATAGCAAATATAAAGGTGATACAAGTAAGCATATTTTTTAGATCTTCACCTGGAAAATAGTGCAATCAACTCATTAGGATGAGAGGAGAAGGTGGCACCGAGGCGCTCACGGAGACTGTGGAGACGAGTCAGCTTGGCAGCCATGGCTCACAACTTCGGGACTCAGAACTGCAAAGCACGGTTCATGATTAACGCAAAGCAACACAGATTGAAACCATTTACTTGCACAAGAAAAACAAATCAATAGCAACCACTAAGCATTGCAAGACTATATCTGAACAGGTGTATCATGCAAAAGCAACACTAATCGCACCGCAACAAAGTACTTGGATTTCATAAGAAAAGTAGAAACTAACTATGCTTTATGATTTATTCAAGTGAAACATTTAACAAGATCAAGAATCTTATAGATCAAAGACAGCAAAATAAAGGCATGATAAAGCAAGTACTAATCCTGGACAAAATAAAAAAGTTATGATTCTGCACCAAACTAGTCACTCTTTGATAATGTTTCCAAAGGGAACAGCAACTCGATCGAATGAATTTGCTGCCTCTAGAGTAAAGATGCTATTAGATCATTAACACACAAAGAGGCAGCCAAAAATCCATGGAGAAGAGGATTTGGCTACAAAATAAGCACAGACATTCGCAAGCTCCCAATATCAAGGTCCCTCAAGTGGAAGATCAAAGAGAAGAATTTGTTAAGATCGTGACTCCATGGAAGAATCCAACAAAACACAAGGACTTTTCTCAGTAAAGACCTTAAAAAAGATTTTTTTTTCTCGCTCGTCATCCACCGGAAGGCACCAAGACATTCCTCTGGCAGCAAAAGAATGAGCAGCAGAAGTGACCAAAGCATGATCTCAAGCAAGCTACGGAGCCATGAACTTTTATTTGACGAACTAATTCCAACTACCTCAAGTAAAAAAATTTCGGGGAAAAAAGATTCTGCTCATAAACCCAGAAGAGGACATCAGAAATCTCTCCAAACAATCCAGGAATGATTTAGATCAGAGAAAGCCATAAACCCAAGAACATGTCATCAAAACCCTGGCAAGATTCAGCTGATGACCCACCAAAAGAATCACAAGACAGGCAGGAAAACACAAGAAATGGTAGAGCCAGACGGCGATCAAGGTGACTTCTTGAAGCCGCAAAGCCAAGATTTGTTCAAGTGCGGCCAGATTAGCTCAAAATCCAAGCAAAATCACACCCAAGATCAGCACATGGACATAAAGAACCGGTTGACTTCAGAAGCACAGCCATACCCAATGGTCAAGGAGAGCAGCCAGATAGAGGGTTTCTCCAAGATCTGGAGGGACCAATAAATAGGCAGGTGCAAAACCCCAGGGCTGTGAGAGGAGGTGGTAGCTAGACTGCTAGTGGTAGCCTGGTAGGGCCTTAGCTGACATAACAATGGAATAGCAATGGATAGCACCAAATTATTGCGCCAAGAAATTTTTTTTTATCTGATGGTGTCACTAATAATGTTATGGTGCGGGCAAGAATCCAATTAGCATATGCCGCTGGCCTAGCCAATGGCTGCTCTGGAAAAGTTGCTAACTTTTTCTGTTGATTGCAGGTACAGTGAATTGAAGGACTGGCTGGGAGAGAAGAGAAGAAGAAAGAAAACAGTTGCTTTCCATTTTCCCCCCTTTTTACCTCTGCAAATCACACAATTGATTTGGTGGGGAACCGAAAGTGGTGATTTGACAACCAGATCGGCTTACATAGCGACCATCGACTGATGCAATGAGAAGCAAGAAAAAAAATTAATACCCCTAGTATCGGAAGCGATTTTGGACCACCAGATCATGATCATGGATGGGAAGACCGGAAGAGGCCTCTTCTGAGGCCTTATTGGATTTTCTTCCTAGTATTGACAAGTGGGGCACCAAAGACAACAAGAAAGGATCACTGTGCATGACCAACTGCCACTTTGCACCAGCCTCTCCTTCTAGAAGCTTGTCCTCTAAACTTTTGGGTCTTTCAGAAAGCAGAAAGTTAAATGACTTCATGGACAGAAACAATGGGGATTGGGGAACACCAAGAAGACGGTACTAACATCTACCAACCAAGTGGCGATTCTTTTATGCTCTTAAACACAATGATCTCTAATATATTTGTAGCTCGGAGGAATCCATACAACATCTCTTTTTCGAGTGCCATATTGTAAGGTCCATTTGGAATTCGATTTTTATTATCTTTAATATCCAACCACCTTCTAGTGTAGCTCATTTGTTTGGTTCGTGGCTTAGGAGTTTCTCTTCTAATCTTAGAAATCAGATTTTAATCGGGGTTGCAGCTCTATGTTGGACAATGTGGTTGAATAGAAATGACGCCGTTTTCAAAAAAACCAATTCTCATTCATTCTTGCAGGTCATTTTCAGGGGGGCGTACTAGATCAGATTTTGGTCGCAGCTGTCTAAAGAGGAAGAGGGAATTGCACTAAAAGAGGGATGCCAACGGTTGGAGAGAGTGGTATTGGATTTCTTCAGCAAGTTTGGTTAGAGAAATCGGAGAATGGAAGCTTGAATCTTTTGCTTAGAAGAGTTTGAAGGATAGAAGATTGAATCTTTTGCGTGGAAGAGATTTTATGATTTTAGGTTTCACCGTTTGGTGAGGAGTCTATGTTTTGAGTATGCGTTTGTGTTGGTTGAAGTCTGTGTGTTAGTTTGTGTCACCGTTTGGGAAGAGGTGGTCTAAGTACTGCGTGGTTGTTTGTTTGTTAAGTGGCTGTACTTATTCACTTGTGAATGATGAAGTTCGAAATTCTGCTTATTCCTTAATCTAAAAAAAATATAGTCTTGCAGGGCCAGGATTGGCATCCAGTCATCATCTGAAAGGACAGGCACAAACAAGAAGTCGCACAAGTATGCTTCCAAGAAAAGAAAACATTGCTTCTTGCGAATGCACCAAACTGCTACCTGATTAGCGGTCCGGACAGTGAGTTCTTAACGGCTTTTACATCGAGGATGTCATGAGGAGGCTACATTCCAAACAAGAACGGACTGGCCTAAGAAGTGCTGAGTGCTGACACGGAAAACCTATGGAAGACAGTGCCAAAATTGCAAGAAAGGAACCATTCGTACCACACATGAATGAGATGTTGTTGCACAAACTTTAAGCAATGCGTTGTGATGTAAGATTTATCCAAGCAAGTAATGTCACATCGTACCAACAGTATACCTACTCCCTCACAAAACCATGCTCTAAAATTCTTGCTCACAGTTCTGAATAATTAACTGTTTTTCAGAAGGGCGTTTTAGTAAAGTTATCAATATCATCCCGTTCTGGACAGTATGGGCCGATATAATACCATACCAGCCCTTAAACCCATACAAATTACCTCTACGTTCCATACCAACCTAAATACCGGTCAATTTCGATCAATATAGCTTAATACCGGTCAATACTAGCCATACCAGCTTCAACACTGATCAATACCGGTGGAATTGATAATAACATCTATTGAACTATATGTTATATTTGATAGTACTACTATGTATTTAGAATAATATTACAAATAATATTCGGTGTGCATATAATTAAACAAATATATTTTTTGTATTATTATATTAAATCTAAAATGGTACACTGGTATGGATAAGTACCGAAACATACTATTTCGAGAACCAAATCAGTATGACCTTCGAAACGGTATTGACAAGTATACGTTTTAGCCCTCCATTGAGCCCTAAAATGATAGGGAACAACAGTGACTCGTTACCCATAGTTCAATTTGGTGGTGTTAGAGAACAAGTGCCTCATTTTCCACCTATTTTTAATAGGGGCATACTAAAACTTTTGTTCTATGAAAGAATCTAATACCATAGTTATTGAAATCTGATCGATCATTAAACCGGTCAAGGTCTTAGTTTGCGGTTCCTAGTCCAACCGCTCATTCAACTAGTGAACCACCGGTTCAAATATAGTATTTGAATAATACAATTTCTATGTTAGATGAGGGGTATATGGTAGAATTACTGTAACAACTACATCTTTGATCTTCGTAATAAACTTATATTACGGAATGGATGAGTAACAAATTGTTGAAATACTCGTATCTATATTCTAAAGTCACTCTGTCCTACCACTATCCCGTCAATTAAACAGCTTTTCCACTAATATGACAGTGCCAATCCCATAGCTCGAAGCAGAATTTTGGGGTACCAAGATCCAAGCAAGACACCAACATCCAAAGCAACCAACACAGAGCCTGCAAACTCTTAACAGGCATTGCATTGAACAGACTGAACAATCGAGTTAGCCAGGACATTGTACCTTGCAAGGACTCGGATGGCAGGGCCAACAACACCTCGAGAGAACAAGAAGACGACTCGAATGGTAGGGGGAAAAATGCAGGGAATGGAGAGGTGCGTCTGCAGGACGGGAGCGTTTTATAGGGGCACGAAATCTTAGTTTTGCCTGCGAAACAAAGCCACGGTTTTTGGATTTGAGCAAATTTCGATGGGCGCTTACCCACAGCAAGAGGAAAGGAGAGGAGGCATCTCGGCATATTCTTCTCTTGCTGCGCCGGTCCGTTCCAAATCCGGTTCTCAAATCAGGAAGACGGCTTCCGGTTTTGCATGGATGATCGCGTTTTGAATTACTTCTTTTAATTGCCTTGTTATTACCTTACGATGGGCCTAACTTAAGGGAAATCTATTGTTTGCCAGGCTAAAGGTGTTCCTTCGTAATTTACCACGCTATTCATTGAAATAGTTATACCTGATGATTTATAGTTGGGGGTTTAGATCATAATTCCTTTATAGTTGTATCTGATAGCTTTTGACTCTAGCGAAAGCATTTGTGCGCACGAACCTAAAAAAAAGCTAGTATCTGCTACAGTGACATTTTAGCTAAAAGATAAAAGCTATAGCAATTTACAACAGAGCCTGTAGCTAACAGCAAAGCTAAAATAGATAAATTCATCCGAACTTCCAAATGTTGGAGTAGTCTGTGAGGGGTAGTTCGGGCACAGGTCGTCTAGCTCGAGGTATTGCTTTGATGACGACATCACCAACGAGATGTCCGCGCCGATGAGCCCCGTCTCGCTGCCATGCGATGTGCTTAGCAGCGCCGATACCTCTGTTTAGTAGTACCTTGGAATCGTGGCCTGGTCCCCCATGGACAGGTGCAAGTACTCGATGCCGGAGTTGCTGTGGGAGAAGCAGTAAGGACCTGCTGTTGCTGTTGCTGTTGCACCGGTGCAGGCTGCTCCATCTTGACGGCCTGATAGCAGATGTCCGGCAGAGCGGTGGACGCGACGCCGAAGGTGGAAGCGCCGTTGAAGTCGATGACCTCGTCAACGTGTCAGGATCCGGGAGATTTGGATCCCAAATTGCGATGCAGCTTAGAACAATTGAGGGTTCAGAAAAGGGAATAACGAAGACTAAGAATTAAGCTACAAATGGCGGTTAGTGTTTAACATGTATCGCATTCGTTACCTTCGGTTCTCATTACAACCCTATATATGTAAGTCTGAGAGTGATTTAAGACAAATAAGCGAAAATGACAGTGAATAGTAATTACAGCTACAGTTTTCATGCAATAAGCAGCTAATAGCTGAACCAGCACCGTCGAATGAAGATCTGGCATGAAGGGTGTAACCTATCCCTTCGCTTAAGTGAAGTCGGCGACGGCTTCCACTTTCCAGTTCTCCGTCGGATGCTCGTAACAGTTCAAGGATTTATCTCGACCGTCCAAGCTGGTATTGTTAAAGTCCTCAAGTCCTCCGTCTGAATCCATGACAACCTTCGCCACTCCGACAATCCCCCTCCTTAAGTTCCTTGTCATCAAGGAACAAAGCTAGGAAATACTCCCTGGATGAAATCTGCATCCTTCCAACTAGCAGCACTGATTAGTAGGTTAAGCCATTGCACCACTAGTTCATTGTTTCGGGGAACCATTTGCCTCTCAAGCACGTTCATTGGAGCTACTTTCACATTGCCTTCAGCATCAACAAGATGTAGTTCTGGATTAGGCACCACCTGATCTCCAATAGTCAACTATAACATGATAAATAAGACATATTATGTCATAGACAAACTGTTTATAAAAATAGTATCATCTATAGATGACATGGAGATTATTATAAACAATAATTATCTATACCATTGTACGCGCCCTGAGACATCCCCTCCAACCTTCACTTCAAGGAGGCCCCTACTCTCCTTTCACCGCCCACAACCGCCAACAAATGCAAAATCAGTGGCAAACATAAGGCTCCACAACCACCAACAAATGAACAATCAGTGGCAAAGCTAAGGCTAGGAGAGGGTATCTATGGCAAGGAGTCATTGTTCAGGCGATCAAAGCTACTCTCGCAGTGTCGACATCGTTATTGGCAACATAAGGACTATGATGTAGTTTTTATTTTGTCTGGTCCTACTAGAGATGGCAATTGTACCTATTTACCCGCGTATCCATGGGTAAATACCCTAATAGAGCTGGGTATGGGATGTATATTTTTTACCTATGGGTATGAAAACAGGGGAAACTTTACCCATCGGGTAAACGGGTTCGGGTATGGGTGAGCTCCACCCATACTCGTCTCGCTCGTTTACCCGTGAGTCCAGATTTGACAGGTGGACCAGCCCAAAACAAAAAAACCCTAGTACATTCAGCCACTCCCCAAAACCCCACTCAGTGTCTCAACCACCCACTTGGCCATCCAATTCCAGCCGCCTCGAGTCCTCTACAGCCGCCTCCTCATTTCCTCCATCGGCCTCAGATCCTCTAGTCCTCAGATCCAATTGGTCTCTAGCCGATTCCAGCCACCTCCTCACTCATTCCTCTACTCCTCTCCTCCCGGTCTCGGAGACCCGAACTCCCGACCATCCGGAGAGCGTTCAAGGTCCACGACAAGCTCTACATCGGCCTCTCCGGCCTCACCATCGACGTCCAGACATTGTGGGTATCGAGGATTCTTAGTTGGTTTGGTTGCTTGGTTGGTCACGCCTGATTCAGAGGCTTTAATCAGTTTAGGGTTTGGGTTTGACGTGTGTGTAGGTACCAGCGGCTGGTGTTTAGGCACAAATTGTACCAGCTGCGGGAGGAGAGGGACATGAAGCCCCAGACCTTTGCGAGCCTCGTTTCTGCCCTCCTCTATGAGAAAAGGTGATGAATTTCACTAGCTTGATTTGCACACATGTTGCAGCGGTGATGGTGTTTTGAGTATTGGTTCATGTGAAAAGGTGAAGCATTGCAGAGTATAGGAAGTCAATTCGGGCCTACTGGATTGTGCCGATTCTGTGGGAAGTCAAGTCACACTATTGTGCATGTTCTATTAATTAATCTTGACATGTATTCCAGATAAGAAATTGAGAACAGCTGGTGCTACATATAGGCTGTTAATAGAAATGTCTTCATCTTATCTGTTTTTTTACTTGTAACGGTAGGGGAGGCCCCTATGGTGTATTAGTAGAAAAAAGGTTTATGTACATAGAAAGAAAAGGTAATATACACCACAAGGGCTAAGAAATTAAACTATTAAATCAAACCACTCGAAAAGAATGTCTTTATGTTGATCCTTTACTTGGTGCACATGCAGAGCGAGTTCTTCCTTGAAATGCAATTTCCAACGTGCAATGTTCGGATTGATGTTTTCAAACACTTTACCATTTCTTTGCTTCCAAACATGCCAAGCTGCAATGATAAAAACGGGCATGCCCGCGGGTGACGGGTACCCGCGGGCGACGGGTATGGGCGAGGCTCTTCGCCCGTTGTTCTTCGCGGGTATACCCGTAGGCGTAAATCAGGGTCGCGGGTATAGGTATGGGCGAGCACCACCCGTGCCTATCATGCCCGATTGCCATCCCTAGGTCTTACATTCTGAGCTCTAGGGACTGTCCTGTAATTTGTTATCCTCTCAGAGTCCCTTCTGTTACTTTTTCGGTGGTTGTACTATATCAATGACACCAATCTAGAGTTAATGGCCCTTTGGGCCATGTTTGTCTTTAAAAAAATAACAATAACATTGTTTGAGCCCTATTTTTTCAATGTTGGCAACTGCAATAGATCTGTTTTTTTAGACTATTGGGTTTGATCTCTCCGAAAGTCAAATAATAGGAACGACTTCTTGAAATGGATTCTTCGAGCGGTTTTCTGAGTCAAAAATCGTGTACATCATCTATATCAACATCTCCGCTATTTATTACTATCTTAAAAATCATAACAAAAAACATCAAGTACAACCCCAAAAAATAGCGCCTAGTATACTGGAGTTTGAGACTGAAACGACCACGAATTCAACACAACGGCATCTAGGTACCGTGTACTTCGGCACTCGCTCGCTAGGATACGTGGCAATGAATTCGTGGCTGTTTCCGTCTTTTCATCTCTTGAAATTCGTTTCACGACAAGCAGCTGACGTCCCACTTCTTCCCCCGCCCCAGAACGGCAGAACCCGTTCAGAAAGACGTCAAAATCTGGCTTATAAAAGAAGAGTGAAAATAGAAAAAAAAATTGCAGGTTGATTTACAATTACCAATGTGTTGCACATATTTTCTATCTAGTCTTGTTTACAGACAACTTATAATAAACCGGTATTATCTGTTCTATTGGCAGTCTGTGACACGTAACCCAATCACATGCTGACACAATCCAACTAGAGTTACAAATAGAGTGAATGATTTTTATTCAACTGAGTGACCGAATTCTTTCAGAGTAAATACAGAAGGAAAAAAAATAGATGTTCAGTTTTATCCGTGAGACTGTTCACTAATTCTTATCCTTTTAGAGCCAGAGTCTTAAGTAAAAATACAGAGTAAAATATGAGATACCAAATTCCCCAACAACCCTAACACTAACATAAGCAAACGCATCCGTTACCCAAAAGTGTATTTCCTATTTGAGCTATAGCAGCAGAAATGGCCTAAGTGCTGACTTAGCTACTCCATTAACAAACTAATCAATACCCAGCCTTCCACATCCACGTGCCACGTCGGATGCGCACGCTTCACCCTGTTCACTAATCCTTATCCTTTCAGAGTCGTTCGTCCCATCACTACTAAATTTTGGGTTGGTGTAACATCGCCAATTATAGGAGACCCACCAGTTATACTACTGTCCGGATTTATTTTTCTTTGACATCACACTGGTGGTGCTCTAATTGACTCATGGCTATACCTTCTAGTTATAACTTTTGGTTTATAACTGAAATTATATAGTAGCTGCTGTTAATTTTTCTAAGAAAAATAGAAAAAATAAAACATATAGTAGTTGTTGTTAGTTTTTCTAAAAAAATAGAAAAAAAACCGTTATACTGTCATCAAAAATGCAAAGAAATAAGGAGAAAAGGAAAATAAAAAACAAATAAACAAATAAACCAAAATTAGAAACTAACGTGTTTCAAATGACTTCTAGCTTAAATAAATCAAAAATCAAAATAAGTCAGAAGTGGAGTCCGTTTGGAAGCAACCTAGCACTGTCCATATACTGATAGTCTGACAGTAACAAACTAACAATATCTTCCTTTGCTCCATTTTGTAAACCGACAATCAAACCTGTCGCCATTGCTCTGCTTCACTGATACCATGGTTTCTTTCTTTGGTGAATCGCTACACTTATCGTTTGTAAGGGGTACAAATCTGAAGCTTCAAGAAAACACCAGCATGTTTCTTAAAGAAAAATGAACATGTAAGATAAGAAAGCATCACCGCCCTAATGGATTCGGCATTTCTGCAGCATGCGCAAAAGCTGCAAAGGCGGCTTGGTTTCAGCGAAGCCAGCGATGGTCTCATCTCATGGCTGTATTTCAGAAACAACTGAAAAGTTAGGCACAGGCAGAAACGGGCGGTCCTAGGGGATGATCGGAATAGCGATGGCTTTTAACTTTTGACTGAAAAAAACACTGTAGCTGGCTGAAAAAACACTGTAACTGAGTTAGTGGATAGTGTAGTGAATAGTGAAAAAAAACTGAAACTAGAAGCTAAAGCCGAAAAAAACCAAAACGATCATCCCGGTTTGACTTGGGCGTCGCCTGGCCGTCGTCGTCTTGCCCACGCTGCATCGATCACATGGCTAACTAGGGCTGGAAAAGCCATGGCTGTCGTGAGTCGTGAACATGATACATACCATCATACTGGCCCTACGATTGGGCGATGAGCTGATGAGCCAATGGCTGTGATCGGCTCGTGCCTTTGATCTCTCGAGTACCGTGTCTGGGTTGCTCACCTGGTGAGCGGTGACCAACTCTCAAAGGGCTTGCTCTTCAATTAGTGGTTTCAACTCTCAAAGTCTGAAGCCTTCAACGCTATGGACAGTGTTGCTTTCTGAGATGTTGATGACTTGATTCTACAACCAACCACTAAGTAGAGACATGCAAGTGTAATCAAAACCAGTGCAGAGCTGACATGAGAAACGAAGCAAACAGTTGCAAGAGAAGTTTGAAACAGAGGGGCATTTGACAGGCATAACAATCTGCAGTGTCATAGTATGTTCCAAACATATATGTAAGAGGGGTCTTTAGGCAAAAGGGCTGGGTATCAGAAGACTTAAAAAATAAACAATAGTATCTCCTGTCGCAGTGGAAAAAAAATACATGTACATAATGCTTCAAAAGAACCCAGCCAAAAATAAGTCGAGGGAAAATGGTGCTTTCAAGTCCACCTCAGCTCAGAGAAAAAAAAAAGTAAACACTTCGGACATATATATTTACACAATTGAAATGCCTGAACAATGGTACAACTTCAAAAGAATAATATACTACCTACCTTCATTCCTTTCCTTTAAGAAAATAAGAACAATGCCTATCTACTCGCCCCTAGATGAAATAACTGGTGAGCAAGCTTAACAAATGAACAGAATAGTACACATCCATAGAGCACTCCCGGGATGACCGTGTGGCCCGTGAGTTCATGTATCGAAGGAAAATACTAATGGCAATGTCTTATCTTATGCCTCCTTGCAATAGTCTCAGAGAGTCGGTGATGCCATCCTGTAGCTTGGATATATATGTGATAAATCATCTAGCAATATCAGTACCAAAAAGCCTCTCCCTGATTAACCCACTGCACAAAGTGCTTAGATAACCCCTGAGCCTGAGTCTCTGCAGCGTGATCTTCCTGAAAGTTTCAAATGAAATGACTGGTCTAAATTGTTGGATGAATCATATCTCCACGTGTATATTTCCATCCCAAATGATCAAAAAATTATATTCTGCCAACGTAATAATGGTATTCTCTGAAGCAAAACTTCATTCATATGAAATGAATTACATCCAGGGTTCACAATTCCAGAAGGAAGCCGCTTTTACGGTTTTACCAGTGAAAGGGAAGTGCATTAGTTAACACAGAATGAGGGTGGCCATGTTCTCTTTTTAGTGGAATGTTAATACTAATGGTTATACATGATGAAGGGACAAGAACTTCAGAAAAAAAAATATAGCACAAGGATATTTATAGAATGGCAGGCCAGAAAAGAACCAGAAAACCTGGCTGTTCTTGCTTCTCAGCTTGGGTCCGGGAAATTAGGCAAAAAAAAGGATTTGTGATCCATGATTGCAATGCATAAAAATGGGCAAGAAGTTGGTAATGAATAGTTAGATCAATGAATGCACTAACCGTTATCCCAGGTGTTACACCACTGGCAACATTATCAGTTGAAATATTCACATCAGGAGTACTTATGGCTGTTGACCTGCCCAAGTATAAAGTACAGCACAAATATAGTGAGAAAGGGCAGAAACATTCATCCAGATACCAATTCTGAATTTGCAGTATCAGTAAGCAGTGCAATGGACACATCACTATATTTAGGGATTTTAGAATAGAATACATGGGCAAATATAGTAACAAAGGGTAAAATTATCCATCTAGATCTCAATTCTGAATATGCAGTACCTGAGCAATGCCATGGACACATCACTAGATTGAGGGATTGGAGAATGCATGGCAACAATTACAATTTTTTCAGGTTTTCTATGAACATCGATAATCCTATAGAAGTCTGGTACAAAATGATAAACTAATGATCCCTTGTTGCCAATTTTTTGTGTATGTGTGCACATGCAACGAAGGAAAGTCGATATATTGAAAAGAGACAAAGATATGATCAAAAAGGGAAAGCAGGGCAGTGTGAACAACCTTTCATTGTCTGTAGCTGAAAGCCAGTCAAGATCCAGGAAATTCGAATCCCCAGAACCATCGCAATAGTGAAGCTCGCAGCTGACATGCTTAATATGAGACACCGTGGGAGTATACCTATGTATTTTTCAACAGAAAAGGGAGAATCAATACCGACCACATCCATATACCTTAGCATGCATCACTCTGCTATTAACAGAATACAAAAAGGTAAAGTTTCAGAATAAGAACACGAACCAACCTTAATTTCGATACCGCATTATCAGAGGTTGACGACATTTCGTGCACTGAATCAGAACTCCAGTTTGGAGATTGTAGCTCATTTTTTAAACCAGTAAATGCTGAGTTTAACATTCCATTTCGACCATTGCTGGACATGGATGTGTTGTTTTTACGAAGAATGCTGCCATCTGATCTTGCCCTTTTCATCAATTTACTGTGAAAAATAAGCATCTCAGATAATTGGTAAGACGGATTTTGTAGATATGTGAAATGCTTGAGCGAATAAAATTTGGATAGTTCTTTAAATGAGGTGATCCTTGGTGAGTCAGGAAACACTATGCAAAGGTATTTGGTACTCATGTTTTCCAGAATAAAGACTACTCGCTCTGTTTCACAAAATGGAATCAAGGAGAACTAATACACAATAATTAAAGAGGTGTAAAATTAAGCAAAAAGAAACAAGATTGGGCCATGCTACCCCTATGAAAAAAGTATAAGAGATTAATAAACACTAGTATTTCTCTGTCCTAACTTTAAAAGCACAGGTAAAACAAGAAAATATGCGTTGGATACAGTTTTTGTTTTCTCCTTGGCCCTTGACTGTGGAATCAATAAGACAATTTCCCTATATTGTAACAAAATTGGAGTACCCCATATTATGAATAGCGCTTGTATTTATCACGAGGCCAACAGGCCAATATATATACACGTACAGGTATAACATACATACAGAAAACTCCTCACACAATAGAATAAGTACACAGCTATATAATTATATATCCAACACTCCCCTCAAACTTATGGTGAATCAACAACATGAAATTTGGAGAGGTAGAAGCTGTCCTGAGCGCTGGTTTGTGCCTTTGTAAAGAAATCTACCAACTGAAACTTTGAAAGCACATATTGAAGAGCAACAACCTAGTCTTTCACATGTGTCCGTATGTAGGAAGCATCAACACTAATATACTTTGTAAGCTCATACTTCATCGAATCTTTAGCGATACTAATAGCACATGTACTGTCAAACAAAAAAAGAGTCAATGAAGAAGTAAAAACACCAGAATTCTCAAGTAACCACCGTAGCCAAGTAACCTCCGTAGTCAACAAAGCCATAGCTCGTAACTCAGCCTCAACACTCGAATAAGAAACTATTGTCTGCTTCTTAGTCTTCCAAGCGATGAGAAAACCACCAAGAAAAACACAATAAGCATAGAGAGACCGGCGATCAAAAAGATTACTAGCCCAGGTGGCATCAGAATACACCTGGGACTGTAAAGAGCTAGATAGAGGGAAAAAGAGACGACAAGAGATAGTTCCACGAAGGTATTGCAAAACTCAAAGAAGATGACTATAGTGGAGTTGAGTGGAGCAGAAACAAACTGACTCAAGATATGCACAGGATAGGAAATGGCAGGACAAGTGACACCAACATAAATAAGACTCCCAACAATATGATAGCGTGAAGGATCAGTAAGAGGCTCACCATCAGTAGGACGAAGATGAACATTAAACTCCATGGGAGTCTCAGTTATGCGCTGATCAGTAAGAGGCATGATCAAGAAGATCCTGGATATACTTTTCTTGAGAAAGAAACCCTCAAGAGTAGAAATAATCTCAATCCCAGGAAAGTAGTGAAGAGAACCCAAATTAGACATGAGAAACTACTCATGAAGATACTCCTTGACAAATGTGATGTACTAAGAATCATCTTCAATAATGATCATATCATTAACATATAAAAGGAAAAGCATCCGACTACGAGGCGAAATGTGAATAAAAAGAGCAGAATCATATGCACTGACAGAGAAACCAACAACAGTGACAACAGAAGAGAAACGATCAAACTAGGCACAAGGAGCTTGCTTAAGGCCATAAAGAGATCGGCGAATGCGACAAACCATACCCTCAAGAACAAAATACCCACGAGACAGCTGCATATAGACCTCACACAACTCGCCATTGAGAAATACATTCTTAATGTCCAACTTAGAGATAGACCATAGTCGAATAGAGATCACAGCAAGAAGAGTGTGAATGGTGGTCATGTAGGCCACAGGAGCAAAAGTCTCATCGTAGTCACAACCATGCTCCTGCTGAAAACCACGCGCTACAAGACGAACCTTGTAGTGCTCAAGAGAACCATCAGACTAGGTCTTAACTTTATAGACCCACTTGCACGTGTAGGAGTAATACGCGCAAAAAGAGGAACAAAATCCTACATGCTAGTACACTCAAGGGCAGAAATCTCCTCTACCATCGCATGCTGCCACTCCTGATGAACAACAGCATCACAGTAAGAAGTCAGTTCGGCAAGAGCAACGGCAGCAAAACCAAAACGCTCAGAAGGCCAAATAGACTGGCGATCGCAAAGAGCATAGCGAGGAAAGGCCGAAGAGGATGACTCATCAGAAGGAGGGCACATCAGAAGAATCCTCAACTCGCGAACGACGAGTAGTAGAAATGATAAGAAAGAACAAGATCAGGAGTAAACTCGGGAGAGGGTGCGGATGGTGAAGAAGGTGCCGACTGGGAAGGAGGCTGTGGTGAAGTGGTGACTATGGGGGTGGAAGGAAAAGTCAAGAAAGAAAGTGACTCGACAAGAGATGCTGAAGTGGAGAAAGACGGGCGAGAATAGAAAGGACGAGACTCAACAAAAGTAACATCCTGCGAAATCCGCATCCATCGGCTAACCGGATCCCAACAATAATATCTCTTGTACTCAGTACTATAACCCAGGAAAATGCACTCAACAGACTGAACGGTCAGCTTGGTGCGCTCACGAGGTGCAAGAAGAACATAGCACACACCCAAAGAGACGAAGACTGGAATAATGAAGAGTCTTGCCACAGACGCTCAACTGGGATCCTACCATGAAGAGCAGAAGAGGGTTGAATGTTGATCAGAAATGTGGCAGTAGAGACAAACTCAGCCAAAAAGATGACGATGCTTGCGTTCAGCCACACCATTCTGAGCATGAGCACCAGGACAAGAAAACTGAGTACTCTGCTCAGCAAGAAAACCACGAAGAACTCCTGACAAATACTCCCCAATGGAATCAGCACGAAAAACACGAATAGGAGTCAAACTGAGTACGCACCAAGGTGGCAAAAGTCTTGTACGTAGATAAAACCTCACTACGAGATGGCATAAAGTATATCCACGTATGCCGAGAAAAATTATCAATAAAAATTATATAATATCGATGACCTCCTTTCAAAACGAAAGGAGCTAGCCCCATACAACATAATGAACAAAATCAAAAGGACGCTAAGACACTGATTCACTAGAAGGATAGGGGAGTTGAAACTGTTTGACAAGCTTACAACCGTGACAATTGAGAGAAGCATCACCAGACAGACCCCAAAAGACTACGACGAAGTAACGAAGATATATGTGACCCACAAAGATATCGTAAACGATGATGCTACTGAGCAAAAGATGCGGTGGAGGCTACAGCAAATGCGGAGGCAGTGGTGGAGGCAACAAGACTGACAGCGACGACAGAAAAAAGATGAAGCCAGTCAAGCTCCCAAAGCCATGATGAGTCACAGCGGCAAGGGTCACTACCAACCAGAGTCCCCGTGCAACGATCCTGAACACAAGAAGAATCAGAATAAGAATAATATGACAACCATGATCAGTGAGCTGACCGGTAGATATGAGCTGCATGGTTAGTTTTGAAATATGAGAAACAACAGGAACATGAAAGGATGAATTTGAAAGAGTTTCTCGTCCTGCGATAGAAAGCGAGGTACCATCTGCTACAGTGATAGGAGCAACTAAAGAACTAATGAAAGTAAGACTGGTGGAATCAGACGTCATATGAAAGGAAGCACCAGAATAAAGAATCCAAAGTGATATACCTTAGAAAGGAGAAATAGAAGATGGTTTCTCACGGTAAGATCGGGCAACATGACCTAGCGAACCGGACGATCTGAGAAGCAACCATGTGACCAAAGAAGTGAAGAATCACGAGTATCGAGGCATCAAGACTCCACTGAGATGAGGAACCTCTAGTGCCCCTCGGTCGGTCAACAAGATACAAAACCGATCGGAACAAACCAGAACACACCAGTCGGTCGGTCGCACAAGAGACCGACGAAAACAAGACCTGAGTGGAATCACCGGCGGCGGAAGTGGTGGTGGACTCCGACCTCACCGACGTCGGATGGAGTACCGACCGCAACCGAGACCAGAGTTGGATGTCGGCCTCTAGAAGAAACGCGATGATCCGCGGAGATCGGATCGACCGTGAGGCTCGCCCGGCCTTACCGCGGCGGAAGTGGTGGTAGACTCGACCTCCGGCGATCGATGCAGACCGCCGCAACCGAGATTGTCGTTCGGATGTCGGCCTCTAGAAGAAATGGAATAGATATGGTGTGAGATCCGATCTGACTAGCAGGCGGCGGACTCCAGAGAGAGCGGCGGCGCTCCTGCTGTGCGCTCACGACGGCGGGATCCGTCAAATGGTGGCGAATCGAACAACGGCGGTTGAGCGACAACGGTGGCGGTCGGCGCGGCGGTTCGGACAGCAAACAGCGACGGTGGACTATGGCCAGTGGAAGGTGTCCTCGGTGATGAAAAAGCCGCCGGCGGTGCCGACTGTAGAGGCGTCGATTGTACAACGGGCGGCCACAGGCAAGCGTGATGGACAGCAAAGCCAAGCGGCGGCCTGACAAGAAAACCCTATGTACGCTCTAATACCATGTTACGAATAGCACTTGTATTTATCATGAGGCTAATAGGCTAATATATATACACGTACAGGTATGACATATATACAGAAAACTCCTCACACAACAGGGTAAGTACACAACTATATAATACATATCTAACAACCCACACATTACAAATTTAACCACATTATTTAGAAGCATTTGATGTTTATTTGAGAATTGAGAAAAAGTAAACATCAAACTCTGCCGGTCAGATACTTGTGAAGTGGGCAAAATACCCATGTAGAATTTCTTTGTGATCTCATGCAAACGCTACTGGCCAGTTCCTGTTTCCCAGCATCAATATCATTGTACTGGTTATGATGTTATCAGTAGGTAAGCCAAGAAATATATGTACTTCATGTGTCAGGCCAACACCCACATCACGAGAGAGAATGGTACATCGCTCTTGTAGTCTAACCAAAAGAACATGCTTGATGTCATGCGGTCTTAATGACTTAATCACATACTTTCAAGAATAACCATATAAGCTTACCTTGCATTCTCATCAAGGACATGCTCCCCAGAAACAGATTCTGGCTCCCATAGTGCAGGCTTGCCCTGCTGCGGTTGGAAGTATCCCAAAAATCTAAAATTTTAAGAAGGCAAAAACAGCAAGTGATAACAAACTCAGTACATATTATTTCCTATTCAAAGGGTATAAAGGTGTCTTTAGTGAACAATGAGCTTCATCAAACGTACAAGTTTATTGCTGCCTGTTTGTAAGCATCCATATAGGCGTTACTGTAATATCGTTGTAGTGTCCTGAAGAACTCTTGAGACTGAATAGCAAACTTCAAGTGCCCTCTCTTCGCAGAGAATATCTATAAATAAAACCACATAGTAAGTTCATCAGACAAGTGCTCCATGAACAACTTAACATGAAAAAACATGTCATAAAAAATATGATGAAATGCTCTGTACCAGCTACTTATAGACGGTGGTCAAATTCTTAAGACATAACATTATAATTCTGTTCCAGCTATACTTGGCGCATAAAAGTTTTTAAATCTTACAGAAATTCCTGAAGGCTCTTCTAAAATCCATATTGGACCTTTCCTGACTCATCAGTCAGCATAACTTGTTTGATGATCACCTTTTTTCAGTCCTTGAACTATCAGTCATGCCCAATTTAAGCAACAAATTTTCATATACCGATTAGTCCTCAAAATTATAATTTTTAACTCCAGCTAGCTGATATAACTGGTTCTGTTTGAAAAGTAAAACTCAAAATAGACAAGATACAAAGCCCAAGGAGCAAAAATTTGACTAATCCTAAAATTAATGCAGTACAATCACTCCTATTTCAATCCAGAATCTTCCTATGGAAGGAGTGAAGGAACTACAGCTTATCACACACATTGAAGTCAAGAAGGCACTTGAAAATTTGTTGAAATGGCAAGATTCCACTGAAGTACCTTGTTATGAGCGGCTGAACCACCATACTGTACAGCAAGTGTGTCACCCATTCGCTCATAAAAATGCATCAAATGGTGAGCCAAGGGGGAATCTAAATCAAGTTCTGGGGATTCCACAGAACCAAGCGCATGCAACTGGTGTCCAAGAGCAGCTAAACCGTAGGCATACTGAGCAACATTTGTGCGGTCCAAACAATCTATACAGTTTGTACGTAAGACACCCTTTTGAAATTTTGGAGGCTTTACTGGGGTAGATCCATTGTCTGCACCTATATGTTCTGCAATTCCATTACCAGAGGTATCAGAACTGCCACAGGTATCTTCTTGGGAGATGTCATCAATATCATCGATACTGTCTGCGTTGTCACCACTGTTGTCATCACATATGTGAGGACCAAAACCATTCTTCCTATAAAGCATGAAATGAAAAATAAGAAAAAAAACACAAAGGAAAATATTTGCCTTTGTACTAAGAACAATAACCTATTCATGAAGTAAAATACCACAGGAATTCAAATTAAATAGTAAAGAAACCAGTATAAAAACAACAAATACTTACAATGGAGCATGCAAATTAAGGGAACTCTCGGCTGTTTGAGCTGGGGAAACTTGACAATAAAAGAAGTCTGTCAAGTTCAGAGCTTCAAATGCCACTTTCAAAAGCACTTGGAGGGCATTTGTACTTTTGCTGAAATACAACTTGCTTCAGTAATGCACATCAAAAGAATATAATAAACCATAAGTGAAAGATTTACGACACAAAGAATCAATACCTTTGAGAGTTCTTATGAAGATCCCAATGTAAAAACCTCAAATGATTTTCCCCAGGTAGACCATTGTTTATAATATTTATTGCTCTATCAAATTCTCGACGAAGTATAGATTCGCGTGGTCTCCTCTCGTGTGTCTTCCAAAAATAAGAACAAAAATAAACGTAAGAGCATGAGCTATTAAAGTACTACCTCCAATCGCAAAACTCAACTTGACTGTCAATTTCTATTGTAATACATTTGTAAAACCTAACAAATTTATAACATTACAAGGGTTTTTTAAACCAAATCTACTTGTATCATTTCATATGACAAGTCTAAATATTCATAAAGATATTGTTAGTCAAAATTAAAATAGTTTAACTGCATGTATTCTAGGACAAGGGCATCACTTTTTTGGGAAAATTTTGTTGGTGCAACTGAAAAGTGTGCAAATTTGGTTGTCATCGCAAATCATGTTATTTTGTTTTTGCCACTCAAATTTTTGCGTCCATTTTGTTTTTGCCACTATCGTCAGCATCTGTTAGTTTGACCGTGTTATAATTGCTTGGTTGACCGCCATTTCCTTGTTAGGCTTTTCCAAAAAGGACATCCGATACACCTATCAGCTTGTGGGCCATGTTCATCTTCCCAGTGTCCACGCCATTGGACCACAAGGTCTCGATGGGCTCCTCTGTGGTGGTCACCGGCAGCAGGCCGTGGCCATCAAGGCAATGGCGACTGGAGAAATGGGATGACCGGATGGAGTGGGAGCTATGGGAGGTGATGGCGCGGACAAGGATGCTCGGTGGCATGCTCATGATGGCACGCGCCGGCCAGTGCTGGGGAAGATGGCGTCGATGGCACCGGGAAGGAGGGGAGCAAAATTTCGGCATGCACAAGCATCAGGGGGGCTAAGGGGTTCTTAACTCTTAAGAAGGAGGCGGTGTAATCGGATTCGGCTTCACAGTGCGCCGATGACGGGGCGCCTTCGGCGGCGTAGGCGGATGCATGCGGCGGCGCCTAGGGAGGAAGGAATAGGACAAGGAGGGTGTGGGGAAAGCGAGGGTGGTGAGGTGATGCTATGGGTGCAAGTAATTGGAGGGAGGCTTACCGTGAAAGGAATGGCGTCGGTGGCAGTGCACCTTGGCCGAAGATGGGGAAGAAGGTGACGAGTGGCCTCCTATGAAGTGTGAACGGATGGTGAAATTGATTTAGGGAAAAGTGTTATTGAGGGTTGGAACATGATATGATGCGAGAGGTTTAAGGAGAGTGTCACCAATTTGACAGAGGGAGAGCGAGAGCTGCAGGGAGTCAAGGCGGGGCTTCTTCCTGCCGACGACGAAGTCATCGCCGGGGAGCTCCCGGCGCTTGGGGACAGAGTGGTGAAGTCACGCTCGACGCAGAACTTGGTGTCATCGGAGGGGGGCGTGCGCTTGGGGGCAGAGAGGTGAGGGGGGCCGGCTTGTCGCAGAGGTAGCTACTGAGGGTGAGCTCGTGGTTGGGGAAGGGCAGGTCCACGAAAGGGTGGGTCGAGGTTGGAAGCGAGCGCCGCAGGGTTGGGGTCCTTGATACGTCAGAGTCGCCAAACATGGCTACGAGATTTGGGGTGGGATCGGCTGGATTTGCGGGGATTTCGGTGGATTTTTGGTCGGGTGGCCGAGTGGAGAAGAGGTGGGAGTAGAGGGTGGGCAGGCGAGCGCTTGGTTTGGTTGACTTCCACACACCACACATGGAAATGGGGGCAGAGGTAGGGAGGAAATGCTGAAATGGGGTGCGAATTTCCTATGATTTGGCTCTGACGGCGCAGTTAGAGCAGAGGCTCGCATGGTGTTGCTCGGTTCGGTGAGGAGGGGGAACAAGAGATGAAGGTGAGCAACTAGGGACGGTATGGTCTTTTGCCCTGTTTGTTATGTTGCATGTTGCCTTGACTAACGAAAGTGGCAAAAACGAAATGGAGGAAAAAATTCAGTGGCATAAATGAAATTACATGATTTGCGATGGTATAACCAAAATTGCACACTTTTTAGTGGCACCAACAAAATTTTCCCCATTTTTTTACTGGAGGAAGTACAGTTTATACACGAAACATCCATTAAAATCGGAGACCGCATAATAACAGTTTGTAACTTACCTTAATCAGGTTTAAGATGATGATAGGATTTCCATATCGCC
Source organism: Melocanna baccifera (assembly GCA_036346265.1). NCBI lineage: Eukaryota > Viridiplantae > Streptophyta > Magnoliopsida > Poales > Poaceae > Melocanna > Melocanna baccifera. The sequence goes on along the minus strand of CM070692.1, from coordinate 24,879,415 downwards.
TCCTAAGATTTTCAAAATGAAGTCTGGTAGCTTCATAATTCTTGTCCTTCTCATGCACTGAAAGAACGAACAAATTAAATTAATTGAGTAATAATGCATGCATCAAAGAAGGATTTCAATGCTTACATATGATATCAGGCTTAAGATTAAGTTTCGATGTCTCCTGGGACCAGAATAGTGGAATTGAACCCCTGTTTTGCACAACAGAGCTTATTTGCCTAGGTCCAAGCATGTCTTCAAAAACAATTTGCTCAGTCTCAACATCATTTGCTACTCGGCCCACCTCATTCACACCTCTCTTTAAATACCTGTTCAATCAAAATAACGAGATCAGCAAGCAAAGATGCAATGATCCACATGCCTTTTGAATTACATCAATCCAAATCAGACAAAAAAAACTAACAGGGAAAATTATATAATTACTAAAAGTTTGACAAGTGTGAACCTGGTTCCAGCATAATGCCTCGAGCGTCTAGCAATGAGTGTCAACATAATGTCCTTCCCAGATACTGAAAGCTTATCCTTGGTATAAATGAAATCAAATAAATATACTATTATAAGCTGATGTGCCTAAACAGAGGTTGTTATATCCACGAACAGAGAATTTAGACAAAAAGGAAGTTCAAAACTTGTCTACTTAATCCTACAGCGAAGGATATTCTTCTAGATCCTCTTTAGATTAAGTTTTTTCCCATAGGAAGAAATAGCTCAACAGTACAAAATAAACCAACCAATGTATAGCTTATAATTGTCTACCAATAGTCTCTCTTACAATGTTTTCATAAGTATCGCATGATTTTACGATTTCTAAACAGTGTAGAAAGCAAGGTTGAAGAACCTACTACTATCACCTCTCCAGCACAAGAAAATAAAATTCATGACTGTTATTCACTAGAGGGTAAAACAAATGAAAAAAATAAATAGGGAGAATAATTAATGGCCCAACATCCATAAGACCATCCTGACAGGACGTGTCCATCTTTACAACTGTTATTTCTCAAATGAAGAAAGAAAGAAAGAAAGAAAGATCTGTTTTATGGTTGCAATCTACCATATTCACATATTTTGGGAATATAACAGCACCACGAGAGATCAATTTCATAGGAATATATATACCTGTTTAAAAAAACCATAGACTAATGCAACAGTCCAGAGGGTACTTTTTAAAATGTTACGAACCCCTCGTGTTAGAAATTCATTCCATACAAACATTGTGTCATATAGGTCCCATCCCTCCTGTGGATCACTGAAATTCTTCTGGAGACTTCTCATGATATGGTATGAGTGACTAAAAAAGAAGTCCTTTCTAAGATCTATTGTCTGCAAGAGCTTCTTGTACCTGCATGATTATTAAAGGTCGGCTTATCAAGAACATACAGTAAGCACATAATTAAATATGTAGCTTCGTTTAAATCTGTTTTAGAAAAAAGAACATAATGCTCCACAGTTAGAAAATATTCCCAGTAATCCCATCATTGTACGGTAATGTGAAGTCTAGGGCATCAATAATATATTGGACGCAACATACCTGTTCTCATCCTTCAAATTAAGAAATGTTGCCCTCATCTTGGAATTTGATAACTCAATCATTGCAGTCCTAGTAACTTGGTAAACTGGATGGCCACATACAGCCCCAATTTTTCTCTGCTCGGTGATAATTAACATGTAATAAGGCCCGAGGAACTTAATGAAACCTGTACGGAAAATTTATCACTGATGTATAGATATAAAAAAAATTCTCGTCTATTTTGCATGAAATTATTATCATAGAAAGATGGGATAATTTACCGATGATTCCATAACAATTTGTAACAAATTTTACTCCACCAGTTGACCTATTATCTTCATCTAGAACTTTTAGCAGATCAAGAGATTCACTCTGTGAGTACACAGTAGAACCCTCATCTATGTTGAGCTCCGATGGCTCCATTCTATCAATCTTGAGTAATCTCCATATTGTTTTGTGAGTGTTAGTTCCGAGAATATAAAATTTCTGCAAAATAGAATTCATAATTTAAGTGTGATGGAAAATATTGAACCATAATATTCAATAATAAATAATGCTTTCAGTAAATTGTTAAGCATCCGAAGACCAAAAATGCAGGTAGAGCAATAGAGAGTCAACCTGAAGCTGCAAGTACTTCTATTTAATTTGTTCTGCCAGAATCACAATTAGAACACGAATTACATGATTGATAAAACAAGCACGTGTACAAGACCCTAGGGAGCACAAATCATCACCAAATAGGCCAATATTCCAATTTACATGAACATGATGCAACCCCAGACACAAACTAGGGAAAACGTCCTCCCAATAATTCAGCTCAGACAGGAACAATGCTACAGTATCATTTCTAAACAGAAAGGAACACCAAGTAAAATAAAAGGCATTCAAATCAATTAGAAAGACCAAGAAGAAGAAGAATATAGAAAATGGGTACACTTTCACTAGGACACGAGAAATTCTTGAGCAACAAATTAACTAGAGCTAAGATACTAATTCAACAGCTCTGACAATCCTAGCAACTAATTTGCACATCAAAATGTCAGTAACAAGCATATATGGAGTTGCTAGGCGATGTCAACGCAGATTGCTAATTCATCATTATATCAGCAGGAGGGAAAGAAACATGAAATACAAATGATGCAGTCTTGCATAGCAAAGAAAATAACAGTGAGTTAAGGAACATTAAACAGTCTGAAAACCATTTGGAAGGCTTGAGATTTGCGCTCCATAGGATTTGGTGCCATTGAGTCACAGTTCAGCATTGAAGCTTGAGTGTAGACACTTTGGTTACCGTTGCTGCTACATATGGATATAGTTTCTTTTGTTACGGCTGTAATGAACTCTAGGTTACATAAGCTCCACTACTTGATACCTACCTCACAGAAGAATACAAACTCAAATCAATTCCCCTTATGTCCTCTGTTCTCCATTTCCCTCCCATCCTCCTCAAACCTTAATCTCACCAGTAAGCCTGCTATAATCTTCTCAAATAGTCATTTTCCTAATTGAAATCTCCTATCAGATCATATTGGATCGTGACAAAAATGCTCACCAACTTAGCCACCAAGGCCACATTAACTCCACGCTACCACATCCCGCACAATGAAAACGAGCCAAAGAACCAAAGAATTGCAGGCACCAACAATTCTTGAATTGTCAGTCACAACATGGAACGATCATGCAAACAAGTACCCAAAATTCTCATTTAAAACCTTATAAAATCGTCACACCCCACACCCCAAAAAACAAATTCCAATCTACAAACACTAGGAAAGCCATGGAAAGACAGCAAGGTTACACACACATATACAAGCACAATACTTCCCACAAACCCGGCATAACATCACATAACCAGATTGTGAACTCTGTAAATTCACATTGGGAAACTAGCAAGTATCCCACGAAAAAACAACATATAATCACAGAATAACAGCAGCAACCAAAGATTGGGAATTGGATTAAGGAAAACAAAACATGAAGCTACAGGTTAACTATAACACAGAACTGCAAGAAAACACATAAAGCTCCCTCCTTTTTAGAACCAAAGCTCCTACAAATTAACCTCCAAAAATACTTGGAAACAAAGAAAGCTCGCTTCTTTTCCTAAACAAAGATGATTCAAACTAATAAGAGAAGAAACAATTCCCAAATCTACCGCATAGAATGGAACAACAAAAACAGCAAAAAAACTCCCTAGAAATCACCTCCCACCCAAGCGCCGTGACTGAACAAAAGGACCATAATAAGTCCTAATCTCTGGCGTTGCATGGCACGATCCAATCAGCTACAACTCGTGCCCCGAACCTTCTACGCCACGCACAGCGCCCATCTCTTCCCGTACTAAACGACCGAAAAACTCGACCATTTCTGGAGCCAAACGCCCACCGAAAGCTCGCGCCTTCGCCGAATCAAGCAGAAGCAGAAGCACGAACAACAACAAGAAGAGAGTACCACACAACAAAGCCAGCACGAAGCAGCGACGCATTGTGATTCGGACGCGAGGAGCTCACCGACTCCGCCTCGTAGAGCTCGAAGCTCTGGAGGCAACTCTCCGCCTCCACCGCCGCCATGGCCAGCCGAATCCCCGGCGAAGACCGGCTCAATCTCGAATCCGCCGCCGCCGGCAGATCACAGCCCCGCCGCCGCCCGCCGGAACCCTAAATCTGCGCCCGGCTGCTTGAGGTAGAGCATTCCCCCGGAACCCCGCACGAATCACAGCGGCGCCCGCAAATCCGAATCCAACAAAGCCAAGGCTTCCGGCGGCGAATGGTCGCCCCTTGGAATTGGGATTCGGGGAGCTCGCGAGCGATTGCGAATGGTCGGCGAGGTGGAGGAATTGGGGAAATTTCTGGGGGGAGGAGGAGGCGCTCAGGCGAGGCCGTGAAGAGGAGATTGTTTTCGCCTTCTTTTTTTTTTTTTGGTGTGTCAAATCCGTGAGGCGAGGAGGAGCCAAGGAGGGCGAGCTAGCCTCTGATGGAAGAAATATACTAAAACAGCATAAACACGACGCTATGCTATTCTCACTGTGTGAACCAAAGTAAAGTAAAGGGGATAAAAATTTATAAGATAGATTTTTTTTAAAAAAAAAGCAAAGATCTATATGTATTTTTAGAAGAAGCGACAGATTTTTCTAAAAAAAAGACATATATGTAATTTTAAAAAAACTACAGGGTGTTATACAGCAAAAGAAGGGCTTCCACAAAAAAATTGAAGGATCTGCACAAAATTTCGGAGAAGTAGAGAGGTTTTTCGCCAAAAAAACTAAGGTGACAGATGTCTTTTTAAAAGAAACAAGAGTTTGTACGTAATAAATTCGTAAATCCGATAGAGGCTTTTTATAAAATAGCCCCGTGGCAGAGGGGGAAGTTAGAGTTCCCCTATCTTTGTATAGGGATGATTGGACGTGTTTGTTCTTATTTTTTATTATTTTTCTGCTTAATTTGCTTATAACTATATTTGTAAGAAGAATTTATGTATGTGTCTGTATGCTAGGAACTTTTATTTTGTGGCAGAGTATTTAGTGGTGTCCAAATGGGTTGTGACTAGCGAGCTGGCCCACAACCCGTTACTATAGGCACGGCCCATGACACAAAGCTAGTTGGGCCGAGCAGCACGGCATGAGGGGCCGGGCCAAGCCTAGGCCGCCACCCTAGCACAGCGTACTGGCACAGGACAGCCTGTTCGGCACGCTTGGCCCTGTAGACATGCATAGCTCGGTAGACACAATCCATTTGGCATGAAAATGTGACCATTAGGCATATTTAGCACGAGCACGGCATACTGGATATGGCCCGTTTAGCACGAGTAATGATTGATTTTTTTAATTTATAGTTGTTTTGTGGTCATTTTTCGGTTTAAAAAACAAAAAAATCTTAAATTTTTTTTATAAATAGACAGCATACCCCCTCATTCAGCCACACTCTCACCAGCAATCTCTTCTCTGAATTCTCTTGTGAAAATTTTGAAACACTTTGTGATAATTTAGCAAAATTTAAAATAATTTAGCTAAAAATCAAAAAATTCAAAATCCGGCCTACTGTCTAGAAAAAAGGTAACATGACTAATTTTTATATACTTATATTGTTCTTGTTTTTCTTTATTATGATATAAAATAGGTAATAGTATAATTTTCTATTTGTAGTTTGCAGTTTTTCATATTTCTCTATGAAAAAATTTGACAATTTTTCCTGCGAGTGAATACGGAATTGATCTAGAAGAACTTTCATCATTCCGGAATAAAACATCTCCACCTCCACCTCAAATGGCATAACAAACCTTGACTATACCATCATCAGGCTCTACTAGTGCCTCAGCGTCAACAAGCACGGAGGAAAGAAGTCCAAACCCAACATGTCGAACGAGTGGGCAGATTTCAGTAAGGTAATGAAATGAGACACGTTCAAAGATCATATAAGAGTTGCTATTTGCAAAATACGCCACCGTGAATTGTCTATAAAGTCTTCAGGTAGAACCGGGCAATTGCACAGACAAGCTCAGAGATGTAAAGAAAAATAAGGCATAGCCATGAGGCAGACGGTATGGTACGTAATTAGGATTATAATCTTGAGGTAGCTCAATAATCTTTAGCTTATTTAATTGCCTCATAAGATCTTTCTTCAAACTTTGGTGCATCAAATGTGTTCAAAAAGTACATTAAAACTACTCATAATCCGAGATGTACTTATATTTCTAGGTAGACAACGACTAGAGAATTAGTTAAATACTACAATAATAGTCATAATAAAGTTAAAGAACTTTTTTGAACCTATACATTTTCGGTAGCCTTGACCTCAGACATATGGAGTGGTCGGTCTAAGGAGGATTATTTTCGTGTAGTCGTTTATTACATAAATGATGATTGGGCATTGGAAAAGAGAATCATAGGTTTCAAACTAATTGACACAGCACATACAGGTGAGAATATAGCATAATATATTATCAAAGTCATGAAAGATTCTAGTCTTACAAATAAATTTTTGTAATTACCTTGGACAATGTTGCAGCAAACTCCAGAGCAATGGATATTCTCACTCCATTTTTAGTACATACGAAGAATCCTTCTTACTACATCAGCGATGCACCTACTATATTATTAATCTTATAGTTAAATATGGTTTGAAAAGGTTGAATCCATATCTTTAAGCTTTTCATGATGCAATTTTGTTCGTAAATAATTGTAAGCAATGAATTGCAGCATATAGGACCTACTACATTGTGATGGGTGTACGTCCACGAAAGTTCACTGTGAATATGTCGGTAAGGTAGAACTCAACTTATCTCATGCTACAAAATCTTTTACCCTATAAACCCATATTTTCTATTTTTATCCACAGGCACAATCACAGTTATACCGTCAACACACTACTGACTGAGAAATACTAGTATGTTGCTAAGAAGTTACTAGCATTTCTGAAACTCTTTTATGAATCCACTATTGCCTTATCCAAAGTGTACAATCTAACATCTCCTCTAATTTTACATCAGATTCTTGCAATTGTCGGTCATTTGAAAGCTAATGAAAATGATCTAGTGTTATGAGAGGTTGTATGCGCTATAAAAACTAAATATTTAAAATAGTGGAATGAGATTTCATACTTATATGTATTTTCATTTATCCTAGATCCAAGAGCTAAAATTACAGAAGTCACTAATGTTCTATTAATTATAGGTGAGGCGATAGGATAGATTATTCTAACTATTTTACAGTTGTTCGTTAAGAATTGTCTAAAGTTTATCAGAAGTATGAGCATAAGTTTCAGGTAATTCGCTTGCAATGACCTCCACCAACACCCACCACAGGTAAGAAGAAAAATATGTGCAGTAAAATCTTTGATGCACCAGGATCATTTAGAAGATCAAGCTCTACATCATCAAGTGCTGTAGCAATCCATACTAGGGCCCCCAGGAAACTATCGGTCTTTTTGGATAGCGATCCCTTGCCTCACCATACAGAGAACTTCAATATTTTGTACTGGTGGTGCGTGCACAAGCTAACATATCCGATGTTATCCATATCAGCACGGGATGTGTTAACCGTTCCTGTCTCGATGGTTTCTTCTGGATCTGCTTTCAATCTTTCTGGAAGAATATTTGAGTATAGAAGAACAAGACTCATGAGTGAAATAGTGGAAGTACTTCTCATAGTGAAATACTGAGAGCAAGCTGATGTGTCGTGTGGTGTATACGGAGTTGGAACACGTGTCCAACAATCTCTATCTAGATGGTGGTGAAGGCAGTCAAGATGACGATGACATTGACGATACTTAAAGCATCCATTTTTTTATCTATAATGCTGAGCTACCGGCTATACTCTTTTTTCTCTACCAAGGCTTTTTTAAGTTGAGTTTTTACTTGGAAAAGTGTTTAACGAGGCAGTCATTTTAACATTAATAAAACTCATTATTACATTTCTATAATTTATTGTACTTTTTCTATAATTTCTATAATTCATTGCGTCCTTTTCAAATTCTACACATTTTTTGAACAACTGCATTTTTTGCATTTTTTTGGGCCAGTTGGGCCTACTGGCCCGTCGAGCTAAACGAGCGTGTGCCATCTTGACACGGCGCGAACCCTCTCTGGGTCATGCCTGGTTCGCCGCCTAGGCCCATGGGCCAGCACGGCATGACCTGTTCAGGTGGCAAGCTAAATAGGTCGTGCCTAACGGGCCCATGCCAAATCGTGCTCATGTCGGACCATGCCACCCATTTGGGCAAGACTGGGAGTGTTGTATTGTCTGTAGCTATTTTTTTCTTTTTGTAATTAGTGTGTTTTATTCATTTGTGTTTAATTCCTAGAAGGCTTGGGGAGGCTGTTTCATCTATTATATATTACTAGTTATTTGTCTATGCGTTACAACGGAAATACCAACTTTATTGAGATATAATTAAGCATGTTTGTGGCTACTTCTCGCCGTTGATGGTATAGAAGTAATTTCTCTAACTTGGTCAGATGTGCATGTAGGTTCACAAAAAATTATGAGCTGTTATGAAATCATGGAAGTTGTGAGTTTGTACTAAATCACAAGAAGGTACTTGATCCATTCACAATGATATCAAACATAAAATTTATTCTAAAATGACTTGTTAAGTCTCCAATAGATACATCCACGCGGTTAGAAGCATGTGTAAAGTCTTGCTATTTTGTCTAAAAATTTAATAAAGAGGTAAAAGCATGTGTAAAAGGATATTTATCAATGGATACCGTCTAGTTCTACAACCAAGGAGCAAATCAAAAACCCCCTAAAGAAAAAAGGTGTATCCTCCAACTAGATTGCCTTTGTACTTCTCTCCAATGTGCTACAACAGATCCACATGCAAACACATTGCATGCACATACACGATGCAAATACCAAGTGCCCTATATGAATGCACTACATAACAAGTCCTCCATCGCAGAATGTGAAATTTACAGGCATATGAAAAGGAGTAGTTGATCACTGACATGAAGCAAATCCTTGCTCAATGACAAACAATTGATCCTATCACCAACTACAAAGTTGTGGATGATTGTTCTTAAAAAAGTGTGTGCTATTATCGGCAGAAAGTTAAATCTACATTGTATGGGTGCTGCATGTGGTCCAATATGTAATTTTGCATATGATTCTATAAAATAATTCAGAATACTTACATGGCCACAGAATGGAATGAAGATCAGCACCCAAAGGACTCACCTAACTACAGTGAACAGGTGCTCGTGGTAGAGCCTATTCCTTCACAAATAGTTTATTCACTATGTAGACCGACCTGTAACCATATGAACTATCCAAGGACTCACATCAGAATAACACAAATCCAAGAAATGCAAAAAATCATAACCCATCAAAAACCCACTGAAATTTTCATGTAGAACACAACATGGTGACTCACCGGATAATGATTTGACCGGCGCGGTTCCAATCCCTAGTTACGTCAAAGTCTTACACACCAATCAATTTGCAAATGAAGCAAGAAATAGGAGAAGGTTAGTACTACAGCTGCATATAGTGTTGCAGAGAAGGGGGGATGGAAGACAAAGAAGAACAAAAGAAATAAAAGGACAAAAACCATACATATAACACATCTCTAACCATGCAGTTAAAGTCTAGCATATCAGCTACACTACTATACAATCAATACTCAAGAGTCGGCACTCTGATCCCATCACCCAAAAAAACACAATTTACACAACATGTTAACAAATAACTTATAGTACAATGGTATGAATCTTTTTCCTTTTGTTTTTGATATTTAGGTATATTGAGATCAAGAATGAAATGGCCATAAAGGAAGTTAGCTGGCAGTAAATGTTTATCAGATGTTCATGTTAGTTTGAGAGAATAGGCAACTAATGTTTCAGATTAAAAGAGAAGGCAAAGTGAATATCAATACTTACCACTTAGTTTCAAAACCAAGTGCATGACAAAGAGAGTTCCAATAAATCATGTGAATAGATCAATGCCATCAGTTTCACCTTCGAAGCAGCATCTCACAAGTAGACTATAATTATTCTGGATGCTCACAATCTTTGGAAATCCTTGAAGCTTTGTAGCCTGTACAAACTCCATTACTCTATACAAGGTTTCATTGGAAGTAGCAATATAGGGCGTACCTAGAACAAAGATCAAAAGTGAAATGGTTAACAATTCAACATTCTTGATCGTCTTTTAAATTTATTGTGAGTGAACTACTCAAATGTGCCTCTATGAACACAACAATCACATGTTCATAAGTTAACATGTGCTCTAGAATAATTCTGCGGCTATTGTCATAAGAATAATACACATCATTTAACAAAATGTGCAAAATATAAGTACCACATTGAAAACTGAAACTGAAGAGTAAGAAAATCAACACCCCCCCTTCCATCCAGGCCCTTCATGGTTTGATGACAATTAATATCGAATATGTAGTTATTTTATAGCAACCATCCATTTCTTCAGTTCTCCTCAACACACGAGTATACTCATAAATGGGGGCCCTACGAAGAAAAGTGTCCCAAAGTCCTAACACCCCAACCTTTTGAAGATGTCTTAAATACCTCAATACACATTTAGTTTGTTAAGCAACACACAATAAGATAAGAAATGATAACAAAAGAACACACTCCCTTCTAATCTTTAGCGTAATACTCATATATATCTCAATTGCCCCATGTCCTCAAACAAATTAACATATGCATCATGACAACAGATAATAAATCAAGGAAAGCTATGAAAAACTAGATAAAAAATGGTATTAACATCAAAGATGAGTTCTGACGAGTGGCAAGACATGTTGAATAATAATTTGCACCATTTGGTTTTACTTATATATTAACCATGTAGTTAACAAATTACTAAGCCAATAATACTCAAGACCATGGTAGTGCAACAATCATTTTTTTCTTTTTATTCTAAGTCATCGAGTAGGAAATACTCCTATAATGAACTGTCAATAACATGAGTGACAACTGAAAAGGCAGTTATATTATATCATCTAAAGACTAGGACAGGTGTAAGCTCCATTGTCCAATAATCAATCTAACACAAAAGAACAAGGTCTATAACAACAGCATTCATCTGTTGGTGGTACACCATTTCCTCCTACATTGCCTCAGTTTATTGATATTGCTATCCTCAAGCTTACCTTTCAACAGGCCTCGTGCACCATGGCTACATAGAGCCAAACGTAGAGGGGAGAAACATTAAAAAAAGGGCTTAATAAAGTAGGAAGATGCTAGGGAAAATTACATGACGATTTTCAACATTCAACTAAGCATAGTGACAGTGCCACTTTTTACGACAATGAATTAAGGAGCTGTCTCCAAACCCAATGTGCGTAAAGGATACTGAAGAAGGGTTCATCGGGACTGGAAGATGGTAATGTTCAGTCACAATTCTTGGTGAAATAAATATTCATATCTTCACCATGGTCCATAAGGCCCTGAAAATAAGATAATGACTGTTAGTGCAATCCATCTGCTAGTCACAAGACTAAGTGTGCTAATGCTAATTGAAAGAACAATAGAAATGTCTAAAATTATATCATTGACGTGTAGAGTATTACATCCGCTGCTCAGGTTCCACATGTTCCTAGACCAGACATCACATTCCAGAGGTATTTCTGTTTATGTGGAAAGGATTATAGTTTTTTCCCCGAGAACCAACAAATTTCCATGGTGGCGAAGTTCCAATCTTGTAGTAAGGTTATGTTCCCACTTCCATCAACCTTGTTATCCTATCCAAATGATTGTTTGGATTTGCATAATTTCACCCTTTTTTCACTTCCTTTTAATTAAAATCGACAATAGTGTTGCTATTGGTTATCTAGTGCTAGAAGGTGCCATATTATAACATCTGGGCACAATAGAATCATGTTAATGATCAATGGGCCTATAAAACTTCCATAATTTTGCAATACTTTGTGACATGGCTAGTAACAAGTTTATCCTAAAAAATGAATAATAGCAGAACTTCCAAATTCATGGAAATCAATTAGATACTGAAGAGAAATAGCTAGGTGAATGGAGATATTCAGAATTAACAATTCATATCAGATATGTATAAGGAGCAAATGGTTAATATGTGCTAATTGCTAATGCCAATCTTTTAATGAAGAATTTTGTCAGTGCTACCCATTTTGGATAGGACAAATCTTGCTACCTCAACAATCGATAATTCAGAGGTTGCCAAGCTTTGTATGATCTCAATCTTCACTGGTATTGACATTATGATTTTTTCTTCTTAAAGTCCATACCAGCTTCCACATTTTTTTTACACACCTTGTCAGATCATATGCTAATGCTGCATGATCTACAAAGCACCCTCCCATCAGAACAAAAATTGCATTGTTCTAACACAAGCACGTAAGGCATAGTAAACAAATTTTACCTAATAAAACTAAACATGGAAGACCATTATATCCCTGAAGGTCTACAAAAAAGCTCCTCAATGGCATGCCAACACCAACTTGCAACTCACTATCCATAAATAAATAATTCAACAAAAGCATTCAATGCAAACAAATTAGATGAGACGAAATAAGGATAATATCACACTCATTATGTCAACAAAGCAAAGGTTAATGACTAATGAATGGTAATTCCAAGCACAATCACTGACATAAATTTTTGAAATAATAGGTTTTCCTTGCAACTCCACCTACCAAATCGTAGTAGGCCACAAATGTAGAACTTCAAATCACTTAGAAATAATAAGCATCAAGTCTTACACAGTAGAAGGGAAGAAGCAAAGGTGATTCCCATGTAACAAAGGGATGGAGCAAATGGGGAAGCATTGTTGACATTTGAAATAGTGAAAGATAGATTTAATGGGCAAAGCAACTAAAAGTCTCACCGATCAAGTCATCTCGTTGCATGGAAAGATGCATTGATGGCTGGACATTAGGCTACCACCGCCGCACATCTGATTTAGGGAAATAATGCCTCCACATCAGTCAATGCCACCCCAGGCGCTCACCCTCCTAATTGAATTTGATCTAAGCATTGTCATGGCATCGTACCGCTGACGCCAAGCGTGAAGCCTCTGTGCGCACCATCCTTCCTTCAAGCCAGAGTTTTACTACCTCTATCACTGTTGTCGTGCCTCTGAGATCCTAATCCTGAGGCGCACCTGTTGTAGTCTTTCTCCCACGAGCCCTCACGACCATCACCTCCTGCAACGTAGCCGCCTCTTCCTGTGCTCCACAATAGCTGGCATCGACCTCTTCCACCTTCACCGAGAGGTCGTCATCCCCATGAGTGATCGTAGCCATTGCTTTTAGCCCAGATCTAACACGGTCGAGGCACGCAGTGGCAAACAATGGTGCCATAGAAAGATAATGGTGCCGCATCCGGTGGCTGGGAACTGGGCAAGAGATGGGGGATGGATGGCCAGAGGCACAGTGGTGGTGAAGGAGCAAAACTGGCTCCCACAGCCGATGCCTCGTCAACTGCTTGGAGCCATGAGACACGAGAGGGAGAGAGGGGAAGGGGTGGCACGACACCTCTCTAGGGTTTGTAGGTGCCCGCGTGTCGAGGATGGGGGGACGGAACTCATGGGGGATTGGGCGAGCGCATGGTGGTAGAGGAGGGAGAGCTCGCGCAGCCATAGGTGATGAGAGGCTAAGGCAGGTGGTTCGCTAGCGATTGAGGGGAGTGGGGAGTGTGTGTTGAGGCCTAGGTAGGGGTGGGGCTGAGGAGCGAGGGTGACTGCAAATGAGTAAGCCCATGAAAATGACATGTAGCTCTAGGAATCAGGTGGACCACCCGTCAGCCACCATGGATGTACCACCAAGTATACAATGGGTAGGCTAGGGAAAAAAGCCTCTTCTGGCTCACGCGCGTGGTCCACATAGAGCATCTAGATCTTCAACAGTCCACATGAGGAGGGAGAGAGGGGGAAAGAACGTATCACTCATCAACTCTCTCTTTTAAGTTGTAGAGATTAAAAACTCATGATAGGTCTTTTAGAGCTACTAAGAAAAAAAGAAATAGACTAACATTCTAAAAAAGCAAACAACTACCCTTAATCTCGTGGACCATAATGAAGTTGAACTATACCAGTCATTGGATGTTATTATTGAAAAAAATATAACCATCCATTAAGCGGTCCCAAGTTATAATAACTTAGATTAAAAGAAGAAGTGTCCACACCAAGTACAATAGAAAACAAAAATTTAGAATAAAAATAAAATAAAATTAGCCATTGGATTTCTTGTACAAACTCCAAATTAAAACATGTGCATAGTTGAAATTCTTAATAAAAATTAGATAAAATTAGCATTTGGATTTGTATATGAATTGTAACCTACCACTAATATTCGAAATTAAATAAAAATGACAATAACAATTAATAAAATTTAGAATAAAAATAAAAGGAAACTAGCAATATGATTTTCATTCTAAAATTCGGGATAAAAATTATATAAAAATTAGCAATTGGGTTGTATATGAATTCTAACCTAAAACTAATATTCCAAATTAAATAAAAAATAATAATAGAAATAACAGAAATTTAGAATAAATATCAAAGGAAATTAAAATTTTGATTTTCATACAAACTCTAAATTAAAACCCCTGCAGAGTTGATCTTCAGAATAAAAATTAGTAGCTAGATTTGTATATGAATTCTAACCTAAAACTAAATTTTAAAACTAAATAAAAATATAATTTAGATTAAAAGAAAGAGTCAATGTTAAGTACAATAAAAAAAATAACATATATTTGAAATAAAAATTAGCAGTTGGATTTATGTATGAATTCTAAACTATACCTGAAAAAGAAAGTCTATACTAAAGGAAATTAGCAATTATTTTTTAATTGTATACTAAGGAAAAAAAGAAAAATTTTGGTTTGATTTAGAATTAAAAATAACTAAATATGCTAATTTGAGAGAAAATAAAAATGTGGTAATTAAGAAATTTGATATATATATATATATATATATTGAAATCTATTGTGTAATATAAGTCTATGATATGTGGTTTATAGTTGCTAAGAAAAAAGTGAATAAGCTAAAAATTTCACAAAAAGGAAGCATCATGATCCTTTATTTGGTGGACCTCCACAGGATTGAGAAGGTCATACATTAACGTGTGTTCACTCGGCTATATAGGTATAAGCTATTGATGTGTATTACATGCATGTAGTATAGATAAGCATCGCAATAATAAAATAAAAGAGATGATACTGATATAAATGGGAAATGTTATGTTATGCTATGCTTACTGTTTTGCTTTGCAAGCATTTAGGGAAGAAAAGTTTTGGTCACAAGTGATAAGTATTGAGAAACAGAGTGGGTTTTTTTGTTATAATATATAATATTAAAATATCATAAATAGAATTCTGCAACTATCTATTTTTTAAAAAAATTATGTATGTATTGCCAAGTCATTAAGTATGTTTTAAGAATGATGCCAGCGCATTTGTGCACGCCACCTTGCTAGTTTGCTTTAAATAAAAAGATGATGCTATGGTGCAACTCTTATTTTCTTCAAAAGAAGTCTGTGTCCTTGGTGGAACAAACAATTATTCTGGTAGCACTTGGCAATATAAAGACTAAAGAGTACGTTCTTTTAGACTATATGACTATAGCCAATAATTTTAGTTATAGCGAATAGATTTGATAAATAGTATTAATTAATAAAAATCGAAGTTAAAAATTTATTGAAAAAATAAAATAAAACGGACGACACGTACACGTTGACCACGGCTTATTGCACGGCTGCACCAACGGATCCACACAGAGCCTCAACGCTTAGAACGCACAAATACGTGCACTGGTGATTTTACAGTAAAGTACACGAGTTTAACGCTGAATAATATGTTGGAAATATGGATAGTATTTTAATTCTAGATTTTATTAGGAGATAAATATCATAAATAATTAGTGATGTATAACTCATAACTAATAGCAATAGACAAATCATACTGCACTTCAAATATACATAAGAACGGAATTATATCAGAGTCGATCGGTTATACGAACGATTCATGGCAGGGTCTGATAAAGAATAGAAAGCAGTGTAATCTCGATACAGTGCAGAACATATATTAAGTAGCTAAGCAAGCGGGCGTGTATATATGCGCTACCTAGAAACATAGGTTTAGCTAAAGTCATTCTCATACTATCCCTATCTATATGTTACATGCTTCAAATAGTGATAAAGACTTTATCTTATAAATTATATTCTTTCAACTTAGTTAGATAATATAATACTGAATCATATATCTTTAAAATTATAAGAAATAGACCTCACACTGGTAAGCGCCTAATTTCTAGCGTAATTTTTGTTTGTGCTTGGCTGCACGCGTGCATGCACACACGACGCGAGCGGAGCTCGCTGAGACGTTCACGCCAAAAGCAAAACTAAACCCGCCCTCGCAAGTCACGACTGCTGCTACCACGTTGAAATCGATCAAAGAAGCGCTCGCCAACCTCCGTTTGCTAGTGCAAGTCGAAATGTCTTGAAATTAAGCGTCGTTTAGCATGAACATTACAATCGCAGCGAACGACCTGATGGGTGGGCGTTCGAAATAGTGATGATTTATGATTGTTTTTATTATAACTGAGTTGATTTATTTGGTATAATTAAATTTAAAAAAATTTAAAATAGAAAAAATATTAGCCTATTACGGACAATACAAAGGAATACGAGAAAAAAAACGTAAAAAAACTCAAAAAAATATAAAAAAAATTAGAAAAAAAATAAAATTACTGAATAGTAAAAAAAAGCTGAAGCTGAAGCTGATTTTAAACCAAAATGAACGAGACAGTTCAAAATTACTACCCCTACCTTTATTTTTGCAACAAGCTGAAGATTACAAAGGGACAGACCTGTGATGTTTAGGCAGTAGGGGATGCTTCAAAGGAAGTAATGCTGTGATAGCATCCAGGATACATGCCTTTCTGATTCACATGATGCATGGGGCAGGAAAGGCAGCTGGAACAATAAGTATTTTTATTTTGGTTTTTATCTTATTCGAAAATCAAAATAAATAGAACGGTTTTTTAATCGAATTCTCCAAATAGCTTTTCGAACTCAAAATCGTATGTGTCGTTCGTGTCGATGTCTCTATCACCTATTACTAACTCAAAAAAACGCAGACAAAAATTATTAGGCATAACAAAAAAAACCTAAAGCACACGCAGACGATTCAGAGGAGATCTTTTCCTGCCAGTCTTCAGAAAAATCTCATCCAGCATCAGCAACTTAATAACCCCCCCCCCCCCCCCCCATGGATGATTCTGCATTGTTATGACTTTATCTGCTTGCTAAGAAATCCGTGGACTAATTCAACCAGATAATCTGAAGAGATCTGCGTTCCAGAGCCTGAACATTTCTAAAATCGTTTGGATTTTCCTTTCCTTTTATTTTCTTCTGTAAATCAACTAAAACAAAGTCAAAACTTCAGCATGGGGTTGTCGATGGCATTGGCATGTGCATTGATACGGCGGCAGACGTTCGTATGCATCCGGGAGTTGCCTACTAAACATCCCAACAGCTGTGCCGGTAGGACTGCACGTTCTATCAACAATGACATAACTAATCCACATTCCTAGCTTCTCCCAGAAAGAATAAGCCTCACAGTTTCTACCTATAATTTCTTTTTAGAAAAACTAAAAACTACTACGAACATATCACTTCCCAGAGAGTAGCTTTCCAACTCCTCTCGCTCAGAGATAAAACAGGGATCACAAACGTAGCACGCACCCACTCCGCTCACTCTCGTCTCACGCACGCATCTCTCCCTCACTTTCTCTATTGCTCGTGCTCTCCTTCTAAAAACCACTTCTTTCAATCACTACTATCTATTTTCAGCCAAAAAATATCAGCTACAGTCAATACGATCATGCCCAGTGTATCATGACAAGTTTTCTAGAAATAATCTACGAGGACGGTCTGCGTAATCATAAAACTCAACGACGGAAGCGATAATCACTGGGATATCCACCGGGCCGGACGGCCACGTATGGAAAACAACACTTTCCCGCCCGATCACACATTCTCCAAGCAAGGACCCCGTTCATCGGCGACAACCTGCCGAAATGGCATTGGACGAAGATCGATCAAGCAACGCCCACAGGGCATGCATGGGCGCCATGCCGACCGCCGGATCGTCGCCACAGTCGCTGAGGGAGACTACCGGCCGCGCAAATCCACAGCCCCGCCGAGGTGTCCGTCGCGGGAGGGCGCCGCCGAGACCTGGGGCAGAGGCAACCGAGACGCGCGCGTGCGACGGATGCCATCGATATATGCACATCGTGATAAATGGGAGGCTCAATTATTCATGCGAGCCTCTATGACTCGTGGAATCAGGCTGCGCTATCGATGATTAATACGTGATGGCTGTGTGATCTACATCGGACCGTCGGACGTGGATGCATGAACTTAGATACAGCGACATGCGTCGTGCATGCTAGCTACCAGGTTCTTCGCGGCTATGTCTCTTGTAAAATTCGCGCGCTCATTGTAGCTGCGCGTTGAGCGTCAGCGATAGGCAATAGCTTCCATACCACCGTTTATGTTTTATCTTTATTCTCTCTTTTTTTTTTGTTTTTTTGGTATTTTTGTGTTTTGTTTTTTTCTTGTATTCCTTTGCATTGTCCGTTCTAAATTAGCGTGTCGATTTTATTTTTACACTTTTTTAAATTTAATTATGTCCAATAAGCCAACTCAGCTACAGTAAAAAAATCAGACGTCTACAGTAAAATTTCAGCAAAAACCAAAAACCATCGCTATTCCGAACGCCTCCAAATTCTTATGCTGAAAAGGAAAGTAGGTTGATTTGCAGTCCAAGACTAGTTTCGTGAAGAGCACGTAAGTGCAGTGGAGTGCTACGCTAGTTTGTTCGTGCATGTTGCGTACTTGCATGCTCATTCCCGTGAGAAGAAAAGAAAAGGGATGGATGTCAAAAGAGGCGTGCAACGAAGTAAAGCAGGCAATGGATGGATTCCTCGGGCTCCGAATTGTCGTAGGGACGGGCCAACCGATCTCCACACAGCACACTGGCATAGCATCATCGTCAGCTGATCCCTGGTGCGTCCAAGGAACAACTTTTGCCGTTAAACTAAGACCCGCAAGTCCCAGTGACTTTGCTCACTCCCATCGGATTCGATCACATTTAGCAAAAGCAAAACCTATAGTCTACTCTTCCAGGACCAAGAGATGAGATCGTGAGAGTAGTGCTAGTACCAGTAGAGTTAGCTATGGCTCATTCCGGGCATGCATGATGAGCATCGCTGCCCGAGGGGCTATGTGAAAAGATCCAGTAATATTTACGATGAATTAATGTCAATGTGTGTTATTTTGGAATTCAAATTTGTGAATGATTTAGATTTTTAGTATGGTGGTTTGAGCCTCAGACAATCAGATCGGCCCCATTGAGCGGTCTGACTAGTCAATATGTGGCGTTCAGACCGGTATATCGGGTTTTTGGGCATAGAGCGGTCATACTGACTGCACATGGCAGTCAGACGAGCTAAGATCTGAATTTTGGCTGATAGTTCTAAATTTTGGGAATTTGGTCGTGGATCAAGTCAATTTATCCTAAGTCAGTGCATTCATGTTGTATAAAGCATGTTTAAGCTAATAAGGGGTCAAGTTATGAAGAACTTATATCTGAAAATGATTTCTTGGTCTTTAAATGTGTAGAAAATCTTGGGATCAACTATGGTCAATAGTGAGGACTGGAATTACGTTCATGGAGGAGCCGATGTCTAGAACGATCAAGAATGTTTGGTGAGATGGTTGAGCTCATATGTGGCATAAAAAAGATAGCAAATGTTGAAGGGAATGTTCGAGCGACGGGTTGCACCAAGTAGGTTGGTCGGTCTAAGTAAGGTATGGTTATATTGGAATCAGAGCAGAAGAAACTTACCGATGCATGATAAGTCATTAGTGCATCTATACGTGACAAACACGGCAATTGCTTACAAGGGATAGAGAAGACCGAGTCAGGGCGATGGTATTTTAGTAGTTGGTCAAATATCGAAAACTTTATTAAATCAAAATCGTGATGCTTGAAAAAACTGGTTTAGATCAAAAAGATGCTGAGAAGATCAAGTTAATTAAAGGCTAATGACTTAATGAGTTCAGACTCATATGCTTTGAAAAATGTGCATGAGTTAAGTGTGAGTGTAAAATTCATATTGTGTGGGCTAACAGATTTTTCTCAATTTTTCTGAAGGATAGTATCTATTAGGGTAGATGTGGGCAAATTACCCCCCATCTATTTAATGGATAGAGGATAGAAGCTTACAAGTCGACTATCCGAACCAGTTTAATATTGAGTTCAAGGGTTTGGGTTGGAGAGAGAATAGTGAGTACTGTTTTGTGCTCTTTTGTCCTCTTTATGGAGTGGCTGTGAAATCTTCATTTTCAAATAGCAATAGATCAACTTTGTTTATTTTTCATGGAGTGTTCTCGTTTTGGTTGATTTGCACTTATTTTTATTGGTTCTTTGTCTCTTCTCTCTCTTTCTTGATTTGACCATGTACTAAGGACATGTAAATGATGAATATATCTCATGTAGATCATATCTTATCTATCTAATCATTGTGATTTGCAAGATTTCGAAGTTACCCTATTCTTTTTTGATTTGGAGCTTTTTCTTGAGGAATCTTGATCCAAGGGTTTTGCTTGTTGTGACATGTAGGAATGCATCTAGAGGTATCCTGATTATTCTTAATCTACAAGCAAGTTGTATATTAAATTTTTGAGATTTGCCTAATTTTTGGATAACTTTATATATTTTGAGAAAGTCAAAATTTTAGTAATGATTCATACGATCCTTGATTAAAATAGGTAAGGTCTGAATTTTAGCTGATAGTTCTAAATTTTGGGAATTTGATCGTGTATCGAGTCAATTTATCCTAAGTCAGTGCATTCATGTTGTATAAAGCATGTTTAAGCTAACATAGGTCAAGTTATGGAGAACTTATATCTGGAAACGATTTCTTGGTCTTTAAATGTGTAGAAAATCTTGGGATCAACTATGGTCAATAGTGAGGACTGGAATTACGTTCATGGAGGAGCCGATGTCTAGAACGATCAAGAATGTTTTGTGAGATGGTTGAGCTCATATGTGGCATAAGAAAGGTAGCAAATGTTGAAGGAAAAGTTCGAACGACGGGTTACACCAAGTAGCTTAATCGGTCCAAGTGAGACATGGTTCGATTGGAACCAGGGCAGGATAATCTTGCCGATGCATGATAAGCCATTAGTGCATCTACACGTGGTAAACACGACGATTGCTTACAAGGGATAGAGAAGACCGAGTCAAGGCAATGGTATTTTAGTAGTTGACCAAATACCGAAAACTTCATTGAATAAAAATCGTGGTGCTTGAAAAACTGGTTTAGGTCAAGGAGATGTTAAGAAAATTAAGTTAATTAAAGGCTAATGACTTAGTGAGTTCAGACTCATATGCTTTAAAAAACGTGCATGAGTTAAGTATGAGTGTAAAATCCATATTGTATAGGGCTAACGGGTTCTTCTCAAATTTTTTGGTGGTTAGTATCCATTAGGATTGATGTATGCAAATTACCCTATCTATTTAATGGGTAGAGGATAGAAGCTTGCAAGCCAACCATCCGAACCATTTCAATATTGAGTTCTAGGGTTTGAGTTAGAGAGAGAAGTGAGTATTCTTTTGTGCTCTTTTGTCCTTTTTATGAAGTGGCTATGAAATCTTTATTTTCAAGTAGCAACAAATCAACTTTGTTCATTTCTCATGGGGTGTTCTTGTCTTGGTTGATTTGTACTTATTTTTATTGTTTCTTTGCCTCTTCTCAACCCTTCTTAATTTTACTGCGTACTAAGGACGTGTAAATGATGAATATATCTCATGTAGATTATATCTCATCTATCTAATGATTGTGGTTTGCAAGATTTTGAAGTTGCCCGATTCTTGTTTGATTTTGAGTTTTTTCTTGAGGAATCTTGATCCGAGGGTTTTGAGTTTAAATTTTTAGGTGGGTTTGCTTGCTGTGTTATGTATGAATGCATCTTGAGTTATCTTGGTTGTTCTTAATCTACAAATAAGTTATATATTAAGTTTTTAAGATTTGCCTAATTGTAGGTACCTTTACATGTTTTGAGAAAGGGTTGGAATTTTAGTGATGTTCCATACGATCCTCGTTTAGAATAGGTTCTAAGACTCTCAGTAACATGCGTGTAAAATTTCAAATAACTTGAATATAGATTTTAAATTTTATACTAAATTTAATTTTAAATCGAATTGATTTTCTGTGTTCTAAGAAGGAGGAGCAATCGCACTGCTCCCAGGCCTGAATCATAGCGACGGTTGTGCCACGTAACCGGTCTGCGCTGTTGTTGCCGGTGGTTGGCCCGCCGGCATGCAGCGTGAGCGGGCCCGACACCTGACGCTGACGTCTCGAGTACCACCACCCCGTCACCGGTGGGCAATGGCACAGCCGCAGCGGCGCCCGGTGGCCCCCGCCGTCCCTGCGCGAAGGCTCCAGAGGCGGGCGATAATTAATCGATTAGCCATCGATCGATCGATCCAAGGGAGGCGCAGCAGTTGTCGGTTAACTGTAGCCGAGAGATTAGCTAGGTACCTAGGTGATCGGAATAACGATAATTTTAATTTTACCAAAAATATCAGAATTAGTTGATTTTTATCAGAATGAGTGGCATATTAGGCATAATTAAATTTTAAAAAATGTAAAAATAAAAACGGCTTGCTAGTCTAGTGCGGACAATGCAAAGCAATATGAGAAAAAAAACGGAACGCAAAACAACAAAAAAATTCACTACGTGACAAAAGTGCTACAGTGTTTTAATCGCTGCTACAATGTTTTAATCTCTATTTTGATCAGATCTAAACAGTGCTACAGTGTTTTAATCGCACCGAAGCTGTGCTATTTTCGAACGGTTGACGTTGACAATAGATGCGTTTAGATCGGAGCCTACCGCGTAATCACTTGATTAGTAGCGACGCGACGTGCGTAGTGACGCTGGCGTGTTGGTGGTGGCGTGAAGGCTTTCCATGCGCGCGGTCCATTGGAGCCGTGCGTGGCGCGTGGTGTGGCATCTCCTGATGGGACTCGGCGGCCGGACGCCGCGCGCGGTAAGCCGGTGAGCGTTGTGGCTGGCTGGCGGGCGGGCAGGCAGGGCCGCAGGGGGAATCGAAGGGAGCGCACCGGGACGGCGCCCCGGGTTGCAAATTTGTTTTCTGCGACGTGGAATCTCTCCCCATTTTTAAATTTGAGATAATAACATTATGTGTATGAATAATACACTGGAGTTAGGGTGATTGATAATGACATGAGGTAGATTTCTCCCTGTTTATAGCCAAATGTAAGTGGTTTCTTCCAATATGTTGTTAGTTGTGATAAGTCAACTCTCTTTGGTTTAATAAAAACTTCGTGATATGTTATGAATCTGTGGGTGAGTTGATAAATGTTCTCTTGGTGTGAGATGTTGAAAGCTTTAATGGAGTTGTCGATGCCAAGATGCTAATAAGGCGATATGGTTCAACGTACAGGTCGTTTGTTTTTTATATTCTAGTTGGTATATCTAATACTTATAGATTTTATCCCTAAACTTACTAGAAAACAAAATAATTCATATTTACGCATTCATTATGTGCTTATACTGTTCATTGTTTGATTTTAATGATTTTCTGTTTGAAGTGAGATCTGGAGAACTACTAGCCTGCTAATCAAAGTACAGAGAAAAAGTGAAACAGAGTGCAAAAAAGGATCAAAAGAAGAAGGATCATAGGCACCATGTTACTCTTTGGCTTATTTTAGGGAGAATTGAATCCGAGAATTAGCCATTTATTATGTAAGTGTTCCTTAGTTCACTAAACTATATGCTCATAGATTTCTTGGCGCTCATTATTTTCATAGAGTTTTGCCGAACTTTTGAAATATTTTGGTCTTGTACATATATTTTCGGATCTTCTCATACTGACACTGCAGCTAGCTTTATATCTTTTTCCCCGCATCAGTGGCTCTTATATCCTCTTTTATCAGTGGCTCATTGTACTGTTATTTTTAAATGGTTTGAGGGCAGTGTAGGCTTCTTATATGGTGCTATGTAGCGGTCCGTAGCTGAACCGACATGATCACTGGGTTGATCACCGATAACGTTTGATGATATGTGTTTCCCTTTTTTTTTTGTAGAATTCGTTGCAACACACACACAATTTACTGGTAAGTAAGAACACATTCCCATTTCCTGTGGGCTCTCCGGATGCAACAGCAAGCATCACGATTCCACGATATATCGAACAGGAACAAAATCCCGAGAATTTAAGAAAGGGAAAAACTCTCTTCCGAAAAAAAAAAATGAGAAAACGATATTGCAGTCACCATTAACGTTGTAGTAATATACGTAGGGAGAGAATAGTATGCTTCAATATACACGATCGATGTTGCTCCGGTCTCGTCCTGTCGGAACTCACTCTCGATTCTCCGATGATTCGCCTGCAAAAAGCTGGGCTCAAATCGGCAGTAGGCTAGGCCTCACATCACAGGCCCGTGTTTGGAGGTGGGTTTTGCCCGAAGGAGACGCCAACCACGTACGATGCACTCATCTATAGGCCCAAGCCCACGGAGAGTTGAACACCGGGCGTGGTGTGTGTTTGGGCCGTTTTTTTTTTTTTTTACAAATTCACCGTCTCCACAGCAAGTGCAGCGGTTCTGGATGCGTCGATGCTCGTGCCGTCGAGTTGCCTTCCTAGTCATCGCCTACGCTTTTGCCCGAAAAGGAAAGCTTTCCCACCTGGGCATGTACGGCACCAGCTCCTGCACCCGTTCTCCATGAGCCATTCACCAGCGCATAGTATACTGTAGTATGCTACTTGTCAGGAGATTTACTTCGTAACATAGTACCAGTAATTTTTCTGGGAGATCTTGATCCCAGAGATTGTGAAGAAAATTTGATCGTATTCTTTTTAGTTATAGCAGATAATTTTTGACTGTTATTGATAGTTTTTGTCTACGTTTTTTTAAACCGATAGTGGATGACGAAAACATCGACAAGAAGAATACATAAGATTTTAGACTCAAAAAACCATTTTGAAGATTCATTTTAAAACAATTATTTCGTTTATTTTAATTTTAAAAAATTAAAAATCCAAAGGAATAGAGCCTACAGACTTTGTGATTGGGCTGCGAAACGGCAAAAAAGAACTTATGGTCGCTAGAAGCCGGCAGGCAGTAGAGAAACCAGTGCGGCAGTGCTTGCTTAGGAAAGCATCCAACCACGGAGAATTTTTGTTACAACTATGGGTCTATTTTTTTTGCTGCGGTTGATGTCTTTTGGCTACAGCTGATGGTTTTTTGGCTGTTTGCGACAAAGATTGCGGAAAGAGATATACCCGCTTGCGATTTTTGATGGTACAGATATTAGTTTTTTAACGTGTACTACAATTAACTTGTAGACCCCATCTTAAAAAAATACTCCGTTTAAAAGTTAGTTACTGTAGCAAAAAGTTACTGTAGCAAAAGTCAAAAGCGGCTTTTAGAAGCCGCAAAGAACAGGGCTTATGATACAAGCGGGTTTGTGTAACAAACCAATAAAGTACTGACACGTGACATAGGACACTGTAGCAAGAACTGTATATACATAGAAACTCAGCAATGGCAAAAAAAACGCTACAGTGTTTTTCTGTGCTACAGTAATTTCTACAGTGTTAAACAGTATTTATTGCAGTACTTAGCACTGCGTGTCATCAATTCATTGACTTGTTATACAAACTCACATATATACATCCCCTTTACACAGTAAAATTTCTCCTAACCGCGAGTGCAGCAGCAGCGGATGCTTCGAGAGGCTGGCCACGTGGGCCAGGTGTACGGCCGAGCTTTTTCGGTTAGTACGGCCCCGTGGGCCCGCCGGTCACGTAGATGTTTTCGGCCGGGAACTTTCCAGAGGCGGGCCGCGAAAATATCTTCTCCGGCGTCGGCGCATCCCCACCGCCCGTTCCGCGTCATCAGCAGGCTTGGCCCCGATCACGGGGCCTCGTGGTGAATGCCCAACCCGGCTCGCGAACTGTTACATCAAGTCCGTCCGTTCGGAGAATTTAGGCCCAGCTCCAGTTACTTTTTTTCGACTTCAGTTTTTTTTCACTATTCGTTACACTATCCACTAACTCAGTTACAGTAAAAAAATCAATTACAGTAAAATTTCAACTAAAAATCAAAAACCATCGCTAAAACGATCACCCCTAGTTGCATCTCTTTCCGTCAGAGCTGCATTCGAGCATCATGCTTTAATTAACCTTCTATTTGTTTTCCACGGCAATGATGCGCACATTATTTTCACAAAAAAGAGTGCGCAATCTTTTGTTTCATTATAATAACAAGCCTCTTATTTTCCGCTTCTAAAATTATTTTTTGATTTTTTTACAATAACTAATTTTATATTTTCAAAATGAGTTCTACAAATTAATTATAATACATATTGTATCCGATTTTATTTATATAGATCAAAATCATATATAAATTTATGTTACTCTATATTTTTTCTCATAAATAACTTAAAAATATCTCTCTTCTAAATAATCTAAAAATTATAAACTAGATCGTAATGCTGCTTAGAGGCGGAGACGTGCAGATTCTGGCGTCAGGGCCCAACGGACGGACGGCCAAATTCCGAGGATAAGGTCTTAGCCGGCCTTAAACGATCCTTCCAGAAAAGTGTACGTCTGCGTCTGTCCCCACAAGTTCAATGTATCTGGAATCAACACAAATTAGTTTATTTGACGCTTCCCGTTTTTGCTTTGCTAGGGCGTAGTACGTGATAGGAGTACAGTGTGTTTTAACCGGCTAGAAAGATGGGTTTTTGCTAGAGTTTTTTGTTTTTTTGTCAAAATAGAATATTAGCAATTAGAAATAGTTTCTATCATAAAATGTTGAAAAATACAGCTAAAACAGAGGCCAACCAATGACTTCTGAAAATCATACGGAGAAAGTTGTTTTTGAAAACAACTGAAAAAACTGCTTTTAAAAGACAGAAGTATTTAAAATAGCTTTGGGTGCTCTAAACCAAAAAAAAAAAAAACTGTCCACTTTTTTACGTACCAAAAACGCGAGCCAGCTGCCGTCGGTCACGCTCCGCTTCTGGAGCCTTCCCGCTGCTTGCGACTTGCCGGCAAGGCACCGTGCTCCGCTTCTGGAGCCTTCCCGCTGCTTGCGACTTGCCGGCAAGGCACCCTGCTCCGCCCACTCCCCCACGGACCCTCCCTCTCTTTCTCTCTCATCCCGAACAGAGCAGCGTCGCCTCCGACGTCGTGGCCGCGCCCTCGATCGCCGCTGTCCACGCGCGCAGGAGCTAGCTGGCGCGGCGCGCGGATCAACCGCAGCAAGCAACGTACGTTCCCGCGTGCGTACGTAGGTAAAGGCGCGTGGTTCAAGTACGTGGTCTGGCCCGTACCGACGGCATGACCGCCGGTGGAGACAACCGCCACGAGGACGACGCTCCAGGCGCCGACGTCGACCTCTACGCCGTCCTCGGGCTCAAGAAGGAGTGCACCGACGCCGAGCTCAGGCTCGCCTACCGGAGGCTCGCCATGGTGAGTACGCCGTCGATCGATGATTCTCATGCATCATCTGGCGGGCTTCTTGCAGAGTTGATATAGTACCTCCAATCATGCATGGTGTACGCACGTCTTAATAACTCTCTTCTTTGCAGATATGGCATCCGGACAGGTGCTCGGCGTCCGGCAGCTCGACGTGCGTGGAGGAGGCCAAGGAGCGCTTCCAGGAGATCCAGGGCGCCTACTCCGGTCACCTCCCATCCCTCAACTCTCGTTCACTTACAAATCTGTCCATCAATCCACGCACCTTAATTAGTAATTTCTTACAAGCTTAATCGAGCAGCCATCGGCTCCGCTCGATCGGCCTAGCTAGCTAGTATTCCATCCCATCCGGGTAAAATCATAAGCTCTGTACTGTGCATGCATGGAGCCTCGCGCTCCCATGCGCCGCCGTTGCTCTTTGTGCGTGCAGTGCTCTCCGACTCCAACAAGCGGTTCCTCTACGACGTCGGCGTCTACGACAGCGAGGACGAGGTAATCATCATGTGCTTAATGGATCTGTCGACTTTCGAGGGTGCTCCGAGGAAAATTCGGTAGTTTACGGGGTGCTTTTTGTGATTTGTCGCAGTTGTCGGGGATAGGCGATTTCCTCGGGGAGATGGCCCAGATGATGGACCGGCCCACACCAACAGTAAGTATCCTCAGCACCAGTGCTCGAATCACGACCGTGCATTGCGCCTCGGGATCCGTGGTTTGTCTAAACAGCTCGGTCTGCGGTTGCAGGAGAGCTTCGAGGAGCTGCAGCAGCTGTTCGTGGACATGTTCCAGGCTGACCTTGACGCCGGGCTCTGCAGCGGGCCTGCCACGGGCCACATGGCCCAGGTCCAAATCCCAGCCGGCACCTCGCAATCACCGTCGCGGTCGTCGACGCCACCGTGCCCACCTCCTCCGGGAAGAACCAATGCACAAGCACCGCCGTCATGTAAAGGCGTTAATAAGCGGTGTTCGTCGGCGATGGGATCCGGGAAGCCGCCCAAGCCAGGTCGTCCAGATTTGGGCCCGGGCCCGGGCCTGTCCGGGTTCTGTTTCAAGGTAAGCACTTTACTTAGTACTGGCTGCGCTTGTTCAGTCTGTCAGATGACATCGTGGAACAAACTGTCATTGCTGCCTACACGTATTCATACAAGGTCTACTAGTAGTTCCAACTTTATACTAGCTTAGGAGCTTATTACATTAGTTCTTGTGGACATGCTTTACTGAGCTGCAGGCATAGATAAGGCCCCATTTGTAACGCAGGAAATCAATGAGCTGATTCTTGGGAGACTAAAAAAAATTCCTGCATTCCAAAAAGTTTAGGCAGCGCTCATTAGGGTTTTTTTTCTCAACGTTCAGCATCGCGATGCACTGTAGCAATGACGAAACCACTGTAGCAATTTTGATATTATTCATTTTTTTGTTTTTTTTTTTTGAATTTTATTTTTTTCCGTATTCATTTGCATTGTCCGCTCTAAATTAGTATATCACTTTTATTTTTGTATTTTTTAAATTTAATTGTGCCTAATAAGCTAACTCAGCTACAGTAAAAAATAAACCAGTTACAGTAAAATATCAGTAAAAACTAAAAGTTATCGTTATTCCGAACGCTACCTAGAGCCTTTCTAAAAACATAGAATGATAAGGAGCTTATGTCCGCCCCTGTAAATTCGGAATCCTAGATTTGGGTTGTTTGAGTTTGCTCTTAGTGTGCATTACATATCCAGGGAAAACCTTTTCCATCTTCTGTGGAGTAGGGTGACATCCACATCGTCGCCAAAAAACGCAGCAATTGTGGCTGTTCTTCTTCCTGCGGAAAACGCCCTGAAACGAGAGGAACACCTTGGTCTTTATGCCAATCAGCCTCAACACGGTCTCACCCAAAATTGGATGCATTGTTCTTGCTTGCCGTGAGGAGTAGCTTTCAGCTAAGAACGAAAAACAGGGTAGTTCTGGTTAGGTTTCTTTTCCTTGCTGGACCTACGAGCATCTGCAACCTGTGCAACCGTGCTGATGCTTGTGGCTGGCTGTGGTCCATAATCCATCGTGTGTGCGCTTGTGTAGAACAGTTTGCTCAATTTTGTCCATCTAAAATTGGTTCTCCCAACTTTTTGGGCGCAGAATTGGCCGGAAAAAAAATAGATTGCCTTAATCCGCATGTTGTCTCCTGTTCGTGTGTATGCCATCTATGGAGGTCGCGAGTATTCGAAGAGAAGCATATATTGACATTTTCGTTTTTGGGGTTCAGATTGTTCTGCCCTCCATTGGGAGCTACTGCAATTTGGTTTGTTGCGCATTGGTTGTAGCTGTTGCTGTCGCTGCCATGTCGGCGAAAGCGCTTTATCGGTTTCCTTCGGGCTCTGTTCTTGAGCTGCCAACCAATCTGGGTCTTCCAGGATAAAGCAGCATCTCTCTCCCTCCCCCACTCTTAGAGATTTTGTTGTCCTTGAGGATCCTGCAGATCTTGGTGCCGGTTGCTGTACAGTGACACCTGAAATCTGTGTAGTTCAGATCTTACTGAGCAGTGATATTCAGAGCTCTGATAAACTGTAGCTGAATTACCAAAAGTCACGAAACTCCTACTGCAAATGATCGATTTCCACGAACTGGATTGTTGTCGCTTGGATTGGATGAGATGAACTACGCGTTTCTTTTTTCCCCGCCCGCGTCTGACCGTATAATCGTGCACTGTGCTGTGGTGCCTGCAGGGAAGCGAGTGGAGGCGAAGGGAGGCGCCATGGACGCAGCAGGACGGGAGCGTCAGCAGCAAGAGAAGCAGCGGCAGGAAGCAGAAGCTTTCGACGGGCCACGACGTGTCGACGGACGACGAGATCTCGCACTCGCGGCAGCACACAACGTAGAGCATGTGACCACGAGTGACCGTCCCTGTCCATGTAATTCTGACATTCTGTGCCCTAATCCAGTGTCGATCCATGCCATGCACGGAGGCCCAAGGCTTCAGGAGCTCTGCGTCTCTGTCCATGCACGGACGGGCAGCCGGTTTTGGAGGACTCGGTTCATGTTGCCTGCGTGCACAACAAATTCTTGATTTATTTGCTCCTTCGTGTTAGTTTGTGCTGTACTAAAAACACACTTCGAAAGGAAAATTAGTTAGACGTTCTGTCTAATTTGCCCAAGTCAGCCAGTTTTCCTAATTCTGTTTTTCTCAAAGCTGTCAGGGGCTAAGGCTTGTAGCCGCGTGTTCTTGCTTCAGAAGCATAGATATTAGACAGGAAATAACATAATATAGCTGCATAAAGCATCGAGGTGACCTGACACGAACAGCAAACAACACTGGTTGTAGGACAAGTTGGTGTCTGCCTCTGAGTGCGGGAAAAAAATGAGTCAATGAAGTCCTTCCCAGGAGGGACAACAGTGATTCTCTGGAAATTGTATCGCACCATCTTGTTGATACAAAACTTGGCTACCTATTCCTGTAATACAGAAGTGCATGTGAAATCAATACAGAATAAAAGGAAGCAATAAGGAAATTTCCAATAGAGCATAACTGGGAGCAAATCTTGCAATCATTCCATTCAAAATAACAGAAAATGAATTCCAAAAAACATCAATCTGTAATTTAATTTAGTTAAGACACGCTTGATTAATGCCCAGAGTTCTATTGGTTCATCATTGTTAGATACAACCAAAACTTGCCATTGAGCGCCGCCGAGTTCCGGCACCGCCCTATCCCCGCGGCCGCCGTCGCACTGAGAGGCAGAGGCCTCGTCACCTCCCATTCGAAAGGATCCGTCTCCGACGACGGCTCGGAGTTTTTCTTCTTTTTTTGAAGGAAATACCAGTTGTTTGGAGTTTACTAGTCTGTTTTGATCCTTTGGATCATCACAAAGCCGCAAACAGTGCACCGCGCGTCAGTGCGCGCTGCGTTTGAGCCCGTGGTGCGCCCAACAATTTCGCCGGACCTGCGAGTCCGTCCGGTCTGCACGGTGGGTGGGATGAGGCGCAGGCTGCCGGCCGGTGACCGCTGACCAGTGACGATGGGGCAACTGGGCCACGCACACGGACGCACGGTTGATCTGGAATCCGAGAGCCGTCAGCTGTGCAGTCAAAGCCTCGGTGTTGTTCATCGAGAGACGAGGAATTCAGGATCAGGACCAGAGCGGCGCAGTTGCATATATCCCAGATAAGGTGCACGTCGGCGAACTGGACAATTTACCCGCGTTTTTTTACCAACCATGAAGCAGCTGATCATATCCTATATATGCAGGGGCACACTTGATATTTCATATTTGATTCACTGGACTACACATCTCAGACTTAAAGCACCAAGAAAACGAAGACGGATCAAGACTAGGACGTCAAGCAAACTCTTCACATGTATCTCCAGCACGATTACAAGGACAGAGAGGGAGGGGAAAGAATTGGGCTGCGCGCTGCATCTTTCATATGCTCTGCAGGATCTTGAGCGTCTCGCCGATGTGCTTCTCGGGCTGGAACTGGTTGTTGTAGATGTACTGCACCACGCCCTTCTTGTCCAGCACGTACGTCTGCCGCCCCGGCAGCGTCCCGAACAGGTCCGACGGCACGCCCCACTCCTTGCGCACCCTGTTCCCCTCGTCGCTCAGCAGCGTGAACGGCAGCCTGTACTTCTTCGCGAACGCCTGCAGCCGCATCGCATCAACAGGAGCATGCAGCAGCTTGATCATTCACGGCTGGTTTTTTTTTTTTTTTTGGTTCAGCTGATCGGAATCAGATCACTGGTAAGTTGCAGTACCTTGTGGGAGGCGGCGTCGTCGCCGCTGATGCCGATCACCTCGGCTCCGGCCTTCTTGAACTTCTCGTAGGAATCCCTGAATGCACACGCCTGCATGCACATCCACAACCCCGATTGGAGTTTGGAGCAATCATACTTAGACAACTCTAACCAGTACTCACCACTCAGGAGTAAGTAACATTGAAACCTTTTGCAGGATGCAGCGAAGAGATTCCCTTGACAATGGCTCAACGTGAATCTCTTGGCATTTCAGTTGGGCTACTAACTGCTACGAATCAAACTAATCTAGTGTTCGCAAGAAATAATTTATGCGTAAAACTCAACAAACGTAAGTTTGACCTGCTTGGTGCAGCCGGGCGTCTCGTCTGCTGGGTAGAAGTAGACGACGACCGGCTTGCCCTTGAACTTGGAGAGCGATACGGCCTTGCCGTCCTGGTCTTTCAGAGAGAAGTTGGGCGGCACGCTGCCCTTGGACACCTGCAAGCGGCCGGGAACCCAATCCATCACCACGAATTTACGAGCCGCAAGCACGTCGTACGGACATACACCGCTTCCCCGAGACACTATATAGCTAGGTACCTTCCCGCAGACGATGCCCGTGGACGACGCGCGGCGGCGCGGCGCCGGCGCGGCGAATGCCGGAGCCCTGAGGCCGTGGGACGCGGGCCTCGTCGAGGTGGAGGGCCTGCAGAGGAGCGCCCGCGCGCGAGGAGACGAAATGCGCGACGACGCCCGAGGAGCCAGCAGTAGGGAAGGCTTGCAAGCCGTGGAGGCTGCTGCGAACGCCATCGGCCGCGGATAGAGAGCTCCGGGAGAAGCCTTGGCTGCTGCTGTCTGTGGAGCTCCCTCCTTCTCCTTCCTCTTGTCTGTCCGGGGAGACCTCCTGCGATGGTTGGTTGGTAGCTAGGGCCTAGGGGATGTCAGGATGAGATGCGAGGCTTTTTTTTTTGTGCCGACGTGGCACAGCTTGCTGCCCTTTGCTGCTGATAGTGAGCTCCTGGTTCTTTGCCACCCATCTGCACGACCGTCTAGCTAGCCCAATCCAAACATCTGCTCACCGATTTCATTATTATTTTTTGAGAAGTGATTCTATACTTTCTACTTCTATAAATATGTATAAATCTTAAAGCACAATCAAGAGGTGAGTAGCATCAATCCACCCTTAAAGGTGTTTTAATATTTATATAATTCACTATTTGAGAGAGCATAAAATCATCTCTTTTTTTTAAGGATGTAGGCCAATTTCCGACAGCCATGGTATCGACATAATAATCCCCATTCCCTTATCGGCAGCCTGGCGCTATGCGCAGTTGTGATAAAGATGTTTGCTGACATACTGAATCTGTCTTTTTTGTTCTGAAAGTCAATGCAGCACTTTGTTGTTCTGATTTGATGGAGCCAAATTATTCAGTCATTGTGTAAAGATGTCCACGCAAACAGCATCTGACAATCTGACATGCACAATGGACTCTCAAAAAGAAGAGAAACAGACACGCACAATTTATGTGACTACAAAAAAAGGCCAGGGGAATTACCATGTGGAGAAATGACACAACTGTTATCGAGATCATCTGAAGCAGCAATGGAGGAGCACATTCTGGGCTTGATGGAATCACCCGAGAGACATCCTTCGCTCACGCTGTCAATGTCATCACCAACCAGGGTGGCCACGGAAGGCGGCGCGCGCTCGACGACGACGCCAGCCTCACCGCCCTTGCTGTCCTTCTTGCCAAAGGTCAGGAACCTCCTGAGCCCTGCCACTGCGTGCTCCTCGGGGTGACTGCACACGGACAAAAACACTGCTCCTCGGGGTGCTCGGAGTCAGCATGCTCTTCTCGGCGCCCGCGTCCTCCTCCCGTTTCTTCCTCAGCCTTGCGGCGTCGGCCTCCAGCAATTTGAATTCCTTTGAAATTCGTTCGTTTTCATATTAATCCTTGCCCAAATCTGCACTTTTCTCACCCATCTATGCCCCCCCCCTCTCTCTCTCTCTCTTTCGGACGCTGCCCCCTCTGCCCACTTGTGCGAACCACCGGCTGGCCACTGCTGTTCACAATCCGACAAAGCCAAGAAAATAACTCCCCGCCGCAATCTTCAGTCATCGCCACTGCCATGCTTCTGCAATCTCGTCAACTGGCCGTGCCCCTCGCTTGCAACGCCCTGACACTCATTAAACCTTGCCTTGACCCCGTGCCAGAGCTCCCGGGCCAAATTTGGCCGCCGCTTTCCCGCCCTATCTCACCACTGTCAGACACGCTGCAGCTCGTCTCGCCCGCCGCTACCACGCCACTGCAACCTCATCAACAGTCGTACGCCTCGCTAGCCCCACCTGGCCGTGCGCCGTAGCCGCCTCGCCTTTCCCCCTCTCACGGCCAACAGGCCGACTTGCCACCTTGGCCGCCGCATTTCACTGCCCGAGGAAACGCTAGAACCTAAGTGCCACTGCCGCATGCCAGCTACCCCGCCGCCACCATCGAAAGCTCCCACGCCTTCCCGACCTGGCCATGCGCCGAAACCCGAGTGGAGGCCATCATGTGCCATACCGCCATAGCCTACTTATAAAAGGCCCAGAGCCCCTTTAGGGTCTGTTCTTTTCAGCTTCTCAAAACGGCTAAAATTCAAAAAATTCAGTCAAAAACTATAAACTGCAGCAAAAAAGAACAGACCCGGCCTAGAGCCCCTTTAGTGAACCACATTGGCGCCCAAGTAAGCCATAAAACCCCCCGATTTCCCTCGATGGCCGTCGCGCAGCCCTCGTCGCCGGAGACCAAGTAAGCCTGTTTTGTCATTCTTGTTATTCCCTTCATTATTCTTTAATTGTGTTTGCCTGTAGCTTCCTTATGACCCTAGGAACTCCACTGAGGCATCACCTTAAGCTCCCTTGCCCTCTGCTCTGTCGGTGACCACGTTCGCCCCTCGACCGAAACCCCTCGCCGTGGACAAACCGCCCCCGATCCTCCTAGCCCGAACCACCACCGCCGTAGGCTTTCCTTTAATCATTTTGCTAAGGTCTTATTGATATGCAACTAATCAAGATTAAACTTTCAATTATATTTAATTTACATTAATCTTATCCTAATTTCCATAATTCAATTTATCCTTATTTTTATGTATAACTAAATTATTTTTATTATATTTTAATTGAAATTTTCTTATTTATTTTGATTTTCCTAAATTATTTTCTAATTGGAAAAGAAATTAGGCATTGACATATGGGCCATGAATAGTGCTTAGGCCCACTGTCATACACACAGAGAGAGGGAAATAGAGACGGAGGGAGTCGAGCATGGGAGGTGGCGACACATGGCTCTAGTGAGCTCGTCGATGTGGAGGCGGCCATAGCAAGGCGGCAACGACCTCAAAAATGGAATGCCAGGGAAATGAAGAAGCTTGGGGAGGTGGCTCGAGGTGGAGCAGAGGCAGGCGGCGATGGCGCATGGTGGTCAGACGCAGAAGTAGAGCAACGACGTCAAAGAAGAAGAGAGGCAAGGAGAGTGTGCACGAGCAAGAGAGTGATCAGGGGAGCTTACCGGTGTGGTTAGTGGCGTTGGGGAGGAGCCGTGTAGGGCCAGCAATGTGAGCCCAAGGCGGCACGAAGGGGGTCACTGGTGGCAGCTCACTAGAGAAGGGAAAGCGAGAAATTGGTGCTTAGGTTCACCAGGGTGCCTCGGGAGTGAGCAATCGGACCGACGCTCCTCAAATTGGAAATTTTGATTTTGAATTTCAGTTTTTGATTTGAGTTCAAATTTGAATTTCATTCTTCTCGTGGCTTTCAATTTCTCAGGAAATTTACCCTAGATTTAAATTTAGCTATTCTTTTGTTTACCTTTCCTTTATTATTATTATTATTATTATTATTATTATTATTATTATGCCTCTTTTCTTGCATTATTTTACATAGCACAAATTTCAGAAAAGCCAAAGGAAAAAACCAGAAAATTTCTAGTGACATCAAAACGCGTTAAATTTTTTTAAAATTATCATATTTTCAAAAATTCCAAACTTTGGGATGTTACATAAATTTAAGGTGATCAAAAATTTTATAAGAATACAGGGGCAATAGCATACTGGAAACAACAAAAAAAATTGAGATAGTATAGATTTTCCCAGATCAGGTACTACAAACATGTAATTCCTTGGCCTCCAGTGCATTTTCTCTGGAACATACGATCTAAATGTGCTTCTACAGGATAATTCTATAAATTCCCGCCTTTTCCATTACACAAAAACAGGTAGAATCAATTGCAAATGATGCAAAACAACCAATCTAATTGAAGATGGATGTATCTAAAATACAATGACTCAGATTCAGTTTTGTAACATTGCGGCCCTTCGAATCAGCAGTTGCTTTCCCCAAAGAAAACACATGCAAAATAACACAGAACTTCCTGAAAAGACCTTCACTATTCTGGCCAAGATTTGTGGAGCAAGCAACACATTAAGGCTTGAATGGTGCAAATACTACCACTGAATTGTGTCCTCCAAATCCAAAGGAATTCGAGATACCTGTATAGCAATAGCAAACAAATATGTGGGGGAGAGGAAAGAGGAAGATGGGGGAGTAATACTGTAAAGCATAGACATTGCTACTCACCAACATTCACTTCATGTTGCTTTTTTACGTTAGGTACTGTGTCAAATTCAACCGCTGGCTCTGGGTTCTGCAGTTATCAGAGTGTAGCTCTTAGTTATTTAGCCATAATGTGCCACTCAGGTTTCTACTGTCTTGCTAGATAAATTAGCTGTAACAATGTAAACCAATACTTACAAACTGGTTTATGCTTGGATGCACCCATCCAGTGGTTATAGCTTTAACAGTAGCAATGGCTTCCAAACCACCTGACGCACCAAGGCAATGTCCTATCATGGACTGCAAATGGAAGATCGCATTAGGAAGGAGAAATGAATCAATTTCCTCGAAGTAACAAAAGGGCATTAAAGCACCTTGGTTGCATTTATTTTTATCCCGGATGGGTCCTTAAATACTTGCTTGATGGCATTCACCTCTGCCAGATCACCAGCAAGAGTGGATGTTGCATGAGCATTTATGTAGTTGACCTGCAAATAGTCGTTTGTGATTTTTCCAGTCATTTGAAACTTCTTCAAAGCATTTCCCAATCAAAACCAGAAATTTATAGCAAAGTGCCAGAATCATTAAACATCAAATGGAGAAGACCAATCAGAGCTCATTGTGAAAATATTAATTCTAGAACTCGCAGTCGCCACCACACCCGCCACCAGCCTCCACCCATCTGACCCGAGCTCGCAGCCATGCCGCCCAAGTTCGACCCGGTCCCCTAGATCGGGCCACTCGGTCTTTCCCCGAAGAAGACCGGAAAGGGCATCGCCAAGGAGACGGCCAAGGACTAGAAGGGCCTCCGCATCACCATCAAGCTCACGGTCCAGAACCACCATGCGCCGCTCAGAGGCAATCCGTCCGCCGCCGACGATGAGGGGGACAACTACTGCCCCTCTGCCGCTCCCGCTCCTATCTCTAGGGGCCAGCTCGTTGCCACCATCCGCATGCACCACCGCTGTTCCCACCGCTTCTCCTCCGACGAGGAGAAAGCGCGTCGCCGCGCAGGCGGCCAGTCCGCCGCCGACGAGGAAGGGGTCTTCCTCCTAAACCGCAGTCGCATCATCTTCCACTGCTAGATCCCGACAACCTCACCGCCGGATGAGCTCCGTGCGCATTGCCGCCGTTCCCACTGCTTCTCCTCCGACCAGGAGAAGGCGCTACTCGGATGCGGTGGCCCGTCCGCCGCTGACGAGGAGGGGAATGACTTCTGCCTCACAACCCCTTCGTCACCCTCGCCGACGATACCAACTGGAGCTGCCCCAACTGCTTCGGCGACTCCTCCGCCGCTCCCGCTCCCGCCTCCGGGGGCCTCCTCGACGCGGCCTCCTTCCCTGTGGTCATCGACGCGGTGCCGCTGTCCCACCACATGCACCACCTCCCGCTGCTCCCCACGCTGCAACTCGTGCTCACCGTCATCGAGGACCACTTCACAGTGCAGGGCCTCGCCGTCGTCAGATCCTACCACGCCAATGCGCGCTGCAACGACGCTGACCTAGCCGTCGACAAACGTCAGATCCCAATTAGGTTTCCCACACTCGTCGTGGCAATGACGCCCTCTGGAGTCCAGACAGCCTCAGGTGTGTGGGGACATCTGATCCGATCGAAGCAGGGGGTAAGGGTAATTGCGTTGCGTTACTGTGCTATGGACTGCTTAATTGAGCGTGGGCTTCAGTTCCCTGGACTGGCCACTCGGCAAGTACACAGCCTATTAGCCGATTACTTCGAGTACTCACCCCGTTATTCCAGTTAAATCGGTTAGCTACTCGTTTTTGTCTACTCGTACTCGGTGAGGGGACCTAGTCCTAGTACTTAAGCGAGTACTCGGGTGAGTAGACCTAGTTTTAGAACCATGATTTCTATTTATTATAGATATGATTGAGATTAGATTCTATCTGTTAGGGTGGAGCCCATCTATATAAGGAGGCAACTACATACTATTGGAACGAAACAAGAAATAACAAAGTCATTCTTATCCACAGTCTCTCCCTCTCCCTTTACACGGACGCCGTCTGGCCATCCTCTAGATGGTGTTTACCCCCTATGAACTAAGGTTTATAACACATTGTTGCATTGCTCACACATTTGAAGTATGAACTAGGGCATATCCAATCCACTTAAAACAGTGCATTACTTTGTTGCTATTTATATTCCCTTCTCAACGAAAACATCAAATCAAATAAGATGGAAAAGCTGTAATTTGCGCGGCCATCTTGTCGAGATTTGTGGGTTTAGTTGAAGGATGTGACCATGAAGATCCAGCAATGCATGCAAGTGCAATATTCGCACTAAGAGATACGGAATCATTGATAAATCGCATGCATGCAAACAAGTTGGTTGCCATGTTAACACTGTTAGCATGCAAGTTAGTCACCATTTTAGGGTGCTGATAAAGATATTGGACTTTGTAACAAAGGAAAGCCGCGGTCTTGTGCCTAAAATCTAGGAAGTATATTTAACAATATTTTTGATCCAACATGGCCCAATAGGCCTGGTGTGCGATGGTGACGTGACGTGAGCCATGGTGGCAGAGCCAAGGCATGGTGTAAACCGAGCTCGTTGGTGGAGGCACAATGATGACCAGGGCCAAGCTCAGCTAGGTGTTCTGCAGAGCCAGGGAAAGCCCGTTGACAATGGCTCAATGTGCTAGGTAATATGTTTTTTTTCATCAGTAGCAACATATATATTTACATACATTGTACATCAAAAATCAAAATTATCCTTGAGATCAATTTTGAACAACAGCATACGCATGTTTTTGTTATCTCGGTAATGATATATTTGTACACATAAAACTCAAATTGGTTGATTTGGTTATGCAATTTGGGTTTCCATTGCAAAGCACGGTCACTCAGCTAGTTGTAATTGAAAAAAAAAGGTAGCGATCCTAACACAAAAATGAACAAATCAAACAACTATGAATCATAATTTAAGGATCACACATAACTGCCATGTTACAAAGATAGAAAAAATTTAAAGGATAACAGAACGAATACAAACAAGTGTGTTTTTAAGGGTGAAATATTTGGGTTACCTCCTCTGGTGCCACACCAGCATCTTCAAGACTTTGCTTAATGCATGATGAAACACCAAGACCATCGGATCTTGGGTCAGTCATATGGTAAGCATCACAGTTCACAGCACCTCCTAAATACTCTGCAATTATTGGTGCATCGCGTTTCATTGCATGTTCTAGGCTCTCCATGACCTTTTTCAATTTGACAGAATTAAGGGATTAGAATAGCAGTGAATCGTAATTCCACAATAAAATGTAGAGCATACAAAAATTTTATTGCCATCATGTTCTATGATAGGAGCATGATATGCGATGTCTGACAAAATTAAAATGTGAAAACTTGAATATGTTTGGAAACAATTACTCTATTGGAGTAGTTAGAGACCGATTGTGAGCCTACTGAAATTCAATGAAAGTTATTGAACAGATTGTTGAAAACAAATAAATTAGTGTCACTTTACAGGCTGCAGGATATGATCGGTATAGAAAAATTTTCATTAGAGCGATGATATCAGCTTAAGTCCAATTTCACAATCTGGATCAGAATATTGTTCATAGAACATACCAGTACTCCAGCTCCTTCACCCATGACAAAACCATCACGGTCTTGGTCCCAAGGCCTCGATGCTGTTTTAGGGTCATCATTCCTCTGTGACAGTGCTCTGCATGCAACAAACCCACCAACACCAATTGGAATAATTGCAGCTTCAGTGCCACCAGCAATCATCACATCAGCTTCGCCTCTGCGAATATGGTTTGCTGCAGCGTAGAAACAGTAGTTCGAGGTAGCACAGGCAGTTGAGATAGAGTAGTTTGGACCCATGAAACCAATGTCCATTGCAAGCAGGGCAGATCCCATGTTTGTTATGGCATACGGGATGAAGAAAGGAGTTATCTTTCTGTGCCCCTTCTCAATAAGATTCTGAACACCATCAGAAAACACCGTGAGGCCACCCATTCCAGTGCCCACAAGAACACCAGCCCGGGCCTTGTCAATCTGCCAGAGAGAACATTTACTAATTAGCACCAAATATCCTTTTTCTCCAAAGATAGCAGAGCAGTCAAATATTAGATAAGCTAATTAAGCTACTATCAACCCTAAGCAAACCAAAGAAGATTGGTGTGCTAAAAGAGAATGTGACTTGGTCCAAAAAAAGCTTCTTTGCTATAATATGATAATAATGCAAGGGATTTCATCAAATGCAAAAAAAAAAAAGCTTTATGCAAAGCTCATGCTTTACTCTAGAATAAATCTATAGTGACCAACCAATCTTTTTGAGATTAAAAAGAAAAAAGAATCCCTCGATATTGTGTTGATACTTGATGTTAGAGATAGAAACGAATAGGAGATAGAGTAGGATTGCTATTCGTTTCCATGTATGCTTCTGTAACTGTATATGGCATACCCCTGTACTCCCCTGTATATATATATAGCCCCTTGGGCCTCATGGAAATATACACAATATTCATAACACTTGATACCAATTTAAAATAGACATGCCCCTATATCATTGGAGCCCAACTGAACTACACGTATCTAGAACATTTGGGCTGTAGTAGACCATGATGCATAAGTCACATGATCTAACACTTCTAAAACCTTAGAGCCAACCCCATGGCAAGTTACTATCACAAGCCTACCCTCCAGCTCATGACAACTCTTCAACTCAAATCAAAGCAGCATTTTCATTATCTATATCATTGCCCACTTAGTTTTCAATTAGATACAAACCAAGAGATGCACCAAGGAGAAAACAGAGGAAGTGCCATTCGTACTAGACAAAATTGGCCTCAAATCAACTACAGTGCTACCAACACAGATCAATGCATGGCTTTAGTCAATCCAAATGGAGCTGTACCACTACACCTGCCTACCACAAATCTAAAGACTACTGTACCAACTGTGGCGTTGCTCAAATCCTGGCACATGTAATTCACTGCTGAGATTAGATGACAGCTTCATCACAACTTCTAGATAAGATGACATTCCCAACAACCTTCTTTAAGAGAGTACACATATTGTTTGCAAGATTGAATTCAACTACCATTTTATAACAAAAACAAAGTTATTGCCGTTCACTCCCTGCAATCCCAATTAGATGCACTAAAACTACATAAATTCACAAATTAATACTATCATTTACCAGCTTCCTTCCAAAAGTAAAAAAACGCTTCATCTTCTGTTTTGCATTGAAGAACAGAATTAAAAGAATAGCACCCCCT
Source organism: Melocanna baccifera (assembly GCA_036346265.1). NCBI lineage: Eukaryota > Viridiplantae > Streptophyta > Magnoliopsida > Poales > Poaceae > Melocanna > Melocanna baccifera. Next base: position 24,837,357 of record CM070692.1, on the reverse strand, counting down.
TCCAGCTACAATCCACAGTGCCATGTTTTACGTTCTTACTGCCCGGGGTCTACCTGCAAGATCATTTCTTGCAAGACCACCGCCAATTGTTCCTCTTCTGCCAAGATCAGATTGCACATCACCACCACATTCAACGTATTCATCTCACCATCAACCCATTCTTCTTGGCGTCATCACTGTCCTCAGAGATTACATCTCCAACCATCAGAAAGGGAAAAGGGGTGTCACATAATCAGTCAGCCCCTGTGCCCTGATCTATCAAAAGTGTTAAACCCCAAGACACTTTCTAGGACCGAAAGTCCCCAACTTTACTGACTAATAATTTTTTTTAAAAAAAACAACACTACATTAGTATCAGTGAGCGCCTGATCCAGCAAAGGGGAGGCATTTGAATCCGAGCTGCGTTAGTGTTACCTTGTCCATGGCCTTGGAGCTGTGGGCGAGGTCCGCGGACTCGAGCGCCTTCTTGCCGCTGACGATGCAGTAGCGGAGGCAGTCGTCGAGGCGGCGGTCGTTCTTGCCGTCGATGTATCCCTCGGAGGAGAAGCCCCGGATCTGCCCGGCGAAGCGGGTGGGGAAATTGGAGGCGTCGAAGCGGTCGATGAGCCCGATGCCGCTCTCCCCGGCGAGCAGACGGTCGTAGTAGGCGTCCACGTCGTTCCCGAACACCGACACCAGCCCCAGCCCCGTGATCACCACCCGCTTCTTCGGATCCGTCTCCCGCCGGGGCGCCGCCGCCGCCACGGCGGAGGCGCGGACGGAGATGCGCCCGGGCCTCCTACGCGGCGCCGCCGGGGCCAAGGCGGCGGCGGCGGTGGGGAGGAGGAGGCTCTGCATCGCTGCGGCGTCTGGAGGCGGAGAACGTGGCGATGGAAACGAGGAGGGAGGGGTGGCTCTCTGCTGTGGTGTGGCTGCGGGGTGGAGCGGGGGGCGAGGGCGCGTCGGCTATGTATGGAGGGTGGGGGCAGCGGGGCCCACAGGGGGTTGGGGTTCGGGGGCTTTGGAGGCGACGGACAGGGGCGGTGGGTTTCTCAACGAACCTGGGCGGACTTTGCGATGCCGTCCTTGTCTTGCCCTTCGTGAGCCCAGGCATGGCAGCGGGGTCATTCCCCGTCGGGAACCACAAGACTGCACAGATAGGGAGTTCTCCCCGTTCCCTGTCCCAAGGGGGCGTTTGCTACGCGTAATTTTTATATGTTTTTATAACCTAATCTTTTTAATCTGATTACCGATAATATATTTAAAAAACTACAAAATAGTTTTAATAATAGTTTAAATATTTCGTAACTCAAACCAACAAGTCTATAAATTTAAATTACCTGATTTAAAATTTCAAACCTTAAAGGTTAACATTTACAAATTTTATATTGAAAACTAAAATTTGAATTCTATAGTTTAAATTCTCTCAATTTAAAATTGCAACATTTAAAATTTCAATTCTTATGATTCAAAGGTTCAAATTTTGGGTTTTTGAAATTTTTAATTTTAAAATTTTAGTTTCGAACTTTAAAATATTCAAATCTATAAAATTTAATCTTTTGGAACTTGAATTTTTGAAATCTAAAATTTTAGATTTCAGATTTTAAGATTTAATTTTAAAAATTAAATTTCAATATCCAAACTTGAAAATTTGAAACATGGAGAGTGCCGAGTGCACCGGCTGCCCCTTATTCGACGGCGACGAGTGCCGAAGCCCCGACGTCGGCGCTGGGCAGGCTTTCTCCGTACGGCCTCGAGCAGGCTAACGGTGGCCCCGGGCACCGCCGGAGCGCGTCGGCGAGCGAGCTTTGCCTTGGTGGGGCCGACGACCTCGGCTGGAACAGCAGCCTGAACTAGTTGTGCGCAGGTAGTACAAGTATGGAATGGAGAGTAAGGGGACTAGTTGTGCGCCTGAACTATCGGGTGGGGAAGTCGGCAGCACCCCAGGGGCATTTCGTGAAAACAAAGCTACGGGTTCAAATTCCTGAGAACAACAGACATTAACGAATCTGACGGAAGTGGCACCAAGAGGACCAAACAAGAAATTTAGTGGTATACCCGCTCATTTTAGCTTTTTTTAACTTTAACTTCTAACTTCAGTTTTTTTTTCACTATTCAGTAATTCGTCTTTTTCTAAATTTTTTTTAGATTTTTTGGACTTTTTTGCAATTTTCTTTTTTCTCGTGCTCCTTTGCATTGTCTGTAATAGGCTAACATATTTTTTTCTATTTTTACATTTTTTAAAATTTAATTATGCCCAAAAAACCAAATCAGCTACAGTAAAAAAAGACAGCTACAGTGAAATTTTAGCCAAAAGTTCGAAACCATCGCTAAAAAGAACGCCCTATAGAGGATCCAACTTGTTTTAGCGGCGTATAAAGGATAAAGACGACTCTCGGTGTTATATGAGAAAATTTCTTTCTCTTCTTTTCTACCTGAAAACTCATTGTAACACACGAGAATGGAATTTCTTTGCTGTCATCTTTAGAGAAAAAATAATTTTTTGTAGTCAACAGTCAAGTTGACAACAACTAAGGCCATTGGGTATATGTGAGCTGACCTTGTTTTCCTCGTGAATGGAAACTTTGAATTCACATTGGTTCTATTCTTTTTGGGTTATAACTTTGATTTCTTTATAAATTAAAATAAATAGAGTGGTTTCTCAAAACCACTTCACCAAATATCTTCTCAAACCTAAAATTATATATGATATCATCACCGATATTTTCATCTTCTACCACTGTTTTAAAAAATTATAGTTAAAAACTATCCACTATAACTAAAAAATCATCCACCACATTCCAAAGTAAGCGGCCATAAACCTAGGTAGCGCTCAGTTTAGTATTGGTTTACGGTTTTTCTATTGTAACTGATTTATTTTTTATTATAACTGAGTTGGCTTATTTGGTATAATTAAATTAAAAAATAAAAATAGAAAAAATATGATAGCCATCACGAACAATAAAAAAAATACAGAAAAAAAGACAGAAAAATCTAAAAAATAAAAAAGACAAAATTTTTAAATAATAAGAAAAAAATAGAAATCAAAAGCACAAACTGAATTTAACCCATACTTAAATCTCTGTACGCGCGAGGAGTATGGGTGCAGCGCAGTAGGTGAGCCGGCGAGCTGCCTCCTCGATTCCTTGCATTCAGTTTGACGTGCCCTGAGGTTTTCGATGGTTGGACGAGCAAGGCAATGTTCGGTGCATTTGGCCATCTGGCAGGTGTTTGTCAGAGAAACGACTCTACCAAAGTACACGTTTCGCTGTTATAGGATCAAAGTACACCACAAAGCTTTCCATCCGCTAAAGTTCACACTTTTCTTTTCAGAAAGGTTTTCCGGCTACTAGCTACATTAATGCTCTATTTATTTTAGCTTCAATTTTTTATTTCTACTTATTTTTTACTATTTTAATTTCGTTTTTTTCTATTTTTTGAGTTTTTATCTTTTCTTTTTTCCGTATTTGTTTGTATTATCTATGATAAGCTAATCTGTTTTTTATTTTTTATTTTTTAATTTAATTATATTAAATAAGTTAATATCAGATATAATGTAAAATAAATTAATTATAATATAAATTTAGTCATATAAGACGACTTTTTAAGCCAAAAAATGATAACTAGAGTTTTGTGAAAGGTCAAAGCACGCAAATGGGGTAGCACGGTACAATTGTTGAGATGACTTCTTCGCAGTTCGCAGCAGGGTTCTCTCTCCCTTGCGTCAGCCAACTGTTAAAGGTCTGCAAAAACAGGCTGCATGTTCTCCGGTTTATTCAGAACGGTGAAGCTCGGCAAAAACAAGGTGTAACCGCGCCAACGACCGTATCCATAAAACTCTTTGTCTACTGTACATAAGATGGAATTAGAGTGTTTATATTGAATTTTACTTTTAACTTATAAATAATAACAATTTATAGAAAAATTTATAAAGAGAGATACTCGTATGTGATTTTAATTGTTATAAATAATGTCACTACAGTGTATACTACAATCGACTAGTAGACCTCACCGTAAAAGCTACTGTAGGAAATTTATTTGCTATAAAAAAACAGTTTTAGAAGTAAATATAAACAGAGCTAAGTCAAAACAGTAATGATACGGTTCACAAAACCACCAAGATTTTACGTCTTTTGAATGATGCTATGGACCAGTGGTGGATCCAACAAGTAGCAACTAAAAAATAGATTAGCAGGGAGCAGAGGTTATTCGGATCTCGAACACGTGATAGCCAGGCAATCCGTATCAGGTCAGAGAGAGAGAGAGAGACGCATAACCTCGCCTGGCTGCAAGGCTGTCCACTGCTCCACTCTTCCTATCAAAGTCACAGGGACTTGGGATTTTCTAGCGCTCCTGCCGAAATTGAATTGGTTTCTTTCTACGAAATTCTTGCAAAACTTACACGTTCCAAACAACCATGGAAAGGGCAAACCAATAAGTGTCCCACATATGCATCACAATGCTAATATTGTAGTACTACTGTACCTCTTCACAAGCAGCAGGTCCATTGCTAAATTTTTGGCACTTGGAATATTGAGTCTAAAAAGAAAGGCAGAGATAGCGTTCAATTTGGTGTTAGTTTATGGTTTGTTTACTATAGTTAGTTTATTTTTTAGTGTAGCTGAATTGACTTATTTAGTATAATTAAATTTAAAAAAATATAAAAATAGAAGAAAAAACATATTAGCATATCATGGATAATACAATAGAATACGAAAAAAAAGAAAAGACAAAAAAGTCTAATAATCTAAAAAATTAGAAAAATATGAAATTACTGAATAGTGAAAAAAAAGTAGAAGCTAGAAGTAGAAACTGGTTTTAAGTCAAGTTGAGCATACCTAGATTCGGGTCGTTTGAGATTTGAGAAGCAATTCTAATGTTGGGTTGCACAGTTCTCTTCCTGAAAAGATGCATTTGACTACGTATGGGCCTCTTCGTAGGAGAAAAGGATTCCCAAAAGATATACAATTGGGCCTCTTGCGTGTTCACAAGAAGTGTTTGGTTCTCAGTGCTTACTCTGGTGGGATTACAACGATTAACTCCAGGGTCAGATGATTTGGTCTTTACATCGTGGTGGCGTCAAGCTTTGCACCAAATCCCTAAGCAGCAGCGCAAGGGGTTTAATTCTCTGGTCGTGTTGGTGGCTTGGCAGATTTGGAAGTATAGAAATGGTTGCATTTTTGACAACGTCTCACCCAATATTGGCCTTGTTTTGCAAATCATTGGAGAGGAGGCCAAATTGTGGTGTTTGACGGGGGCCAAAGGCCTTTGTACCATTTGGCCATAGGGGTGTGTGGGGGGTTGGGTCGGTGGACGTCGGTGGACGTCGGTGTAGTGTTGGTGTTGTCTTCGACCCTGTGTTTTTAGCCTCGCCTGTTTGGTGAGGATTGTACGAGTCTTCTTAGACTCATCTATTTTTCTTAATATAATGATGTGCAGTTCTCCTGCGCGTTCGAGAAAAAAAATTGAGTAGGCTATTTGAAGAGCTTTCAAACCGTTGGGCTTGCCCTGTGGATGAGCATCCAAAAGTCTAGTCCACGTTCCAAAACGTTGGAGTTTCTATCCAACTGTTTAATTTTCGTAGGAATCGAAAAAAAAAATCTAATGATTCAAATAGGGCTCAAGAATTCTACCTCTACGAGAGCTATTTTTCCTATCATTGCGGTTTCAACTTTGAGATGCTACGCGTATTTAAATTACTTACAGGGAAACTCCTATACAATTTATGTAAAATTCCTACCTTCCGGTTGGGGCCTAATTGGCATCAAAAGTAAGATTAGTTACATACCCAAACAACTACTGCACGACAAAATCGGTTTATCTCCGTACTTAAGCTAGTAGTTAGTTTGTTCCATGAGGACATTTTTAGTAGTAGACATTGCACAACAATGTTTATAATCTCTACATCATGAAGACACTAAAACTTCAGTACATCGATGGATCCAAACAATAAATTTGCAATTTCGTTCCAATGCAATAATTATTGTATGTGGACACTAATCTACTTCTAATATAAGTTTTCGTTGTTTTTTATATATTGGATTTTGTGTCCAAGTGGTATCTTGTATAAAACACTGTTTTCATCTTTCTTCTTTAATTCTCTTTCTATCTTAGTATTAATTACACTTGATAGATTAATTAATGCTATAGACATCGTTAACGTAAGTTGCATTAGGAGTGCATAACGAACGGACAGCCACTCATACGGGGGAGATCACGATCCGGACACATGCGTCCTGCGACGTGGCCCCTTTTGATCGTTCTCCTCTTTATTTTTCTGCCGCATCTCTATCGGGGTAGACCACTGGCAGTGGCAGGCCATATTCACGTACTGTACGATGGAACGCTCACGCAATAACGTAAATATTATCGTCGTGTGATGATTACAACTTGTTTGATTCTGATCAGATGCTCGATCGAGAGGAGACAGCCTCTACTCCACGCAGGAATTTAAGAGCTCGCAGCCGACACGTCACAGTACGTAGATAAGATAAACGGCTGGTTTATTTAGACTTAGATTTCTAATTTATTTATTTATTTATTATTTATAATTTTTGTCTGTTCTAGTTTTTTTAGTATTTTTAAGCTTTTTATTATTTCTTTTTTCCATATTTGTTTACATTATATGTGATCGGTTAGCATATTTTTCTATTTTTAAATTTTTTAAAATTAATTATGCCAAATAAGCCACCATCAGCTACAATGTAATTTCAGCTAGCTACAGTGCAATTTCAACCATAAGCCACTAAATTTAAGTCAAACTGAACATACTCAAATTAAATCCCTAGCTAGCTAGTAGCATTTATACGGAGAACCTAATCGATGTTCTCCCACTAAAAAATTACTCGGAGTTGATTTGGACAAGACGTGAGATCTTAGGACTAGCTCGAGGTTGGTAGGGGTGCAAGGGCATCTCTGATATTAATGTCATGTCAGTATTTCGAAGCGATTTATTAGGACAACTTTTCAAAGCGGTTTATCGGCTTATCGTCATTCGGTTCGTTCGCAAAAACGCTTGTGTTAGGACCAAAAGCTATTAGTCGTAATCATAAGCCATCAATTATAGCCGAAAAGATCCCACCCACGTTCTCATTGTTACACATGTACTCATGTATAGCTAGTGGCGGACTTAGGATCAAAATTTAGGGGGGCTAATGGGATTTGTTCACCTGTTTATCGAATGCCGAGTTGCCAGCCTATGATAGCATGCCGCACTACCGATGAGAGATACAAAAAGATATTACGGCTATACCAGCCTAACAATCACACCAGTGAATATTGAGTTTGGACTTGTACACTAGAAAGGAGTTGAGCACCTATGGTCAGTCAGTCGTCATATATGGGCTCGTAGAACAGACCACATATTTATTTTTTGTGCTTCCAACTTTCAAGAGATCAGAAGAGTGATCTAAGCCCCCATTTGGTTTTCAGATTTAGGCCTGAAATTGGGGAAATAGAATTGAAGCTTTTGAAATTCTGCTGCTTGGATGCCCTTCTTTGGAATTGCAATCCATTTCCATTTGAATTGGGAGATAACTAAGAGGATCCATGAAATTGCAGTCCATCTCCATTTGAATTGCAATCCATTTCCTCACACCATCTGAATCGGTTAGAAATAGAACTTCCCTGTCCATGGCTCTCCTCTCCATCTTCTTCTCCTTCCTAGGGAGACCGCGTCTACCGTTGGTGAGCTAGCGCCAATAGCCATCGCCTGTGAGGCGTCGCCGACCGCTGCCACTGCGGCCGATGAGCTCCCGCCAACCGCCGCCACCACCAGTCTCCTTATCTATCTCTCTTGCCTCCATCTACTTCATGATCTACAGAATAACAGCAACATCCCATCGACGAGCTCCTATGGCCTAGCCGTTACAGCTCGAAATGGCCACTAGGGGTACCCAGGGGCCAGTCAACTGTAGGGGGGCGCCAGCTCCACTTGCCCCCTCGTGGGTCCGCCCCTGCATATAGCCTCTTCCAAAACCTTTTAGAGACCAACCCTCAAGTACATAAAGGAAGAGGGTAGCACATAAAGTGTACATCAGCACATGGCTGCACGTACAGTCATGCTGCTACTTGGCTACTGATTGCATGTAGGATCTGTTCTAAAGTATCGTGATTTTAGCAGTAGTTTTTTGGCTGAAATAACATTATAGCAGATATTACTGTTTTTTAAGATATTAAATTAAAAATAAATAAAAAATATCATTATACCTTCACAGATAATAAAAAGAAAAAAGATAAAAAAAAGCTAGTTAGGAAGGTGTTCGAAACGGCTAAAAATCAGAAGCCATCGTCGTGGAACGAGCCCGTAGACGGAGATGGAAACGGATCCGGATGCGTGCGAGAGCTTTTGCAGCACCGGCGCCAGTACAAGGCGGCGGATGTATGTCGCAGCTGGTGACTCTTCCGGACAAATTAACCATGCATACAACCAGCACGCACACGCAGTGCTAAGTTCAACTGACTCAGTTTATGTGGTAGGTGAAAACAACATTTCTTTAAGGCTGCGCTCAGCGTCGCTGTGAGCGTTGGCTTTCAGCGATTGCTTAGCTTCGAAAATACTGTAGTATTTTTGTCTGTTTGTGATTTTTTTAGTTTTGTTTTTTTTCGTATTCCTTTGTATTATCTGTGATATGTTAACATGTCACTTTTATTTTTATATTTTTTAAAAAGTTTAATTACGTTTCGCTATTTCGAACGCCCCTCGTGAGCCACCCGCCGCTCATGCCGTGGTCCGAAGTCCACGCATACGCGTGCACGCACAGCACATGGCGTTACTGGCGAGCAGGGGAGCCTCCTGACTCCTGCACATGCCGTGCCGGGTCCTTGCTCTACCGCCGCTAGACCGTCCCCCTCTTACGTGTATACTTTACCTTACTAAACCAGCTCGCATGTGTACGCATGATGTCCAATCAGGTTGACGAGATGCACGCATGCTCCATGCCTTGCCATGACAACCCCCCTACAATTAAGCAATGATTTGTGCCGCGATGGAACATGGTCCTACAGCGCTTCGGCGACTGCGTCGTGGCTGAAGAGTCAAGCTTTGGACAAAGGCTCCTTGGATGTACGTCGATTCCCCTACAGGTTTAGTTGTGTAGGTAGTTATAAATGTGGTCTTTTGTCGGGGGTGAATTTCTCGAACAATGATAAATTAAATGGGGAAGTAGTGTAGTACTACTGCTGATGAGCAGCATATTCGTTATTAACACCACTTATCGTACGCACGTACGCACGGTTTGCCGGCCCCACGAGACAGGGTTAGGAGGCACGAAGGCGCCGGAACCGGTCTTCCATTAGTTGGGAGTAAGATGTGTGTTCCAGCTAGGCTACCTTGAGTTGGACATGTGCGGGAGAAACTCCGCGGAAGGACCTCTTCTTTCTTTCTTTCTTTCTGTTTCTTTTTTGAAATTTTGGTTGAACTAGTGTATGTGTAAGGTCAATTTATGGAGTCGATGATTTACTATCCGAGACTTCGAGGAGCAATTAACAAGCATCAAGTCAAGGTTAAGAAAAAAATATCAAGTCGGCGAGTAACGTGAATTCAGCTAAGAACAAAGGCTAGTCGGCAAAACAGCAATAAACATCAGGTCTAATTGAGGACGAGCGACATCACTAGAACTGTCGGCAAGTTGGCGACATGTGTTGCAACAATTGCAATACATCATCCGAACTTTGCGTCCTTAACTCTGAAAACAGTAGCCACCAGCCAAGAAGCAACAATAAGGCTGAGTTCTTTTCCACCTTTAGTCAGCTTATATTTCTACTTTGCATCCTTAACTCTGAAAACAGTAGCCACCAGCCAAGAAGCAATAATAAGGCTGAGTTCTTTTCGCACGCACGACACACCCATTTAGCTCTGCCATCAGTCACCACGTCACACCACACCTTCCCTGATACGCATCAGCACGCTGCGCATTGCTCTCACAGCAGCGCTAGCCACAGCAGCCAAACGAACGCCACGCGTCAACCTGAGCCGTTGTTGCCTCTGCAGCCACGAGTAAGCCTCGCACCGCCAAATGAAACCCACGAGTGGCACGACTGTTTTTTTAAGAACTATTAGCCAACGTTGTACCATCAGAGACGCTCCTGACAATACAGCATATCCGTCCTATCCCTACTGCCCACCTCTCCCTACCTCTGCCCCTCCTCCCTCTCTCTCTTCCTCGGCGTTTCCTTTGCCATCCTTGCCTCCCCTCCCCTGTAGCTGGCGACGAGCTTACCGCCTCGTTGCGCCGCCAGCTCCTCCTCCGTTGGTTATCCCATCGAACCTAATATTCTCTTAGCGCTCGTCTTACCGTCCCATCCTCCGCCGCTGCTCACCGCTAGACCACCACCTTTTGGTCTCCCTCTTATATCCAGGGGCACGATAAATCTGTTGGTGCTGATGTTGCCCTTCTGCCGGCCATCACGTGAGAGAGAAGGGTGTGCGAGAGAGAGTGAGGGAGTGACGGGAGGGAGCAAAAGGGAGTGTGCTCAAGAGAGAGAGTAGCGGCCGAGAGTGAGAGGTGAGAGAGAGAGTGAGAGGATAAATACAATACCATAACCGTTAGATTGGATTAGATGGTTTATAGCTATGCAGCATAAAAGATGCAAAATGGTAAACCCATTTTTAAGTTTCTCTCTCTTTTTTTAACCCCCGCAACTGCCGCTGCCGTTACCGCACGGCGTCCGTGCCTCCCCCCATTTTTTAAACCCCCACTGTCTGTCTCCTCCTCCTCTTCCCTCCGACCGTCCCCTCCACTTGCTTCCTCCACAACTGTGCCATTCCATCCTAGGCGCCCGCGCCCTCACCTCCGCGCTTTTGCCGGTGGCCGCAGTGCGTCGCCGACTCGCCGCTCGCCGCGACGACGAGCCCTTGCTCCCACTGTCGTCGATGCTCGGGGGAGGCGGATGCGTCCGGGGGCGCGTATGATGAGCGGAGGCGCTGCGGATGAGCAGTCGCGTCGGCACTGGCACGGCGCGGTTTTATCCAGCTTTGCTACGCCTCGCTCGCTTTACGGGGGCGCTCGCGTCGCCTCGCTCCTTCGCTGATCCCGAATTTTATACTCGCCGCCGCCTCCTGCCGCTTACTTTAGGCGGAAAGGGGAGCGCTTTCCTAGCTAGCTAGCTGATAAAAGGTGGAGGAGGGAGTAGTGCGGGTGGGATATTCGCGTATCCGGAGGCGAGATTTGGATCGGATCTCGCCGGCGGGATGAAGGACCAGGGATCGGGCGGCGTCTCGCCCGGCCCGGCGGAAGGTGAGAATCTTCTTGCCCATGCTTGCTTACTCATAGTATAACTGCTCATGGATTCGGTTACCACAGCGTCTTGAGAAAAAGATTCATGGCCATCTCCATTGCTGTAACTTTCATTCGTATTAGTTCTAGCGTTTGATTGAGCTAATTGCAGCGAAATCTTGTCCATGCTTACCTATGAATCTTTACAACATAAGTGTACTGTGTAGTGTGTGATGGATGCACTGTAATAACAGGGCGTGTGTTTGCAAAGCAGGGGAAAAGAAAGCCATCAACTCGGAGCTATGGCATGCTTGTGCCGGGCCTCTGGTATCGCTGCCGCCGGTGGGCAGTCTTGTCGTATACTTCCCACAGGGCCATAGCGAACAGGTGCAGGATTTATCAATTTACTGTAGGAAATGCGCCAAATCATGAATACTTTCTGAAAAAAAAATTCATTTTGTGGTACTTCTCTGGCAGGTTGCCGCTTCGATGCACAAGGAGCTGGACAGCATCCCTGGTTACCCATCTCTTCCTTCTAAGCTGATTTGCAAGCTTCTGAGTCTCACCTTACATGTATGTGGATGTTAGTTTTTCCCCTTTCTATACTGTGATTGTATCCATTTTCTTTTTCCCGTTTTGCTAATCGAGCGCACACAATATTTTTTTTTTGGTGCAGGCAGATTCTGAAACTGATGAAGTTTATGCTCAGATGACGCTTAAACCTGTTAACAAAGTATGCAAGCGGATTTCTTGATTCTGGTGCTCCTTTTCTTCTTTGACAATGAAATATCTTTTCTCGATGCGTGCAGTATGATCGTGACGCAATGCTGGCATCTGAACTGGGTCTGAAGCAAAACAAGCAACCCGCGGAATTCTTTTGCAAGACGCTGACGGCGAGCGACACAAGCACCCATGGTGGATTCTCAGTGCCACGTCGTGCGGCCGAAAAGATATTCCCACAACTAGTATGCAGAGTTTCTTCATAACCTAAGAACAATTTAGATGGAACTATGAATCTATCAGATTCAACAAAACACCTGCCTTACCAGGGTGACATGTTCGATAGGACTTTACGATGCAACCACCATCCCAAGAGCTCGTTGCCAAGGATCTTCATGACATTTCATGGAAATTTCGACACGTTTATCGAGGTATGCCAAATTGCGAACCGCTCAGAGAGTATCTGTACATGCACTTGGTGTTGTATAAGAATATAAGTTGATATGCAATCGTGGTTCCCTGCCATAATGTTTTTTATGGATCCATTATTTGTGTTTAGACATGGTGGCTGATCAATCAACAGCATTGTGTACATAATCTACTGCACATGCACATGCAGGTCAACCGAAGAGGCACCTTTTGACAACTGGTTGGAGTGTCTTTGTCAGTACGAAAAGGCTGTTAGCTGGTGATTCAATTCTCTTTATAAGGTAGCATAATCAAATTCAAAAATTAAAGGGCATGGATTTACCTAAATAATTACAAGAAACATGGATCCTGTACTTTTTGTTTACAGGGATGAGAAATCTCAGCTTCTCTTGGGCATACGGCATGCTACCAGACCCCAACCACCTCTATCTTCATCAGTTTTATCAAGTGACAGCATGCACATTGGGATTCTAGCTGCAGCAGCCCACGCCGCTGCAAACAGTAGCCCGTTTACTATTTTCTACAATCCAAGGTATTGCAGTTGTTACTTGATATCCCGTATGCACTCTCAGCCGCCATTCAGGACAATGAATTCATGCTATTCTTTGGATAGGGCAAGCTCATCAGAATTTGTCATCCCTTTAGCAAAATATAACAAGGCTCTGTATACACAAGTGTCTCTTGGAATGCGGTTCAGAATGCTTTTTGAGACAGAGGATTCCGGAGTCCGAAGATATATGGGCACGATCACAGGTATTGGTGACTTGGATCCAGTGCGGTGGAAGAATTCTCATTGGCGAAACCTTCAGGTGTGCCTCTCGTCTTGTTTTTTTTTTTAATTCTGCAGTGTTGTCATATCCATACAGCTGCTGTGTACCTGTGTTTAGTAAGAAACTATCTGCATCAATTAGTTAACTTGCATTTATACAGGTCGACCCTGATACTGAACAAAATTTATAGATAAGATCGGTCTAGCACCAAATGGAAATGATATTTGTCAGATTGTATAACACATTAGACAGCAATTTCTCCTGACTTCATCTCCTTTTTCCATGTTAGGTTGGCTGGGATGAATCAACTGAGTCTGAGAGGCGCACTCGTGTTTCAATCTGGGAGATTGAACCAGTTGCCACACCTTTTTATATTTGTCCACCACCATTTTTCAGGCCAGAACTCCCTAATAAGCAGCCAGGAATGCCAGGTACAGATACTTCTGTTTATTTAATGCAATATTATGTCTTGTTTAGGAAATAATGCAATATGCAGGTAGTCTCAACCTTTGGGCATTTAGGCCTTTAATGCTATTGTCATTCTCTTCTTGTTGCATTCATTAAGCTGGTTGACTGTCTACGCATCTTTGTAGTGGCAAGTTTTAATTTAAAGGGCAAGGCTTCATTGCAAACATGCAATAGAATTTTCCTAAATATTGCTGCTTCTTGCTTGTGTAGAAACTTGACATATTAATGATCAGCAAGAAGTGTGGAGTACTTCTTTGGTATCCATTAATCCATGTCTAGAAGTTCTGGAAGTTAATTCTTTATCAAGTTTTGAGCATCTTTTATTTGCATTTTCTTGTGCATTTTTCTGAAGATTTGTTTGGTCCTTGTATAACTTAATAAAACTTGCAGGTGATGAAAACGAGATTGAGAGTGCTTTCAAAAGAGCCATGCCATGGCTTGCCGATGACTTTGACCTAAAAGATGTCCAAAGTACATTATTTCCAGGCCTGAGCCTAGTCCAGTGGATGGCTATGCAGCAGAATCCTCAGATGCTAATAACTGCTGCCCCAGCTGTGCAGTCGCCGTACTTGACCTCCAATGCATTGGCTATGCAGGATGGGATGGGCAGTAGAAATGAAGACCCAACAAAAAGATTGAATATACAGGCCCAAAATATTAGTTTACCTAACATACAGGTTGGTTCAAAAGTGGATCACCCTGTAATGGCTCAACATCAACAGCAGCCTAACCAACTATCACAACTGCAGCAGCTCCAGCCATTCCAGCAAAGTTCTGTGGCTCTACAGCAACAGCAAGCCCATTTGCTTCAGCAGAACACCATTCACTTGCAGCAGCAGCAAGAACATCTCCAACGACAGCAGTCACAGCCACAACAGCAGATGAAGGCTGCTGCAAGTCTGCAGTCAATGGAGCAGCACAAGCTAAAAGAACAACAGCCTTCAGGTGGACAGGTTGTCTCGCAAGCACAACTGTTAAACCAGATTTTTCAACCATCTTCATCTCAGCTACAACAGTTGGGTTTACCCAAGTCACCTACCCAGCGCCCAGGGTTGCCAGGATTACCAACTGCGGGTCCTTTGCAGCAGCCAGCACTAACTCAGACTCCACTGGTCCAGCAAGCAGCAGAATATCAGCATGCCCTCCTGCAGAATCAGCAACAGCAATTACAACAACTATCACAACCAGAATTGCAGCTGCAGCTGCTTCAAAAGATTCAACAACAAAATATGCTATCTCAGCTGAACCCGCAACATCAGTCCCAGTTAATTCAACAATTATCTCATAAAAGCCAGGAAATTCTACAGCAACAAATTTTGCAACATCAGTTGAGCGGTGCTGATGCTATAGGTCATCTCAAGCAATCACAGCAAACAACTTTAAACCACATCACAGGATCTCTGACCCCCCAGCAACTTGTAAGGTCTCACTCAGCACTTGCCGAGAGTGAGGATCCATCCAGCTCAACTGCTCCATCTGCCAACCGTGTTTCTCCAATAAATTCATTGAGTAGAACACACCAAGGGAGCAGAAATTTAACTGACATGACAGCAACACCACATATTGACAACTTACTTCAGGAAATCCAAAGCAAGTCAGATAATCGAATCAAGAATGATATGCAGGGTAGCAAAGAAACAATCCCTGTACCCAATCGACATCCAGTTTCAGACCAACTTGATGCATCATCTGCTACCTCCTTTTGTTTAGATGAGAGCCCACGAGAAGGCTTTTTCTTTCCTCCAGTTTGTTTGGATAGTAATGTTCAAGTTGATCCAAGAGATAACTTTCTTACTGCGGAAAATGTGGATGCATTGATGCCGGATGCCCTATTGTCAAGAGGGATGGCTTCAGGAAAGGGTATTTGCAATCTGCCTTCTGGACAAAGGGATCACAGGGAGGTCGAGAATGAGCTATCCTCTGCTGCATTCAGCTCCCAGTCATTTGGTGTGCCAGACATGTCTTTCAAGCCTGGATGTTCTAGTGACGTTGCTGTTACTGATGGTGGAATTCCAAGCCAAGGTTTGTGGAACAATCAAACACAGCGGATGAGAACTTTCACTAAGGTTGGTATCGTTTACTTTAATAATGTCTGCATTACGGATATCTACATGTGCACACTATTAAAATTGTGAAGTGCTCGCTTTTGAGAAGTATATTTGGTGCACACATCAAAACTGATTATTTGATGCATACATGTCTATAACAGTCTAACTTGAGGAAGTTTTACTTGATTTGAGATCAGAGGACTATGGTTAGAAATACTTGAGGATTTCGTTGTTAATAATAATTAATTTGGATATCACCCTGCAAATTCATGTAACAAGCTGTATTTATCAACCCATTTGCAAACGCTATAGAAATTAGTGAAATATTTCTTCTAGCATATGGGTATAGAAAGTTCATTGAATAGGGTCGAGGAATTTTTGGATGCACGCTGCCCTATTTTTTCTATTCACAAAAAATGTCGCCGTTGTGAGTATGAGAAGTGGGCCCTGGCCCACAAGTCAGTGAGATTGAGTGGTATTTCTGAGGCACAACCTATAAGGTGGCATGTAGCTAAAAGACCCACTGATCAATTGTGACATCGTTTGGTACAAACTCAAAATGTAAAATTTGAAGTGTTCCATGCAGGTTGGCTTTGTGATATCTTCACCATCTCCGTGTCTATTTTTGTCATGCGTTGTTCGGGTTTAGCTAGTACTAAACATTCTCATCATGTCTTGGAGCATCACTATGTCTTATTCCAAATTTTGGATGTGCCAAATCGAGAACTTAGTGATTGTAGTATCCAATGATCATCATTTACTCTCAAGTTATCCTTATTTCATTTACAAGTAGTATTAATTTTTGTTATGTGTCAAACCATCTTGATTTGAAGGTTCAAAAGCGTGGATCTGTGGGGAGATCAATTGATATCACACGATATCGAAATTACGATGAACTTTGGCATGATCTTGCATGCATGTTTGGTATTCAAGGGAAGCTTGAAGATCCCCATAGAATGGATTGGAAGCTAGTTTATGTTGATCATGAGAATGACATCCTCCTTGTTGGGGATGACCCCTGGGAGTAAGTTCTTCCCTTCCCTTACCATGGATCCAGTATTCGTTGCAACTCTTTCTTAACCTGCCCCCCTGATTGTTTGGGAAACTTTATCTGTAGGGAGTTTGTGAGCTGTGTGAAGAGCATCAAAATATTATCAGCTGCTGAAGTACAACAAATGAGTTTGGATGGTGACCTTGGTGGCATCCCTTCGCAAACATAAGCCTGTAGTGCTTCTGATGATGCAAATGCATGGAGAGGTTCCTGACGTAAATACTTAATGTGCTTCTTACCGTTTTTGATACCGAGAGATGTAAGGATCCAATACACACCTAGTGTTATTTTGAGGTTAGACCTAGAACCAACTCACTGACAAAATTGATCAAAAGCTTCAGGCGGAAGAAGTTCAGCGAACCGGCTCTTGACGTTTTGTTCCCATTAAAATCGGGTGACTTATCCACATTGATTAATTTTTTTTGCAATACAAAACTGTTTTGAATTTCATAAGGTCCCTGTGTTTATCTGTGACATTCATTGTAATCTTACAATTTGTTAACTATCAGACTGTATATACGTGCTGTTCCTGTATCTCCCAATGTAACAGTTCACTTGTGTTTCCACTACTGAAGTAAAAAAGTTGTATTGGCAACAGAAAACTCTTTTCAATGTCTGAATAAATAGTACATTTGTGTTTTGTTCTTCCTAGCAGGGAAAACATTTTTTTTTCTCGGCCACTCCGAAAGAAGCCCATTTCAAAATTTTTCGGCACATCACCAGCAGTTGGAGGTCAACTTATCTCATTATCAATCTCTCTCCTACCCCATCCCACATCTGTCTCTCTTTGCCTCTTTCAAAGCTGATTGGGAGGGGCAAGCGGCGCCAGCTAAGGGTAGGGGTGGCAATTTCTCTCGTGGGGGCAGGCCCCACAGGGAATTTCCCCATCGGGGATGGGGGCATGAGGCGCTCTCCCCCCATGGGGAATAGGGGCAGGGTCCCGTTAGGCTAGCGGGGTGGAGACAAGGGTCGTCCCCCCGGTGGGGCTTATGGAGATCCGGTAAAAATTTTAAAATATTTTTGAATAGTATATTATATATTTTAATATAGAAGATTGTATTCTTTTCTTGTATATTTAAACTAAAACTTGAATATATGTGTTATAATATATATTTTGTAAAAACTATGCTTAAATAATTATAAATAATTAAATAAATCATATTATTATTTTAAAAATATATTAACCTATTTTTTAATCCCTGCAGGGACCGAGGACCGGATCCCTCAGGAAGGCTAACAGGGACAGGGATGAGGCGGGCTGGCGGGGCCGCGGAACCTCCCCCAAGACCCCCATGCCTTGTTGCCACCCCTAGCTACAGGCGGCACTGGTTGTGGAAGGGGAAGGCGGCGCCGGCAATGAACGGGGAGGAAGTGCGGATGTAATCGTCAAGGATGGGAAAGTGTCGCCGCCAATTTCAATCAAAATTGTATGTATTTCTTGAATTCTAATGGTATTTTTGAATATGTTGACCATTTTTTCTGAAAAAAATCTGAAATTTTTGAATTTGAATTTCTTGGAGGGGTTCGAAAAAATTTTTAAACCGAAATTGTTTCCCCAGCTTCCCAGTATAGATGAGCCTGCAATAACTCGTATTCGAGATTGTTTGCTTTGCATGTTGGTTCATATTTTCTTTCGATATTCATGTATGCAGAATTATGTAATGTATTCCAGGTTATGCTTTCCATCTCAGGCAGTAGGAACAGGTCTGCTACTTTGTTGTTTCCCCCCTATTTTCTGGGACCCAGGTCTGCTACTTTGTAAGGCTAATAAGAGAGAGATCTGTATGAACTTGTACCTTGGTGGGCCGAACGTCCCAATCTTAGCCCAGTCCGCTGAATCTAAAACCATACATTGACTTGCCCTTTTGGGAATTCTTTCTCTCTTTATTTTTTTGCATGCTCAGTTGGCACGCCAAATTTGTCCTCCGAACCATATATTGTTTTTGTTAAGGCAACCATCTATTGTTTAGGGGGTGATCGTTTCGGCTTTTTTCGATTTCAGCTTCTAGCTTTAGCTTTTTTTTTCACTATTCACTACACTATCTACTAACTCAGTTACAGTGTTTTTTCAACCAGTTACAGTGTTTTTTCAGCCAAAAGTCATCGCTATTCCGATCGGATAGCCCACAGCAACCTGTAACAACCTAGCCCTACGAGTAAGCCTAAAGGCTGTCCCGTTTAGAACGTATAAATTTCATAGAAAACATTTCTACTTTCCACATAAATAAATAAAAAAATTCATATGTATTCCAAAGACAGTGAGTCTAGACCACGACCGGTCAACCCAACCTCAATCCAAGTTTGCTCAGGTCATGCAAAACCTAACCTTCCCTGCAAACTCCCATATCTTCGTGATCAGACCAGATGAACTCAAAATGCATTCGTGCCTCGTGGTGGACAAAAACAAGAGGCCAATGGATCATGTCAGTGTTTCCAACCACTTTCTAGGCAGCACAGCTCCTACAACATTCCAGAATAGGCCTTGCTTTTTTTTTCCTTCTGACTTTTGGTTTCGTAGGTCCCGCTCCAACTAGCTTACGGCTTAAGCTTTTGGCTGTGACTTTTAATTGAAATTGTACTGTAGCAACTATTAATTTTTTCTGAAAAAATAAAAAAAACAATATATAATCATAGACAATACAAAGAAATAAAGGAGAAAAAGAAAACAACCTAAAAAAACCAAACTAAGCCGAAATTAGCACTTGACACGTTTCAAGTAGTTTCTGACTTAAATAGACCGAATGCTAAAATAAACCAGAAGTTGTGCCTGTTCTTTGTTTGGTTTCGGCTTTTCTATATTATCTAGTTTTTAAACAGAGTGTCTTTTCAAGATGATATCTAATAGTTTATTGTAGTATACATTATACTGATTTTATTTATATCAACCAAAAACCGTACGTGACCGTCTCTCTCTATATTCTCTCTCATAAATAACCAAAATTCAAAAATTTCAATCAGTTTTAGTCATAAGTCATAAGTCTCAGCCGCATCAAACAGGCCCGTTGAAGCCATTTGAAGTAGGGCTTAAAAGTCGAAATAACGGAACGACTTCTTTAAACGAATTTTTAAATAATTTTTCGAGTTTAGAGTCATATATACCGTCTCAGTCGACATATCTGTCATAAAAAATATAAACAAAATTCATTGGCCACCAAAAGAATGGCGTCTAGTCCAACTCAGACCGGGTAACCTACTCCTCGGGAACACCATACCCAACTAAACCCACCCGAATTCCATCCAAAACCCCGCGCCGGGGCCCAAATCCGGTGGATTTCTCCTCAAATCGGAACAGGATAAACCCGCGGCCGCGGGGCAGCGGAAGCGGCGTTTGGGGGATAAAGTGGCGGTGCTCTGCTTTAGCACTCTGGCCGCTGCTGTTCTCCTCTCTTCTCGCATACGGCACTCGGATTCCAAAACGGAGGCGGGCGAACCACTTCGAAGGTAGCCACTCGTAACTGCTGGTCGATTCCCGCCTGCTGGGTGTTGCATTTGGCGGATTCATCGAGTGAATTTGGGGTTGGTTTGGTAGCCGCAATCTGGTTGGTTGTTTCTCCTATTTGGTTTCTTATTTTGGCTTGTTTTGTGGTTTGGTGTGTAGATTTGGGTGGGATTTGGTACTCTTGCAGGGCATAATTTGATCGGGATTGCATGTTTGCGCGAATCGAGTGGAGCTGAATCTTGTCCTACGCAGGGTTGGAGAGTGGTTGACTGTGCATTCTTTTTGCCCCTGCGCTCAATCTGGACAAATATGCCACCTTTTTATTTCGAAATTTCTGCGATTTACTGTCTTTCTGTTCAGATTGGGATAGGTCTATGGATTCTGATCGATTATTCAGTTGGTTTTTTTGCCCAATTTTGAGCAAATTGTTGCTTTGCCTGTATCAATTCGCAGATACTCGTTCAGCGAGCAATCGAGAATGTCGTCGGTACAGCTCTCTGGTGCCGGAGTCGCCGCGGTGGCCTTCACCAAGAAAGGCTTGGCGTCCTTCGACGGGCTCCGCGTCTCGCCGCTGCCAGCCCTCAGAGTCTGCTCGTCCGGGCGCTCGTTCCGTAGCCTCGTCGTCAAGGCTGCCACTGTCGTCACCCCAAAGGTATGCAATCATATGCCAATACAATGCATTATGCACCCAATTTTCGGTAGATTAGGACGTGCTTGTTGGCGTTCTACAGCAATGAGTCACAATTTGTTGTCATAACTGCAGTATACCTCACTCAAGCCTCTGGGAGACAGAGTGCTTGTGAAGCTTGATGCTGCCGAGGAGAAGACGGTTGGTGGTATTTTGCTTCCATCGACTGCGCAGTCTAAGCCTCAGGGAGGCGAGGTTGTTGCTGTTGGAGAGGGAAGAACCATTGGGGATAAGAAGGTGGAGGTCAGCATACAGGTAAATTCTTCTTACGGTGGGGGTGCAAATTGTATGTCTAATACATTTTTTTACTCTGTTGTGAGCTGCTAGTAGAGGTGGATCTGATGGGATAGGGGCCATATGCTTGTAGCCAACTAAATGTAGAAGCAAGAGCTGATCCTCCGGACTTCCTGCTAGGGGTGTATCGCATGATCAAGAAGGCGATTTTATGGTGTACCGTGGTCTGTGGAGGGGATTGTTTTCCATTGGCAAATGTGGAGGTCGAAGTTTGCACTGTTAGGCCACACACCTCATGTGAAACACAGAGCTCCCACGTTTGTTTTATGACTAGGTTTTCCACAGAGAACCAAATTTGGTATATTCGGGCTGTTGCATGTTGGTTTCTGCTTTTGTTGAGTTAAATACATGAATCTGTGCAAAGGAGGCTATAATCACACTAGGTATACTGAAAGATAAAAGATAAATGATACTTCTACGGTTCTTTGATTTTGAAGCATATTTATTCGTTCCACATATGGCATTGCCCAATATGTGCTACCGTTTGCTTGATTGTACATTTGTTATCATTCATATAAAATAAGATGCAATTCCTTCCTGGTGCTAGGCAAAGAAATGTGTGAATTCTGGGTATAGGTACAACTGGGGTTCAAGAAACTGGTAAAAACCTGGGAAAAAACGCCAGACCCTTTTTTGTATCACAACCTCCATAGAAGAATGCATATTAGAGCCTAATTATCAACTTTCATTCATTATATTTTGAAAATTTCTAAATTCAAGTCACACGGCGAAAACTGAAACCAGCCTGGTTCTAGTTGGTTTTCAAAACTGTGGGCACAGCATCCGGAATTTAACTTCTGTATTTTGGCTGGTAATTTGTTTGTTTGATGACGATGTGTGGAACCCTGCTGCATGTCTGCTTAATGCTCTTAATTCTCATGTAGCGAAAAGGTTGAAATGTGCAAAGCACCACTATTTGTTTTGATTGATGGGAAAGTTTTTTCCCATCACATAAGTATCCTCAGATGCACCTTGCAAGTTTACCCTGGTTCCCGAATAAAAACGTTTGTTTGGGCCTCATCATCTAATCTATTGTAAATGTTTGTAACATAAGGTTATATTGGTGATAACCTATAGTGATACTTGTTATGGGGCCATGGTTATTTTCATTAGTTGTACATTGGTTTTTCACGTAAGTTGAATTTCTGCAAAAAGATATTAGTATTTGGTTGCTCGCAGATTGATTTTCCAGTCTTACGAATATGGCTGCTCAACCGTTCATCTTCCGGTTTGTGTTTCAATTTGATTGGAACCTAACTGAGGTTGGGATGGCCTCAATCTAACTGAAGTAAGAAAATCAACATGCAACCAGGAGAGTCAAGATGTAGGGCTTGAGTGTAGCAAGTATAGCTTGATGTATTACCTGTCATCTGAAAAGTTGGATGCAATAAACCTGTCAATGTACTTGTTTTTATGCATTCTGTTGCTTATTATTTGGGTCTTTATGCATTGTAGTGACAGTATGGATGATCGTGTCAATGCAAGCATGCTGTTTACTGTGGTTACCTAGGAAATAATATATACTATGTACTAATATTATATTTGTTATGTAGACCGGAGCTCAAGTTGTATATTCAAAGTACGCTGGGACTGAGGTTGAATTCAACGACTCCAAACATCTTATTCTAAAAGAGGATGATATCATAGGTATTCTTGAGACTGATGATGTCAAAGACATGAAGCCTCTCAATGATCGGGTTCTCATCAAGGTATTTTTATATTATAATTATTTATTATTTAAACAGTTTTTTGTCTTGGATAGTGTTACTTGGACACGCGTGTTCGAAATTCTTTTCCCGCGTCAACACGTGTCCCGGTGTCGACGCTTGTCAGATACGGAGCGACATGCCTCGGATTCTTCTCCGACGAGTCTCCTGGCCGCCTGCGCTACGCCATGCCACCTCCCGCCCAAATCCCGCTAGGCCAACCGTTGCCACTCTTGTGGTCCCCGCCGTCGGATCTGGACTCCCCGTGCCAAATCCCACTGCCACCATTCTCATGGCCGCCGGTGAGGGAGATGTCAAGTGGCGGGGTAGGCCACCAGATCCGGTGGCTAGGAGGCGGTGGGTTGGGCCGATGGCCCCTTGCGAGAGAAAGGAAGAAGAGAAGGGAGGTGGTCGGTGAGGGTGAAGGAAATGGAGAGGGAGGGAGAGAGGAAGAAGGGAGGCGGCCGGTGAGGGTGAAGCTGTGAAGGAAATGGGGGGAGAGAGAAAGGAAGAAGAAAAGGAGAGCTTGGGCTTTTTTTTGTCTTTTTGTGATTTAGTCCTAAGAATTCCTAAAAATTACAAATAGATCTCTCCCTTAATGGATTTCTTCTGATTTGGACCTCCTGAGCTCCGTTTGTGACACAGTTTGATTCTACACGTCCGCGGTAATGCATAACAGTCATAGCACGCCAATTTTGAAGATATGTATTTATATCCTATTTAGTGATCTAAAATATATTGAATATATTAGGCAAACCCTAGAATCTTATTTTCTAAAGTCTGCTGAATCGGACACCCGAATTCTAGTCGGACTCTGACACCCGTGCCCGACTCCTGGTAACACTGGTCTTGGATGCTATAATTTGTAAGTAGTGGAATCGGGGAATTTTGAGTTGACCTTATGTTTTGCCCTTATGCTACCCGGATAGCCTGGGGTAACAAATGCTTTCCTGGCCTGCATTTTTGACAGGTTGCTGAGGCTGAAGATAAAACTGCTGGTGGCCTTATTCTCACCGAAACGACTAAGGAGAAGCCATCCATCGGAACAGTCAGTTCTTACCATCAGTCCACTTATCAATTATATTGTTGTCGTTGTTCTATAGCTGTGAACCTAAATTGTCAGGGCCACTCCCATGCAAGAATTATATTTGTGTAGCCAGTGCAAATTGAACTTGCAGGAGTTTACTTTGTTTTCCATCTGAATGCAGGTTGTAGCCGCTGGCCCAGGCCCTCTAGATGAGGAAGGCAAGAGGCAGCCATTGTCTGTGTCAGCGGGCAGCACTGTGCTGTACTCCAAGTATGCAGGCAGTGAGTTCAAGGGTGCTGATGGCACGAATTACATTGTGTTGAAAGTATCGGACGTGATGGCTGTCCTCTCTTAAGATGGCTTATTTCAATTTTGAGAAGTTCACAAAGACACGGTGGCAAGTGGTAAGATTTCTTTGTGGTGATCGTCGCTTTGCCTTGAGATGTGCTGTCCCCGATAATCATAGAACCATATGGTCACAATTTACAAACCACTTTTTCTGGGCTATAAACACTGTAAGGTGATACTGAATTTGTTTTACGAAGGATGTTTTGGGGCCAAGCGCGCTCTCTCCTTCCCCTCCGTTATTTGCCTCATTTTGTGCTGTTCTGGAGTGCTTATCTGATTGATACGGTAATATGGTCATGGATTGCAGTATCCTCTTGCTGCAAGCTCTGATGGTTTCTTGTGAGGTCCTGTGTGATCGAACCCTTTAGTTTCTGAAGGGGTACCATACAACTGCGCGTGTTGCAGCAGGCAAATTATCTTTGGTGGTGTAGCTAGGGATGTGCTTCAAAGGCCATTACTCAAAATCAAAATTCAGAAAAGGGAATTCTAAAGTTCATCAGTGGACTGATTTGAAACAATTCTGTGTATGTATGTACTCTAGTGTTTGCGTTCTAGCGTTTGATCTGGTCCTCCCTTTTCCGAATCGGACGGCTGAGCTTTATCTCAAGGCAACGCTCTTTGGCCCTGGTTCCTTGTGAGGGAGCTTCAAAGGAAACAAAAAGGATTGGGAAGCATGCGTTTCAATAATTCTTTAGAGAAAACGAAATCATAGTTCCCTTTGATTGGATGCGCTTCATAGGAGATGTGGTCTCGTGGTTCCGGGGCCTCGAAAGGCTCCCCGTTAATTACTCCCGCAGGTCAGATCCGCAGAGCACATCTGATTAAGCTACGCAATGGTTGTCATCTTCAGGTCTTGTCTCTTGGCGTAGATGCATGGTGATGGCGGGTAGAGTCCATAGCCTCGTCGGCAATGGGGGAGTGGTAGTGGAGCAGCACGTCCTCGCTCCGGCGATGCTTAGCCGTAAGCTCCTCCGGCTTGTCGATGTTCGATGATGCGGGTGTCTAGCCTTGTCAACTCAGATAGGTTGATGGGGTAGCCTTCGCCTCGTCAGTGCCCAGCCTTGTGGGATGTCCATTGTTGGAAAGTAATCTCGACTTGATTGATTTAGCATTGTATTGTATGATATGTATGGCACTATCAAAATAAGTTTCTTAGTTTATTTGATGTGTTAGAATCTAATTCGAAGTCTGAGCAGAGAGTATTAGTCTATATAATGAGATTGTAACCGATTTTGATAATATCAAGAGTAAGAGAAAAAGAAAAGCTCTAGCTAGGTAGTTGCAGCCGAATACCAAAGTTCTTGTGCATATGTTCTTGTTCTTTTCCACCATGAATTCGTATGTGTGAGTTTTCTCTAGAGTATAGGCCAATAATTGTTATCAAAGCCTGAGTTCTTATTCTGTGTATGCCCAAGATCATGCTGCACTATCTGGGAAATAGTGTCAACGATGACGAGGCAATATCAGGTGTGATGGTGAAGGAGAGTTATGCCGTCTCGCTGCATTATCTGATACTCACAATGAGCAATTATGCAACATGGGTAATCAAGATAAAGATTTACATGAGGGCTCAAGGAGTGTGGGAGAGGCGTTGAAGATGATATATCTTGACGCCGATTGTGTGAAGGAAGCAAATGTGTAAACTCTCAAGATTAAGTTCAAAGTGCTACGTATGAAAGAGATGGAGTCGATAAATGACTTCGCTATCCAATTTACGACTATCGACGCTATCGTCAACAAGATTCGGGCTCTTGGTGAGAAGGTAGAAGAGTTGTATATGGTAAAGAAATTCCTTCGTGTCGTTCCCTCAAAGTTCCCTCCAATTGTTTCGATCATAGAGCAATTTGAAAACCTGAAGACAATGATAATAGAAAAGGTCATTGATCATATTAAGGCGTACGAGGAACATATGTGCGACAGCAGTGACAATGGCAATGAACATATCCTACTGACCCACGTTGAGTGAGAGGTCCAATCATCAAAGCACGAATGTAAGGACACCTCCAGTGGTGGTGGCCGAGACCTAGGATTTAAAAGTTTGATAAGGTAAAAGTAAGATATTATAATTGTAACAATTATGGGCATTTCGCTTTAGAATGCCGCAAGCTAAAGAAGGAGAAGAAAGCGTTTCTTGCTAAACCTCTCAGTGATGATGCTGAGTCAAGTCTGAGGCATTGAGAAGATATATTTGTCGTCCTAACTAAAGTAAGTAGAGTTGAGTCTAAAGTGTTGAAGAGATATGTTTGCCATCCTATGTCGAGTATAAGTGTAACATCCTATTTTTCCGAGTGTTCTTGAAACTTTTAAAATAAAATTCATCATATGGATTTTTTTCTAGAATTAATTAAAGATTAAATTAAATTTTTACAAATTAAAAAGATCTAATGTGACTAACATAAACTTTAATTATTGTTGAAAATATTTTATTTAGATTCCTTGTGCTTCAATGATTTTTTTAAAAAAAATTTCTAGAATTTTGCTAGATTTATTTGCTATTTTCTAGAGCTCAGTTGAATTAAATATTAATTCCAAAATTAGGAAATTCTTTAAAAATCCAAAAAGGCCTTTGGGCTGAAATCCTTATTTTTGGTCTAGTCCGCCTAGGTTTTAGCCCATTAGTTTTCTGACACGTCTTATCTCAGCCATTCGTTTCATGCTGTGACACGTGTCAGCCATCCGCCCCATGCCTCGCGACAGCCATTGGATCTTGTCTTGTGCCACATGTTAAGCATCCGTTGAGTGAGCACTGTTCATCATTGTTTCTGACCGGGACTCCATGTCGTGGTTGTCTCAGAGTCCGCGCTCGTCGTCTTCTTCATGGACTCGGCGTTCGAGTCACGCCTGCCGTGGACTCTTGGCGTCCGCGCCATATAAAGCCGAGATACCCCTCGTTGTCCGCATCCCTGAAGCCAAGTTGCTCATCTCGCTTCGTGCTGTCGTTTCCAAAGCTATTGGAGCCGTCGTCGTCTTCGTCAAAGCTGGCCGCTACTTCATCTTCCTCGCATCGTCGTCGGTCACTCATCACCAGTGAGTGCTCCGCCGTCCGATTATCGACATTGCCAACAGTTCACTGTCTAGCTGTCGGTTGTGCGCCGTGAAGCTCACCGTCGTCACCTCAGTCCGAGTGCACAGTTGCCTCACGTGTTCGGCCACCATCGATGCTTCGCCTTCTCCAGCCAATCACTGAGCTCCACGTGTCAACCTCTCGCCTGTTCGATCGCCATCACGATTGTCTGATTAGATCTACGCGCGACACTCTGATCTAACGGCTGATAATCACCCACATGGCAAGATAGTAGCCGTTAGATCTCAGCGATGTTTCGCACTCCACTCCAGATGACGTCAGCCCTAGCTCAATGTTGTCGTGGTCAGCAGCCACCTCAGCCCTAGGAGCCACGTGTCTGCCACCTTAACCACCTGAACCATGTTTCGAGCCACGTGTCATGCCATGTCAGTTACCATGTCACTCTGCCGCTTCAGCTGCTACATCAGCCCTAGTGCACACGTGTCATACCACGTGTTGTGCAACATCAGCCCTAGATACCACGTCAGCAAGCTTTGCCAGCATGTGCACTGTTTTGTGAACTGAGTCCACTATGGACTGCCCTATTTTGTGCACCTGGTCCACAACATAGTAGTATTTTCTAATTTTTAGTATTTTCAGTCAATTAATTTTTCAAGAGCCTATTCTTTTCCATTCTAACTTTGATTGACCTGATTCTTTTTTCTAAATTTATCTAAAATTGAGCTTTACCTTTTAGTTTTAGTTTTAAAGTTTTTGGAGTTCATTTGAGTTTTATTCAATTTTATTTGTGTTTTTTTCGCTTTCTCTCCAGTTAGATAACATCTTCGAAGGAGCTGAAGTAGGATCCAAATACCAAGAGTTGGTAACTGAGCAAGTCCAAGGTAAGGCGTGTTCTTTGATTATATTGAACCTAATTTTTAAATCTATTTATTTATTATTATTTAATTATCATGCAGTACTATTTTAATACAAATTTTGTACTTGGTAGTAATTGTCCAAATTGATTAATCCCTCAATTGATTATTTGAATGTCATGATTTCATTATCACCATATGATGGGTAATATCTAAAGATACAATACTAGTTACCATGTGGGTTGTATGTTTAATATGTTTAGCCATACTTGTAGTACGTTGGGTTCATCATCTTATGTTAATTGATTAATTAATTTTGACTTAATAAGATATTGAACCGTGGTGGTCAGATGCAGTTATAAAATTGAAGTACTATGATATGGATAGTGTCATTGATGTTAGTTATACATTGGATACAATTATAATCACTCAGTTGTGTTTAATCAAATAATTCATTCAATTGTACTTCATTCAGTTGTTTAATTTATTTGTAAGATTTATGTAACGATTGTCTTGTACTGTATATGTGATCTGCTTACGTTGTTTACTTTATTTGTGAGATCTGTCTGAGAAAATAATATATTTTTTCAAATAGCTATCACATATGGTTTAGAACACTAAACCATCTATGATACACACACACATATACACATGGTTTGGGAATCGTCTGTGATAACTACCTATTATCATTGATACATAAATTTAGACGGTTCAGAAACCGTCTCTAATGACGGTTTTGATCCGTCTGTCATAATCCTTTCTGTGGTAGTGGCAGGTTATTGTTGGGCCTGTTTCAGGATCCGTGAGAGATCATTACTGCATGCAACTTGCCTAGCACGTGCATCAACAGCCATCCTCCGAGAGGCTTCACTCCAGCATCTTCTCTGCAGAGTGCTGTTGTTATCATGTCCTCCAAAAAAATGTTAACCATTACAACAAATAACAATTTATCGGTTCTTTGATTAAGATTGGCTACATCGTTCAGACCACAACCAAAATTTGGTACATGTTAGAGCATCTGGGGACAGGAGAATTAAGATGGTTCGTTGTCTTCTGCTTCCCTTCTTTGATTCATCCTTATCTTGCCAAATCAGGGAAAGAAGGTTTAACACATGCAGTAGCTTGAGCTTCTCTTGTAGCTGACAATTGAGCAATTGGTATAAAGATGAAAAGAAAGAACCATCCATGCATGCTCTCTAGCTGCCATCCTTCATTTGATATCCTGTCGATATACCGCAACACGTTTCAGTTTACAGTTAGAGCATCACACTGAACAAAAACTTAAGCACAGATAACCAATGGATAATTTGTTCAGATGAAATGAGAGCTGCTAGCCAGAACAAAACACAGCAAAATCTGGCACATATGATGGTTAGAGCTGATCAAACAATGGTCTTTCATCCACCACCTGCTCGGCATCTTTTAAGTCAACTATGTAGCAAACCATACAACATTCAGGCTTTAGGACTAGTGCGAGCATAACAGCAACGTCAACGTCCATACTAAGCTAGTTTTGCAAGTCATAAACGGATTTCAGATCATACAGTGATTTTCAGTTGCTAGTTGATAGTACATGATGTTCATTACGAACAAGCTACTTGCAGTGGAACGGCAGTCTAAGAAGGTACAAGGTACTTGATGAAAGGTTCAGCCTTAGGAGCCAATGCTTTCATGTTGTCGCGTGTTGCCAGTTCATTGTCCTCAAATTGGAATGCCGGAGCACAGGTTACACCAACAAACGAATAGTGCAGGTCAGGGTCTCTTCCAGGTGCCTTGACAAAAACACTTCCATCTTCAGTAAAGGACTCGATATCACAGGTCAAGAAGGCACCAAACCACACATTTGGAGGGACCGTATACTGTGGTCTCTGGCCATGCCATAGATCAGGACCAACAACTGTCATCTTGACTTGTCCATCATCATACACCTCAAATACCTTAAACAAATGGGTTAGTGGTGCAGTACGCTTAGAGAATCGAGCACAGAGGTTTAATTTTCTGATAAGCGTGCACACCGTTAGAGGTTCTCCCATGTAATAGTGCCAGGTCTCAGCACATGGGATGCGGTGCAACCGAGCAATCTCCCCAGCAGGCAGCAGGAAATAGATGGCGCTGCTCACAGCACGGTCCACCTTATCTACAAACAAAACACAATAGTAAGAAATTAGGGAAACTATTGTTGTTGGCTGTTCATATTGATTTTTGGCTTTAGCTTATGAATAGAAACAGCTTGTAGAGAGAGACATTCGTATGCAATTTTGGTCAATATAAATGAAGTCACTACAGTGTGTATTACAGTCGACTAGTAGACCTCACTTTGAAAAAACACTCCGTTTAAAAATTAGATATTATAGAAAAGCTATTTACTATAGAAAAATAGCTTTTAGAGACCAATACGAATAGAGCTAATCCTAGCTATTCAGCAGAAGCCTCAGCATAGCCAAGTGACCAACACATGATTTTCTTCATTACAAACTTCTAGTAAATAACATAAATCAGAAATGAGTATTTACATTACGCGGTATTCTGAAGTCATGAGCAGACTCTACTCTTATATTGGTCAATTATCTCTGTTCCCCAAGGCGGCCGCCTAGCCCGCCTAGGCGACGTCTAGGCACTAGATGCCACCCTCCTGTCTTGTCCGTCTAGCCGATTTTTCCTGCCTACGTGGCCGTCAAGCCCGATTAGGCGCTAGGCGCCGGTCTGTCGTCTGACTAGCGTCTTGGTGAACACTGTCAAATATAGAGGTTTACAGTGCATGGTACTTGACAATGTATTGATGGATATGCACTAAGATATGGTACGCTATCTTGGGCACGAGGGTGTCAGGCTATCAGCTATTCAGCCTCATTGATGCGTTGTGTTGTAATATCTGAAAGTTAAGGTTGTCACGGTTCATGTGGGCTAATTCACAGTGCTTCATGGCACTGAAAGGGGTGTTTATAGGTACAAGGATGTCAAATCCTTTTGAGTGTTGAGGTGTGTCATACCCAAAAACTTATAAGTTACAGAAAAACTATAACCTAATATTGGCTAAACAGAGCTAGTAAGACTTGCATATAACAATAAAGGGTCAACCAATAACAATTTAATCTAGCTAAGCTGATGTTGCCAAGTCACAAAATTTCTCGTATGTGTTGACAATAAGCAACATTTTGGCTTGTTAACAATAGGTATCATTTACTTGACGGGAAAAAAAGCAGCAGGACAAAAGCTAGAGATATAATCCTCTCATCACAAGCTTGTTGATTAATGTTTAGTAGAGATGCTCAAGTGTAGGCATGGTTCAGAAATCAACAGTATAAGGCTGCAAGATTCCAAAAACTACCGCAACTGATGGATTACCAATAGCTACTGGGAATTCTAGATAATTTTTTTTTCAATAATCCAGTTTAGAGGCTAGGAAATCTGATAAGTTAGTAATAGCACCTTTAGGCCAAAACTGCGTTGATGATATATGCCAAATTTGGGACATGTTGGTGTTATTTTTACAATTATTCTTTTAAACATGGAGTGAGCCACTAATTACAAATAGCCTAACCTGCCTCTGCCTGAATTATGCCCTAACAAGAAGGCAGGGTTTAGTGATACCCTGCCTGGCTCGCTGAGTGTAGTACACTGATAGCCTCAGCTTCTAGACTTTGAGAATTAGCAGCAATTTCATAACCACAGAAAATGCTCACTCTGGGGGTGATCGTTTTAGCGATGGCTTTTGGTTTTTGGCTGAAATTTCACTGTAGCTGACTTTTTTTTACTGTAGCTGATTTAGCTTTTTAGGCATAATTAAATTTTAAAAAATGTAAAAATAGAAAAAAAAAATATGTTAGTCCATCACGGACAATGCAAAGGAACACGGGAAAAAAAGAAAATTACAAAAAAGCTCAAAAAATCTAAAAAAATTTAGAAAAAGACAAATTACTGAATAGTGAAAAAAAGCTGAAACTAGAAGCTGAAGTTGAAAAAAAGCTGAAACAAGCGGGGCCTCTGTTGTCTTCAGAGGATTATACAAGTAAATCCCTAGGAGGATCTCGATGTGCTAGCAATAGTTCATGAGCACCCCCTAAATCATGCATTCATGCATCACTTGAAGACATTAACGCTGTTTCCTGATCTAAATCAAACAAACACTGAAGTATGGAGCCAATTACCATCACTAAATTGGAACCCCAATTCACAAAACGGATCACAACTACTTACAGAGATCACTTCGACTAGTGCTTATACGTTGGTGAAGCTCTAACTGGAGCGTTCTAATCGAAGAAAATGCAAGTCCAATGCGAGATCAAGAAACGACCTGCACAAATACTTCAAGCTCTAAAGTGCAGTGGATGATCCGAGCTTACAGCGGGGCGGGAGGGCAGACATGGGGAGGGCGATGGAGGGGTCGCGGAAGGTCTCGAGGTAGAAGCCCCCGTCGGGGTGGCGCTGCAGATCCAGCAGGGAGACGATCTCCGCCGCCGTCTTCTTCCCCGTGCTCGAGAGCGCCATGGATACGCTTTTGCTTTGCCTCTGCGGTCGGTGACTTGCCTTCTTCCTGCTGCTGCTGGTTTCTGATCATCCTCAGTCCAATTGATCTCGGCCATTTATCTGCGACGAAGCTCCACCAACCAACGGTCCGGATTGCTCCACGCCAGGCAGAAGGGACCTGGCTCGGTCGGGCTCTCGAACCACACACACGCACGAGCGCAACGGCTCAAGACCAGCACCCAACCGGACCAATCCACCACCACGCAGACGGACAAGTTCCCCCCTCGCGGCCGCGCCGTCTCGCTCGCCACGCCACCGGCGACCATGTCCCTGGCGGCCCTCTTCGTCTTCCTCCTCGTCTCCGCGCTGCAGATGCTCGACCGCGTCCTCGATCTCGCCAGAAAGGTCAGCGCCAAGAAACTTCTTTTCCTTTTTATATTTTTTATTACTCCGACGAACCTGCCACCAATATTTTGGGAAGAAAAGATTTGATCTTTGGGTAAGCTGCGGAGTTTGAGATTTTTCTGTGATACAACGATGCCGTTTCCGTAATTAGTGGATCTGCTACATGCTGCCATTTCGATTGTTTTCTGTTAGCTCTGTGCGAGTAATGTTGTCCTGACCGGTTTATGTTCCAGAGGGGATCATATACCGATGAGCAGCTCAAACTACGGCTGGAAATCACGCAACTCCTCAAGGAGTCTACTGCACTGTCGACGTAGGCAATTTGTTTACCCCCTTTATTTGGAAATTTTGAGATAGTTGTTCTGTAAACCTTTTTTTTTTTTGGGTTCTCCCCTGTCTCTGATTCTTTCCCTGTTTGTGCTGCAGGCCCTCAACGTTTGCGCAAGCCGCAAAACTCAAGCGGCTGGCTGCTGCTAAAGAGAAGGAACTGGCAAAACGTAAGAGTCGAATTCTTGGTGCCTTTGTTTGTGTCGGTTCGCCTTGCTGTAGTCTGTAGCATCATGCAATGTGATCTCTCCTCCCATATTACCTGATTCCCTAAGCCCTTACCGATGTTTTTTTATTGAGACAAAAACCCTTAGGGATGTTGATATCAAAGCAAAACCCATTGATTGGTAGACAGAAGTAATCCATGCAACGGTGCAATTACAATCTGCAAGTGTCAAATGTTCTTTCTTCTTTCCATTTTACAGTACAAGAGCTGGACATTAAAGGGAAACAGGCTTTATATGACCAATATGGAAGAGTTCTGATGATCACCAAGGTGCTTTGTGATTCACGTAGTTTTTGTTCTCTATAATATTTGACATTTGTCTCATCAAAATCATCTGGTGCTAGGTTTTAATATACGGTGTGCTCATTCTGTGGTTTTGGAGCACGCCTGTAACTACCGTTCCCCAGCATCTTCTACAGCCTTTCGGTATGTTAATGCCACTTATCAGCTTGTTTCAAAGCCTTATAAGCATCCTAATGTTTACACATGGTGCTATATTAGTTCGGTACACTTCGTTACCATTTATCTATCAGGGAAGATGCGGCCTTTACTATGTAATGATGACATTTGCTGAATAAGTTTTTTCTATCTAAAAAAAAAATAGACCTTCAGAGGAAGAAGGATCTGTTTAGAGAAAAACTCCCTTCCCCTTCCGTGCATTTGCGCAACATATTGCATGCATCTAGATCTAATGGGTACTGTTATGCTTGGATTCATGATAAAACGAGCTATTTAATTTCATTAGTAATCAATAGTCACTAACCATATAATAAGTGTTTGACAAAAAAAACAGAGGCTCTTTTTTCACTGAAATGATTAGACAAAGTGCCAGAGTGTGTTGTATATATCATTATAATTTTGTTTAGGCTATTTTAGTTTCATTTATGCTTTGGTATACTTGACTTCTATATTGTTGAGTCTTGACATCCTTTCAACTTGGATGTTTGTTCTTGCTTTACCTTCTGGGAACAAATTTTAGTGCTTTTGTTCCTTTTTGTTTCGCTGGCTTGTTTGCATAACAGTATACATCAACAGTCTTCTTTTTTCTTTTTTGAGATGTGATGGAATAAGACTTATTCCTCTCACATCTTAAATTTAAGATAGAAGTGACACACTCACATCCAACCTTGTGTATCCACCATTGCACCTCAAGAGAGTTCTCACATCAACAGTCATGAAGAAGTTATGATTTTAAATGATTCACAGGAAGGATGTTTTCCTGGAGAGGTGTTGATGCTGCTACAGGCCGTGTTGTGGTAAGTGTCATCAAACTTTCAACCTAAGGCCCTCCTTTGAATAGGATGGGTTTGGCTTAATCTCCCTGCTAAAAATATTTCCCATGAGCTAGAATGCAAATTCTCTCTTGGGGCTATCCCCTGTCTGGAGATAAACTAACAGGATTAGCAAAATAAGGCATGGGGATGCCTTATTTTAAACCCTCTATAATTAGTTTTGCCCCAAATATCCTAGTAAGCTGTGGAAAGCTATGTTTCCAGATAAATGAAAGTTACACAATTATCTGATCCCTCGTTCTGCCGGTGCAGGTTGGAATTTTCCCATGGCTATTTTTGACCTCTCGTGTGAGCAAGTTATTATGTCAAAAACTTGCCCCCATATTTCTGCATCCATAGCTCCTTTCGATGGGGTTAGGTACTTTGATGTGCTTCCTGAGTGCCCCCCCTCCTGTTCTCGCAGTTTTATTGTGTAACCATTCTACGTGAGTGTACTTACTGCAGCACCATTGCTTCCTGTGCTGTCACTTGTAATTTTTTGTTGTGCTTATCTGCCCAACTGATAACTATCGAGGTGTTTGATGTATCTGTGTTCTGTGGTGCAAAAAGGTCTCTTTTTTTTCCTTAGATTCACTCCAAGCTTAAATTAACAGGCAGGGACATCTATATACAGCTAAGTAGACCGTTTTTAGACCACTGATGGACTGAGAAATTAGTTAGTAAAAATGAGCCAAGAACAAAGATGGTATTTGTGTTTGATTTGGGCTTGATCAGTAGGTCCGGATTTTGATTAGAAGTAGCAAGATCACCGCGCAGATTTGCGTTGTTATTACTGACTTGGCGCAGATTGTGCTTCATCAGTAAGCCCTAGCGGCCAAGCCCCAAGGTCCACAGCATAGCCTAGTAGAGTTACTTGAGCCAACAATATTTACTCCCAACCAACCACGCCGCTAATGTCAATCACAGCAGACCATTTGAGATTTGACAAACTAACAAGATGCAGCGATCTTGATTTCAAATAACACAATAAAATTGTTAGTGCTTAATAATTAGCACTAAGAATGGTTCTACAAGACTACAAAGTCCAGGGTATTTGTTTTGTTTTGTTTTCTAACAAGGTCCAAGTGAAGCGTCTTAGGCAGACCATTTGGAGACGTACGTTTGTTTGTCTCAGGCAGGCAGGCAGGCAGGTATTTGGAGCAGATTTATAAACGTCTAATGTCCTTATTTGACCTGGTCAAATCCCGGGCTCGCGCGCGCATGCGCCTTCCCGCCATCCTCGGCTGCCTATTCCGGGAAGGAGAGCCCACCCGCCGCTCCCTCGCCGGCGAAGAAACAGAGCCCCAAGAAACCAAAACCACCCCCGCAACCATCCTTGCCAGCCTTAGGCACGCGCGTCCCACACGCCGGCATCACCGTCCCGGGCCCCCTCACGCCACCATGCCCCCCTCTCCTCACCGCCTACTCACCATCCTCATCGTCGCCGTCGCGGCCGTCCTCCCGGCAGCCGCCGCCCAGAACATGACCGATGCCGAGGCGCTCATGCAGCTGAAGAAATCCTTCGCCAACTCCTCGTCCCTCTCGTCGTGGCTCCTCACCAACGGTGACGGCAACAAGTCCCCGTGCGCGCCCGGCTCGCACGAGTGGCACGGCGTGGTGTGCACCCGCGGCATGGTCACGGGCATCCGCCTCAACGGCCTCCAACTCGGCGGTACCATCGACGTCGGCGCGCTCGCCGGCTTTCCCCGCCTCAGGTCCGTTTCCTTAGCCAGGAACAACCTCACCGGCCCGCTCCCCTCCTTCGACCAGCTCACCGCGCTCAAGTCCATGTACCTCTCCGACAACCAGTTCTCCGGCAGCCTCCCGGAGGACTTCTTCGCCAAGCTCAGCCACCTCAAGAAGCTCTGGCTCGACGGCAACAAGCTCTCCGGCCCCGTCCCGGCGTCCATCACCAAGGCCACGTCCCTCGTCGAGCTCCACCTCGAGCGCAACGCCTTCTCGGGGGAGCTTCCGGCCCTCCCGCCCCCGGTGCTCAAGTCGTTCAACATCTCGGAGAACGATCTCGACGGCGTCGTCCCGGAGGCGTTCCGGAAGTTTGACGCCAGCAGGTTCGGCAGCAACGAGTACCTCTGCTACGTGCCTACCCCTGACAGGCCGTGCAAGCGCGCGCAGATCGCGCCCAGCTCGTCCAAGCGGGTCGTGATGGTGTTCGCCACGCTGTTCGTCTCGGCCGTCTTGATGGCCATCGCCCTGCGCGCGTGCAGCAACCAGCCGAGCCGCGTACGCAACTTCGACTCCATCGACGGTGGCGACAGGATCGACATGGAGGGTCTCGACGAGAAGCCGCCGGTGTACTTGGTCAAGCAGGCTTCCACCACGCAGAAGCGGAGCAGCTCGTGGCTCGGGAGGAGGACGGGGTCGTCGCTCGGGCATCGGCGGGCGGCGTCGGCGGCGAAGGTGGAAGAGCTGAGCAGCGTAGGGGCCGGTGATCTCGTCATCGTGAACGACTGCAAGGGCGTGTTCGGGCTGACCGACCTGATGAAGGCGGCGGCCGAGGTGATCGGAAGCGGCGGGCTCGGGTCGGCGTACAAGGCGGTGATGACCAACGGCGTGGCCGTCGTGGTGAAGCGCGCGCGCGACATGAACCGGGCGACCAAGGACGCGTTCGAGGCAGAGATGAAGCGGCTCGGCGCGATGCGCCACACCAACCTGCTGCCGCCGCTGGCCTACCACTACCGAAAGGACGAGAAGCTCCTCGTCTACGAGTACATTCCCAAGGGCAGCCTGCTCTACGTCCTTCACGGCGACCGCGGCATGGACTACGCGGCGCTGGACTGGCCAATGCGGCTCAAGGTGGCCGTCGGCATCGCGCGCGGCATGGCGTTCCTCCACACAGAGCTCGCCGGCCACGAGGTGCCCCACGGCAACCTCAAGTCGGCCAACGTCCTTCTCGCCCCGAACTTCGAGCCGCTCCTCGTCGACTTCGGCTTCTCCGGCCTCATCAACCAGACGCAGTCCCCGCACTCCATGTTCGCGTACCGCGCCCCCGAGTGCGTTGCCGGCCGCCCGGTGTACGCCAAGGCCGACGTCTACTGCCTCGGCATCGTCCTTCTCGAGCTCCTCACCGGCAAGTTCCCTTCGCAGTACCTCCACAACGCCAAGGGCGGCACGGACCTCGTCATGTGGGCCACGTCGGCGATGGCCGACGGCTTCGAGCGGGACCTGTTCGACCCGGCCATCGTGACGGCGTGGAAGTTCGCCCTGCCGGACATGGCGCGGCTCATGAAGGTCGCGGTGGAGTTCGTCGAGATGGACCTGGAGAAGCGGCCAGACATGAAGGAGGCCGCGGCGAGGGTGGAGGAGGTGGTGGCCGCGTCGCTAGCTACGGTGAGGGAAAGGCAGGCGGCGGACGAAGGGAGTGCGCGGCCGGGAGACGCGGCCACCAGAAGCTCGCACGCCGCGTACGTACGAGACGGGTCCATTCAGCGGATCACGAGTGTCGGCGAGCGATCGTCGCGGCGAGGCAGCACTGACTACTCGTACGGCATCTCGTGAGACGGCGGCAGGGCAGCGAGCTGGCCGGATTCAAGTTTTGTAAATCATTGGTCCTTTTTTTTTCCCTCATCCTTTTTATTTGACTGTTTTACTTGTTTATCTCCTGTACGTGTGGATGTAGCTCCAAAAATGTACAATGAAAATATAGAAGTGAATATTGCACAAATGCATTTCAATTTTTCAGTTAGTCGATTAATTCGTATTTTTGTAGTTTAGTTTTTTTTTCTCTCCAAAGGCTGCGTTTGGAAAGCACAAATTTTGCAGGAATTCCCAAGGGAATTGAGAAAAAATAAATCCCACGTTCCAAACAAGGTCTTAAAGTTCAAATACATTTACCAAATCCTCACAAAAAAATATACATTCACTAATATATACAGCTTTTTTATCAAAAACATCTGTAGTACATTGTTAACTCAAAATGTATCTTGCAAAATTTCGCCTTCTCTAACAGTGCACGCCTTCTCATTATCATGTAGGCTGCCGAGACTAGAGGTGGTTCAGCAGCAAAAATAGAACACGCAAATGTATAAATCAATACGCAAAGCAGAAGGGAAGGTAGGAGAGAATATTTTGTGCATAAGGAGGAGAAATAGGGTGCATTCCTGACACCAAGGGAAGAATCCGTAGGATCAATTCCATGTGTTTCATCACAGGGATCACAGGGAAGAATCCGTACGATCAACCAGTTTTAATTGCTCCTTTGATCTTAATTTCGTCACACTACAGGGGCGTTTCATCACCTGCATGCATGTATTGGATGGACATGGTTGTAATCTAACTCCATGTGTAGGATCGGTTGCATGTAAGTTTCTTAATTTGTTTACTCAATGTTGTTTGATCATGATTGGTACCATTTTCATGATGAGTTTGCCCTTGCATGTTGTAAGGAGGGAAATTTTTTCGTCAAAAAAATGTGAAGGGAATAGCGTTGTTACCAAGGTTGTTAAAATTGTAATTCCAGTCGTAGAGTCGTACGATTATATGATCCCACGAAACCAATCCAATTCAAATAGTCGCACCTGGTAAAATCGTGATCCTAATCACAGAATCGTGTAGAATCGCAGTAGAATCGTGGTAGAATAATGTAAAATAGCGTATTATCTAAGATTATGAAAAACTTAGGTGTTTGGTTATGTTTTGTCCCTCAATTCAAGTTGTATATTAAGTACTACGTAATCAATAGTTTAGACATTAAGATTCGAAGGTTTGGAATAATAAAAATTAATTTGATTATCTATTTATTTTACTTTTTTATGTAAAATGATTAGATTAAGAAAATATTGATAATATCACTTTTCTAGTCGTAGCTCTTAATAACATAGAATTTAACCATGATTCTAGTTATGAATAAGATACATTTATTAATCAGATTAGATGTCAAATGACCAAATAAACAATCATACCACTATTGGAATACACAGTAAATTGGAAAAAATTATATTTTTGGTATAATTAGGTAGAATCTTAGATTCTACGATCTAATTCTAGAATGTGATCCTACCGGAGTGTCTCCGATCCGATTTAGCATCATGATTCTAACAATCTTGGTTTTTACCTTGACAATTGTAGCTCTTGTCGCTCCATATACAGGGAGTGCGTATGCCCTTAAATTTACAAATTCATAAGCTCAATCCCATGATCCCTGCTATTTTAGCTTTGGGTGCATTCAGCTGGGAACCAGCTGCGAGCGGAACCCTTCCTGACAATGCTGCCGTCAAGCCTCTCTCTCAACATCTCCTTTTCACGCCATCGACATTGTTCAGCATACATGTTCGACAGCAAAACGTAAGACCCATACTTCCATGGCTCCAGTTCCATGACCTTCCCTGCTGACCTCGTCCCCATCTCGACTTCTCCATGTAAACCGCAAGCACCGAGAAGAGACTCCCATGCAGATGAATCCAGTTCCAACCCCAGCTTCCTAATCAATGTTTCTGCTTCTTTTAGTCTCCCTGCATGCCCTAGCAGATCAACCAAGCATGCAGAATGCTCCCTCTGTGGCTTAACATCATGATCCTCAACCATGGAGCGGAAAATCGCCAGCCCTTCATCCACAAGACCTCCTTGGCTACAGGCAGAAAGGGCCGCAAGAAATGCGATGCTGTCCGGCCTACACCCTCCTCGAATCATTGCTCCAAAGCACTCAACAGCCTTCATGGCCTTGCCGTGTCTCCCGTACCCGACCATCATAGCTGTCCACGACACCACATCGTACAACCGCATCGTGTCAAACACGAACTGAGCATCCGTTGAGCTGCCACACTTGAAGTACATGTCAAGGAGGGCGTTCCCGACGATTGTATCCAAGCAAAAACCCGACTTGATGACCCGGCAATGCACCATCTTCCCGTGCTCCAGACTTGCAAGAAAACCAGACGCAGAGAGCACACTAGTGAAGCAGTAGTCGTTCTCCCTTTCCCCGGCACTCACCATTGCTTTGTAGAAGCTCGCTGCTTCCACAGCAAGGCCACTCTGCACCAACCCGGCAACCATTGCTGTCCAAGTGATTATGTTCGGTTCTGAGGTCCTGTCGAAGACTTGGGCAGCTGAACTCATCCCTCCACCACATTTCAGGTACATGGTGATAAGGGCATTGCAGGTTGCCGTCTCTGAGTCAAAGCCAGTCTTGCACGCACACGCGTGGAGCTGCACGCCGAGGCCCAGATCCTCCTCGCGCGAGCAAGCCTTCAGGATGCTCGCCAGCGTGAAGCCATCGGGGACGCCTCCGGCGCTGCGCATTCTCGACAGCATCTCCACAGCACGCCGCGGGCTCCCACGCCGCGTGCACGCGTCGATCATGACGTTCCAGCACACAACGTCCGGCTCGGCGATCTCCTCGAACACGCCAACAATGGCGCCCGCGTCCCCGCACCGCTCGTACGCGCGCACCAGAGCGCTCCCCACGAACGCGTGCGAGCAGAGCCCGAGCCGCACCGCATGGGAGTGCACCTGCCGGACGAACCCACGACCCGCCGCCGCGTCGCCGAGCGGCGGCGCGAGGAGGGCCGACAGGGTGGTCCCGCTGGGCCTGGCGCCGCCGCCCTCGCGGAGCATCCGCGAGTACGCGCGCGCGCGCTCGGCGGCCGAGCGGGAGAGGCACGCGATGAGGGTGTTGTACGAGACGGCGTCCCGCTCGGGCATTGCGTCGAACAGCCTGCGGGCGAGGTGGGGCGGGCCGCGGCGGGAGTAGAGGCCGAGCAGCTTGTTCCATAGGTGAGTGGCGGGGGAGGAGGACTCGAGCCTCAGGACGCGAGCCGCGGTGGCGGAGAGGGGGTGTTCGCGGGCGTCGGGGGAGGCGCGCGGCGGCGGGTGGGTTCCAATTCTGGAGAGCGCGCCTCGCGCCCGCGTCTGGCCTCCCATGCAAAGCACAGGGTAGCGGCCGTACAAGCGGACACTAGATTTTTCTTTCCTTCCTTTGCTGCAGCTTGCATCGCCGGTTGGATCTGCGACGTGGAAGCGGCCAGTCTATACATTACTCTCGCACAAATACTCAAAAGCTATTAACCGCAGTCATAAAACATGGACCGTAGGCATAAAGACACCCTTAACCGACTTGTTGCTGCATCTTCTGGAAGTGATTAAATGATGGAGGTGAGATACCCAGAAGAAACGACTGCTGATCAACATCTTGGAACTTTCGAACGATGGAATCCCAGAAGTCAGCACGAGGGAAACAGAAACACAACCATAGCATTGGTGAAGGTAGCTGGATGAAGCCTACGAACGTGTAGCTATAGATCGAGTCTGTAAGTTAGCTCAACGTTTGTCACTTCAATCAAAGCTGCTCCAGTCTGCACTGCTGCAGTGTTCCATCTTCCATGTCCCTAGGAAGTTCTTCTGCACGAGGCCAAAGGATTGCAGCACTGCAAGTGACCCACACGTAAAAAGAGAGAATATTTATCCATCAGAAGTTCCACCAACCTTTGGCACTGGAAACACTTAAAACATACGGAAGGAGAAAGAACAGCCTATGCAAGTCAACAGCAACACTACTTCTCACTGCTGAATTCGCCTGAACAAATGTACGATACAACTACATACAACTTCTGGAACAGAAAGGACTGTTCTGCTTCATGATTCGACTGCAGGTTCTACTTTATGATTCGACTGCTGATAGAGCATTCTTACCTGAGATAAGCACCTGGGGTCGTAACTCGTAAGGCATGTTTCCCTCCGAGTCAGCTTCTTTGCTTCGTCCTCACTCATGAGGAGAAACTTCGCGATGTGGATATCTTCAGGTTGGACATGAAAACGTTAGTCAGAAGCCCTTCTAAAGATTCATCTGATCATCTCCAGTCCTACAGATCAACATCAGGTTAATTGATATAGCTATCTAGTTCTCCACATTGGGTTGGATCTACCTATGTATGTCACTATAAGTACTCCCTCCGTCCGTGAATGTATGACGTTTTAGAAAGCGTGTAGTCAAACTTCTTTAACTTTGATTACTAATATATAAAAAAAACTATTTAGATTGGTTATGTAAAAATGATATCATTAGATTGGTTATGTAAAAATGGTATCATTAGATTAGTCATGAAAAATATTTTCATAATATAATTATTATATATTTTTTGAACATATTCATATAAAAAGTAGTGGTCGAAGTTACATATTAGAGACCATATTGATGTCCAAAATGTCATACATTTACAAACGGATGGAGTAATGATTAATGAAATCACCAGAGTTGATGATATCAACATACCAAGTAATCTATATTCTGCAAAAATTGCTACAAAAAAGAACCAAATTTCTAATAGCAAAATAACCAAGCAAAAGAAAGGTCTGAAACCAACTGCAACCCCTATAAAGATCTCAAAAGGAAGCATCACCTGACAATTGGCCTCCTGCTTGTTCATGTAAATATGACCATGTATCTCCCGTTCCTGACTCCTGAGAAGATTAGTGCAAGTGTGCAACACATAAGAAATTGTAATAAAATTGCAAACTGCAAGGGGTTTATCCAAAAAGCTGGTGTTAGCATTCATCACTCACCCCCATCAGGCAGCTATACATATAATCTGGACAATTATATACCAGAACATTGTGTTACCAGTTTACCACACTATCAAATGAAGCATCTATGTTGTTGTTTTAAAAAAACTTCTGTTAGACAAATACAAGGCAGCCTTTTTCTACCAGTTTGGATCGATGCATCAAATACAATTCAATATTCCAAATTAATGTAACTACATTTACCAGTTGAAAGAGCTTACTTAAAATACCATGTGAATAAGGCATTGTTTGGCATTATGATGTTATGATGATGTCATGCTGAGTGAAATATGCTATCTCCAGTTCTCCACCATTTGTTCATCTCTGCAAAGAAATTGTAGAAATACAAAAGCTATTTTATAAAGTCACAAAGATGTAGGTTAGAAATTGCAGAAGAGGAGATGATAGAGCAATCATTTTACCGGTATGAGCTGGCTACTCAACTGTGAGCAATAAACCTCGAAGAAAATGCATCCCATCTTCTGTTCAATCGCACTACCTACCGTGACTGATGAACATGACAATAATGTCATCATTCCTTTTCATTTTCTCCCCGTTAAGAAATATTCATGTAAATGCCACAACACCGCTTAAAGAAATGTGTGATGAAGTAAAACAAATACTACTTCAAAACCACTTGCATACTATGTTTTCTAAAAAATTTTGCTCTCTGCGGTCCTTTTTTAGATCTTCTTGCTATGACAAGACCCTGCTTTTTCATTTTCTCCAGTTTTTCTTTCCTTCCTTGTATATCAGCGTTAATAACTTCATCCCTGCTTTCTTCTGACAACAGAGCTAATCTGGAAAACTTCTTTGGCCATACTTCCCCAAGTCGCTCATGTATATCTTTAAATGTAGATACAAGACCAGCTCTCATGAAATATCCTTCGGTGAGCTTCATTGAGTTAATTTTAGGAAGAGCTGGTGAGTCTTTCAACTCAAGGTCCATGCAGAAAGGAGAA
Source organism: Melocanna baccifera (assembly GCA_036346265.1). Taxonomy (NCBI): domain Eukaryota; kingdom Viridiplantae; phylum Streptophyta; class Magnoliopsida; order Poales; family Poaceae; genus Melocanna; species Melocanna baccifera. The sequence continues at coordinate 24,793,123 of CM070692.1, read as the reverse complement.
TCTTTCAGCCACATCTTAAGAGAGTAAGCCTTCACCACAAAGCGACCTGAACGAGTTTTACATGGCAAGAAAGGGGAGCCCATTTCCATAAGGAAAGCTCTGATGGTTTTACGTAAGGATACCATGTTATATTCCCCCTCCCCTGTGACCAGTACAACAGATTTGGGGGATTCTGGTGAACCCTGCAGTGAAGCATCCTGCATTACAAACGGAGCAGATCAGCTGACATGTTAATAGAAAAATGGAAGAATTAAGCAATCAACAAAAACTTAACTCATTCAATCAAAAGATTAGCTATATTAGGAGTCTAGAGGCTAGAGCTAAGGCAAACTGGATAAAGGAAGTTTTTCAGGGGAATATTCTGAGTTGTTATCAATTGATGGCTTCAATTAAATTTGTGCCTTAAAAAAAGCCCAGAGCTGCTAGGCTAGAACAAAGAAAGGAAAAAGGTTCATCATGTTACGGCTATAAAACCTGAAAAATTGTATAAAACATCAAATGAAGTTAGAAATGGAAATCACCAGTGCTAGTGGCTAATGCAATAGGCACTAAGAACTGAGCTAATAACCTGCATTCAACTACATCTTTTGCTCAATTGTGTTCATTTCATTATTCTTGAATTATAGTTCATATGACCACCACTAAAGGGAATATATAAAACCCCTCCATTAGGGCATAAAATAGACACGTGCAAATGCAGTGAATCTATCAAACTAATGGGCTTCTCAGTGCGTTCAATTGGCTTACTGTCCATAGTCATGATAACAGCAACACAACAATACATTAGAACAAAAGCAGATGAACAAAATTTTAATATTGTCCAATAGATATGCAAACACGTTTTTGAACATTGGTGCCTTTTCTATTTAAAAAATTAATGCGAAATCAAACTGAAAGAATATTATTTTGAGCACCTACTTGCATGTGATCAAGCCACAATGTTAGAGCGATAAGTGCAGCCCCAGCAGACAACTTCCGGAAATCAGCTGCCCAGTCTTTTTCTACCACTCTGGGCCATTCACCAAGAAAAAAAATAATTGGTACAGAATGAACAATTTTAATATTATCACTTTGGAGTTTTCCCATATTTGTGACCATAAAGCAATTAGATCCAGTAATCCAGAAGTACATAAGTAATTTCAACCCATAAACAGAACATACGGAAAATCTCCACAAGATGAGGCCTAGTGTCATAAACAACTTCAGAGACAGATAAAAAGAAAATAAAAATAATATCAAACCTTATTATTCAAACTTATAAACTGCCATAGCATCAAACATTCTAATGTAGGATCTATTAGAAGACTGACTCTTTGAGATAAAGCCTAGTGTCATATTGCTAGCATGTCTCGGGACAGCTGAGGCGTGTAAAACCAGAACGTGTTTATGGCAACTTAACTGTTTGTTCCCAGATATTTTAAACCAACCCTTAAATGTTCAGATGAAAGTTTAAAAACATTACTAGATTGGCATGTACTTTTGTTGCAAGAGTATTTGTAATGCTGTCTACGGAGTCGCTAACTGTAACTATATATCTTTCTCTTTAGTAGACTGGTTTGTTACTTTTCATGCAAGAATTTTTGTAATGCTGTCTATGGAGTCGCTTACTGTAATTATATATCCTCTTTCTTTTTGTGTGTGTGTGTCTGAACCAAAACTATCAGCATGTAATACACCTATTCTGGTCAAAAAGAAAAATAGTAGATGCACATCAAATGCAGATTTTGACACAACAAATTGATGACAGCTTCAAATGAAAATCGTCAGAGTTAGAGATTGCTGTAAATACCGAAAGACATTATGACGGTATATGCCTCTGTTTACTGCCAATTGGAAAATCCATGAAGCAGTTGCTCGACGTTCAAATGCCCATAACAGGTCTTCTAGTGCATTTACAAAGTTCAAAGCAGCAGAATCTTCTAGTGCCCCAAGTTCTTCTAGAAAATTGTCAACCTCAGTTAACAGAGATGAAGTCCTCTCACTTAGGAGCCTGCAAAAGACGGAAGAAACTTACAACCAAAGATCTCAACATATACAGAAACATATATATAGCATGTGAAGTATGTTCCATATTTTTTAACATTGTCAGGTACAGTATCAACCTAATGGGAAGGTCAAATCCACAATCCTGTAAAGAGTTTAGAAGAAGAATGGCATCATCAGTTTGCTCACACAAACTAGCAGCTCTAATGAAACATGTCCAAACTTGATGATCTGGTTTTACACCATCTCTTTTCATTTCCAACAGCTTTGTGATTCCAAGTTTGTAGTCACCATTTTTCAAATAAGCGTCAAATACTGTACTGTATGGTAAAGTGCTGACTTCCAAACTGGAAGATTTCAAGCTGTTCAGAACTTTCTCTGCTTCGTCTGGGTGCCCAGCAGTACCATAAGAAGTCATGAGGATATGCATAGTGGCAATTGTTGGTTCGATGCCATCCTCTTTCATTGCTGCTAGTAAGTGCTCGGCTTTGGAATGGTTGCAGGCATTCCTGTATATTTTCATCATCATGTGATAGATAGATCTATTTAATCGATAACCCTTTGATCTCATTTCTTCAAAAAGTTGGTCAGCTTGCTCCCAGAGTTTCGCTTTTCCAGATGCAGCAAGCAAGCTTTTGTAGGATTTTAACTTGGGTGTCAAACCTCGTTTGCCAATTTCATTCAAGAGAGTAAAACCTTCTTCAGGCCTCAAGCTTCTACTGTACATGACTATCAGTGTATTATATGTATCCTCATCAGGCTCTAAGCCAGCTTCAAGAATACTATGATATACTTCTACTGTCCTGTCAAAGTTTCCAGTCCCAGTATACATCAAAAGGAGGGCATTAAGTATGACAAGATCTGGCTTGAATCCTGCTCCCTCCATCTCCGCAACCATCAATTCAACATCCCTAAATCGTTTATTACGGCAGAGCAACGAAATCATACTTCTGTAGAGGTGCATATTTGGTAAGTATCCTGCTGCCTTCATTCCATTATATATTTTCATTACCTCGAATACATCCCCAGCTTTTGCAAAAGCTTCAAGCATAAGGAGTACTGTACTTTTGCTGATCTTGAAATCCATGTCTTGAAGCTCCTGAACAATCACATACAACTCATCCAACCTGCCATCAACAATCAATGCTCTCATCATTCCATTAACTGAATCAACAGTTGGCAGAGGACCCTTTTTAATCATAATGTCAAAGACTGCCCTTGCATGCTCGTAAAGGCCACTCTCAGCATACGCATGTATCAAAGCATTCCAAATCCTTCTATCAACACCTGACTCTTGCTTCAGTCCTTTCACGAAATTTTCTGCTTGCTGCCAGAGTTTAATCTTCCCATATGCTTCGATTATAGTTACTCTAGATGAAAGAATGTTCAGCGAAATACCGGATTGTACAGCATCATCCATCAACAGATGAGCTGTTTCTGGGAAGCCCAATTTACAGTATGTGGAAATCATACTCTCATATATCTTTTGGGAAGGCTCTATGCCAATAAACTGCATATCACAGAACACTTGACAAGCTTCAGGAAAGAACTCAGCCTCCTCAAGGCATGTAATCAAGTACTCATACAAGTTACAGTCTCGGCCAAAAGATCTGCATTTTAACGTCTGCATTCTGCTGTACTCTTGAATGGCAGCAACAATCTTCTGGTTTTTGCACAGAAGCATGATGGAACATTCAGATATCAAGTCATGGGAGCTGGGGACATGCTCCCGGATGCATTCAAGCAAAGAGAGGCCTTCTTCATGCTTTCCCATTGTTTCGTATGCATCCAAAATGGACAGTAAACTCTTACCATCAGGTTCATATCCTTGTAGGCATGCCTTCTTTAACAGCTTAGCACCCTGAGAAATGCACTCCGCCTTGATAAGTATACTAGATATTAGTCGTGGATTCATTTGACAAACCACCTCCATGTCTTGGACAACTCCTTCAATATCCTCATATTCATTTCCTTTTGCAAGTGCAGCAAGCAAGACCTGATACAAGCCATCATCTGGCCTATAACCATCCTTCATCATTGTCCGATACAGAAGCATAAGCTTTCTCATCTCACCAGACCTTGCAAAAATGTCCAGCATAACCAAATAGGCTAAACGATCAGGTTTGACACCTGATGCAACCATACGATCAAATGTCTGCTCTGCCTCTGCCCGCCTCCCACCTTTGGCATATGCACATATCAAAGCACTAAAAGTTACCAAAGTAGGCTTTAATCCTGCATCTGCCATCTCCTCCAACAAATTCCCTGCCTCAGCAATCCTATCCATCTTCCCCAAAGAATCAATCAAGACAGTATAGGTCACAGCATCTGGAGTGCAGCCTATAGCCCTCATCTCATCATACAGACCAAGCGCTAAGTCAAGCCTGCCCATCTTTCCATACATATGAATAATGGTATTGTAAGTTATTCCATCCTTCTTGAAGCCAGCCTTAATCAATTCCTCACACACACGCTCTACCTTCTCAACATCCCCTTCCTTTGCAAAGGCATAAAGGAGAGAATTATAAGTGACTGCATCCGGCTCAAAACCCTTCTCTACCAGCTCCTTAAACATCAGCTCAGCCTCCTGTGCCTTCCCACACCGGCCATGCACCGAAACCATGGCATTGTACGTCCACAAATCTGGCCGACACCCTGAAGCTATCATCTGCTCAAACACCGCCACTGCATCGTCCAAATTAGAACCTTGCGAGCAAGCACTGATGAGGGTGTTGTACGTGATAACGTCCGGTCTCAGCCCAGCTTGCCGGACTTCAAGTAGGAGATCAAGGGCAATTCCAGCGGCCAACGACCCAGACTTGGCCCTGGCATTGATGAGAGTGTTAAAGCTGACAAGGTCAGGCTCGATGCCCTGGTCGCGCATTGCATCAAGCAGCTGGCGTACGTCCTCGAAACGGCCAGAACGGGCGTAAACACCCATCATGGCGTTGAGCACCTGCACAGTGGCACCATCGCCGGCGAAGCGGAGAAAGACCTCCTCCGCGAGCGTGTCCTGGCGGGCGCGGCCAAGGACGCCAAGGACGACGGCGATGACGCGGGGACCCGGTGGGCGGGTGCTGGTTGCCACGAACCACTCGAAGGCGTCGAGTGCGCGCCGCCAGGAGGCCGCGCCAACGGCGCGCACGACGAAGGCGAGCTCGTCAGGCGCGACCTGCGCTTCGTCCAGCACGTCGGCGACAGGCGCGCCGGGGGGCAGCGCCAGAACGCGGTCGGCGAGGCCTGCGATGCGCGCGCGCCAGTCCCGCGCCCGCCGCAGCGCGAGCTTGCTCAGCTTCTTCACCCTTCCGCGGTGGGCCCGCGCGTCCAGCGGCTCGACGGCGACGGGCGCGGAAGAGGAGGGCTCGGATGGCTCCTCCTCTCCCGAGGGCCTGACGGGGGCGGGACGCGCGCCGGCGGTAGAGGTGGGGGAGCGGGGCGCGGGGAGGTGCGGGAAGCGGAGGTGGGGCCAGCGGATGGAGGGGTCGGCGAGGGGGTAGTCGAAATCGTCGGGGACAGAGGACGGTGCGGTGGTGGGGGTGGCTCGGCGGCGATGGCGTGTGAAGGAAGAGGGGGAGGGGAAGGAGAAGGGTGGGGACGCGACGGCCATGAGAGGCATTGAGTCTGGGAAGGGGATCAGGCGCGCATGGAGGTGGTGGTGGAGCGCTCGCTACCTCGCTCCACTGGACGCGATAACGTTGGCATTTTGAGCGGGTAACCGAGCAAGATATTTCCGCCTGAGCTCCGCCTCCTGCTCTCGGAAAATCTGTTTGAAAAATCTGTGATCTCAGATGCGATGAACGGCACACCTGCCATCATTTCGATGTATTTTCCATTTGAGAATCTGAGCAATTCCAATCATCTTCGCACCCCATCTCATGAATCCAATCAAACTGGAACTTGGAAAGCACGAATTTGAAGAAAAAAAAGATTACTACAGCTCAACTCCAGTATGAATTTAAACAGAACCTTGTTTGCAGCTGACTAGCAGAACAAGTCGTCAAAAAACGTCCAGCATCAAGCACGTAACAATATCACAAATGGGGGAAGAAAGTAGTCGTATAGCGTATGCATCAGCATCGCAAATTCACAATCTACCTCGCATGTACCTCGAGAAAGCATCGTGAACTGGCAAAACAGAAGGGAAATGGAATGTGAATTGAATGAAGCTATGTATAATTTTACACTGTATTCTGCTGTCAGGCTATTCTCCTGCTGCCTCATATACAACTACAACAGCACGGAGCAGTGGCCTTTTTTTTTAGCTTTTCTTACATCATCTCTTTCTCCTCCTTTTTTTGGGAGGCTGTTAGTACACCACAACACGGAGCAGACCCGGTTGAGGCTGCGTGTAGTGGAGGCCTTCGTCCAGAAGGAACTGCTCGACGGCAATTGGCAACCTTGCGGTGCGAGAACCCTTGGTGTGGTGGCCTGTTCCGACACATATCATGACTTGCAGCCTCTCGCCGGCGGCCCTCGCCGTGCCCCTCAGAGTACCAAGCTCAACCTTGAGAATGTGTATTGCTTCGCTCACATGGAGACCATGTAGGTCGATCAGACGGTCACTCCCCCCTCGCGAGGAAACAGGGTTCCTGAACAACGAGAAAAAAAACTCAGGATAAAACAAATGTGCTTGTAATATGTTGGAAACAAGTACACACAGCAGCAAATCAAGTAGATCAACATAAGATAAACTGGACAAGAAACGGATTTCATTTTTTTTTTCAATGCAGAAAGGGCAAGGGAGCAATTAGGTAACCTCTGTCGATAAATCGCTTGTCTAGCTTTCTCATGAGCTGCTTTCATCCGCGTGTTGTACGCCTGTCCCTTCATGCTCAGTTCCTTGGCCAGAGCTTTGTTGCCAACCAAGTAAGCCTGCCTAGCCTGTCAGGCGTATCTTTCTGTGAATATTTCAACAAAAAAATATCCCAGCCTAATAGGTCTGCTTACACACGAGCAAAAAATGTAGCAACTGATGACATGCAGAATTAAATGTTGACAATGCAATAGTACCTATGCTGGAGAAATATGAATGGTTGCTATGGTCCTCAAGATACTATGCTTGCAATATACACAAGGCTACTAGCACAAGCAAACGAACATGCAGATGTAAACTTGCGACAGGTTATACTTGTATGCACATGCATATATGCACAGGTACATACATGTACAACCATGCGTGTGAGGCCACAATTAGTTAGGAATGCTTACCTGCTCAAAACATACATTGCGGATGCGAGCAAAATCACAAGCTTCTCCCCTTGATTCTGAGTACATATTTGCTGGTGGGTCACACACAAAGATATATTGATCAGTCTATAGTTGGAACAGAGTCTAGGAAAAAGGAACATGAAATTGCAATATATCCATCTACTTTTTTGTAATTCCGGTTACCACCCCCCCCCCCCCTGGTGGGCAGCGGTTGTACACACCAAGTTTCCAAGTAATTGTGGTTCTAATTAAAACGCATACTTTGGCGAGTAAAAGGTACTAATATTAACTTGCCTAATTCTATAAGATAATAATTTCCAAAACCTTACAGGAAACCTTAAAATATTCAGATGAATATTACCCACTGCATCACCAGTCTCAAGCCATGGAGCTGTCCTTGCACTGCTAACACTTTGAAACTTGTTCACCGAAGATGGTTTAGTGCTAGAAATGTACTGTTTGGGTACAGAAACTGTTGAAACACCATTACCATATTCGGGACCTTTCTTAAACTTCCAATGGCCAGAATTTTGCGATTCAAGTTTCCGAACAGCTGAAACAAAATCACCAGTACCACTAGATATAGTAGATGACTCGCGTCCATTGAAGATACCAAGGATATCCACATTGCCCTTAGAGAAACCATTTTGTCCTTCAGCTGTTGGCAGCGCAGGGAAGTCTCCTGTGCTAAAGTTTGGTGCACTGGGGGTCAAATTCAGAGCCGGATTGGAGGTAGCATCCACTTGCATCTAAAAAATCAGGGAAAAAGTCACTTAAGATGCTACTGAAATATTTTGAATGTAACACAAACTGTTTGGAATCACTTGCAAGGAAAGAGGATAGGGGTTTCAATATTATCTTTTGAGGGCGACATATATAATATAAGTACCATTAACCAGAAAGGGAATTCTTCATAACAGTTTCAGGTATAGATGCAAATGAGAAGTTCTACAATTTGGAGAAATCATGCAGCAAGTTGGAGGAAATAGGACAGTAAAGTCGGGGAAGTGGCATGAAAATGATCAGAAAGATCAGATATAGAGTAGACTCTACTTTGCCGTGGGTAGGTGTCAAGGCTCATGCACAGAACAACATATCAAACAATGTTTCAGCCAATGGAGAAGCTATAAAACATGCCAGCGTTACCAGCATACATACAAGATATCGATATCAGAATGAGAATGTAACAAATGTTATTATCCAACCAGTAATTGCTGCCCTTTAATGGTGGACAGACAATGGAAAATCTACAAAAAAGAAGTCAGTGTCCAGACAAGATCAAGAAGGTCAGCATTCAGCAACGGTGTTGCCCAAAAGCCCCAACCAGTCATTGCTGCATATCCAATTGGCTCCACCAAAAATTACAATGTAACTAGCTATGTTAAGAAATGTTCTGAGTGGATGCATGGAAGAGTTAATTTTATGTGCTAGTCTTACATACAGAAAGACATTACCTCTAGCTGTGTGAGGATTTCAATAGTATGGTTGAAGTCGCATCCATTTGCATAGTACAACTCTGCAAGGCTCTCTGCTGAAAATCCAGGGAACTGAGATGCTAAATACTCTAAGGAGTCAACAACGCCATTTGATGCGCCAGCATACTCACTAGCAAAACTGTCAGAAAAGCCAGCGGTACTTTCAGAATCATAATGAAGGTCCTGATTTCCATTAGTAAAATGGAGATCACCCACATAATTTTGCTCCCAGTTGCTTGAATCCACTGTTGAAAAGGCTGTCTGTGAATTATCTTCATATAGTAAATTTGTAAGCCCCAGTTCCAGGCTCTTGCTAACTGGAGGAGATAACTCATGTTGTTCTCTAGACAAGTGGCTGGCTGTTGTTCCATAGAAAGGGGGTGCATTCAAGGACAATCCAGCAAGGGACAGCTCTTCAGGTTCTTGTTCAATTTTTTCGAAAGAAGTAAAGTCTGGAATAATGTCATCAGGAAGCTGCTTACGCCAAAACTGGTGCGCCTCATCATCCGAGTTATTAGAATTTGATGACTCAGACCTATCTAGGATTGTTTTTCCAGAAGACCCCCTAAAATCTGGCTTGCCTACATCTGAAACTGTGCTACTTCCAAAAGATGGTCTAATACATGAAGGTACAAATTCTGCTGCATTGGGATTTAATGCATTGACTTTATTTGGTAACATTGACCTTGCTTCTCCATTATTTGAAACAATTTTATTCAGTGAACTCATCTTTTAATAGAAATTACATGTGATGTTACATGTACAAGAGAAATTCTTCCAATAAAGATTTACCCAAGCCCTGCAATGACAATCAACAATGAAGTCAACTTAGTAGAAGCATGGCTGCTGCCAATTCAAGATATTTATTGAAAGTTTTTTAGGAATAACTGATGTAATTTAAACAGAAAATTTATCACTGCCATAATGATAGGAAGCTACATGCTAATCCACAAAACTATTTTACCACATCCATGTTCTTCAGTGAGGCTGAATGCAGCTAATAAATTTATGCATGATTATCAAAAATTGATATTGGGTTTTAGAAAATTCCATCCATGCTTATCATAAAAATGGGAAAAACAAATAAAAAGTAACGACATTACCCTCTAGTCATTATTGGGTATTACTTAAAGCAAACCAATCGAATTCTCTCAAACTAGATTCGACATTTACAGGATATTGGACAAATGGACAAGGATTCAGTTAAGACAAGTTCGTAAAGTGCAAAACTACAAGCTGTTCTTTTTTACCATATTGTTAGGCTTCAAAAGTTCTTTCTTTTGATTGCTGTCAGGCAGAGATGCCACCACCAATATCATTATCACCATTACTTGCAAAAGAAATTTCCACACTTACAGAAGACCCAAAACCGATAGCTCAATTTCCCAAAACAAAGTAGTTAGCTCCCAGCCTCAGGAAAAGATGGCATGCCCTTTCTTAGTTACTCCTATAACTGACTACAAGTTTCCACATCACAAAAGAAGCATCTTTCCAGGCAGCTAATCAGTTCGCCCTCCCTAAATTAATAGGTCGAGAGATTCAATGTCTCCCTACTTCATTCTTACGCACTGGCACATTGTTTCCTTTCCACCAAAATGTACCCACGACATTATATTCACATGAGCAGCGAAGGTAGCAGTCAACAGAAAAACTAAAAAGAAAAAGAAAAACTTAGGGCGAAGCTGCTCCTGTAGCCGTTTTCGAGCCACCACCCAAATGCCCTGCAAAGTCTACCCAGCCCCAGCTCTAACATAAACTTGGGGGAAATCACACACACGAACAAGGCAAAACAGCAACAAAAAGATGAGCAGACAGTACACCTGCTTCGCTCTCCGGTCCAGCACACGCTACCACATCCAACCTCGCCGCTAATAAAGAGACAAAAAAAAAAGGAGGGGGCTTTTTTAATATCACCGCACGGCCGCAATCGGAAACGAAGAAGAAAACCGACTAAACCAAACCGGATTTCGCACGAGATCCAGACCAGAGCAGGCCAGATCTGGAGACTTTCCGGCGACAAAAACCGATACCATTCCACCGGTCCATGAGCTGATAGTGGTATATAGCTGGCGACCGGCCCATGGGGCGCGAGGGCACCCGCCGACGGAAAAAGCCCCGGCCCTCCCGCCGCAGGGCCTTCGGGTTACCACCCAAACAACGGAGTCGGTGCGGCGGACCGGAACGGGTTCGGACGGGCACGGCGGAGGAAGCAGAGGCCGGGCGGAGAGGAAGTCGCCGAAAACTGCGGCGTTTTCTGCGTGGGGAGGTGGAGACGGTCAGACGGAGAGGCGTCTCGGCCGTAGAAAGGAGAGGCGAGGAGGGTTGGTGTCGCTGGATGGATAGGGGCACCCCGCAGATTCTCTGACGTAGACGAGGCATGTCATGGGTGCAGTTCCGGAGTTCCCCCTCTATACACCGTTCCTCGCCGTCCGGCGTCCAACCTACAAGTACTGTTTATATGCAGCTAATGATTTTTAACTACGGTTAAAAATAACAGTAGTGATAAAAAAATAACTTTTAAAAAGAAAACAAGAGCATTGAGAAAAATGAGAGAGATGTGTGTGTGAAGCATGAGCGAGAGGAGTAAGGTGCGTGATAAGCTTATGACTCTTGTCTTATCTCTGAAGTAAAAGAAGTGCGAAAGATGCTTTTAAAAAATCAACTGTTCATATTAGTTTCTGACTTCTTCGAACAAAATCCAACATGAATATGCCCTAATTCTCTCCCCCGTCATCTTCCTTATCGAAGTCTTGAGGAAGAGGACACAAGCGTGGCTACTAGCCTAGGACTGAGGCTCTGCTACCTCTGCTTTAATCACGCTCGAAGGTAGAATATAACCACTTCTATACTATTGGGTAACCATATCATGCCCTCACATATCCATGAATTCAATTACTACTGTTACTAATATTTTTCTCTTGTGTCAATTACACTAATTAGCATATAGCACTAAGAATACAATCTTTCATCAATTAACCCCCATCCCACCCATCTATGACATGATCCTCGGGGTCCTCTTCCGTTGCACTACAATCTACAACCGCCTTAGCTACAATGCGGAGCAAGGTGAGGAAGATGGGGCAACCTTCCACGGACCTTGACAAGAACACAGTGCGGAGGTGTAGTGAAACCGACGTGACAACACCTCACTTGCATGGCCACCATGGTTACCGGACTCAATGCACAGTAAGGGTGAGGTGGACGACATGTCTTCTTCACGTGAGGAAGATGATAAGATTATAGGAATATGTTGGGAAAGGGGAAAGAGAAGTTGGGCAGTGGGGTCACCAAACAAGAAATGTTGGATGATGATGGACGGTGGATCTGAGAGGTACTGCACATCGTGACTTGACTCCTTGGGCGTTTGAATTGGCTGAAGTTTTTGGCTTTAAAATAGTAGTGGCTGAAAGTAAAAGCGGCTGAAAATGGGAGGTGTTTGATTTGATAGGAGGTTTTGGCTTTCGTTGAGCAACTAGGATTATGCCGGTGGAAGACGTTAAGCTTGTTGAAGGCCATGGAAGATGTCATGAACAGGGTCAATGAGGATGCCGTGGTGGGTGGAGAGTGTGAGGAGGTGAACGAGGATGCGGGCGAGCATCTAGTTGGTGGGGGCACCAGCGGCGTGTGACATAGGGCAGGAGGAGGATGCCCAGGCCGTGATGGGGGCAGAGCTCATGCAGACATCGTTGGCCCTTGCCAAATCTGGTGTGGAGGCTAGCAAATCTAGTGCAGGAGACCGGCGCAAAGGAAGACAACGATGGGGGAGGATGAGGACTTCCGAGCCGTGACAGAGGGGGGTTCTTGGCAGCGCCATTAGGGCGGTAGCAAAGCTTGATCTAGTTATAGCCACTTCCAAAAATCGAGCGTTTGATTCGGCTTCTAACTTCTAAAAACCTAAAGCCATTTCAAACGCCGGTGGATAGGTGAGGGATGGTGGAGTTTGACCATCGTGGTGGGGCCGCATGGCCAACAATGAGTGGTGGCGTGGAGAAGGGTGAGGTGGCGGTGGGTGTGGCGTCACCTCGGGATCCAAGAGTTGTGTTATGAAACTTAGAAGGTTCTGGTATGGGTACATACTAGAATTTTCCCTAGTGAGCTTAGACTATAAAGATCATATCTGAGAATCAATAAACCCCAGCCTGTTTCTTGATCTTAAGTGGAGGCCGGTGGATCGAGAGGAGCTGGGGGTGAATCGGGAGAGATGTGGGGGGCGACAACAGGGTGGGGGGAGACAGATCGGCGATGAGAGAGCACCGGCGGCGAAAAGACGATCGGCGACGAGAGAGCACCGTGGCGAGGAAAGACAGATTGATGGCGGGAGAGCGCCGCGGACGAGGTGGGAGAGCGGCGCGAGGGGCGGTGGAAGATAAATCGGCAACAGGGGAGAGCGCCAGTGGTAGGGGGAAGACAGATCGGCAGTGAGGGAGAGCGCTGGTGACACGGGGAGTGGGAGGGAGTAGCGATGCCGGGGGGTGATGGAAGACAGATCGGCGGTGGTGAAGAGCGCCGGTGGCAGGGGGTGTGGGGATGGAAACGAGGAGCCGTGGGACGGGGAGAAGGAGGCGGCGGTGGAGAGTGCCGGTGGCAAGGGATGTGGGGATGGAAACGAGGAGCTGTGGGACGGGGAGAAGGGAGGCGACGGTGGATCTGTGGGTGTGGCCGTGTGGGGGACGGAAATGAGGGATGCAGTCTGTGTGAGTTCTTGTGATGCGAGGGATATGTGGATGGCTTACCATCTCGCCGGCTCGTTCGGGCTCGCGAGTAGCTCAAGCTCGGCTCGTTAGTGAGCCGAGCTGTATCTTAGGCTTGGCTCGCTGGGGGAAGCTCCGAGCTCAAGTTGAGCCGAGCCGAGCCGACTACGAGCTCGAGTAGCTCACGAGCCTCGAACTTTTTATCCAGCCCTATGCACGGCTACCAGCGTGGTGCCATGCGAATATGCGGCTGGGTGATTCAGCTGGCTCGAGCCAGGAAATCTCTAGAAATTTTTGGGTGGTGATTCCGTGCTCCGGTTTTGCTTCTTGTGCTCACCCAACCAGACCAGCTTCATGAATGTGGAAGAGGCATACGCATGGACCGCTGGAGTTGTAGTCTTTGTTGTTTTAAAAGGTTTTCTGATTCGATGACTTCTTCATTCGGGGTAAAAAAAAGACGTAGAAAAGAAGAACAAACAAGAGGTTCTGTGTGTAGAAAACGGGCCTAATCCAGTAATTCCTGCGTTCTTGTGAAATGTAGGAATCATCTCATAGCAAAAAGAAAATACACAATTATAAGCAAATGCTACATAATACGTGGATTTAGATTAAAAAAATACTACTTTGCATAGCATTTCATCTAAAGCTTACAAGGAAACCATAGCTCTAACGCAATGTTCTATACAAGCTGAATGCAAAATCTAGCTGAAGCCTAAACTAATGGAACAGTACTCCAACACAATTAATCGGATAGATGTACTACTAGTGCATAATAATGACTTCATGCTCGATCACACGGAGCTTATTCCTCTCTCGAGCAATCATAAATTACAACACAAATCATTATTCTTCAGGAAGCCCAAAGCTTATTCTCGTTCTTGTATTTAATTTAATTCGCCATTAGCCCCATACCCCAATCATCAGTACCCAGCAGCAACCTTCTAGAACCTTCGCCGCCGGGCCGGGCAAATCAAGCGTCCTCTCCGTCCGTGCACCCGGGTCCCGCGGCCACCTTCCGCCCCTGCGGCGCGGCCGGCGACGCCGGCGGCGAGTCGAGGCAGCGGCGCAGCAGGCGCGCGACGGCGGCCACGAGGTCGTCCTCGGCCGCCCTCCCCGGCGCCCGCGGCGCCGCGCGAGCGAACGCGACGTGCCGGTCGAGCGCCTCAGCCGTGGTGATCTCCCCGGCGCCCGCGCGGCGGATCTCGTCGCTGACGGCCTCCGCGCAGAGCCCGCAGATCCACCGGCCCAGGTACTTCCCCCTCACCGCCGCGATATACTGCGGCGTGCACTCCTCCGTGAAGCCGCAACACTCGCACTTGGCGGCCTCCACCTCCATGGCCTAGCGCTTGCCCGCTAGCCTCCTACCGCTCCTTCTCCCAGACGGCGTAGGACGACGGGACGGACGGCGAAGCCGCCGCGCGGTGGCTCCTCTGCTCGCTCGGGCTGCCTGCGACGATGACGGTGTCGGCGACGGATGCAGCCGGTGTCATCGCAGGCGACGTCTCGCTTGCGCTTCCTCTCCTCCTCCGCCTCCTCAGCTCGCAGGTCGCAGCACCGCTCGCTCTCCCCCCTGCACTGTCTCCACCGAAGCATGTGAGGTGGTATTTATCCGCAAACGCCGTGGATGCAAGCGGGCTCCGCGTAAAAACGGTCGTATTCGATGTCCTTCTCAATGACGCGTGGGGCCGATTTATCCTAGCCCCACATGTCGGCGGTTTGGGTGAGATCGACTTCTTTGCTGATTGGAGGGTGAAGAAGGGTGGGGCCGTGAAAGGGAGGTCCACGTCAGGGCGCTGAGCTGGATGGGTGCCCGACCTTTTTAATGTGTGGACCGTGACAGCTGGCGGGTGGGCCCAGGGGAGAGGGGAGGAGGGGAGCGGCGCCACCACCCGACTCGCTCCTGGTTGGGTGATTTGGTGCGGGGTTCGCGCTGGGCGTCGCCGTCGCTGGGCCCCGCTTGTCATTTTCATGTGTCCTATCGATCGCTTTCGTGGCTTTTTGTCTTGGGTTGGTGCCTCCCATCACAAGTTTCGTTTCCTTTTTTTCTTCTTTTTCCAATAATAATAGCATCACAATAAGCCCCGCTCATTTCAACTTTTTCTCAGCTTCAACTTCTAGTTTCAGCTTTTTTTCACTATTCAGTAATTCGTCTCTTTCTAAATTTTTTTAGATTTTTTGAGCTTTTTTAAATTTTTCTTTTTTTCCTGTGTTCATTTGCATTATCCGTGATGGGCTAACATATTTTTCTATTTTTATATTTTTTTAAATTTAATTATACCTAAAAAGCCAAATCAGCTACAGTAAAAAAAGTCAGGTATAGTGAAATTTCAGCTAAAAGTCAGAAACCATCGCTAAAACGATCACCCCTAAGACTCATTTGGTTTCTAAAAAAAAGGGACTAATTTGTACTGAGGCAGAAAAGAGAAAAACATCTGGTCGCACCGAAAATGAACCGTGGATGGGTTTAGCAATGGTAATAATCTCCGGTACCAAAAACCGAACTGGCTCCTGCATCTTGCATCTTTGCACTACAAAGACGTTTCTGCTTTGCTTTCGTAATTTTTTTAAAGGCACTTTTATCTTCGTAATTGAGAACCTCAACATCCCAAGAACAAAACATATTCACCATAAAAAAAAAACTCATGGCGGTTGATGGTACAAAACCTGTGTGCAATGTACGTAAAAGAATGATTTTCGAGAAGAAGAAAAAAACAGAGAGAGTACTTCATGATTGGTTGATGGCACATTTTGCCACACTAGATTGGTCAGGCCAGGTGAGGCTGCAAAACTTTTTGCGTCCAAATTCTTGCACCCGATCACGCGGCTGCTGTAGGGAGCAGTGAGCGTTGCTGTGCGTTTGGAAGAGGACAAGGGGGATTCACGTTAGCGGATCACCTCAGCGCTCGACTGATTTGATGGCCGATGCGTCGTTTTATTAGGCGAAAGTGATCTGTACCTGTCCAGGATCGCGGCCAAGAAACATTGGCATCGTGCTACATTACCTAGCTAGCAGATGTATTGGTCGATGGGCGTGTACGTGCCGTGGAACTGTGGAAGAATAATGTACTGTTCACCATGATAGCATGAACTGCAATATTGTAACATCTAAAGATACAAGACTATTGTATTTACAAAAAATTTAAAATTTTTTATCGATTTCCCATGCTATTCAAAATTTTAGAAATTCATTTGAAATTCTTGTTTAGTCTTGTACTAAATAATTTAATTAATAAGGACCGAATCTGGATCAAGAATCAACTATCTAAAAAATTAATCTAAGCCAAAATCTTGAATTGAAATTTTCAAATCAAAATCTTGATAAAAATAGAAATCGAAAACAAACTTTCCATCTAATCTCTATAACCGAAATTTTAGAATTATGAAATTCAAAAGTTATATCTCGAAACGGGACAATCTCGATGTCCAAACTTGAATTTAAAAGTTTTGAGCTAAATTTCAAATCCAAAACCCAATTACAAATTTAAGGCTTCAATTCAAAAATTCGGAGCTCTTCAAAAATCCTTAGGCCCTAAGCCCATTTCTCCTTCCGGCCATTTTCTCCTCATGGCCCACCTGGCTCCCTCTTCCTTCCTTCCCTTTTTCTTTCCTCCTCCCCTTGTTCTACTCCTGGCGTCCACTTGCCAAGTTGGACCGGCTTCGGTGTTCCCGCGTGACTGCCGCCGGCCCAGCCGCCCTTCCTCCCAAACCTTCGGCCACCCCGGCGCCCCTCCTCTCTTCCTCCTTCCCCTGCTCTACTCCTAGTGGCGCCCGGCCTGCCCACCGAGCCGGCCTGACCCGTGCACCCGTGCGTCAGCTACGCCCACCATGCCACGCCTGCCCGTGTCAACCACTGAGCTCGTGTCACCCCTCCCGCCTACTTTCGCTGCGTTGCATTGAACTACCTACCCGCTCGCGCTGCTCCACCATCGGCATCACTCCTCCGCGCGCACATCTTCATTACGCCTAGCAGCCAACCACCCTCCCAACGTATAAGAAGGCTCAAGCTCACCCTACTCCTCCCTCCTTGCCCCTCTTCTTCCTTCCCCAGGTCGAGCTCGACAAGAGTTACCTGTGTGCGCCGCCATGACCCGGTCACCAATTCCGTCGCTTCGGCGAACCCCATGGCAATCTAACCACATCACATGTGTTTCACACCCCTCAATTGCAAAACCCCACCGTCAATTTGTGCCTTCCGGTCGGGGCTTGCCACACTGGCCTTCTTCTCCCGGTCTGGCTGTCGTCACCCCCTTCGCGTCCGTAGCCAACCCCTGCTCGATTCCTCACACCTGGAGTGACTCTTCGTCACCCCGAAACATTCCCAACTAACAACTGAGCCTCCCGCCCACCCTGGCTAGCCACCCACGGCAACCACCTCGGGCCACCATCCGTGCGCATCGTCAGCCCGCCACGACACCCCTCCGGTCAACCCGACCGCACCAGTCGGTCAACCTCCAATTCCCCTCTCCTCCTCAAAGACCTCGACAGTTGGCGATTGGCTAGGTGGCAGCTGGCGAGGAGTAGTCTAGATCTGGGATCCCTCCCTCTGTGTCTCTCCCTTCTCTAGGAGTTGGCAGGGAGGAGTGATCCAGCCTCTAGGGCTCCAAGTGGAGACGGGGAGGAGCAGTTCGGCCTTCGGCTAGGCCGAGGTGGCAGCCGACAAGGAGGAGTAGTCCAAATCCCAACTTCCCAAGTCTCCAGTTCTCCCTCCACTCCTCTAGGCTCCAGGCGACGACCTGCGTGCTAACGTGATGGCCGATGAGGGTGTTCAGCGATGGCCCGTAGGCGCATCCCCGTACCACAAAGGAGAAGGCGTCATATGTGTATTGGACTTCAATATTGCTTTTAGTTTTGAAACTAGTATGATTGTTAATTTCGTATACATATATTGACTTGTCTAACATATTAGCCGTACTAAAACTTGTCTAGGCTAGATTTTTTCCCCTTGCTCCGCCCCTTGTCTACAGGGTATTGAGAACCAAGAACAACGTGACGCAAATATTATTATTAGACCTTTCTCGCTCGTTTCAGTTTTTTTTTTCAGTTTTAGCTTTTTTTTTCCCCACTATTTAGTAATTCGTCTTTTTCTGATTTTTTTAGATTTTTTGGATTTTTTTGTATTTTTCTTTTTTGTATTTTTTTGCATTGTCCGTAATGGGCTAATATGTTTTTTCTATTTTTATATTTTTAAAATTTAATTATACCAGAAAAATCAAATCAACTATAGTAAAAAAATCAATTACAGTAAAATTTTAACTAAAAATCAGAAATTATCGCTAAAATGAGCACCCCTGGATGGTCATCATCTTCCAATCGGCCCACTCATCATCTTCCAATCGGCCCACTGTGGACACAGTAATCAATGAGTCCCATCCTGCGATGATCAGATCACAAGCGTAGTAGCTTTAGTAGCACCGGGTACGCTACACTGCGAATCTGCGTCGGTTGTTGTCGACTTCGATACAGACGCCGCCTGCTCCGGTTTTATCTGTTCCATCATTCATTGCCGATGCCCACATGATGGTGCAACATCGCAATCACACCAAGGACAGCGTGCAGTGGAGTGTGATCAGACTCAGCTGAAGCACATCTGAACCTGTAGGTCAGGTGATCAAGCTCCCGGGAGAAATTAGCTGCAAGTCTACGATTGTATGAAGGCACAGATACAGCGTGTCTGGTAAGAGAATTAGAATGCAAGCTCTCTCCTACAGTCTCATCGCTCGTGTCTTTATCTGGATAAGGTTTTTCAGAGGGATTTTATCTGGATAGGTGGATGCATACTTTGTCTGCTGTACTAGCTGCCAGCCACTTGATAAAGGGTGCTAGGAGATCTGCTTAGATAGCTCCCCGCTCAAAGTTGCGTTGGGCGGTGGGTTTTTGCTTTTTTTTTCTATTTTCTTTTTTTCTAATTATTTTTTTAGGTTTTTTATTTTTTCTGTATTCCTTTGTATTATCTGTGATGGATTAATATATTTTTTCTATTTTTATTTTTTAAATTTAATTACGTAAATAAGTCAACTTAATTACAGTAAAAAAATAAGGTAGCTATAGTAAAAAAGTCATAAGCCAATACCATTTTGAACATCCCATGAGCCTTGGAATGTTTAATGCCAAATTATATATTTTTTTCAAAGTTTAAACTTCACACTATTTCAAATTTCACAATTCAAGTGGTTCTTGAATTCCCGTAATAAAAGTTGCTTTTGAATTCTAGGTCATAATTTTGGGTACGTCTAACGCACGGTAAACCGTTAGAAATGATTCTAACGGTATAGCCAAGCTTCAAGGGGTTTTATCTAATTTTCATGAGTTTTACAAAGGTTCCAAAGTTTTAAACGCACTTCATTGTTACAAATAGTCCCACATCGGTTATGGAAGAAAAAAATAATAACTATAAGTGTGAGGAAGATCTCACCTGTAAGACTAGTCTTTTGGAGGAAGAATGTCTAATACATTTTATAAGATTGTTGCTTTAGGGCTTGTATGCGGCAGCCCGTGGGCTTAGTTGTGTTCAGCCCGTTTGGACCTGGGGTCTGAGGAGTAAACTCAATTAGATCTAGGCATGCGGCCAAGGTCTGATTTGACAATTGGTATCAGAGTCTAATCGTCTAACATCTCCTTAGACTTCATGTGTCTGAAATTACATAGCCGATGTTTGAGGGGGAGAATATTAGGAGTAGTCTTACATCAGTTGTAGAAAGAAAAAAAGAACAACTTATAAGCGTGAGGGATATCTCATCCATAGGACCAGTCTTTTAGAGAGGGAGACCTAATATCACTTATAAGGCTGTTGCTTTAGGATTTACATGCGGCAGCCTGTGGGCTTAGTTGTGTTTAGCCTATTTGGACTTAGAGCCCAGAGAGTAAACTTTGTTGGACCTAGGTATGCGGTGAGGGTCCAATGTAACATTCATAAAACCTAGTTAACTTAGACATAGAATCTTTTAAAACTTTATAAAATATCATAAAACACTATGAAACTTAAATATAAAATTTAATCAACTTAGACATAAAACCCTACAAAATACCATAAAACTTAGTAGTGAAATCCCATAAAACATAGTTATGAAACCTACTAAAACTTTATGAAACTTCATAAAACTTGGAGTTTAACTTCATGAATCAGCAATGCATGCCTAATCGTCGTACTCCACTGACTTGCCACTAGTGCCGGCGCCGGCCATCTTCCCGTCCTTGCTCTACCCGTGGTGATGGAGTGGATAGGGATTGGAGAGAGAGAGAGAGAGAGAGAGAGAGAGAGAGAGAGAGGGGAGAGAGAGGAATGGGAAAGTTTGGATTATGTGGTGACTAGTGATGCTATTTTCTAGATAAGGATAGGACGGTGATCAGATGACCTGCACAAAGTCAATTTGACGGTGGATGTCTATTCCATTATTTGGTGATAGAACGGTACATTGTTATATAGTTTTTCTTGTAATTTTTAGTTGTGGTTGGAGAGCTAATACTAAAGGCGAAAAGAACGATGAGTTTCTTAGACTTTGTATTATATCTTTATCAAGTTATCTTTAATGAAATAGAACACATTGTAGTGCAATAAATCAAGTCATATTCGCTGCGTTGGATAGAAGAACGGTGATATGACGCTTTCTTTTTGTTATTCACATTTTCAGCAAGAGTTGTAAATTCTAATCAGCCATCTTAATTAGTTTCAGGCAACAAAAGTGCCCACGTAGTGCGCTTTCGCCGTCTTAAAGACGAAAAGGGTGAGGATTTTTATCAGATGAAGTTTTTAGTTATTATAATCCCAATTTTTCTAGGCTGGAAGAACATAGACCTCAAGGTGTCTCTGTTTAGGGGACGTTTGGAATAACGATAGCTTCGGATTGAAATTTTACTATAGTTAACCTTTTTTTCACTGTAACTGAGTTAGTTTATTGGGTATAATTAAATTTAAAAAAAATATAAAAATAGAAAAAACATGTTATCCCATTACGGATAATGCAAAGGAATACGAGAAAAAAAATACAAAAAACCCAAAATATATAAAAAAAATTAGAAAAAGACGAATTACTAAATAGTGAAAAAAAACTAAAACTAAAAGAAAAATTGAAACGAGTGGGACCTAAACAGTTAACTGTATGCAGTGTATCGGTATATGCATGAGTTGGTTTGGTTTTATTCTTTGTCATGTACTCTGCAGTCGACGTTTATTTTTTCTACATGCTGATTGTACCCTTTTTTTTTGCCTTTTCTTATGAATAAAGACTATTCTCTTTGAATTTTTTATTCCCAGTATATGCATTTCTGATGTGCTAAAATAGGCACTATTATCCAAACGAGTCAATGCTCAACACTCTTGGTCTTCGCCATCTTGATGTAGCATTTTTTTTTTTGCCCTTTTCTTATGAATAAAACTGAAGTGTCCCTGTTAGCAGCAAGTGAGGTGGGTGATGACTGAACTGAATTGCCATCCCCTACCCAATGCTTATCTGCACCTGGCATTATCTTTTTGCTTAGTCACCGGTTCTGCATCGTCTGGGCTTGCTCGTTCCATGTCATTCTCGCATTGTTCCTAAAATTGCAAATGTTACTTTCTACCTACTTGAAGTGATCCATACATCTGTCATATGCCAGGCAGGAACTTACAGCGTTATGAAAAAATATATTAACATGCTCCTAGGATCAGAATTGATTCAACGAGATTAAATCAAGGGCAACCTCCTCCAGTATATGAGATAACGGCAAAGAGCAAACAGCTACAAAAGAGTTTGAAAATACCGCAGCGACAGGAGCACGGCTATGGCAGTTCCAGTACGAAGCATTTTACGTGGTCAGCAGATTCAGCAACTCAGCATGTTTAGCCAAACAGTCACTCCCATGTATACATGCTGCATATACACCACAGATGACAGAAAAGCTTGATATATGTTGATGTCACTACATGAGTTCATTGCAATAAAATTCAATCCTACAAGGTGAGTAGATTCATCTGCATTTATGTGCTGGAACAACAGCCTTACCCAATCTCCATTCCGACCAAATCACACATACACTGATCCTATGCTTGTTGATACAAAAAAAAAACACCGATTAACACCTAATACTCTTTACTTCTCATTACATCCAGATGTGGACTGCAGAGGAAACGAAGTTTTAAGGTTAACGCTTGACAGGTTGATCACCACATCAGCTAGATGGGAGGTTACTGCTGACAGGAATCATGAGTGACGTGCATGTATCAAGTGGTTGTGTCTTGCATGCAAGCCTCACGGTAGTATAGATCACTGAAGGTTCAGCCATTGCACCATTCCCATAATCCCCACAAGCCAACCTTTTGGTAATGGGAGGGATAAAAATTATGCCCAGTTGATTGATTGTCTCCAGATGACGCTTAGTGAACGGGTTGTTCCACATGAAGGTGTTCATGGCTGGGGCAACAAAGAGTGGTTTACTATAGTCCCATGCTCTCACTATGCATGTCAAGAGGTTGTCACATAACCCACCAGCAATCTGAAAAATTAATGTAATGTCATTTTCTGTAGGCAATGAAACCAACTTTCTGTTCTCTAACAGATTCAGTGAATTCAACATCAAATTTAATGGTTCACACCAAAGAAAAAACATACCTTAGCCAGGGTATTTGCTGATAGTGGAGCAATGACCATGATATCTGCCCATTTTCGCAGTTCAATGTGTAAAACCTCATCTCCTATCTTCTTCCAGGTAGACCATTCATCATCATCAGTGTAAAGAATAACGTCATTAGGCAGAGATGATCTATCAACAAAGTGCAACGATGACTTTGTGGCCACAGCTCGGACTTCTGCCCACTCAGAGAAGCTACGGCAAAGGCTCTCAAATTTTATAGCAGCTACACTTCCTGAAGCAGCAAGAAGGACACGAGGCTTACTAGGTTGTGGGAAGTCCAGCATCAAGCTTTCTTGTACTGGTTCTGATGTAGCCATCAGCTCTGCTCGGACTGCTCCGCTACATTAGAATTACAAGAATTCAGAGGATTTATGCTGGTACAGGGAAACATGATCCACAATGCATACTCAGGAATGACATGAACGAGAAACAGGAGAAAATATCATTTCAACGAAATACATAAATATTTTATTTTGTCCAAAACTCCATGTGCGCATTAAGTTTATCTCGCATCGCTTAGGGAATGATACGTTTGCATTAGGAACTCTGTTAATATTACCATAGAAATCCAGTGTTCAGTTTGATTGATGTGCACTTTGGTTGCATCGCATAAGGCAACACATTTCACAACCATAAAAACACCCAAAATTAATGCCTCCAATTTTATTATTACATCCTTCAGATAGACTCAAATTTACAGTTTGACAGTAGACAATGGCATGGTAATGCCAGATGAGTTAGCCAAACTAGAAATAATCTGACACCTGCTACATACTGCAACTATAGCACACAAACTGTCTCAGGTACCCAAGCGTTTCATGGTCAAATAAGAAAACAAAAACACAAACACAAAAAGTAAATCCAGTTAGCTTCTGTTCCTAAATTGTCAAATCGAGTATGATCTAACCAAACTTCAGCTAGGAGATGGAACTATCCAAGAGTTTGACGATAGCATAACACGATTGTAATATATTCATTTTCGCGTTTATTGTGGTCTCTAAAAACAACTTATTGCAATTTCAACGAGCTACTATGAAATGACTGAATTAACAAAAGACTGCAGTAATAAATAATGAGCTTCAAAACCGCAAGAAAGGGCCGATTTGGGCAGCAAAAGAACAAATGTTTACAATTAAACAGGTGTTTTGCAAGGCTCTTCCGAATCCCCCACAAAATCCGCACCAACCTGTAGTCTACAGCAACTTCTTTTGGTCGCTACGAGGGAGGGAGCTAAGAGGAGGAGGTCCGATGTTTGCAGCGCAGGTACGGAAACAAGAAACAGATCGAGCGGGGGCATCCTAGAGAAAGAGAGGGGGCGAGGGAGGGGACAAACCAGGCGAGACGGAGAGTAGGAGAACCAGCTCGTCGCCGGCGGAGAGGTGGTGCAAGACGGCAAGTAGCTGGAGCGGAGCGGAGCCAGTGGCCGATCTACGGGAAGGAAGGGGAGAAGAGGACTCTTCGTTGGTTTGCTGGTTGCCATTAGTAGAGTTGTAATGGGCTCTTATGGCGAGCCCAAGCTGGGCCTGCTAATGGGCCGATCACGTCAGGTCTTAAAGGGCCGGGCTCTTCGATGGGATGGCATCAGGCATTACTATGAAATGGGTCGCGCTTGAAAAGGTAGGGTCGGGCTGGGTTTGGCTGTGAATGGGTTGGATCGGATTCAGGTCGATACAACGAGTCTACACCAAAATCTGCAATAGCATGGAGGGGCTCACCGGAGGGCGTCGTTGATCCGGGCGGCGATGCGGCTGATGGTTCCTACCAGAGTCGACGAAGCGATATCGCGGTGACGACGGCTTGAACATCGCCGGCGAGACGGAGGCCCAATGGTGTGGCGTCGAATGGCATCTGGGGACCAAAACGGAAGCAACGACGACGAGAAGCAATCACCAGGTGGAGAGGCGACTGAGGCTCCATCTTAGACAAATCACATAACGGCGTCGACGGTTTAGTTCGTCGAGGCGAAGAAACCCTTCTCGTATCCTCGCCCTCGAAGGCTCGAACATGAATAAGTCATTCTATTGGGCCGGGGTGGGGTAAAGTTGCTATATAATCTAGTGGATTTGGATCACGTTGGGCCGTGTCCTGGAATATTCGGTATAAGGTAGGGTAAGAACGGGCCTTGACCCATTACCAGGCCTACCCAAAACCAACTGGGCCAGGCCATGAACCTTTTGCTTTCCAGCGCATCTCTCTTCTGTCAGCAACTCTGCATTGCTATTGCGAATGTAACCGCTGCGTGGAATTTCAGCTAATTCAAAAGAGAAAAACTAACTAACCCTATTCCATTGTTAGCAAAACTAACGGAATAACTGCTGGTCGTCCGATTCAACCCCCCATAATAATCCTATCCATCCGATCCATGCATGATCCTTATCCATTCAATCAATATGTGTCCTTATCCATCCAACCTAAGCATTGACGTGCATCTCTCTCTCTCGTATCCTTTCCATGGGAGGCATCAGTATAGGTAGCAAGTGAGCTAGGAGTTGGAGTTGTGGAGGCGTACAGCTCATGCAGCAGGATGGCCATGAGCTCGCCCGAGTGCATTGGGCCCCATTACCTCCTCCTTCAACTCCGACGAGAGTAGTGCAACGGAGTAGCTGTAGGCCCACGCAATGGGGCACCCATAGGTTCGTGCAAGCATGACGGGTCCCTCCACCTCCTTCTTCAACTTTGGTGCCACCCCCTCTCCCTCTCGCTTCACCTTCGGCTCCAGATCTGGCGTAGGCAATGATGTAGTGCTTCACATACAGCTCTGAATTTGGCGACAGCACGGCTTAGAACACACATAACGACGTGGAACAAAGCTTGGGCTAGAGCCGGGGAAGAGAGAGAAAGAGAGGCTTGATGCAGAGCTCAAGCACAGATTGGCAACAGGCAGCATGGAGCGGCTCCACGATGACGGTGGTAGTTGGGGCCAGAGTTGGAGAAGAGGGTGCTTCGGCAAGCTCAAGGTAAGTACCTCGCGGTTGTAACTTCTCCGTTTCGCATACCATACTTTTCATTGCCGTCATTGCCATTGAGTACCATTAGCATATTAGCATTACTTGCATGGTTATAGTATTCTAATATTGTATTCATGCCATGATGAGTTAGGTTATATTGGGTGGCTTGTGGGCACAGCCAGGGCCACGTGGCCTAACAGCATGGTGGCGCGGTGTGGCCAGGCGCGGGCGTGGCGGCAGCAGGCCAGAGGCGGCGCGGCTAGCTACAGTGGCGGTGATGGCCAATGGTAGCCGGTGGTGGCGCGGCGCAGGTGGTGCCCAGCGGCGGCGGAAACAGCGGCCAGAGTGCCGTTGGCCAACCTCCACGACCATGTGGTTTGGTTGGCCGGGCGGAGCAGCCGAATAGCATTTCGAGTATAGTTTTCTTGGGTCGTGCAGCGGGCCATGGTTTGCACGGCCGAACGGTGAATCGCACGACGATTCACACGGTGATATCTTATCAAACGCAATCTTTTCTGGCGAACAATCTCCTCCTGTCCTTCCACAATTTTATTTTAACCCTCATCTGATTCACCTCCGTTTCATCTTGTAGGTTCACACGTGGCCTTTAAGGGAATGTTCGGACAATTGTGCACCCCGGATCCTTCGTGCAGCGAGTCCACCAAACGTGCTCAAGGCAAGTTCATCACAGCTGTAACTTTTCTATTTCACATACCATACTTTCCATTATCGTCACTGTCATTGAGTACCATTAGCATATTAGCGTTACTTGTCTGGTTATAATATTCTAATATTGTATTGATGCCGTGATGAGTTAGGTTATATTGTGCCTCATGCTTTTTAGTGTATTGGAATACTCAGTTAATAATATACTAGAATTTATGCTTTAATGTGATGTTTTAGAATTAATTACTTAATTCAGTAATGGGGTAGCATATGAACATATTTACATATATGGTGAAACCACTAGTAATCTTGGAACTTTAGGGTTGTTAGGTTTATGTTCCTTGTTATCATTATTCCCTGCTTGTATGATGTTGTCTGTGAGCTATGACAGATTTATATATAAATACATATTAATCTGACTAATAATCACTTATTACGTAATAAAACTTGGATGGTTGATAACCCATGTGTGAGCTATGTTATGATATTTGTTTAAAATAATTCCTAGGTCACTATCACCTTATTATCATTTCTTATAGTCCTCTTATCGGGAATTAAGCTTTTCCATTCTTAATCTTAGCAAATTCTTCCACCTATCGTAATCTTATCCTAGCCTTTTCTTAGTTACTTTAATCTCCTACCATATAATCTGTTGATAATATAAGGATTACCTATCCTGGGGTTACCCATATATAGAGGAGATTACCACCCGCCTAGTAACGTACAGAGGCTGTAGATTTTTGTTACTCAGGATATTACACCCCATGTGAGGATATACAGTCGAAGACAGTGACTTGCCGGACTATTCTCGTATAACCGAGTATGTAGAAAGTAATCGCCAGTGCTATTGTCATAACTTGCTAAATAACAATTACCTTTAATTCTATCATTCCTATTATCTCTATCTCCGATCTTTATGAGTGTTTCTGGTAACCTAGTTTCATTGCATTTAACCCGTGTCAATTACTTTTTTGCTTTACTTGTCTTTTTCAAACCTTGTTTACGACCGTTATTGGGTACTTGCTGAGATTTTCAAATATCATGTTTGCTCTTTTTATTCTCAGGTAAAAAGCCAGTAGAGTGATAACAACATGCATGAGAGGGTGCATGAAAGGGAGCACTTGAGTTTTCAGCACTATAGTTTGCCATTATTTATGCTATTTCATTTATTCTTCATTTGGTTAGAAGTGGACTAATCCCATGTTTCAAACATTTATTTTAAGTTCCGCTGGTTCTCTAATAAAGTACTCTTAAAGTTTGAACTTCCTTGCTATTTCTATTGTTGTTTTTATTATTTATTTCTTACTTTGGCGATAACATTCCATAGTAGTATCTTATTTTGGTATGTCAGGTGCTATAATACCGTTGCAACGATATACCATTCTCTACTCGCCTCCAATTCAAAAATAAATTTGGTAACACAAAACTAACTCAAATATTCGATGAACAACACACAAGAGCATGTACCATATACAAGCACGAACGTCATGTTCCATATTTAGATTTTAGTATCTTTAAGGCTGCAACGTGTGAATAAGTAGTTACTGATACAGATCAACCCACACAAAAATGAAAATCTAAATAAAATCGCACAAAATTCCAAAAAGATGATTCTATTCTTTTTCACTTATAATTTCCCTTAGACAAACAAACATAACTGTTTCTCTTTACTTTTTCAAAGTGATTTATCGTAACATCCTTTTCAAAACAGCTTATCAAAATTTAGTTCATTCGTACAAACACTTATATTAGAGTCTAAAACTACCAACTATAGTAAAAAAAGAATGCACCCGATATCTTTCTAATCCATAGTTAGATGCATACAGTTTAACGTTTATGCATAGAACACACCCTAGTACTAGTACACCACGTATATATGCATACGGTCGGAGCCTCCGACGCAAACGTACGTGAGCCGTCGGTCAGCCATGCGCTGCTCGGCATAGCGGCGGATCCAAAAAAAAAAAAGTCGACAGGGTCATTACAAACTATATGGGTTGGAATGGTGTGCGTCAGCATCACTCGACTCCGCCCATACATACACTTTGGATCTGCTCCTGCACCGGCCGACCAGAACCCAATGGTGGCGACCAGCCTGAACGCGGCGGAGTGGGAGTAGGAGCACTCAACGTCGACGGGCGCGTGCAGGGCGCCCACGAGTGCGGTCCCCTCGATGAGCTCGTTGACGGCCTTGACGTAGCTCGTGTGCAGCCATCGCAGCGCCCGCCGGTACAACACCGTCAGCCACTGCACCCGCAGCCGCCGTAGCGCCCAAAGAACCTCCGCCCCTTCCTCTACCACCATCGCCGAGCCTTGCCACAGCCTTCCTCTTGCTCCGCCCGCCGTCGCCCTTCACCGCCATCCTTTTCCTCCACCAGCTAGTGTAGAAGTTAGGACCAGGACAGTGTTGTTCGCATCATCGAACTGCATGTGTTGTTCAATCGTAAATAGATATTACGGATAGATAACCCACTACAGTCCCAGAGACATGAGTTAAAACTTGGCTTTAATTTGTTATCTACGAAAATTTTAATCAGAAAATCTTTCAAGTGTCAAAGCATCAGAAGCAACAGCTATTGATGTATTGTAGCACAGTTCACAATAAGGTTTATAGAATATTAAGAATATGGGTAATATTTTAATTCTAAATTTTACTAAAAGGTAAATATCGCAAATAACTAATGATACATAACTCGGTATTAACAACAAACAACTCATTGTTCTTCAAAATATATACAGAAATAGATTTCAAACAAGTTAATCGATCATACGAATAACTTACAGTTGAGTCTGATGAATAATAGAAAGCAGCGCAGACTCGATGCAGTGCAGAACGTAGATGAAATAGCGAAGCGAGCGGTCGCACAGATATGCGATGTCTAGAAACTTTATTGCCGTCCTCCGTGTAGATCTTCACGACAGTAACAGCTCAGAGATACCGCTCCCCTTATTCACGTTGCACATCAGAAAGAAGTGTCGACGAGGTTCATATGACACAGCACAACAACACCAGTTTGGTAACTAACATATTTAATTAGCTATTTACCTACTGATTATTGTTTGTCATCAACACCCAATAAAGTCTTAAATTTAAATATTTGAATCTTATATAATCAGAGAAAGAGATATGCATGTTTCAGTAAAAATAAAGTTGACTTTGTTTGTCAAGTGGCGTGCCATGTCACACGATTTTTCATGTGAAAATACACGAATACGTACGTGTAGACATGTGCGTGTGTTTAGACAAAACCTTCCTAATGCCATCCCCATCCATGTATCATATGTTTCAAGTAATGGCAAGTACTCCATCTTATAAATTGATCTCCTCTATATTGTCTTAGCAATATGGTACTAAATCATGCATACTTTAGAATTATAGAGAATATGCATCACTTATATAGGCTTATTTCTAACAACCCCACCAAATCTAAAGCACAAAACTATTTCGGTTGATGATATAAAAATTATACCATTAAGTTTGTTACAGGAAGTACTTTTGGAGTACACTATTTATATATATTCTTAACTTACACATTACTATTAAAACTGATGGTGAGAGTTACTTATTGGATACCATGTCTTGTCCAAAAATGCCATATATTCTCGAACAGAGGGAGTAATTTCTTCCTGAACACGATGAACTTTGCTGGTAATTTGTTTCGAGCCTGAATTTCTTGGCAAATGCATAAATTAGAAATGCATCTACCATATTTCAAAACGCATAATTAACCGTCAATTTTCAACGGTAAAAGGTGAGACACGACGGCATAAACAAAAGGGAGAGCAATATAATGCTGTACGATATAAGAAACGAAAGAAAAACGCTACAAGCGACGGGCCCATTGGCTACTCCCCGTCACGCCCCGTTTGGTCCAAAAGATGCTCTGGCGTGAAGGATGGGGCGGTGGAGGCGTGGAACGAAAAAGACTCGTCCCCTAACCCCTAACAGCTCCACCGTGAGATGAGACCGTAGTGAGCGATGGCTTCATGTTCTTTTCAATTTCTAAAAGTAATTTTTAATTTTTATTATATTATCTAACTTTTAAAGAGAGTATTTTTTTAAAACGGAGTTTACAAATTAATTGTAGTACATGGTAAAAACCTAACATACGTACCATCCAAAATCGTAAGCGAGTATTTCTCTCTCCGTAATCTCTATCATAAACAGCTAAAATTCAAAATTTTTAACCAAATATTATAAACCGTAGCCATATCAAACAGACCCATCTTCTCTCGTTTCCTTTGCTGTGGAGAAGGGGACGCTGCTATGCTGTAAATTAGCTGGAAGTAATTGGGCAGCACACCCACATGTCCACACGTACTGGTGGCATACTCCAATTTTTACGGTGATAACACTTACGCCCACTTGGCAGAATAGTTCGCAACCACGTCTTCCCATAAATCTGAATTCACGTGCCCTGTTGAACCGAAGCGTCGATTCCTGCACGTACACAGCCTGATGTCGTATTTAACCAGGCACAATAGAATTGCCTATAGTAACGACTGCAAGTGCTATACGTAGCTCCATTGGCCCTTGGACGAGAAATGGAAGGCCAACGGCTCTATTCTTTTGTGGATCGTGGCTGATGGTTTTTGACTATAGCAGATAATTTTTGTATGTATTCTGAGCCCAATCTCAACGTGTCGCTAGGGGCGTGTGAGTCCTGTACTTTTTTCACGTTTCTTCACTGTATTTCTGCCGTTTCTGGGGGTCGTTATTCTGGTTGTGCGATTACTAATGGAGAGTTTTTCGTAGAGTTCTTGTGAAATGATGTTTGCTTTTGCTCGAATCATTGCTGTCTTTCTCTGTTTCAGTATGGGATCTGGATTTCTACTGCTTTACACTACGAGGCACAAGTTTTTTTTTAAAAAAAATAGCAGGAGAGCTGCTAGATTCCATTAATATGTAGGAATGGAGAGAGAAAATAAGACAGAGGGATACAGGGGAAACGAAAGGCAAAGAAAAACAAGAGGCAAGAATGCCCAGCCCCCTTACAAAAGGCTGGACAACCGGCGTGCGCCAGCCCCCTTCCAATTGCGAGCTTCCTCCTCCATTCTCGCAGTAAGCTCTGGTGGGGAGAATGGAGCGGTCGACGGTGTTGGGGATGAGATCCGGGTTCCAGGTCTAGACCCAGACGTAGTAGGCCGCCGTGTTTTCC
This sequence comes from Melocanna baccifera, assembly GCA_036346265.1. NCBI lineage: Eukaryota > Viridiplantae > Streptophyta > Magnoliopsida > Poales > Poaceae > Melocanna > Melocanna baccifera. Next base: position 24,761,387 of record CM070692.1, on the reverse strand, counting down.
ATGAGCTCCGAACGGGGAACTCACAAGTGGAGCCAGTGAGCTCCTTGACTGCCTCCGGCCTCCAAGCATGCGGGGGGAGGCCACAGTAGCGATGCGGCAGTAAAACCGCCAGGAACGGTGGAAGGCACGGACGGAAGGCGACCACGGCGCGAAGGTGAGCGCCACACCTCTGGTACTGATGCTGCCCGCCTCTAAGGCGATGTCCCTCAGCCAAGGAAAATCAAAGCGAACTAAGAAATCCTCAGGAAAGTACTTGGATAGTGTGATGTTCTTTTCCACTCATGATTTATGCTACAGTAACTAGCTTTTAGATTTATGCTACAGTAATTAGCTTTTAAACGGTGCACTTTTTGAGAATAGCGTTAACAGGAAGATTATAGTAAAAAGTGTATTGAGTTCAGTTGTACCCACCAAAATTGCATGTAACTATTTTTCTCTTACAACTCTTACGACTACCTTCGGTACTCAGATTCTTACAACCACCCTTTGTACTCGAATGCTTACGACTACTCTCTGTACTCAGACTCTTACGACCGTCCTCTGTACTCGGATGCTCTGACTGCCCTCGATAGTCGTAGCTACAGTACTCGGTCATACGACCACTGCTACATTAACCCGTCGTGCTACAATAACTAGTCGAATACAGCTGCTTCTGACTCCCACTGCTTCCAACTTACAACTCTGATTGTTTCCTACTTACGACTCTGACTGCTTCTGACTAACGACCCAACTCGGTGAACCAACCTCACCAAGTCTGAATTATTGATAACACTCCCCCCTTAATTCTGTCTTGAGTTCTTGAGATTCTTGACTCCCATAAGCTCACGTATTTATGCAAAATTCACTCTTGGAAGTGCTTTTGTCAGAATATTTGCACACAGTTCTTCATCGCTGACATGTTCGATAATCACTAGGTCTCTCTCAACACATTCTCTGATAAAATGAAACCGGGTGTTGATATGTTTGCTTTTTCTGTAAAAAAACAGGGTTCTTCATGGGAGCAATGGCTGACTTGTTGCCCACTTACAGTACCACTACTTTTGGAGTATTTTCCATGAGATCACTCAGGAGGTTCCTCAAACAGACAGCCTGACATGCTGCTCTAGTCATAGCCATAAACTCTACCTCATCGGACGACAGTGCTACTATCTTTTGCTTCTAAGAACTCCAAGGAATTAGGCTACCAGAGTAATAAAACACCATGCCACTAGTGCTCTTACGATCATCCAGGTCTCTAGCCAAATTACTGTCACTATACCCAATCAGCTCCATTTCTCCCTCTCTGCCATAAGCAAGCCCATAGTCAATCGTCCCCTTGATATGCCTCAGGATAAACTTCATTGCTCGAAGGTGACTGGTTCTTGGGGATTCCATATACTTGCTCACAATTCCTACCGAATAAGACACACCATAACTTGAATCTATAAGTTAGAGCCCCCTGTAGTGCCATGTCAGATTTCTCGTGGTCTACGCCATGCTCACATTTAGCATATAGTGAAACTAAATTTGAAACTTCATAAATTACTTAGTCAGATCTGCCCTATACCAAACTTATGATAGTATGGTGTGACTTTGTAAAAGTAGTTCATAGACTGGTCATTAATTTGACTTACGTGCTATAGGCATACCCATTGTGCCTGATTTTGTCATTGAGTCACCAAATAACAATGAGAATCAGCAAGTACCCACCACCATACTAGTGCCTAAGTTTAAACCAGATTTTATAATTTTATTTTATCAAAATTTCATAGAACTTTTTAACTCATCGAAGTCAATAATAAATTTTAGAAATCATCATTTCATGTGAAACAAATATTTTCACTAAAATCAGTCTAAGCATGGTTAAGTAATTCTATAAAATTTTTAGTTAATACTAATGTGCTAACTAAGTTTTTATCGAAGGTGACAAGACATGATTGTTTAAAGTCAAATTTGGCTATATACAAAGGAATGAGGTATAACTAGAATTTAAATCGAATTTAAACTATATTTGAATAAAAATACGCATGTATAATAATTTAAAAACAATATACATAATTAAAATTACAAGGAGCAACGTGATCAAAGGTATAGCTTATCTTGCTCGAAGTCATGGTGCTGCGAATTGTCGAAATCAAACTCTCCAGATTTGTCGTAATCTATATGCAAAGAACAAAGCAAATAAATTCAAAAAATCAAATAAAATTCAAAATTCAATTCAGAAATTTGAAATTTAGAACCAGAATTATTTTGACTACGACAAATCCGAGTTCCGGGTCATTTAGAACCAAAGCATCAGGGTTCAGTCAATTGAGTAATTTTTCACTTGACTTGTGAGTTTTTTTCCCCCGCAATTCGTATTAACGCAGTTCTCTCGCGTCATCTGATATTTTATTCCCCTTGTTTGCCCTCTTCAACTCCTGCTGATGAGGACGGATTGTGATGTTCGTTTTGTCCCTTGGCTTCATCTGCAAAGCTATGCCTAAAGTGATGGTCGTGGTGTATCCGAGCACATGCGAGTGGGGACCGGGCGAGGAAACGAAACGACGACAAGTCGTTGCGCAGATCGGTTTCACACTTTTCACCTTTTGAGCTCCAAAGTCAACCCCACCTGATCAGCTCAGCAACAATTCTTGCCCCTATCTATTCCGTGCCCAATCTCGACAGAGATCACCCCAAGTTATTTCTGACGTTCGATGTACTAGCATTTTTGGTAACCTTTGAAGAGAGATGATTACTAAGCCCCAGTTTAATTCTCCCCCTTCTTGACAGCCCAAGATTTTTCCTTACTCTGTTTCTCGAAGGCAAATTGGCAACGACCTTTGCGACCACAGGGTGGAGTCTCGGACGGCGGAGAGCCTCGCCGGGCAGCCGGGGAGGTCACCGTCATCGGAAGTATCATTTGCTATTTTGCTCTGTTCGAGCCTCCCTAGGTGGCGCAGGTCACACTATAAATGGTTGCTCTGTATCGGCGTGGCAGAGTGTGATTGCTCTGTACGAGCGTAGGCAGCTCATGCAGAGGGGAGGGAGTTCACCCATCGACGTTTTCAATATGCAATACTCTGTTTAATTTGTTACCGTTTCCCGAGTACAGTTGTTAGTTTGATGCTGATCTGACAGGAATTGATCAGTATAGTAGGATCATTGGTGACAAATATTTGAAATGTTTCGCAGTCACACGGAAAAAAAATCTTCCCATGAATTGTTTATCGGATAGAATCCGGGGTTGCTGGTTTGACTCCGTCTTCAGGAACGATGCTTGCTTCCTGGTTAAGGACTTGTGATAATGAGAAGTTGATAACATTTGTACTTCACTGGTTTCATCATATGCACTAAAGCGATTTGACACTTAGATATGGCCATGCGGGGAGAAGGTTCAACGTAAGTGGCCCCACAGGCTGTCACGTTGCACCTACCCCTATATTCGGCAGAGTCCACCGATAAATTGTACTCGTGGTCCCTGATCCCGAGTAGTACTTTTCTTTTCCTATACTCGTGGCCTCATATTCTCAATCCCCCATGAGCGAAAGGTCTTTCTGTTCGGGTTCGTTTTGTCCCTTGTTGCTTCCACCAAAATAAATACTAGAAGCACATTTTTTTTATGCGGTTCCGGAGTTTGAATCGCTGATTTGCTTGGGTAAGATGGAGTATGGCGACAGCCGACAGGGGAGGGCAAATGACTTTTTTTAAAAAAAATTTCTAAATATTAATAACAACATGCAACGGAAACACATTCATACACTTATCAAAACCGTGAACTAAGAAATACAAAATCCCAAAAATTCAAAGTTACACCGATCAAACCTTTAGCTAGGAACGGTCAAACTGAAAATTGCTGGTGGTCAGACCTCTAGATGAATGGTAGTCAGACCAAAATGAACAATAAAATTAGGTAAATAAACAGTAACTTTAGCACCGTTTCAAATCTAAAAATATTGTAACTTTTGATCTGATGATCCAAATGGCTTGAAACTTGGTATGCACTTTCTCTAGAATATCATAAATCTATTCCAATCAATGATTAAGAGAATTGTTGACAAAAAGTATGACCTTTCTCTATTTGAGTGAATGGTGCATCAAAACTGGGCAAAAGAGAAGAATCACAATCTACTCTTGCTTGTGAGTTCTAGATAATGTAGATGACCTTGTATAGGTTTTTACATGTCATAGCAAATTAGAACCCAGCATGAATTCAATCTAAATCACCCACAAGAGCAAAACCCCAAAATCACCTCTCTCTTGAGAAAAACGAGCAAACTCAAGAATTTTCTTTAAATCATGTCTATATAGTTGAGATCTTATTTTCAGGAAACATCTCTACCTTCTTATACGTCTTTGGTACAACAAAAGTTCAATAGAAGAGATATACAAACAAGAAAGCCGCACAAATCAAAAGCACAAGAGGGGATCATGTCACCACTCATTTGGGTAAATTTTGGATGTTTATTTCACTTAGAGAGAAATATTTTACAACCAATCACTCAGTGTAGCAGAAGTCTCTCACAACACTCAACACAAGACAAGACTTATATAGTGAAGACTCCTCACCTCTTACTTAACCCTAACAACCATCCACTTCTTAGTGGATCACACCACTTATATATGAAAAACCCAGTAACCAACACACAAATGGGTTTTATATTACACATTTACACGCTTTGCAAAGCGCGACTTTCGAAAGGCTCCAATAGCCTGCTAAGACATTCCATCCATAAAAATGTGACCTCAACCACTTAGACTGGCGTCGCAGTTTTAGAAACAGCCACTTAACCTGGTATAGGCAATTTTCCCAATTATCACCTGTCAGTCTTCACAAACGATGCGATGCTCGTAACTTGTCACCAAGATCGTATGCCTCCACTGAGGCCGTCACCACATGAAACACCTAAGTCCCACACTTTGTTACCAAGATCATACACATGCACCGTGGAACCTCGTCACTTGAAATGCATAAGTTCAATTAGCACACCATATGTATGCATTACCTCTTCACGACCCTTATCTTTCTCCCCTTTCTTTTCAGCTTGAGATGTAACTCCACCTGGACTTATGTGACACGCTATGCCCTTAGGACCCCTTCCGTAGTCTCGGTCTCGCCGCTAGCCACAATAATCATCAAAGCACCTGCACATCAAAGAACAAAGCAATCGATCCGAGCACAAATGACATACACTTAACTCTCAATTAGCAAACCAAATGCGTGGAGACACCATGAATAACTCTTGCATGCACACGCCATAACTAACACCTGCACGAACTCTCGTTGTAACTGACACAACCAAAACAATAGAACCTAACACAACTCAGCATAGGGGCCGGTCTGACCATGGCACATATGCCGGTCAGACCACCCAAATAGCAACTAGTCAAACCGCCCTAAGACATTCCGGTTGGACCGCCACTCAGCAGGTCTTCACTCTACCTATCAGACTGCCAACCCATATCAGTCTGATTGGTGCTTCCAAAAATGCACAGGCCATAACAACCTAAACACAAAAATTAAACTCAATTAACAAACACAAAATATAAATAATATTAAATATTCATCACTTTTACGAGACTGCCATCGTATGGTCTTAAAGCTTGTGACGAATAAAGAAATTGGAGTTAAAAGCTTTCACTCACTCAGGTGAACAACGTACTCCGAATCCTGATGGGCGGCCAAGCAACAAAGGTTTGCGGCAGGGACATGATTGTTCCGAGGGCTATTCCGAAATCCGAATCCCGATGGGCGGCGTCGTCGACGGGGCTTCTCGGCCTCCATGTATACGCCGTCGTGGTACGCCGGGTTGGGGAGCATTGGAGGCCAGGGAGACGGCACCCCCCTTGGTGTGCTCAAATGCGTCTCACTCTGGGCTGTTGGTTCCTGAATTTTCCAACTTCGTTCATTCACATATAGTGCTTGAGCTCAGAGAGATCACCAGGATGGTTTGGCCATTACAATGCTCAAACTCGTATGTTTAGGGGGGCGCTCGTTTTAGCGATGGCGTCTGGCTTCTGGTTGAAATTTCACTGTAGTTGGGTTTTTTTACTGTAGCTGATTTGGCTTTTTAGGCATAATTAATTTTTAAAAAATGTAAAAATAGAAAAAAACATATTAACCCATTAGGGACAATACAAAGGAACACGGAAAAAAAGAAAATACAAAAAAGCTTAAAATATCTTTAAAAATTCAGAAAAAGATAAAATACTGAATAGTGAAAAAAAAACAGAAGTTAGAAGTTGAAGTCGAAAAAAATCGAAACGAGCGGGGCCTAGTCGAGATTGAATGCTTAATTTTGTTCCCTTGGTCATAGCCTGACGCCTTTAATTAGAAACGACGAGATCATCAGATATCGGTTCTTGTACCACATCAACGGTGGGGGAAAATCACCTGATATCACATATGTTGAGAGTTGAGACCATCTCAAACCGTACTTACATTTCATCTGTTCAGAATGGACGAAAGAGAGTCAAGTAAATGTGGGTATCATGCTGAACAAATCATTCATGGCCACAATATTCAGAGACGTGATCATAGGCGTGTACTGCAGATTTTTGTCAGAACTGCTGACCTTTTGCGGTTCGGTGGATACGTCAACACTTCTCTCTCAAGGTTACATGTGTCAAAGCTTTGGACCTGAAACCGGTACGAACTTTCTCGCAAAAAAAATGAGGTCACGGCATGTACGAACTTTCTCGCAAAGAAAAAACATGTATGAACTGAATTATTCAAATCATCCAAGGATGGCTTCATCCAGAAGACCAAAACACACGTTCGGACACTTGACACTAGATCGGGAAATGTCATGTCCACTGTTGATAGAAAAAAGAGTCAAAGATGAAGAACAGTGACGATATTCACAGTGTTGAATTTTTTTTTTGTGAAGAGGGCCAAGAGGCCATGCTCTGCAGTAAATATGTTAGCTCAGCTTCATGTCATAATGGGGAACACTGATGAGGATAATAAAGCAAGTAATCTGACTCAGAGGAGATATTGTGATAAGAACCGGCCCTGTTTCGCCTTTTCCGATGCAACCAGCGCCGTGCGACTGCGGTCTGCGATACGCATCTTCTCTTCTGAACTCTGACAAAACCAGAGCCGGGCAAAAGGTCGATAGATCTTCTTCACGTGACCATACAGAGGCCTCGCTCATTTTAAATTTTTTTAATTTTAATTTCTAATTTTAACTTTTTTTTCACTATTCAGTAATTCGTTTTTTCTAATTTTTTTAGGTTTTTTTATATTTTTCTTTTTTTCTTGTGTTCCTTTGCATTGTCCGTGATGGGCTAACAAATTTTTTCTATTTTTACATTTTTTTAAATTTAATTATACCGAAAAAGCTAAATCAACTACAGTAAAAAAAGTCAACTACAATGAAATTTCAGCTAAAAGCTAGAAGTCATCGCTAAAACTATCGACCCCAGAGAATGTAGGCAAGGCTTGATCGAAAGTGCAGGTCAAACCTGTACAACCCAAGGGCCCAGCCTTGTTCACACCAACTGCCAGACCCGTCCGAGATGTGAAGCAGGTCGGATGCGCCAGCCAGGAGAAAAATTCCGTTCAGACTCGAACGCAGCGAAGTCTATCTAGCTTGGGCAAGACGGAAGGAAGATGTGTGGCCTCCAGTCGGCATACATGCTGCCACTTAGTACTGGAGAAGATAGGAAACAAATTAATTCACTTTACAGTGCCTGCCGAAGTGTTGTCGTTCTGGTTCTCTGTATTTTAGTTGTTAAACTTGAGTTGATGCATTTCCTGTTAAAACATTTCTGAATTTGGCAGCTATGGCCATTTCAATGTTTTCCTCCCTCTGTGACACAAAAAAAAGGGATTCTTATTGCTTCATTTTCACACAGGTGGGAACAAAATTTGCAGAGATGCTCCTTGTGATTTTTCGGACTCCCAATAAAAGATGTGCTTCCTATTACTGCAGTACTTTTGTTATATCTCTATTACTGGAGTACTTTTTGCGGAGATGCAGGGCCGCACCGTCGCGGGAGGAGGTCCGGCAACCGGCGGGGTTGTGGGGAGGCGAGCCAGTGGAGTGGTGGACTGAGTGAGCCGACAGTAGAGAGAGCAGAGGTTGCGGTAAATCCTTTTTAGGCCCTGATCATTTCGGTTTTTTTTTGCTTCAGCTTCTAGTTTTAGTTTTTTTTTCACTATTCACTACACTATCCACTAACTCAGTTACAGTAAAATTTCAGCCAAAAACCAGAAAACATCGTTTCCACTAACTCAGCTACAGTAAAATTTTATCTAGCTACAATAAAATTTCAGTCAAAAACTAAAAACCATCGTTAAAACGATCACCGTCTTAGTTCTTTTCTGCTGCGGTGTGCGTGGCCTGTTGAATTCCACCACGCCATTGGTAACTTCCGTGGCTCGCTATGATGTCAGGAGCATGATGTCACGCCCTCCGGCCGCCCTCCCCTCGCCTCGCTGATAAAAAAGCACCCGCATCCCCGCGTTCCATTTACAGGTTCGCAGGATCACCACAGGAGGGAAGAGTGACAGCAGTGAGCGAACGGGGAGAGGGAGAGAGAGGACTTCTTGAACACCATGGCCATGGAAGGCGATCTTGCGATGATCGTTGTTCTGGCCCTGGGCGCCGGATTGCTGGGCGGGCCTGACGCGCTGCGTCTCTTGCTCACTTTCGCCGGGAAGAGCCCGCTCGTCGATGTCGCCATCAGTGTCTTCCTCGTCGCCACAGTCACGACGCAAGTCCTCGGGACCACGCTTCTGTCATGCCTTCTCCGCAACGCACGCACTGGAGCCGGTGCGGCGGCCACGGACCGCTTCGCCCAGATGACCCTGATGGTTTCCTTGGCCATTGTCTTCCTCGTCGCCGCGTGTCTCCTCGTCGTACCGTTCGACGGGGCCGGCGGCCTCGGCCAGCTCCACTTCCTGCTCGCCTTCGGCGGGAAGAGCCCCCTCGTCGCCGTCGCAGTCTTCATCATCGGCGCCGCTACCGCCCCCGTCCTCGCCAACGTGCCTCTGGCCCGCTTCTTCCGCAACGCTTACAATGCCCCCGGCGCCGCCCCTGCTGCGCCCGCCACGGGGCGCTTCGCCAAGGCGACCATGACGCTGTCCCTCACCGTCGTCGCCCTCGTCGCCGTCTGCCCCCTCATCGTCCCTTCCGTCGCGGTCGGCGGCTTCGACGTGCAGCGGCTCTTTCTCGGCTTCGCCGGGCTGAGCCCCTCCGTCAACCTGTCCGTCGGCGTCGCCATCGTCAGCACCACGCTTCTCGCCCGCCTCTTCTGCAAGGCGCATAATGCCTCCGGCGCCGCCCCTGCTGCGCCCGCCAGGGGACGCTTCGCCAAGGCGACCATGATGCTGTCCCTCACCGTCGTCGCCCTCGTCACCGTCTGCCCCCTCATCGTCCCTTCCGTCGCGGTCGGCGGCTTCGACGCGCAGCGGCTCTTTCTCGGCTTCGCCGGGCTGAGCCCCCTCGTCAACCTATCCGTCGGCGTCGCCATGGCCACCATCGTCAGCACCACGCTTCTCGCCCGCCTCTTCTGCAAGGCGCATAATGCCGCCGACGCCGATAGTGCCGCTCCCCCGACGCTGGCCATGGAGCGCTTCGCCAGGATGACCGTGGTGATGAACCCCATGGCGAGCCACCGTCCGCTGACCATTGTTTTGTCCATGGGCGCCGGGGCGTTGGGCGGGCCCGACGCGCTGCGTCTCTTACTCACCTTCGCCGGGCAGAGCCCCCTCGTGGACATCGCCGTCGCTGTCTTCGTCATCGCCGCCGTCACCACCCCTGTACTCGGTACGATGCTTCTTGCGCGCTTCTTCCGCAAGGCGCGCACTGGAGCCAGCGCAGGCGGTGGCACACCGGGTGCGGCGGCCGCGGACCGCTTTGCCGAGATGACCCTGGTGGTGTCAGTGGGAGTCGTCGTCTTCATCGCCGCCTGCCTCCTCGTCATCCCGTCCGTCGGAGCCGGGCGCGCGTCGGACGGGGCCAAGCTCGCATGCTCTGCCTGATGCCCGTGTCACCTGCGCCTGCGCGGCGGACTTGGGCGGCTGCTGTGGCTGCCTGTGATGGTTCCCGCTACTATTACAAAGTTGCTCACTCGCTCTCTTATCAGTATGGTTACTAGAGAGTGTGGATCGTGATTGCTGGGCTCCTTTGAGGCTCATGGAGATGGGGGCGGTGAGTCCTGTACTTTTTTCACTGTATTTCTGCCGTTTCTCGGGTCGTTATTCTGGTTGTGTGATTACTAATGGAAAGTTTTTCGTAGAGTTCTTGTGAAATGATGTTTGCTTTTGCTCGAATAATTGCTGTCTTTCTCTTTCAGTATGGGATCTGGATTTCTACTGCTTTACACTACAAGGCACCAGTTTTTTTTTTTTTTGAAAATAGCAGGAGAGCTGCTAAATTCCATTAATATGTAGGAATGGACAAGGAAAATAAGATGACTCTGCTTGTATCTCTCTCGACTAACGTTGCACAAAAAGCACAAGACATCACTGGCATCTAAAATGGGCAAGCAAACTAGCCAGCAGCCTAGGTGAAAATTTCAGCGTCAAGAACGTACCATTTTTCTTTAGCCACCGCCGCAAAAATTCCCATGACCAGGACGGCCTGGAGAACCAGGATCACAATGAGCGAGTTGTGGAATGTATCTGTATTATATAATAATGGTTAGGTGAGTCTATGACTCATTGCTGCGAGTTGTGGAATGTATCTGTATTCTATAATAATAGTTGGGTTTTTTGACTGTGATTTATGATTTTTAGTTCAGCTTTTATAATTTTATCAGTTTACGAGAGAAAGTACGGAGGAAGATATTTACATGTAATTTGGCCAACATAAATAAAATCAAGAAAAAGCCTACTATAATCGATTTATAGATCCCACTTTTAAAAGATATTTTATTTGAAAACTAGTTATTATAGAAAACCAAATCATAAGCCTAAAAGAGCATGTTCCAAAATGGACTGAAGTGACGCTATCATCGTCGTAAATTTTGTAGTAACACAGCTGGAATGCAGTATGTAAGTTAGTGGTAATCTGATCATCAACAGTAAAAGGAGCATCAAAGCGAGATGTGTCACCACTTCCGAGCAAACAGCAAAGACACGAACTAACGAAGGCGCGTCCAGAGCTTGCGGCAGAACATTTTACCTGCCCCATGCAGTGTCAAAAAGTCTTACTCATATAGCATGATGAGATAGATATCAAACAGTTTTCTGGTTTACTATTAGTAGGTGAGCTGACAGTATTCTTGCTTATTATCAGCATTCAGCACAGTAGGCAGGTGCTGAAGGAGTACAGCGGCGACCGCTTAATGTACTTCTTTCACGTTCTTTCACTGTATTTCTGCCGTTGCTCGGGTAGCCATTCTGGCCGTGTGATTACTAATGGAGAGTTTTTTTTTTTGTAGATTTCTTGTGAAATGATGTTTGCTTTTGCTCGAATCATTGATGTTGTAGTAACAGAGTACTTGGGCAATCTTTTCTCTGTTTCAGTATGGGATCTGGATTTCTACTGCTTTACACTATGAGGCATCAGTTTTTTTTTTTGTTGAAAATAGCAGGAGAGCTGCTAGATTCCATTAATATGTAGGAATGGAGAGAGAAAATAAGACAAGGGATACAGGGGAAACGAAAGGAAAAGAAAAACAAGAGGCAAGAATGCCCAGGTTGGCTAAGGACTACTACAAAAAGCTGGACAACCGGCGTGCGCCAGCCCCCTTCCCCTGGAGAATTCCTTCCCCTGGAGAATGGAGCAGTCGACAAAAACAAAACCCCTTCTTTTTTTTAGATCGCAGTAACCTTTGGAGGGAGAAGGTTTTTAAGCCCCAGTTCAATTCTACCCCTTCTTTTTTAGATCATAAGTACAACAAAAACACATCCATACACATGTATTTAACACCATACCCACACTTATACATACCCACGTAGATACATTCAATATGCATGCTTGAGAGTACACGGAGACTCGAGATCTCTGAGAGCGTGAGCACACGTTTTAACAACTAAACGCATCCATATATATATACGTATACTCGGATAGCATTGTTTATATAAACAATATGCATGCTTGAGAGTACACGAAGACTCGAGATCTCTGAGAGTGTGAGTACATATTTTAACAACTAAACACATCTATATATATCAATGTTTTAAATTACCGGCTATGGCATTTAGCGGCAGGGTCCTCCAGCAGCTATGAGCGGCTATAGCTCTGCTATGCCATTTAGCGGTTTTAGAAAAAAAAATAAAAAACAGAACTGTAGCACCCGGTTTTCTTTTGGGTCGTAAGCCATTTAACCCTAGCCCTAATGACAATCCTTAAAAGCCAGGGGGTCTCTTCATCCTTCCTAAGAGCCGCCACCCATCTCCCTTTGGCTCACATTTCCTCTCTCTCACGTTCTCTCTATCAATCTCTCTCTCCTCTCCTTCGCTCGCGCGGTTGGGAAGGGACAGCCGGCCGGCGGCGCATCAGCCAGGCGTGCAAGAGGCGGCGGCGTGGGGCAACCATGCGGCGGTGCAGCGGCCCAACGCGCGGGAGGCGGCGGCGCAGGGCCAGCAGGCCGGCGGCATGGCAGTAAGCACGCAGGGCACGACGGCACGCGGGAGGTGGTGGCGCCCGGGTGCGCAGGCGGCCCCTGGTGGCGGCCCGAATGCGCTGATTTCGGCCTAGGAGGTCTGGAGGAGAAATAGCGGCGCTAAGTTTATTGCTTGTTTAGCGGAAATAGCGTACTAATAGCGGTTATTAGCGCAAAAGATCACGTAGCGGCAAAAATGCACTATCCTAACGTTGTTGCCGTTCAGCCGCTATTTCCGGCTATAGCGGCCATTATCTCCGGTAATTAAAACATTGATATATATACATATACTCGGATAGCATTGTTTATATAAACAATACCAAAAAGATATTGTTTACGTGAAAAATGCATCCTCCCCGAAAATGCGTCGCCAGGACGGACGAGGCGGTCACTGTCACGCTCAACCAACCGAGCTAGCGCTCAGACGCAATTCTTGGCAGCCAAGATTGTTCCTTACTCTATCTCATAGAGATCTCTTACGAAAATTTCACCAGCATTTTTTGGTAACTTTTCGAGGTCAGTAATCGCCAGTCACCACTAGTAACAAACTGGCAAGGAGTAGTAAAAAAAAGTAGAAGTTAAAAGTAAAAATAAAAAAAATCGAAACAAACAGGCCTTAGATCTTATTACTGGATAGAGAGGAACTACGAATTACCCAATGTACCCAGTGGTCTTGTCTACTGGTTGAATTAATGTACCATGAAGGCATGAATGTACTAATCCACTCGTGTCCTCGCCCATACTTGGTCAGAAATATCTGTTTCTCTTCTACTGGTAGCAAGAGCCGCGAGATGGCTTGCGGAATGATAACCGAAGAAAAAGCAACAGGAGGGAATCAAGCTGATGACTTGTACCACTTAGAAGACTGCCCTACCATTGTGGCTTTATTTTTTAGATGGTACTTGCCGACGGCATCCCCAGACCCCACGAGTGAGCCCACCACTCTGAAAACGACTTCTCTGTGTCTCTGTCTCCGTGTAGGTATTTCCCTCTATGTTTCCGCGATCTGAACCATTCGATCTGGACCGTGAGCGGTCCAGATCGCAGGAACACGAAAGGGAACACTCACACGGGAACAGAGAAGCTTCGTTCCACCACTCTGTGCCAATTGGGAAAGGAAAAAAGTGAAGATAGCCATGTTTATATTGACTAAAAACTATTTTTCTGTAGCAAATAAAAAAGTGAATAAAATTTTTAAACATAAATGGGCACCACCTAAAGTCGGCCTCGCGCTTGGTCATCAGAATGGAACAAAATCCAAACCCTGCACGATTGTGCTGTTAGGTTGGTCATTAGAATGGGATAAGCGCGCAATATTTCTTTATAAAAAGAGTAAGGATCTGTTCTTTTTAACTGTGATTTTTAGTTGAAATTTTTGAATTTTAGTTATTTGCGGCAAAGATTTTGGAGAGAGATATTCGCTTGCGATTTTAGATAGTATAGATGTTGGACTTTTAACGTGTACTACAATTAACTTCTAGACTCCGTCTTAAAAAAAATACTCCGTTTGAAAGTTAGGTACTGTAGTAAAAGCTAAAAACCGTTTTGAGAAGCTGAAAAAAAACAAACCCTAAATTTCTTCTCAGCAGGTAGTACGCTAGTATGGGTCTATTCTTTTTGGCTGTGGCTGATGGCTTTTTGACTGTTTGCGATAGAGATTATGAAAAGAGAGATACTCGTTTGCGATTTTTTATGGTACAGATATTAGGTTTTTAACGTATACTACAATTAACTTGTAGACCCCATCTTAAAAAATACTCTGTTTAAAAGTTAGTTACTGTAGCAAAAGCTAAAAGCGGCTTTTAGAAGCCGCAAAGAACATGACCTATATTTGGGGACAACTTTTGCACTCGTGATGTCTGCTTCCGATTACTTTTTGGGCTATTCGTATTAACTTTAAAAACTATTTTTTATTGTAAATAATTTTTATAGTATCTAATTTTTTAACAGAATATCTTTTTAAAACAGTGTCTATTAGTCAATTATAGAATATACTATAGTGATTTTATTATATCAGCTAAAATCACATACGATTATCTCTCTATATAAATTATTATTATTCTTAAACCAAAGCGAAAAAACAAAACCAAAATCAATATGAACGGACCTTTCTACCCCGCTGGATACCCTTATAGTGATTGGACTTTCTTCCAAAGTTACTTGTTCTTTGGCTAATGCTATGTATATTGTTCTTTTTATTTTTCCTTGTGGTCCTGCCGTGCGCATCGCTGGGAGGCGGACGTGCGCATGGGACATCGAGTATTGTTTCTTATTCGGTGCGTAGCCCAAATTTTCCCATGGATTTGAGAATGTTCTGTATTTTGTTATTGTTTCTTATACCTCTCTTCTCCAACTCCGATGCAGCGCCCGCCGAACCGATGGCTTCTCCGGCAACGGCATCCAAAGCGGATTCCGAAAATATACTGGGCAATACGTTCTTGGACTGTTATCCTATTCATGATTTATTTTACAGAGGTGTGTACTGGTAATAGTACTGTCTCATGATGATCACACTTAGCTCATTTTAGCTTCTGCTTCTAGTTTCTATTTTTTTTACTATTCAGTAATTTAGTTTTTTTCTGAATTTTTTTTAGATTTTTTTGAGTTTTTTGTATTTTTCTTTTTTTTCCCGTATTTCTTTGCATTGTCTGTGATGAACTAATATATTTTTTCTATTTTTTAATTTTTTAAAATTTAATTATACCTAATAAGCTAACTTAGCTACAGTAAAAATAATAAATCAGTTATAGTGAAATTTCAGTCAGAATCTAAAAACTATCGCTATTCCAACGCCCCCTAGCGTGGCTTATCTAGGAAATTCCCGAACTGAGTTGCTTTGAAAGCTAAGTGCAGCAAGCGAATTTTCTGTTGATTCACCTTCATGGCTGTGTTGCCCAGTGCCGTGGCCTTCGAAAATTGTGGCAAAGCCGGTCAGAGGAGAAGGCGATGGGTCAAGGAACGAATTGGTTTATGATTCATTTCACCATCGAAACCTTTGTGGCATATACCAATGGATACAGTACACCCGCGGTATACAATAGGACACGCTCTACCGTCACGTTCTTAACAGGAATTTCAATCCTTGCCTGTTAGGCGTTGTTCTTAACAGGGATTTCAATGGTTGTAGACTTGTAGTGCAAACATATAATTTATCATATTTGATCTTCTGTACTATATTATTTAATCTTATGTTAGAACTGATGCATTTTGAGTACGCACCACATCATTAAAATCGTGGCTCTGCCACTGCCTCATCCCATGCTCAACGTGGAACCTAATTCAGGGGGTGATCGGAATAACGATGGCTTTTAGCTTTTAGCTAAAAAAACACTGTAGCTGGCTGAAAAAACACTGTAGATAAGTTAGTGGATAGTGTAGTGAATAGTGAAAAAAAAGCTGAAACTAGAAGCTGAAACCGAAAAAAACTGAAACGATCTAGCCAAAGCGGGGCACCGCTGGACGTGTGGGCCCCGAGCCCTCGACTTGTCATCATGCCATCGCTGCCGTTTGGGTCGTACGCATGACCAACGGAGAAAAGTTGGTGTACCTATGCATGTTTGCATAGAAAATAGGTACTAAAGCTGTAGATAATCCTGAAATCTCTTCTGTTATACTCTGACATCTTTTTTTATACGTAGCAGGCTTTCAGATCGGATAAGAATTTATGAGATACCATATAAGCACAAATAATATCTAGAATGAAGTAGATGAATCTCGTAAAGAGAGCCGAAATAACAGCGTCGCAGCAACCACGAGAGGGAAAAGATTTAGCGAATCCAATCGTAAATTCTTTAAGTGCAACTTCAACAGAGTATAATCGATTGTCACTATGAAGATCAAGAAACCAAAAATGCAAAAATTCTCGGAGCTATTTAAATTTTCAGCCCATAAATAATAATTTTAGTACTATTTCAAATCTAAAAATTATGTAACTTTTGATCCATTGATTTAAAAGATTGGAAACTTGAAACACAGCTAATTCGTGACCTTAGGTACATATCCCAATAGAGAAACTTGAAAGAATTTAAGAGATGTGGGATATTTTGATTCGTGAAGCTTTGTTGTATTAAAACCAGTACAAAACCTAAAATTGAGCTAACTTTTAAACCAAAGCTTCAAATCACTTAAAATTTGGTACACACCTTCTATAAAATGTCCGGAACATATTCCAATCAATAATTAAGAAAATTGTTGCCAAAGTTCTGATATTTTTCTGTTTGAAGGCAGATTGCATCAAAAACAGGTCAAATCTAAAACGGTGAATATGACTTGCTCGTGGGTGGATGATGGCCAAGATGACTCTAGATATATTCTCACATATCACTGCAAGTTAGAACACCGAAGAAATCAAGTCAAAAACTTTCAGATCAAGAAATCACTTAAACGATTAAAAACGTGTAGAAATCGAATTTCTTAATAAACTTACTACCAAAGTGTCTATATAGTGGAGATTGATTTTCTGATATTATCTTCATCTCTTACACATTCTTGACATAGCAAGATTAAGAAGAGAGAAGAGAAGAGATCAAAACCAACCAAAATTAAAGCAAATCAATCAAAACAAGAAATAACCATAAAGATGATAAAAAAAATTAATGTATTGCCACCTGTGGAAGTAATTTTTATAACCATTCCATTTTAGATGACAGAGAGCACATCACAAGTACTCAACTCTTAAACCCTGATCCTAAGACATAAGAGCACAAGAGAGATGGATTGGATGGATCATACAAGTCTCCACCCGAATCCCTTTATATAGGTGCACTAACCAGTCATATCTAGCTCTTAGTGGATACTATCCACTTAGGACAATGAAAAAAAATCCAATAACCCCACACACGCGGCTTTTACTCATACATGTTTACTTATGCACACTTTTTAAAGTATATAAGTTCGAATCCGCTAAGTCCTTTATCTTGATTCATCTTGATTAAAACCAGTTTCTCATTGACTTAAACCGCTCTCCATGTGCCCACTCATGCGCCGTGGTTTTGATCTAAGGCAAATTCCGGTATTTTGGTCAAACTATCAAAATACCTTTTTTGACCCGGTCATCTCTTTCCATTGCAAGCAATCATTATGCTTTCCATGTATAGATGCACCACTGGCTTACCACGCATCGGTAAGTTTCTTCTGTTTCGATTCCATCAGACTATATCTCACTTGAACTGATTAGGCCGCATGGTGCAAACCCGCTGTTCGAACTTCTTTCAACATTTTCCATTTTCTCATGCTATGCTTGAACTTATCATCTTACCCGGCATTCTTGATCGTTCTAGATCTTAGCTTCTTGATGAGCGTAGTCCTAATTCTCGTTTTTGAGTATGGTTGACTCTAAGTGACCCTGCACATCCAAAGACAAAGAAATCGTTTTTGAACATACGTTTTTCACAAATTGATCCACATTAACAATGACATATTTCATGTAAGCTATAACCACTAACCTAGGTCACCAAATCATTCTATGACTCAAAATTCTTAAAATCATCTATTTCTGCAACCTGTCCAGAAAAATATGCAAACTCCACATTTTTACTGCTCTGTAATGACAATAATTTATCACAACAAAACTATAGAACTTCTTATATGGTCCTTCAATTTGTTCCTTGTTTATTATTCTTGATGAACACAGTTAAGCCATGTCTATTTTGTTAGAGTTTAATCTTTCTTTTTGCTAGTCCGTATCCAAGTCAGATGTATACGAATACGTATAGAGTTTGTTTGTCGTGTACGTATATGTATACGAGTCTGTATACATGTACGAGTCCGTGTGGTTGTACGAGACGAGTTTGTCTCTGTGTATTGTCTCCGCGTCAAAGGCTAGCTAGGAAGTAGCAGAGACATGGACAAGTGATGTAACTGAGCAGCAGATAAAGAGAAGAGAAGAGCCAAATCGCGTGTTGCGCTGTTGTCTCGCTGATTGCGTCTTTTGGTTTTGCTTCCAGCAGGAACCCTAGACTGCAGGTGAGCGCATCAGTTGAAGACAGAGACGCTGCTCTCGCGTGGAGTCAACAGAAGGCAGAGGCGTAGCCCTGCGCATACGGGAAGAAGGCCACGGAGGCGGTGCTCCGGCGGGACCAGGCGGGTCACGTCGGGGAAGCCCCTGAAGACGGCACGCTGACATGGAATACCATGGAAAGTTCAAAGAAAGATGGGTCAGATCATGAAACCCGCTCTATTACATTCCCTTTTTCTTTTTTTCTTTCTCTTCGGTAATTCCTCGACTTTAACCTATTCTGGTCGTTTGTCCACTCAATGCCACATGATTATTGATTGGTAATACCAGTTTGGGGCCTACAATCACAATCCTGCGCTTACCTTCACGAGGTCCGGCTACTTTCTTACGTGATCTTATCTTCCTTCTGGTTTATGTACTACCTGTACAAGGACATTTGCACGATACATATTGCACTGAGGGATCAAATGAGCTTTTTTTTTTGGAATGTTTTTTTAGAAGATGTGATACGGAGTGTTCCATCTTTACGACATAGAAATAATCAGCATATAAGGGCAACACGCAGCGTATACATAAAAATAATCAGCATTAGCTATTTTGAAAATAACGTGGTCTCAAAAATAACCAACTACAAAGCATTTAAGGGCAAAAGTGCCGACCTCCTATGGTTCGGCCGTTAGGGCCGGGACCGAACAAACTCTCTTAGAAGGTGATCGAAATAGCGATGGCTTTTGGCTGAAAAAACACTATAGTTGAGTTAGTGGATAGTGTAGTGAATAGTGAAAAAAAACTGAAACCGAAAAAAACCGAAACGATCACCCCTTAAACGGACTCAACTAGAGAGAGAAAATTACATGCCGATCCTAACTTGATTCGACCAACAGAAAAATAGGAAAAGGAAACTCAAAATTCAGAATTAATGACGCGGTAGAGAGGCCAGGATGGTGACGTCTTCACGGTGACAAGCCGTTCCCGTCTTCATGGTGACGTCCTGTTGTCGTAGGGCCTACGGATGACGCAGCAGCTGAATTTTCCTTTTAATTCGGGATGTTCAGAAAAAGTTACTGTAACTGATTTATTTTTTATTATAATTAAGTTGATTTATTTAATATAATTAAATTTAAAAATTTTAAAAATAGAAAAAATATATTAACTCATCACAAACAATACAAATAAATATAGAAAAAAAGAAAAGGAAAAAATCTAAAAAATAAAAAAATAGAAAAAGATGAAACTAATGAATAGTGAAAAAAAGTAAAAGTCAGAAGTTAAATTGAGCGATGCCTTGGTAGTGCACGGAAACCAGGTTGGGGCGTTGTAACTTGGTCCATGTGCGGACACACGTACGGACGCGTATATCTTTAGCTTAACTGTCGATGATGTTTTTTTGTTAATCTTAGAGCTAGCGTTTGTGTGGATGAATCGAATATTGATAATTTAATAAGTTATTTTTAAAATTTTATTCTGATAAATTATTTTAAAAAGACGATGAAAACACCATCCCACTTATTTATTTAGTACAAGCTATAAGCTGAAAGACTAATTAAACATTAAAAAAGATAATAGAAAAACTATCAAGCTAAGACATAAGCAATAAGGGTATGTATAATGATATCGACAATTGCTCTATATAATATCATCTATGTTATCTATAGATGGCACTAAAGACAGCTCATACAATAAGTTATTTTATTTATATATATATAGATATATTCTCCATGACACAATATGTATTGTTTATCGTGTTACAGTTGATTATTGCATAAGAGATGACCTAATATTTATACTCTCTCTTTCATTCACATTATATTATGTCCTACATAATAAGTTTTATATCATCTATATCCTACTTAATAATATTTATAGATAATTAATATGACACAATTGCACTGGCGTACGCAGAAAAGAACTCAGAAATTCCAGCCCTTACATATAATCATGCACGAAGCCAATGTTGTTGCACATACAGCAGACAACTTCCCATGTGGGGCCCACAACTAGTACGATCCTGTCGCTTTCCTGCGTACATTTTCTTGTGTGCATGTAACAAATCAGTCCAAATGCATGGAATCACAGATATTTTTCTCGGCTGAGCACACCCCAAACGCATGCGACCTGACCTGGACGTGCACATGGTTCTCCACTGTCGCCTGTTCTTTTTTTTTACTGTGATTTATAGTTTTTAACTAAAATTTTTAAATTTTAGTTATTTGTGACAGATATTACAGAAAGAAATACTCACTTGCGATTTTGGATGGTACAGATGTTGAGCTTTTAACGTATACTATAATTAACTTGTAGACTTTATATTAAAAAAATACTCCGTTTGAAAGTTATGTACTGTAGTAAAAGCTAAAAGCCGTTTTGAGAAGCTGAAAAGAATATGCCTTTGTATGTTCTGCGTAGCGAATGATGGTAAGTTTTTTTGTGCAGCTTTTCAATCCTATTTTTTACATTTTAGTAACTATTATTTATTAAATTAATAAACTGTAGCTATAAGTTAAAAGTTATGGTTCAAAAGAACAAGCCCAATATATCTATTTCGACTGGGCTTAACATTTGAACAAGATCTTCATGATGGTACAATTTGTTATGACATACAACACTTTTTTGTTTAGGGCTATTTTGAATGTATCTTTACTATATGATTATATAGATCAAATATAGTCTTATATATAATTAAATAAAATAGTAACTCTATTTTTTATGTAAAATAAATTATTATTATAGTTCATCTGATAATATTTAATATGGTTTAATAATTCTTTTTGATCAAATAAAATATTTAACTAAAAAATACTAGACGTGTGTATCCGTATTGCCATCTCCTTCTCCAAGAAAAACCATCATCGGCTTTTGATAACTTCAAAATATGCTGAACAAATAAAACAACATAGGATCTGTTCTTTTTGGCTTTTGAAACCGACTTTTGATTTTTGTTACAGTACAAAACTTTTAAACAGAGTATTTTTTTAAGATAAGGTCTACAACTTAATGGTAGTACACGTTAAAAGTCTAACATCTATATCAGCCAAAATTGGAAACGAATATGTCTCTCCGTAATCTCTGCCACAAACAACTAAAATTCAAAATTTTTAGTCAAACGTCATAAGCGACAACCATAAAGAACAGACTCATATATGAATACTATACTATTATTTTGTTGTTCCCTTTGTTTTGCACAATATATTCAGCACAATAGCCATAAGGACGAATACGGTGTGCGCGCTGAACTATCACTTATATATCTCAATTTATCCTCGTCACGACGCAACCAGCTTGCCTTTTGTCAGTGAATCTGGCTCGCACTTGTAGTACTTGGTTCTGGTTGCTACGGATTGCTTCGCTGCCCTGCCCTGCCCTGCCCTATGAAGTTCAGCGGAAGTACCGTTGCAGGCAATTGTTTGCCGGAGAACTCCAGTAGTGCTCCATGTCGTTACCCATTTGAGGTTTCCTCTAGTGTAACAAACTAAACTAAAAGTGTAACTAAGCTAAACAGGCCCTGTTACAGGATATGCGTAAACCGGTATCCTGTTGGGTATGTTTCAGTTTTTTCTTTTCCTTCTTTTCGCTCAACGAAATCCAATGTAGAGGATGGAACGATGGATTGGGGACGAACAAGCTCTGAAAAATAGTACCAGATGTTTTCCACAAACTATAGTTCTTGCCCCTGCCATTCGATCATGGATCATAGATTCCCACTTGGATTCTTGTGACACATGGGGCTATTCTTTTTTCAAGAGTAAATTGCACCACAGTCACATAAACTTATAAGATGAATGCATCAGGATCACTAAACTATAAAACTATATATTTATGTCAATGAACTCGTGAAACCACACACTTAGATTCTTGTGTCACATGAGCTATTCTTTTTTTTTAATACCTGATAGTGATAGGTGGTGCCATGGTCCAGATGCAGAGTTATGCGAATGGTGGGGAGGTGATGGTGCTGTCTACTTGTTATTTAGATGCCGAGGAGGCGAGGAGGAGACTTGCAAGTCAATGCACTCCGGCTCAAATGGGCTTCCCCTCTAGCTCGCCTCTCAGCTCCCATGAATCCCGATCCGCAAGCTCCGTTGATTGCAGACGAGCTCAACCGGTCGGATTATTTCCGCGGCCCGAGCTGACCGTCGTCTCTGTTGCGGCGCGTATCGTGGCAGGTTTGTCCAGTGCTCCAGTGCCCTCTCGTTGGTTTCTTAATTTCAGTGTTCGTTCTGCTCTGCATGTTGTTCCTCTTTTCGCTTGCTTGCTTGCTTTACTCTCAGATCCATATGCCCTGCCTTTCTACCAAGGGCGCGCTCAGAACAGCGGTAGCGACGGGCGATATTTTCACTGTAGCGCACTGTGCGCGCTATAGTGAAAAAAAATTTCGTTTTTTTATATTTTTTTTAAAAATTTACTTATACTTTTTTTATTTTTTATTTTTGGTTTTTTTACATTTTTTTACATTTAATTATATCCAATAAACCAACTCAGCTATAGTGTTTTTTCAGTCAGTTACAGTGTTTTTTCAGCAAAAATTAAAAGCCATCGTTATTCCGATCACCTCCTAAGCATAGCCTCACTGGAGGTGTGTCTCGTGTGAAATCTATTTTAGGGGGGAAAAAAGACAAACGGTTGTTAAACACTCACTCCGGTCATAAATACGTACCGTCTTAGATTTTGGTAAGATCTTCAAAACATAACTTTAATCACTAATTTTTATTATAATATATTTATAAAACATAATAAAATTATAATCATATGAAAGTACCTTTCGAGATAAAATCTACATATATGATTTTTATGTATCTAATTTAAATATTTAAAAGATGCTGATGATCAAAGTTTTAAAATTTTGATTACACCTATGTGTCAAACGATATGTATTTGTAAGCCGAAGATGTACAAATCTGAATATTTCCAAGAAAAGGTCTCTATTTCGACATAACCTAACTTAATTGAGGATGAGGAATTTCTTTGCTGCTTTCTTATGATACGTATAAGCACCGTTGTTTGGTGATGAAATAGGCAGTTTGTGTTCTCTTTGGGTTCTGCTTTTCTCAAAAGACTCGTGTATCTCTTTGGGTGCATCATCACCACCAAAAGGGAGGATTTGTTTGTAGAAGAGCAGTTTGCTCACAGGTAAGTCGACGGCTGGGTCAAGCTCAGACCCAAGCTCAAAATATCTGGCTGTCGCCAAACATTGGCTCAATTAAAAGCTCAATGCTCTGCTCATTTTGGCTTTTTATGACTTCTGGTTTCTAGATTACTATTTCTAAAAAAAATTTCTAGTTTTTTATGCTTTTTTGCCTTTTCTTTTTTTGCCCGTATTCGTTTGTATTATCTGTGATATGCTAATATATTTTTTATTTATTATTTTTTTAAATTTAATTATACCAAATAAGCCACCAGTAGCTACAGTTAGGGATGGGCATTTTTATACCGAAATCAAAATACCAAACCAAAAAAACTGAAAATTACGGTTTATTCGATGTATGGTATTCGGTATGGTTTATATTTTTATGCTATTTGATTTTTGATGCGGTTTTTAAATCGCAAAAACCGAATTAACTGAAATATTATTTTTTTCTTATGTGAATATGTAGTAAACAAAGGCTATTCTCATTTAATATTATAGGTATTTTTCAACATATCAAAAGGAAGAATATTAATAGCTTCTAGAGATATCATTTGCTTAAAAATAAATTCAGAATAATAATATTATACTAAAGAATGTTATTATATGTTAAAGCGTTGTGCATATTTCAGTTAACCGAAAAACCGAATTAACCGATCGAAATAATCTAGTAAATTAGGTTTGGTTTTCTATTTTAATTTACTTAATTTGGCTTTCAACTTTTAAAAATAAAAATAAAAATAATTTTTTACTGAATAAACTGAATATCTACCCTAGATACAGTGCAAAATAAGTCAGCTATAATTAAAAATAAACTATAAATCGGCTAATTAAGCCGAACCGAGCGGCCAAAAAAGAAGCCTGATCCCGCTATCCTGAGTCCGTGTCAAAATTGCAAAGAACCGGCAGCCTGGCCTGCCTCGAGTCCGAGAAGATTAGTACTGTGTGATATGGAATAGTCATATGGGTATCCTGGTATTATCTCAGGGTATATAAGTATGGAAGATGTCAAAATATAACTTGTACTGAACACTCCATATAAAACCAATATAGGTTTTGTTCTAAAGTGCTGTGATTTTTCTCTGAAATGACACTATAGTAACTATTAATTTTTTGTGAGGTATTTAATTAAAAAATAAAAAACACAACTATATCTCATGGTAATGCAAAGAAAAAAAAAGAGAAAATAATCATCAACATATTTTAAATAACTTTTGTCTTCTAGAAGCCACAAGCTATTGTTGTTTAGAATGGAATCATATGTGCAAGATATCGTATAAATTTGGTTTGGAGCGGCTGATGTAGGATTTGACAGTAGAATAACCTTCAGGCGGTGTTTGGAAACGAAGGGATTTCTTTGGAAAATTTTGGGATTTAGCTTAGTTTGTACAAAATTACAAGCAACCTAGTCCAAATCGGTATGTCCAAACAGTCTCTTAGTACAGTCTTACTATATAGAACAAATTCTTTATTTTGATAGGACACGCACAACTGTTTTTGACGCATGGTTGTGCTTAGAGCTGGGACTTGGATCGGGCTTATTTGGGCCAGCCCGAAGCACGGCTGGCCCGGCACGGCCCAAGCACGGTCCGGCCCGACACGTGGCGGGCCGTGTCGGCACGGCACGAACGGGTGGGCCGTGCCGGGCCTCAAAATCCGGCACGGTGGGCGGCACGGCACGGTAGATTGGGCCGTGCTTGGGCTGGCACGGCACGGCGGGCTCGGGCGGCACGGTGGGCTCGGGCGGCACGGTGGCACGGCCGCACGCCCGCCTCCCGGCTCCCCTCCGCGTCCCCGCCCCGCCTCCCGGCTCCCCCCCGCGCGTCCCCCGCCCCACCTCCCGTCGCCATCCCAGTATCACAATCACAGTATCACACACACAGCAGAGGGGGTAGAGGGGAAGGAAAGGAGCGTATCCGAGAGGCCGAGCTGTCGGCCGAAATCCCCACCGCCGCGTCCCTCGGCGTCAACGCCCTCTTCAGCTTCCTGCTGCATTACACCTCCACATCGACGAGCTCCGCCAAGAAGTTGACGACCTCCTCCACGGCGTGCCGACGTCCCCAACCAGGCAACCAGCAAAAAAATTACACGCATTAAGACCTTGAATTAATTTTCAACGAGACGGGTGCGAGAGAAAGTAAGATGACGGACGTCACCACAATTGTCGCGCAGCCTTTGTCGTGCATAGTAACTTTGGACTGGGCTTGGGCTGGCACGGCACGAACGCCGGCACGGCGGGCTTTGGGCCGTGCTTGGGCCTGGCCGGAGGTGAGGCGGGCCGGCATGGCACAGCACGGTGGGATGACTGGGCCGAGCCGGCACGGCACGAACCGGCCCGAAGCACGATGGGCCTGGGCCGTGCCAGCACAACACGACCCAACTCCCAGCTCTAGGTTGTACTTGTGCTACACAAGACAACCCATCTTGAGTATCTGACCACTTCACCCACCCGTGCCAATCCTCAGCAGGAGCACAGAACGTACAAACAACACAATTCCCCTTCTTTGACAGACGCCCACGAGAGATAGAGACGCCGTTAAGTTGGAAGTCGAATCAACTCTCGACTTTTAAAAGCGATTTTTATAATATAATAAATATATTTTCTAAAAGGATATTTTATTTTCCACGAAGAACACGGCACTGTAGTTCATGTAGTGATAAAGCGCTGGACCTGTATCGCGGCAGGACAGAGGGAGTAAAATGTAGTCTGACACCCGGTCGAGCAAGAGGATCGGGTCTCCACTTTTTGGTTTCTAAATTCTGTTTTTTACAATAATTAATTTACAAACAAAATATCTTTTTAAGACAGAGTCCATAAGTTGATTAAAGCATACACTATAGCAATATCATTTATATCGGTTAAAACTACATGTGAATTTTTATTACTCTATATTTTTTATAAATAGTTAAAAAACCATAAATCATAATAAAAACTATGAGTCCATGAAAAAAACAGACCCTATTCCATTTAACTCATCAGCTGGTGCGCGCAACTTATGTGCCTGGAAATTCACCGACCATAGCCAGCCCAACCATTCTCCATTGCATCGCCCCGTCCATAAAATATTCCCTCTCCTCTCCTCTCCTCTCCTCAAGCCTACGAACCCACCATTCCCCACTTCCCCCAAGCCAAACCCCACGCGGCCGATCCTCCCAAGAAACCAAATCCCATGGCGAGCGCAACTTTGGCTACCGCCTTCTTCGGTCTGTGGGCTGCGATCGTCGCCGTCGTCCTTTTCTCCGTCCTCGACCAGTCGGGTGCCGTGAACTTAGTTCAAGCTCCACCGCTTGGCGCCGCAGTCCAGTTGATGTGGCCGGTAGCTGCGTTCGGGGTCTTCAACACCGCCATCGCGTTCATCTATATCCACCTCCACAACGGCCGCGGAGGTGCTGGCAACGGGCGGATCCCGGGAGTCGACACCTTCATCTTGTGCGCGTCGACCGGCGTCCTCCAGCGCCTCCAGCCAGGCACCACGCACGGCGTCGCTCAAGCTCCACCGCTTGGAGCGGCCGCCTTCCATGTGTTCCTGCCAACATCTGCGACGGTGACCTTCTTCCTCTCCGTCACGCTCATCTACGTGCACGTCCGCACCGTCGGTGGAGCCGGCGCCGGCGCCAGCAACGGGCTGATCCCGGCGGCCGTGAAGCTCCTCACCAAGATGGTGCTCGCGGCTGCATTTGTCACTGTCGTCCTTAGCCTCATCGCCGCCATCCTCGCCTTCTAAACCAAGTAATTGCCCAGAAAATCCATCGCTCCATCCTATATACTTCCGCGGGCCGGGTAAGTGATCTGAACGTTGTTCATCGGGTAATGCGTTGTGGTGTAATAAGAACAGCTTCTTCTGTACTGATGCTATATATGCATGCGACTCTGTTAATATGTTTGTTGATGGATATGGTTTTGATGGGAAACGTGAGCTCATGTGATAGCATAAGTAACTGTGTACGTGTTGTTGTTCGTGTGTGAAATTATGTGTCTTTCGCTTAGGCGGGCCTTGCATGCGCTTCGTGCTCAGCGACGGCTGCACGAACGAGCGGCGCGAGATGACCGCAAAGACGTGTATTCATGCAGATGCAGGCTTGCAGCCCTTGCTCCGCCCTCGCTTCGGTGATGGAGAGGAGCCGCGCCTCTTTGTAGGCGATGGTGGAGGCGGCGATGAAGGTAGTGGGAGCGGGCATGGAGGAAGGAGGTATCTTCTGTGTCGGAGCCGCGCCTCTTTGTAGGCGATGGTGGAGGCGGCGATGAAGGCAGTGGGAGCGGGCATGGAGGAAGGAAGTATCTTCTGTGTCGGAGCCGCGCCTCTTTGTAGGCGATGGTGGAGGCGGCGATGAAGGCAGTGGGAGTGGGCATGGCGGAAGGAGGTATCTTCTGTGTCGGAGCCGCGCGCGTAGACCGGGCGAGGAGTTGGATGCGGTAAAGGCGGTGAGTTTTGTGGTGGAGTACGCGTGCTGACCCGGATTTGGAGGTGGTGATGGGTCGGAAGCGGCGAAGACAGCGATGGACTAGGTGAGGAAGACGAACCCAGAAGTGGTAGCGGTGTGCAGGCGATTGTAGTGGCGCGCGCGCGCGCGGTATGGATGAGGCGGCGGCCGAGGCTCAGGCTGTGTCTTTGGCGCCGGAGGGGGGCGCCTTGGTTCGCGCGGTGGCTTTGGCGATAGTGGAAGATTGTGGGCGTCAGAAACGATCTCGGTGGCGGTGGCGATGCCGGCGGCTGGGGCTGGTAGTGGTCACCGGGCCTGGTGGGGCAGAGGCGGTGGTCGCCGCCTCGCCGGGGCCCGGGTCGACGTCGCTGAGCCGAGGAGCGGTTGAGGCGGCGGCGAGATGGTCGCTTTGTCTTGGGCGCGCGCCGCCGTCGCGTCATGCATAGGTGGGGTCGCCTCTGGGTCCTCCGGCACATTTGGGAATGGTTGAGTACTTGAGATGGCGGTCTCGGTGCTTGAGCCAGGGAGGCGGGCATGGTGATGGCTTTGGGGTGCAAGAGGAGGGCTTGGCCAAATCCCGCAGCAGCGGCTTCGACGGCGGCCGGCGGCGCGAGAGGTGCTTGGCCTCGGTGGTGAACTGGGACGAGGGAGCAGCTTACGTCCAGTACGGAAGAACCACCCGCCATGGACCTTCCTGATCAAGCAATTATCCCTGGCCACTGTACTAGATTTAGTTGACTTGACCTCGAGGCTACTAAGGCTAGGCCGCTAGGCGCCTGAGCTATGGAGTGCTGATGTGTAGTTTTGTTTCACGCCGGAGTTCTCTGAAGTTTCACGCCTCATGGCTCGTGCGCTCACATACTCCTCGGGGGAAGGAAATTCCCCACCTTCTAGAACCCCCGCACCTTCTAGAACCCCCCCACCTTCTAGAACCCTTCCTCAGATGTGGCAGTTGCCACGTAGCAGCACCGACCTCAGAGCATCTCTCCCTCCCTCCCAAACCCTGCCTTGCTCTATGCTCCTAAATATAAATATTTGTTTTTTCATAAAAATACGAAGTCTTTGGCGTAGTTCCCTTTTCAATAAAATCGGTAATCTTCGCTTCTTTTGGCCCAATTATTTTGGTGAATTTTCGAAAGTTTGCACCTTTTCTCGCTAACCTTCTCTTCGATTTCTTGGCTGTTTGGGTACAGGCGTGCCGAATCCATAGTAAAAGGAGCAGTTTTCATCGTTTAGTTCTAGTATGGGCCTGTTTAATTACTAGTTATTGAACTGATTTTGGTAGTACAAATCGTTTCAATTGTTTAATCACGGCGGCTTATCATTCTGATTTTTTTTCCTTCGATGGAGAAATAGAAGATAAATTAAATCCCTCATCCTGTGGTCCTCCTCTGTACCTGAAAGATTGCATAGTTGTGTGGTGCCATGTACCAGAATCCAGAATTGTTTCCTTCCTGTGTCCCTTTATTTTCTCAAGTACTAGAAGCAAAACAACGATAGACAAGCGGTAGATTTCGGCACCACTGTGGTGTTCAGATAATTCTTTGTCAAGAATATGATGGCCTCTATTGACTGCCACTGGTTATAGTGGGATCAACTGTTCCACCAGTTAAGAGAAATCGTATCTATTACATCCCTTTTAGATAGGGGTGCAAACGAAATGGATATGGACGGATATTGTTTATTTCGTATTCTTTTTCATATTTTTTTGTTGAGGTCGGAATCAGGTATGGATAGTGCCGGATACGAATATGAATACAAATATTCTCGTTCACGAATACGGAGCGAATACATACCGCTCCGAATACGGTTAGTCTCGGTCACGAATATTTAGTCAAATAACGCGTAAAAATAAAAACCATATATATCACATGTGTAAAAATCAATCACCATACTACATATTCATAATGGAACTACATTAGTAACTTAACAAGCAAATTTTATACGATAACAGGGACAAGTTAAGCAAAAGTAAATTCTAGTTAGCAAAGTAGCAAGTACATGATAGAGACTAGTTAAACAAGTAGTAGCTAACTAGCTACATGTCACACGGTTCGAAAATAAGAATTGTCCATAGCCAAGTAATCAAGCACACCACTAGTTCATTCAACTTCATTACATTTATATCACATGATAAGTAACTATCTGAAAAAATATCCGGTAACTATCCGAAAAAAATATCACGGTTCGAAAGTAAGAATTGTCCATAGCCAAGTAGTCAGGTACATCACTAGTTCATTTAACTTCATTACATTTACATCACATGATAAGTAACTATCCGGTATACATGATAAGTAACTATCCAGAAAAAATATCTAGTAACTATCCAAAAAAATATCCGATAGTTCCGTATTCGTCGGATAATACCTTTTTCGAATCTGTTTCCATATTCAGCAAAAAATATCTGACTCCGTTTCCGTATCCGGTAAAACTTTTGGATATCCGAAAATATGCTCCGAATTATATCCGAATTAAAACGGATGGACGGTCGGTCGGAAAATATCTGCTCCGTTTACACCCCTACTTTTAGATGTTATGGTGCTTTCTAGGCACTAGCGGCGGGCTTGGCGGCGCTAGGCCATCGGTGATGGCATCGCGGGCGGTTGGTGGTGGGCCTCGGTGACGTTGGCTTCGTGGCCATTCCCGACACCATTGCTCGCAAGCGTGCTGCTGCTTCCCTATTGGATTTGGGTTCCTTGGGCTATGGAAGAGGGAGAGGACTTGAAAGGATGCTTGCTTTGAGATCGGTGCTGCTATGTGGCAACATATGAGAAATGACCCTAGAAGGTGGCGTTTAAGGCCCAACCGCATAGAATTGTTATGAAACCTAGAAGATTTCGGTGTAGGCAAATACCAGAATTGCACTTAGTAGACTTATACTATAAATAGAGAGCCATTTTACCATGTAAATAGATATGAGAATCAATAAATGCTATGTTATGGTGTTATCTCTCAATTGGTGTCTTCTGTGATTGATCTATTATTCTTGACAATTGATTGTGTGAATTGCATTACCATTTATTCGTTCTACATCGATTTCTTAACACGTTATCACACACGAATCTCTACTAGGTGTACAGTATGCAAATCATGAACCAATCTATTATGCATTGTTGTTCATATTTTTCAATCTAGATTGATTTGTATTCCCTAGCAATACCATGTTTAGATCAATTTTGTGTTAATTGTTTCTAGCAATAGATTGATCTGAAATCTGCGTAACAGATCTAGATTTTAGTAGGTTATCCATCTAGTATCTAGATTGGAATCCATCCCAGATTAGAATCCAAAACCATAGTAAAGAAAAATTGTTTCCACTATCAACCGCCGCACGGCCATCACCCAATTCCGGCCGCTACACAGCCGTCGACCACCTCGCGATTGAAGCGGCATCAGTCTGCCACCGGGAAACCCGAAGGTCCCAACCGCCCTCGCCCGCTCGGCTCAAAGCCGGCCGCCGCTGCCAAAAGATGCGCACATCGGCCACCGTCGCTTTTGGCATCTCCATGCCAACCGTCGACTACCCACACCAGGCCACAGACGCAGCCGCCAACCGCGTCAGCCTCTTGCCGGCCCACCGCCTGAAGCTCGACTTAGCACTGCCGCTCAGCGCTCGTAGCCGCCGACACTGCCTCGGAAGCCACCGGCAACCTCCCTCCTGCGCACTCGCCTGAAGCAATGCGCCGGACTTTGCACGCCTGATGGCCGCCGCCGAGTTTGCCCCGACGGCCGTCGTCACCCAAACTCGGCTTTGATAGCCGACGCTATCCTGAGAGCTCCGGCGCATCGGCCAAATCCCATAGCCTCCCACCGCATCTGCTCGTTGGCCGCCGCATGTCGGCCCTCCGCCGACAACCAAAGTCGCCGCTGTCATCCAGCCTGGATCTACCGTCCTCGGCCCGAAGCCACCACCACGGCAGCCAGAGCACTTGAAATCAGTGCCGCAATCCGCCTTCACACCACCGTGCCCAAAGTCGATGGATCCGCGACCAACCACTGGTGCTTGAGGTCGCCAACCCATTGCCCACCTCTGGCTTGAAGCCGCCGGCATCGCACCGGATGGCCGTGCCCACACCCGCTTGGTCGCCGTTGCGACCCGATCAAGCAATTATCCACTGCGACCCGGTCGTGGAGGAGGTTGACATAACTAGCCAGATGGCCATTGGACTAGACTCAGATGACTTGATCTCAGAGGCTACTAAGGCTAGGGCACTATGTGTGTGCTGATGTGCTCTAGTTTTGTTTCACACTGGAGTTCTCTGAAGTTTCTTATTTGGGGAGTATCTATTGCACAGGTGACTGAAATTTTTCTTTATTTTAGTTATTTTTTATTTATTGGTTAAGTATTATCCGATGGCTTCTTTTTTTTAAAGGGGATTGTTTTGGAGGGAGAATTTGCACTACAAATTTAGGCAACCGAGAGTGTAACTTCAAAGAGAGAAGGGAAATTAATACTACAAGTCTAGATTATTGAGAGTGTAACTTTAAATAACTAAAATGAAAAAAATTTTAGACACTATACAATAGCAAAACCGCTTACCTTGTGGCTCGTGCGTTCACGTACTCCACGGGCGGCGTGCGAAGCTCCCAAAAAGTTTGGGCTCAGATGGGTTGAATACGGATAAATGCGTTTCTTCTTCTTCTTCTTTTTGTTGTCATTAGCACGCTAGCTTACCAAAAGCCTGTACTACCTTAATTAGTAGGTACCATTCTTCAGTTCTCAGATTAGCCTTGCGCAGATTGATTGCTATGGTTGGTGCCTACTGCTGTCGCCATGTTAGAGGCATAGAGCTGCCCATCCAGGATCACGCAGGGGCGCTCCGATACACACCGGCGTGACCACCGTGCGGGAGGACGAAAGGGCCCAGGAGCAGCGCGTTTTCTTCCAGTGCCAAATGCCAAAGGTGTCGCAATCAAGGGGCCATGCCCACCTGTGGATGATGCCATGATGGCAGCAGATCGTGGATGCCGAGAACGGAAGACCGAAAGAAGTAGCTAGTCTAGTCGTTGAGAGAAATTTTGAGCAAAGGAGAAATGCGTTTCTTCCTTTTTCTTTTTGTTGTTATTAGCTCGCCAGCTTACCAAAAGCCTGTACTACCTTAATTACTAGGTACCATTCTTCGGTTCTCAGATTAGCCTTGCCCAGGTTGAGGACTATGGTTGCTGCCTACTGCTGTCTAGAGGTGGATATCGAACTGCCTCGGCTCGGTAAGGAGGTGGCTCAGCTCATTAGGCTAGCGAGCTAAAAGGGGGTTTTGGCTTGGCTCGTTAGGAAGCTCGGCTAGGCTCGTTTGGCTCACTTAGATTGTTTGTGAGAAGATACTAGATTGTAGGCTGCTCCAAAACATATAGACTAACACAGTACACTACAATTCACCATTTGTATGCATTGCTTAGTAACATTCAGGTTATGTTCTGGATTGGGGAATACATCTAGCAAAATATATTTAGAATTTTACAGCTTTTGTATATATACAGCTGTGAAAAGAACTTTTAATTCTCCCTTATTTCCACCACACAGCATCTCTCAGTGCAAAACTAATTACATACAAGTGGATCCAAAAATACCACAAATAGAGTTCGAAGATTACCACACTGGGAGACCTTCCATGGCAGGGTGAGCATGACGATACACATGGTGGTGAGGAGTGACACCATGAGTATCTTACCGAGGTAACGTAGCTTGCACTATGGATCAGAAAAGTCCATTTCTACGAATAATATGAGTTCAGCAACAGGTACAGACCCAAAATCTCTAACAATCAGAGAGCCACGAGAAAGAACACATACTATTATGACTGCAAAATCAAAACTCACAATTGCA
Source organism: Melocanna baccifera (assembly GCA_036346265.1). Lineage (NCBI taxonomy): Eukaryota > Viridiplantae > Streptophyta > Magnoliopsida > Poales > Poaceae > Melocanna > Melocanna baccifera. The sequence continues at coordinate 24,727,544 of CM070692.1, read as the reverse complement.
CAAGCTACAACAGGACCCAATTGGATTGGACCGAACGAGTCTACCGAACCTAGCGAGCGGCTCGTGAGCTGACTCGGTTTGACTCATTAGCGGACCAAGTTGAAGTCGAGCCAACTTGCAAGTCTCGAGCTTTGTTGTCACCCCTATTGCTGTCGCCATGTTAGAGGCATAGAGCTACCTAGCTAATCTATCCAGGTTTTCCTCTAGTGCCAGATGCCAAAAATGTTGCAATCAAGGGCCATGCCCACTTGTGGATGATGGCGGCAGATCGTGCATGCCGAGAACGGAAGGCCGAAAGAAGTGGCTAGTCTAGTCGTACACCCATGGTCGGTGTAGTTGGTGGAAGCGGCCGGGGAAAAGTAGTGGCCTGGAAGAGGATCGGCTCCAGTCCAGACGGTGATGGCTGGAGACTGTGAAGGAAGGGAAAGGGATCGGTGGTGAGTGAGAAGCAGCGCAGAAATTTGGTGACGGCTCTCTGCGCCTGCCACAAAGGTCGTCGCATCACACGACACCATGTCTGCGTCCCCGTTTCTTGTCTCCATCAACGCTTCGAGATGCCAGATTCCGAAGCAGCCGCTGCTTGATGTTTTCAGCAGGGTCCGGCTCTTGCTTTTCATCCGATTGCCAGAACTCTGAAGTGGCTCTTGCTTTTCATCCGATTGCCAGAACTCTGAAGTGGCTCTTGCTTTTCATCCGATTGCCAGAACTCTGAAGTGGCTCTTGCTTTCGGCCCTGTCTCGATTTCAAGGAGCAACTCCATGCGTACAGGTGGTGTTTTCTGCACTTTGCCACTCGCAGTAAGTGGATAAATTGTGGTGCAAGAGTGAAATCCGATGGCAGGTACAGGCTGTGTGTAATTGGTTCAAGTCAATACTGTACCCTATGTAGAAACATCGGCAAAGGATCCTAGAAAAAAACCTGACCCATTGACGAGCTGGAGTAGACCGGAAGACGGATTCGTACGACACCCAAAACGAAAGCCATTGACTGAAAGAAATGGGATGTTGCGGATGACTTCTCAGCGAGCATTAGTTGGTACATGGAGAATCAAGATCGAAAGTAGTTTCAGCTTTGACATATCGAGGTTCGTTCTGATAGGACCACGATCGGGATCGAACTAGTACTAGCATGCTTCCAGCTTTTTGACTACTGGTGCCATAGCCGTGCAGGAAACAACTTACATACTACTTTAGGCAACAAGGTCTTGAAGAAAACAATCATTTCCTACTTATGGGCCGGGGAACTTGATGTGTTCTTCGGTGAGGAGCAGGGTAGGCCTGCGTCCGTTATCGAACACCTGTCGCGAAATTTCGCAATATCCAGTAATAAGTTGGCCGTAGAATCAGATTGAAAAGGTGCAAGTACGGGTACGGCTTCTCAAACTGAGCAAATTGCGATCCCATGGTGCCGGGCTGCGCGCCGGCCTGCCACGGCAGGAGCAGCCCATCTGTCTATAAAAGGCAGAAGGGAACGGTATCGAGAGTCGCCCAGGCCAACTCTTGTGCCGTTCGTTCTCCGTGCAAGCTATCCTTGGCTAAAAGGCCACGGGTTCTAGATTTTTTGTACCTTGTTCGAGATGACCGTGGGTGCATCTGATGCCCTGTGGCTCTGTCAAAAAATGTTTCTGTGAATGAATCGAATGTTAATAAATTGATAAATCGTATCGAAAAATTTATTCTAATAAACCGACGAAGAAGCCATCATGCTTAATTATTCGAAAGAAACTATAAACCATAAACTAAAAAGAACAAGCCCATGATCACGAAAGATTGCAATTGTCTTTGCGTGTGGCTTGGTGCTTGGGTCTTCGCCCTATTCGACCCCATTGGCCTAGGCTTGATCCCGGACATTGCCAGTTGTGCCTTCGTAACTCTGCTCGTCGTGGCCACGTGGGCGTTGGCACTGGTCACATAGTCTGCTAAGCAAGCAACGCGACACCGCCCTCTGCACGGTATAACTTGGGTGTGCGGGTGTGCCACGTGGTCCGGATGCAACGTTGCCACCATTCGCCTTATCTCTGCTTGCCAAGTCAGCAGTTAGTTCAGTGCAGGGCGTGTGCTCCTGATCAACCTTATGCTTGGCACTGATGGCGCCCGAACGCTATCCCTCACGTGTCTGCTCACAACATCAGCCATCGACATGACACGGTAGGACTCAGAAGTGGGTGGGTTCATGCTCGAAAGGTAGAAGGTCCATTTTTTAAGGCAGGCGCTCACCAATATGTACATGCATTCTGACACCCAAAATAGAGCGTTCTTTTCATATAGGGTTGATAGCTTTATAGCTGTGACAGCTAGATTCTAGTCCTAGTACGAGACCTCGTGTGAACAACTGAATGTTGGCTTGTTACTCTTGAGGCGTGATGCGTTTGGTCCTCATGCTGGAGTGACATCTCAGAGCATCCACAATGCGATGGTTTCTTGGTCTCTAAGGGAGAGAGAAAGGGGCATGGAGGCGACGCTAACCATTACAGGATATTTGAAGACTGCCTCCAGCCTTAGAGGCTGGCGTCAATAAATAGAAAAATGAAAGAAATTAGTAAAAGAGGGATGGATGGATGGATGGAGTGCTAATTTTTTCTAATTTTTTATTGTAGTTGTGGGCCCGATCTTAGAAGCATTATTAGTTTATATATATTGCGTAAAATTATGTTAAATTTAGAGGCTATCAGCAGATCCTAATTTAGAGGCTATACAACCTTTAAATATTGTAGATGCCCTTAGAGACCTTGACGGCTATTTCTGGTAAACGTGCCATCTATTTGAGATCCGACGGCCAACTTTTATTGGCCCCACATCTCAGTGACAAATCCGCCGCCGCTACCCACCGAAACTCTCCACACTGACCACACTTGCACATTCAGTTAGGAACTCCGCACTTCGGCGATCGCCGTCGACAGATTCGTCATTACCGCCGCTTCCTCCGGGACATGCGCTCCTCGCTGGTGCTTCAATCGCTATCTCAGCCTCCGCGCGCCGCTGCTCCCCTCCGCAGTCCTGGAAGCTCAATTGCGAACTCGAACGAGTTGGACGCGAATCTATACCAGTCTTTCCGTTTGTTCTTAAGAGGGATAGCGCGGGATCCGATTCCGAATTTCTGACTGGTTTTGGATCAAGCCAACCCTCGTTTCCAAGTGGCTTTGCCTTGAGCTGGATTTTCTACAAAATTGGTCCGAATCATAGTTCATTCTTGTTTTTGTGGGTTCTTGCAACAGTTGACCCCTCTTTGCAAAGACTAGATGAACCACGACACCCTTTTGGACATTGGCAAACTTCTCGAGGTACATTAGCGAACCTTCGTTGAACTGCTGTTTGTATAAAAGAAATCTACGAGCTTACTTTAACAATTGCTTCTCTTGTATCCCTCTTGTGCAGGATCTGCTGCCAACAATTTTACCAAAATAGCCACTGAAGGATGCTGTGAGGACTAGCGTTCTGTCAAGTAAATGGAAACACATCAGAACTTTTTGCCCCAAACTAAGATTAGATAGTGTTACGGTGTGCAGCAGCAATGGGCGCCGGGCCTATAGTGGCGGATCTACAGTAATTCAAGGGTATTCAGCTGAATACCTAAATTTTTTGGCAAAAAAATCAATATATATAATGTATAATACATATATATACACTTAGTTAGGCTAAAATTACTATTTTCCAGCCCATCCCTTCACAGGCTCATCCCCAATTCACGAGCGCACAGCCAACCCATTTCCGTCTCTCGCCCCGGAGGCCCGGCCCAGCTATTCTCTTAATCCCCATCCCCATTTCTCCTAACTCCTCTTACTTCGCCCGTTCGGCGTTCGCCCCGACAGCCGAAGCGGTGACGCCCCGGTCTTCCCCTCCCCTCCGGCCCTCCGTGACTCCATCCCACAGATCCACTCGGTGCCGTGCCACTGCCATCACCGCCTCCGCCCGTCCGCCGGTCGCCCGATCCGCCCTTTTCAAATCTGCGCCATCCGGCTCGCCGGCCGCTGCCCGTCTGCCAATCGCCCAGTCCGCCCTTTTCAAATCTGCGCCATTCGGCTCGCCGGCCATCACCCTCTTCGCTTGTCGGTTCGTCCTCTCCTCTCCACTCTCCAGATCCACAGCGCTGCCGCCCTCTGACTATCGGTTGCCGCCGCCCTCCAGTCTCCAGATCCACAGCGCCGCCGCCGGCCGCCCTCTCAGCTCGTCGGTTCATCTCGTCCTCTCCTCTCCACTCTTCAGATCCATAGTGCCGCCGCCCGACGGCCGACGGCGAGCTCCCAATCTCCCATCGAGCCTACTCCGGTTGAGCCGCTCCAAGAGGTTTGCAACCTGTTAACTCTGGTATCTTGCATCGGCAGTGATTCTATTAGAATGCTCAGAATGCATAGCATGGATTCATCATCTCCGAGGTGCCATGCTCAGCATCAATAGGTAAATTGGCGGTTATAGAGATGAAATGGCATGTTGCTTCTTCCTACATTGTTATTTTTCTTAATTCACACTTACTCACTCCAATAATCCAAATTTCACACTTGTTTTTGTTTAGAACATCATACTCTAATTTTTGTTAATAAAATGAGGTGTACATCCTTACAAAGAAAATAGTGGTGTGCCAATCAGAGATCATGTCTTGGTTTAGTACTTCTTGTGTCAGGACAAAAATGAAGTTAATTAGCATGCACATGTTATATGTTGATCTTCGCTATGCCAAAACTAAGGATCTATTTCTGATGACAAAACTAACAATGAGCTTGAACTTGGTGTCCTTGTCAATCATCAATTATGAAATCAGTAAAACTAGCTAGCAGCAATAATGTCCTTGTCAATTGTCATTCTTGTCAAAACTTCTTTTTAGTGATGTTCAGTGAATACATGCACTAATTGTTATGGACTTGAATCTGTTCTTTGCAAATCTGATCTTTGATATATGTTTGATTTTGTAGATGTTTGAGCTTTTAAAAATAAAGAAGTCTATAAAATTGAAATCTTTGTGAGAGAGCTGGAAAGAGAAAAAAGGGGCAGAATTAGCAAGGTATGTAACTGTCAATAATCTCTATAATTTACTATTTAATTCATGTCATTATGCTATTCTTATGTCGCTTATTTTCTCGTAAGAAATCATTAATTTCTATAATTTACGTATTTTTATTATATCTATATACACATATCATTGCATCGGTGTTTTGTGAGAAGCAGTGTATCGTGGTATCGACGTATCTAAGTAACCTATCTCCAAAGTCCGAATATCCATCCTAAAAATCCTGGATCCGCCACTACGGGCCTAGCACTACACTCAGAAATTCATCGATGATGTTAACGCAGTCTTGCAGCAGAGTCGTGGCAAGGTTATTGAAAAGCAATGTTGCAGACTTTCAGTCATTATCGATTATGGCATTTTATTTAGACACTGAATTATAATGTATGCTTTTTTGAGATGTGCAATTTACCTACCTCATAAAAAAACATGAAAATTTGTAATGTGAATTCTTCTTATGTGCAGTATTTTCCTTTCATAATAATTGTATTTGAGCTGAGAAAATACTATGAGAACCAAACATGGTATAGTATGTGTACAGTATTTTCCTTTCATAATAATTCTTCTTATGTGTCCTCTGTGATATGTGAGGACACATCTAAAACTATCTTGCTGTCATATACTCACGAGCAAGTTGGATTGTTCAATTGGGGTTTTGGCTCGGTTTAGTGCAACTTTCCAACAAACTTGAAAAAGGTCTAAATTTTGATCTTGATTATCTTGATCGTTTGTTGGAATAGATTCCTCATATCCTAGAATAGATCCTTGTAAAATTTCATGTCATTTGGATCTACGGATCAAAAGTTGCATCAATTCTTGTTTTTGAAATCGTGCTAAAAATACTGTTCATCCTGATTTTACTATAGTAGCGGAAGTACCGCGATTACTGTAGCAGTAGTACCACAGTTATTGTAGCAAGCGGTAGTACCACAAGTTTAACTGCGGTAGTTCCGATTTTGCTGATTTTTTTTGGATTTTCAGCATATCGAATCGTGGGTTTTTGTGGTGGTTTCCCATCATAAATCTTCTTAACTTTGTAGCTATGGAGTGAATGATTGTTGTTTGCTTGAAAAATTAGAAGGCACCATTCACCCCCCTCTGTTGCCATCCTCGGTCCGACACCTTGTGGCCAGCTGGCAACTCGGTCAGAGAGCAAGTCCGGTTCTTCTTAATGGCATCAAATTTTTGCTGCATTGCCACCTGCCACTCTTTCTCTTCTGCAGCTTCATGGTATGATGCTTGTTCTTCAGAGTCAATGTGCACCTCTTCTGTCTCTGCATAAATGTCACAGAGGGACCAACATTTCCTAGACTCACTAGTGGTAGCCAAGGATTCTTCATGAGATGAGGAACAATTCAGGGTGGTAATTGAAAGAACCCCAACTCTAATCTCTAGTAAAGTAAAGTATTTAGCACTATATATATATATATATATATATATATATATGTATGTATTTTTAAAACTTTGTTGAAAATTGTGATTACAAACTGAAGTACATCCCTTAAATTACAATCCAAGGGAGAATAAAATAAAGTAAATAATGATTGCCGTCAGCACCCTTGGGCTGCTAGGGCCAATTAGAGAGACAGTCTTAGAGGTTCCCAAACCGTTCCGGTCCGGTTGGCGCCTCTCGTCTCAGTGGGCATCATCATTCGGCAAATTAAAAGTCCAAAGACCACAAAATCCTTTCAAACTTACCTCAGTCCAAAGCCCACAAATTGTGCAATTCACTTCAGCCCACAGCCCACCACCATTCAATTCATTTTAGCCCCAAAGCCCACAAAAATTTCCATAATTCTTCTCAGCCCAGCCCGCCGCCACAATGCCAGTTTCACCCATGGGACCTTCGATCCTTCGCCACAGGAGAACCAGACTCAAAGAAGGATAAGACCAAGCAGCCAGCTGCAACCAACCAGGAGGAGAGAAGTGACCGAAATCACCTCCCCCAAAAGCCATGAGACACCAGATAGCTTAACTGCCCCTGCCTTCTCATTTAGTCCCCCAAGAGCAAACAACCACAAAAGGCTCACCCAGCTAAGAGCAAGCAGTCACCAAGACCTTCAGCACAGCCAAGAATCCCCCAAAACTCACCTTCCACCAGCACTGTCCATAGATTACACCTTCCGCCGGAGGCCAGAAGGTGAAGCCAGAGCTCAACCCCAACAAGAAGAAGGAAGGAGCTACGAGGAAGAAGAGGCGGCCGTCACAAGAGCAGACGCAGGTCAGTGGGAACAAAGGAGCAAGAAGCAAGTCAAAGGGGACCACCATAAGATGGGACTCCAACGCCGACAAGTACCGCAAGCCAAATCTTCTTTCCCGACCACAAGCACGTGAAGGTCATCCTGCGGTCCCCTTCAACTCCACTCTTTCATTGGCAGCCTGACAACCAAGTAGGCCCCCATTCTCTCTTTCTTTTTTTCCTTTTTTTGGGAGTTCATCCAAACCAAATCCATCCCTTCAGCTCTATTCTCCCCGGCTCACCCAGTTGAGCGAGGAGTGGATGAAGCCTCATAACCCAACTAGTTACTACCACAGCAACCGGCGGCCACCCCTAGGTTTAGCGCACCCTCGAGTGGGGACGGCCTCTGAGGCGAGAACCCCTCCCCAAACCCCAGTTCTGTGACCAACCCCCCAGGGTTTCCCAGCTGGGTGTGGTAGGGTAGGATAAATAGAAGTAGCATAAGAGCAAGGTGCCTATATATATATATATATATATATATATATATATATATATATATATATATATATATATATATATATATATATATACTGACCTCTGAGCGAGAACCCTCCCAAACCTCAGTTCATGACCAACCCCTGTGGTTTCCAATGGATGTGGTAGGGTAGGATAAATAGAAGTAGCATAAGAGCAAGGTGCCTATATATATATATATATATATATATATATATATATATATATATATATATATATATATATATATATATATATATATATATATATATATATATATAAAGAGGTAATCGGAGAAGGAAGGCTAGCACCAGGGACCGTAGAGCATTAAAGTAGTCGGGTCGCCGATTAGCAAATCAGCCGAGCACCAAGGAACCGGTGGCCGATGGAGAGCAACCCGTTTAGATCCGACGAGCCCGCGCCAAATCCAGCCCCAAAGAAGACCGACCGCCATAGATCCACCGCCGACAGCACAAGTTCAGGCCCGATCCGCTCGGATCCAAGCCAAGAAGAGGGGCACCGCCGCTAAGGAAGAGTGGAAGAAGGAGGGGTAGAGTAGTAGCCAGGTGGAGAGTAGAGAGGGTAAAGCCGCTGCGAGAGAGGGAGGAGCCTCAGGTGAGTAGGTGGCCGAGTGAGAAGAAAAGCCGAGAAGGGGATTAAAGCAGCGGTGAGAAAGAGGAGGGGGCGAAGTAGAAGTGCCAAAGAAGGGAGGAGCTTTGAGTGGGGAGGCGGTCGATCGAGGAACGAGCTGTCGGGTGAGTTAAAGGAGCCGCGTGGGAGGAAGGGAAGAGTCACCGGGCCGCAGCGTCGGTGTGGGCCGAGGTCAGCCAGGCCGTGGGCCAAATAAGGTATTGGGCCCCAAAAACCCTTTTTGTTTTCTTTTTCTCAATTAAATGATGTTTCTTTCTTTTATCCTGATTTAGTTGCTGCAAGAAGCGAATTTAGCTAAGTTAATCGAGTAAGCTGCAGGCAAATAGTTTTTTTGAGCTAAATAGATTAGGAGGGGGGTTTTCTAAAACTATTAGTTGTAATTACATAATTTGTTGTTAAGTCAAGTGTCGGCAGCTTACACTACTACTCAGGCAAGCTTATTTTGATCATGCACTTAGTTATGTTAAATGTACGCAGTATTTTCTGCACATTGGCTGTATGTATATCTACTTGCACGAAAATCTTTTTTTTTTTGGAAAAGACTAAATGGATAAAGATGTTAAGTAAGAACTTGTTGAGAAAGAGAAAAAGAAAAGAGGAATAAGAGATGAAGCTAGTAGCCGTGGTACTGCTGAAAAGAGTAGCAGGACTACGAGTAGATATATGATGGGTAAAGGGGTTCTGGGAAAGGAAAAAGAGAGGATAGACGGACCCCTTTACATAGGGTTATTATATAAGGATCTACCCAATCTTCACTCGGATCGGGAACCGTAATAACGTGCCAACCATTTCCCCGTCTCCGACGAGTAGAAAACAGTACCCCGTTACGTTATCCATCTCTCCACATAGAGTAAGTAAATATGTGAGTAAAGGGATGGATGAAGTTCAGAACCAGTATCGCAAGTCTGGAAGTGAGTGAGCCCCAGACGTTATATGCGTTAGGTGGAGTGTTGGGTCGGGAGCCGGTGCCAACCAAACACTATTGAAAATCGGTGGGACCTGGGTGAGCGATCCGGTACACCGGTGGAAAATAGATGGGCTGGTGAATGGAACAACGTAACTGGAGAAAAGTTCTGTACTTTGGGCTTGACTCCACACCCAAGGCAGTGTGGAAAGCCTAGTTCAAAGGGTTCAGAGTAGTCATGGGTACAGTGGTACAAGCCTACGCAGTGCTTGATAAATCATGAATTCATGCCAGTTCAATGGAGTGTGGACTACAGTGATCACTAGGGATCTTACCTCACCAAGTGAATAGTAGAATTTCTCGTAATTAAAAGATGGCAGTTAATTTACTAAGTATATTTTCAGAATAAAAAGGAGTAGAAAATGGACATAGGGACATGAGAGGCATATCAGTGTATTTGCTAATATTATGTTTGTTGAGTATTGTAGTACTAATCCTTACTATTAATTTCCTTCGTTAGCCCCCACTCCACTCGAAGAATACTTCGAGCAGGATGAAGAGGCAGCAGGATCTGCAGAACTTGAGGGAGAGGAGGATGGTGACTTTGAGGAGTTAGGCGAGGTGGACCCTGTATACTTTGGCTGTGATGAGTAGACGGCCCAATGGAGTCGACGAGAGAGCCCTGGGGTATCATCCGTATCTTATGCTTATCTACTTTTATAAAATCAGACTTTAGCCTTATGACAACTGCTATAATAAGTAAGACAGTGTCTATTTTATTATTCTACTGCGCTATTCTGGTAAAAACTTATTATTTACCAGAGCAGTGTTCTACTGATCAGACAAATAATGATCCGTACGCTTCCACACGATTATCCGAAGGATAATGGCGTTGGGGCACCACAGTAACCTGTGTTGCTGGGAATCTCGGTGTCACATTGGGGTGGTAACCTGTGTTGCTGCAAAACGATTTCATTGGAAAATTAATCCATATGAGGAAACGTTCTGACATGAATATTTTGCAATGTGTATTGCACTATTGCCTCAAACTTGTCATGCGGGTTACCGCATCAGTCGAGCTAATTAATATTGGCAATATAATGCAACAAAAATGAAACAAAATTCCTCCCCTACAAATTATTGGGAGAAAGTAACAACATCACCAAGAAAAGAAAAAAGAATCAACGAACAAAATGTCACTATATACACTTGTAATTTCTTTGCAGTATATACTCGAGCTCCTATGTCTCTGCTCAGATCAGACTTGGGGGGCTCTCCGGCCTCTTCATCACGCTCGCGTAGCGGTGGTCTCCCTTGCGCAGCGGGCTCTCCGCATGCACGGCCGACATGATGTGCCTCTTGCCCTGCCGGCCGCCCAGCGCAGGCTGGTCGTCGCCGGCGTTGGCCGCGCCCTCGACGTCCCCCGCCCGCTCGGCGCCGACCGTGAACACAAACGGTCCCATGGGCACGTCGTCGTCGAGCGCGAGAAGCGGCTCGAGGGCGTCCACGACGTCGCGCATGCGCGGGCGCGACTTGGGCACGCTCTGCAGGCACTGGTGCGCGACCTGCGCGGCCCTGTGCGCGGCGCGCGACGAGTACTGCAGCTCGAGGCTGGGGTCCATGAAGCGGTGCAGCTTGTCGGCCCGGCGCAAGTACGGGCGCGCCCAGTCCACCAGGTTCTGCTCCCGCCCGCGCCGCCGCTTGTCCACGGACCGCCGCCCCGTCAGCAGCTCGAGGAGCACCACGCCGAAGCTGTACACGTCGCTCTTCGCCGTGAGGTGGCCCGTCAGGACGTACTCCGGCGCCGCGTACCCGTGCGTGCCCATGACGCGCGTCGTGACGTGCGTCGCGTCCCCCTGGGGCCCCTCCTTCGCCAGGCCAAAGTCCGATAGCTTCGCCGTGTAATCCTGAAACAAAAAATTATTCGAAAACATAATGTCAGCAACTTAGTTTGTTTGGATTTTATTTTAAGGAAAAGTACTGTGTTTGTACATTTGACTTCATCAATAAGTGCCGCTATGTGCATTGCAATAGTGGTTGGGATGTACATATATTCATATATACCAGTTTGGAAGTTAAAACACTGTAGGCTTCTAATTAACTAACCAGACAATATATTAACTAGACCTATGCCTAACGGCCGGCATCTAGAATAAGCAAAGAGGTTTTTGCTACTAATTTGTCGGACGTTGCAATACAAAATCAGATTTGAGCACGAGTGTTTTCGTTCTCTAAAATATTCTACAAGAAGCAGGGCTTTGACCCGGATCGGAACAGTCAACGTGCGAGCCATTTAGGATGGTCGTTGGCGTGTAGAGAAGAAACAATAGCAAATTCAGGGTCCTAGTTCTATAATATGCAAAGTTGATAACGACTGGACGCTAAATCGTGCCGTTTTATTTTTCCTGCATTGTGAAGTAAAGTGACGCACACTGTTGAATTTTGCTGTAGATGTGCTGTACAGTTGCTGTTCAAGATAGAAGAGGGGCTGGATTGGAGTTGGACAAAGGTGAAACTTACCGAGTCAAGCAGAACATTCGAAGCCTTGAAGTCACGGTAGATCACCGGCGTCTCTGCCTCGTGCAGGAAAGCCAGCCCCTTCGCCGCGCCGACGGCGATCTTGAGCCTCGTCGACCATGGCAACGACGCAAGGAGATCTGCACCCATACAAACGTACAGCCAATCAACCAATCGATCAAAAGAGACAGAGTTAACATCAACAATTTGACGTAGCAAATCCAAATCTTGCAGTGGTGGTAGCTGGCACTTACTCTTGAACAGGTGGTTCTCGAGGCTGCCCCTGGGCATGTACTCGTACACCAGCATCCTCTGCTCGTCTTGGTTGCAGTAGCCTAGCAGCTTCACCAGATGCGGATGGCTCAGCATCCCGAGATACACCACCTCGGCCTGATCACAGATGGAACAGCCCAACCAACGCTTGATTAGCACGGAATTTGTAGCAAACTGGTAGCAGTAGTACTGAATAAAAGCTAGCTCACACCAGACAGGTGGGATCCGACACTAACGTACCAGCCACTCGCGGTGCCCCTGGACGCCGTCGCTGTCGAGGTACTTGACGGCGACGTGCTGCGGCTCGAGGCCCGGGCGGAGCTTGCCGTCGACGAAGCCCTTGTAGACGGGGCCGAACCCGCCCTCGCCGAGGAAGTTGGTGGTGGAGAAGTTCTTGGTGGCCGCCTTGAGCTCGTCCAGGGTGAAGGCGTGCAGGCTCGTCGTCGCCAGCGTGCGCGACAGGTCCTCCAGCGACAGCGACCGGAGGTTCACCGTGCGCCGCCGCCGCAGTGCCGGCCCACCGCCTCGCCTCGGCCGCGGCTCCTGCTCCGGCTCCGCCTGCTCCCCGGCCAGCCCGAAGCACCCGAGGAGGCGCCTCCTGAACGCCATGCCTGCTCTGCCCGTGTTGTCGTTGCGCGATTCCAACAAGCCAAGAATTATTGGAGCCTTGGAGAATGGGGAGGGAGTCGTTTGCGATCGAGTTGGGAGGACAAGGGCGAGATGGCGCGCGTGCTATATAAAGGGGTGGGTGGTTTTGGGATTGGAGGCTTCGCTCTGTGTGCGGCTTCCGGGTGGGTGGTTTTGGATTGGAGGCTTTGCTGTGTGAGGCTTCCGGGTCTCCTCGTCTTTTTGACTTCACAAGTCAGTTAGGCAGGTGACGTAACTAGAGGGTTTAAGTGGTGTTTATTTAGATTTTTAAAATCGAACTTCTGATTTTTTTTATTGTAGATCTTTTTTTTGCCTTATAGTTGTTGTTAGCTTTTTTAACGTACTTAAATTTTTTAAAATTAAAATGTTATATCATCACGAATGATATAAAAGAATAAAACAAAAATGCAAAAAAATGAAATTAAGAAGTGCCTTAGTCATTGGTGATGCTGTGCTTTGTTAGTTAGTTAGTGGGCGAAAGCTATGTAAAGCATATGATATGGGGCCTTGGTGACTGGTGATGCATGCATCGATGCCTCCCTAGTGGATGGTGACACACCAACGTCCATTGAAACTTTCTTAGGGGAACGAGACAAGAGTGGTTTGCTTCTATCATTTGGAGAAGTTAATTGCTGTGTTTTTCCCCTTTAAATATAGATGGATAAGATCATATATAATAGGCGATCTCTTGCAAGTTGCAACGTCCGACACGATTGGTTCGGTCATGCATTTGAAGGCCTGGCCCATTTTTCATTGATTTATCATTTATGTTATTGCGCTCTGTTGCTCGCTCGCTCGCGCGCTCTCTCTCATGGTGTGCACGCACTTCTTTTTTTAAAAAAAATGTTATATTTGTTTGTCATTTTTATTGTTGGATTCCCTGGTTAGTTGGACAATAAATCTAGAAGAACCAAGGAGAGCAATTTTTAATTTGGAAGTATTTCACGTGCTGACAAATTTGTTCAAAATTTGTGCAACCAAATCATCTGCCCCCTTAATAATTTTACACATACAATGTTGCCTTTGATATGTATACACAATTTATTTTTAAAAAAGATTCATACATGCAGTTTTTCTCTCCTTGACTAGTACTCCACCTTGTCACAAGGAACTTGTTCTGGACATCAACACATTACCTAAAATATAATTTTGGCCACTTATTTTCACTGTAATATATTTTATAAAAATAATATTATTATAGAAGCACTTTTCAAAATTAATCTACTCGTATCATTTCCATATGTCCAATCTAAATATTCAAAAGGATATTGATAGCCAACGTTTAAAATATTTGACTGCACACTCAAAATCATTTCCTCTTGTACCGGTGGCAGTAATATGAAATTAAACTGTGATACAAATACCATGACCTCACATTTGTTGCATATATAATCGAAAGATCCCTCGACACTACACGCTCACAAGTCACACACAGTGTGTGAATTCTTCCACGACCGGGTCAAACGAATCGTACGAATGTAGTATAAATTACAATTTGCATACACGCCTACTTCGATGTATTACGTACACACGTTCCACGGCCCAGCCCTGTCTTTTAGAACGGGTTTCACTTTCACATGGTTTCTTATCAGCTACCAAAATTGCTCTCCCACAGATGAGAAGAACAGAGACGATCCTGCTTGCATTATTTTTTGCATCGTTGGGTAGAAGTAGTTGCCGGTTGGTCAAGGTTGGGAAGCCTATTAGGTATTGGAGGTTGGAACCGGACTGTCGAACCCTTTTTGATTGGTCCTCATTTTAATTCTTTACAATACATGCGATATTGAAAAGAGGTATCCACATTGAAAAGAGGTATCCACAGGCAATAGAAGTGGTAAACACTGGACGAGAAGGAAGTCTTCCTATTAGAATAAAGCATGCCTTCTCTCTGTTCGAACTGAGCTGAGAATTCCTCGTATAGTATGTGTTTATGGCTGTTGCCTTGCTGGTAGCTTCGTTCCCTGACTGCTTGAGTTCCGGAGCAGCATGTGTCTCATGGGACTCGGCAAGCGGCACTGTACTATATATATGGATCTTGTTCTTTTGAATTACGATTTGTAGTTTTTATTTAAGATTTATTAATCTAATTAATAAAATAATGATTACTAAGAGAAGTTAAAATAAAAAATAAAAAACCGCTGAAAAATTAAAAAAAAGAGCTCACGCACGTGGTGACGAGGCTAGGAAACGCTCCCGTTAGTGCAAGCAAACGTCGCTTCCACGCAAACGACGCGCTTGCGCACGCAGAAGCGGCCCAGCCAGAGCCCCCACACGCACATGATGTAACAGCGGTCAACTCCGGCGCATGCCCAGCGACGCGCCACAGCGCCACTTGCAGCACCAGCGGCGGCGGCGGCGGCCACGCGCGCGGGCGCAGGCACCATGCCTTCTCTGCTCCGCGCGCCAGCTGTCAGCGCGAGCCCGACCCTGCCCGGCCTCGCGCACCGAAAGCACGAGACGGCTCGTGCCGCGCCCGCGCGTGGCTCCGTTTGACCGCGCGCGCACGTGCTGACTTCGTGGCGCTTCCGGGCCGCGAGTCACGCGACCTCACGGTACGGGCCATGATGCAACGTGAGTCAAACAATGTGCTCCGCGATCCGGCCGTGGGGGGCGAAGGGGCTAGCGATGGGTGGACTTGGTCGCAGCTTCCAGGCTGGACCCATCGGGTTGTCGTGTTTTGCTTCGTGGGGAGCAGGTGCGCTTGTCCTGCTCGGATTTTTGACCCCTCTGTAAAAAGATTTGGATAGGAGGACACGGGAAAGGTCCGTTGGCTATATATACGTGGCACGTTTTTTTTTAAATGTTCGTATGTCGATGTTTACTTCTTACACGGACAGCATGTATTGCAAGTCAAATACGGAGTAATTATATTCTGTTGTGAACAATGTGGTTTTAGTATAAATTCAGAATTAATTTTAGCATAATTAATATATCAAAATTCAAAATATATGTATGTATGTATATATGTATGACCTGCTTAGAGAAGAAGGAATGAAGTTCAACTGTCAAATTCAAAATGAGAGCTTGTATCCAAGGCAACCTCTTTGTGCATAATAAGGACAAATAACATTGCCTACCACTTATATAAAGAAAAAAACTGGAAAGCAAATTTGCACTTGCCAATAAGATGCAGTACAAGGTTCCACCAACTATGCTTCTAGGCTGCCACTGACCAGATAAGAGGGGCTTCATGCAGTATGTCAACAAACCTAGATAAGATCATAAAAGAAATGGCCATAAAAAGAAAAAATATATCAGAATTCTACAGTAGATTGCCATAAACCAGAAACGAATTAAATCAATATCATGCAAAAGTTCAGCGAACTACATTCAGTGTTATTATTTCATGTTTATGCTAGTACTTTTGAGTTTTGATGCTTTTCTTCAGGGGAAAAAAACTAGGCATTCCTAATATAGTGATATATGAAACATGGAGATAAATCAAACAAAAGATCTTCTCTGCATGGTGATATATGATATATTTAAATGGCAAACTTTTTGCTCCTCTTGATGCGAAGAATCTAGGCAGTAGCCCGTCGCCCGCCAATGACCATTGCACCAAAATCCTGGTCCCACCCGTGCAGAGGCGCCACCAGATCAGGGGCATGATCTAACAGCCCAACTTCTAAAATTACCACGGCATGGACCGCAACTTCTACGCCATTGCGGACGGAGCTCGGATTCTCAGGACTCAGATCAAATGCTAACCCACCACAACAAAATCAGAACGGCTGGTTCTAGTAGAGCTAGGTTTCCCGTAACTCACAGTGCGTCCTCTGCAGCATCCGACGCGGCCGAGGACGCGGCGCCCCCTCGCTCGTGTGCCATCTCCCCCTCCCCTCCGGCGTCACCCGCGTTGCCTCCTCCTCCCCTCCTCCCCCTGCTCAGATCGGAAGGGTGGTCGCCGCGCCGAATGAGTAGAAGCCCATCACACTGGTGCGTAGTGTCTGTTACAAACTGAAATGCCCAATGTATAAGTGTCTATCCAAACAGACACCTTCCCATGTACAGATGTCTGTCCAAACAGACACCTTTTACATCATGTATAAATAGTTGTACAAACTACAGAATCAATGCTAATCAATAGAAAGCAATAGTTCTCTCTCAATTCTTGTCCAAATCTTCGTGCAACACGTTATCAGCACCTTGCTTTTTCACAAGAACACAGCACAGAGAAAGGTAATGGAGAACCAGGAGATTCAACTCTGTGAAGAACATTACAGTGCATTACTTGGGATGCTTGCTGCGATCGATTCCTTGTGCGAATCACTGCAAACTTTCTTTGCCCCCTGTCCGTCGACAGTCACCACCATCATCGCCACCGGCCATGGATCTAGACCGACTCGTCGTCGTCCATGGGAAGCGCACGGCGCCTTCCCACCATCCAAAGCCCCACGCTACGGACCCTACCAGCGACCTGCGCACGCTTCAGTAGCGGCTAACCGTCGTCCCGGCCTCCGGATTCGCACCCCTCCACCGGCGTCCTCCGCAGAGGATGCTTTCTCCTCCACATAAACAAAAATAATAAGAGGAGGGGGAGTGCGGTCACCTGGCGGCGGCGGCCCGCGCGACACAAAGAAGCCGACGGCCGCCACGGCAGCGGCGCGGTGTCACGGCAAGCCCACGGCTGCCACGGCATGCCGGCGCGCGCCACGCAGCGGGCGTGGCCTCCTCCGGTCTCGCGCGCGGCGGCGACACGGCCGCCACGGCAGCCGGCGGCCGCCATGGCGGCGCAGCCGCGCGCGCCGCGGCGCCAGCGACGCCGGCGCGCCGCCCACGGCGCACGCACGCATCGCGCACGCGACGCGCTGCGAGGAGGAGCCGCAGCGGCCGGCGGCTGGCGGCACGGCGGCAGCGCGCGGGAGGCTCGCGCGTAGGGAGGACCGGCGCGGTCGGACCGAGCAAGCACACATGCTGCGCGCGCAGAGGCCGGGCGGCGGCGCAAGCGCGCAGCGAGCCCGCGCGGTGCGCGAGCCGGCGGCGGCGGCGAGGCGGCGGCGGCGCATGCGCGGCGGCCCGAGCCGGCCGGCCGGCAAACGGCGCGCCGGCCAAGGCGCGTGGGTGGCGGCGTGGTCCGGCTGCCGGCGGCGCACGCCGCCGCCGGCCGGCGGCGGCGCCAAGGCGGCGGGCGGCACCTCCATTTGGGCGGCGGTGTGGGTTTGGGAAACCCTAAAATCCCCTCCAACCCTATATATATGGATGCCCCAAATGGGCTTTTAGCCCAATTAAATCCCACCTCTCCTCCTGGCCGAAAGAGCATACGGGCTTGAGCCCAGATTTTCGAAAATTTTGCAATTTGCCCCCTCCATTTCATGACAATTATGTTACCTATTGTCGTTTTTTATAGAATAACTCCTGTAAATGTTTATAATTGTACCCGTTAATGTGTATTTTTATACATTTGCATTTCAGTCCCTACAGGACTTGAACATTATGTTAAATTTTACATAAATGTGTACCCATATTTATATAATTTTACATATGTGGGATTATTAACTTATTGCAAATTACCTACAATATGTATAACAACAATATTTCAATATTTGCTTTATTTAGCACATTTACATTAATATTGTATTTTAATAAGTACCATTGTACTTAATACTTTAGAATTTTACAACATATTATGAATACATACCTACAACAAATACCATGATTACAAAATTATGGCACATTGCTACATTTCTTTGTACGCTATGCCATACAATTAATTGGTGATTTCCACCAATACTGTAATTACACGGTATTATAAATATAACCACATGTTATATTTCATTAGGGTATATATTCATTCGGATTACAATACTCATATTGTTTTCCACATATTTTACAACATTACCATACATATTAATTTACCTCATGTAAATTAATTACCTTATGGCGTACTTTTCATGTAGGTCTTAAATGGCTACCAAAGAATTTGAGCCTCTCGCTCTCGATGGTAGCAACTATCCTACATGGGCTATGGACCTAAAAATCAACCTCACCACACGTGGGTTGCAAATGGTGATATTCAATCCTCCTGCTGATCAAATCCCACCTGATATTGTAAAATATTCCGTTTTGAGCATCATACGGAATCATATACATCCGGATTTGAAGGCCGAATACCTGTATGAGGAGAATCCACTCACCTTATGGTTAGCTCTCAAAAATAGATATGAACAGCTGAAAGCTGTTATCTTACCTGAGGCTAATCATGAATGGGCACATCTTAGACTCCAAGACTTTAAAACAGTTGGAGACTATAACCATGCCCTTCATACTATTTGCTCTAAATTGCGTTTTTGTGAAAAGGAACCAACAGATGCGGACAAAATAGAGAAGACTCTTTCTACTATGCTCCCATCTGACAGGGTTCTTCAGCAGCAATGGCGCGCTGCAAATTACCAAACTTATTCTGATCTAATGCATACTATACTTCAGGCCGAGAAGCACGCTGAACTTCTTTTAAAGAATAATCAGCAACGTCCCATCGGGGCTGCTCCACTCCCTGAAATTCATGCTAATCAGAATAACACTAAGTTCCGTGGTTCAACAAACCACTCAAAGAACTTTAAAGGTAAAAATAAACGCATCATGAAGCAAAAGCGTGGTGGATTCAAGAAAGGTAAAGGCAATTTTGGTAAGCAAGGTGACAAAACTGAAGTTTGTCAAAAATGTGGTTGCTACAACCATACTACCAAGAAATGCCGCACCCCGAAGCACCTTGTGAACCTCTACCTTCAGTCACGGCCTCAAGGCAAGCATGCTCAAGAGAAGAGATTTGAAGCGCACTTCAGTCTCCCATGCAACAAAACTGGCCATTTGCTCTTCAAAGTTCATTGACGAACTCAAAGACACATGTGCATCTCCAGCAAAAGATGATCTCATGAGCACTGAGGACACACTGGAAGAATTTACTTCTCAAGACATGTTTGGAGATCTACATTAGACTCCTCTTGCCATAGTTATTAAGTACTACAGTATTGTAAAATAAACAATGTTGTCATCTATTGTAAGCTTGCATGCTACAATTATGTATCAAACATATTCGATATTGTAACTAAGTTTGTATGAATTCTATATATACCACCATGAGAATTTCATTAAATTCTTCTTTTGTGTATATAGATTTTGGAGTCAATCAAATGGAGGAGGAATTATGCCTTGTGGACACGGCACCACAAACTCTATACTTAGGGACACCAAATATTTTCTAACTCTCACAAGGAGGAAAGGAAATATTTTAACTATCGCTGGACGCGATGCAATGATAGTAGGCTCTGGTCGTGCCTCTATCACTCTCCCTATGGGTACACAGTTAGAACTTGAGGATGCACTCTTGTATCCCGATTCAACACGTACCCTACTCAGTTATAGAGATATCCGTCAGAATGGTTTCCATGTTGAAACTCAAAATGACAACAAAGAGGAATATCTCATCCTCACCAAAAATAACGGATATGGCAAACAAATACTAGAAAAAATTCCATCTTTAACCTCCGGATTGTACTATACATACATCAAACCGATTCAACATATTGCGAACAAAGTAATTTTCCAACACACTAACACATTCCAAACATGGCATGATCGCCTTGGCCATCCAGGCATTGGAATGATGAGGAAAATTATTAGCAATTCCATTGGTCATACATATCTCAAAACCAAATTTCCGAATCCTCGATTTTGTGTGCACTTCTGTGCCATCGAAAATTGATTTTAAGACCCTCTTATCTTAAAATCGAGTGAACCACTTAAATTTCTTGAACGCATTCAAGGAGATATATGTGGTCCTATACAACCATTGTGTGGACCATTCAGGTATTTCATGGTTCTCATTGACGTATCTACTAGATGGTCACATGTGTGTCTTTTATCCACACGAAATCATGCATTTGCTAAGTTAATTGGTCAAATTATCCAATTACGAGCACATTACCCTGAATATCGAATTCAATCAATTCGAATGGACAATGCTGCTGAATTTTCCTCCCATGCATTCAATGACTATTGTATGGCCCTTGGGATACAAGTTCAACACTCTGTTCCATATGTTCATACACAAAATGGTTTAGCGAAATCTCTCATCAAGAGAATCAAGCTCATCGCTGCACCATTGTTACTGAATTGCAATTTACCAACATCATGTTGGGGTCATGCGCTTTACACGCCGCTGACTTAATTCAATTGCGCCCAACTGCATATCATAGCACTTCCCCGCTACAATTAGTACGTGGAAATCCACCAGATATTTCCCATCCGCGAAAGTTCGGTTGCGCTACATACGCATCGATCTCACCACCGCAGCGCACCTCAATGGGACCGCACAGAAACTTGGGATCTATGTTGGGTATAAATCTCCGTCGATTATAAAATACCTCGAGCCCTCACTGGGACTCATTTACGGCCCGTTCACGATTGCATATTCAATGAGGAACATTTCCGGCATTAGGGAGACAACAAGTACCAAATTAAATGCCAGGAAATTGATTGGAATGTCCAAGGCATTCCCGCCTCAGATCCACGTACCAGAGAGACTGAACTTCAAGTTCAGAAACTCATTAATTTGCAAAACATTGCAAATAATCTGCCAGATGCATTTACTGATTATAAAGGTGTCACAAAATCCTACAATCCTGCCAGAAATGTGCCAGAAAGAGTGGAGGTACCGAAAAATACCACTCAACTCCCAGTTCAAAATAAGAGGGGGAGAAGTACGGCACAAATGGCGGATACAGCTTCTAACAAGCGACAAAGGAAACAAAATACTGTAAATGCAGATCAACCTCATGTTGATAGACACCAAAGGATCCTTGAACCCAGATCAATAGTGCACTCAAATACTGATCTTGGGACATCGGAATACCCTGACTCAAATGTTTTGGGAAATAACATTGAGTCACCAGGGGTTCAAGAACTTTCCACTAACTATACTGATTCTGGAGAATCATATGATCGTAAGACTACAATTGTCGACATTTATTTCTCCACAACAATTGCAAACAATCTTCAAAATGATCCAGATCCCAAGACCATGGCAGAGTGCAAACAGCGCTGGACCGACTCAATGGAAGAATGCAATTCAAGAGGAGTTAGCCTCGCTCAAGAAAAGAAATGTATTCACCAATGTGATACATACACCTCCCAATGTATTCCCTGTCGGATTCAAATGGGTTTTCATCCGCAAACGGAATGAAAACAATGAGGTGGTGAGATACAAAGCAAGGCTTGTAGCACAAGGGTTTACGCAGAGACCGGCATTGATTTCAATGAAACCTATTCTCCAAGAATGAGTGGAATAACATTCCGATATTTAATATCATTGGCGATACAAAATCATCTATCTTTGCGCTTGATGGATGTAGTGATCGTGATACCTTTATGGGTCACTTGATTCGACATATATATGAAAGTTCCGATGGAATTTCAATTCGAATCCAAGCGCAAATCGCAATATCTATTGTGTAAAATGAACAAGTCTCTATACGGCTTGAAACAATGGGAAGAATGTGGTACAACCGACTAAGCGAGTTCCTAACTAAAAGGGATACTCCAACAATGATGATTGCCCATGTGTGTTCATCAAACGATCCTCAACAGATTTTGCATCATATCTGTATGTCGATGATCTCAATATCATTGGTAATACACAAGATATAGATGAAGCACGTAATCATCTTAAGACGGAATTTGAAATGAAGGATTTGGGTAAAACCAAATTTTGCTTAGGTATACAACTTGAGCACCTTCATACAGCATTCTAGTGCATCAATCACCTATGTCCGTAAAATATTGGAGAAATTCAATATGGACAAAGCATATCCATCGAAAACCCTATGGTTGTTCGATCTCTAGACAGGATAAAGATCCATTCGGACCCGAGATGACAATGAAGAGCTATTGGGACCCAAGTTCCATATCTCAAGTGCCATCGGCGCTTATGTACCTTGCAAATTGCACCCACGGATATTGCATTTGCAATCAATCTACTTGCTAGATATAGCGCTACTCCAACCAAAAGACATTGGGCGTGAGTGAAGAATATCCTTCGATATCTTCAAGGCACTAAAGATCTCGGTCTATTCTTCCAAAAGAATAAAGATATGGATTTAATAGGATATACAGATCTTGGCTATTTATCGATCCCCATAACGCGAGATCTCAAACAGGCTTTGTGTTTTTACATGGTGGAACAGCCATCTCTTGGAAGTCTTCAAAACAGACTCTAGTGGCTACATCCACTAATCATTCTGAAATAATTGCATTATATGAAGCATCACGTGAATGTGTATGGCTTCGCAGAATGATTAACCACATACAACAATCATGTGGTAAAGGTGCTATCGCATCACCCACCATTATCTACGAAGATAATGTCGCTATGCGTTGTTCAAATGCAAACGGGTTACATAAAGAGCAATATCACAAAACATATTGCACCTAAACTATTTTACCCACATGAATTGCAAGAGAGTGGGGAAATAACTATTCTGCAAACTAAGTCTTGTGATAATCTCGCAGACTTATTCACTAAGTCATTACCAACTTCCACATTCCAGAAATGTGTTCATGGAATTGGTATGCGAAGACTACGTGATTTGCAGGCGTCAGGGGGAGAAATCTCCTAAGACTTAACCTGTTCCAATATAAATATTGTACTCTTTTCCCTTTATGAGTTTTCCTCTACGGTTTCTCATCAAAGTTTTTTTAATGAGGCAATATGACAACGTACTCATACATATATTATATCTCTATTTTCCCCATATGGGTTTTTAAAGAGATAATCCAATATATGTCATATCATTTTTCTTCTTAAATTTTCCCACTGGGTTTTAAAGGAGTTTTTCATGGCATATCTATTCCACAGATTCTCCACATATTTTTCCTACAGGATTTTAGAGGAGTTTTTACAAGATGATGAATCAAGGTGATCATATGACAATACATTGGTCAAGGGGGAGTGTTACAAACTGAAATGCCCAATGTATAAGTGTCTATCCAAACAGACACCTTCCCATGTACAGATGTCTGTCCAAACAGACACCTTTTACATCATGTATAAATAGTTGTACAAACTACAGAATCAATGCTAATCAATAGAAAGCAATAGTTCTCTCTCAATTCTTGTCCAAATCTTCGTGCAACAGTGTCTCTGCGGAGAAGGGGTAGCCGTCTCGCGCGGCCACGCGGAGCGGCGGAGTGGTGTGGGGCCCTCTCCCCAGCGGATTACCACCCCTGTTTGTTTGGTCCTAATTTCTACCGTTTGATTGAAATCCAACAGTCATAAAACGATGTACTCGAGCACCTGGCCACTTCTAATTCCCGAACATTCCCATCGTACGGGCCAATATGATTCACCAGACCGATGCAATAGTTTCATACAATATCTGCAACATTTTTACACATATATATAACATTATAAAATATAAATGGTAATATCAAAAAAATCATTAAAAAATTCTCATTTTATCATCAGATTCAATATACCTTAAGTAGTAGTTGACATCTTACACTATATAATATCTTGATATATTCGAAAAGTGGTGTAGAAATCATAAAATGATTGAATCTAATTTCAAAAAATAAGCTACATTGTGGCAACATTCTAAAAATATAGATGCAACTGTCAATAATAGTGTTTGCAATATTTTTTTCACATAACTGTGCAAACAAATAAGCCGCAAAATCTCGATACAGCAAACATGGATTCGTCGGTTCAACAAATAGGCATATCTACTGCAACAAATCTAAACACACTTGCAACAAATATATCTTAGCAAACCCATTGCAACAAAAAAAATCTTGTGCAACAAACTCACAATTCAATTGCAACAAAATTTCTATTACTATAACATTTGCAAAGATGTTTTGCAACAAAATAAAATACCTCATGCAACAATTTAATAAAAGGTGTTGCAATAAAGCTAGAAAAAACTTGCGACAAGCATGTCAGCGGACGTCATAGGCCAATAGTTGCTGACATACTCGGTCCACTGTCGTAACGCGTCCCAGCTGCGGCAGTGCTCATCGTTGGCGTTCGTGTCAGGTCTTCGTGCGCTGTAACGAACGACTACAGCATCGACGCATAGGCGCTGGTCGTGACCCGTGGCGAGAAATTGGCTAGAGTTTAGATCCAATTGGCACGAGGAGGAGGAGGACACGATGCGCCCTGGAGATGAACGCCATGGAGGAGGAGAAGGCGTTAGGGATTGAGATGGATGTGCAGGCTCATCGGTTCTAAGAGAGAAGCATATAAGGAATAGGAAGACATAAGAGTCATGGCATTGCTTGTGTAGTTCGTGTTGTGAAAGCGCGGAGAGAAAGAGATGAAATGGGGTAAGTGGGACAAAACTTAGGTGATGCTCATTTGGATTTAAAAAGCCATAACTTATGGTTTATTTTACACTGTAACGGTTAAAAATACATTGTAAATGTTTTTAGTTTTTTAATGTAATTAAATTTAAAAAATAAAAAAGAATTATATCATCACATACAATGAAAAAGATAAAAGATCTAAAAAAAGTCATATCACTAAAAAAAGTATAAAAATAAGAAGATAAAAGCCAGATAACAAGCTCTGAAGAGTGGTGGATATTTTACCGTTACATCGGACGATCGAACCGTTTCAATTCCCCTTTTTTAATACTAATTTTTCAAATCCACTCTCCGCCGCCACCGTGACCGGCGACCTCCTCCCCTCGCCGCCGCGGCGCCAGGTGCTCCTCTTAGGGACGCTGCCGCCGCGGCCTCCGTACCACCTCTCCGGCTCTACCTCGGCCTCTGTACTCCTCAACAGGCGCGCCGCGGCCTGCCCATCTAGCCGCTGCGCCTTCCTCCCTGCCCCCCTCCTGGCCTCGGGCGACGGGCTCGACAAGTAGGGTGCGTATTTTCTGAACTTCTCATCTCTCTGCCGCACTTCTCGTTCCCGATCTGATTGTTCTAGTATATACTCTATAGTGTAGAAGCGATAGATCAAGATGATCTCCGTCGAGTTAATTGCTTACGTGGTACGAATTATGGGTGTTTAACCTCTTAATCCGTTCTAACTTACTGGGGAAAAGATTACCAAACGAAGTCCCTTAGTGGTTTACTGGCTTGGTTTGCTGTTGTCGCGGAAATCTGGTGGGAGTGTTCTCTTCCATTTCCCTTGGATGGCTATGGCGTTTTAGGGTGCAGATATTACGGGGAAATATGCCGTTAGCTGCATCTAGTAGTAATTGCAGTCACTTTTGTTGCGTTGTGTGATTGTTTCAGCCACTTGTTAATAGAAGCAATCCAATATTCGGAATAAGCCAATAAGGTGACACCATTGATGGATCAAGTGCTCCAGATCAACATAGAGTTGGTAGTTTGTATATGTAATGTTGAATATGAGGGGAAAAGTGACGACTTTAAACACCGGGAAATGATCGAGTATAAGACTTATGTTTCTTGTAGGCTAATACATGACAATTGTACATGTGAACTTATCTGTTTGAAATGTGATAGCCCGATACCATACGAGGTCCTTCATAAGCAGGAAAATGAATCAAGAAATCGAAGGAAGATCATGATGATATATATATATATATATATATATATATATATATATATATATATATATATATATATATATATATATATATATATATCTTTACTATTTAAAAAGAAGGAGTTGGTGGTTGCCGTCACGTTCACCCTCCTCACTTCTTAACCATTCGATCTTTCTCCTCTCTTCTCACCCACACGATCCGATTAAACCCTAAAATCCAACATCACCCTCCGCCCCACGCCTACCCCTTGCTCTTCCCCGCCGCCCCTACGCCTCCTCCTCGCTCTTCCTCCCGCCGCCCCACGCCTCCCCGCTCTCCCCGCGGCCTCCTCCTCCCCTCCTCCCACCCCGCGCGCGCCTCCTCCTCCTCCTCCTCCCAGCGCCGCCGCCTCCACCTCCAGCCCCGGCGCCTCCTCCTCCTCCCCAACCCCACGTGCCGCCGCCTCCCTCTCCGTCCCCGCACCGCCGCCTCCTACCCCCATTCCTCTCCTCCTCCTCCGCCTCTCCTCCCCCCCTCCTACTTGAGTTGTTCCCTTTCTCCAGTGGTAGCACAACATCATCTCCTTCACCTCCGATCTCGCGCCATGGATCCAAACCCTAACCCAAACCCGACCGATGCCCAAGCCGAACCCGAACCGAAGCCCCGAGAAGAGGCTCACCGCCTCTCTCTCCGTAGCGCCGACCTCCCGACCGATGACAACATGGAGGCGACGCCGATGCGGAGGACGACGACGATGACGAGGAGGGCTACCTCACGGCCGCGTCGAGAGCGGGAGCAAAGAAGTGCGCGGCCGCGCTCGGGAAGGACGAGATGGAGGGCTCGACGAGACAAGGACGCCGA
Source organism: Melocanna baccifera (assembly GCA_036346265.1). Classification (NCBI taxonomy): domain Eukaryota; kingdom Viridiplantae; phylum Streptophyta; class Magnoliopsida; order Poales; family Poaceae; genus Melocanna; species Melocanna baccifera. The sequence goes on along the minus strand of CM070692.1, from coordinate 24,700,504 downwards.
CGCGGCCCACCCAGCCCAAAGAAGAGCCGGCTACGCCGTCGAGCGGCAAGAGCTCGCCTCTAGCGGCGGCATCGACAAGCTCGAACCGAAGGCCACGCCACGGTCTGCGAGGATCGGCGCGTGACAAGAGACATCTCGACGAGGTCACATATGCCATCAATTTACCACGTTTGATACGATTGTGCTTATTGCTTTGCATATTTTACATGACTATGCGCGGTGTGGATTAAGCTAATCCCATCATATACTATGAATTCTTCACCCCCAATTGGCCAATTCCACTCGATCGGTAATTTGGCTCCATGTGTGATACCCATAGTTACCACAACTAACATATAGTACTAACTTTTGAGACGGTGCTCCACGTCTAGCATTGGTACTGATGCCTATTTATGTTCATTCTTATCCTGCGTATTTAATTACATGTACTAGCTTGTTGGTATTCTGCGTATTTTTCAAGGTTTGCACCATACCGCTATTCTTTGGAGGGTGTAGGCGGTATGGTTTTGTGTCACCCGAATGCGCTCCTTGATGTTTCAGATGATACTTCACTTCCGGAGGAAAAGGAAAAAGCATTTCTTCATTTTGAGTAATTCCGTGAGCCAATATATTCTAGGTGATATCACTTATGCAAGACGAATTCATGATAAGAGTTGACCAAGAATGGTGCATTTTCTCAAGCAAATATATAAGATTGTGTATTTTTTTTCATCCTGTCAAACTTTCAGGTATGGTGATGAGCACAAGCTAGCTGGTTTTTCTACATTGCAAGCCATCATTTCCTTCATTGAGAACATGTGTGCAACGATACAGTTCCACTTTTGGTGATAACAATGATTAGATTTTGTGGCTCGACTTTCTTTTTCTGTGGGTTGTCTAATTTTTTTTCTTTTAGTGACCTTTTATTGCTTTCATCCAGTGGCGACCATATCAAATTTGTGAGGGCAGGAAAACATCAGGTGAGGTGGCCTTCCTTGCCAAAAATTTACTCTGTTCTTTATCTCATTTCAGAAGGAAAGATGCATGCTTTCTTCCATTGAGGCTTGAATAACTTAGTACAGCTAACCTGGAAATCTTATGTGCAAACCTTTCTAACTATGAAATATAGTCTACTAAGTTGATTTAACACTGTCTTTCACATAGTTTTCCTCGTCAAGGGTCCAATATATTTAGTTTGTATAAGCTGCACTGAAGAGTTGTACGAAGGATTGAGGGGACAACTAGAGCTCATGTATGGGCAGGTGCACCCACTGCTGCATTAATCTTAACACAATTAAATTTGATAGGTTTTCTACAAACTTATTCCTCCATTCGTATCCTGATTTATCTCTTTGAAAACATGGATTTGCAGATGTTGCTTATTCTGACAAAGTCGGTCAACATGTGCTTTGAGAAGAATCCAAAATTTGATATGGCACCGCTGCTTGGTGGCACGGATGCAATTTTCCAATCTCTTATGCATGCATTCAACTGGTCAGTTGTGTTTTTTCTTTGCTTGTGATTCATCTTATGCCATATACATTTTTTTACTTTTAATGCTAAATTGAAATGTCAATTGAACTGTCTCTACAGAATCTGCTACATATCTTCATGCATACACATGCCTTCCCTTGCCCAATCGACAAGGCGGTGTGGCAAGCGTTGTTTTACAGACATTGCTGATTCAGGAGTTTTATTTGCACTGTTGATGTGTGAGCACAAGATCTGTCCAACTCTCTGCCAGAACGTATAGTGCGGCACTAATTTTATATGACCTTTTGAGCCATACTGTATCAAATCCTGCTTATCTGCTTAGATGTAACACTGATACTATGGTTAGTTCTGGATACACTTGAGGTGCCACTTGAACCTTCTAGAGGTTCATACAATGGCATACATCTTCTTTTTTGTCTGTCAGTTAATTATTTATCTTTCACCTGATCCATGCAAAGATGACATATCTCTAGGAAGTTCTATATAAGGCTTGCCACTTGTGTTGCTATGGTGTCACATATCTTTTTAATTTCTTGTTCAGAGCAACCTTCTTCCATAACATGATTCTCCATATATGTAATGAATTCCGTTGCAACGCACGGGTACATGACTAGTATATATATATATGTAACAGGCACACTGGCACACAGAATGGTTTGTCATGTATCACTGTATATAAAGCAAAGCATGGGAACAGAACAATGGACGTATGTTATCCATCTGGCCTAACCAGCATTAAGCCCTATTGCTATGTAGCACTGCACTGCCGATTTATGGAAGGAGTCTCGACATTTTTCCTCTTTTCTGCTGAATTGTGCAAAGTTTATTATTTTATATCAAAATAGTAATACATCCCTAGCTGTTCAAACTGAATCACGGAAATGCTTGCAGCCATGAGCACGGCCGTGGATGCTCCAGCGGTTGTCACCGAACAGGAGGTATTTTTCTAACATTATGTTGCAGTTCTTATCATATTCCTAGATTACCCATTCGCTGTTTATTACATCATGAGACAATATATTTCGTCTATGCATCTCATTGCATTGTAGTGTACAATTGTATGTGGTGCTATTATTTTATACATGTTCTTTAACCTGTAAGACGGGTACCCTCAATGTTCCATTGAACTTGAATCCATTTGAGTATTACCAATTCAGTTATGAATCGACAATTTAATCCTCATTTGTTTTTTGTTTATACAATGTGATGGGTTGAATTGCTCCTCCTGCAGGATGTTACTGAGAACCTGTTGGGTGGCAAGAAAGTTGCAGTTGTATTTGTTCTAGGTAGTGTTTCTCTTCTTTAATAATAGCCCCAACTTCTACTTCATAGAACAAAATGAGCCTGCTGGCAGTTCCTGTGTGCTTTTAATTCATAGTTGCTGATTTTATGTATGTATATTTACTATTTCTCTATTTGAGATAAATGAATTTCATAAAATCTGATGTAAAATTCATCCACAGGTGGTCCTGGGAGTGGAAAAGGAACACAATGTAGCAATATTGTAGAGCATTTTGGGTTTACCCATCTTAGCGCTGGAGATCTGTTGCGTGCGGAAATTAAGTCTGGCTCTGAGAATGGGTAACAACTCCACTCCACTCCACTCCACCCCAACACACACACATATACACAGAGAGGTCATATTCTTTATTTTATTTATAATGCTCACTTGGCTATTGGTTCCGTTCATTTTCACAGAACCATGATTGACAACATGATAAAGGAAGGGAAAATTGTTCCGAGTTAACCATAAAGCTCTTGCAAGAAGCTATGATAAAGAGTGGAAATGACAAATTTCTTATTGATGGATGTCCAAGGAATGAAGAGAACCGTGCTGCATTTGAGAATGTGGTAAGATCACTTAGTCTTTACATTTTTTTATAAAATAGTAGACTATATAACTTATGTGGCACTTTGACATTTTTCCTTTTGCCTTTTAAAAGCAAGCTACAAGACCCTTAGTTATTTCACATTGCTGCAGACAAAAATATCTCCTGAGTTTGTGCTATTCTTTGATTGTTCTGAGGAAGAGATGGAAAGACGTCTTTTGGGCCGCAATCAGGTTTGCTTGATCTCTTATGTTCTTTTGCTAGATTGTATGTGACATCACCTTCATTGCTTCTAACATTCTTTTTTCTTGATCAATTGCAGGGTAGAGTTGATGATAACATTGAGACTAAGTTTTTGAAGAATCCAGCTTGCCTGTAATTGAGTATTATGACTCAAAAGGCAAGGTTAAGAAGGTACATCCCTTCGAATGCAAAACAATATGGCATGCTTCTGCAGAACAGTTTATTCTTCTCAGGCTCACGGTCTGACATATAGACACTCATGATTTAGTATAGCCACACGATAGCATGTAAGTATATCTAGTAAATAAGTGTGTAGTTCAGGGTTTAATTGAAGTCGAACGGCAACTGGAATATATGGTAATAAGCACACATGGATTCAAGCATGGTGCAACCAAGTATTGCAAGCAATACTTTGATCTCTTTTAGTGCAGTGCAATCAGTCAGTGCCACACAACATAGCATATTCTTAGCGGGGACCTTGGGACAAAGATCGCATCCTTGAGTAGAGCACATATACTTGTGAACTGGTAGATTGTCATTTTCAGGGTGTGTAAATTTTGAATGTTTGTGATGCATTAATTTCTAATGTGTATCTTTTATCATGAATTGTGTTGTGCTTAGTATTCTTAACTTGATTAAGCAGTTTAGTGTGCAAATACTGTAGTTTCACACAAAAAAAGCCCCGAAGCTCCATGGTTACCAACGATTTGTACCATATGTTTAGAATCTTGCAAATAAATAGGATATTCAGGTCACGGTACACGGGAAGGTTATACAAATAAGGTAGCTGTCAGTTGGAAGCTAACTTTTTTCATTATCATTGTTAGGTAAATGACCTTATATTTGTGTGTGCACTTCTGGTAGCGCTTCGTTGGTATGTTTTCTCGATGCATGCACTTTCATTACCTGTTGGGCTGTTGGCTAATCCATTGTTTGATCAGATTAATGCTGCAAAACCAATCCCTGAGGTGTTTGAAGATGTCAAAGTTATTTTTCATCCGTATGGCCCAAAGGTAATCTATCATATCCTACTGGCTAAGTTCACTAAATAATTTCCCAACTTCTGTAAGGACATCTAACATTGGAATTTGCGCTAGTCTGTATATAACATATGATCACCATTATTTATGAAACCCTATCCTTTTGCAAATGATAACAATATATTATTCTCAATCAGGTTGCATAGATACTCTCATCGGGAAGGATGATAAAAGATGCTGTTTAATAAGACGGTATCAACACTCCTAATTGTTTTTTTCCCTTTTCAATCTACTTAATTGTTAACACATAACAGAGTCAGAACATAAAGAATGGTAAATTAATCATCCATCTGAAGCAGGAAGCAGAATGGCTCCCGTCCATCTGCAAACCTGCCCGCCAGACAAACTAATATTGCCGTCGTCGTCAGACATGACCACATGACACCCTTAACGTGTGTTTGCAGGTGACTCCGGAAGTATGAATACATGTAAGATTATTATCAGCCTGTAACGCCGAAGTTGAAGCCCGCTATGAGCTGCCAACATGCCACTAGATAATTCGTTCGTTGTCTGAAATAAGTAGGTCTGATTCTTGTTCGCAGAGAGGAGCTGGAGCACATACCAATTCTTTGGTGCCCTCGTTGTTATATTGTACCACCCGCGCAACTCCCATCAGTTTACTGCTGTCACATTCTTTATAGACAAATGGTTAACAATTTATTCTATGAACAAATCATGGAGTCTGGGACATATAGTATACTGGTAGCTCCATTGATTGCGTGTTATGACATTGGTTGTGAGAAAACAGACAGCAACACTTCACATGGCCCCTCTGATGTCTGTACCGACCTTGTAATGTTAGGCGGGCATGTGCGTGTAATACGATGGAGTCTGGGAAGAACATTCCTTCTCTCGTATCAGCTGGACATGGATCGAATTTTCTGTTCGACACTGACAAACATCATCCTTGTTGGCTGTTGCTGCTTTGTTGGGTGGTACTACTGCCAGACAGTGAAAGAAGCAAATTTGACGAAATTTTCAAATGCTGTTTGAAATTTTGCTAGAATTTCACCTGAAAATTCAGAGTTCACACAACATAACAAAAAGACATAAATGGAGGAAGCAAGCAGCCAAGGCAGTACCTTTTGTGATGCTTGTCTTGCTTCCTGATGAATGAATAAAAAAAGGAAGAAAAAAATTGGAGCAGAAGCATCTACCAGCCAGCGGCCTATAGAGGAGCGACTTGAACGGGGGTAGGTTTTCAGCTTCCTCCACCGGTACTTCTTCTTAACCTCCTACCAATCAGAAGTAATTAAACATTTGGGGCTTGCAGGCAGAAGATCCTGTTGTGGATGGCAATTTGAATTTGTCGCAAACCTATTCGCAGGCTTGATGGGTTCATCTAATGCTTCCTCAGCCTTCCAGATTTTGCACCCAAACAATTTAAGGTGGGGAGGGAAGAGAGGCTGGAGGAGGTTCGCGATCCAGGGCTTGCTGCTGCAGCTGGAATGGGGCGCTAATGGGGACAGATTTGGCGGCCGTAGTGACCGGAGTGATCACGAATGGGGGCGCCCAGGAGTGCTTGGAGGCGATTGGGGATTGGGGAATTAGGGTTGGACGGTTGGTTCGGTGGAACAACGTGACCGGATGAAGGTAGTTGCTGGGCTGTGGGTGTGGGCCGGCTGCGCTGTGGGATTGTCAAAGACTTGGGCCGTCCCCAACTGAGCCGATCCATGCAAGCATCGAATTAATTCAAATGAGGCCGAATTAATTTGACCGAACAGCGTACCTTTCGGTGGGCAACGAAACAACCGAAAAAACCGAAATTTCGATGAATTTGTTAACCCTGCTCACAGCATATGTGCGCATCTTCTATACATGCTAAAAATTTAAACAAAAGCTCAACAGCCTTTGGGGCGTGAGCACACGCAATACCATTGAATACGCACGAGCGTGTATATACCACTCTAGAGGGTAATGTTCATTTGAACCCAAAATAGCGAGGCACCTGGAATCGACCTCGAGCCAGCTACCTCCTCACCTTTAGAGCTAGCCAACTGAGCTAACATTTAGTCCTCGGTATTTTCCTTTTCCTTTTACCCAAATAAGCCCGACAAAGAACTGAGCTACGGCGAGTCAGCAGAGAACTGAGCTATGGTGAGATCGCTGTGGTTCGATCTCATTTGGCAGCATTCTAAGCTTAGCTTCGATGCTCGTGCTCATATAATTAGGTACATACGTGTGTGCGTTTAGTGAAAAAAACACATACCTACGCTACGGAAGATTTTGTTGTCTTCATAAAATTCTCAAACTTGTATATATATATATATATATAGTGTTATAAATGAGATATGAGTTATATGTATCTGTCTTGCGCCCTTAGAAACAAACCCGAGGTCACCATATGTTCCAAGAGGGTGACATGTCGCACGAAAGAATTCTAGAAGCGAAAGTGAATTTCACACAACTCACAGCCGATCGTTGCTATTACCAGTCAAAATACCAAAACAGAGCGTGAAATCAAATTGCCGGTAGAAGTCAAACGTTCAGCTTGCCCCGCGTGGAAAAGAAACAAAAAGTCGCATTTTAAACGTGCTTCGGCCGCCGTCCGCGTCCGTCATCGCGGTCGACGCGGATCAATTCTCCGGGCACGTCAACTCAACGGTCGCTATCTCCAACCGGCTACCTACCCGACCCTACGCCACCGTCCGATCGCCCCGCGGAATATCCCGCGGTTCCCCGCGCCAGGACCCGCCCCTTCTCCGAAACGGTTGGGATTTTTTACCGTGCACCCCCTAGAACTTTCTCTTATCCGTAATAATGGCCACGCTTACATCCTCTATTCAACCCGCTGTTTAGAACGACTTTTGTTGTTATCTTTTAGTTGTAGGTATTAGCTCTTAGCTGAAATAAGTATAATAGCGACTGTTAATTTTTTATTAAAGTATTTAATTGAAGAAAAAATCACTATATCTTTAAAGAAAATGGAAAGAGAAAAAAAAAACATGTTAATAAGTTAAGATGTTCGAAATGGCTTTTAGTTTCGGAAAACTGAAATCATTTTGAATGTGTTAACACGTGACAAGGTCCTATATATAAAAGAGGTTTTCTTTGGGACTTACCAGGAAAAATAAAAAGGAGGAATGGCTTGAGCTTCTGAAAGCTGAATCCATTTTGATGGAGCCAACACGTGACGAGGTCCTATATACAAAAGAGGATTTGGGGAGGGAACATAACATATTGAACCCTGTTTCGCCTTCAATTAGGAAGAGATTTGGAGAGGCTAATCCAGCAGAGATCCGAAAGGGAATTGCCTTATCGCTTCCCCATCTCCTCCGGATTTGGATATTTTTTTGGTTCGGTTAATCCCACGCCCAAATCCGCAAGAATCACCGAGCAATCAAGCAAAGGAGGGCTCGGATCCTAGGCCAGGGTTCCTCCCTGCCCCTCTCATCCCTCGCGTGCTCTGGCGCGGAATCCTTTCTGATCTGACGCGGCGGACGGTTTGGAGCTGCCAGGTTTGGTGATTTCTTGAGCTTTCCTTCGCGTCGTTCGCGTTTTGATGGGAGAGTTGTGAATGCGGGTTGTCGGAGCTGGCGGTTTCTTGATTCTCGTAGGAAAAAATGAATCTTTTTGGGACCAGATTGCTGATGAGCCTCTTTCAGTATGCCGGCCGATGCAATCATGGGACGGCGGGGTGGTTGATGTTAACTTAGGGCTTGTTTGGGTAGCAAAGGGAGATTTTTCTGGTCACGTAGCATCCCCGTGGAAAACAATCTCCAGGGAGAATGATCCCTATGTTAACTTACAGCTTGTTCAAAAAGTGTCAGACAAATTAAAGAAAAAAAGACGCCATGGGAGCGGAACCCGGCGGTGAGGCATGGACGATCTGGACATCGAAGGGGAGATGGAGGCGGCGCTCGGCGATGAGGCGTGTTCGATCTGGACGTTGGAGGGGGCCATCGTGGCGGAGGCAGGGGCGGCGGCGCCCGGCGATGAGGCGCGACTGATCTGGAAGTCGGAGGGGGTGATGGAGGCTGAGGCGGCGGGATCTGGAAGTCGGGCCGGGAAAAACTGGCACGGGTATATTCTTCCCCGGGATCGGGCCGGGATCCCGGCGGGGTTTTGGGCTTCCAAACAAGCCCTTAAGGAATTTTTTTTGGGGCGTTGATTTGTTCCTTTGCTGCCCTAATTGCTGGGTCCAGGTGGAATTTTGATTGAGTTGGATTTGTGCTGTTCTTCAAGATTTGTATGTGTACTCGATGTCATGAGGGGCACTTGGCGTTGATGCGATACTAGTTTTGCATGGCTAATTTGCGTACTGGAACCAAAGTGGATTTCCTGGAGTGCTGATTTGGGGTAAAATTTTTCTTAGTTAACTGGTCTAAGGCTAATGTGAAGGTATTAGAAAGTAAAATTCTCTTGTTGATGCGAGACTTGAAAGAAGGGGCGTTTTTTTATCATAATTTTACAATTTCGGACTAAAATTCATAAACTGACTACAAAGCTGAAGAGTAACTCATTTTTAGGTTCATTTTCAATAGATGACGTGAAATTTTTTATTTGACAGCATATGCACCATTTACTTGTTAGATGTTGCTTTCTACTAATTCATACTGTAAAAGAAGCTTTATAGATGATTCATCTGACCTTTGCTCTAATTGACAGGTCACCAATTTTTTCTCGTCATACAATCAGAAGCTTGCTTTTGAAAGACTTCTGTTTTTTTAACAACATTTTAGTATGAAGCCTGATCAGCTAATTTTCTCCAACCTCGATGATGGGGGGTACCTATACAAGTTCCCGCCAGAGTTTTCAATGTCTCAAGATCTTGGGTTGAGTTTTTTCACACATGTTGGTAGATTGGTGGGAAGTTCTTTTCAACATCGCAGGCAGATCTGTTCTTCAGGAAATGTGAAGGTTCAGGAAGCATTCACTTGCCTCGATAAGTTTGCCAGAGCTTTCTATGTCTGGCTTTCCAGAGCGTCTGATCCCAAGATTTTCCATAGGTTGTCAGCTATTGCTGGCCCTAGCTCTAGAGCTTGTCAGTCACATATAAAGCAAGTGAGCTCCTGCATGCAAAATTTGGCGGGATTGCAGTTTGGTTCTCTAAGAGAAGAGCATGCTATACAGCCGCTTTTAGCTAGGCTTGCAAATGCAACACTTGGGCGACTGTGGAATTATTTTGAGCAGCAGCATGCCTGCAATCTTCTTACTCTAGCTGGTGCTGCTGCTATCATACCACCACTTGAAAATATGTAAGGCTTAATACCATTTGTTTGGACTTCTCATGCGCTCTGCTTTTCCTTTGTATTTATTTATTTTGTTTATATTCATGATTTTGCTCTTGTTTTTCTTGTGTACTTCTATCTCATTGACTATTCATTTCATGCATGAATGGACAAGATCGCCGAAGATGCTTGCAAAGTCGATGGATTTGGGAAATATTGATGGTTATATCAACAGACCTGTGGATCAGCCTTATTTGGAAGGAAAACGTCTAAGTTGTGCTTGTGTTACTGTGCCAAGCACAATCTTTCAAGAAGATGCAGTTGAACCAAAAACTGGAATCAAGTTTCCTGCATTTCTCGAAGATGACTCCAGCCCAGCTACAACGGTATTTTCCCCTTGTTTTTTAGGAGCTTCTCATGTAATTGTTACAATAAAGCTTTTCTATGCATGTACCAGTTGTTCTACAGTTGCAACAAGCTAGTGGTGTACCAACGAATATACCGATATACCCCAGCTGGAATACTCCAGACTAGTTTCTTTGACAATGTATAATTAACAGTGGATATGATTGTAGACTATGCATTATATTGACTTACTATGCATGCAAGACTGGTATGCTCCAATATTTCTGTGGAGCACTTGCTTGACAGTTTAGTTTTGATCTTATTGGTTTTTGATATATCATTTCGTCCTAACTCCTTGGCGTTGATGGCTACATGTGACAGTTCATTGATAATTAAATTTACAGGTCCTTGTTGGAATGGGTTTCAAAGGCATGAAGATAATGAAGGTCAAAAATTTGAACCTGTACGCTTTTGGTTTATGTGAGTTAAATATATTTTAAAAATTTTGATTCCATTGCTTGTGTCTATTTGCCAGCAAAAACTGTATCAGATATTCCTCTATTTGTAACTGATGCAACTTTCTCGTAGATATGCAACCGAATTCTATTTGTGAGAAGCTGGGTCCTAAGTATGCTTCTGTTCCAACCACCAAATTGAAGGATCACCCAGATTTCTGTAATGATCTTCTGAGGTATGTTCTCGATTGATAAATTAACAATGTTGAATTGTTGTCATAGTTCCTTTTGTGACGATCCCTTGCTTAGCCTAAGTTCTACCGAGCAAGGTCCAGGGTGTAAGGTGAGTTGGTCATTTTTTTAGGTCTGGTTGCAACTTGCTATTCTTAATAGGAGAAACCACACACATTCTGATAGCTTTGTTCCTTACACAGGATACAATACCCATTCCTTCAAATTTTCATCGCATTTACAATGTTTTGCAGCTCAAATATGTTAATAATTATTTTGTTTGGAGTATTGCTAGATTATTTTGTTTATATAAAATTACTAGACTATTTTTATGGAAAATATTTTCAAGTACTATTATCACATTCTTTTTGGAAAATTATTTTACAGAACATCGATGGTTCAAAACACATAAAAAACATTTTTTTTACTTTTCTGACAGCGAAGAGCTACAATATTTGGTTCTCTAAGCTAATCACTCTTATCATTGCAAAAAAATATTTTTCCCATACTTGTCTTACTTTTGGACAAAAAGGTGCCTTAAAAAGTTAAAGAGTAAGTTCTATAAGACGACGATCAGATCTACGATACTACATGGAGCAGAATGTTGAGCGACTAAAAAACAACATATAAAAAAGATGAGTGTAGCAGAGATGAGGATGTTGCGGTGGATTTGTGGTTACACAAGGCGGGATTACATTCACGGTGATGATATACGTGATAGGGTGGAGGTAGCACCAATTGAAGAGAAATTTGTCCAACATTGCTTGAGATGGTTTGGATATCTTCAATGGTGGCCTCTTGAGGTACCGGTATGTAGTGAAATTGTAAGATGTACTGAAAACGTAAGAAGAGATAGAGGTCGATTAAGACTGACGTGAAAGGAAGCAGTTAAAAGAGATTTGAGTAATTGAAATATATCTAAAGAATCAGTTTTGGATAGGAGTGTATGAAAATTAGCGACTTACGTACCGAAACCATAAAAAAGTTTAGGGGCAGTGTTTTAGGTTCTCAGCTCAGTTGGCAGATTATACTGCCTAGGGTTTTAGTATAGTAGGTCTTCAAGACTCTCATCTCTTTGACTTTGAAGAGGTTTCATTTCTAGTCTATCCTAACTTATTTGGGACAAAATGTTTTGTTGTTGTTATTGTTATTGTATTACTTTTGGAATAGTTTGTATCATATTTGTATTTCTTTTCGATGTAGCAGATACATGGAATTAAATAGTTGATAAGAGTTGACTAAACAGTAAAAATATGCTTCGGTGTTTTTATCAGATCATGTTTCATGTAAAAATTAGCAAAATATATACTTTTTCCAAAACAACAGACATCACTCCAATGAAAAAATAACAATTGTCTTCGGGTTCTGGGCTGGGGCAGGTGCTACAGTGCATTTGCAGGTCTTCATTTCCTGCTCACACCAACAAGCCCATAGGAAAATTATTGTTAACCTATTATAATTACGTTGCTTGATGTTGATAAGAAGTGCATGAATCTCAACAGTGGAACGATCCAACGGTGAGGGAAAGTGGAGCAGGTGCTCCTAGGTTCAGAAAAGTTGTTCTCGGCAGGATACATGTTACTGTGCTAGGCAGTTTCTGGCAGTACTGCATGCTTGCTATCAGTTGATCTCTCTCGTCAGGATGTCTGCTTGTATATGTCCATGTCAGCATGTGGGTGCGCACATAGACACACGTGCATGTCTCAGTTCTCACACGTCCATAAGATCAGTAAACATTTTAAGCTTCTTAAAGTTTATATAGAATTTGTTTGTATGGAAATATGATAAGAAACTTCTCGTAAATTATGTGTTCCTCTGATGCTAATAAATTTTTATTATAATTTGTAGGGAAAATCTTCATATGAGAGTTAGGTTGGTAGTTAACTACAACGGCCTTAGCATTGGTGCAGTGCGAGAGTAAGTTGTATGACTTTATCGTGCCCACAAAATATCTTTTGTATATTTCTGTTTTCAAAAATAATCTATGATCTATTCAAGACTGAGTTCACATTTCTTATATTGTTTGCAGTGTATTCGAGAAGTCACTTGGTCTGCGTTTGCAGAAGGTGCTTGTTGCTTCAGCTGCTACTTTACTTCTTTTACTAGTCCTGTAGGCTTATGGGGGCTTCTGCATTTTATTTCTCCCAACAGATGAATCCTAACACGGATTATCATTGCTTGAAGACCTTTGGTTCTTACTTCACTGAAGATATTCCCATACCGGTGGTAATATTCAACACTGTCTCTGACTATTTTGGTGGTCTTTAACTTTTAGACTTAAGTAATTACTGTCAATGTAATTGCAGGGCACAAGGATCGACTTCTGTCAAACATCTGATGGCCAGCTAATAACAAAAAGTAAGAACCTAAGGACATAGCTGATTCTTTTATTTGTTTCGAGCTGTTCTCTATGTAACATCGGGTGGATCCTGACGAGAACATTTCTGTGCAGTTGATGGAAGACAAATTGGTGCTGTTCAGAGCAAAGACCTTTGCAGTAAGTATATGCTTGCTACGCCAATACTTTCAGAAGTTGTACACTTGACACTTTCTCAATTTGCCACTTGCTTCACTTTGATCAATATGATACCGTACAGATCATTGTTTGTAAGTGAGTCTTGTTTTAATTATGAGCAGGAGCTTTCTTTGACATGTATATTGGCGATTCACCTGTCTCATTAGAGGCCAAAAAAGATGTTGCCCAGAACGTGGCTGGGCTCATGGGGAGATGCTGAGGAAAGAGGAAGGTATAAGGAGATGTTGAGGAAAGAGAAAGTAAATGGCAGACGGTTAGAGAATTATTTCATTCTTCTATACAGTAAGGGTGACACATTTGGGCAGGAAACTAGGCTAGGATCATTGCATGTATATATAGTGAGAGATTTGTAACTTGTAAAGAAAAAGAGGCAAAAAAAAATGTAATGTACATATGCATGGAAGCTTAGCATCTGTCTACTATGCAAGGGCCTCCATTCCTTTTTCCATTTGGATGGGCGTTTTAGCCATTGAGATGAGTTACATCTTGTAGTACATGAGTAAATGAGGATGCTTCTTCCGTAAAGGAGATACAAGCCTTCAAATATTCGTTGGTTTGCTTTGCTTTTTTGCTCTGCTCGATTCACTTTCAGTCAGAACTGCTCAGCTGTTGCAGCATGGGTTGTGGCCCATAAGCATGATGCCCAAGAGAACGTAGCCTTTTTGTTATCTTCCCTGTACAGTTCTGCTTAACGAAATGCTTTTCTTTAAACTTTATGTGCAAGGGCCTCCATTCCTTTTTCCATTTGGATGGGCCTTTTGCTGTACATGAGGAATTGAGGATGCTTCTTCCATAAAGAAAATACAAGCCATGAAATCTTTATTCATAAGGGGTGAGTGTTTTTGCCACGCTTGTCTGCTCTGCTCAATCCTCTCCCATTCAGAAATCACTAAATCAGAGCTGCTCAGCATGTTAACAGCACGGAGAATCCATCCCAAAAGAACGGCTGGAATTCAAATCAGCAGCGGTTTCCAAGTTGCACTCCTAACTCATATTTCTCAAGCCATGGTGGCCAAGATCATGAGGTGGGATGACGGGCAAAGTGCAGGAGATCGGGCTGGGCCACTGCTGGCCTACGGGCCGTGTTAGGCTTATTTTTGTTCGGCCAGGCGGGCCAGCTCCTCTGTAAAAGCCATGTGTTTTCACGGCCTTTCGTACGTCACGCTTTTCTTCTCACGTGACTATAAGGGTAAGATAAAAGGTTACAGACGTATCACGTATTTTATCTCTTGATCCCAATACACAATCTCTCACTTATTTTTTATACCATTCTCTCTTTTTTAAAAGTTACTTTGTTTAGCTAGTATTATTTATTTTTTTGACGTAAAAGTCATTTAGGAACCCCTTGACTCATGGCTCCTGCTGTCCTGCATGCGCAGCAGCAGCCCGCGCGGCCGGACAGATGGTGCGTGGTGGCGCCGCAAGTGTGCCATGCCGTGGTGCGCTTCGGTGCTTGCGAGCCTGCCGAGGCGGGCAGCCCCGCGACGTGTCAGGCCGTGCCGGCGCCGCGCTGTGGATTGCGGCGTGATCGGGCATCGATCGCGCGGTGATTCGCCATTCGCGCGTGCACGCCGCGCGGCCGGCCGCAACAAATGATCAAGGACATGCGAGCGCCTCTCGAACATGATACGACGCGGAGGAATACGTAACTAGGGGCTGGATATCGAGCCGTTTCTGTTTAGCAAAACAGGGCTTCCCCCGAAGGGCTTGCGCGCACGTCGAGCTTTTTTTTAAAATTGATATAATTTAATTTAATATTATTTTATTGATAGTGTAAAGTTATTTTTAAAATCGAGCTAACGAGTCGAACCAAGTCAAAGAAAAATTTAATTTCATTCGAAATCAACTCTTTCAATATTTAACTAATTAACAAGTGTAATTGAAACAATTTTAAACCGAGCCAACAAACCTCACTAACGAGTTTTTTTTCAGCTCTTATACGTAACCACGGGCTCTCTCTATACTTTCTTACTTTACTTTCTCAAATTCGTGTAGTCAAGATTTACTTTTCTAAAGTTTGATCACCACTATATTTAAAATTGTCTAGATTAATTATAAAAAATTATATATCATTGTAATTTTCATTAAAAATATTTTTATAGCATTATAATTTAATTAATATATCTTAGTATAAAATTATAAAAAAATATCAATCAAAGTCGTACATTGAATACCGTAAAAAATAAAAAATATCATGTAAAAAACTATTTAAAAAATTAAAAAATCAAAATCGTTAGGTAAAAATAAAAAGAATACTAGCTAAAAGAGTTTGCGCGCTCACCGGCGGGCAGCGGCACGTGCATTGGCCGGTCAAGCTTAATGACGTGTGCTCCCCCTATTGAGCTAGCCAGCTAGGTCCGTACGATCTCGGATCACGCGCACGAGCTTTGGACATACTGCGCACATACACGTGGGAGTGGCTGGTCTTTACCGGCGCGGATTCTCTGATTTACCGTGGTTAAGTCATCGTGATTTTACTTTGATCTGACAGTTTATTTCTGAATGGACGGTCTAGATTATTTCTACTTTTATTTTTTTATTTTTAAAAATAAAGGTAGAAATAATCTGGACCGTCCATCCAGAGATGAACGGCTCAGATCGAAGCAAAATCACAGTGACTTAAGTCAAAAAATCCTGGGCGGGTCTTTACATGCTCCAGATCGAGGGAAGTGCGCGCGCTAGCGCTTGCTACAATTTACATGATTCGAGTGGATCTTTTTAGAGTAAAGAAACATCCAAGATAAGCGCTCGGGGAGCATGGGGATCGGGCTTTAACTTGGAGATTTTACTCTAGTTCTTTTGTTCCATCGATATGATAAGTGCTCCCCATTTTGTTATATTTATCTACGGCGTCATGAGTATCCGTTTTATTATATTTATTCATTGAAAAAATCTAGATCATAGTTATTACGATCTTTTCACATATTATCTCTATTTAAATATTTTGGAAGATGTTAGATGACTATTATATCATATAATAGAAGTATATATGATTATTTTTTATTAATTATATTTTAGATTTAGTATTTCCTTAATATACGTATATGATGAGTTGTGAACAAATATAGCGAAACAAATGGACTAATACTATGTAAACAGTTAGACTCCATTGTTGTCCGCATTAGCCGGATAGTTGAATCATGTCTTAGGACATCTCCAATGATCCTAGCTAGCAACTAACTAGGAGACTTCCACATCATCAACCAAATAGCTAGCATACAAAGGACTGTCTATAAGGATAGCTATTTGATACTTACATGCACACACAGTCATTTATAGAGACTGCCTCGTTTTCTGTTATAGCCTAGTGCTTAAGGAAGAGCCGGCTCGATTTTTTTTGCATACTCTCTCTCCTCCACATAGGATTTATGCTGATGTGTACATGCAAATAGCCAGCTAACTCAGATCATTGGAGATGCCCTTAGGAACAGATCGAGGATTAATTAGTAGTAATTTATGGCAACGCATGTATGGTTGGGCCGTTCCTTCTTCCATGAGTCCAGGAGAGCAGCTAGCTCATTAGGCATTTAATCTAGGCAACACTAGCATGTGCTCCATGCAGTCCTCATGTTTATGCACCGGCGCGTTGCTGTGATTAAAGAAGTGATAAAATCGGTTAGCTCATCTCACCTCACCTGGCAGTCATTGCTTTCAGCATTTGTCGGCAGAGGCGACGTGATCCGGCCATCGAACTTTTTTTCCTTACGAGCACCACTTTTTGCTTCAGTTTGCGTTTTTGCGAAATTTTGCCTCACCATCACTGATCTTTACAAAAGGGAAATGGTCCTTAGTCGTATTAGTTTTTAAAAACTATTTTTATATAATAAATAATTTTTCTATAATACTTAACATTTAAATCCTAGCGATGCTCTATTTATAGAAGAAACTGTTACAACCGTATGTAATAATGAGACTTCACAAACGATTCTTTTATTCGAGCTGTCTATGCTAATTTACAGATGGTTTTTATTAAGAACCGTCTGTGATAATTATATATCACAGATAGTTTTAGCCATCGCTAATAACATAGCATGGATGTAAAACTGTCTGTAATAATTACAATACTAATGGATTCGAAGAATCGTCTATGAAGATCAAAGGTGGATAATGCGCGGAGAAGATACAAGAGGTACGGTCCTGGAGGCTTCGACACATGATAAGCTGGAAAAATCGGAAGTGTAAAAATAATTAAAAAAATTCATGTTATGAAGGATTTTAGGTACCTTGAAAAGTAGTGGGCTAAAAGCCTGATTGAGGTAAAGAGGCTTAAGATGAATTGTATTAGGGATTTTGAGTGTTTGCTACTATATATATGTATGAGGTATTGCGGCGGCTTGGTTGGTCGTGCTGTGGTAAAAAGAAAAGTGCGGCACTGTTTTTTGATCTGAAAGAAAAAGGGGCGGCGAGTCTCTGTTGTGTGAGCGTCGTGATCTTCTAAAGAGAGAGAAGGGGTGCGACTAGAAAAAGTTGAGGCCGGCGGTGCTTCGGGAATTCGAAAGAAAAAGGCGGCGTGGTGTCGCTGTGCTTCACAGAAGAAACAACGGCGATCAAGTAAGAGCACACGGCAAGGTTTCGGGGGTGTTTGGAATAGCGATGACTTTTGATTTTTACTGAAAAAACACTGTATATGGCTTATTTTTTTATTGTAGTTGAGTTGATTTATTGGATATAATTAAATTTTAAAAAATACAAAAATAAAAACGGTATGATAATCTAGAGCGGACGATGTAAAGGAATATGAAAAAAAACAAAATAAAAAAAACGGAAAAAATCTTTTTACTGTAGCTACAGTATTTACTACAGATAGAAACAATCGCTAAACACTAGTGATCACCGCGCAGTCAACTTGAGCGGGGCCATCAGAGCAATTGTAAGTGACGAGTTGATTGCTTGGTGAAATCTAGCCGTATTTTTTCTTTGGTTTGAGGTGAGTGCTTTGGCTAGTCTTTGATCATGATTTTGTTGACAAGATATTGAGATGTGAAGGCAGCATGAAAGTCTTCACGAAGATGTTATTGCATTTGCATTTTTTTTTTATCTCAAGTTTGTGTTGGCCATAGCTTTCTTTTGTTTTATTTATGTTGAGCTACTAGTAGATGTGTATGGACGTGATAGTTGGCTGTTGTTGGCACCTTTTGAGAGGAAGTAGGTATGCAGGAGATAGTGCAGTCTTTTGGGAAAGAAAAACGTGCAGGTCTGCATGCATGACTTGTTTTGGCAATGACTTTTGATGAGATTAAAGTAATAGTAAATTTTACAAAAAACTTTCGTTAGACGCTATAATCATTCATCTTCTTTTATTGTCATCGACGATCCTACGTATCTATTCAAATTTGAAGTCAAAATACCTACTAGAAGAGAGCCCGTTGGCATTGTAGAATTTTTTTGAAGGAAAGGTACGATTAACAAAGGTTTATCATGCTACTTGAAGCATTAGTGGACTAACATCAGGTTTCAGGACTTCAAGAAAGTGTCAGCATATAATTATTTCATTCATTAGTTTGTTGCCAAGCTCAGGTTCTGTAACCAGAATGTTACAGATACTGCGATGATAGACAAGATTTTGAGTACTTTCTGAGTTAAAGTCTATTAGTTGATTGTAGTAGATACTGTAGTGATTTTATTTATATTAGCTAAAATTATATATGTCTTTCTCTCTACACAGCTACTCTAAAACTATTATTATTTATAAATCAAATTCAAAAGCTATCGGTAAAAATTAATAAGACTGCTTTACGGCTAAACGGAGAGGCTACAACAATTGTAGTGTCTAGAATGACAAAAGATTGCTCTATTCATTGAGAGAGAGAGAGAGAGAAGAGGGACTCAGGGACTGGCCTACTCTTCGCAGTACTCGCAAGTAGGCTGTGCTTTGTTGGTAGGTAGCTAGGTTGTTTCGGTGGGTGTTTGGTCCAGCAATGGACCACCGTTAACACTACATTACTACAGGTCTTGCACAAAGGACAACCTACGGTACGAGATGTTGGACAATGTATGGGTTTCTTCCGGTGGAGTTTTTTTTCTTGTGTCTCATAATTTATAATTTACAGTTTTTTAAATAAATAAATAGAATTGTTTTTTTTACCGTCGCTTCAAAGCGGTTTATTAGAATAACCTTATTGAAACGGCTTATCAACATTCGGTTTATTTACATAAATACTTATATTAAGATCAAAAATTATAAGTTACAAGTATAAACCACCATAGACCGTAGTAAAAAAACTCTAGCATTATATATGGCATCAAAGTTTTATACGGAACAACTTAGAGGTACCATTTTAGTTATACAATTCCATCGGTTCAAAACATGAGCAGTTTATTCTCTCTCTCTTTTTTTTTTTGCACTTTTGAACATCACATCAGCCAAACAGGGGAGGGTCATCCCTTCAGGCAAGGCAGGACAGCCACCCGAGCTCCCACATCAGCCAAACCCTCTTCCTCGCGTCTAGGGCTGTAAACAAGCCGAGCTCGAGCGAGCTTGCCCTAGCTCGGCTCGGGCTCAGTAGAAACTCGAGCCGAGCTCGAGCGAGCTTGAAATTGCCGTCGAGCTTCAAGCTAGGCTCAAGCTCGGCTCGAACGGCTCGTGTAGGCTCGGTGCCGAGGGCATACCTGCTGGGGGCAGGCCGATGAGGAGGGGCGCCGACGGCGGGGGAGAGGATTCGGCCGGATCCGGGTCGAGGAGGGGTGCTGGCGGCAGGGGAGAGAAGGGGCACCGAGCGGTGGCGGCATCAGGCGGCCGGGCGCGGAGGTGGCCTCGGCTGGGAGGGAAGAGGCCGAGCGGCGGTGGCTTCGGGTTCGGTGGGGAGATCCAGATCTGGCTAGATCCGGCGAGGAGGCGGTGAGGAGGTGAGGAGGCGGCGGGAGGGGGCGAGAGAGAGGAGGGGACGGGGCGAGGAGCCGAGGAGGGCGGCGGCGAGGGGCGAGTCGACGAGAGGCGATGGTGGGGAGAGGAGGGCCCGCAGCGCGGGGAGGCCGGGCGCGAGGAGGCGCGGGGGGGGGAGAGGAGGGGGACGGGGGACGGCGGTGGGGAGAGGAAGGAGACGGGTGGGGGGAGAGGAGGGGGGCGAGGGTGGCGAGGATTTGGGCGGGCGTGGGGTGGGGCGGGGCGGGGCGGGCGGGCGGGTGGGGTGGGAATTAGAGAGAGAGGCGGGGTGGGGGCGGGATTCGAGAGAGAGAGAGGCGGGAGGGAGTGTGGAACTGTAGGGAATTGGGGGAGGGGTAAAAATATCTCAAGCTCGCGAGCTATTCGAGCTCGGCTCGGTAAAGCTCACGAGTTTGAGATGAAGTTCGAATTCGGTTCATTTGAAGCTCGAGCCAAACTCGAATCGAGTTTAGAACGAGCCAAGCTTGAGCAGTTCGCGAGCCTCGAGCTTTTTTTACAGCTCTACTCGCGCCTCCTAGACCTAGCACCTACTAGCCACTGGCGAGAAGACTGCCGACTACTAGCCGAGATAGAAAAGTAGAGGGGATGCAGGTGGATGCTAAAAATCTCGATGCTTATGATGATTTGGGTATGGTTTCTCTCCTTTTGCTTTGCATATTCGTATCAATAGAAATCGGTAAGATGTTCCAATTTGATAATTATGTGCTTTGCATCATAATACATTGCTGATACTTGATGGTAAAATAGTAGAGGTATACAGCTTATGTCACATATTGATATTAGATATTTTTATCTCTTTTATGTAGTACGGTGAGTATTTTCACGGATATTAGCATTATTGTGTCGGTAACTTTGACTACTATAACACATGTTGTATATTACTTGTTTAGTGGCTACACAAGACATCACATATTACTTAGTGACTAATTGGATACTGCCGACTCCACCCAAGCTAAAATTTAGTTATGGATTCCTCACTGCAGTCAAATGATGTTTCGCCTTTTTTTTTTTGGCATTTTCAAGCATTAGTAGTCAATAGGCGAATATAAATTCAGACTTTTTTTTTAACTGGAACACAACGATTGAATTAAGGCATGGGACTAGGCAAATCGCCAGCCACCATAACGTTTACAAAATCAGGAAATTGGGATAACCATTCTTGTTGGATTCCCTGACTTGGCTTGGCTCCATGACCCACAAGAACATTCGCAAAGATTGTTTGGTATACATCTCCACCTTAATTCACCATTATTTTAGATAGTAGGATAAAGATTTTGCAAAATAAGCATATAAACCATCTGATCAAGCTGGGTGGTTCGGATTTACGAGCAAAGTTTTTATCGATGGACGGCTTGGAAGTTGAAACCCATCTTACAGTGGAAAGCAAACCTGCCTTCCAACGTAAACCCGGGCCCACACGTCATCCGAACAAAGCTGAGGAGACAAACTGCCAAACCCCAACGAGGCAACGACCCAGTGCAAAGCAAGCAAAAGCACCACGCGGCGCGAGCAGCCCGGCCCAACCCCCTCACGTCCCGTCTCCATCCATCCACCAGACCACCGCCACCCTCCCGTGCGCGCGTGCGCGAGGCGCTTGCTCCCTTTGCAGGTGAGCGAGTGGGGAGAGAGAGCAATGCCGATCGCGCTGGAGAGCGGGCGGCGGCATGGCGGAGCCCGGTTCGGCCGCGGGGGGCCCCGCTACGCTCCGCCGCCTTCGGCGGTGGTCGGCGGGCAGGGCGGAGGCTCTTCGTCGGCGGGGCGGGGCAGCGACAGCCGGGCGGCGGTGGTGCAGTGCGAGGAGGCGGAAGAGGGCGACGGGGAGGTGCAGAGCTCGTACAGGGGCCCCTTCGACACCATGGACGCCCTCCAGGACGCCCTGCCCCACAGGTCAGCCCCCAATCCGCCGCAAAGCTTGCGCCTTTATCGATATTCGTTGGAAATTGTGCCGGAATCTTGGCTTGATAGGCACTGCTTGGCTCGTTTGGTGCAATGTAGATGGAATGTCGTTTCTTGATCTGCAGATGTTCAGCCCGTTCGAACTTTTCCGGTTCATTTGGTGCTATGGAGTAACGGTAGGTGTAAAAATCTTTTTTTTTTTTTTTTTGCATCCAGTAGTGTGCGTTATTCTGGTGAAATTTTGGGTGACTGAGTAATGCAGTGGAAATATTTGGGAGAAACTTTGGGGTTTCTTGGGTCGCTTTGGAGTTGTGAGGTCGAATTAATAGCCTTTTCAACTTGGGGTGGGTGGAATTAATAGCCTTTTCAACTTGGGGTGGGTGTTCTGTTACAAAATTTGGGGATTTCTATGGTGATCCAAGGCAATGTGGTGGGGCATTTGGTGTGGATTGTTTTGATGGGTGAAAATACTTAAATATGCATGTGGATTGGCATTTTAGAGGACCTGTGCTTAATAATTTGTTTTCAAAAGCTCAATTCTTCATCGATTTGGTCGGAGGATGGCTCGTGGAGATGTTAGGTAATGAGGATGGTGGGATGTGATTGTGTCTGTGTCATTGGGTGCCCACCGAGTGTGTTTGGCATTTGAGGGTCTTTCGAGGACATTTTCGGTTCTTAGTATTTAGTTTTTGTTGCCAAACAGACAATGTGGTTCGGAAGCTTGAACTTTTGATCGGTGCTAGTCATGTGAGGAAGTTTCAGTTTTGAAAGCAGATTGTGAGTAGCTTTGATCCATGATGAATTTATCTCTCAGGCAGTCACACTCACACTTTAGCTTGGGAATTGTTGATTGCGAGCTGTTTGGTAGTCTTGTAGCATCAGGATTCATGTTTTTAGTCAAACCTTTTGTTTGATTGCTAGTTTTGTTAAGTGTTCTTTTACAAATATGCATAGTAATTTGCTAAGGTTTTGTTTCCATTGATCCAGAGAACACCTCATGTCAGGCATAACAGTGAAGCAGAATATAATGCCTTGAAATGCTCAAGAGTCCCAAATCTTTTGTCCATGGTGATAAATCCTAAATCTGATGTAGTCAGAATCGTGTAAAATTGTTCATGTAATTGATGCCAAAGTTAAAAGGAGAACTTTCCTTTGTATGAACTGTTAGTTCTACCACTAGCTTGTCCCGTCAGAATTAAACAGTAAACAGCAATAAGTAACCTTTAAAACTCTGTAGTGTTGTTTTAAGCACCAGTCTACAAAGAAAATATTTCCAAAAATATAAGTTCTTTGCTTATCAATTAATATACAAACTTTCTCAAACTATACACCAGCAATTTGGCATGTTTTAGTCTAAATTTGTAAACTGTCGACATTATGGCCTGAGGGAATACAGATGCTAGAAGGTGCAACTGCAGGATCACTGCCAGTTAGAACAATTCAAAGTTTTATTTTGTTGTTTTTCTGTTAGGCTGTGGTTCGTGAACCTTACTCATTTGAGTATTAACATCATGGTGTTTAACTCTGTAGTTATAGCTATTGTTTTTCAGTATTGTACTATTGTTTCTACATTATTCCAGGGGGTGTGATCATGCTATTATTCTATAGACTATGTTCCAGGAAGCGTTAAATGGTTTTTCTAATTCATTCGAGTATTCAACATCGAGAGAACATGAAGACCCAAGTTCTCTAGTAAATTTGGTATCCAACAACTAAAATGCTCATTGTAGAAATTTTTCGTCAGCTCACGTCCATTAGCCGTATCATCAGTATTGGCAATTTTAATTTAACTTGTGCCACAATGAGCTTACTTGTTGGTTTCAAGGGTAGATGCAGTTTCTAGGCAATGCATGCAGTTTTGCTTTTTGGCAGGAGTACTTCCTTTCTTGTTTGTATGCAGTCAAGTTAATCCATATTCAATTGTTCGTAACTGATATAACATATAACTGCTTAATAGGTGAACACTTATGGTTTTTGGCGTGTAAAGGTTTATTTGTTATAAAGAGATAGTTGGCAGTTTCGGTAGCACTACTGCCTGATAGACTGATGCTACTTGCCATCAATTTTAGTGACATGAAATGGTATTTGGTGTTATATGACAAATCAGAATTTGTCGTGCACACGTAAACATGATCATGTGTGTTTAGCATGTAATTAATGGAGGCACAGGATCAAACAGACAAACAACCTTCTTTCACATGCATTTGTTGGCCAGCTGACAAAATATTGTTGATCTGCATCATTAAGTATTTAGATACCTGCCTACTTGCCGATGCCTGGCAACTTAAGTTTTTTTTCATTTCTTATAGCTGCCTGAAACCTGTTCGTCTCTGTCCAGTATTTACTAGTAGATGATCCTATTGGCATGTCTTAATAAGAGAAACCATCTTACATATTTTTCATTCTGCTGACCTATTTTACTTTTACCTATGATAGGAGAGGGGTATCCAAATTCTACAATAGCAAGTCTAGTTCTTTGGCAAATGCTGCGGACGCTGCATTCTCATCTCAACCTGCAAAAGACCTTGACAATCCTGAAAACCCATCCCCTAAGAAGCGCAAGGGTCTTCTTCCATTCGGTCTCAACCAGAACAAGTCGCAGAGTAAAGAGCTGAGCCCTGTTGGCGATGTCACCAACAGCCCAAGGAATTGCAGGAAGCCATTGTATCCAGCTGTTGCAAACTGTTCTCCACGCAAGAGCATTAGCGACGATGAACATGACTGCTGTAAGAGAAGACTTAATGCAGTGGATATATTTGCTTCTAGGCCTGCTGCCTTTGAACCTCAGCTGATCTCAGTTCAGACGAGATCTGCTTCGATGGTTGGTCCGCAGGATGTGGCAGATTCGACTGCTGTGGTTTCTCCTAGGGAAAAGCGCAGGAAGAATTAGCAAATCCCGTGTAATGACATCTTCATCAGTCCAACTGCAACCACTGGTGTCCATTTTAGACAGCGGAATCCAGTGACCTATATTCAGAGCAAGGTTCAATGGTGGTGGTGTATAGGTTCTAGGATTATTCTCCTTAATACATAATGATAGAGATTCTGAAATTGAGGAAGTAATACTTTATCTTACAGGCCGTATGCGTTTTGATCAATGATTTCCTGATCTGCTGTACATTCTGGGGTGGTGTTTTTGCCTTCTAATTCAACCGTGTCCTATGAGGGAGGAACTGAGATTAGCTTGTTTGCTGTTAAAAAACACATGTTGATACGTGGGTCTCGGCCCATCCAAACAGAGCCTTAGTCATCCGATTAATCGTTGGCAGTTGATAGACCATACTATGTCATGTGAGAAATCGGATGACATTTCACGGTTTTAAACAAGTTAGCTATTTTCGGAGTAATCAACTCTCTTTTCTTGTCGATTGTCAGTAATCAACTCTTCTTTTCTTGTCGATTGTCAAAGTAGTTTATTTTATTTTTCATTACCAATTATAATTTTCTAGTTAATAACATTGCATAATTGAATACATGATATAGTGCCCTACAGACGAAGTACAAACTACGTAATGTAAATGAGAACCAATATTCTTGTGTGTAATGAATATATCATTGTGAAACTTGTAGGTTTTCAATTATTAGCCGAATAAGGGTTAATCATTTAGGTTTTTTTTTTCAATAATACGTAGGATGCGTGTCTTTCCGTTGACAGAAAAAGATGATACAAAAAGCATGATCAAACCCTCCGTGCACGCACTGAAAACTCACAAGCGTGCAAATCGAGACCCACCAGCCGCAGCCGCGCAGGAGCCGCAAAGCCCTGTCGTGAACACGCGGAGCCTCGCCGCCGCCCGTGCTCGGAGGCTCCGGTGCTATCCGTCACGGGGCCTCTTACCACCAGTTGTGAAGGTCGCCAACGCCGCTCGGAGCAACGCCACCGGTTGTGAAGGTCGCCAACGCCGCTCGGAGCCTCGTCACCGGTTGTGAAGGTCGCCAACGACGCTCGGAGCCTCGTCGCCGGCTGTGAAGATCGCCGCGGCGATGGGCCTTGCGGAGGCATCACCGTGGCCTCTCGACGGTCGACAGCGCCACATGAGGTGTCTAGCTCATCCATCACCACCGTGGCCTCTCAACCTTCGTATCTAACCTCATTGAGCACGTCATATGAGGTGTCTAGCTTCGTAGGTCCTCGTATAATTTTTTACAGTGTGCACAGCGTTTTCTAATCTCCAAAAAGAAAAAAAAACAACCGACTCCTAGTAACAGGCTCAATGCTATTTTCTGATTACTACGGAAAGTATCGCTTTCTACCTTAATGCCCCATTGGAATGCGAGAATTTTTATCCATTCATGCGGAAATTAAATTGTTCTCTGTTTGAATTATTTCTCGTAAAATTTCTACAAAAATCCTGAAAAATACATGCATTCCGATCGCCACATCCAGCCTACCCTACTTGACAGCTCCTGTTCAGATCTTTGACTGAACACTAACTTATCCGGTTTTGCAAGGTTGGCGCCGGCACCGGCTGATTAAGAACGAGCTCCGTCCATCCGTTGGTAAAACCAAAACAGGGGGGGGGGAGAGAGAGAGAGAGAGAGAGAGGAGGGGACTCAACGCCCACCGTCTGGCTCAGTTTTGGAACGGAAGTTTTATTTCTCTAACTCGTATCCTAGTCTTATAGGATTTAGAAAATTGGAGTCCTAGATGAATCTTAATAGAATTAGAATTTCTAATTTTTTTTTAGTAAAGTCCCTACTCCACTTTAAAGAAGGGCTAAAGTGGATTATATACAACTATAAAGGGTGATCATGGAGAACCAAGTAACCAAACAAAGAAGTCACTCATTCAAAGGTAGAGGTGTATAAGATAATTAGATGTTACGTTACTTTTCAGCACTAGATTCTTGTATAGAGTAAGGATCCGAGAGTCCTAAAAGATTCAAGAGAATTATGAGACAGCGACAATCTCTTGTATTTTTTTGAGGTTGTACTTAAGAAACTTGTGGTCGGTTTTGCTAAATATTTTCTCTCTCGTCGTGATTACTTTAACATTGTTATTTTGGTTATCTGTACAAGATTAATCTTCTTTATTTTTGATACCGTGCACACCCGTGTCATATCTCATAAACTCTGATTTGATATGAGAGCTACTACGCATAAGAAGAGTGATCAGAATGTAATAAGTGGTATCAGAACCAATGTCGGATTAATCTGATTTATGAGAATATTGGTAAAACGTCAAATGGCACAAAAGCAGGATCGATATCGACTATGTGGAATCAAGTGGAGAAATTTAACGGCGGAGAAAATTTTAGCGTGTGACAATATACGGTGAAGGATGTCCTTGTCCAGTAGAGGCTAATGCATGCTATTGAAGGGAACAAACCAAAAAGACGCCCACTAAAGATTGCAAGGTGGAGTAAAAGGCTGTCAGTATAATCTGTATACGTCTCTCTAATAAGGTAAAGTACTCGGTGATTAAGGAGAATTCGTTGAAGAAATTATGGCATGACTTAGAAGAATTGTATATGACAAAATTGCTGACAAACTAGTGGGTGATGAAGCGACAACTGTACAAGTTTGCTTGAAAAAAACTACATGATTCGTTGACCATCCGATGTCTTCAACAAGCTTATTACACAATTGACTAGTGTAGATGAAAAAATTAAGAAGAACGGCAAGGTCATCGTACTGACATTATCTTTACCACCATCATATGAGAAATTGGTGATGAACATTTTCGTCGAAAAAATTACTCTTAACTTCAATGAGGCAGTTGCATATAGATTAGATACGGGTCTTTTAAAAAGACATCGGAATTTTCATAGTCAGGAGATCTATTATTGGCTGCAATAGGTGTTGCAAGCAGAAGCAAAAGCTACAGGAAGAAGAAGGGCAAGAGTAAGGGCACATGTGTATGTTATCTATGTGACGAGAAAAGTCACATGATAAAAGACTGTTCGAGTTTAAAGCAAATAAAGGGTGCATTCTCAGTGGCAGTAGCAAAGGATGATTCGGGCGTACTAGTCGTTAGTTACTATGGTACTTCTCATGAATAGATATTAGATTTAGATTGTTGCTTTCATATATGTTCGGCAAGGGAGATATTTGATGAATGATCTTTACACTTGACACCTGTAACTATTCACTTAGCGGATTACAAGAAGTATGCAATTACTGAGGTAGGAACGGTTACATTTAGAGATGTATGATAGAGCATATCATACAATGATAGAAATTCAATATGTTCTCGGCTTAAAAAATATCTAATGTGTGAGATCGCTTGAACTCGAAGATTGTGAGGTATTATTTCGAGGTGAAGTCATGAGAGTTATTTGCAAAGAGCATGTGATCACAAAAAGTATAGAGAGCAATACCGACTGATAGGTACACCTAAAGGAATAGCAACAAATGAGTTGTCTAATAAAAATCCTAGCCAAAAGAATGAAATCATGTCGTCAATGATAGGTATTCAGATCTCATTTACAATTATGTGTAGAACTGCAAATATAGTTACAAAATCTAGTAGATGTTAAGGTGAAGGTGCGAGTTGTTGAAAGAAGGAAGACGTGATGGAACTAGGCATGTGGTACCGCCGAGCAATTGAAGCTCGGAGGCGGTACAAATCTATGGTGTGGAAGGCTGTAGGAACAGGCAGTGTAGTTAATCAAACTACAAAACAAAGAAGTTTTTAAGTTGAGGGTTCAGGCAGGCTAATGTAGAAACTAACACATATATTATGGTGATGTGCATATGTACCGGAGTCACTCTAAAGGTTGGAGGAAAAAATGTGGAGACAATTTGGCATGATTTCTTGAAGGAATACAGTGACTTCAACGCATAAGAGTTAAGATGAAGATTGTTAAGTATGATGACTTATATCCTAATATTTTAGAATTTAGAAAGGGATAATTGAAAACATGTCACTCTATAGAATGCACTTTCAGAATTTGACACTATAAAGATTGCAATTCAGCATTTGCCATTATATACTTGGCCAATTCAGAATTTACCATTTTTAGCACTTTTTCCTTTTTCTCGATTTTAGACCATGTAAAATATCATTTATACCCCTCTTCTCCCTCCCCTTCTCTCTCTTTTCTTCTTCACTTGCCATCAGACGTCTGCTGATGTTAACATGAAAGCAGAGGCTAGTTCACACTGTCGAATCTTGAACAACGCAAGTGCACAACTCAGGTTTTTTTTGGCGTCATCTTCCAAAAACCTCTTACTATTTCTTGATAAAACAACAACTACAACAGATCAAGTACTTCTACCAGTCGAGGAAGAGCCAGCGCAACCTCACCATGGCGGTGCTCGGTGACAAGGTGCCGCTCTACGGCGGCGGGTCGGGGCTCAGCAGCACCCCGGTCAAGGGGGCGAGCCCGCCGACGGTGCCGTTGCAGCTGACGGTGAGGATTAGGTCGCGGGAGTTCGTGCTGGGGAAGCTGGTGAAGCCCAAGTTCTACACCAACATACAGTGCAGCATCTGCCTAGACCTGACCAAGCTCGACAAGGTTGTCTCCCTCAAGAAATCCTGCAGCTACGTCTAGCCAGCTGCTTTGAAAGGTATCTGGGATTCCTTTTTGTCATTGGATATACTATGTATGACTTGGAATTGATTTAGATGGGAGAACTCAGAATCGGTTGTGTAAAGAGAAATTTTGTCATGAACATTTGAGATTGGATGAATAATCACGTGTTTCTAGATGCATTTATGAATGGTGTGGCGTGAGTTTTGTGATGTGATCAGTTGCCAGTTGAAAAGAGAAGCAAGAAGGGGAGGAAGAAGAGGGGCGACCTAAAATTGGGAAAAGGGGGAAAAGGTCAAAAATGAAAAATTCTGAATTAGCCAACATATATAATGGAAAATCCTAAATTATAATATCTATAGTAGTGGTAAATCCTAAAAGTGTATTCTATAGAGTGGCATATTCTCAATTGTTCCATTTAGATGCATGCTATAAGAAATCCCAGGTGAATCCTAATGGGATTAAAATTTCTACTTTCTTTTGGATAATGATTCATACTCCACTTTAGAGGAGAGATAGAGGAAACTATATGAAGCCATGAGGAGTGAAGAATCAAACAACCAAGCAATAAAGCAAAGAAGACACTCATCCAAAGTTAGATGTGCACAAGAGGATTACAGGTCATGTTATTCTTTAGCACTAGATTCTAAAGATCCTAAAAGATTTAGAAGGTTTGTAAGAGAGTGACGATTTCTTATACATTTTACTTCCTAATGAACTTCTAGACGGTGGAAGCACATTCCGTCTATAGTGTATTCAGCTTGGCTCTGTGTTTATCAAATTGCCTTTCCAACTGGTTTTTACATGTTTATGATGAAGGCTACAAAGTTGAGTTGTCCAGTAGCTATTTTTGGACAAGATGGATGACAAGACTAGTCATTACTTTTTTGGGAAAAATCTATAAACACCCTATAAGTCACCTATTTTTTAGTTTGCCCTAATATCTACCTCGTAAGTTAAGTTAGCATACAAATAACCCTTTAGGCCACATGTTAGCACTATTTGTCATGGTTTTCATTACTTTTGACATTTATTTCAATGGTGTCAATACTTGTTTCAATGTTATTAATACTTACTTCAATTATTTGAGCTATTTCATCACTAATGTTTCAATCCTGAAATCATGTGTTATAAATACCGAAATCACTCAAATCATTTAAACAAGTATTGATATTACTTAAATAAGTACTAAAACATTGAAATAAGTACCAAAGATAATTAAAATCATGAGAAAAATAGTGTGAATATGTAGGGGGTAGGGCTATAAATGAGCCGAGGTCGAGTGAGTCTACCTACCTAACCTGAAGCTGTCTACCTACATAGCCTCGAGCTCGGTACAAATTTGAGCCAAGCACGAGCGAGCCTGAGTTGGGGTCTAAGCTTGGACCTAGGCTCGAGCTTGCATCGGTCGAACTCACCTTGAGTAAGCTCGTAAACAGTCTTTCAGCCTTTCACATGCATTAATTTTTCAACAACGAGAACAAAGAATTCACCACAAGTTCACAACATAACAACAAGCATGTCTTTTCTACTTTGTCTATTCAAAAACAAGCACATAGGAAAGATAGCCAACAACTACAATAAAAGAACAATCCACAAATTTTTAGTTCTTCATACTCAGATCTAGCTGAAAGAGGATGTATGGCGGTGTCATGCTGAGGTTGTCGCAATGACGGAGGAGAGGGACATTGTGCTTCATGGCAAAGGAGGAGAGGAGCGTTGTTGGCTCATCATGTGCCTATGTCATCACTTTGAGGCGAAGAAGGCCGACGATGGAGACCTGTGTTAGAGCGGTGGCCGAGGGATGAAGTTTGCCATGGCACTGGTGGTCAGTGGGTGGTGGAGTGGGAGGAGAGGCGACGGAGTGGTCAGCGACCAATGAGATGGGACTTGGAGGTGGCGGGGTGGGAGGAGAGTCGATGAAGTAGGCGATGGCCGCTGGGGTGGGACGAGAGGCTGTAGGGTGGGCGGTGGTGTAGGATCAATGATAACCGACTAGATGAGACGTGAATAGGAGGTTTCAAAAATTCTCACCTAATTAAACAAATATTGATAATTGAATATTAGACAAGTACTCTAGATAAACCAAACCTATTCAATTCTAGTCACTCTAAGAAATTGATATAGTAATTAAATCACAAGCACAAGTAAATGATGAATATATGAAATTTCTCAACTAATAATGTAAAAACTAAAGAAAAGTAAAGAAATGATCACAATAGACACGCGATGTTTTCTCGTGATATCGAAGACTTGCCGGTCTTTACTAGTCCACGTTGAGGATAGCCTAAGCACACTTGGATCGGCTCCACGAATTAAGCCTCAGCTCCTCGTTCACTAGTGGTTGCTCTTCCTCCTCTCCGGAGATAACGAGCACCGAACCACTCACAATTTGCTCAGGTCTCTTCATAATCTTCTTGAAGAGATCACCTCGCGATCAACCTCTAAGCCGTCTAGGTGCCGGCAAGCACCAAAAGAACAGACCAATGCTTCGCTTGACGGCGCTCAAGTACAAATGGATCAATCTACGGAATGTATGCACTTGAAAATCCCACAACTCCTCAAAATGAATGCACAAGTGAGAAATAGAGTGGAGTGAATGCTCTATACTCAAGGATGTTCAATGTAAGTTCAGTACCTTGTTCTTGAGCTGGTGGAGAGATATTTATACTCGCACCAACCAAAACTAGTCGTTGCAAAAATTTATTATGAAAATTCAGGAAAATCGGAACTATCGCCGTTGTAAGTGCGAAACTACCACACTTTACTGTAGCACACAGTAACGGCTATGTCAGAGCGACAGAACTAGCCGTTTTAAATTCAGTGCGGAACTACCGTCGTTGTACCTACGGTACTACCGCACTACAGTAGTTCTGCATGTCCGTGCGATACTACCGCACTACGGTTGTTCTGTTGTGCTAAGTTTGGTACTTTCGATTTCTGGCCAGTTAAGTTTTTCAGGGCGTACGTTCTAGAAAAAAACGTATCGCTTCAAAAGTCGTTACTACCGGAAATCGGTAGTTCCGCAGTACCGTGCGGTACTACCGCACTGTGGTAGTTTCGCGGTTAAAAATCCGGTACTACCGATTTCTGTGAGTCAAAGTCCCATCCGAGGGTGCTCTCTGGAAAAAACGTACCGCTGAAAATCCGGTACTACTGAAGGCCGGTAGTTCCGCAGTTTACATGCCGGAACTACCGCACTCCGGTAGTTCCGCGGTTATACCGGCGGTACTACCGATTTTACTGAGAGAGCACATTTTGTTTTAAAACATAATTTCATGTGCATGCACGATCCTAAATTGACCCAAATGACACATAAGCATGCTATCAAGCTACTTTCAATGATCTCTCTTTATAGTACGACATCTAACTTATAATTCGATCTTTCACTTTTTCACCTAAGACTGGTTAAATCAAAAAGAGATCCTAAATTTCATGTACCTTGGTTTTGATCCTTCTC
The DNA here is from genome assembly GCA_036346265.1 of Melocanna baccifera. NCBI lineage: Eukaryota > Viridiplantae > Streptophyta > Magnoliopsida > Poales > Poaceae > Melocanna > Melocanna baccifera. Next base: position 24,667,467 of record CM070692.1, on the reverse strand, counting down.
GATGTCTATTTTTTTATGTAACTTGTTCTTGTCCATTGCATATGTACACACAGACATATGGTAACCTTTCTTATATAATGTTTGCATGCCTATATATCTAATTTTATCTTTGAAACGGTGAGAGACGTGCAGCGATCCTGCATATGCAAAACATTTCTTGTAACAGCTGAAGCTATTGAACAAGTGTAGCTGAAGAGAAGAACATTTATTTGGTTCTTTTGCTTTTGGCGGGAAAACGGGTGGGGGGAAAAGGCGCGAAGGCAGCAACAAACTGGAATTTTATAATCGGCTGGGGCGAGGTAGCGTGAGTTCTGGACCGACTCCGTAATTCGAAGCCTGGTTGCAACCAACGGCCCAGTTCTCCTTGCTCTGGAACAGTGGAACGGCAACGTTTCTGTCAGAGACAAGAATATACTCGGACATCCATTGACAAGGTTAAATCTGAATTTGAAAGCATTAGAACCTCTTTACGTAGTGAAGAACCTATATTTTCCCCCCTTAGATGTACATATAGAATATAGTTATCCCCCCAGATGTTGTAGTGTGCTATTTGCAGGTTAATTGGCCTGTAGATTTTCAGTATTTACTGGACTAGAGGGGAAAGCTGGTTGTTCCTAATTCTAGCTTATACAGACTAGCACAAAGTACTATTGACCTCACACTAAGTTAGCAGCTTCTTCACAAACAAAAATTTCCAGAAACCAAAATGAAATTGGATAAAATTCTGTCGAGCAGCAACTCGCCTTGCCCGAGATTCGTTTTGAGATGTACGAGTAACGAAGCTTGGATTACAGATGACCTCAAGAGAGATCCTGTGCGAAACGCTCTATTGTGGTAGTTGTTTAGCACATGCTGTGGTCTAGCATGTACTGACTCCATGCTACAACATTCAACAGTCATTAACCCGCTCGCCATCAACAGTTCATCACAATTTCACAATTGCTGGCTATGCATGCGTCCATCGGCTTGGTGTCTGCGTCTCCAGGAGTTAGAACTTGGTGGAGCTTGTTGAGTCAAGTGATATGGACCGTTCATACGCAACCCAACGGCTGCAGTTCATCACCATTTCTCAAACTGTTCATGTATTTAGTACTGTAGCTATTTTTTTTTTCAATTTTAGCCCCCGAACACCCCTTGTTGCAAAAATAACCTCCTCTACGAGTTCAAAAGGCGCAGCAGGTGACATGTGTCACTTCCTGCGTCGAAGTAGCTCGGCAGGAGGCGGATGGCGCGAGGGCCCATGACGCTACCGAGCCACCCCTGCTTGGCAATAGCTTATCGAGTTGCCCTTGCTCGGTAGGTGCAACCAAGCTACATTGGCTCGGCAGCAAGCCAGCCAGGCAGGGCAGGGGGCCGGGGTAGGAGTGGCAAAAAAACTCGTCGGCTCAGTTCAAACTTACTTCAATTATACTCGTTAATTTAGATTTTGTTCTAACTCAGCTTGTTAGCTCGCTTATAAAATGCTTCCAAACTATATATAAAATAATATACGATACAAGTGATAACATGCACGAACCATCAACTCCAACTACAGCTAAGATATATATGCGTGTTTTGAAAATCATAGTTCTAATCAGTCATTGTACATATTTGGGGTCTATTGATGCCTTTCCCTTCTTTTCTTTGCGAGCTTTACCCCTCGTGACCCAGGTCCAGCACTCGGCTTCCACAACTTGTATAGATTTGTCCTCGTCGAAAAAAACCTAATGTTTAGCGGGTGCTTTAGGGACCACCGACACCTTACCCTTGTCATTTCTGTTGTCATCCGGAGTGTAAGATTTCTAGTGTGTGAATCTCTCCAATGCCACTGGGTAGTTGAGCATGTATTTTTGCTCGATGAATTCCTTGTTGTACATATTCATGCCGTTGATTCATTGGAAGAAGTAGCAGCACTTCGTGTTCTACTAGCATAGATGGGAGTGGGTTAGAGATGTGCAAAATGAAACATATAATGTGAAATAGCAAATACGTGCTTATAAGAACTTCATTGCATGTGTAGTGCGCCCGAGTGACGATTGCCGGGTGTGTGGATCGAATGATATGTGTTAGTTTTCCACAATCGTACTGAGGCCGCAGAAACTCCAGCGGCACGGGTGTATCCTTGTAAGAAGTATCATGGTATGATTCTTTCTTCTTGGCCACCCACTTTCGCTTATGAAGCATCTGTCTGTAGTTTATCTCTACTTTTCCATCTCTTCCTCTACTTTTGAGATTAGCTCAATTGGCGTCTTGTGACTGGTCATGTGGACTGGCCAGATTTTGTAGGCGGACAATGTGCACTGTTTGGGAGTAAAGCTTGTATGTGATATCATTTCACTAGGGAAAGCTAGTACGTGTAATCAAATTACTGGAAAAGCTGATGCATGTTGTCCACTCATTGCAAAAGGCTGATGTGTGTTGTCAAATCACTGAAAAAACTAATGTGTACTGTCCACTCGATGTGAAAAGCTAGTATGTATTGTCAAATTACTAAACAAGCTGGTGTGTTCTGTCCGTTGGCTATGAAAAGCTAGTACATGTCAAATCGCTGGAAAAGTTGCTGCATGCTATCCATCGCTGCGAAAGTTAGTACGTGTTGTCAAATCACTGAAAAATCTGATGTGTGTTGTCCACTGGTTGTAAAAAATTGGTATGTGTTATCAAATCACTGAGAAAACTGGAACGTACTGTCCACACTGTAAGCGAAAAGCTAGTACATTTTGTCAAATCACTAGAAAAGCTAGTACATATCATCCACTCGCTATGAAAAGTTGATGCATGTTATCAAATCACTATAAAAAACGGATACATATTGTTCACTCATTGATATGTCAATAAAGGATTCCAAGAATTAGGCAAAAAAAAACAAAAAAATAAACTACAAGGTCTAAGATAACCACACAACATTTATAATATTTTGGTCAAGTTACACATGACAGGTAATATATAGCACTTAGGCCATGCTCAATTATGTAGATACAATATATCATACGTATACTAAACCCGGGGGGGTTCCGGCCTTCTCGCGCGGTCCACGTCGACCTCGATCGCTCCGCTCCCGACGCGTGCGTCCGCGCTCGCCTTCGCTCTGCCTGCCGCGTGTATACGCTCGATTGCAAGCCGCGGCTTCTCCCGCATATCGCACCGCCTGCCGCGTGTGTGCGCTCGATAACAAACCGCGGCTTCTCCCTCATATCGCAAGCTGCGGCTCTCTTCCGTGTGAGGAACAGCACCGCGGAATTATACATTACACATCTACTCCTGGAAAGCACTGTAAGCTATCCTAAATTGTAGACGTGTTATGTATCCCTACAATATCCTACCATCTCCATTACCGTGACTCATGTTGATTTTTGAGCCCTGATCCCTCCATATCCGTGACTCATGTTGATTTTTGAGCCCTGATCCCTACAAAAGCTTGTTAGCAAGAGTCGTTGACTCGATTCAAAATTAATTTAATTACACTCGTTAATTAGTTAAGCATTGAAAGAATCAATTTTAGATAAAATTAAATTTTTCTTTAGCTCGGTTCGACTTAGCTCGTTAGCTTGATTCTAAAAATAATTTCAAATTATCAATAAAATAATATTAAATTAAACTATTAATTTAAAAAAACTTGATAAAATAAAAAATTGGCTCGATATTCACTCCTAGCCCCAGTTGAATTTCAGTACTCGAGTTCACGAGGACTGCAATGCATTGCTATTGCACCGCCCTCCCCATCCTTGGCCCACTCATCCATCAATCATCGCAGGGCAGGTAGGACACTTGCAACCCTTCTGATCCCGCTACTATTCTCACCCATCCGGCCCCAGCCTGCTGCAGCTTCGCATCATTTACACCTCCCTGACATGCTTCGGACAATGCCTCCACGGGCTCGGCGACATCTGCACAATACAAGCACATGGCTATGCCAGGAGGAAAATAAAAGTAAGATTTGAGGTCAGTCGATTAGTCCGCTCACCAATTTTACTTGCCCATAACACCGGATGATATCACATGTAATGGCAATAGAAATCCAGTGGAAACAGGAACGCACAAATACCACTGCTAATTTAGCTAAGCAAAAAACCAAACCACCTGGTCAGTACACTTCACACCATTCCAACTCCAGGTAAGACAGAGAAGAACCCGACCGCAGAAGAGATCCCAGTAGCACCTACGTTAGACAAAAACGAGAAAAAAAGAGAGAAAAAGAGTGCATAGCTTTTTTTACAGTAAAGAACACCCCTTGAGAATCCCTTGTTAATTTCTGGGCACCCCAACATATTTGGACAAAATGTGAGTTCATTACTTGACTAGCTGCAGCTGCCGCCTGAATTCCCAGATCTGCAGATGACTACTTCTGCAGTCCTACTCTGTGTTCTGAGAAATGACCTCGCCGAACTTCAGGAACAGCTCTGCATCTGATGTGCTCGACGAATTGGCGCAGGAGAGCACACTTGTGCCTCTCAAGCTGACATACTCGTTGATGTAGCTTGGGACAGTCGGTGGCTGTGGCAAGGCCAGTGGTTGCGCGTGCTTTGGTGGCAGGTCAGGATGTACGAGACAGTCCAGGACACGCACAACCTCGTGCATTGTCGGTCGATCAGATGGTTGTCTCTTGGTGCAAAGGAGTGCCAGCTGGAACACCTTCTTGACCTCGCCGAGATCTTTGCATGTGTCTGCGATGTCTGGGTCGACCGTCTCCATGACCGCATTGTTTGCCGTCTTTGATAGGATCTGCATTACAGCAGTACACAAGAATGGTAACACGATATGTGCACAAAATAGCGGGGAAATTGCGACAAATGTGAGATCTATTTCCCTGCACTTTCAGCAATACGTATAAAGTTTTCCCAGTAGGGTATACAAGTTTACGAATGGATAAATACTGGAACAGTGAAATTTATCCTATTTATCACCAGCATGGTTCTTTAGGGTAATGTTTTGTCATACCAATCCGGCCTGAATCAGAAGCGAGTTAAATGCTAAACTAAGATGTCAAAAAATTAATTACTGCAAGGTAAATGCTAAATTAAGGTGTCAAAAAGTTGATGACTGCAAGGGAGAACTAGTTCTCACAAAAAAAAAAGAATGTAGAAGAACTAGTGATAATTTATGTGATGCTGTCATTTGTAGCTTTCCATCTACATGATTGATGACAGGGGGACAAAAATAGCAGGCTTTAGGGGACGGAACACTGCAACTTATAATGGAGCTTTCAATAGCCATATACAACGGATCAGTCCACCACAGGTTTACAGTGCAGATAGATCTACTCACATGAGAAGTTTCATGTTATTGGTCCCCTTGTAGTTACACAACCCTAATAGGCATCATTCAGCGCAATTATTGAGCACTACCAGAATCCAAAGCGAAATAAGCTGGTGAAAATGACACATTTAACCGAATAATTGCAAGAGAACGAAAAATAGTTACCAATTGATGGAGATTGCACTCGTTGTCCACTGGTTTTTTGCCAGTCAGCAGCTCAAGCAGAACAATGCCATAGCTGTAGACATCAGACTTCTCATTGAGACGAGAGGTGCGTGCATACTCAGGATCAATATAGCCAATAGTGCCCATGACATATGTCGACGTGTGAGTTTTTGAAAAACACAAACTCTTGGCGATGCCAAAGTCTGTAAGATGTGCCTCATAATCTTTGTCAAGAAGGATATTCTTTGATTTTACATCCCTGTGGATTATTCGCGGACTGCAGTCATGGTGAAGATAAGCAAGGCCTTGAGCGGCACCAAGAGCAATTTGAAGGCGAGTCTCCCAATCAAGTTTTTTCTTCTTGGATGGACCTTCTAGAATAAAAAAAAAGAATTACGATTATGATATGGTATAGTAATTTCATTCAACCATCTACTATCAATAACTAAGCAAATCTGCAAATGTGTCAACATCAACTATTTGAGTGTGATCGGTTGGTGCTTTCTGACAGACGAACAAACAAAGAATCCAAATTAAAACAAGCATGTAAGTGCTAGATACTTGCCACTCTCAGCATTCCCTGACAAAATCTGTGTCAATGAGTTGGCAGTCTGCACTTACCATGTAAAACATCCCAGAGGCTACCATTTTCCATGTAGTCATAGAAGAGAAGATTCCCAATAGGTGATAGGGAGTATCCTTGAAGGCTGACAAGATTCCGGTGTTTGATGCTACCAACAGTCTCAAGCTCAGTCTCAAATTCTTTCAGGCTTTGCGGGTAGTGGGCATACAGCTTTTTGATTGCCACTGGTTTGCAGTTCTTCAGCACACATTTGTAAACTGTGCTTGATGCCCCATACCCGATTATGTATTTCTCACTCAAGTTTTCAGTCATCCTCATTATGTCCTCATATACATGAACGGCCATGTTCATATGAAGGATCACCAGCTTGGGGGGGACATTGCTCACTGCAACAACATGAACATCTATTACAACAGATTTGTACTATTCTAGCATCAACTATGAGTTATCAGTTACAAAAGTAAACTATTGATCCAGGTAAGCCCGCATAATATTATGGTTCGATAAAATACATTAATCACTCGTCATGATTTGTATGACAACATAAAACTTGCCGAGAAGGTAAATAATTGATTTATTGAAACAACAGATTCAGAACTCATGTAGATGCACTACCTGGTTTGCTTACAGAGACATCTTTGAGAACAGGAGGACTGTGTGGCCTGCAAACAGCTACTAAGATCATCAGGAGGATAAAAAGCCCACCCACAGCAATGCCAAGTATTGCAGCCTTTGAGATTGGTGCTGCAAAGAAAATCCAGGAGGGAAAGGTGATGGTCTATTAGATGGGAAGAAAGTTTACTTGAAAGCAATTGATGAATGAAACACTGTTTTTACGTTTCTCTTGGTGGCTGGAGGAACGGCATGAAGAACCAAGCCAATATCCACAAAGTCCAGGATTACCCAAGAAGCTGAAGAAAGGACCAGATCGTTATAATACTATTCAAAAGTCTGACCGATAGGATAGAATAGTAATGGAAATGATGGAGCACACTACCTGTCAGGCGAAAACCGTGAGAAGTTGTTGTCAGCAGGGACGAAACCAGCCAAATTATTGTATGAAACATTTCTGTTCCCAAAAACAAGAAGATGCTGTCGGCAAAACCAAACATTCGCATATGCTTAAATCTTTTTGGGTTGTTGACTTACAAGATATTGAGGCTGAAGCAGTTTATCAGTGAAGAGACATCCCCAGTTATATTGTTATTTTCCAGTTTTCTGCAAGAGCAAATAATAGACGGCTGAATCAGAAGTCGACTGAAGATTACATTATGAATCTTCCACCAAGATTATGGAGTCAAAAGAAAGTGACATGAAAACATATTACTCACAGCAATATCAGATTTTGCAGCATTCCAAGTTCTTGAGGAATCAGACCACCAAGGTGGTTATCAGACAAATCACTAAAACAACACCCCCAAGTTATTCGACATAGCATCCAAGGAACTAATCAGATTAAGGATTCACGATTAGATCACCCCATACTTACATCTCCATGATACTCCTCAAGTTCCCAAACTCCACAGGGATGAATCCAACTAGACCATTATTGCTCAAGTTACTAGAGAAACAAGCTCCACGACGTCAGATGTATGATTCTAGAAATATACCAAAAATGGCAACGCCAAAAACTTACAGTCTTAATAGATGCTCCAAGCTGCCAATGGCTGATGGAATTGAACCAGTAATCATGTTACACGATAAATCCCTAATACATGTATCTTCATTATACATGTCGTAGCATAAAACATATATTCTTGAGGATTGACGAGCTAATGGGACTTACAAGGTGTCCAAATTGTTGATTCTTGATAGCTCAATAGGAATAGGGCCAGTTAGATAATTCGATGACAGATTCCTACAAAAAAACAGATGAACATAAGTCACTAAGCAACACAGCGAACAAGGGAGCAGATATGTATGAATATTGACCAATTTTTTAAAATGGAATCAGAATAATTCTTTCAACTTTTTTCTAGCATAATTTAGGTTCAAAACACATTCTAACTTACAAATAAGTCATGCTCTCAAGTTTACGTAAAGAACGAGGAATGGTCCCATTTAACTTGTTGCTGTGAGCATTGCTGTAAAGAAAAATTAGCACATTACATGTGTATTGTGACACAGCACATGACACAAATATTAGAAAGAAGCCATGCTTACAAGCTATTGAGATTCACACATGAACTTATATTGTCAGGAATTGATCCGTCTAAGTTGTTGTTTGCGAGGTTCCTGTGAAACAAGAGCAAAATCAACCACTTGTTTTATTAACACACTTGGGAAATCATAACAATATTAAAGGGTGCCTAAAAAGTACTTACAAGTCAAACAAGCCTGTAAGCTTTCCAAGCTCTGGTGGAATGGATCCACTAAGATCATTATCATTAAGTTCTCTGAATTTAGATATTTTGTCAACAAATATAGAATGCAGGTAAACCTGAATTTGAATATACAAAATTGACAGTAATATTTCCACTTACAGGTAATGAAGCGTTGACATATTACCAAGCTCTGGTGGTATTGGCCCTGTTAACCGATTGCCTTGCATGTATCTATAAGCACAAGATGTATGATGTTACTGACTCAGAAATATTCCAACATAAAACTTTCAGAAGTGAATAATCGTAAGCAAACCCAAACCATATATTGGGGGAAAAGAAAACTAGAAAACTTACAGCTTCTCGGTGTATGTCAAGTTTCCTAGTATCGATGGTATAGGACCAGATAACTGGTTGTAACTCAGATCTCTGAAATGGCAAAAGGTCATATCAGTTATCAATCTTGCACCAACAGCAATGAGGCAATGCAGCCTCCAACCTATAATCTAGTAAATTTAAGTTCATCACTGGACTTACAGTACTGCAAGCGCCTGCATGAGACCAATAACCGATGGAATAGGACCAGTGAACTTGTTCCCCTGCAAGGACCTGATACAGATAATATGCATAATTTTGCAGATTAGTATTAACTCTGTTATGCATATAAGTTTCGTAGATCCATTTCATTTAAAATAACCATCACATACAATGTGGCGACTTGTAGGAAACCAATGTTGAACGGGATTGATCCAGTGAGCTGATTGTAAGACAAATCCCTACCATTACAAAACGTTAGGAAAACTTCACAAACTGAAAGATATTAGAAGTCATAGGGTCAAGAATATAATTACGTACAAAACCTGAAAACTCGTACAGTTCCCAATGGTCTCTGGTATCACCCCAGTCAAGCTATTATTCTTCACGTCACTGGTCAAAGTGATTGTAACGTTAGAATCCGATAGAGGATACACAACACATTGTGGTGACAAATTGGAGCAGCATACTTACAAGTACCAAAGTCCTGTCAACTGGCACATATCTGGGGAGAGGCTTCCTTCTAAATTGTTGCCACGCAATCCGCTACGTATATGATTAATTCAGTAACAAAACATTAAAAAAGACTAGCACTTTACAGTAACCCATGTGCACGAAACAGTGGTGTCTTACTATGATGTTCTTCTAACCATAAAAGCTCCATGAATTTGCTCAGTTATTGCCAGGCTCTTAAACATACTAACAATGCAACTACAGTAGTAGCAATAATACACAATCTTTGAACTGGTGGCACAAAGTTAAGGATGACTTACAAGTATTGAAGAACCTCATTCCAATAGATTAGTCTTGGTATCTCCCCACTCAGTTTGTTTTGAGCCAAGTCCCTAAGGTGCACATCGCATCAGAAATTCAGAACAATGTTAATTAGATCCACAGTATCAGAATCATGTTGCAACTTACAAAATCTTCAAATTTGGGAGCTGTGAGAGCGTTGATGGGATCACGCCGATCAGCTGATTGCTCTTCAGTATGCTAGAAAATCACAAACACCAGCACATAATCAGCAGTAACTTCCAAAGGATTTGTTTACTAAATGCATCTCAGCAAGAACAGGCCTTACAAGTTCTCAAGGTGCTTCAGCTTCGATACCGAGAACGGTATGTCCCCGTCCAAGTTATTGAAGGACAAATCCCTATACCAGGAACAACAGTTAGGAGCCTGCATTATTTCCAAAACCTAAGCATCATTATGGAGTCCACTCACAGTGTTCTAAGCGACGAACAATCGCCAATCTCATCAGGGATCTGCCCGGACAGCCCATTCGACTTCAAATCACTACATGTATATACCCAAATACACAGGTTAACGCAAGCCAATCATCAGGAAGCTACGTTCCAATTAACCACACAGGTCAGCAGGTTAAACAAGACATCATCCGTACATTGAGACAAGGCTCTTCAAGCTGCCGACGGCCGGAGAGATCTCGCCCTCGAGGTTGAGCCCGGAGAGGTTGCTACATTGCATCAACACGCCGCATCAGTGACCGAACATTGCTGTCGGTAGGAAAAGGAGTAAACTTTTAACGGACGCTCTTCTTCATACAGCGCGGCGACGGCGAAGGTGACGTTGTCGCAGAGGACGCCGCGCCACGAGCAGTAGTCGTCGCCGGCCCAATCGTACAATACGTTGTCGACATTGCGGAAGGACTTTTTGATCTCCAGCAGCGTCGACCCTGGGTGCAATGCGACCCAACCACATCAGCACGAGAAAATGGCAACACAAAACAGATTCAAGATCAGTAGAATCTGGAGGTGATTTTATCCCAAAAAGATCAACCAAAATGATTTTATCTTCAAGGCAAGACTGAGTTCAAAAACATCGGATTTAAAAAGCATAAAGAACAGTACAGTAGTTAAGCAAAAAAGTTGGGAATTCTAAGATTAATCCTGATGGGTAACAACATTATGCTTATCAGATTGGGATTAAAAAACAGAGTGGCAGCAAAGATAGACACAAAAGGAAAAGAAACCAAGCTTCCATCTTTGAACAGCTGAACAAAGAGTACGAGATTTAATGTTCAAACCATTTCTTGGTACCAACATCGTCTGCTCCTATTAATAAGGCAGAGCAGTGGCGCTTGTGAAACAAACCAGAACACAAAAGAAGAAGAAAATCTCACTTTGGAAACATTGATGAACTAGCTAGTAGCTGCTACAGCAAGATGTCAAACTGTCTCCCAGAGGGGGAGAAGGCAAGAGAAGATAGAAAGGGCACTACTCACAAGGATTAGTTAAGTATTAGACTCCGCTTACGGCAATAAAAAAAAGGCACTGGAGCGTCACTAGAGAATCACCATGCCTCCAAAGCGCGTACTTGCAGCACTAATAAAATACCAATCCTAACAAACCAACCAACCATCCCCTTGAATCTTTGCTCCCCAGTACACATACCAAAACAATCAGAACACCAAGAAAAGAAACCGGGAGCACCCACCGTCGTCAGCGACGGCCACGGCGACGAGGACCAAGGCAATGAGAGCGCGGGAGGTCGCCGCCGTCGTCGTCATGGTCGCTGTGCTGCGAGGCATCCGGGCAAAGAGAGGAGAACAGCTAAGGAGTGTGAAGTGTCTTTTAATGGGATGGAGTTCTGAACTGTTCACATATCGCGCGCACTAGTCATTTTTATTTAAAAAATTGACTTAGATTTTTTAATTTAGCCTCTTTCGTGAACTCAATATTTACGTACCTCATACCTAATTAATACTAATAATAGCAGTGGGTTACTTATTTAATCATGCCCCCTGATTAGTTGTCGTGTTGTGGCTACTCAACCACATTGCCTGGCCGGATCTGCTAAGTGGTTCTAACGTCGCTCCGTTCGTTTTGCTTTTTTTTTTCAATTTTAACTTCTAGTTTTAGTTTTTTTTACTATTCAGTTACAGTAAAAAAAGTTAGCTACAGTAAAATTTCGATCAGAAAGCAGAATCTATAGCTATTTTCGAATACTCTTACTTCCATCATAGCTTTTGAACTTAGGGATAAGATAAGATTTATAAAAAAAATATAGACGTCTAAAGACTAAAAGGTCTTTTCAAGTGACTTCGATTTCTGACTTTTAGAAACTAGGAGCACTTCAAACGAGTTGGCTTCTTATTTCAACTATTTTTGCTTTTTTATTTTTTTTGTATTGTTTGTAAAAAATATAACTGTTTTTTAAATTTTTTTCTTATTTTAGTTTTTAATTTAATAACTTAGAAAAATGATAATGACTATTACAGTTTAACTTTACTAAAGCTACCAGATACGGCTGGAAGCTTAATTCAGCATTGTGTAAATTTGAATAAAAACAGCTAGCAGATATAACAACAGATTCGGAGTTCTCGGTTGGTTTCTTGTGTTCTCGCGCTCGGCTTTGCGCACTCGCGCTGCTGTGCTGCTGGCTCAAGTGACAGCGGTAGCAGTATGGTTGGGCGATAGAGTGGCAGGGGCTATCAGGCTAGGGCGAGTAGTAGGCTACTATATGTTGTGAGTTTAGCTATGTTTAAAATGGTGTTAGTTTATGATTTTTTACTATAGTAAATTTATTTTTTATTATAATTAAATTAATTTATTTAGTATAATTAATTTAAAAAAATAAAAATAGAAACAATATGTTAGCCTATAACAGATAATGCAAAAAAATATGAAAAAAATAAAAAAACCTAAAATAAAAAAATAAATAGAAAAAACTTAAACTTAAACAGGAAAAAAAGGTTGGATGCTATTGTCGGACGCTGGCGGTAGTATTTGCTGAGCGTGGCCTTAGAGAGAGATAGGGCTTAGAGGGTATTCAAAATAGTGTTGGTTTATGGTTTTTTATTATAATTAGTTTATTTTTTATTATAATTAAGTTAGTTTATTTGATATAATTAAATTTAAAAATAAAAAATATGTTAGTCCTTTCACGAATAATAAAAAATAAAATTAATAGAAAATAAAAGTTAGAAATTAAAAGCTAAATTGAGTGGTGTCGTGAGAAAGTGTGATTTTCTTGTGAGGATGAGATAGCGAGAGAGATGGACACTGAGAGGTCACGTCAGTGTCGTAGTTTTTTCTCTCTATCTTGTTGGACCAGGGCAGTACAACTCGAGTCACACGTCGAAGGACATGGTCCCCCGATGACATGTGGGACCCAGGAAAATGATGGGAACAGTGGGTACGCAGTTGTCAACTGCTGCAGCACCTGCGGGTAGGCCCCCACAGCCATGTAATTTTCAAGTAACTTGGGTAGATCTGTCTTTTTTTAAACTTAAACTATGTACTGTTTTAAGAGAAAATCAGTCTAATTTCGCATAGCTGGATTAGCTCGAAGATTCTTGTTTCGGTCGTGATCACCGCCGGAATTAGTGTTTTAAATTATCGGAATCTAGATATAGAGGAGGAGAGGGGCGGGACCATGAGACAGTGTGGTGCCGCCACCGGCCACCGGCATGGAGGAAGACAGCGGTGGCAGCATTGACGTGAGGTGAGTTAGGGTAGACGAGATAGGAACAGCAAAACACAGGGAAAAGGAGTCTGGTGATGGATTTACAAATTTTTTTTCCTGCGAAAATTATGTGTTTCTGATTGCGCGTTTCATCTCTTGATCTCCTGAGAAATAATCATGTGACTGTATACGTTGGATTAAGTGGGATGCAAGCAAGCATCTGGCCTGAAAACACAGCAGTCAGCCGATGCAAACTGGCTACCGACGTGGGGTCACTGTTCAGTATACCCCACATGTCAGTACTCCATGATTGACCCCAACACGATACCGTGATGCTTACCAGGCTCCTGCAGGAAATGTCAGAGCCGCCCTTTCCTTTATCTCTAGCTTTTGCGACCTTTTTCCGTCCACTTTTATTTATTCCTTCTCCGTTTATTCTCCTCTTTAGTTTTTGGCATTAGTTTTTGAAACTTTTTAAGTAAATCAACAGAGATCATGTGAGTATGTTTAGAATTTTATATGATCTACTATTGCCAAATTTACTGAGTTACAATTTGTATTTTACATAGTTGCATTTTTTTTCAAAGGAAAACCGGTTAGACCGGCCAGGCCGTGCGGTTAGAGTGCTAGGGGCTGCCGATAAGACTGACAAGGGCGTGTGATCAGACTGACCAAGGCGAGCAGTCAGACCGCCAAGCGGTATGATTGGAGTTTAGTTGATGGTTGTAATTTTTCAAAGCAGGGTGTTTTTCACTACCTGTGACCAGTCTGACCGGCTTCTGGTTGGTAGTTAGACCGATCCTAAAAGTTTAGTTTTTGGATTTTGGGAATTTGGTTATGGGATGATTTGAATTGTGTTCGGTCAGTATATTAATGTTGCATGGTGCATGTTTTAGCTAATGCGGGCGAAGTTGTGAAGAACTTACGTCCGAAAAGGATTTCTTGGTCTTTAGATGTGCAGGAAGCTTTGCAGTCAACCATGGTTAACAGTGAGGATCAAGGCTATACTCATGGAGGAGCCGATACCTAGAATGGTCAATGATGCCAGTTAAGATGATTGAGCTCAAATATAGCATAAGAAAGACGGGAGATATGGAAGAAAGGTTCGAGCAACGAGTTGTACCAAGTGGCTTGGTCGGCTCAAGTAAGATGTGGTTCAGCGAAACCGAAATGAGAAAGACTTGTCAATGTGTTGCAAGCCATTGATGCACCTACACATGGCGAACATGGTGATTGCTTGCAATGAAAAAAGAAGACAAAGTTAAGGCGAGAGTATTTTGATAACTTGCCAAATACTGAATATTGCGCTAGATCAAAACCACAACGCTTGAGTAACGCTTGGGAAAGCGGTTCAGGTAAGGGAGATGTTGAGAAGATCAAGTAAATCAAAAGCTAAGGATTTAGCATATTCGGGTTTATGTGATTTAAAAATCGTGCATGACGTGTGTGAGTAAAACTCCAGTTATGTGGAGTTAACAGATTTCTCCAAATGTACTAGTGGATAGCATCTATTAGGGTTAGATATGGGCTGATTGCTTCATCTATTTAACGGATTAGGATGAGGACTTGCATGTTAACCATCTAACCATATCTCATTCCAACCTTGTGCTCTAGAGTTATGGTTTGAAGAGCGAGTATCATGATATGCTCTCTTATCCTTCAGGTGGAGTAGCTGTAAAACATTCATCCTTGAGTAGCAATAGATTAATTTTGTTTTTCAGTCATAATGTCTTTTTGATTTGGTTGATTTGCTCTTTTCTTATTTGTTTTGATCTCTTCGCTTCCCTTCTTGACTTTTTATACGCCAAGAACGTGTAAGTAATAAAGATGACTTTTGGAGATCAATCCTCATCCATCTAGGTATCAAGTCTTACATGAATTCGATGTTGCCCGATTTTGATTGGATTTGACCTCTCTTGAGATTTCTTGATCCCCAAGTTTTCACTTCAAATTTTGGGAGGAATAATTTGCTATCATATGTAGGCTCTCATCAAGAGCTATATTGGTCGTCATTTGCCTATGAGCAAATCATATTTTGTTATTTTAAAGTTTGTCTGATTTTAGTACAATCTTGCTTATTTTAGAGAAAGGTTGGAATTTTTCTATCATATATAGGAACTCATTTAGAACCATCTTGACCATCATCTACCTACGAGCAAGTCATATTCTAAGATTATGAACTTTGTTCGGTTCTAGTAAAATCTTGCTTGTTTTAGAGAAAGGTTGAAATTTTGACTAATATTCAGGTAACCTTTGGGTGAAATAGGTTCCTGAAACCCTTACCAAGGTGGATGCAAAGTTTCAACGCTTTTCATTGAGGATTTGGGGAGTTGCACATTGTTTGGTCTTGCCTCAAGCTGATTTACTATTCTAGAAATGAAAGAGCGGTAAGACCACCTCTAGCCCTAGTCAAACCAGCCACCAGTCAGACTGTTGTGGTCTTGTCAGCCAAACCGGCCGATGGTCAGACCATCGATGATCCACTGGTCAGACCAACCTCCCTATGGTGGTCAGACCGGTGACGACCATATTTCTCCTTCTCTCAGGTTTTTGATTTTATTACTTTGGCGTTGATTTCCAATTCTGATCTTTATAGCTCAGTAGCTACTGGAGTAAAGGATTGATGAATACATTAGAGAAATATTTGAAGCCACCACTCACCTTCCATCTATTGTCATACCAGTTTTACAGGTGGTATCAGAAGCCTGTTAGCTCTTCTTGGTAGATCTTAACCATTCTAAGAGTTATAGCATCAAACAAGTATTCAACCAAGCCATCTGTTTTCGATAGAGTTGATTTATCTTATTGAATGGCTCTAATACATGCTTAAATCGAGACTCAAAGGTACTCAATTTGGCTTAAAGTTAAGAACCCATATGTGGTGCCTATCAAAGACCAAGTGAATATAACGTATGTAGAAACTAACAGTAAGGCTCAAAAATTTATGATTCAAGGGCTTAGTCGATTTGAATTTGAACGTGTATCAACTTTTTAAGTCTGCTCACGAGATCTGGAAGACTCTTGCTAACTACATGAGGATTATATCGCAATTAAGAAAGTGAGATAAAAACAACTGAAAAAATAATACACAAAGATCGAGCAAAAGCTAGGCAATTCATTGGATGAGTTGTGGGGAAGATTTACCAAGATTATCCATGAGGATTTGCTGTGTGCACTTGATGTGAAAGTTTAGGGAACGAAGATCATTTCCATCAGTGAAAACACTATCGCAGGTAAGCTTACCCTGGATAAGCTCTACCCAAGATTGAAGACACATGAGATTGACTTCATCTCATGCCTCCTCAAGGCAGAGTAGATGGCTCATATGGTTGACCCTACTCAAAGTGGCTCTTCTAGTTCCTTGGACTTTGGCTCTTCCAGGTTTTGTTGTCAGCTTTGCATTCTTTGAGTGATGAGCAGCTAGAAAAACTTTCTGAGGATAACTTAGCACTCATATCCATAAAATTCACAAAAGTTTACCATGGAGTGAGGAACAGAAAGAGAGATGGTCTTGCCACTTCTTTTTAGTGTGGTGAGTCAAGCCATATTCTGAGCAAGTGGCTAAGCTAAAGGGCAAGGAGGAGAAAGATTATCCAAGGTTTCCTCAAGCATGTGACGCAAAGTCCAAGAAGCCCAACTACTACAAGCTCGTCAGCTAGGTCCTTGCCACTCTTGAGAACATCAACATGAGCGATGTGGACTTGGGAGTGAGAATGACGAAGACGACTCCAACAGCAAGAAGAAAACTCAATATTTCACCAGCATGTACTTTATGACCAAGAGTAGCAACATTGACATCGACACCTCCGACGATGATCCATATTGTGATATCTATGAGGTATGTCCCTCAGATCAACAAATTAAATTTGTTGTTGTTATAACTGAACAAAAAATAAAGAAACAACCCAAGATGGTCAAGAATCAGGATATTATGATTAACAACTTGAATCTAGAAATTCTTTACCTCAAGTCCATAATTCTTGAAGTTGAAAACTGTGAATCTTGCTTCTTTTTGCGTGATCAGCTAGTTGTGCTTCCAACTAACAAGTTTCTGTTGTTAGATGCATATGGCGTTTAGAGTCAAGTTCAAAGAGTAGTTGGGTAGGGTTATACATTCCAGTTGTGCATCTTGTGAGACTTTAAAGCTTGAGGCAGCTATTTATAAAGAGATATATGCTAGAGAAACCTACAACATTGAGTAAATCACATCTCAGAACCTAGCCCATGAAAATAACTACCTCAAAAAGACACTTGAGATTATTTAGTGGGAAGAAGAAACTCATTATGATCCATGATCAATTTAAGGTGAATGTGAAGAAAAAAGGTATATATTTTAATTTCCTAGAACATTTCAAGAATCACCCACCTAAAGTTGTGATAATCATGGCGAGTGGCAACTTTGAGGTCAAACCCTCTGAGCTGCCTATGACAATATTTAGGTCAGCTGGTTTTGCCAAAAAGGTCAAATACCATTGCACCCTCTGTAAGAAGAATATCCATATTGTTGAGTTCTGCTTTTGTAGGGTCCATGTAGAGAGAAAAGAAAGAATACATGCCTTGAGAGCCATTATAGGAGTTCCTTCACCTATGAGATTCTCTAGAGCTAGGCCTCTAGCTTTTGTCCCTGAAAATAAGCTTAAGTTTGTAGATGACTTTTTTAACTCCTTTGGTGGTGGTAGGTAGCACTTTGGGTTAAGATATCGCAAGGATAGACCATGGGTAGCGTCTAGACAGGGAGAGTACTGGTCTTTTGGTAGGCCGATTTAGAGAGGTCAAGGTTGTTCTCGTGTGAATTCTCATGATTATCTTGCTATTTCTACTGTTGTACCTAGACATGGTGTCGCTCAGTACTAGATTCCTAAGTCTTTCATTCTAACCCCAGTACTGAGGCACAAATATCTTCTGGTTATGCCTGGTAGGTTCGATAAGCGTGGAAGGAGGACTTGTGTCTTGTTGACTCCGGGTGTTTTTGACATATGGTCGGAGATTCTTAATGGTTCTCCTCCCTCACTTGTGCATCCGGTAAAATGTTGATCACGATCGGGGATGCTTCTTCTGAGACCGTGCTTGCTAAGGGCACTGTATGCGTCAATGACAAGTTCATTCCTAAGGATATTTCTTTGGTAAGTAAGCTGAGGTATAATATGCTATTTATTTTTCAGCTTTTTGATGAGATTTTAGAAGTGATATTCAAGTGTGGTGAGTGTAGTGTTCTAGATTTCTCTGCTAAGTTTGTGTTTAGGATCTCTAGGTTTTGAGAAGATCTTAAGTGCTGATTTTAGTATCTCTTTGAGCTCTAGCACTAGGTGCCTTGTAGGTCTAGCTCACGTGATCTAGTTTTGTGGGATCGTAAACTAGGTCACATTGGTTTTGACCATATTTGTAGAGTCAGTAGCTTAGATGTCATTAAAGGCTTGTCCCAGCTTAAGTGCAGTAAGGACCTAGTGTGTACACCCTATAGACATGATTAGATGGTTTCTTCTTCCCATCCTCCTCTTACCTTGGTGATGACGATACCCATGGACAGCTCATGGACTTACACATAGTGGGTCTTTCTAGAGTCCAGTCTGTAAGGGGAAAGTGGTATGTACTTGTTATTATAAATGACTTCTCTCAATATTTTTGGGTGTATTTTCTAGCTTCTATGGGTGAGTCATTTGGTTGCTTTAGAGAGTTGGCTCTTACATTAGTTGTAGATCTCCTAAGAGCCTTTAGAACCATTAGGAGTAACAATGGTATTGAATTTAAGAACTCATCTTTTGCAATTTTCTGCATTGAGCGAGGTTTAGGGCACTAGTTCTCTCCTCCTAGAGTCCCCCAGCAGATTAGAGTTATAGAAAGAAAGAATAGAACCTTTGTACAGAAGACTAAGATGATGCCAGGAGAGTATAGCACTCCTAGGAGGTTTTGAGCTGAGGTGATTTCTACTGCTTGTTTTGTGACCCATAGGGTGTTTGTGAGATCTTCCTTAGGCAAGACTTCCTATGAGCTTAGATTTGATCGTTATCTTAGCGTCTCTTATTTCAAGATTTTTGGTTGTAAGTGTTTCATTCTTAAATATAGAAACTTAGATAAATTTCAATACATATATTACAATGTCATTTTTCTATGGTATCCTGCTCATTCTCATGGCTTTTGTGTCTTTAATTTGAACACAAACAAAATCATTGAGACTTGTGAAGTCACTTTAGACGACGCTAGTCCTTGTACTAAATCCGATGGTGCATGTACACAGGTACATGGTGATCAGGAGAGCATTTTCATCATCTCTGAGTCCGACTTACAGGAAACAAGCAAACTAAGCGTATACGTCAGGAGACAAAAGCTCATCTTGAGACGTGCACGCGCAGGACGCACAAGAAAAAGAGAAAAATGGCAGCCAAGGCCAAAGAGGCCGTCGAAAAGTTCAATGCCAAGCTTACAAGGAAGAGAAATGGCATCGGTCCACGCAGTAGCTCTAGTCGTTCCGCACTAGTCCCCCTAAGCATGAATTTTTTCCATTCCAAAACGATGCATATGTATCGTACGAGTAGTTCAGTTTGTTGTATCATGCATTATGCTCTTTCTTATGAATGTAATTAAACCTTGTGCGTCGTATTATTCCTAACTTTACTGTAGAGTCTATTTTATTTGGCAAAAGCACATCTATTCGTCTTTTCGCATTCAATTCTTCGCGTAGCTTGGTATCCAATAACATGAAAAAAATAAGTTTTCTTCCCTATCCTCTCCATGTATGAATCCTCGGATGCATCATAATGTCACTTACTATCATATTTACCAATCGTTGCTATCTCAATCATTCTCAAAATAATTTTCATAACATTTCTTGCACTATAACAATATACGATGATCGCAAAACATTATTATGAATCTAACAAATTTTATACCATTTATAATTTACCAAAATCATAATTGGATCAACCGATATTGTCTCCCGTTATTTTTTTCCACAAAATAGAACTCATACATAAAATTTGATAAATGCTGCTTATCTACAACAATTGTTATTTACCCTGATGCGTAGGTCGAAGGGCCAGTTGCGCAAAAATAGGCTAAAATTGCAGTCGTCGAATGATTGAGCGATTGGACGGTTTGGTGATATGTCTCAATTACCCTACTGTTGGGCGATTGCAATCTGTCGCCTAACCGCCCACGGACCGGCTACTGCCGTTGGGTGATAGGTTACAGTCGGACAACGGTTGAACCACTGGATGTCATTCTCGTAAAAAAATTTATTTGAATATAACTCTGTTATTTTGAATAGAAATAAATTATTTAAAAAAATTAGATAGGTGTGCGGGTGCGTTTGCGAGGACAGGTCCTTTTCAGGGGTGGCAGCGGCAGGCTGCGACCTCCATTGATTACCAGTACTCTCCTTCGCTTTCTCTCCTACGTAGTTATTGCTTCTCTCACTTTTTGCTCATCTGTGGTTATCACTTCTCTCCTCCTCTGTGTGTGCGTGTGTGTGTGTTTTGCTGCTGGAAGCACGGTGCATGGATTCCTTCCAGCATTCCATCCCCTGGCGTTTCCAGTACTTTCGGGCATGGAGACTTCTGACAGGGGAGATGGGCGCGTAACTTAGATGCCCGTATTCAACATCGACCGTTCACATTCGCGCTTCCTGTTCCCTTCTTCGTTCGATGCAACGTATGTACTCCCTGTAAACCACAGCTCCGTTTTTACCGGACTCTGCGCACGTGCTGCTGCGCTCCGGTTTCCATTGCGCTCATCGAGATTACAGTAAACTCGAACGTTTCTCGTCAGAGGAAGATGTGAATCACACGATGATCGTGTACGTACCTCTGGCTCGATTGTTCGTTTCGTGTCTAATTAGGTCGGTGAGCTGCATGAATTGGACTGGACAAATAAAGCTGGATTTCACATTTGCACGAGCGTACGAGCTCCTCCAGATACATTTAAAACTACCTAAATTTATCATATAAAATTATATCATTTGATCTATCGTTAAAATTACTTTTATAATATTACAGTTTTAGAGGATTTGCTAGGGATCCGACGTCTGATCCCTAGCTAAAATTTCAGACGCTCACATGCAATATTTTTCGTATATATTTGTAACATTTTTCGTCCGTGTTTTTTTGCAACATTTTTTACTTCGTGGATGCAACATTAACTTTTAAATCAAACATTTGTGTTGCATATGGTGATTAAAAATGTTGCACACATTATGTAAGAATGTTGCATTAGGGCACTAAAAATGTTGCACACATTATGTAAGAATGTTGCATTAGGGCACATGATCCGATACTCATATTTTGGTGTTGCATGTATAACCAAGAAATGTTACAAGACATGGACCAAGAAATGTTGCGGAGCGGAATACTCACATCAATCTTGGTTTTTTGTGTTGCAAAGATGGGCGAAAAATGTCGTAAACGTAGCAAAAAAATGTTGCAGCAGAGCGTCCAGAGTTTTAGTCAGGTATCGGACTAGCAATACCCATAATTTTATTAGTATATGATAACAATATAGGACTGGTATAGCAACAAAGAGGGTGAACGATATCTTCAAAATTTTCCATGTATTCGCCAACCCCCACTCCAATAGCTACAGAGCTATAAAGATATAGGATGAAAAACCAACAATAAAGCCAGCAAATCAAAAAGCTAGAAATCCGAGGAATGAACTGTAAAATCGTTAGTTCTACTACAGTAACCGCGGTAGTACCGATACAACTAATTCAGCCCGATAAACGATAAAATCAGCACTATTTCAAAACTAAGAATTTACATAACTCTTGACCCATAGATATAAATGACTTGAAACTTGTTATGTATATTCTCTAGAATGTCAGAAACCTAGCTTAGCTGCACTGCATCTGCATGGCCAGCACACACACGCACATAGATAGGGCTGTAAAAAAAGCTCGAGGCTCGCGAACTACTCAAGCTTGATTCGTTTTAGACTCGATTCGAGCTCGGCTCGAGCTCCGAACGAGCCGAACTCAAGCCTGATATTAAATTCGCGAGCTATTCGCGAGCCTGTGATATTTTTCACTACACCCTAATCCCGTCCCGCCCCCGCCCCGAAATCCCGCGCCCCCACCCCGATTCCCGCGCCCCCCGCCCGCTCTCTCTCCTCGCGCCCCCTACACCCCGCCCGCTCCTCTCCCCGTTCCTCCTCTACCTCACCCCGGCCGCGCCCGCCCCCTCCTCGCCCCGCCGCCTCCTCCCCATCCGGTGCCCCACCCCGCCCCCACCGCCTCTCGCCCCGCGCGCCCCTCCCCCCATCCACCGCCCCACCCCGTCCCCCGCCGCCTCCTCCCCATCCGGCGCCGCCGGCTTATAACACGTTGATAAGTCTCTCCTATTCTAGCTTCGTCAGACCATGTCTCACTTGGACCTACTAACCCAAAAGGTCCTACTCGTTGCTAAAATTTTTCTTCAATATTTCCCGTATTCTTTACACCATGCTTAGCTCAGCCATCTCATACATCATTCTTGATTGTTTTGGGCCTTGTCTCTTCTATAGGCATAGCTCTGATTGTCGCTATTGATAATGGTTGAATCTAAGTTTTCCTGCACATCAAAGACAAAAAAAATCGTTTTTGAGTGCACATTTTTCATAATTTGACCCACGTTAGTCAGATATGCTTCATACAACATTGGGTGGATTCTTTTAAGCTTATGGTTTTTGCCTTTTGAATTCTAGCTGTTCTTGAAAGACATTACGAAAAGAGGGACGGTCACATGTGATTTTGGTTGGCATAGCTAAACTCAGTACCGTTTGAAAGTTAGTACAGTAGTAAAAGTGAAAAGCCACAAGGCACATGCCCATCCGAACCCACCCATTAATGCATCAACCTCTGTCAACCCAAATCAATTCATAACTAAAATTCCCAAAATACAAGAATTTTTACCTAGGTCGATACAACCGGTTACCATAGACTGATTCTACCACATCCCGTAGTTGAACCTCTCTGGAAATAAATTATCGGCAAGTAAACCGCAGTACTATCGCTCTACGGTCTGACTACTACGGTCATACCGGTTTGCCTGAAAATTCTAAAATCGATCTTAATGAAATGCAATCTTTGCAAAATTAAATATCAACTTCGTATAACTTGTAATGATTCTTCGTAATATTATATTAGATATTTTCACATAGTCCTTCAAAGATAAATCTACAAAACTAACTATCGAAAGTCACATCTCGAGACCTAAAAATTTAAAAACATCACTTGAAATTAACGACGGGAGTAGTAAAAAAGCAACGATGCGCCTAATGGGTACTGTATTGTAATACCATGCACGTACTTCATAATAAAAGCACTGCTGCTCGAGTACGGCCCTATTCGTATTAACTTCTAGTTTCTGTTTAGAAAAGTCAAATACCATTATAAATATCTAGTTTTTTGAAGTAGTTTTTTCACTCCTCTCGCTATTGTCCCTCTACGGGGATAAGGCGGGAGATTTATAGGTGCATCACCCACACCATTCCTCTCGCTCTCGTCGCACGCACGTATCTCTCCCTTACTTTTTACACTACTCGCTCTCTCTTCTAATAACCGCATTTTTAATCTCTATTATTCATTTTTAGTCAAAACTCATAAACCACACCCAAAAGCCATCGGCAAAACAATACAACGTCCCCTGCATACCTTAGGGGGTGTTCGGAATGGCGTTGCTTTATAGTTTTTTTACTGTAGCTGACTTATTTTTTTACTGTAACTGAGTTGGTTTATTTGGTATAATTAAATTTAAAAATAGAAAAAATATGTTAGTCTATCGCGGACAACGCATAGGAATACGAGAAAAAATAAGAAAAAAACCCAAAAAAAAACCCACGGGGAAATGTACGGGCAGAGTGTTTTCTTCAGGAACAAAAATGCGAAGACATTTTGTTTGGACGGGGAAAACGCGAAGACATCCATCAAACTAGCTCGGTGTTGAGCCAGTGACATCGCCTCGGGCAGTGCAACCATCGCCTCTCCGTCTGTCTCCAATCCAATCGCCGATCCTTTGTTCCGCGCGTTGCTGTCGCGTCTGTCCGGGTGTCCAGCCCCCAGGCCGCGATCGGACGGCCGGTACGCGCGGGATCCCTCCCACGCGGACGCACCGGATTCATACGCGAGGCACCACGTCCTACCGCTCCCGCGCACGTACGTACGGCGTAGTCTCATGCTTGTCTATCACGTGGGCTCAGCCGTCGAAAGATCCTACGTGGCTACTACGCTGCTGCGGCGTGCGCGTGGTAGGTAGGGCGTAGCATGCAGAACAGGTCAGGTGTCGTAGCTCCGGTGACGCCTGGATGACTGGCGGGGACCGGCTGGTGTTTCTACACTTTTTTTTTTACCAAAGACCATGGAAGAACATTCAGGGCAGTGTTGTGAATTGTGATGAGCTATTGGTAAATTTGTAGAGTAAATATTTGAATTTTATAAAGTTTATATTTTTACTAGTTTTTTTTTGTCATGCTGCTGGTTAGATCGCTGGGAGTGTCATGATTGTAGCGGTCAAGCCGTTGGTCAGTAGTGCCACGAATTATTTGTTGGTTGCAATTTTTCAGAGAGAGATAGAGATGGAAAATTTCTCCGAAAAATTGTTCAGATTGTGGAAAATTGACTCTTAGTTTATTTTGGGTTGACATAGGTAAGTATATATGTGTTGTATGAAGTATGTTTCGATTAACACGAGTCAAGTTGTGAAAAATTTGTATTCAAAAATGATTTCTTGGTTTTGGATGTGAAGATACGCTTGGAGTAAATCATGACCAACGGTGAGAATCGGAGCTACACTTGTAGAGAAGCTGAGATCTAGAACAATCAAAGATGTCGCGTGAGATAGGTGAACTCAAGCATAGCACAAGAAATGTGGAAAAAGTTGAAGGAATGTTTGAGCGACGGGTTGCACCATATGGTTTGATCGATTCAAGTGAGACGTGGTATAGCGGAATTGGAACAGAAGAGGCTTATCGACGCGTACCAAGGCAGTGATGCACATACACGTGGTAAGTATGACGATTGTTTACAATGGAAGATGAAGACTGTGATAGAAAATGTATTTTGGTAAGTTGACAAAAATACTGAAAACTATCTTAAATCAAAACTACAACGCTTGAGAAAACAGTTTAGGTCAAGGAAATACTAAGAAGATTAAGTTGGATCAAAGGCTAAAGACTTAGCGAATTCAAGCATATATGCTTTGAATGGCGTGCATGAGTGTAGTGTATGAGTAAAATTCGTGTTGTATAGGGTTAATAGGTTTCCTCATATGTGCTAGTAGATAGTATCCATTAAGGGAGTGATCGGAATAGCGATGGCTTTTGGCTTTTGGCTGAAAAAACACTGTAGCTGGCTGAAAAAACACTGTAGCTGAGTTAGTGGATAGTGTAGTGAATAGTGGAAAAAAAGCTGAAGCTAGAAGCTGAAGCTGAAAAAAGCCGAAACGATCACCCCCTAAGATTAGATAGGTGCTGATTACATTTCTATTTAGCTAGTTTGGAGACTTACTAGTCAACCATCCAATCATCATAACTTTTCTCATCGACGTCCAATGTTCTAGAGTTAGGGTTTAAGAAGGGTGCGTACTGTGGTGTGCTCTTTTGTTGGAGTGGCTATAAAATATTCATTATCAAATAGCAATACATCAACTTTATTTATCTCTCATGGATCCTTCTAGTTTTGGTTGATATGCTTTTGATTTTATTGGTTTTAATCTTCTCTCCCCTTCTTGATCTTACCCTGTGCCAAGGACGTACGTATAAATGATGAAGATGACTTGTGTAAATCAATCCCATCCATTTAGGCATAAGCTTTTGTAAGTTCTTGAAGTTACCCTATTTTTTTGGATTTGATCTCTCTGAGAATGTAGTTATTTTGCCTTGATTTTCTTGATGTTCTTACTTACTGTGACATGTGGGAATATATCTAGAGTCATGTTGGCCATTCTGCACCTACGAGTAAGTGATATTTCTCGTTTTTAGTTTTTACCTTATTTTGGTATAATCTTGCTTGTTCTTAAAAGGTCTGTGCTTTGATAGAGATTCTTGCGATCCTTCATCGAAATAGGTTCATAAGACTGTACGCAAGGTATGCACAAAATTTCAAATCATTTAGATTTTTCTTGTGAAAGTTGTGTGATTTTTATTTTTATTCACGCTAAATTTTCTATGCTGATTTGAGGTAAATGTAGTTCCGCCCTTTACATAATGGTAGTACCGCACCTTACATGGTGTAGTACCACTATGAAATGTTAAATTCCGTTTAGCTTGGTTTTTCTTGGGATTTCTAGGGGCGTTTAGGCTCAAACCTTCATAGATTTTTATAGTTATTGTAGTGCAAGACTAACACGCGGGATCTGCAACAATTGCGAGCGATCGGCAATAAGGGGTTAGAGTTTACCAAGGCTAGAGAGGGATTCATTGGAATCTTGGGGTTTAGAAGGGAAGGGGGCGACTTGGCGGTGGATGACGGTGGCAACGAGGTGGCAAGAGCACTGTTAGCAACGGGATCGGGGGAGCGGTGGGTGGTAGTGGTGAGTAGCACAGGGATGGGAGAGATGAGTTAGGTTGGGTGGGTAGGGTACAGGCAGAGGGAAAATGGTAGCAGCGTAGTGAGGTGATGAGGGTGTCGTTGGCCATGATGGTAGAGGCAAGGGCGGTGGTGGAGGTGCACAGAGTTCGCGAGGGAGTAAAGAGGTGGAGGCGGAGCAAGAGAAAGCGAATGTGGTTGGTGGGCGCTTGCCAGAGTCGGGGCAGCGATGGTAGCAGTGGGTTGGAGACGGAAATGATGAAGTTGAGTGGATTGAAGAAGACGAAGGGCATGGTGGTTGTGGTTTGCTATGAGTGGATAAGTTAGCAAGATGTCCTTGAGTTGGGCTGGGCCTTGGGCCAGTAGAGTTTGATCCGTTGTTATGGATCGAACATCTATCTGTAGTCGTGGCCTTTTTTCTAGTTTAACTTTCTTTAGCTTAGCCTTCATTGAAACAATGGAATTGTCGGTGAATTACCACCGATCTTACTAAGTAAATATGACAAACACAACACTTGAGGTCATACAGGAAGAGACAAGGTGTTTTACATAGGTTCAGGCCTTTAAAGAGAAAATAATAACCCTACTTTATGTGCTCTTGTATTGCTAGTGACTACAGTGTGGTGCACAAGGCTCTGTCTACAAAGAGTATGTGGTTATTTTGCTTTATGTGTGTTTGTACCCTCTATCTCCTAGCACAATTCTCTATGAAGCGTCGAAGGGGTGGTAGATGCAATCCGCAAAGAGGCGCTTTTGTCGGTTCATGAATCCCGCACGTGGTCATCGGTTATTGTCAGTGAGACTTCTACCCATGTATGATTGTCGAGAGGTTTTTGCCAGTGATGGAGGTTGTATACGTGTAGTTATGTCAGAGAGATAAGAGCATACATTCCCTTTTAGCTATCACACGTGGTTGGTTATGATGAATTTAAGCCCTAGTCAGCAAATAGGGATCCACATGTCTGATTATAAACTCTTTGGACCAAAGTGGGTGGTTGATACTCGGCTTAGCCCAAGCATATTCTCCTTAACCAGGGGTACTCTTAGGATTCAATGGAATAATTCTCTATCTGACAGTTATTGTGATCATAAAATCTATTTATTAATAATTGTTTAATCATTATGAAGAATATTTTGGAGTAAAAATAGAGCATTATATGCCTAACGACAAAGGAGACGAATGGTGCTCACGGTTCTTATGGGAGGCGGACCTTCTAATGGTCAACGTTGGCTACTATCATTGTATGCCAATGGGACGATGAAGAGAGAGTTAGGGTTAAAATGGGCGAGGTGAATCTCCGTACATAAGTGATTACCTCCGCGTATCCCTTTCCCAATAACTCATAAGTCCCTTCGCATGAAAAATAAAAACAGCTATTTAGTGGGCTGTTTATTTTAGCTTATAGTTTATGGTTTATGTCTTATAAATTTTCTCAAATAAACAAACGGGATGACTTCTCCACCATTGTTTCGAATCGACTTATCGAGATATCTTTTTAGAAACGGCTTATCAGCTTTCAGTTTATTCAAACGAATATTTATACTTGAGCTAAAAGGTATAAATTGTAATATAAGTTATAAGTTATAACCTAAAAGAACAGTCCTAGCCAATGTGAAAGTTAAAGTTAAGACAAATGATTAATATCTTTCTTGTGGAAAGGTGTTAGAGCAACTCCAGCAGGGCCCCTACTTGAGCCCCTAAACTCAGATTTGAGAGCCAGAGCAAAAAATTGAACTCCAGCAGGGCCCCTACTTGAGCCCTCAAAAATAGGGGCCTCTCAAATGAGACCTCCAAACCCTCATTCCTATGGGCCCCCTACTTGAGCCCCTAAACTCAGATTTATTCGTATTTGAATAAATACGTCCCTCATTCGGAACAAATTTGAATTTAAATTTGAATATTCGTATTTGAATTCATAAATTTAAACGTCCCTCATTGTGCTTTCAATTTAAATTCGGAAAAAAATTGAATTTAAATTTGAATATTTGTATTTGAATTCATAAATTTAAATTCGGAATAATTTTGAATTTAAATTTGAATATTCGTATTTGAATTCATAAATTTAAATTCGGAATAAATTTGAATTTAAATTTGAATATTCGTATTTGAATTCATAAATTTACATATTGTCCCTCATTGTGAAATCATAAATATTTTATTGTGTATTGTGCTTTTGTCCCATATATATGCATATAGTGTGTGAGGAAATAAAGAGAATTGAGAAGTAGGGGTTTTGTTTTGAGGGCTCCTGCTGGAGTGTAACCCAGAAAACAGGGTCCTCAAAAATAGGAAGAGCCCTCAAATAAAAAATAGAGATCCTATTTTGAGAGCTACTGCTGGAGTTGCTCTTAGGGTGGTGAGACGAGATAACGAGGATTTGTTGTGGTCCGAAGAAGCAGCGCCAAGATACCAATACAGGAGAAAAAAAGGAGACGGGATATAATAAGCGTGATAACGAAAATGAGCTGTCTTATGATTCTTTGGCACGGATACCAATACAATAGCATGTGGATTGCGAGAAAAAGCAGCCAGGGATCAGGTAGGGGACTAGGGGAGTGGCACTCGAACACTCGCCTTGGACGTACTGGTATTCCACGATGTAATCATGCAGCCTTTTGTGCAAGGATACGCATGGCTCGTTGGAGTGGACAACCGGTATATAGAGCCAGAAAGCTCGAGAGACTCGAATTTGGTTGGGTATGTTTTATCTAAATTTGATTGGTTCTGATCACTTTAAAAATCCAATCAAGTTTTTTTTAAAAAAATATATCTTGCTTAATATGATTGATCGGTAATGTAAGCTGAATAGATATTACAATTAGGATCATCTTCGTATTCATAGACTTTACACCGATTTACATCAGAACACTCTTTAACTCGGCTAAACACCAGACCTGTGGATTTGTAGGAGCATACTAGGCTAAACACCAGCCAATAACTCGGTATCAGTCTAGCGGAACATAAAACTTGGGGATACTTGACAAGTTCATGCAGCAATCTGATGGCTAACTCGATGCCACCTGTTTCTGTCAATGTCAAAGTATCTCTCCCCCCAAAGTCATTCCGTTACCAATTTCTCATCTCCTCAAAATCTTTGGCCGGTGGGGCTCTTATTGAGTTAGATGTACTAATTAATTTACTTAAAAATTTAGCTGATGAGAAAAGATGAGCAATTCACTTATTCTTCGACACTCTCTCTCACGTATATATTCTCTCAGATCTAAGACGTAGAATAGAAGTGAGCTATAATTATTTTTACTTAATTAAGTCAACCGGGTCTCGAACTCAAGATCTCTTAGCTCTGATACCATATTGAGTTGCATGCACCAACTAATTCATAAAAAAACTTAAGCTGATGAAGAAATATGACAATTCACTTATACTTCAACGAGGCTCGAGGCTGCACCAACGCTGTCATTCAGGGGGTGATCGGAATAGCGATGGCTTTTGGCTGAAAAAACACTGTAGTTAACTGAAAAAACACTATAACTGAATTAGTAGATAGTATAATAAATAGTGAAAAAAAGCTGAAACTAAAAGTTAAAACCGAAAAGGCCTCAGTCATGGCAACCTCCATCGTGGGCTACTGTTAATCCACCGACACCAGTGAGGCCATTGTCTAGCCACAGCCACCACCTTTCGGGCTTCCGACATCTGCTCCTCGACCGCGCTCTTGTTCTGCATGGCCGTGGCAACGATGATGTTCTCGAGGCGGTGACGGTAAGCGACAGCGTAGGCATGGCAGACTAGCAAGAATGATAGTGTTATGGAGGAGCGACGGCGATGTCCAGTCCAGTCAAGGGTGGCGGCCTGTTGCGTTAGCTCCCCTCTTTGAAATATCTTGCAATGCATTTGAGGCTGAGCTTTCTGATGTTATTCATTTGAGTATTGAAGTTTGAATTTGCTAAGCTCGGCCTGCGATCTGCGGTGTTCTGTGGAAGCGACGATGACCATCGATGTTGCTCCGGTGCTGCGCCTGGGATCGTACAAAATCGCAAAAGTATGGCTATTCCAACGATCCTATCAGCTGGTTCACAATTCTACTGTAATACTTAGAGGGTGATCGGAATAGCGATGACTTTTAGCTTTTGCTGAAAAAACACTGTAGCTGGCTGAAAAAACACTGTAGCTAAGTTGGTTTATTGGATATAATTAAATGTAAAAAAACCGAAAATAAAAAACGAAAAAAGTATAAGTAAATTTTTTATAAAAAATCCGAAAAAAAAACAAATTTTTTTTTACTGTAGCGCGCACTGTGCGCGCTACAGTGAAAAATCCGCCCAACGCCCAACGCGGCGATCCATCGCCGTTCTGATCGCGGCCTTAGTAGATTTTGATCTATGATGCAATCAATATCGTTAGCTCTATGTAGAATCGTATGATACTATGATCCGTATCGTGATCCTAACAATATTGCTTCTATTCTGGAGGGAAAAAAAGCAGTCTTTTGCAGTTTGATGTCTGGATGGATGGACTACAATGTAGTACATTACATGCTGAAGTACATAGAGGGTAATTAGAGAACAAAATATAAATTGGGTTGCTTGGACTGTGGTTTATAGTTTTTGGTTTAAATTTGTAAATAATGGTTGTTCATAAGGAAATATAGAAAAAGATATTTATGTATGATTTTAACCGATATAGATAAAGTTAAAAAATATTTACTATAGACTATGTATATAAAAATATTTTATTTAAAAATTAGTTAGGATAAAAAAACTAAACCATAAACACAACGAGTCAATACTAATGCGTGTCTTCATTCGTTAATTTGAGCTGGAAAAAACTCTGCCGTTTGAAATTTGAAGATTGCGACGTACACACGGTGCTCTTTTGGAGGAGAGGTCGTAACAACGTGACTCGTACTGTCATGCCACCCATCTATCCATCCGGTCCATCTCAACTCAACTGTCCATCCAGTGTCACGCTTTCGCTAGGTACGCATTGGTACTTGCAGCAGCAAGAGCACATCGCCAAAGCCGCAGGGATGAGTCAACTCATAGCTGGGCTTCACATAGCCACGCTGCCATCCAGACGGCCTGATCATTTTGTTTTTTTCTCTTTTAAACTTTGATTTATCAAAAATCAAAATAAATAAAATAATTTCTACAAACCACTCTTTTAAACAGTTTTTTAAATCTAAAATCATATGTATTGTTCATATCGATATTTTTAATGTGCACCGCTTAGGTGGTGATCGTTTTAGCGATAACTTCTGGCTTTTGACTGTAATTTCATTATAGTTGGCCTTTTTTAACTGTAATTGAGTTAGTGGATAGTGTAGTGAATAGTAAAAAAAAGCTAAAGTTAGAAGCTGAAACCGAAAAAAGCCGAAATGATCAGAGCAGATATAGAAAAAAGCCGAAAAGAGCTGAAGTTAGATATAGAAAAAAAACATCAACTGTAGCAAAAAAAAACATAGCCGACATGCAATGCTCGAGTGTTTATGGCAATCTTGTTTGATGATCCGTGCGTTGCATCGGATAAGTGGAGACAGAGAGGTGGGTGATTGAAGATTAGGCTCAGCTTGTTTTGGCTGCAACTGAGGATTTTTATTGCATTTTTTAAGATGATGATAACCAATGAAAATGTTGATGTGGAAGATGTATGTGTAAATATTTAGAGAAATTATTCTATTTATTTTGGTTTCTAAGAAAACATCCTAAAAGTCGACAAGAATAAGGTCTAATTACAACGCGAATAGTAGTTTCGTGCCGTAGAATCGAAAGTTGGAACCCTTCGGCGAAGAAGGATGTTGCACTTGTAACGCTGGCTGAGCTGACATATGGTTACAAAGTCGTGAGAATTTTGTAGATTTTGCGGTCGGAAAGAAGTGTCTATTCTCAATAGAAGCGGAGCTTCTTGCGATTTTTCTTTACAAATTAGCAGTTACTGTAGCTCGTACCAATCTCCGTACTGTACTAGTTAAAAAGAATCGATTGATGGTAGATGCTACCATGCGTGTTGGTACATACGAATATAAGATCTCAACTAAACGTCTAAACTATTCGGACCTAAGCTAACTGTACGTGAAGATCGGTAGTAGTACGTACTATTATGTAGAATTACTCCGTGTTTACACCATACATGTTTTGCCGTGACATCTCTCTCCGTCAACAAAGACTATTAAGGACCTGTTTTTTTTCTTCTGACTTCATTTTTTTCCGGGACTTCCTAAAACCGTTTCTACAAACAACCTTTTAACCCTAAAATTATATACATCATTCGTATCGATGTCTCTTCCATCTATCACCATCTCAAAGGGGGTGTTTCTTCTGGTTTATAAGTCTGAGCTTATAGCTTATTTGGTATTGTTTACGTTTTTATTAGGCTGTAGCTAATGTTAGCTTTTTCAGTATAATTAATTAAAAATAAAAAATAGATTATATCGTCACAGACAACATAGAAAAAAGGCAAAACAAAATAAAAATTAAAAAACAAAATTAAGAAACTATAAGTTAAAATTTTAAGCACGAACAAGCATCCGAAGATACTCAGACAAAAACTATGAACAGCGGTAAAAAAAACTATCGGTCCAAAAGAATAGGACCTAATTCTGGTCAAATCCGCGACTAACACTGCTCTTTATTAGTCGTACCAAATCAGCTCGTAGATCAGATGCGATCGACGCGAGGCCTACGACTACGAGGCAAGAAAGCCATGGTCCAGACGACCCTCGCGCCGCCGTGCATTATTGGAGCAAGCTAGCGGATCGGGGAAGCGTAGTGGCCCGCCTCATAAATGCTATCCGTAGGGCGTAGCCAAGCCTCCAATTTCTTCGAGAGAATTTAAAGAGGGGAGTTGCAACATCTGTGGACCTGTTTTTTTACTGTAGTTAATGGTTTTTGGTTGTGGTTAATAATTTTTTGGCTGTTTATGACAGAGATTACGAAAAGAAAGATACACGTTTGTGATTTTTGATTGTACATATATTAATTTTTTAATGTGTACTACAATTAACTTGTAGACTTTATTTTAAAAAAATACTCCGTTTAAAAGTTACCGGTGAAGTGCTGGGCTAGCGAACGAGAAAACTCTTTTGGCCTAATCTGAGCTCGTGTCGTGGCACACTAAAACGAACTGATGTCTCGCCACTCCTGTATGGTTTTTTTTCTCTCTCTTTGTTTGGTTGCACTGACACGTATACGTACACACAGTAATGTGTAACACTGGCACCAGCACAGGGTAATGGAGACTGGAGTGTCGTGATATGGACAGCGACTCCGAGCAGAGCGGGATGGGCTCGGGCTGGACGGACGCCGCCCGCATCGATCTATGCCGACGGGCGCGAACCGCGCCCGCGCGCGCGTTACAGGTCTATTTTAGCCGTGGCGTCCGGCTAAAATAAGCGCGCGAGTACGACGAGAGCTGCGGACGGGCCCGTTTTCTGAATGGAGACCGTGCGTTTTGAGCAGACTCGCGGCGTGCCGCGGGTCTGTCAGCTATCACAAGTGGAGACCTGAGAGGTTGCTCGGTCTTCAGCTAGGCATGTACAATAAAATAAGCAATAGCTACTTGTAATATACCTCTATATTATTTATAGATATAAATAAAATCAACTTATATAATAGATTATCTATGTAGTTGTTTATAATAGTCTCTTACAATTAATAAGTTATTTATATAATAATATACGCGGTATACAATTAATAAGTAATTTATATAATGATATAAGCAATAGAAAATCGTCTATATAACCGACTGTTAAATAGTAGATAATATCTTTCTTTGTCCTTCGTATTACCTAAATTTTATGTGGTATAACCTTACAGTCAGCAGCTGATATGCACAGGTACCTCCCAACTCAGCATTGACATTTCGTTTTCACCTCCAGTAAAAACTACCATACAGAGGAGGCCTTGATCCGTGCGAGACTCCCTCTTGCGGTTTGTCGACGTCCCAAGTTGCAACAGGGCGTTCGGTGCCAGAAGCTCACGTCGCCACCCGTAGCCGTGGGCGGGGCCTCCCCGGCGACGTGCCCCACGTGTCGGTGGCGGCACGCGGACGCGTCGGAGCTCTCACCGTCGCTTCCCCGATCTTTTGGCCTCCCCCTTCGCAAAAGACAACAAAAGCTGTAAAACCCCTGCTATTCGGTTTTTTTTGGTTTCAGTTTTAGCTTTTTTTCATTATTCACTACACTATTCACTAACTCAGTTACAGTAAAATTTCAACCAAAAATCAGAAGTTATCTCTAAAACGATCACCCCCTAAACCCTAGCTAAAGTAAGGTCATGGTTGCGTTGCAATTTTGTAGAGGATCCAACTCGGGTACAAACTACTGCTACTTTGTCCAACGGGAGGGGCGGCACTTGTCCAATTTCCGCTGCTAACTTGTAGACTAGTACCCCTAGCCTGTGGTATTCCCGGATCCATCTGCCCACCCAGAAAGGCCTGCATTATTGCTACTGTGGATACGCTTCCGGTTCATGGGGTGCATGCGCCCAGTTTTCTACTGGGAGCCACCACTGTTTCAGCCTCTCTCCTGGACGAGTTACGGGGCCGAATGATTTGTCTCCAAGTACTTTCATCCCTTTTCCACGTTCGGATCGGGGCGGTATGGGGGCAGACGAGCGCGTCGTGTTCATGAAAGCCGACGCGTGTATCCTCGACGTACATAGCCCGTACCAGTGCAATTCTGGGAGGAAGTGCCGACATTGCTTCTGTGACGTCTCATTGTTGGTGATCCGGTGGTGTTTTGAGTGGCTTATGGCCTGTTCGAAACACAGGAATTTTTTTAGAAAATTTGCAGAAAATGATTTGGAAACCTGGAGGAATTCGATAGGTCGCCAAGGCTCAAACTGGAGCAGTGCCATTTTATTCCAATTCGCGAGAATACGAGCTGTTTCCTATACAATTACTAACATTGCCATGAACTGGTCCTTTCCTACGTTCCAAACTATGCCGTAAGAAACCACCATAGTACCGGACACACAATGGCTCCCTCCCAAGTGATCAGGAAAAGGTTTACAAAAAGTTCACATTAAAAAGGGCGCAATACCAGAAATTTAGCACAAGAGTGTGCGGCTGAAACAATACCGGATGCTAAACGCATACAGATGAACAAATCGAGAAAGACCTAGGTCGCAAATACCAGCTAAAATCACCTTCATATAACAGTTTAGACAAGTCTAATGTTTCCTAAAAAGTGACTTCACATCTTACAATCTTTCATCCTATCTTCTAATTAAGAACCCTATTGCTTACATATCTCTGCAATCCGTGATGTACATTACACGGATTGCATAACATGTACATATGTTACTCAAGATAATTCTGCATTAGTCTCCAAAAGGATCTATGTGCATCAAACAAGTGAAATGACTGCTGGTTGTGGTGTTCCAGCGGCAGGGTTCCACATGCACGGCGATGACTTGTATGTGCCAAAAAAAAAAGCTATCCTTGCTAATGGCAAACAATATCTGGAAGGACACAAGGTAACTGAATGCATCCCATGCTACAGAAGAATTCAAGCACTTTCAAGCCTCTTTTCTAGTTATCCTGTCAAACAGCGAAAAACAGTGGTTAAGACATGGTGGTTTCCCAAATAGTAAGATAGCACAGATGCTTCCAGACCTGAAGCAATAAATTCCAAGAGCATCCTTGATTTCACGCACAACCGAAACGGTAAGATGCAGGTAAAGACCCACTGTCACAAATAAATAAAACGCTGAGATGTAAATGTTGGTCGTGACCACATATGCAAGCAGCAGGTAGAACTTAAAAGTTAGCATCAACCCAGAAGGTAGAAATTAAAAGGGATACCGCGGAGTATGCAACAAAGGATCAGAAAAAAGGATATATGTTCTGGGACAGGTGTTGCATGTGCTAACTTTAAGATGCAGTGTTACATGATACAAACATGAAATTGAGTCATATGCCTGCATGTGGGTCCCAGACCATACCCAGCAATCCAGCACAACAGCTGATGAACACTTATTGTGCTTCTGACCTACCTGTAGGATTTGTAGGAGCAGACTAGGCTAAACACCAGCCAATAACTCGGTATCAGTCTATCAGAACATAAAACTTGGGGATACTTGACTCGATTCCTTCTTTATAATACTATCCCAAACAGCACCTTAAAAATCTACATGGCACTTTAGGTTCCAAGACATGCAAGGTTATCCTATTGAACAGGCCGAAGAGAACATTAATGTCAACCAAGCCAACAAGTTCCCTTAAAAATGAATGGTCATACAATAAAACTGAAAAGTCTGGAGTACTTCAGTATTGAGCACTTCAAACCAATGGTCAGGGTAAAGAAGTTCACCTGTGTACGAGCAATACAGAAAAACAACCAGAAGCTCTTCAGCTAAAGGAGTCCTGTCAATAAAAACAACGTATCATTTAGCACGCCTGCATAAAGTTTTCACATGAGATATTAGCAGTACTAGGTGCAACAGAGAAAAAATACCCATCATTAATCTTTGCAGTGAGAGCATTCGCAATAGCAAAAGGAAGAAACACCAGAGACCGAAATAAGAAATATTTAGTCATTACTTCAAGTGGCTTGCACTTGGTAAATGGAGATAGAGAAAACATGGCCCTAGACTAACCATGCACATTCCAGTTTTTACACGTTTGGGCTCGTCACATATATGAGCAAGTATCATCCTTCCCTGTCCATGCATGGCAATTCATTCATATAATGGAAAAATGAGCAGTAATTCCAGGGGGGAAAAAACAAGGATGATAGTAGATTAGTATTATGCTCGAAGTTTGCCACACTCACTCCATACAGAACTGCTGCATCACTAAAGAACAATATGCAACAGCACACATAACATCCAGTGAACTGTCATTAGATGCTTGTTCAGAAAATGACGTGCTACTGAATGCAGCATATCTGCATAATCTGTGGTCCATGTTAGTCATAAGGTGCTTTGCTTGACTCCTGAACTCCATATCCAGGTGCATAATGGGATTACTAAGTATATACAGAGGTAACTTGGATGGCCAGATGTAACCTGATGTCATAAACCTTCTAGGGTGTGTTCGATACGGCTTCTTCGACCGGCTTCCGCTTCTGTACGGAGAAGCCGGAGGCACGATTGAACACGAGCGTTGTCAGTCAGCTTGTAAAAGCCACTTGTGTGCATCTGCATCTCTCTCTCTTAGTCCCTCCACATCCGCCACCTCACATCGAGGAGCTCCAAGGCAAGGCTGCAGTTCCTAATGGAAGGATCACGAGGTTCCTCAAGGCCGGCAAGTACGCCGTGCGTCGGCACTGGCGCGCACGTCTACCTCACCGCCATCCTCGAGTACCTCACAGCTGAGGTACGCGTCCTGGATCTTGGCCGGTTCTAAGCGTGATTCTTCTTGGGGGTGTCTTGATTTTTGGGGGGTTTTGTTGCCTTGATTTGCTTCTTGAGGCCGTGTTTATGTCGATGTTTGTTGCCAGTGATGGAGCCTCTCGCCACGACTTTGACCAGAGGCACCGCCGCGTCGTCGTCGCTCATTCTTGGGCACAAGCTGTTCCGGCGCGCTCATCGACGCGCGATGCCTCATCAGGTCCTCCACGCCGCCGTGCGCCGCCTGCTCCCAAGCTCTGTTGCTCCCACCGGGCAGGTTAATTAGCTTTCAAGAATGGCTTTGTCATGTGTACAAATTAGCATGGCTAATTAGCTTGATGCCCCTAGAGCCGTGCACAGCTCTCTACGTCTAGGAATCCGAAAATTGTTAGTACTACCAACTAGTTCGTACGAACACAATGCTTTCAAAGGTTGCCGACACGGATCACCGGTGAGAGAAGCACGATGCAAGCGGAGTCCATCACCCAGATCTTGTACGCCTCCTCCTCCTCCCCCTTGCCGCCGCCGTCCAGCTACGGCTGCTGCTGGTTTCGGTGCAACATCCACACGATCAAATCGAGCTGCTTCTTACGGAGGCTGAGTGCCATGGCGCTGCTTCGATGTGGATCAGATCTGGGAGGGAGGACGGGAGGTAGGGGACAAAGAACCACCGGGAGCTAGCAGTGAAAGCTCTTTCTTTGCCTTGTTGCTCGCCTCTCATTGCATTAACTTCTCCTTAATAGCCTCCAATCCAGTAAGAAAGTTGGCTTCAAACGTTTTGAGGTGGCCCTCCCATGTCTTCATTGTGGAAGATATTGAAAGTAACTAGATCGCAAGCTGACAGCAACCGTTGTAGATGTTCCGGCCTTGCAACTTCTTGAAAACCTTTTCCGCGGCATGGTCTGTACCATATGTGAGATGAAGGCCACAACCCTCAATCTTCCTAGAAGTATTTCAATAGTCTCCACAACTCCATAAGGATC
Source organism: Melocanna baccifera (assembly GCA_036346265.1). Lineage (NCBI taxonomy): Eukaryota > Viridiplantae > Streptophyta > Magnoliopsida > Poales > Poaceae > Melocanna > Melocanna baccifera. Next base: position 24,628,437 of record CM070692.1, on the reverse strand, counting down.
GAAGACTTGATGAAGCACATTCAACATGATGAATCGTGACGCAAAGTATCCTGCTTGACATCTCCTTGGCAGCAGAAGGCATGATGAGTAGCTCTTATGCTAAGTTGTTATGAACCTAAGTTCATAGGGGGTAAACACAGCCGAGAGGATAGCTGGGCAGCGTCCACGTAGAGAGAGAGGGAGAAACTATAGATGAGAATGACTTTGTTATTCCTTACTTGGTGTTGGAGTATAAGTGAATTGTCCACCTTTCCTCATCAGCTTAAGCTTTTGGGTGAACTGGCTGGTGCATAAAACTCAATATGGTATCAGAGCCAAGATGTCTTGAGTTCGAGACTCAGTTGGCGCAATTAAATAAAAATAATTGCAGCCCACTCATGGTTGTCAAGGCGTCGCCTAAGCGACGCCTAGGCGTCCAAGCGGCTCGGAGCGGACGCCGTGGAGGAGCACCTCGCCTTGGCCAGCTAGGCGGGTGCCTAGGGCGACACGGCGTCAGCTGGGCGAGCGCATGGCGAGTCCGTGCCTAGACCGCTGCTGCCTCCTTCCCGCTGCTTCTCCGGCCGTGCTCCCTCGCGCCGCCTCCCTCCCTTTGCTTCTCCTCCGGATCTGGCCCCTCTCGCCACCTCTCTCCCTCTGCTTCTCCGAACGTGCTCCCTCCCGCCGCCTCCCTCCCTCTGCTTCTCCTCCGGATTTGGCCCCTCCCGTCGCCTCCCTCCCTCTGCTTCTCTTCCAGATCTGGTCCCTCCCGCCGCCTCCCTCCCTCTGCTTCTCCTCCAGAGTCCGGGCCCTGCTCCCTCTCGCCGCCTCCCTCTGGCCTCTGCTCCTCCAGTCCACCGCTCTGCTTCGGTGCTTCCTCTCTCCCTCTGGCCTCAGCACTCCTCCGGCTGTCCACCGCTCTGCGGTTGGTCTCTGTTAGACTACTATTAATATATGCGGCTGGTGTTAGTCTGTTGGTGTTAATATATGCGGCTGGTATTAATATATGCAGTTGGTCTCTGTTGGTGTTAGTCTGTTAGACTATGTGTCCGCCGCTCTGCTTCTCATCCGGTTGGCCTCTACTGATTGTGCTCGCCTAGCAACGTCTAGAGGACGGCTAGGCGTCCTGGCGCTCCTTAAGCACCGTGGTCGCCGTGACAACCATGAGCCCACTTCTATTCCACGTCTTAGGCCTGAGAAAGTCTACACGTGAGGGGGAATGTTAAAGTATAAGTAAATTGCCCACATTTTCTCATCAACTTAAGCTTTTGGGTGAACTGGCTGGTGCATGAAACTCAATACTTGGTTCCAATAGTATACAGCAGCCCCCTTATATAGATGGGTTCCCCCTACCAGATAGAATTTAATCTCAATTATATCTCTAACAAATAGAAACAAATATTATATCTCTAACAGATAGAAACTAATCTCTAACTTCCTAATAATGAACCATTGGGCCCAAGACCCCATGCCCATGACAAATAGAGGATACAAATTACATATAGATTATCTCATACATTTTGCAATTAATCAAGAGCTAAGGAAGAAGGTAAAGGTACACGCATAGCATCTCATATATCAATTACTGATTTCCGAATCATAACCGCACTGCAGTTTCATTTGCGAATAGAATGAACTTAATGACGCCAAAAAAGACCGAACAAAAGTAAAGAATTAAAAGAAAGAATTGCCATTAGAACACTAGAATTTAATTTCAAGCTAGGCAATCTACTCATCGAGATACCAGACCATCCAGGGCGAGTCGGCACCTCTCGCAGCCGTATTGTTATCATCCGATGTTAGAAACAAACTTGAATTCATTTCCAATCCCTTTTGTCAGTAGAAGCCAGCCTAGAGACCGATTTTTACTGAAGTAACTGAATTCACCTTCACTGTGGACATAAAAATCTCCAACACAGAAACCATCGCCAGCCATCACCACAGCCAAGCCACAGCACCACCACCATCTCCATTCCCACGATCCCCCACCATTTCCATTCCAATCCACCAAGCCAACCGAGGAGAAGAGGAGGAAGAGGAGCTCGGCAGCAAGATCAGAAGGGAAGCAGGCACCAGGAAGAGAAGGCACCAGCGACTGGGAATGGCAACCCTAGGAGGAGGCCACGACTGCAGCGGCCGTCAGCCAACCGAAGGGCAACCGAACCAGACCCAAGCCACCGAGAAGGCTAGCCCAAGGTTTTCCCCCTAATCCAGCCAATCATCACCCAACAAGGTAACCCCACAACCCATTTTGATTTTGCCATCACCATCACGGAGCACCCCACAAACATCACCAACATTTCACAGAACAATAGTAAACCATAGCATACATAGAGGAGAAGGAGGAGGAGTAGGGGAGGGAGTAGAGGATACCGGAGGTGGAGCTACCACGGTGACGGCGAGCCACCGTCGGCCGCCAGGTGCACCCAACTGCCACCACGTGTTCCCTGACGCACGGGAGGACCTCGAGCCCTGGCACGGCTAGCCAATCGGAGTCACCACCATCACCAACACCACATCTCACCCTCAATATCATCAAAATCAACTCAAATCAAAGAGTAAATAAAATGAAATCCGAGAACTAAAAGTAAGTCAGGAAGGGAAAAGGGTTTAGAAGAGGGGGAAGCTCCGAATCAGGCAACCGGCGTGAAATCCGTGGTGTCAAGGGCCGGATCCAGCCAGAGTCAAGCCCGGGATGATCATCGGCAGCCAAATCGGGTGGGGGCGATGACCGGGTAGCAGCAGCAGGGCGCGAGAGAGGAGGGACTGGCCCGGGGGAACGGACCGGAGGCACGACGCAAGGGCCGGCGGGCCCGAGGTGTGGCTCCTAGCGGGGCGGTGGCGTGGAGAGGTGTCGGCCTGAGAGAGACCGAGAGCCAAGGGAAACCGAGCGCCGTGAATGAGCGGGAGAGAGAGGACAAGGGCGCTGAAGAAATGGGTCGTGGCCCATTCGGTCGGCCGGCCGACGGAAAAGGTGGATGGGAGTTACAGCACATTCAACTACGAGCCGAATCATTTAGATAATATTTAAATTACATAATTTAGGTGATGAATATCCTTAGGGATTAAATTAGATCCATATCATTAGTAAACTAATTTCACCTAGCAATATAAAATAACATTGAGTATAAGGGTCTGTTTGTTTTAGTTTCTGGCAGCTGCAGCTACTCTCAAAATCTACAGTTCTCCCAAACAGTCCAGATTTTCATCCAGATTCTAAGTGACCAGAAGCTACAGAATCCAGAAAATGAACTAGTAGCGGTGTCGGGTTATCCACTTCTCCGATCTCGACTAGCTAGCTACTCACCAGCTGCTTCTCAGAATCTACAGCTGAAATAAACAGGCCCTAAATTCCAACGACCGATTAAATTGACCAAGGAAGAGCACGGGAACACATAAACGTAGATATTTTTATTCCGTGCATTAAACAGTAACATACACATTAAATACAGGAAACAAACCGAGTCCGGAGGGAAGATTTTATCTGAGTGAGTCTGAACCTAAGATTCTCGACCAATACTCAGGTAAGCATCCCTTTGAGCATATAATCAAAGTATTTTAAAAGTTAAAGCCAAAAGTCATTAGCAAAAGCTAATATGAACGGGCCCAAAAAACATTGGGTGGTAATTTTGCCAAACAAGATGCTAACTCAGGTGCAAATGGTGGTATTTTAATTAAAAAACTCATAAATTGAACTTAGACTAATAATTTTTTGAACCATAAATGATAACTTAGAGTGCAACTGATGATAAAAAAAAAATGAGTATAGAGAAGTGAATTGCATTTTTCGCTTCTTAAAAACAACCCAACATGACTCAATAGAAACGGTTTTTAGGCTGATAATTTATTTAAAAAATGTAGATGGTAACTTAGGGTGTAACAGATGATAATTTTTATATTTCTTTTAAATTAAAAATAATGATATTTTCTAAACTTAGAGTGGTAACTTGTTAAAACTGCAGCTTGTAACTTAGGACCAAACTGATGGTAAATTTTAAAAGTTCGAGTTTATTTTTGGGTTAAGATGATACTATAAAATGATAATAAATTCACAAAATAGGACGATAGTTTATTAAAAATGCAGATGATATCTTAGAATGCAGCTGATGATAACTTTAATGCAACTGGTGGTAAGTTTTAAAATATTTCAAACTTATAGAAATAGTGGTAATTTTGAATTTAGGATGATAATTTTTTAAAACCATAATAATAACTTCGGATTCGAATGATGGTAATTCCTAAACTTTTCTCAAATTCATAAATTGTTGGTAATTTTAAACTTATGTTAATGATTTGTTAAGCTATCAGTGGTAACTTAGGGTCTAACAGATGATAATTTATGTGACTTTCGTTTGATAATTTATTAAAAATTCAAATGACAAGTTTTATTTTTTAGTTGTATTTTTTAATTTATTGAGTTATATGACATAATTTAATGGTAAATGTTATGAATAAAAGATCAAATATTTCTAAGATTATTTTATAAAAGAAAAAAAGTGAGTGCTCTTTAAAAAGAGCACCTATATGCTCTATAGTCAATCCAAAAAAAGATTGTGGTTTACCGCACACAATCAAGTGGGCACCCGTTCTCATTATATAGTGAGGAGCTACAGATAGATTACATTTAGATGGCTACAAGAGATAAGACTACAAAAGTCGTTAAACTGAATACAACTCAGAAGATAATATCTCATGTGTCGGTGTGCTGCAGTTCCGTCCAAACTATGGCAACCTCTCCCGCCGCAATCTTGTACAACACAACCTAACTCGAGAATCTTCAACAACTCATATCGGACATGTTCTTTCCTGTTCCTTAAAACGACTTTTAATTTTGCTACAGTAACCAATTTTTAAAAGAAATAATTTTTTAAAATAAAATCTACAAGTTAATTATACTACACATTAAAAACCCAACATCTGTACCATCTAAAATCACAAGCAAGTATTTCTCTCTGTAATCTCTGTTGTAAACAACTAAAATTCAAAAATTTCAACCAAAAACTATAAACCACAGTCAAAAAAGACAACCCATTATTTAATAATACAAAACAACAGTAGCTTCCCATTGTCATGCCCAACGACGGCGTGTACAGGAAACCAGGAACGAAAACAACAGTAGCACAAACTCTCGTTTCAGACACTGCTGATGCTGAGACATTCTTTTATCTGGCACAAATGAAAACCGCGAGGCTAAGCATGTACAGAGATTTTCAAGAGAACTTCAGTACAGGCTACAAAACTTGTCATCACTTGTCACTCTTTGATCTCCATGGCATAATCGTTAGTTGTTAGTCTGCCCACGTTCTATCTGCTCTGGGCAACAGCAATGGGTAATGGATTTGGGCCAACATAGCTAAGCTCAACCTTTTGGGGCAGAAGGTGGTATCTAATGGACATCTCTTCGAATATTTTCTTTAGCTCCATGACGAGCTCAGACCTCCTGGTGTTCTTCTCCCGGATATTCTGGAAGTTCATCGTGTGCTGGACACACAGAGACATGTTGATCTTGTTCACGTCCAAGATGTCCTTTATGTTTATCGTGTGGACGGGGTTCCAGTGGGTTGGTTTGCTTTCTATGTACCTGAAAGCCCAGAGAACCAGTGACAACTGATAAAATGGATCAAACGAACATGCAATCCAGTTCAGATAACTAATTTTTTATCATACCAAATACGAAAATGCAGTCAAGTTCAGATAACTAGTTTTTTTATTAGAGATAATAGATTCTATACCACTAGGGAGTGGTCAATTCGACAAACCGCCATCGCCGACAAGCATAACTACTGTATGCCACTGAATTTAACAAAACTTCAATTATATGCCATTGCCATCAATTAGCCTCCATTTGGCCCTAGAAAAAGACAATTTTGCCCTCAGTTCAAAATCTATCCCTGTAATAAAAATTAAATATAGGGCAAATTGGCTTAGCCAAAAATACTAAATCTTTTTTGTGAATCATTGAGGTAGTGTACAACTCAAATATAAAATTTCATGAGCTGGCCCTTTCATTTGATCCATTTTTAAAATTCAACTCCAAAATTAGCCTATTTGAGCTATGTTGTAAACCAGGACAAATTCACCGTAGAAAAATGCAAAAAAAATATTTTTTGTGAGCTATGTGATATCTTAGGAGCATGTGAGAATTTTTTCAGAATTTTTAGACCTCATTTAGTCTCTGTTTGTAAATAGTAGCCTTTATTAGCATTTAAATTAAAACTCTAAAAATTTTCTTTGAACAGTGCCTTGAAATATTTCCTAGCTCACTGCCATATTGAACAACACTTCTGTGAATTTTCATAATTTTTGAAGATTGTTTACTATTTTAAATAAATCAGGTTTTTGGTCTTTCAGTAGGGGTAATTTGGTCTTTTTTTAGAAGATAACGGGTTCCACTAACGGCAATGGCATATAGTGAAACTAATCTCAAAGTCAGTAGCATACAGTGGTTATGGCCTTCATCGATGGGAGTTTGTCGAATCGACCACTCCCCAGTGGTATAGAATCTATTATCTCTTTTTATTAATATCATATACGAATTTGCATATACATATATGAACAGTTACTGAACCACACACCTCTGGAGTTCAGAAGTATTGGTGGCAGATTTGATTAAGAACAATGTTTGGAATAAGACAAGTATGAAAATGGAGACGAAGTTTAAGAATTCACCCTTTAATTCTGGACCTCAAAGCTCCAATGCTCTCAATAGAAGTTGAAACATCAATGGCAAAGTTGATGGTGTCATACATGTTAGGGCTTCGATAAAAGTTGCTGATTGGCTTTGTAGACAATACAGAGTTTGGATAATATATCTTCTCATTGTCATGCTTCAAGAAAACAGTGGTTAATATATTCATTTCTTCGACAACCATCTATCAACAGTGTAGATACATGTCAGCATCATAACTTAACATGAAAGATCAACAAAAAACAGTTAATGAAAACAGGGTGGTCTGGAATTGACCTGTACTCCATCGATGACACAGCGGTCACCAACATCAAACGGATGCATGATGAATACAAATATAAGGGCCTCAAATACAGTCTTGCAGGCATTTCCAAATATGAATACCACAACTAGAAGCTGAGATGAGATGACAACAAGAATCTTGGTTGTTGCAATTCCCATCAACAATAGAGTGATGATGACGATTACAATAATGACTAGAACTCTGATGAGGTTGTGAAGTTGCATAACTGCGGTTTTTGTGTCGTTCAGAGAATGTGCTAGTGATTTGCGGTCAAGGTATGCCTTTACCTGGGAGTAAGATAACAATCAGTCAAGCAAACAGACAACTTTCAAATACAAATCAAGTTCATCTATGTTGGGCATCAAAATAGCAGATACATCAAAATAGCAGATACATCAGCTCTTGCTATTTTGCATTAGCATGTATTGCTTTCTAAAATTAAATGATTTACCAGAAAAAGAATTAAACATGACTAGTTACTTGTTAGATGCCAAAAGGGAAAACTACACAACGTGATAATAAAGAAAAACGTGATAATAAAGAAGCAACCATAATGTTCAAACTCTAACTTCAAGTTATGGTTGCATATGTTACTCCAATTCTAGATTTCCACTATCACAAAGGACACATCACATCCACAATTCTGACTGTTGCAGGTGAAGTGAAACTAAAATGCAAAACATGAAACATTTGAACAAACCTACAAATGCCCCCTATGACTTCTGAAATCGAACAAGAATGAAACTGTGGTTGTGTTTGAGCTTTCCATTACCACCCAGTTCTTCAAAGCAGACTTTTTTATCTTCCCGGTCTCTGATGCCCCCTCAAACATCGGAAGCATCAAGCCCACCTCCTCTTTGGTGAAAAATCTCAGCAGATCCACCACCTCAATGTACCTTCACCAATGAAACATGGGGCATATTGAAAGATGTATACAGAGAAGAATAGACTAGTGAGCAATCATAAGCCTTCTCACTTGTAGCCGGGCCTTGCGACATTCTTAAAAATGGCAAAAGCGGCAGCCTTCGCCTCCCACTCACTATTTATCTCCTTATCCTTCTGCTCCATGCCATCAACATCATCAAAGCTCTCAATAGTATGAGATATTGTTGTGAGCCTCGAGCTTCGGATCGCCGTGATCAGCCCTTTCATCGTCCAAGCCGACACCTTCTCCTGGCTCATCCTCCTTAGTTTCGCGACATCAATCACCTCCGGCACACCTTTCTCCTCCTTCGCCGTGCTGAAGCTCACCCGACCAATTCCCTCCCGCCCCACATTCTCCGCCAGCTCCATCACCGGCGGCCCCGATAGCGTCTGCAGAATGTACTGGTGGAACACGCTCTCCTGGATCCGATCAAAGAACGCCTTCCGGTGGAAAGTGGACGCGATCACCTTCATGAGGAAGGTCTTGACCACCCAGATGACCGATCCGATGAGTACGGAGGCGAGGAACCTGGAGACGTAGTTGAGGATCCTGGCCGTCTTCGGCGGGCGCCCGAGCTCGCGGTCGAAGAGCTGCGACCAGGCGATGAGCACAAGCGCGAGCCAGAGGCAGACCTGGACGCTCCTCTTGAGCCCGAACACGAAGTAGAGCACCTTGTCGCGGAGCAAAAAGTTGCGCTCGATGACGAAGACGAGCAGCGTGACGAGCCACTGGCTGACGAGGTGACCGGAGAAGACGGCGATGACCATGACGCACCACTTCCAGATCTCCAGACCCCACACCTGGCGCCCCTGCAGAGGCCGCACCACGAGGCTGACCACGAGCAGCGCGAGGAAGAGGACGAGCACGGAGAGCTCGAGCGCGAGGCGAACCCTGCGGCGGCATCGTGCCGCGGATGCAGAGGCCGGGGCGCCCTCCTTGCGGAAGACGTCCTCGTCGTCGTCGGCGTCGGCGGGGGTGTGCGGCGTGGAGGCGGGTGCCCCCGCGGCGCGAGGGGTCTGGGAGGCGGAGGGGTGGGCGGGGGAGGGGTGGGAGGAGGATGCCCCGGGGGCAGGAGGGGTGGGCGGCTCGACGAAGCGGGACTTGGGCTTGGAGAGCGTGGAGCGGCGGCGGAGGAGCGCGGTCGAGGCGGGGGGCAGCGGCGGGCGCGACGGGCTCGAGCTCAGGGGCTTCTCGGGGTTTTGAGGCGGTACCTTGGGGGCATCAGCCGCCGGGGGGGTTGGCTGGTGGTGGTGGTGGTGGTGGTTTTGGTGGGGCTGGGGTTGGTCGGGCGGGATGAGGAGGATGAGGTCGGCATTGACGGGCTTGGCGTTGGCATTGGACGGCTCCATGGGCGCCGCTGGTTGGGGAAACGCTTGAGTTTCGGGGCTTTGAGACGAGGATGAGGAAGCGGGGCGGCGGCGGCGGCGGCGGCAGCGGGAGTGGGGGTGGTGAAGGCGCGTAGCGTGGGGGTGGTGCCGTGGTGCGTGGGGATGGGGAGACGGGCGGACGTACAAGCGGTGGCCGTTTTCGAAGTTCGAGTCCAACGAAATAAAGGAGGGACAGTGAAAGCTGGAGCGCGCTTCGGCCGGAACCGGTTTTCAATTCGTCTGGTTGGCCGTGCGTGCGGTTCATCGGATTCGGTTTGCTTCGCTCGTTTTCCCGGTCACGCCTTTGCCTACGCCCGGGTTTCACGTTTCTTGTTTCTTCCTCGTGCAACGGCGCAGTAACCAAGCGAACTTACCCACACACCACAATCATTTCTTCGTTTAGTTTGAAGGGGGAAAACCTAGTACTGTCATCTAGGACTCTTTTGCAATACAGAAATTTATAAGCATTTTTGTTAGAATGGGAATAGTGGTGGCAATTTGGCAATTTCCTCCGAAGGCAGCCCCTGCAGGGAATTTCCCCATCTTGGACTAGGGATCTCCCCTGGGACGGGCCCGTTACGCTAGCAGGCGGGGAGACCTGGTAATAAAAAATATTTATATAATAGATTATACTTTTTTAATATAGAATATTTATATTCTCTTTTATATATTTAAATTTAAATATATGTTAGAATATATATATATATATTTAAAAATATATCTAAAATAATTATAAATTAATAAATAAAATCATATTATTATTTTTAAAAAATAACATAGCATATTTTTAATCCTACGGGATCCCCGTAGGGTCAAGTCTCTATGGGGACTAGGGATAGGAGCAACCTCCCCTCTAAGGGGTGTTCAGAATAACGTTGGTTTATGATTTTTTTATTGTGAATGGTTTATTTTTTTACTGTAGCTAAGTTGGTTTATTTAGCACAATTAAATTTAAAAAATTTAAAAATAGAAAAAAATATATTAGCCCATCACAAACAATACAAAGGAATACAAAAAAACCAAAAATAAAAAAATCAGAAAAAAAGTAAACAGTGAAAAAAATCACCACCACCGAACGCTTAACGCAACTTTGAGCGGAGCCTAAGTCTAATTAGGCCTGGCCAGGGCCACAGGGGCTCTTAAGACCCCATCCCTAGCCACTCCTAAATGGGAGTATCCAATGAGTGTTTATGTTTCTTATCCATAGTATTTCTATAAAGAGACTTTTTTGCTTGAAATATAATTGAGTCTAATAAGAGCAGTTCGGATCAGTTTTTTTTTTGTCGTGCCTATTACTGCCCAGCCCAATAAAATATCTTGACTTAATGGGCTTGAAATAGCACATTCTTTTTGTCTTCTCACCAACTCCTCTCTTGAAATGTTGGCATCAAAGTTGCACGTGGAGGATGAAAGGGATAACCCAATCACTATTGCTTTCTTGTAGCAAGTCATGGCTCAGAACGCTGAAGGAGTTATTGATAGCTAAATATAAAGAAAGTTGTTGGTTACTCCTCTGATTACAAATGCATATTGTATTGGACAATGATACGATTTTCAAAATATAATTTTGATCATTAATTTTTTTAATTATAATATATTTATAAAATCAATAATATTATAATATTATGAAAGTATTTTTAAAAATAAATATACATATATGATTTTTATATATCTAATCTAAATATTTTAAAAAATATTTATAGTTAAAGTTTTGAAAGTTTGATCGGATCTATAGCCAAAATCATATTGTATTTATGACGGGAGCTCGTCAATTAAATCGAAGCATTTCTTCAAGCGCTACTCTGAATAAAAGCTTTAGACGATGATGATAAGTGTCTCTCTCGAAGGTTCCTTTCCACCATCTCTGAAGTAGGAGCAGTTGATCAATCTTTTTATCGGACGACAACTAGCCAAACAATGTTGGTCCTGAATGGGCCTGATATCCATGGTGTCCAATGTGCATTATGTGCTAGTACAAAAATACGGCGACCAAATCTCCGTACGACCAAATATCCGTACATGTATAACTTGCTCGGCTCCGGAGTTAAAGCGCACAAAGAGGACAACTGTGGAAATTGATGGATCGATGTCGAGAATGTGGCTCATGAGTCATGAGAAGTAGCGAGTTTGGCACCAACGATTTATAGCAGAGAAAAGGTGGTAGTGAAGACACTAAATTTTTAGAATACACTGTAAGCTTACCGTGGATTGATAACCAGTACAGTGGTATTTGTATTGTTTTCTGCTAATAACTTTTAGCTGTAGCTGAAAATGAATAAAAATGAATTTTAGAAAGAGAGATAAGTAGTGCAAAAAAAAGTGAGAAAGAGATGTATGCGCGAGACGGGAACGAAAGGAATGAGGTATGTAATACGCCCGTGACCCCCTGACCTATCTTCGAGTGAGACAGGTGCGAGAAGAGTGAAGAAACCGCTTTAAGAAACTAGGTGTTCATATTAGCTTTTCGAAGCAGAAGTCAAAAGTAGAAACCAATACAAACAGAATCTTAAGTGGAAATGAATATGCCCTCTTCTTTTAAGCTGTGGTTGTGGCTTTTCGCTATGGTTGATAGATTTTAGCTGCATTTTTCGAAACGGTAGCGAATGGCAGAGCCACTGAGTCGATGATGCACTCGCTAATGGGCTCAGAAAACTGTTTGGAGAAGCAGCTTCAAAAAACCACTTGACAAAACTATCCCATTTTATTTTGACTTTTGAATAAACCAAAACCAAAATTCATCCAAAAATCTAAAAGAACGGGCCTATAATAGTGCTCCTGCTCCATACTTCCACGAACAAAATGATGACCATGCATAGCACTATTATAGGTCCCATTCTAGGGGTGGCATTTTCACCCACGAAAAAATTTTCCATCGGAGGCGGGTGCGAGGTGATGAGGCGACGGGGTCCCGATCTTCTGATAGGATGGTAACTTCGATTTGAGGGAGAACGACTTTAACGATGCGGCTACTAACCGGTCACGACCAAAACGCCAAGCAATCGCTAAACCACACTCTGAGTCGTTATCAACCGTACCAAGAACGCAGTTGACCTGACCACGAAGGTCTATTCCTGCATGCAATCGAAGAACACGTAAGAACAAGATAAAAAGCAATCTCAAATTGCAAATAGGATTGAAATACTTGAATTTGGTGGAATTACGAATAAGAATCTTAACAGGTGGTCATCTGACACAACTGAAGATACAAGTTGCAACACAGGCAAACTAAACATAAACGAAATCCAAGAAAACTAAAGGGGTGCGACCTCCTTAAATAGGGGAATGGAAGCCACACAAAACTAAGAAACAAGAGGGTGGTACTATTGTTACTGTTCACGTGAACAGTAGCACATGTGAATAGTGGAGGTAGCACCCTCCTCTTTGGCCCATGCATTACAAGGCCCAATTTAGCCCAAATAGGTAATATAGTAACTTTTTTTGACGATTGTGGGCGCTACAGAAGGAATTTGCAGGCAAGGTCGGATCCGTTGGAAAGAGGACGAGAAAAGTTTTCCATCAAGTACTCATAGACCTCAAACGGACTCCGTATGTGAAAGTTATGTTTGTTTGAAATTGGCCTTGTCATGCTGAATCCGAACTGATTTAGAGGCCGAATTGGATTCCAAAAAGTATTCTACTTGAACTCTTGCTTAAATTGGTCCAAAAGTGACGTGGTGACCATAAGGAAGAGTCGGAGAAGACGTCGACATGATCTTGACATGTTGGTTGGCTTCCCTTTTGGTAGTTCCCAACTACGAGCTCGTATGGTTGTAACCCCCGGAGCTATGTCCTCATCACGAGGGGTGCTCTCTCTCCATGGAGAACAGGGATAAGCCTCGCTAGGCTAGTAGGGTGGAGACAAGGATCGTTATCCCCCCTACATGAGGTTCCATGGAGACCCGTAAAATTAAAATATATTGTAAATAATATATTATAGTTTTAAAATATAAGAGATTGTATTATTTTTCTTATATATTTAAATTAAAACTTGAATCTATATGTTAATATATATATTTTAAAACTATATTTTTTTATAAAAAATATACCTAAATAATTATAAATTAATACATAAAGCTATTTTGTTATTTTTAAAATATTTTAATAGATTTTTTAATTTCTCTATATGAATGCCTGTAGAGATCGGATCTCCGCTAAAACCGGGGTGGAGGGCCACGTCCCCCCCGGAAGGCTAACGGCGTCGGGACCGTTGCCAGCCACCCCTATATATATATGTACCGAGTGATGACTAATATTCTTCCAGCAAAATCTTAGTGGCTCTAGTACGGACCGTGTGGAGTGCACTAGCCTACAAAAACCGTTGAAGTTTGATGCCAATACGTATGGTATTGAAGTTTGATGCTAATTTGTATGGTATTATATCATTTTATATTAAATATGGTGTGATCAGTGTTAGGGGCACACATGAGCAGCACTAGATCGTAACCTGCTTTAATTCGATTTTCTCTCTGTTTAGGATTCGTCTTACTCACCTTAGATATATACTCCTGTAATCATATATTTTAGATAGCATGTCATCTCATATTTATAATTTTTTATGTAGTAAATTTTATCTTCGTATGTCTGTGATTCTTTCTTGTAAAAGTTTTTATGTAAAAAATTATGTTCTTTTTATTTTTATTTTCTATGAGTGTATGAGAGCTGAGGGCAGATCTGTTCCGGAAAAACAATCGGCGTTTTTCGTGTCTGAACTTCTCGACGAATCCGAAGGGTAAAAAACAAAAGTTTTCGTTTGCGAGTTGAACTCGAGGCAGTCGTGGAAATAAATCGAGAAGCATCGAGGAGCACGTACACAAGGACCAGAGAAGTCAGCTTCGGTCCTAGCGCAAACAGAAGGAAAAAAAAAGACACGAAGCTCGATGCATCATCTGTAGCCGAGAGCAGCCAAAGAAAATTTACTTATACATTTTTCGTTTTTTGTTTTCGGTTTTGTTAATATTTTTTTACATTTAATTATACTCAATAAATCAACTCAGCTACAGTGTTTTTTTAGTAAAAACCAAAAGTCATCGCTATTCCGATCACCCCCGTAGTATCATGCTCTTCTTTTCTGTAAGAATTAAACCATTTCTTATGAATTTTTTATGAAATTTGCGTTTGACCTTAGCCCATTTTGCAAGGATACACTTCTGAAGTGAAAGTATACACAGTTACACACTACTGGCTACAGTCTACTGAAGCTAGCAGCTCACACTACTCGGGGAAAAGCTGTGACGTGCTACCTTTTGGAAGGCCCGCATGTGCACAGTGCGCGCGTCCGCGTGAGTAGTGGTGGATGGCAGCACAGGCAGGCTGGTGCGTGCTGTGGATTCCGCAGCGGATTGACAGCGGCGTCGCGATGGGGAGCAGCCTGATCCGTGCTTTTACCAAGAGCAAGAGCAGATGATGGTGAGCTAGCCGCTGGTCCTGCGTGGGACACACGGTCACGCAACACACCTGCACAGGTACCCACGCATTCTGCTGGTTCACCGTAGAGTATCGAGCACTCTCTGACGAATCGGTTGGTGTTTTTTTTCCCATTTTGTTTGCCCTCTCTAGAAAGAGCATCGCTGCATTCCACGATCGTCGGGTTTGTTTGGATTTCATATGATACGATTCCATCCCTTCAGCTTGATAGTGAAGTTAAACTAAAATGCCTTGAATCCGGAGGGATTGGATATAGGATCTTATTCTAAACGACTTATATCTTTTGATTTTTAGAAATTATCTTTTAAATGGAGTAGTCTCTTAATATAGTTTCTACAATTTGTTTGTAAGAGATCTTGTTGGAGCCGTTTTGAATAGAGTAATTTCTTAACACGAGTGTCCTAAATTTTCTCAATCTCTCTCGCAATCAGTAAAAAATCACAACACTTTTAAACAGGCTTAATTCCTCTCATCACCCTCGGCACACAAGGTCGGGTGCGTTCTTTTCCACTGCGGCTTATAGTGTATGTCTTCGGCTGATAGCCTTTTGTTTTAGCATAGTCGCTTTGTGTAAACGAACTGAATGCTAATAAATTGATAAGCTATTTTTTTAAAAAAAAAATATCCCAACAATACATTTCAAAACGGCAACAAAAAATCATTATGTCTATTTATTTTGAAAAAAACCATAGAGCATAAGTCATACCCGTTCCCTGCACCGGAAACAGGGAAGAGCACACACGCTCGAGCGGAGCCACCCCTCCATGCGGTGCCGCGGGGTAATAGGAGCGTGGATCCTGAGCAGATCGAGCACAGCTATCGTTCCAAGCCTATGGGCCACCATGCCCGTGGACCAATGCGGTTCGGTGCCATTAGGAATCTACCATTGGCTAAGGACTGTAGAACCACAGCACATCTGCATTTTTGTTTCCAGACCTATCCACTATGCTGGCCGGGTCGACATGGCATGTGCCCGATCTAGGCACGGCAAATAAATGGGTCGTGCCATACCGGCCCATAGGCTAAGGACTAAGCCCAGGCACGGGCCACGATCGTGACATGCCGGCATGGGCACGGTTGGCCCATTTAGCCGAAAAAGAAAAAAAACAAAAAATTATAGAAAATTAAGAAAAAAGTATAGAAAATTGTAAAAAAAAATTACAAAAAATTGTATCCCATGCTGTGTCGTGCCCTACCGTGTCGGCACAACCCATAAGCGTTATCGGGTCATGTTATGCGGGCTCAGCGTGCCGCCCGCTCGGCTCAGGTATAGCCCACTGCCTAAATGGGTCATGCCGTGCTTGAGCTGCGCCAATAATGATGGCCTATGAGCTGGTACGCTAAGATCCAGCCCATTAGCCACCTATATTTGTTTCTCGTCTTCTTAGAACTAAACGATTAAAATTTAGTACCATGTCTCTGAGATGGTTCAAACCAAAGTAGTTGTAGTACTACTACTGCTATCTACCTATATGTGTGAAGTTGTGAATTCTGTACGTAATTTTCTATCGGAGCGTCTTTTCCACAATGCGTTGTTGAACACTAGGTTTTTTCGCCATGGCATCTTTTGTGGCTCTGCCTGCTACTGCTTGTTTATTCTCCTGTGTTCAAATCTAAGCAGGTGGAACCAAGTACAAACAACGAAGCTAGTATTGTGGAAAGAGAGGAACATGGAATCTACACTTTCTTTAGCAAAGGAAATCTGGATATTAGCTGCTGTCGCCTTCCCTGAAACGCCTCAGCTTGCTGCTAAGCAACGTGCAACCAGCAGCGGGAGCCGGCCGGGAGGTCGCTTCTCGCTGAAAGATCACCATTGTACGGTGGATACATACCCGAGAAAGCTTCTGGGCAGCTGTTCAACACTTGTTGTGTGATCGGACCGGATGGAGAGATAAAGGCCAAGCATAGGAAAGCAAGGGCCTGATGCATCTCATCTTTGCATCCAAAATTTTGACATGTAATTTGCAAGAACTAACTGGATTGGATTGATTTGACCTGTGTAATGACTACCGAACAATGGACTGTTTCAGCTGCATTTGTTTGATATTGACATCCCAGGAGACCTCACTCTCAGGGAATGTCTTACCTTCACTGCTGGACAAGAACCTACCATAGTTGACACTGGTATGTTCTGAGCTAAGCATGAAGTTGCATGAGTTCCTCTCTTTCTCACACATGCTGGATCGCATTGTATTGTATATTTAACTCGACAAAAAAAAGGAGGAACGGACGTTACCATGCCTGCAAATAATCATATACTGGATCACTCTTATGTGTGTTAAGAGTTTAAGATGTTCCCTAAGATTCTACATTTTACTCCGTTGCTAAATGTTACCGGTACAGCTACAAAAGTTCGTGTGTGGTGCACACTTATTTCGTCATATATTTTCATGATAGCTGTCGGTGTATGCGCTGCAGATGTTGGGCGGATTGGTTTAGGAATATGTCATTATATCAGCTTTCCGGAAGTAGCAGTGCTGTATCGATCGAGGTACGCTTCACCATGCCAGTAGGAACTGTTGTGTTGATTTGGAGCAATGAAAGGGTCTCCCAAATCCCAATTCTCAAGTGACCGAAGTCAGTCTCGTCTTATGGTTTCTGACGAACCATGTGCGCACTTGTCAGCCAAAGGAGTACCCAGGGTGTGGATGACTATGGCTCTGTCAATGGTCGCCAATTTTGTTTCCTACAAGTAGACCACTGAGCTCCTATTGCTTTGGATTAACTCACGCACTACATTCCTCCTAGAAGGGTGTTCGAGCCTCGGATTTTCCAATTAAGTATTATTCAATTTCTTTGTGCCATGGAGGAGAGATAGCTAGCACCTTGCAGGGAAGAAGATGAGTGCAGCATGGCAGGTCTGCACTTACGAGAACATGCGTAGAAATGACATGAGGCAGAAATATGAAGACATTGATCTCAGATTTGCAAAGAAAGGCAGCTATGCATTTAGCAATTAATAAAAGTTGTTTCGGCCCGACTGCAAGAGGGGTGGCTGCAGATGGTAACTTTCATCGGGTGCCCTGTTCTTTCGGCCCGACTGCAGGAAGAGGCAGGTTGAAGTCCTCTACCCTCAGCCCAGTCAGGGCTGCGATTGCTTTGGTGGCCGGCACTGCCAACGGACCCTTGAACAGGTCCATGTAGTTGTGGATGGTATCTTCGGTGTCTTGTGCCAGAGGCCCGAGGCTCTTCTGTAACAATTCTTTTGCCCTCTCATCCAATGTTGCCTTAGTCACTAACTTCGCCGCTCGGCGAGCACACTGACAAATTTTGATTCCTTTAGCCTTCCAGCCTGTCGGCTGTTTGTCCCTTCTCTTGTAAGAGTGCAGTAGGGACGGAACGAGGAATTGGAGCTGATGTCCTGCACCCCCTGGTTGCCTTGCAGCAGCGAGAGAGCGGGGGGTTGAGGGTCCTGGGGAGGGGTGGAGCTGATGATGTTGATGTTCTCTAGGGTGAAGATGGCTTCTTGTTCTTCTTGGTTGCTGTCCCCCACATTGGAGTTGATGTCCTGCACTCCCTGGCTACCTTGCAGCAGCGAGAGAGAGCAGGGGGGTTGAGCGCACATCAACCGCGTCGTGGGTAGGACCGCGATCGCAACAAGCACAAGAAACACGACGGCGTGCGCCGCCGCAACGACGTCAAGGACCCACGCCGCGGTGGGAAGCACCAGGTCGAGCATGACCGATGCCAGCGAAGTGCAGAGCACGGACATTAAGGTGAGGAGCAATAGCTGCAGGGAGTGTGGTGGTGCAGCCACAGCTTGCCTCCCAGGGGTGGTGTTGCTGCTGGCTTGGACAAGGAGTGGGATGAGAAGGTTGAGAAAGCTTTTAGGAAGAAGCTGAAGAGCTCCTTGTTCGGGGAAGCCAATGGCCGAGCTGATCACTCAGTGGCTACAAGTTTTCACAAGTCACAAGTCGACGGTGCACGCTTCACAACTAAACAGATCTGGTACTATCCTATCCCCGACTGAACATCCTACTCAGATCATCCCATCCCACCCCATCCCTCGACCAAACTCTACTTACAGTTAGCTCCTCTATCTTTTCATCTTTTTTCCCTCTACGTTATTTGAATTTCTGAATCATGCAATATTTGATGACAGTATTATCAAAGGAATCGATAACATGAGATTAGATCTCATGCTATAATTCCTCCAAAATTTGTAGGAATTTTTTCGATCACATGAAATTACTTTGAAGCAATCCTACGAACCAAACATGGCTCATAGGATTTTTTTGTTCCCTTGGATTGAATTCCACTATTTTTTCTTTGATATTCCTTTGAATCAAAGAGGCCTAAAGAGTTTAGACAAACGCGGCAGATGTGATTCGATGGCAAGTGACAAGCATATTTCGGGCCTGTTTGTTTTAGCTTCTGGTAGCTGCAGCTACTCCCAGAATCTGCAGCTCCCTCAAACAGTCCAGATTTTCATCCAGATTCTAAGTAGCCAGAAGCTACAGAATCTAGAAAATGAACTAGTAGCCAGAAGCTGGGGTAATCCAGCTTCTCCAGATTCTGACTAGCTAGATACTCACCAACTGCTTCTCAGAATCTACAGCTGAAACAAACAGGCCCTTCTTCTTGGGCCAAGACAACGGGTGACAAAAGTTGGCCGAAGAAGCAGCAACAAGCAGAGGCTGAGGTTAGTACTAGCACATATCTACCGATCATCATGGTGAGTTTCCTTGCACATGCAAAGAGTGAATTGGATGGAGAGAACAGACAAGAACAAATTCTTCGGTTGCATGGTTCGCACGTACCTGACCCAAAGTTGGGGATTTTCCTTGGAGCAAGGCTACTGATCGAACAAAACGCAGTTACGAACGTCCACTTTGGGAGAATTGTAGCGCGCGTACAAATGGATGGTCCGGAACATATCTGGCTCGTGCCTTTTTGGTTTTTTGTTCCTTGCTTTTAGGAAGTTTGTGAATACATTCTTCTCTCCATGCGAAATTTTGACGATTTATTCCAGCGTAAACCACTCAGCTTTGTAGCTTTAACCACTGTTATACAGCCAATGGACGTGATTAAGAATGCTACGTGCCATGTATGCATGGTTAGGATTGCTTGTGTTCGATTCCAGCGCGAGGAAAATCCCCACATTTCTAATAGGGTCTTACTTTTTGTAGCAACCGTATGACTTTCTTTTTGCTGAGAGTCTAACCACATCGATCGCTATGCATTTGGAAAATTTTTTGCCACAAAAATAGTTGTTATTTTTACCTCTGATTTATATTAATAACTTAAGTAAAGTACATGAATATCCAAATTTTACATTCAAGATTCTAGATAAACAACATGTTAACATCAAATCCTTAAGTCGATGAACATACTGAACTTCTTCATCTTTCTCGTCGTAGACTCTGTACTTGCAACAATGTCAGTCTTACTGATTATCGCACAAACAGAAAGTAAAATGCAGATGATCTCCATTGATGTATAGGATCTACATCTTGTTAGCAATGTTGTTTATGAAAAAAAATCAGAGGAGATTATTTATACCCAACTCGGCTTGGTGTCGATTTCCGGCGTAGGCATTACTGTCATCATATAGGTGATCGGTAACCCGTAAAAAACTCATTGGAGTAGAACATAATTAGAATAAATTTTTATAGGAAACAAGACAGAAGAAAATAGAAAAAGCTAAAAAAAATACTATCTATATTAAAGCCAGGGGATTCCCAACCCCCTTGTCACGTCACTTTTTTTTTTGCAAAAAGTCATCTGTTTTCTGGAATTACTTATAGGTCCTTATTTGTTATAGACATGTCCTTGTTTTTCACAAAATACTCTCTTTTTGTCTATAAATATGTATGGATCTTTGCTTTCAATTTTTCGTATATAGGCCTCTATATGGTGGTGGTTCTTTTGCTTCGGTCTATATGGTAGCTAGTACGATATAATATCACATTTTTGTATCTAGTTATTTCTAGAACTCAACAATACCCACCACTCAGCTCCGGCGCGCCGGAGCAGCCCAGAGAAAGGCTGGCGGGGCTAGGGTTTACTGCGGCTCCCCCGTCCTTTATTGCCGTCGAGAGAGAGAGACTCCAAAAGAAATTAAGAAAAAGATATCAATATCCATCTTGGAGCAGAACGAACAAGAAAAAAAATTGAAATCCTTTTGATGGCTCGGTCTAGCAAGGGCTCGAAGCCCGATGACACCATCAGCGCCAGCCCGGCCCACAGGAATTACCCCGAAACAGAGAACGAACACCCGACCGAACCACCAAAATGACGTTTCAGCCCCCCTTCGCCCCGATCAACCGCGGAGATCCCATCG
Organism: Melocanna baccifera; assembly: GCA_036346265.1. NCBI lineage: Eukaryota > Viridiplantae > Streptophyta > Magnoliopsida > Poales > Poaceae > Melocanna > Melocanna baccifera. The sequence goes on along the minus strand of CM070692.1, from coordinate 24,607,491 downwards.
CACACGCGCTCTCCATGTAGGGGCAACTCCGTCATTTCATACATCACGACGTCCCGCATTTACGCGCTGGCCGCCCTCGCCGTAAAACTCGTGCACAGTGCCCACACCCTCGCGCAAACCTAACAACGCCTTATGATTTTCAATTTAATTTATTTGTTTTTATCTGTAGCCACCGCTTGCCTTTGAACTACGCACCCCCACCCAGCCCAGCCGGCCCCATCCACCCATCCATCCCGACCAAAACCCAGACCCAAACCCAGGGCCTCGCGTCGTTTGATGCGATTCCGGCGGCGATCGCACGCGGCACCACCACCATCACCCGCTCCTCCGGCGTAGCGTTCGGCGATCTCGCGGCGGGCATGGCCGGCGGGGGCCGCACCTCCGACAAGGCGGCGGCGGCGGCGACGACGATCCAGTCCACCATCCAGTCCATCAAGGAGGTCGTCGGCGGCCACTCCGATGCCGACATCCTCTCCGCCCTCCGCGAGTCCAACATGGACCCCAACGAGACGGCGCAGAAGCTGCTCAACCAAGGTGCGGTCCCCTCTCCCCCCACCCCGGCCTCCCCGATCTGGTCCCTTCGATCTCGTTCCACGCGCTGAAAGCTAGGGTTTTGGGCGTGCGCGCGTGCGACCCGCATTGGGTCGGTGCAGCCGTTGCTCGCCTAGTTTGCGGGGGCGCGCGGAATTGTGATTGGTATTCGCGGTTAGGGTTTTGGAGCTGATGGGATCTGTTGCGGTTGCAGTGGTGCCGTTTGCGACTTCGCGTTTGATTTGAGCTGACTAGGTTGATGTTTCTAGGGGTATATCTGTTTATATGGGCGGGTCGGTGTGGGATTTTTTATGCGATAGGATTAGTGACGAGGGCTTTGGATTTGCAGATGATTTTGATAAATCAACAATTCATGCATGTTCATATGCCATTGATCTGTCACTGGTTTCGGTGTACGATAAGTGTTAAAATTGTTTACCTTAATTATGTTAGTCTTCAATTTGAGGTAGCAAGAGAAGGGCTATTCGTATTGGTAGCACTAAGTGATGTTTGTGGGGTTACTTAAGCTTAATACGTTGTAAACGTTGGATTTTGATATTTCCATGAATTCTTTCTAGGAAGTAAATCAGCTTAGAGATGTTTGTAAGATGGCAAAATATCGCTAGTTTTTTACCATAAAAATTGCGTTGCTCGGTGCAAGCATCTGACGTTTTTTTTGGGGGGGGGGGGGGGTGAGTTTAAGTGATGGGGATACTACTGACATGTGCCATTTAACATATCTATTCATTCAGTTTATAGATAAAGGATGTATAAAATCTATTCTCTTCGTGGTAGTGATTCTTCTCATGTTTGCATTTGCAGATCCATTTCATGAAGTGAAAAGAAAAAGGGACAAGAAAAGAGAGGTACACATTTTCAGTCTTTGTAACATTTGAATATGATGTTGAAATGAAGCTTGAAAATACAATGTCGATACCTTTAATGTGTTATTCTTTGCAGTCGCCCATTTAGTTCATAGCCAACTTTGCTTATGGTTAGGCTTGCTGCACCATTTTTTTTGCCCAAACTGGCCATTGCAGTCAGAAACAAGCACATGAGGCTCTACCCGCTAGGTCCTTAGATTGCCTGAGGTGCCCATCCCCAAGAAAAAAAGTGCACCTGAGAAACACTAAGTGCAAGCATAAAGAGAAGTATTTTGTCCCTGTGTCCATAGTTTCATATGTAACAAATAGCTGCCTATTGCTGTTGCTGTGCTTCTCTTTTCCTTTCCTTTTCCAGGTTTGCAGCTGATGGTTGAAAGAACCTAGATCTAGAGTACCTCCATTGCCTTATTGACCATTCTTTAGGACTATGTTGTTTCCCTTTTTTTTACATTCGCTCATATTTTTCTTGCCCAAACTGCAAAAAATCAACCGCCTTGCCTGACTCCCAAGGTGTGCGCCTGTGATGAAATTGGCCATAACAATTTATTGAAAAAATGGGTATATGAACATGAGTAAGAAAGTTTAGCGAGCCACAATTGTGGCAACAAACCAAGTTACTTAGCTAAGGATGTGTGGCATGCCTGAATATGCCAATCAGATTCATTTTTGTATTCAGTATGAATGCTATTGCCAGGTTTGCCCGGTGCCATGATGTACAATTTGAAATTGACTGGTTCCTAGTCTATATCTTCCATTTATTGAATAACCTTGTTAGGTTTTTTTGGTAGTGAGTGCTATATTTTGGTTGCTTTTGTCTACTGTTATCAAAGTATACCCTCTAAAGTTTTTTTCCTTAAAAAAATTACCTTGGTGTGTCCCGATGTTTAACTAACATTTCATGATGCTTCCTTTGGTGTTGCGGTGATCTATGCACCGCACCTGGGTGGCCTTGACCAAGCTTTTTTTAATCCACTTTTTAAATATATGGATTTCTAGGCAAGTTTGTTTTTGCTGATGCGTATGTGTTGCTGTATCAGATTGCTGGCCAGAAGAGCTTTGCTGATACTGCAGCACAAGTTGAGCATGGTTCACAATGGACGAAGCCGCACACTCAAAGGGTTGAGAATGATCAAAGGAGAGCTTACAACCAGGGCCAGACATCTGGTAAAACAGTTAAAACCCACCATTTATATATTTCGTCATAACTTGTGTAGATTCTAGATGTGTTTCTTTTACTGTTAAGATAGCTCCAATCACTCATCAGCAACATAACCCATTTCCAGCAAACCAGCTTTCAGATTATGCAAACATATAACTTCTTGCTTGCTTGTTGCTACCTTGTTTGCTGCTAAGTTGCTGTGTCATATGTGCCCACTCCAATTTTTCGCATGGTGCAACTGCTGTTACATTTTCAGTTTGTTGCCAAATCTAGATTTTTTTTTCTGTCTTTCTATGTCACCATAAGAAGTGGAGTTTGCACCCTCAAGGTTGTTCTCTACTGTCTCTTCTTTCACACCGTTTTGCATGCGTAGTACATCTATTTTTTTATTACTATGACTCATGCAACAACTTTAATTCCTTGTTGCCTTAAAAAACCTTTTGTTCCTTTTCAATCCTTATCGTGTTTGTTCCATCTAGTTGGTTTGCACCTAATTGGTAACACATGGCTTGATGCAGGCCCTAGTCGGGAATTTCGGGTTGTGAGGGACAACAGACACGGTGTGGTGGAAAACAGACCAGAGCTAGGACACAAAGGTTCAACAAATGTAGAAGTGTCTGATAGGAGGTATGATTGGCTTATGGTTTTCATGAAATTACCCTTCTTGCCCTTATTGTTTGTTCTACCAATTACCATTTATTGGTGTTTTTGAGACATGACCATAAGTCAAATCTGGGTCTGGGCTGAAGCATATTCTTTTCTGTTTACAGTTTGGGTCTTTATTGTTCAGATCTCAGTCATATTCATCTGTGCACTTATTTGTTCATCAAGCAGTGCTGTGTTGTATAGTATTTTTTGTAGTTCAATTGTAATTGCAGACTGATTGCAATAAAGAGTAAAATGCATATGTTGAAGTACTGAAATAAATTGTGGTTAAACAGTGTAGTTGTATTGACTGACACTATAGCAAACTGCATTCTTTTTTTAGTGAACATTTGTTCTATGTCTAGGCTGATGAATTTTTTATGGCTTATGGCATGGTTATAAAGATTGAAGGCAGTAATGCTTCATTGGCATTGCAGTGGGTTTACAAAAGAACTTCAATTTTGTTATTTTTGGATACACTAACTAATCAGCAATCCCTATTTTAGAGCTAAAACTGAAATACTTTAGGAGAATTCGTAAAGATTCCCCTACCAATCTAGCCTGTGCATAAACCATAAGTTTCTAACAGTTAGTTGTCTACTTGTCTTGCATGGGTGCATCTTAAAATTAAACTAATAATTTGCTTACTGGATTGTTTCTCTCTAGTGTGGCTGTAGTTCAGTCTGATTGGAACTGTCTTCCAGTTACAACCTCAGAAGGCCAAATCACGAATCAAAGTGCAAAGCACAGCTACAACTCTGACATGCCTCAGGCGAAGAGGGAGGCTCAGGGTACTGCTCAGATGCATGTGAGGCCATATTTGAAGAACCCTCAGAATGAGCAACACATTCCAACTTCTGATCCAGCTCATGCCCCGTCCAATTACAAAGTTGCTAGAGGAACCGCTGGATCCATTCGACGCCAAGTTGGGGTAGTTAGTGCCTCGAGGCAGCATTCTGGTCTTTCTGGTTCTCGGTTTCATGTGTCAAGTGGTTCTTCTCGCACAATTCTCGCACAAATATCATCTGGTCATCACTCAGCTTTTATTTCTAGAAACATTCAACCCAACCAGAGACCTGCATTAGACACTGTACTTCGTGGCAGATCTGTTGGCCGATCTTTTGTTACCCAAAACATGAACAAGTACCGCCAGGGTTCTGCTAGCCACCAAAAGGGTAACATTCTCAGTGATGTTTATTCTGTACATTTGGTCATCAGCAATGTTTATGTCTTAATTCTGCTACCTCCTCTGTTCTTATATAAATATACCTTATTAATGCATTGCTGCATTATAGAAGGCTCACTCTCTTTGTTCATTGGTCACTAGGACAAAACAAATTTAATGAAGTAACAGAAGACAAACTTAATGTGGTTATGATGGTCATCTTATGTGTTTCTTTAGTAAACGTGCACAAGTAAAAAAAAAGATGTGTCTAAGTTTTGTTGCCAGCAACTTTTGTGTCTAAATTTACAATTTTAAATGAACACATAGTAAAAATTAGTGGTTTAACTGGTTTCAAACTTTCAATGGGTTGTCTTATTGGGTCTGCTAGTTGTCTACTGTCTGTTCCACTAAACCACACATGATCCTCATTTATATGTTTTCATATAAATGCATTGCTTTCACATGAAATTTCGGGCTAACTGTAGTTTTCCAAGTGTTACCTTTTGGAGATCACTATTTTGTAGAAAAATCACTAAGAAATCCATGTAGTGCGATGTGTGGCTTAATTTTTTATTTAGTCAGTAATGTTCTTTATGTAAACAAGCTTATAAAATAAATGTTTGATGGATATGCATACCTCCTTTCGTCTTAAGAGGTGACTGTAAACCTCTAACACTTTTTTTTCTGTCTCTGCAGCCATACCACCAGCTAAGGAGTGGAAACCTAAATCGACAAAGAAGTCTTCCACCACCGATGCTGATAACAGTGGAACTGATGCAGTATCTCCTTCAGCTAGCAACACTGAAAGTGCTAATGTGCTGTATGTGAACGGCTTGTGTGATCAAATTTCTCAAGCTAACATGCTTGAGATGGAGCATGTGATTATCCCAGAACATCTCCGTGTACCAGAGTATGAGCAGACAAGATTAAGATTTGGCAGTTTCACTCCTGAGTTTGATTCAGACCAAGTACCGGCCTTAACCTCACCAGAATCTGAACAACCAGAACAGTTGGGTGAACCTTTGCCAATTCTATGAATCGATGTTCACTTAACAATATCCTAAAAAATAGTTCTTAAAAATAAGTACCATCAAGCTGCTCCTTTTAAAGTTCTCGATTATTGAATAGAATTGTACTATATTCTGCAGTTAGTTCACATCCCGTGGGCTTTACTTTGATATTTTTTAAAAAATATGACCATGGTAAATGTTTCTGAATCCTGCTATGCATAGAACCAGCTGCTTCTGATATACATAGTCATTTGGGGCTTTAGATTCTTTTAATGATCTCACCCTGGGTCGTAGCAGGATTATATACATTTATAACTTTTTGTATGGTAAATTATAGTAATGCACTAATGCTCTAATTTAATTTCCAATTGATGATTCTAGCATGTCATATCTGAATGCGCTGTGCGCATTCTGGTGAGAGTTGTGGTTAGTTTGGTGAATATGACATTGTCTGATTCCAATTTTCTTCGTTATATCTAGTGTACAAGAACCTGTTCAATTGGTTGTCCAAGAGGATACGTTGGGTGCTGGACATGATGAAGTGGATGAGCAAGCCAGATCTTCACAACTCAATCTATCCACATCAACAGTCGAGGTTTCTTTACCACCATCTGAGGATAGTGAACCAATGAATGGTCAAGAAGTTGAGAATGATGATGGCCTGGGGATAGTTCAGAGCAATACCCCCCTTGGAGCAGCGGATGGCCAAAATATTCAAAGCACCTCAAGTTTGACTGCCTTTTCTGTAAGTAAACGGGGAAGAGTTAGTTACTTAGTTATATAAAACTTTACATTGCTATTTTTGTATTGCTGATGTCGAGATGTTTGAAGCATTTGTTTGCCATTTATTTTTTATTAAGGCTTTTTATTAGACAGGAAAGTGTTGATGTATTTTCTCAGAAATTATTGAATCTTGAATGACAAGTAGAACTTTTTTTGCCAGGCATATGGTCATGAAGACCCTAATATGCATCCAAATAATGAGGCACCGTTATACGGGCTTGTGGAGCCTAATGTACATCCACAGGTGCTGGCTTCCCCTTCTCAGGTAAATGCACTACTGAATTCAGTTGGCGTTGGGTCTCCCTGTATGCACATTAAATCATAATGTTATATTCGATACTGACATGCTTTGTCTGTCTTCAATCAGGGGTACCTTTCAGAAAATCTAGAAGCAGATAATGCTGTGCAAGTGTTCAGAATGCCAGAATCTAATGTTCATTCACCAGTACTCCCTCCCACATCTGAGGTAACCCTTGTCACCTTGCTATCAACTGCTAAACTAATCTAGTTTTTGACATGTGATACCATTGGCAACATTTTAGTTTAATGTTATGTGTTGATGAAAAGTACTATATCTCATGATAAATTTTGACACGTAATGCCCTTCGTCTGTTGTGCTTTTGCAGGCCCTAAGTTCACAGATTGTGAGCAGCAGCCCTGTTGCAATCTCTTCACAACAGCAACATATATCCCAGCCACAACCAGCAGCGCAATTGTACCCTCCAGTCCATATGCAACATTATCCGAATTTCATGCCATATCGTCATCATCTCTATTCTCCAGTTTATGTGCCACCCATGGCTATGCCAAACTATTCAACAAACGTCCCTTACCCATCAAATGGAAATAATTATCTTCAGATGCCAGGTGGAGGTTCACATTTAACAGGTGGTGGCATGAAGTATGGAGTTTCACAGTATAAACCGGTCCCAGCTGGTAACCCTTCTGGTTATGGAAATTACACTCATCCAGCTGGTTTTACAATTAGTTCTCCTGGTGTTATTGGAGCTGCAGTTGGTGTTGACGATGTCAATAGGATCAAATACAAGGATAACATTTATGCGCCAACCCCACAGGTACAGTTTATGGATGTTGAATCTGAAATTATATATGGATTAACATTACATTTCTGCTTCTTACAGAATACTATTTGTAGTACATTGGTAGTACTACGGTACTACCAGCCTGCTTTGTTTGTTACTGAGTTGTGTGCTTGAGTTCAGAATTGTTATGAATATTGTGTGTATTGATATAAGGGCTAAAATGCCATATATATAGAAGAGTACAAGTGATATATGCCACATAGAGATGAGGTATATATGGAATAGAATACAAACTCTATATCCTAATACAATTTTATCTCCTTAATACCCTCCCTCAAATGCAAGGTGTATGTAATAGCATTGCATTTGAAAAGAGTTGTTACTAAAATAGTAAACAAAAATCCGAAATCCGAGTCTTAATGATGTCGTCGTAGTGTGCAACTTTTGAAAAATACTGTCGAATCAAGCCGAAGAGGAATAGATAGAAGCATGGCGGCGCAGATCGAAGCCTAAGACGGCGGCGGTGCAATGCACAAGGTGCAGAAGAGGTGCGGCAGCCTTAAAGCTCGGGGCGGCGGCTATAGAAGTGGTGGCATCATAACGACTTCTACGATCTACACGCGGCTCAAATAAAAGAGCGACGACTGCTGCCATGGAATAGATAGAAGCATGGCAGCAGCAGATCGAAGCCTAAGACGGCGGTGATGTAATGCATGAGGTGCAGGAGAAGCGTGGCGGCCTTAAAAGCTCGGGGCGGCGGCTAAAGTAGCAGTGGCATCATAACGACTTCTACGATCTGCACGCGGCTCAGAGAGAAGAGCGGTGGCTGCTGTCATGCAAAACAAAATACCTACTTCTATGACTCACAATAAATTTGTGGACTCGCATGGTTTAGACGAATTGAAAAATAGAAGCTACGGACTTAGGATCGATGCAACGGAAGGCTCAAAACAAAATAAAAAAAACTCAAATAGACCTGGCAGGCAGCAGTGCCGTTGCCAATCTTTTTCTAGGGCTCTTGGAGCGCGGCGCAAGCACCAGAGTGGCGGCGGAAGAGGATGAAGCCGTAGCCCTTGCACTTGCCTGTGGTGCAGTAGGAGACGACCTTGAGGCCATAGATGCCAAACACTTCGGCCATGACGACGGGGATGATGGACTTCATGACAAGCTCCGGGCGCAAGACCCCCATGGAGGCGACGCCCACCCTGCTCTTCGCCATTCCGTAGGCAGCGCCCATGCAGTCGCAGGCGGGAACAACACTCGCAGCATCCTCGTAAACCTTCATAGCACGTTTTGCAAGGCCAAAGTCCTCCTCGAACTTGGCGAGCCCAAGGTCATGTATCCGCTCGTAGATGCGCAGGTGGATTCCAGTGCTCCGTGTGTCTCCATCAGGTCCGCGCAGAAGCACCACAACTTGAGAGACCGGTGCAGTTTCATCTGAATGAGCTCACCACTGACGTCTGCGTGGGTGCCGGAGGAGGCCAGCGCCGAGAGTAGGTGCGGCTCGGCGTCGTAGAGCCGCACGCGGGTGATGCACCAATCGCCAGGCAGAGTGCGACGTTGGCGAGCTTAGACATGCCTGAAGAGCTCCTCAGTCTTACAACCTTGAGGCCGCCAAGAAGTATGACTGGTGGATTTGTTGTCTCCGAAGTGGGTGCGGAACTTAAACACGAGGATGCAGTTCGAGTCCTTCACCTCGTACATCTTCGCTAGCCGCTCCTTAAGATCCGTCTTGGAAACGTTGGCGCGGCCGGGGTGGAGCACCTCCAGCACGAACTGGCCTAGGTTGGTGGGGAGGAGGAGCGTGCGGCGCGTGGGGTGGACGGCGGAGCGCCGAGCAGATCTGGAGCTTCCGTTCCCTGTAACGCAGGCTTCGTCAGCTGGGAGAAGAAGTGGCTGCCCCAGGAGTAGAGATCGATCCTCCCGAGGGCAGCAGCAGCGGAAGTAAATCGACATCTAGGTTACGGTTTTAACCTAAACTCTGATACCATGTTATGAATATTGTGTATATTGATATAAGGGCTATATATATAGGAAAGTACAAGGGATATATGCTATATAGAGATAAGTCATATATGAAATAGAATACAAACTCTATATCTTAATACAACTTTATCTCCTTAACAAGAATCACCCATCTTTGTCTTCTAGTAAAGTGAAAAACCAGATGTGAGAAGTGGGACAATATTACTCCATTATTTTTTAAGTGATATTTTTGACTTTTCACAGTCTACAAGACATGACTTGGACTGTTGTTTTTTGTAACTTTATCTCATATACTAATAAATTTATGATATTATGGAAGTATTTTAATGACAAATCTAATGATATATTTTTATGTAGCCAATCTAAATAGTTTTAAACGCATTAGTGGTCAAACTTTAGAAAGTCTGACGGCATGGATTCTATGGTGCCACTTAAAAAAAGAATGGAGGGAGTAGTAATGTGAAAATTAAGTAGGGCGATAGCTTGGTGCCAGTAGCAAGCTGGCATCCCTTTTTCTTTACCGTTCAAAGATGATTCCTTTTGATATATTTAAGTAATGTGCCTTCACAATATTTCTTGCGAGGCCTGTCCATTTATTTGCTAATTTGGATATCTTCCACAGGTAGAGACATCTGATATCTGGATTCAGACACCTAGAGAGATCCCAACTTTGCAGTGTCCCCCGTATTACAACTTATCAGGTCAAGCAACACCTGGTGCCTTTGTGCCAAATCCTGGGAATGCATCTTTCAATGCTACAGCTCAATCCTCTCATGCACAGTTCCCAGGCTTGTACCATCCGCAGCAGCCTCCCTCAATTGTAAGTCCACATACCATGGTGCATCAACAGGTCCCATCTGCCATTGGTCCCAGTGTTGGAGTTGGTGTGGCTGCACCAGCCCCCCAAGTAGGGGCTTATCAGCAACCACAGCTTGGTCATATGAATTGGAGACCCAACAACTTTTAAAGGTGGTTTCTTAATTATCTGTAATTAGGGGGGCACAAGAGCCTTTATGTAACAACAATAGGCTCCTTTTAACAGGAAGAACCTTTGTTTTTAGTGCAGCTCGTTCTGATCTATTTAAGGTATAACAAGGTTTTGTTAGCTTTTCTTTTCCCCCAGGTGAATTCAGTATCCCATCTGAACTGGTATGATGTAGATTGTGAGCTAAACATTGGGCTAAGTTCTCACAAGAGCGCAGAGGTTTTCTTTTTTGTTATTTATTTTCCTAATGTATTTTGCATGTTTATTGGGTTGGGCAATTTAGCATCACATGCACAATTGTGTTGTGTCATGCTATTGATTATTGAATGCAAAAATAGGGTGTTTACGGTGCTACTCCTGTTCGGTACCCTTCTACACCAAGAATAATTAGGCGACACATCTTGAATGGCTTAAATCGAAACAACCTTCACATTTCAATACATCCTTAAATATCTCCATTTTTTGTCAGTCCTGCATCATATATGTTCTATACTATTCTGAAGAGTTGTAATAATTATTCCTAGAGGACAAAAGAAATTGCTTTTACTCTGCTGAGAACCATTAGGACTTGAGTTATTTGGATGTGATTTTTAGTGGGAAGTTGGAATTGATGTGCAATTCCGCATTGTAGTGCCTGCTAATGTATTTTCTTTGGCTATGAAAGTACTAAACTAGAACCGTGAAGCGCAAAATGGCATATGGCAATTCAGTTTTTTTATAGCTGCCATATTTGCTGTATTACGCATTTTGGTTTAATATTGTTGGTAAGTTGCTTGTTTGATGCTGCTGCTTCTGTTTTTGAACTGTGTCATATTTTTGGCACATTTCTTGTTTGATGCTTCCCACAAAAGCTTATGTGGATCAGAAATGGCATCAGACAGTGAATGCAGTTTTCCTGGCTTTCAGCACAAGTAGTAGGCTTTTATATGCCATGTGAACAGCGTAGACATGCTATACATGAGTTGCTTGGTTGTTCAACCTGTGGGTTTTGTTCACTATTTTTGACCTCTAAATTTGCTACCTACTAGAAGATGTACAGTGATACACTTGCTGGGTGGGAATCTTTCTGTGATCACCATAAATATTACCTAGTTTCTTTTGCTGTCATCAATCTATGTGATTGTAAATGCTAGCTGCTGTTGAACAGACCGTTTATGCGTGCCTGTCTTTTCTGTTTCAAGTCAGTCCAGCAATGGCTGCTGTTTCATGCCGGAGTGTAGAAGGATCATCCGTTAGCCTAGGATGTCGCGTTATGCTCTACATGCTTGTGCGGTCGATCTATGTCGGAATTAAACTATTTCTTGTGCTGCAAACAGGGCCTTAAACTTGAGCAGCCGAGCTACAGAGAAATTATTTACTAAGCAGCACGGCAGGACTGGCATATAATTGTGACCTATGGTTTTTAGTTGAATTTTTTGAATTTTAACTGTTTGTGGTAGAGATTACGGAGTGAGATAGTCGCTTGTGATTTTGGATGTTACATATGTTGGACTTTTAGCATGTACTATAATTAATTTGTAGATTTTATCTTAAAAAAATATTTCGTTTGAAAGTTAGGTACTATAGTAAAATTAAAAATTCATTTAAGAAGGTGAAAAAAATAGGTCCTAGTCTGGCTGGTTTTTATCCGCCTGTGCATTGCGCGCGCCATAGCAGCCGTGCAGATCAACCTCCGGCATGTCGTCGCCATCTTGGTCGTGAGCTAATTCCGGCCACGGGTGCAAAGCGTGCAAACCAAAACCCATCATAGAGTAAAGTCCAAAACCCGTCTTAAAAGTCTATACCCGTCACTTAATCCCTACAAATTCTTTTTTTAAGGAAAAATTGCAAATACTCTCCTAGAAATCGGTTGGAGTTTGATTTACCCTAATTTTTTTTGGGGCACATGACTAGGGATGGGAAAGAGTAAATGATAATATGTTTTATTCGATATTCGTATTCGAGAAAACGCGAATGTGGTAAACAAAATCTGTATTTGAGAATGTTCATATCCGCATTTGAGAATATTCATATTTGTATTCATATTCGAAATTATTCAATTTATATTTGTTCCGTTTCCATCTCTGATGACTTCTTGGGGATGATTGAAGCAATTTTCTGATGAATCAAGATTCACAGGCAAGAAGTGAAAAATACTTTGTATAATTTTTAACTCTATGCGTTACACTGCTAGCTCGTGTAAACGTGTAGTCATGTTACATAAATTTATTCTACCAAGATTTGTTACAAAAGTTTTAGGTTATTCGTATTCGACTGAATTAAATACATAATGAATTCGAATTTGTATTCGTATACGGGAACGTTCGAATTCATATTCATATCCGTAATTATTTTTAAAATATGAATTTGTATTCATATTTAAGACTATTCGATCGATTTTCAGCTCTACATATAACCCCTCTACAAATGTATGGTTGTTTAACATACCCATTATCGCGTGCTTCCTATTGACTAGGATGCTTTTTGTTGATGTGAACTTCATGTTATGTCATATTAGCTATAGACTAGGTGTAATATGCTCACCTTTATTTTGATTTGATATGTCTCAAGGAGGGGAATGAACAAAAGAATGTTTCATCTGCCCACCCATCCTGATCAAAACTATGTAACTTAACCCCACGTACCATGTTGGAATGTATCGGACCAACGTCATAGAGTCCACATCAACAAAAGAAAAGCAATTAGTGAGCCCCACGTGCCATATTGGAACGCATCGGACTAATGTCATATAGTCTACATCAACAAAAGAAAAGCCAATCAGTGAGAAGGGGCGGCACTGAGGGTATACCAAACAACCATGTATTTTGTGGTGTTCATGTGTCACAAAAATACTTGTAGAGGGATAAATCAAACGCATGCTATTTTGAGGGTACTTGCAAATTTTTCATTCTTTTAGCACCTCTATTATACCATATTACCCTCCAATTTTAGGCTGTGTTCATTTCATTTATATAAGTCAGCTTATACTTCTGACTTTTAATTTCTTAATTTCGTCTTTTTCTGGTTTTTAGAATTTTTTTGCTTTTTTTCTATATTCCTTTGTATTATTTATGATAAACTAACCTACTTTTTTCTATTTTTCTATTTTTTAAATTTAATAACGCTAAAAGTACTATCAGCAGTTACAGTGTAAAATAAACCAACTACAGTAGAAAAAAGCGACGAGCCACTAAAAAAGCCCAACTCGTCCATTTTCTTAATTTTACCAGTTTTTAATGGTTTTTTTGTCTATTCATTGAACATTGGTTGCCTCACCCAATCCATATGTTTCCCCCCTTGTCGTGCCTAGCGACTGAGTCTAGGGTTATTTTAGATTTCTTCCCATAATAATTGAGGGTATCAATATATACTCGTGTGAATATGGAAAAAGGAATCTCGGGTAATTATCAGACCCGACTTTCCAACAATTACCGCTGTCCGGCCTGGTGCGGAGCCCGAAGAAAGCTTCAGAACCCAGCACGTTCCTCCCGAATCTACACCGTCCCACGGTCCCGACTGCTAAGCAGCCGCCGGCGCGACCGCTCAGGCAACCGGAGCAGCCGCCGGCATGGGGACGCGGGAGGTGTACGAGGAGAAGCTCCGGAGCGGCGCGCACCTCCACCGCGACCCCACCATCAACCCCGGCCTCGGCACCGCCCGGTGCCCGCGCTGCCTCTCCCTCCTCAACCCCAGCAGCTCCGTACGCCTCCTCCTCCTCCCCCCCTTCCTCTACCTCGTCTCAGACCACTGTTCCTTGATCCTGACCAGTTTCTCTTTTCTTGGACGGCGGCGCAGGGAGAGGGCGACTGGGCAATCACCCCCGTCCTGCACGACGCCGCCGCCGTGGTAACGCGCTTTTTTTTCTTTCTTTCTGTTGCTGCTTAATTTCCGGCTGCGTACCAGAATCCATGTAGCCCTGAGTTCTACTGGGGAATTCGTCTCTAACTTGTACGTTATCTTGGTTGTTTTGTCTGTCCTGTTGCTGTATGTAGGCTGGTTCGGGCGCCGGCGCGATGCTCAGTGCGGTGCACGGGTTCAATACAGGTACCTTCGGAGTTCTTGGTCTGTTCTACCATCGTTTCGCTATTAGCCAGGTGCCCTGAATGAGACATTGATTTTGTGGTTTTGGAACAGGGATTCCGTTTGTCCAGAAGCATGTGAAGGGGCCCAAGTGGCTGCATTTGCTTGTTGGGGTAAGCTTTGATTTTGGTTCATTTGCTGCTAGTATGGAAGTATTTCTTTGATTCAATTTGGGCGTATTTGGTTGTTACCTTTACAGTTTTGTCATGTCGTGTTAGTTGAAAAGATTGATAGATCTTACATCTGTAATCCTGTCTTTTATAATTGTAATGCTAGAATATGTAATGAAGAAATTATGGTGCAGATTGACCCTAATTCTTTTAGAAACAAATCATCGCAGCAAACTCTGTTTGATTCATGATTCTGTGGAACCTGCTATAAGAATGATAAGTTAAATGGGGAAACATCTGAAGTTTTTCCTGGTTATTGAAAGAAGTGTATCCTTCATCCAGACAAGAAAACTACAGAAAATTAAGTGGCTAAACCTGCTCCTGGAGATCAAGCCTGATTCAATTTTGAACAGGGCTGCGTGTAGCATTTAATAATATGAACAGGGCATATGCTTAATTTAATAGGATCCTATAGTCCGCTATCTTGGGCATTCATTGAATTCAGTAGGATCTTTGACAAACAGTATTACTTAAAGCAAAGAACTAGTCCACTGCCTAAGGCTGCTGTTGAAATGCTCAATTGGCTAGACAAATTTCTAAAAAGAAAAAAGAATGTTGACTTGAAGAGCATGAACATGGGGTATCTGCACTTTAGGCATTAGGAAAGTCAGCCTTATCATAAGTTCAGATTAGCTGCCAGATTATTGGGATTGTGACATGTGTTATACTCGCTTTCGACATTTTCTGTTGTGTTTTCAACACAACTGACAATAGATTTTTGTAGATCCACTTGATTTTTTGTCACTACTGGCAGTTTGCATAAGTTAACATTGTTGATACATGTTAATTAATGGGAGATGATATTTTTTGTGCAGGTGCCTCCTTTGCTCTTATTCTCTGGCACCAGTGCTTTATTTGGCGGTAAGTTGTTACAATAACAAGTTCTGCAACCAGTATTCTTTCTTATCTCAGAAATGTAACAATCTTTGTGAAATTATCAGTACATAGTTGATAACTCTTTCCTTTTGCTATAGTCTGATGATTACACCAAGATTGCCCTCATGTTATAGAGAAATTTGCAGCTGAAACATGAAAAAGAAATTCTTCATTTTTTATGCAGTGGTTTCTTTTCATTATGAAACTTACAACCTGCAAGCATTTTTTACGGCTTCTTCGAAAAAAGGGGCCATAGGAAATAGTGGCATCTGCTAGGGGTGGATAGCAAGATGGCTCGTTAAGCAAGCAAGCAAAAAACCCTGCTCGGCTTGGCTCGACCAAAGGGCTTCTTAGGCTCATTAGGGATGGGAGGATGCCGGAGCACGAAGGTTGAGGGGGCGGCTGGGCGGGCGGAGGGGATGGAAGGAGGTCGGAGGTGGAGGGGGCGGCCGGGAGGGTGGAGGTGGATGGTGGCATCGGCGTTGCCGATGGCCCCTTGTGAAGGCCAGGAGGCGGCTGTGTCTGTGTGTGTGCTGCGGCTGCGTGTGTGTGTTAGGGTTAGGGTTGAGTTGTAAATGGACTATGGCCCATGGGCCTTTTCTGTTGCTGGGCCACTGCTGGCTGGGTTTTAATTTCACCAAGCTTAACGAGCCTAACAGTAGCTCGTGAGCTGGCTCGGACTCGGCTCGTTAAGCTAACAAGCAAAACATGCTGCTCAGCTCAGCTCGCTTATGGCACGAGTTTGAGCCAGAGTCCTTAATGAGCCGAGCCGGCTCGTGAGTTTCAAGCTTTTTTTCCCCACCCCTAGCATCTTCCATCCTTTTTCGTTTGTGTACAGTTTTGGACCAATTCAACTCTATAGACCTTGTTTGGATCTTGGTATAGATTTCCAGGCTATCATTCATTTGCAAATCCTATAGTAAAGTTGTGATCCACACCTACTTATCACTACCAGAGGATGAGTCGGGACTGCATTGGGTGCAGAAATAGAGATTTTAGGTGCAATAGAAAGGAATCATGTGTTCATGGTGGGATCAGGATGTCAGGTATGGTTCATTTTAATCCTGTCAAAACATTATATGAACCTTGCCAACTTCTGTTATCCTAACAATGTAACAATTGATAGCAGATCAAAGTTATACAGGACCTATATCCTGTTCTGTCCAGTTCCTTCGATGACCCAGTTCTACCAGCCTAAAAACATTTTATGTTAACTGGACCTAATGTCAATTGTCCAACAAACATTGGTTAGAGTTTTTGTTAGAGCTTGTGCTTGTGCTAACTTAGCTTTGGACCTTTGGTTAGAGTTAACAATAAATCTTGACCTAGTTCAAGTCCAAATAAAGCTGCCAAGCTCCCTCAAAAATTATTTCTAATCTTGGCCACAACGAATTGTTGGATTTAGTCTTCGTATACTTAATTATGTATCCAGTGTCAGAGAATTTGCTCTTCAGGAAGTATAACCAGAATGCCAAGCGTTTAGCCAACATTTGTTAGCATAACAATCAAGATTAGGTTAGGTATTTTCAACAAAGGGGAGGGAGGGAAACTACAAATACTACGAGCCAATTTAGATTTTGTAGAGCTTGTTGAAATTATTATGGATCCTTAGCATGATAGGCACTCCAATGAATTAATCCCCTTGTTTGGAAGGAAGGGTTGGAGGAGCTTCAGCTCTGTGCAATAGTAATTTCCTTTCGGTGCCCTTGTGGATCTACATGAACAATAATAAATATTCCTGAAGACCTTCCTACCACCTGCCTCTTCAGGGGAACTACGAAAATTTGAGACATCCTGATTTGCCTTAGTAAAATATGGCTTCCATTTAATTCTTTTCGTATATTTAGTCGTCAACTTAACATTTGAAATATCTCTACTAATGTCTAATGACCTATTACTTCCTTTGCAGCATATGCTCTCCCGACGTTTGCTCAGCTCACTGTGACATCCTATTATGCCGCATCAAGTGCCTCGCACTACGCAGTTTCACAGATCACCCGCCAAATCGAGAAGGCCCATTTATCACAAAGTGACGAGAAATCTAGGAGTTGTTCGCAGTCAGTCTGATCGGTACACATGCCATGCACATGGTACTTAATAAGTACTCCCTGCTTCTCCCGTGTCGCAGCAGTGTGATAGTTTTGCTGTCATGAAGATATACTATAGCTTTACGCCTTTACTTCTCAAGTCACGTTAGTATTTTTTTTACTTCTCAAGTCACGTTAGTATTTTTTTTCTTGGCTTCATTATGGAGTTGGGAGTACCTATTTTGTCTCTTGGATAAAATGTCGTCGTCTCAAATGGTTAATCAGAATGCTACTTTTCACAGCAGCTCTCCTCTCTTTGATAAATGTCGTCGTCTCAAATGGTTAATCAGAATGCAACTTTCTGCAGCCTATATATGCGTACCATCAGTGGTGACGGACATGTAAGGAAACATCTAGATGAAAGGTCCGTTCCATTAAGAACGCTGGAATTTTTCTTCGGATTATTATAGAAATCGAGATGTTTGTTGCGAAATTTACATGAATTCTCGTGAAATTTACATGAATCGAGCTGTTCCCTGCCTTCCGCATATCCTAAACATTATTGAACGGCGAAGAATGAGAAAAAGAAAATCTAACAACTGCTGAGTTATTGAACAGTGCACAACGCCTCCAAAGCCACGAAAAGGGTTAGCTGCTAATTGGCCGGTCAAAAATTCCGAACCCCGGCGAAGCCCTAGTCAACGAAGCACCAATTCGTAGTCCAGGAAGACCGGCTCGAGCAGCCCCTGCGGCGTCCGGACGTTGTACCACCGCGCCGCCTCCCTCGCCCGCCGCCGCTCGTCCATGTACCGCTCCCGCCACAGCAAGAACTTCTTCTGCCGCCTCCCGGCGGCGCCATCCGGCTGCACCGCGCGCCGCCTGATAGGCCGCAGCGGCCCGCGCGGCGCCCTGGGGCGGGGGGCCTTCCTCCTCGCGATGATCACCACCGTCCGCAGCCGCGGCGCGGGCTCGTCCTCCTCTTCTTCGGCGTTGAGATCGCTCATGTCGTCGTTGATATCGGAGCTGTACCCTCCCAGCTCGCCGTCGTTGCCGCGGGCCGTGTCGGCGTCGCTAGCCATGGCAAGAATTGGTTAAGTTGTTGGCGCCCCTCACGCTTTTATGGAGTTCGTATGTCACGCTTTTATGGAGTTCGTATGTCGGTGACGCGAGTTGCGGCGTGTCGGTCGGTTTCCATCAGGCGTGCGGGTCGGACAACAGACCACGTCTCTTCTTGCTATCGGTTCGGTTGGTCGGTCGGTTTTTTCTTTGCAACCGTATCTTTTCTGGAAGGTATTTCTATATTTTTTTTTCATAATAATTTGTATAATTTTTTAAGTACGATGAATGATAGATAAATATTACTTTATATATTTTAGATAAGTATTATTTTTATTAAAAAGAAAAATATAGAAATATTTCTCCTACACGGAGATACCTGAGCAACGCAATGATAAAGCCATTGAACTTGAGGTACAGAGATCATTCTTTTATATATGCATTCTTTTAGCAGTGGTGAAAGCCCTATGTTTTCTGAAAATTCTTTTGGCATTGAGCTAGGTGCTCCTTGGGGCATCAAGGCATTGTACTGAACTTTTGTGTTGTACTCTCTTCTTATTAATATAAAGGCGTGCAGTACTCCTGCCTGTTCTAGAAAAATGTATCAGCAAAACGGAATGGACGTCAAGTTTATGGTATTTTCAAGAATGAAGTTTGCAATTCTTGGGGACAAAAATGTTATAACAGATAGGTAATTAAAAGAACAAGCTCACCATTTTCCCAAATATTCCAAGGACTTAAATAGATGAAAAACTAGAATTCTGATGTAGTGACTGCAGTGATGTACTGATGTTTTCTGAACCGAACTTTTCTTTTCCTTCACAAGAGGAGAGCAGTAACAAATCTGGATGTTGAAAATTCAATGAAGAGCAAAATACTTATCCCCTCTTTCAAATGTAGGACTGATTGTAGGCTATAATTTATGCAAATAAGTTAGGTATGTTAATAGAATACTGTCGAATGTTGTGTGATCAGTTTGTTTCTCAATTTTTGAAGGGTCATTTTCTGTATTTACTGCAGGTGAAGACAGCAGATAACAGAATAATGCAAGACCAGCTAGATCTAAAGGTAAAAATTTGATTGCAAATTTAGTGAAATAAGAGCAAAAGCTTGTGTTATAAATTTGTCCTGTCATCAGGCAAGCGAATGTGAGGAATTGCAAGAAACGCTCACTTGAAAGAACAGCTCTGCCAAGCTCTTGAAGCTAATTGAGTTACTGTCAGAAAGCATCATATTGCAGCAGAAAGCAGGCATTGGATGTGAAGTCGGATTACAATTCACAACGAAAAGCCATTATCCAGAGATGCATCTGAAGAACTGTTGGAAAGAACATTACAGGTTTGCCTTTTCTCTGCACTCTGGTCCAGCATCCTTTCATTCCAATGCAAGTCCAATTATCACATCCTGTTAATTGAAGCCTGTAGCTAGGTGCCTGGCAAATATACCCTATTTGTACTGCATCTCATGGTAAGATTGATCTAGATGACACTGTTCTTTGCTCATGCCTGTCATCGTGATGCACACCTAACCACATCTTTCGTTGCTGGTAATTAGTAACACTGTTAGTTTTTCTCTGGGATAATCCTGAGCATTGGTGCTTCAAATGGAGGCGTCAGAAGTTGACATTTAC
Organism: Melocanna baccifera; assembly: GCA_036346265.1. NCBI lineage: Eukaryota > Viridiplantae > Streptophyta > Magnoliopsida > Poales > Poaceae > Melocanna > Melocanna baccifera. The sequence continues at coordinate 24,587,482 of CM070692.1, read as the reverse complement.
AGGAAGGTTTCAATGTGAAAAATCTGTGCATTAGTGTTTAACTTTAATACTTCATACTTTTAATGTGGTTGGTGAGACTTATTTTGGAATGAGCTTCGTTCAAATTGGCAACCTTTGTTTAGCTTTGATGCAAACACAATTTCCTAGTACCGCCAATTACTGAATTTCCAAAGCATGAATTTTCTGTTCCATCTATCTAATTCACCACATGACTACTTTTAATTAATTACATCACTCATTCTGGTACTTCAACTGATGGGGTGACCAAAAGAATGGTGCTTTTATGTTACTTACGTTCTCTATTCAGTCAGGGGTCGACGAACTGAAGCAGAGATTGTGTGAACTCACTGAAGCCAAATCTCAATTAGAGGCCCATAATAAGAGGCTTCTAGAGGAACGTACATATGCCAAAGGCCTGGCCTCAGATGCAGGTGTTGAACTGAAAGCACTCTCTGAAGAAGTCACCGAACTCATGAAGCACAATGAGAAGCTTGTTGGTGCGTTGGCACCAGCAAGAAACTCAACGAAGAGTAGGCCATGGTCCGAGGGGTGTTAGAAGGGACAGCCACATTAAACGGCACGAACCAGCTAGCAGAAGAGAAACCAATGCAAGCTACGAGAGAGAACAAGCTCTGGAGGCCATGCTCATGGAGAAGGACCAAAGAGAAGCGGAGCTCCAGAAGAAAATTGAGGAATCAAAGCAAAAGGAGGCCTTCCTGGAGAGCGACCTTGCAAATATGTGGGTTCTAGTGGCAAAATTGAAGAAGTCTCAGGATGATCCGGATGCCATATCTAACAATACAATGGATCATGATCCGGCCTGAAGATGATCATGATAGAAAATAATCATCTAATTATCGGATCTTTGGCAATGTGCTTTGCTTGCAGGTTGTGGGGCTTTTGTACCAGGGTTGTATGTAAATTGTCTGCATGGTTATGCCTATGTTATGAGGATTGCCATGCCGGTCCGATTGGTTGACAGCTTCCAATCATCTGCGATCGGCATTATGGTGTGTAGAATGTGGTTGTATATTCACTGTTGACAGCTTACAATTAATTTCAAACATGCTAATGTATGTACACTAATTACTCGACCGATCATCTTGCCTCCTTTGTTTTCAACCCCTTGCTTAGTACAACAACCAGGCCGGGGCTTTGGAACGATTGAATATTCTACATTTTGCACGTATTTTGTTTCTTGTTCTTGCTAACAATGCGTACATGATCTGGTCTCTGGAGATTTTTGTGATTGTCCTTGGTCGTCGGCTGCATTGATGCCGAAGTTTTCTACGGTCGTGATCGGTCTTGAAGAAAGAAAGCAGGAGCGATGGGCCTCATCCGGTCGATCATAGAGCGCAGATTTTCTCCATTTTTGCGGGCACCGGCCGGCCCGTGCAAAGTACGTACAGCACAGAGCGTCAGCACCTGTACAAGTGTATGCGGACGAAAGATCTGTGTGTTGCACAGCCAAAAGTCTCGCTTTTGATCTGACTTACGTGCTCTTCTGGTTGACATAGCTAGATGTGTGGCGATCATTCGTGTCCTGTAACATCTGGCACTACTACAGAAATCATCATCACAAACGGTTCTAAAATATCATCACAGACGATTTTTTGAATCGTCTAAATTTATGGATCAGTGATAATCCAAAATTATCACAGACGGTTTGTGAGCCGTCTATGATAAATACAATACAGACGGTGTGTAACTAGAACTGTCTGTGAAAAACACTATCACAGACGGTTCTATATATAGAACCGTCTGTGATACTCGCACATCACAGACGATTCTAAACTTATGATAGCTCATTTTATACCTAAATTTTTTTCTATTTTTTAGTTAGACTCAGTAAATGTTAGCTATGCTTTTTAAAAACAAGCGAAAACAAGCAAATACGATATCAAATATAGCAGAGAACATTTCATTTTCATTACAATCCACCCTTATAACATCACAAGATTACAATTCACCATTACAATATTATAAGATTACAATCCACCATTACAACATCACAATATTACAGTCCACCATTACAATAGCAGAGAATATAGCAGAAAACAATGAAAGTAACAATGGAGGCTACGATGAAGAGAACAATGAAAGCAACATAGTAGAGAACAATCCACCATCACAAGCTCAGGTAGAACTTCTTAGTAGCTGTCTCACTGTAAGCTCTCAGGCAACAATGGAGACCTAAACCTCACAGAATCAAATACTTGAAGAAACAATGGAGGGAGAAAACAGGAAATAATGGAGACCTAAACCCCACAGACTTGCCTCACTGTATGGCTTATATATAATCATTTGAAAGGTTTCGACGAGATCTACAACTTTGCAGTGGAGACAAACACCAAATTTCGAAGGGAAGAATGAAAATTTTGGCAAAAACAGAATTCAAAAACTTCTAATTCGAATTTAAGACTACAAATGGCCGATTTTGGGGGTCTTCGAGGTTGACTGGTGTGAGCCGGTCGTTTTTTGGATCAGGCTCGTCGTTAGCTTTCCAACGAGTACAAGAACATCAAAAACGGACACGGTATGCAAAAGTTATGCCCGTTTTACTGAAGGTGTGTCAAAACGGAATCCTACTCGAACTCAGGCGGTAAATTATGAAATTTTAGGGATGTGTGAGGCGGGAAACCTATCACAGACGGTTCTTAATTAAGAACTGTCTGTGATAGATCAATATCACAGACGGTTCTTACTTCAAAACCGTCTGTGATAGTCTGGAATATCACAGACGGTTTGTAATTAAAAACCGTCTGTGATAGTCCAGTATCACAGACGGTTTTGCAGTAAAAATCGTCTGTGATACTCCTTCAGCAGCACAGATGGTCTCTAAATTAAAATCGTCTATGATAGTGTACATCACAGACGGTTTCATAAAATCGTCTGTAATTTAGCGTCTAGTATTAGGCTTTCTGTAGTAGTGTGGGGCGGAACGGGCTGAGCTGAGCGGTTTGCAAGTCAGCCTGCAGGACTGCGTTTTTCAAACACGATGACATCGGAACAGCCAAGCGCGATGAAAACAAGCACAAAACAGCAGAAAATTAACCACGGCAGTTACTTCAGTTGCCTGCCGATTAGCCACGTTACATATTCTTTGTGCTGAGGAGCCATCGCTGGTGAGTTCAGTCTGAACGATTTCTCTTCTATGCAAAATAGATGGATCAGACATAGAATATAGTGAACAATAAATTTGACACAGAGATGAGAGGGGAACTCCTTTCTCGGTCGATCGGATGGTCCGAACTTCCCTCGGCTGATCGGACGGTCTGAACTTCCCTCGGCTGATCGGACGGTCTGAACTTCCCTCGGCTGATCGAACGGTCTGAACTTCCCTCAGCCAATCGGACTGGTCCGAACATTCCATGGCCGATCGGACGGTCCAGATTGCTTATGGCCGATCGGACTTGTCCGAACTTCTCGTGGCTCATCGAACAGTCCATGTTCAATCAGACGGTCCAAATTTACATAGCCGTTCGGACTAGTCTAAACTTACCATGGCTGATTGAACAGTCCATGTTCGATCGGATGGTTCAGATTTTCCTTGACCGTTCGGAGTAGTCCGAACCTCCATTGCCGATCTGTTGCTGATCGGACGGTCCAAATTCTTTCATGGCCGATTCAAAGAGGAAGGGTAGGGTTTTCCTTACCCTTATTCAATTCATAGCGGCGCGCCATTTGGGGAAGTCGGCGGATGCGGTGGCTCACGTGGAGGTCGGTGGAGGCTTTTGGGCCACGTCAGTGCTTGTGCGGGAGGCGACGATCGTGTGGGCACTGCGGGTGACCGACACCAGCATTGTCGCGGTCTTTGCGACGGCGGCGGCCGTCTTGGCAGTCTTTGTGGCGATCGGGGCGGCGGGAGCCTAGGTGGCGCAGCACCAGCGGGGAAGCCCATGCGGGGGTGGCACGGCGTGGCTCTAGGCCAGTGCGTAGGGGACCAGATGGTTGGGCGCATACAGGTGGTGGCACATGTGGGCGCTTAAGCCGGCGACGCATATTGTGGTGGCGGTCCGTCCAGGGGCTTGGCGGCAGTGCGGTGAGAGCCCATGTGGGGGCAGCGCTACTCTGAGCCGACGAAGACGCAGCGCAGTGAAGGCGCGTAGGGGGTCGGAGCAGCCACGCGGGGTTGGCGGTGTGCGACGCACAACGGCCGTGCGGGGTCGGTGGCATGCCGTTTCGATGCGGCACGGCCGTACAAGGTGTAGCACGGTCATGTGCAGCACGACCGGCTCAATGGTGCGACAGCGTGCTGGCGGCATGCGTGGCGGACAGGCTGCCATGCAGGTGGAGATTTTTTTCTTTTCAATCAATCTACAGTACAATCATCATCCACTCCTTTCCATGTAATCTACCGATCGGCATTGTGCCGACGACTTATAATCTACTCACGGTAGATTAGAGTGGGTTTGCACCATAGAAAATAATCTAAAAAGCAAAAATTTACGGAATTTAGAGTGGTCTAGATATGTAAATATCATGCTTCGATTGTTACTTTTGATCCACCGGAGCAATTTGTGTTGAAAACATATTGAGGAATCGTCGCTGGCGAGTCCATTCCAAGCGATTCCTCTCCTATGCAAAATAAATAGATCAGACATATAATATAGCAAATAATAAATTTGACACAGAGAGATGAGAGAGGAACTTCTTTCTTTATTGTTTTCTCTTTTTTCTTATGCTCTTTACAATGATTGAACTCCTATTTATAGATTAAGTGGAGGATGCCCTCCAATAGGCTAGGTTTGCAGGCTCAGACCTAGGTTTTCTAACACTCTATATTGTTGCAAGGCAGGGTTTCCAATACCCTGTAATTAGTGGGCGGCAAACGAGCGTCACCACATGCATGTGTGTTAAACGGCCTCATTAGGCTGCCCAGTGGCGAATCCAGGATTGGATCATGTCCCAGGATAAATTTCAATTATGTAACAATCTAACATATTAAAAATCTAGAACTATATTATGATATAACAAAAAATACATTAAAAATGCATCATCGATATGAAAATTTTGCTTAATACTCAATACTTCAAGAGTTTAAGTCTTCAACACAAATTACAATAAAGAAAGTATATCACACCATAAAGAATGTACCGTAATAAAGATACGTTGGATACCTAAAGTCCAAAATGATAGAGATTTGCTCAGTATCATATGCGGCTAGAGATAGAGATTCACTTGACTTATGGGTTGAGGTGGTGAGGCCCGAGGAGGGGGTGCGCTTGGCCTGCCAGGCTGCTATGTTTTTAGGCCTCGGACTGGGCCGGTATAACAAATAAATCATGGGCTAGTGCTAAAGAGTGGTACTACTAGTAGTATTTTTAGGCCTCGGGCTATAGTCTACCTAGTCTAAGGCCTAGTTCCGCCCCTGAGGTTGCCTAATGATTGTACAATAGGGTATACATTATACATTACACCGTCTAAACAGTACACACCAATAATACAACTCTTGAAAGGGCCAATGGAAATCATTAATTGGGTTTTTAATTACGATAATAAGTGTGTAATGATGTGCAAAAGTGAACAATCAATCACCCAAAGAATCAAAGCTCCATCTGATAACAAAGATCCCTAACTTTTGCCATCACCTAAAGTTAATTAGCATCTAAGACACAAGCCTTCAAAAAAAACCAAGCACTATCGATCAAGACGCCAAGATGGACACCAACACTTTCCATCAAAGCCAACCCCTCCCACTCGATATACCCCTCATCGCCGCATGGTCGGCGACACGCGCCGCGCTTCCATTGATCGCACGTCAGCATCGCCGTGAATGAATCCCCTCATCCCAAGTAAAGCCGCCCCTTGCCTTGCGTCCCCCTTGATCGCTTTCTATGGTCCTGTTCTTTGCGGTTTCTAAAAGCTACTTTTGGCTTTTGCTACAATAACTAACTTTTAAACGGAGTATTTTTTAAGATGGGGTCTACAAGTTTATTGTAGTACATGTTAAAAACCTAATGTCTGTACCATCAAAAATCGCAAGCGAGTATCTCTCTTTCCACAATCTCTATCGTAAATAATTAAAAAGCTATCAGCCGCAGCCAAAAAGAATAGACCCTATAACATCTCTCTTCCTTTCCTTCTACTATATATATATAAACCCCTTCTCCATGAACACAAATATGTAGCACAAGCAAGAACAGTTTAGATCCATTCGCAAAAGAAGCTTCTTATTTTTGCTTGGGTTTAGTTCTTGTGCGCACATGAACATGGCGAGTAGCTATATAAACCCCTTCTCCATGAACACAAATATGTAGCACAAGCAAGAACAGTTTAGATCCATTCGCAAAAGAAGCTTCTTATTTTTGCTTGGGTTTAGTTCTTGTGCGCACATGAACATGGCGAGTAGCGGCTACTACTCCTACTACCAGCCGATGCCCTACTACTACAACTACTCTCAGCAGCAGCCGGCAAGAAGTGGAGGCGGCTGCTCGCGCCCGTCCGTCCACCTCTTCTTCTTCCTCGCGACGGTCTTCCTCCTGGCCGCAGGATCGCTGTACGCGCAGTGCGAGTCGGCGGTGGAGAGCCTGCTCGACCAGCTCCGGCTCTTCCTCATCCTCTCACCGCTGCTGCTCATCGTCGCCGTGCAGCTCTGGCTGGCGGCGAGCGGCGGAGATCGGCGGGGCGGCGGCGGCCTCATCTACTTCCTCGCGCAGCTGGTGGGAGGGCAACAGACGGGGACGTACGGACGGTACGGCGGCGGAGCGTCGTCGCCGTGGGGCGTGGCGCTCGTGCTCGTGCTGTTCTTAGTCTCGTACCAGTCGTCGTTGCAGAACTGGTGGTTCCCGCTGCGCAGGCGGTGAAACTGAAGCCTGCAAATTCACAGGTTACAGCTACGCTCATGCATGCATGTGAAGCTATGCTAACATTAGGTGATGGCAAACTATGATAAACCAGTGCTTATGTATATGGGGACATTTATTTCTAAGGTGACTTACGTTTTCTTATATACAAGTCACAATTTTAGACCATCGTATCAATCTAGAATCAAATACATGTACGTCCCAAGGCTAATCCAAATGCTAAGAAAATCGACCTAGAGTTAACAGAAATCAGGCAACAACGTACAAATAGCAAACCCGTATATTTGTGGTGGTTCTTTATATCTCTGACTTGGTTATGGCTGTCCATATCCTAACATTTGTGGTGATGCCGATTGGTGCCAAACCCAATGAAGTAGTATAGGAGATGGATGTACTTGTTAGCACATCTATAGTAATTAAAGATTTTCGAAAGTATGGACTTTACTGACGAGTAAATAGGAATATATAACAGAAGAGTGAAGAGTGCCGACGAGCGCCAAAAAACTGACAGATCGATTCAGGATTAGAGCTGCCACATGGTACCTACTACCCTTATCAAAATCTATACCCATACTATTGGATAGAGTACAGATAAGAAATAAAATACCTATTTAGACTTAGGTACGGGGAGAATAATACCTATTTATCCATCTTTAGCCATACACATTCAAACCCAAGGTTGAGGGTGCACTTAACTGTCTATAGACTTGGACTACCCATACTCAGTTATAACTTCCTATAAAAGCATGTGAGAGCTATCTGTGCACCTGTATCTGTCAATCTGCACAGAGTAGCTCTATACACACAAAATTATTTTCAACAAATTTCAGTCAATTTTGTAAAACTTTTAGGTGTGAACGTGAAGTTGAAATTCTAAATACCGAAGTTTTACGAAAACTTTCTATAAAAACATATAGGGCCACGTGTGTGCCTAGCTCTGCAAATTTGCATAGAATAGCTCCCCTACATGTAGAATCATTTCTAATAAATTTCAATTGATTTCGGAAAACTTTTATGATATGAACGCGAGGTTGAAATTTCAAATACCAAAATTTTATGAAAACTTCCTTCAAAAGGCTCTTTAACTTAACCCCTCCTACCCTTTTTTAATTGAGTATAGGTAATATTACTTCAAATAGATATGGATAAAATTAGGTATAGATTTGGATTATCTATACCTTACCTTAGTGACAGCCCTATTCAGGGTCCCGAGAATGTTCTAGATGGAAATCCCTTCCTCTTCATTATCTAGAATCTTTTGGCAGCACTACAGTCTCCAAATCTCAAGAGATAGAAAGATCACCTGTCACTGTTCTGGAGCATACATCTTCCTTTCTTCCAACAATTAGGCAGGGTTGGCTTTAAGTAGCATGCCATGTATCTCTAGAACGAAGGATTGATTCGATCAAGTATAATTAAGCTCGATCTCGCAAGTACAAGGAGTCAAAGTTTGCTTCCAAAGCCGAACAGCATGAAGATCTACACTACCAGAAACCGTATTATTCCTGCCAGAAATAAAAATTCTTGACGGGCCGGAGCTATTAGATTTTTCTTTTCTAATTTTCCCATAAATATGACCAGTTGATTAATCAAACATTGGAGAGTACATGCGAAGGATAGCTAGCTAGAAGAATGGAAGAATCTTGAAGCACCTTTTGTCAAGAATTTGATGCCGTCCGTTTGCACTTTCGGCTCTGCTTGATGTATGACTAAAGTAACTTTCTGCGCTAATCATCCGTGTGGGGCTCTCACCAACACAAGCCTGCCTGCAAATCCCGAATATTCCATACTCCAACATGTATGACACATGTATCGTCGCGTCATGTGGTTGTCTGGTGCTGATGTTGTAGTACTAGCTATGTTTGCATGGCGATACGCCACGTAAGCTATTTTGTGTAAAAGATTAGTTTTTTTTGTGTAGTTTTAAGTTTTTTTTCCTGTAGTGATTGATATAATTGCTATTTTCTGTAAAAGATTGAATACGTAATCAATAAAATATTGACACGCACAAACTACTACGGGCACTACAGAAGCAAATATGAACAACACGAAAGTATAGAAACAGTACTATAGACTAATCGAAAGAGCACATAGATAGCATCTAAAGCCATATGTAAATCTAGGCATGGACGATATTTGACTTCACCTAATTTAAGGAAAGATTGCTATCTTATTCTAAGCTATAATAAAAGTATAGCTGAACTGTGCGTCCAAATAACATTTATGAAAAACGCAATCGATAGAACATTGATCTACAAAAACTACTATAGGTGCTATAGAACAAGCACACAAGCAAATATGTACCATATGAAAGTGTCTAAATAGTACTGTAGGGAACCTATTATGTAGGTAAGACAAAAAAAAGGTTATACTTGAGAAAACAGTAACAACAATGGCAACATAAGAACAACAAAATACAAATGGTAAAGATAAAGGAAAGTACCTTATAAATGGAAGACGATAAGAGCAAATCAAGTTGAGCACTCTAAGATTAGAATCAAAATAGTTGTGTTTAAAGTGTAATAATTATTTACAGGAGGATTCTGATTAGCGTACTTCCGGGATCCTTCACGAGAGGTGATATGTCGTGTACCAGTTAAGACACGAGATAGGCGCAAGAGAAATACTTGAATGTGATTGTAAATGATGTAGCACGGAGGTAGTAAACACATAGCATGCTGGAAGCCATAATGTAAGCTAACATTGAAAGACCACATGAGTTTGTAATTTCTTTTGGGCCACTTAACCATGTTCCAAAAGAAATTATCACTTCTATCAAGTTAGTATTGAAATGACACAACACACAAGCCAGTTGGCAGGGAATTTTTGAACTCAACAGAAAAACTGAGGTAGCTTCATCATTTAGATTGTGTATTTAATGTTTGCCTGATCTTGTTAATACTTGTGTATTTAATTGTAAGGATATAATTAAAATGGTAAACTAAAGAGGGTGTGGTGCATAAAAGAATGAAGTGGACCTTGATAACCATCAGTTGCCATAGGTGAGCAGGTCTTGTGTCCTGGTCTAGCAACTATGGGTGGTTGTCGAGCAATATAAGGAACTTTGTGGTATCAGGGCACAAAAATATAGTAAGCTCTGCAAGATATGATTGTAAATCTCTGCATATAGAACCAGACAAGAACATCCACTTACCTATGCCCATTTGTTAAGCAACTAAAGGATATAGAGCACTACGAATTCCAAATTATATACAAAAAAATAATGACTGAATCATCTACATTCTGATCAAGAACCACATAGGAACATCCACTTACCTATGCCCACATAGGAACGGTGACCAAAACAGCGTTGAGTGCGGGGGGAGACGGAGGGGTGGAGCGGAGCGGAGGCACCACAGAGAGGAAGGGAAGGTCCAGGGGCGACGTGGCGGTAGGTGGAGACGGTGGGGCTAACCGACGACAACCCAAGTGTGAGGTAGCATATCCCTGATGCAAGCAGTAAAGTTTAGCATAGCTGAGCTTCCAATTTGTTGGGGATTGTTTCAAAAGCAACCAAATCAGGACCTATTTTTGCAAGAACTTGAAGCCATCGCCGGTGAAAATCTTTCAGAAACTCTAGCGTACCAACTTCACCATAATCCGCACTAGTTACAGACAGAAAAGAAAAGGTGATCGCTCAGAAGCAATATGGGAGAATATGTGCTATGTTAAGTAGTCAAATACCTGTACTCAGAACCATCAGGAAGATAAATCCCATAACTTCCTATGGAAGCTGCAACCAGAATAGGATGTTGCATGGGACTGGATTGATCTGAATGTTCCTTCAGAAACATCTCACGCGCTTCACGTGCAATCTCAACAATCTTTGTTAGTAAGTTTTGGCTTAGTTCTTTTGAAAACCCCTTAGACTCGAACCCTTGAATGGTAGCCTGCAACATCAAATCATTTATTAGTCTGTTCATAAATGTCACGAAATAGGAAAAAATGAGTGAAAGCACATCTTGGAACTGGTAGGATCTTTGCGATTATAATGTTTGCACACGCTTCTAGGTAGTCTAAATAGACTGTTTCATCAAATGCATAGGAATATTAACATGTTATGGCAATTTGTAAATGGCTATTAATATGCAAAAGAAGTATTGTTTGTATTAAAAATAATAAGGTACAGTTCTTAGATAAATACAGGAAAAGGGGATGTGAGCAACTCATTAACGCAAGAAAGAAGCTGAGAAAAGAAAAGCGCTAAAATGAATATAGGTCTGCATTTCATTTTGGTTTCTGCACTTGCGTAGCACTTGACCTAATATTAACGCATAGTTCACCGATAAATTTACACATACCAGGCTATAATTATCATCGAAATCACAGACGGTCATACCCAGCCTCCACATGTCATGTCAAACATGTGCCCTGAATCTCAAAGTCCATGATTTGATCTCGAACCTTGTTCAATGGCAAAGTAAAACTATCATTAACTTTATTCTACAGCACTAAGCCGATCTTTGCACGCTTGACGCTTTTCATCAAGTCATTTCTTCCAAATGCTCATCAAATTGTAACATCAGATAGTCCACAGAAGTAGAAACACAACAGTAACATCAGACAGTCCACAGAAGTAGAAACACAACATATTACTGAATTTTCCTTCTTTACCAATCAAAACTCAAAAGCATACCAAAAGAATGAAAAAAGAATCCTTCTTTGCCTAAGCTTATGCTAGCATGAGGTGCTTGGCCCAGTTCATGATGTAGTACACTACCTTATTCTAATGGTACTGTGGGTACATTTCCAGTGTTCTCGGAGAAAGAAAAGAATCGCTTCCTACTACCTACTTGTAATTGTACACCAGTGACCTAACGGTTTCATAATCTTGCCTATTCGATTGAGTTGTATGTTAATTGTTTCCCATCTAAAAATAAGAAAAGACCTTGGAACTCGGCCGCATCAAGAATCGAGATGGACACCACCACCCCTTTCAGTTTTCCTCGAACAAATCCACGTTTCTACTGCAATGTTCTATTTTTTTCTAAAGATCAGGAGACAAAGATCAAATGGTAGAAAGAACTGATGAATCCCCGAATTGGCAAGGTGTGTTGAAGTGGGGTTTCGGCTTGCCTTGCGGATGAGGTGCGGGGAGGAAAGGAGGCACTTGGCGCTCCAGAGCGGGTCGTTGAGGTCGGCTGTCGTCAATCACCAGCCTCCCGCCACCGGCCTCCACCAACCGCCGCACCGCCGCCGCCGCCGCGCTGCCCTCCTCCGCACCACCAGGGGGACCAGGGGCAGCGATAGCGGCGTGCGATGTGATTTATGCCTCTGGTGTAATGCAGCGCAACACAATATCTGAGATATACAGGGGGCGAGTGAGAGGGCGCACGGCGGGCGAGCCCGCAGGGGGGATGCCTGGGGAGGCCTCGCGGTGGGAGTCATGAGGGGGCGGTCGGAGAGGGTGGCGGAGGGGAGGCGGCACCTACGGCGAAAGCGAGAGGAAGAAGGGGACCATGTGCGCGAGGAACGAGAGGAAGGTCGCACATGAGGGAGCGGTCGGAGACGGAAGAGAGCCGCGGCTTGATAACCATGGAAGAGAGCCGCGGCTGAAGCGAACGCGCACACACGCGAGCCGCGGCTTGCTACCCAGCGCATACACGCGGCAGCCGGAGCGGGAACCGAACGCCCATACACGCGTCAGGCACAGAGAAAGGCAAGGCGACGTGGACACGGTCCAGGGGTCGGAACCCCCCCGGGTTTACTATACGTATGATAAGGTATAGCAAGCCAGAAGGATGAATGATTTTTAAAATATTTTTTTGATATTAGTAACGTAATGCATTGAAAAGCGTAAATTCAAAAGATTCACAAAAAAACTAAAGATTACAAAGTCACTCGAGATATTTAGTTTCACCGGTCTGACCGCCGCTGGTCAGAGAACAGTCGGACCACTCGGCCAGTTGGACTGGATCACAGGGCGGTCTGGCTGCTCCACAAACAAAAACAATAAACAACACCACCCAAGACCAAGAAAAAAAAGGCTAACTCTTAAACCACGGATCCAAACAAGATGCAACTTGGTACAAACATTCCCAGGATGTCAGGAATCTATTTCAGTCATTTATCGTGAAGATTATAGCCAAAGTTCTGACCTTACCAAAACAAAAAAGATTGCATCAAAATCGGACAATAGAGAGAAAATTCGATCTACACTTGCTCATGAGTATTTGATGATCTAAATAATCTTGGATGGGTTCTCACATGTCATAATAAGCTAGATCACAACACAATAGGGAAGAACCGAGAAAAATCAAGAACTCATCAAAACACTTCAAGAAGACAAGGAAATCAAACAAGCACACAAAGAAAACAAAATAAACAAGTTTGATATTCTATTGCCATGAAGGGATGAAGGATTATAGCCACTCCATACCTTAGATGATAGAGCTCTCACAAAAACACACACTAAGCTTCCAACATAAGAACACATAACTCTAACTCCCAATCATCTAGCACACGAGATATTCTCTCAACATACACAAGGGCTGATATAGTGGAGGTTCCTCACCACACACCTAACCCTAACAATCAGCCCATACTTAATGGATATAACCACTTACAAATGGGAAAACCAGGTAACCCACACACAAACGGGTTTTACACTCACACACTTACACGTTTTTCAAAGCACGACATCCACATGGTTCAAATTGCCTGACAAGACGCTCACATCCTCCATAACGTGACCTAATCCACCTTAGGCCACCGCTGTAGTTGTACAAACCGCTCTCTACACGGTATTGGACAATTTACGTAGTTGCCACCACTGGCCTTTACGATGCTTCTCTTAAAGCAAACTCCAATATAAAGTCTGTGATGGCCAATGACTTGCTGTCAAGCCTATACACTTCCAGCCTCCTCCCGGATCACCTCCACTTAAAACAGCCCAAGTCCTACACATCGCATGTATGCACTTGTCTTATCATGATCATTGTCTTTCTCTCATGCTTCTTCACTTGAGATGTAGCCTCACCTGAACTTACGCAACACTCCACGACCTCGGGCTCCTTCCTAGGCTCAGTCTTGCTATTGACTGCCAATAATCACCAGGTGTCCTGCACATTAAAAAACAAGCAATCGTCCCAAGCACAAGTGAGATGTAGTTGACTCTTGTTAGCAAACACCACATAACATTCTTGCCCATGATTAACACAATACATGGACTTCCGCCATGATTAACACTTTCATAAACTACCAAAAAGTTCCTGGAGCAACAACACAACCGAGACTAAACTCAGCTCACTCAACTTAGCACAGGCCGGTCTAACCACCAACCAACGACCGGTCAGATCGCCCCAGTTAACCCTAGTCAAACCCTGGTAACAGGGAAGTCGGTCTGACTATGACAACGATGCTGGTTAGACTGCTCAACATAGCTTTGGTCGAACTGCCATCATTTGGCCGGCTGCACTGCTCTCAAATCCTTTGCACAACAAAACGAAGACCTATTTGGAATAAACGTACCGCCAAATGGACAGTTCTTAACAAGAATCGTCTGATACACACTATCACAGATGGTTTGGTATACGAACCGTCTGTAATAACGCTTAAAAATATGTGCTCTACTCCCTCTTGTTAATATTCCAATGCATGCAACCCTTCAACTTCCACACGGTTCTGGCTTTTATATGCATCGCATATTTTCTTGATACCATAAATTCAATCTCTTCTAAACAGTCCTCCCTCATCTTTTTCACCAGGTTTTTTAACAATGGCATCCACTATTAATCTTTTTATCTCCTTTCTCTCATCTATCCATCATGTTCGGTCGCAACCTTACACAGGCGGTTAACAACTTACGTCTGGAACAGCTCCTCCGCACATACCCTGCTCTTCTTCCTAGGGTAGCTTTCATCCATCAGCTAGACCTCATTATCCGATGTCAATGGAGGTGTCTCTTTGCCGCTTAAGAAAGGGAGGCTGCCCTCAGCCTCGTTCTTCTCTTCAATGTGCGTAAAGCGGAAGAAGCTCTTGCGGTAATGGAGAGACACATGGATAACGTTGCTGCTCAAGCAGAAGCAGCTGACTCTAAGGAAGCTTATCATGGTATTCTCTTTGAGATTATGGGCCATACTAATTATTTGCCCAGGCTAGAGGAGGAAGTACAGAGAGCAAGGACAATCTTCGCGGCATTCGAGAATGCAACCGCTGATCCTCCAACTCCAAAAGTAGAAGAGAAAGTATATAAAGCTCAGAAGATCAAGATCTGTGAATCTCTTTTTTTACTTTGTAATAAATTTAATTTTAATTTATCTTTTATAAAAGTGACCGGTCACACTATTTTTCTGACCGTTACAACCAACGAGTACCAGCATGTGTACTGACTTTGTGCGAATGGTACAACTGACGAGTGGAAGTATTGGCTTGTGTAGCGGTATGTTTTTTCTAGTGTGACACCTTTGTGGATGTCTTCTTCTCCCTAGGAAAATGGCAGTTCTGTAGGTGTCGAGCGGTACTACCAGATTGCAGTAGTACCAGACTTTGTGTGGTGGAACTACCGATTTTGCTGAGTAACTGTTATTTTTCTAACTGCTACATGGGGAGCGGTAGTACCGGTGTTTTGCCTGCGATGCTACCAAAATTCCTGATTTTTCAGGAGTTTGGCTTCAACGGCTAGTTTCTTGTCTAGGGTATAAATACTCCCTTGTGACCGGTTGGGACAAAACTTTTAGCACTCTATTTCACTCTCTTAAACTAGTGTGGGGTTCTCCCCTCAATTGTGCATGTATTGCACCTTGTGAGTAAGGAGAAAGACTCTAGATTGCATGTGTTGCATCTAGAGGTGGATTTAGTATCCACTTGATCTTGTACATTCGTTGCACGTAGTGAGAGTCAAGCAAGAGGCTCGACTTATTACTCTTAGAGTTTGCCGACTCCTGAACAGTGTTGGAGGCGTCATGCGTGGTGATCTTCTTAAAGAAGGTTATGAGAAAACCCAGCGAATTGTGAGTGATGTGGTGCTCTCCATCTCCAGAGTGGAGGAATAGCAACCTTAGTGGATTGAGGAGGAAGGCTTAATTCATAGAGTCGATTCAATTCATTTAAGCTTATCTCAACGTGGATTAGGGGAGACCGGTAAGTCTCCAAAAACCACGGTGAAAAGAAATCGTATCAATTATGGTTTATTTTCTTATGCTCAATTTACATTCATAGAATGAAATTAATTGCTTATCATCTTAGGATCGCAAAGCTTTGATATAGATTTACATTATTGGTACACTTAGGTGAACCTAATTGATTTAGGTCTTATTTGTGTTAAACCAAATTGTCTTAAGCTTCTGTAATATATACTTGTTTTTAACCAAATAGAGAAATAATAATTGATAGAAGAGAATTTTCAAGACTGCCTATTCACCCACTCTCTAGTCGACTTCCTCAATCTTACATCCTCTAAGTTGGACTGCTATTTTATTCTTTTCTCTTTCTTTCATCATTTAATCTGAATTAATTTTGAAATACATGTTTAATGCAAATATAATAATATACATTACAGGAATTTAGTTTTTACCAAGTAAGATAACTAGGTAAGTGATCAAAGAATAAGATTACCTTCGTAAACATAGAAAGCCTCAGTTTCAACCGTGGCCAGATCCGCATATAGTACATATGACCGCATGTATACATGTATGATTGTATTTGTATGCGTATGCTTGCAATGAACGCATGTACTTTGCCAAAGCCCGTGTGTATGTTTGTTTGTGCTTTGTACATGATCTGCTCGTGCTTTGCAATTCGTTCGTAATTACGCATGTTCATTTCTATGCTCTCAAAGCAATCAGCTAGATCAGCAAAAAGCAAAAATTCATCAGTCCAAAAAAACATTACAATTTTTCCATCAACTATTACTATTTATCAACTGTAACCAAAAGCCATTAGCTAAAACTAAAAACCACCCGCAAAAATCAAAAAGAACATGTCCTATTTCTATTCTTTATAGAAGATCCTTTGCATCTCTTTCCTTTGTTGCGGGTGTAACCTTTCTTGTGTGTCTTGTAAATACGGAAGGAAAGTAAATAAATATATTAGGTCTTGTAAATTTATCGAAAAGGTCTGCATTGTCCTTAAGAACTGCTTTCAGACTGTTTATCCCAAAGGAAGAAAACATACTCCCTTCGGTTCATAGAAAAATATCATTTTGAAATACGTATGATCAAACTATTAAAATTTTAGCTATTGATATCTTTTTAAATATTTATATTGAATATATAAAAATTATATGTGCATATTTATTTTGAAAAGTACTTTTATAATATTATAATTTTATTGGGTTTCACAAATATATTATAATATAGTAATTAGTAATCAAAACTGTATTTTAGAGACTGTAATACTGTGTTATATCCAAAATGACTTGTTTTTATAAACCTGAGATAGTAATACAGTGAAGTTTGAGTGAAATGCTGGCTCGTCAGTACAGTACGTGATACTTCTGGAACATGGATGATCTTTCCGGTGTGTGTATTTGCACAAAATTCGCAATTAAAATGCAGCTCCCATCACATCAACAATTTATAATGATACAATACAACCAAAGTAATTATCATTGGAAAACTATCACAATTTATCACGCAGAATTAGGGGAGAAAATAAAAAAACAAAAGTAAACGTCGCCTGAGAGATTCGAACTCTCGCGGGGAAACCCCATGTACTTAGCAGGCACACGCCTTAACCACTCGGCCAAAGCGACGGTTGTGGATGATGCACACATATATCATTACTATACAATTTTCTAGTGGTCCACCACACTACGACGAGCTTCAGTTTCGGTCCTCCAGTAAAATTCGGCTGATACAGCGCGCGACATGCCATTTGTCGTCTTTAGCAATCGAAATCGATCGATCGTGTCGATCACACGATTTTGCCTCCAATTGTTCCGTGTACACGTCAGCTTAGTTCAGTTGCTAAAAAGGCAAAGCTAAGATGCCTTTTCTGAGATGACCAAAACCGGACATGTCTCAGGTATCTCTTGACTCTCGGTGACTCACTGCAGCAAATGCAAACGATAGCTGTCTACTGGGTAACAAGCAAAGCTGCTACTAGCAAAAGGACTTGGGAAGCAAGCATGGGACTGACGTTATAAACCACACTGAGCATTTGCTTGGCTTGCAAGACCTGGCTTTTGCCTTTAGAACCGCGTCCGGAAAACCTGGCTGCCACGTGAGCTCACGTCCGGAACACACTTCCGAGCCCTGATCCCGGGTCAGACCGGTCAGAGATGAGTCCATGGCAGACACGAGAACGCTACTATTACGCTAATTAAGGTTCAGATGTGCGGAAACAAAACGTGCCGGCTTGCACCTCCTTCCTTCCTACACAACCACAGCCCAAACCGAAGCCGAACAACACGTGTCTGCTTGAAACCCAACACACTTCACCGCTTGCGTACAAGGCTCACACAAACGAATTAGCAACACAAGCTGGTGCCTCCATATAAGTGACCCTCCAAAGAACTCGACTTGGATGTACGTAGCGCAAACTAACAATTTTATCTTCGATCGTAAGAACTATACACAGATTATCTTGTCCTCGGTAGTCTCGCCAGTCGCCAGTGATCGTCGACCAATTGTTTGTTAGCAATGGGCAACGTGGAGGCGGCCCCCATCTCGCCGGAGCTCGGCGACGCGCTGGCTAAGGTGGCCGTGTTCGCGCTCGTCCAGGCGCTGGTCTACCTGATCCTGCGCAAGTCGTCGGACGTCTTCTCCACGGCCAGGACGGCGAGGTCCCTCAGCTTCCGGCCGATGCGGAGCATGAGCGTTCGGCGCGTGCTGGCGGCGCTCTCGGACGTCCCCGTCGGCGTTCCCGAAGATGGCGACTCTTCCACGTCGCCGGCGCACCCCGGGGTTGCCGACCGGGCGGACTAGTTCAAGTGATTTCAGCTAATATGAGTAGTGTGCGTTCTTAATTACGGTTGGTACGTAGTAGGGATTCTAAAAAAGAAAAATTATTGTATGATGTGTATAATATAATTTGTGTTTGTATATATTATATTGAACTGAATTGGACGACTTGATTACTCTATTCCTTTTAGCGGATTCTGCTGTTGTGTTCTGCTTGCGAGATGGCTTCATGTTCTTGATTAGTTTGGTTTCTGACGAAGGCATGAACTCGTAGTAGTCGACGCCAACGACAGTGACGATATCTGGTCTTTAGGGTTGAAGCCCATCAAGCGCTTTGCCCGGCAGTTTCATACATGGGCCTCCAAAGGCCAATTCCAGATTTCCAGCCCAAGCAAACTCATACAATACAACTGTTGAGCTGGGGCAGGCGGCCGATCTGTCCATCCGCTTAACAGTGAGTATTTGGAAAGGTGCACTGCAGCAATGGCGGCGAGCCGGCGATGCTTCCTGCTATCTCAGTTTTTTTAGGGTACAAGGAACACGCACCCACACTCGCACAATATGGATACACACACGTGTGAGTTTTCTATATACGCTAGAAAATTAATCGAATATTCCAAGATCTTTGGAGCACGATTATGCGCTGTCCTTCTTAACGCGTATGTGTACACACAAATTATCGGTGAACGTGTGCATCGACTCAGAGTCGAATGTGGGTGGGTGGGACGCACTTCGGCGTCCCAGCCAACTGAACAACACTCAGTTCTCTACTGCTAGCTCAGTTTTGATCGCTTACTTCCTCTCTTTCTAAAAAAACAGTAGTTGATGGAAATTGCTCCATGATTTGAAGCACATTTCCTTTAGAAATTTTAAAGCATTGATGTTTAGTCCTGCTTCATTGGACTTTAAGCTTTTGTTTCAAGCTTTTAGCATCTTAATTTCATCTTTTTCTAGTTTTTTGATTTTTTGATTTTTTTTATTCATGTGCATTGTCAGTGATGACGTAGCATTTTTTCTTTTTTTAAAATTTAATTACGCTGCAATTATAGTGCAAAAAATAGTGTGGAACAATAAAAAAATATTTTAAGGGTTTCTTCCTCGACTATTTCCATGACTGCTTGTTTCTGCGTTGCTTCTCTTTTCTCTATCAAACTCACTGTAAGTCGTTCATACGATTGATCTACTCTATTATAATATTATTCTTGCGTGTTTTCTGGAATACAATGAGTTACATGTTGTTAATTTTATTTATTGCATCGTTAATTTATTATTGTATTTATCTCCTAATAAAATTTAAAATTAAAATATTACCCATGTTCCCAACCGTAGTTATTACTACTCTGTTCGTTCTCAACAAGCAAAATCGACAGAGGAAACATTGGTACCAAGTCCCATTAAAAGCATCTCTAAATTGTTCATAATGTGCTTCGTTCTTCCCTTTTCCCGTTTGGTTCGTTTCTGCAACCGAACCTGCAGCAGCGCAAACCGAACACATGGTGTTACGACCTTCAGCTCCCTTTTCTCCCGTGACCAAAATGCGGAAGAGAGAAGAGCAAGTGCCCATGGTCCCCCGCATTACCGAGAGAGAGAGAGAGAGAGAGAGCATGTTAGCCATACAAAGGTCAACACCGCACTACCCAGGCACCTAAATGTGGCAGTAGCCCCTTACATCTCTGTCGACAGGACGGTTTTATGTTCTGTTAACCGCTGCCCTCCCATCTTGCCAGCTACACTTGGAGAGCAGCAGGCCAAAGTTCACTTCCCATGCCCGCTGATACGGCGACTTCGGTAGTGGTCTTTTGACTTTTAAAAATTTTAGCGACTTCGGCAGTGGTCTTTTGACTTTTAAAAATTTTAGCTTCTAGTTTTAGCTTTTTTTTCATTATTTACTATACTATCCACTAACTCAGTTATAGTAAAAAAAAAGTCAATTACAGTAAAATTTCAACCAAAAATCAAAAACCATCGCTAAAACAATCACTCCTTCCGCTCCGCCGAGGCGCCTTCCGACCGCTTCCACACTACAGCCACGAACCGTGGCACGCCTGCCGATCGCGACGGGAGAAGCTCTCCGTCCGCAGCCGCCTAACCGAGCCGACGTCCACCGACGGCGGACGAAGCTAGTGAAGTCCAGCGAAACCGAACGATCGTGCGCGCGCACCGGCCGGCCGCAGGGGCAGAAATCACGTACTCCATACGTGCCGCTTTCGGGTCGGCATGGCCCGCACCGCACCGGCAAGTGCCCTTTGAATGCCGCGTCCGGCTGGGCCCTGCGGCCTTTTTTTTTTACCTGACAGGACAGGCTCCCCAGCCCCTACCTCGAAAGCTGTACGTTGGCTCTGTTTAGGGTGATCACCTGGGGCCCCGACGCTGACAAGCGGTGCGTAAACACGGAACCGCTAGCACCAGTCATGAGACTTGCAAGGGGAAGAAAAATTCTACGACTAGTCGCTAATAAATCAACATATGCATGTTCAGGATTACGCAAAATGTTGTTTCAGTGTCGGGAGGAGGAGCACCTGCCATCTACTACGATGGCATGATGCATCAGGAATCAAAACTTAAAATTGGATACACCTGGTTAAGATCCTACCTAGGATCATGGTAGCACTCCAGTTCAGCTTTTTTTTTTTCGTGGTGGTTTTTATCTCAGATTCTCCCGTCTTTTGCTCGTCGGTGGGAGATCTCCATGGAGGGAGGCCGCTTTAAGGACACCGATCGATCGATCCCCATCTCGATGCAACACAGCTCCATGATCACACGAGCCCCGGCCGTAGCCCATAGGCTCGTTGCACGCCGCGTGCACGGCATTAGCCTGCTTTGCTCGCATGCTTTATTACTTTTACAATACTATCACACTCGCAAAGTCACAATTAAAGCGCCACGCCCTTGCCTTGCTTGAATCGTACTCCATGGATCTACGTCTACTGGTACTAAACTCTTTTTCCCTTTGTTTTTTTTAGGACGAGTACCGAACACTTTCTTCTTGGGAATGCTCGATTAACTACGACCAACCCTGCAGAGAAATTACCGCGAACGGTAGTGAAATTCAAAGTGATTCGGTGCATCAAGAAGTGAGGCGAGACAAATCAGCCATCAAGACGATCAAGAATGAGACACTTGGGAATTAGATCGAATCTTTGGAAAGGAAGCCCACACCAAATCGCTATATATCAGACCACACAAAAACGGTCTTTGTGATAACATGCATGGTTGAGGCTAAGGTGGATGTGGTATGAACAGGCTACGGAAAGCAAGCCTTGGCAAGGTTTGGGGGCATGGTGTGACGATCAAGATAGAGATCTTTTTTGCCGTGACGGCCACCATACTCATCGGGAACGGAAAAATGTGTCCTTTTGAAGTTCGGCTTGGGCGCAGGGGGACCGGCCCAAAAATCTTACACCGATCATCTACAAAGCCTTCAGAGAAAGAATCGCACCCTACATGACAACCTTTTGAATAACACATGGCATTAAGACCTCCATTTCCCAAATGGCATCACGGTGCAACACATTTCAGACTTTGCCACCTTGTGGAATTTGACTTCTACGGTAAATCTTCATGATGGGAATGAAGACACCGCAGTCTGGAAGTTCACTCCAGATAGAATCTACACCATTGTATTGGCATACAAGGCTCAATTTTTAGGCACGATGCAAACAACCATGGATAGATTAATTTAGATGAATTGGACGCCACAAAAATGCAAAACCTTTGCCTGGCTCATCATACAAAACAGGGTTTGGACAACGATCGTCTCTCAGCGTGAGGATGGCCAAATCAACAGTGGTGCCCGCTTTGTAGACGTGACCAAGAGATGGCAATCCACCTCCTAGCCGAGTGTCGCTACTCTGCAAGAATCTGGACGGCTAGTGCAAGTTGGATTGCTTGCGGTGCCTTGGAACCCACGAGCTGGCCGGCCACGTCCTCTGTACGACAGTGGTGGGAATTGATCATCCAGACGCTTGGAGCCCTGCGCAAAGCCCTGGCGACCCTCCGATGCTAGTGTCCTGGCAAATTTGGAATGAGCAAAATGCAAGACTTTTCTGCTTATCAGAATCTTCCTTAGAGTCTCTTATAATGTGAGTCAAAGACGAGGTCCACGTGAGTCCTCACGGGAGCCAAGCATTTGGTGGATTTACCTTTAATCCTGTAATTCTGGTTTATTTTTCCCTCGTTCGGGGCTGCTATGTAGGGATCCTTGTAATTAAACCTGCTTTCCTCTAATACAATCAGGGCAAGTCTTCTGCCCCCTTTCCAAAAAAAAAAAAAAGATAACATGCATGGGTCCTGACTAGGAACACGATAGTTAGGTAGCAAGCTCTTTGGGGTGCATGCGATCTGGAAAGAATGTTCCAGGTTTTACGCTTATTATATGCCAAAGAGCGATGATACTGCTTGATAATTGTGTTCCATTAGATACTGATCTCCAGGTCCCGACTAATTAATTATAGTAGTTTAGTGTGACTCTATCTATTTATCTGCACCTCTTTGTTACATCCATGGGCCATGTCACCATTTTGACAGCAACTTTTTCATGCCGTCTTAGTCAAGATGCATGGCAAACGTACGGGGCAAACAAGGACTAGAGATCTGCCTAATTGCTCCACCAAATTAAAATAGTGGAGTTGCAAACTTGCAATTACAAATATAGTTTATAGTCAGAGGTAAATCTAAAATTTTATCACATCTAAGTTAGAAAAGGTCAGAAATCACTATTAGAGGCGGATCCACACCCCGAGAAACCTAGGCTTCAACTCAGGACGTGCGATATTTATTAGTGCAAAACCTAGATAAGTTTAAATAAATCAAGTACGTAACTTTTCCTTACAATTTAGGTAATAGTAGTCTCTGATCTTTCCTAGTTTATGACGTGATAAAATCCTAGATCCGTCCTTGAGCACTGTTACTTGAGCTGAAAATGAAAGTTATGTATTTGGTTTATAGACTTATTTGGATTTTATATTGATAAATATTATATATCTCAAATTAAAGTCTCGGCTGTTCAGGATGTGAATCCGCCCCTTGTATACAGGGGAGTCAACTACCTGAATCGAAGTGAGTTGTACCTAATTTCTTCTTTGCGATACTGCGTTCATTCAATTCCGTGGACGTTCCTCTCTCAAAAAAAATAAAATAAAATCCGTGGACGTTCTTTTTATCACGTAGCTGTGTTTCTGTAACATTATCTCCTTATTACTAGCTCGATGGGAACCCACTTTCAAGTCGTTGATCAGACATTTTGATATGGAACGTATAGTTTTTAAATCACTTTAGGCCCTGTTCACGAATGATTTTTAAATCACTTTGAAATCACTTTAGGCCCTGTTCACGTATGATTTTATAGAAAACACCGCATTCAGTGATAGCCGATGTTTCCTTCAATTGCTACAAAATTTTAATATAATTTCTATGAAACACACAAGAACTGCATGAGAAAAAAGTTTAATTCTCACAGAAATTAATAAAGAAAAATTCATGCGTGGCCCCGCTTGTTTCGGTTTTTTTTCAGCTTCAGTTTCTACCTTCAACTTTTTTTCACTATTCAGTAATTCGTCTTTTTATAGATATTTTGGACTTTTTGTATTTTTCTGTATTCTTTCGTATTGTCTGTGATAGATTAACATGTTTTTTTATTTTTCTATTTTTTAAAATTTAATTATATCTAATAAACTAATTTAGTTACAGTAAAAAAATTAATTATAATAAAATTTTAATCAGAGATGAGAAGCCATCGATATTTCGTGTGCCTCGGAATGTACTTTCTTCGTCTAAAAAAGCTCTCCATCGAATGCAAAAGGAGACGAACTGCAGTGGTGCTTTTTTAAGTGAACAAAGTACTGCGGTAGTACTAGCTTTTTTTTGGGTAAACCAATGTTGCGCTTCCTTCTAATATTAAACCATCCCGTACGCTTTTGGACATGGGTCGCGTAAAGTCCAACGGAACGTGATGTCGTGATTACACCGACGCGAATTGCGCATAGACCAAGAGACCACCTGTACGGACGTGGCAGCCATGGTCGCACAGGTATCTCAAGACTTGTTTGTCAAACGAGTACTAATACCAAGACAACGCTAGATCTACACTCTAGGGTACCGTGGGAGTACCACTTGCTCCAATCGCTTTACTTTGTAATCGTGCATCTCTCGCATCTATATTTGACATACCTGAGATGCAATTTTCTGACCGGCAAAACTCCATGCAGAATTACAATGTCATGATTTATTGAATCTCGCAGAAAATAAAATCATAGGAATTGGTCAAAAGATGTGTTTAGTTGCCTCACGGGAAAATTACATAAATTTTGAAATTAAATATTAATTGACTAGATAGAGAATGGAGAGAAGCAGCATTGGAATAGATCACTCCAAAATTTGTAGGGATTTTTTATACTATGAAATTCCTTTGAAGTAATCCTACAAATCAAATACCACTCATAGGAATTTTTGCTTTGGATAGAATTCCTCATTTTTTTTCCTTTAAATTTGTTTGAATCAAAGAGGCCCCCATTTGATCCATAGGATTGCAACAATCAAAATCCACAGAAGCACTATTAATACCCTGTGGTTTCAAGGGAGTTTCGCTGAAAAATTAACGTCCACTCCAACCTCTATTTTTATTTCAACCACACAAAAATTCCTGTGTTTTTTAATTCTCTTTTTTACACATATATTAATACATTATTTATGTATTTTTAGAATTCCACAAATCAAATAAGGACCCAACTAAATGACACCCAAAACCGGACTGAGTTCTTTTCCACTTTTAGTCAACTTATGCTTATATAGAATATAGGAACTAGCTTTTAAACAGTGTGTTTTTTTAGAACTAGATCAATAAGAATATTGTAAAATGTGTACTGAATTCAGCTGTACTGACTAAAAATCACATGCAATAATTTTTTTTGTGCGTACTACCTTTTGCAAACAGACAGAATTTAAATATTTAAGCTATAAGCCTAAAAAAACGCACCCCAGTATTCGCTTGAGATGTCAGTTGGCAAACCATTATGAATATTAATAAAGTAGTGATCAATTAAAAATAAAAGGCAAACCGACATATCTACTAGACTGATCAGCAAAAAATGGGCGCTATCTAGTGGAGTACTCCTACATGTATTATGTATGTTTGGACTCTTCTTTTTAGTTTTTAAAAGTTATTTTTTTGACTTTTCTACAGTAAGTAGTTTTTAAACGGAGTGTTTTTCATAGCGAGGTTTATAAGTTTATTATAGTACACACTATAGCGACTTCATTTATATCGATCAAAATCGCGCACATATTTCTATTACTACATACTCTCTTCATAAACACTCTAAAAGTCATAAGCCAAATAAAAAAGAATCGGCCCTTTATCATGATTATCACTTCGGTAACACAAACCTGCATGCATCAAATGATGCACGTAAAAGCATGGATTAAAATCTCTAATAGAAACCGAAAAGGAAGACATAGAGGGCGCTCATTTGGATTGAAAAATAGTTGTTTATGGCTGAATTTGCACTGTAGCTCATGATAATTTATTTAGCATAATTAAATTTAAAAAAATAAAAATAGAAAAAGTTAGCTCATCATATATAATGCAAACAAGTATGAGAAAAAAGAACTGGCAAAAAATCTCAAAAAAACCGAAAAGCAAAAAAACAAAATTTAGGAATAGCGAAAAATAAACCAGAAACTTAAACTGAAATGAGCAAAGCCAGTAATGACATTTTCACGGGACATACACTAGCGACCTTATTCAATTCGGTTAGGCTATCATTGGTAATATCGCCGCCAAAGAAAGGTCACGTGTCCCAAATCGCTCCATGTGGACTTGACTTCCGCAATAGATTCTGTCCTCTGGTTCTGGGCCCACTTGTCGTCAGAGTCTCGCGGAGTTTTGGCGCTGTTTTTTTGGGTTAAGGATAAAGGTTTTATATGCATTTTTTTAGACCGCAGCAAACCATGCATACCATTTTAGGATCAGAAAGCTATTTAAAAAATCTGCTTATAAGACAAGTATGAACACAGAGGGGATGAATAGTGTATTCAAAATTTCCCCTCAAGTATTCGTCGATTTTCACTCTAATAACTATAAAAAGCTATGAAGATCAGAGATCAATCACCACACAAAAAAATACAAAAGAAAAACTGATCAAAACACCCTTTGTTTTGCTTGGCGATCTGACCTTTACAGTAATTTTTTCCAGACTGGTGAACAGTAGCAGACAGACCGCTACTATAGTGTTTTCAGCCCGAGAACTGGAAAACCAGCATTGTTGCAAATCCAAAAATTACGTATCTTTTGATCGATGATCCATAAGCCATGAAACTTTATATATACCTTGCTCAAGGTCTCAGAAATCTATTTCATCCATAGATAACAGAAATCCATATTAAAGTTTAGACTTTTTTTAGATTAAAGTAAAATTACACCAAAAAGAGCAAATACGAAAACGGAGAATACAACTTACTTATGGGCAGGAGATAGCTATATATGCATTTCTATATGTAATAACAAACAAGAACACCGAAGAAATCAAGTCAAAATCTCTTGGATCACGAAATCACATGTTAGGCCAAAATCAAGTAAAAGCGAAAATCTTCATGAGTTTGCTACTAAAGTAACTAAGTGGGGTGAATATTGATTTTCAAAAACTATCTTCAGCTATTGTACGTCTATGGCACAACAGATCAAGAAGATGGAAGACAAGTGGAAAAAACAACCAAGACAAGTGCAAATTAATCAATAAAAGAGATACTCATGGAATAAACAAAGATTGATGTATTGCAACATGAGAAGAAACGTTTTATAGCCACCCCATCTTGGAGTATAAAGAGTATACTGCATCACTCTTCTCTCAAACCCTAACTCTAATACATGAACACTTAGTCTGAGGAGAGGAATATTAAATGGTTAACTACAAGTCTCCATTTGAATCCTTTAAAAAGAAAGGCTAGCCAACCACATCTAACCTATAGTGGATACTATACATTTAGTATAATGGAGAAACCTGATAATCCCACACACACGAGTTTTAACTCACTATACTTATGCATGCTTTTCAAAGTACCCTAAATCCACTAAGTTCTTAGTCTTGATTCATCTTGATCATCTTAGCTTCTACTTGATATAAATCGCTCTCCCAAGCATCGTGGTTTTGCTTCAAAATAGTTTTTGGTATTTTGGTTAAACTACCATTTCTTAACCCGGTCATCTCTTTCAATTACAAGCAATCGCCATATTTAACACATGTAAGTGCACCATTAGTTTGTCACGCATCGGCAAGTCTCTCCTATTTTAGTTTTACTGAACTACATATCACTTAGACTGACCAAACCATATTGTGCAATCCACCGCTTGAACTCTCTTTTAATATTTTTCTCTTTTCTTGTGCTATACTTGAGCTCACCACATCTTTCAGTATCCTCGATTATTCTGGGCCTCAGCTTCTCTATGAGTGTAGCCCTGATCCTTGTTGTTAGCTGCGGTTAACTTTAAACGATTTTGTACATCTAGAGACAAAGAAATCATTTTTAGATAAAAGTTCTTTATAACTTGACTTATATTAACAGTAATATGTCACATATAATATATAAATTCTGATCTAGATTACTAAATCTCGTACCATGGTTTAAAACCACAAAAATCAAAATCTAGCCGGGAGTAACATAGCCAGGACTGCTACCATGAACCGGTCAAACCAGAAGTCAAGTTCGATTCAACTGCTGAGAAACACTCGAGCAACGAACGACTCTGCTGATCAATTAATGCGACAATCACTGTAGCTTTGAGTGGTAGCTGATTTGGCTTCTGGCTTTTGGCTAAAATTTCACGATAGCTGGCTTTTTTTTTACTGTAGCTGATTTGGCTTTTTGGACATAATTAAATTTTAAAAAAATGTAAAAATAGAAAAAATATATTAGCCCATCATGGACAATGCAAAAAAATAGTCGTATGTGATTTTAGTCGATATAATTGATCTCGATACAATGTCTACTATAATCTATCTGTAGACTTTATCTTAAAAAGACGTATTATTTAAAAGCTAGTTAATTTGGCCGTCTGGGGCTGTTTGGTTGGATGGCAAAAGCAAATCTATGAAAAATTGATAATACCCTTACATTTGGATATCATTTTGTTTGATGCCAAATTTTGGGATGCACGTACCCGTAGCCAAGATTTGGCAAGATTATGTATCAATTTTGTTGCCCAAGTTTTGGGCACTATTTGATTTGCCACCAAAGCTTTTGGTCGCGGCCATAACCAATAATTGGTAAGGAATACTTGTATCTTCTTCTATGGGTCACATGTCTTAGCCATAAAAAGATTTGGGTGAGTTTATTGGCGAGATTTTATGGGATTAAATCTGGTTTTGAGTCAATTATAAGTCTGTTAACCATTTACACCGTTAAAAACCAATTGTGCAATAATGTATTCTTTATATATATTCTTAAACACGACCTTAGCGGTTTCTCCTTTGACCTTAACCCTTGAATAAAAGAGATACAAATGCAACAACAAAACAAAATCTAAACACATTGGTAGCGCTCAGTTTAACGTTGATTTATGACTATTTCTACTGTAGTTGGTTTATTTTTTTACTGTAGCTGAGTTGACTTATTTGGTATAATTAAATTTAAAAATAGAAAAATAGAAAAAAAACATGTTAATCCATCGCAGATAATATAAAGAAATACAGAAAAAGGTAAAAAAATCTAAAAAAAATATAAAATTACTAAATAGTAAAAAAATAAATAAAAATTAGAAGTAGAAATTAACTTTAAACCGTTTTGAAACCTGCCATTAGCGATCGGTTAGTTTTGCTGCCTCGCCCAAAATTCTGATTCGAAAGCTACCCACCCACCAACCCACACCCATTCTTCTAATCTTCTTCCCCTCCACTTCTCTCAAAGCTTCCTCAGATCACTTCACTCACCATCTCCTCCTCCACCACCACTCCCACTGCCACTATCGCTCGCCGACCACCTCCACTTCCCCGACTCTGCAGCTGCCGAAGCGCGAAACCCTAGCCCCGCGCTGCCACCGTCGCGCGGGATGAAAGGCCTGTGGAAGCAGAGCGGCCTGGCGGCAATGGCGTACGCCGACGCCGGCCACCTCGACCCGCTTGGCGCCGCCGCGGGCTGCTCGCGCCGCCACGCGAGGCTCGTAGTATACGGCTTCGCGGTGGCCTTCGCCGCATTCACGGCCTACATCGCCTTCTGCTCGCCCCCCGCCAGCGCCGGCGGGGGAGCCTCGTGGTTCAGCGGCGTATACGCGTCCACGGCGCCCTACCACTCGCAGATTTCTAATTTCTTCTCGTCCATCTTCCCCACCAACTCCTCCAC
This sequence comes from Melocanna baccifera, assembly GCA_036346265.1. NCBI lineage: Eukaryota > Viridiplantae > Streptophyta > Magnoliopsida > Poales > Poaceae > Melocanna > Melocanna baccifera. The sequence continues at coordinate 24,557,502 of CM070692.1, read as the reverse complement.
CCCCTCGCAGGAGCCGCCGCGCCACGCCGGCGGCAGCGCGGCCGGCGGATCGAGTAAGGGAGGCGACGAGGTGAGTCGTGATGGAAGTAATAGGCAAGTGGGGAGCGGGTTAGGAAGCAGTAACTCTTCTACAGCTGGGTCTAATGAGCAGTTGGGAAGTGGAGGTGGTGCTCCAAGCAACAATGCCGGTGGTGGAAGCGCACCACCGGCAGGAAATTCGGCCGGAACTGGCACTGACGCCCCGAACGGCGGCAAGGACGGAGGGGGAGCCCTGATGATTAATTCTGCCACAAGTGGCGGTGCGCCGACTAGTGCGGCGGATCGGAATAAGGGATGCGATGGAGGCAGTTCTAGTAGTCAGACAGGCGGTGGTGGTGGATCCCCAGCCAGTCGTTCTGCCGGAAACGGAACCGTGGCGAAGGCCGGCGAGAAGAGTATAGATAGGTCCAGTAAGCAGTCGACAAGCGGAGCCCCGACAAATAGACGTGCTGCCGGAAATGGCAGCACGTTGAAGGCCGACACCAAGGATGCAGTTGGAGTCTCCAGCAATAGTTCTGCCGGTAGTGGCAATTCAGCGAAGGCTGATTCGAACATTGGGTCTAGTAACCAGGCAGTAAGTGGAAGTGGTGCTCCAAGCAGTGGTTCTGCTGCTGGAAATAGCACTACGGCAAAGGCTGATGGAAAAGATGCAGTAGGTGCCGCGAGCAATGGTTCTGCCGGAAGTGGCAAAGATGCGAAGGCTGCTTTGAATAATGGGTCAGATGCTCAGCCAGGAAGTGGAAGTGGAGATGGAAGCCATAAATCAGCCACAAGTGCTACTCTGATAAACAGCAACACCGAAGATGGCGGAGCTGGGCGCAATAAAGCGAGTGGGAATGTGGCTTCAACCAGTAATCAGACCGCGAGTCCGGCAATGGCAGGTGAGAAAGAGGGTGGATCTTCAAGCAAGAACAAGACCCATGTAGCATCTCCAACTGTGAAGAATCAGGACCAGACTAGTGGTGGAGTTGCTTCTGGTGGTAGTGGTGGTACAGTGAATAAGCAGAAGGAAACAACTCCCCAGGGTAATGCGGGTTCAAAGGATCATTCAGCGCAAACAATCGCCTCAAAAGCTGGAAACTACAGCGAAGTGCTGGTGAAGGGGAATGGATCATCAACAAAACAGGCTGGTGGTGCCGCTGGAAAAAAGAAGGTTGACTGGATCAAGGAGATGGCCAACTGTGATATGTTCCATGGGAGTTGGGTTCGGGACGACTCGTACCCTCTCTACCCTGAGGGATCGTGTCCTCACATTGATGAGCCATTCGACTGCTATCTCAATGGCCGGCCAGATCGAGCTTACCAGAAGCTCAGGTGGCAACCCAGCGGATGCAGCATCCCAAGGTGAGGAACGGTTACTAGAACAACTCAGTTAATTTCTGTGAATTCATTTAATGCTTGGTGCTTACATGCCCAATTATGTTCTTGTTATATTAGATTGAATCCAACTGATATGTTGGAGAGGCTGAGAGGAAAAAGACTGGTTTTTGTTGGTGATTCACTCAATAGAAACATGTGGGAATCCCTGGTTTGTATCTTGAGAAGTTCTGTCAAGGACAATAGTAAAATGTTCGAGGCATCCGGTAGGCACGAATTTAAGACCGAGGGCTCATATTCTTTCCTGTTCACGGTATATATGTTCTCAAGTATGGATTCATCCTATATTACTATATACTTTGTATGCATTTCAGTAATTAGAATCGTTGCTTTGTGGAAATGCCTGTCATTTAGGACTATAACTGCAGCGTGGAGTTCTTCCGCTCCCCTTTCCTAGTCCAAGAGTGGGAGATGCGAGTCAGCAATGGAAAGAAAAAAGAAACTCTTAGGCTTGACATAATCGAGCAATCGTCACCAAAGTACAAGGATGCAGATTTTATTATTTTCAATACTGGGCACTGGTGGACACATGAGAAAACTTCTCTAGGGTAACTTATCTTCACTGCTCTCTGGTTGGACAATCATCTCCATTTCGTTCTTGTTGCTTGAAAACTTAAGATATGTTCAATGTGCCACAGGAAGGACTACTATCAGGAAGGTAATCATGTATATAGTGAGCTAAATGTTGTGGACGCCTTCCATAAAGCTCTTGTCACCTGGTCCAAGTGGATTGATGCCAATGTAAATCCCAAGAAAACCACGGTGTTGTTCAGAGGCTACTCAGCATCTCATTTCAGGTATGTTTTGCTTTTTTGTGTGCTCTGTGAATTACTACATGCTATATTTTCTGAACGAATATTTTGTTGTTCATCTCCACTCTGCAGTGGAGGGCAATGGAATTCAGGCGGGAGCTGTGACAAGGAGACCGAGCCAATAAATAATGAACAATACCTTTCAACCTACCCACCAAAGATGAGCATTCTAGAGGATGTGATCCACAAGATGGAAACTCCAGTTGTTTACTTGAACATAACACGAATGACCGACTATAGAAAGGATGCACACCCTTCTATCTATCGCAAGCGAAACCTGACTGAGGAGGAGAGGAGATCGCCTGAGAGATATCAGGACTGCAGCCACTGGTGCCTTCCTGGTGTACCGGATTCCTGGAATGAGCTGCTTTATGCCCAGCTTTTGATCAAACAGCATCAAATGCTCCAACAATAAAGGCAAGTATATGGGTTTGCTGGATGCTTGTATATGAACTGTTGTTGTCTAGGATAATAATCGACACGATGATCAAAGTTAGGTCGATAGGGACCTAGGTTTTTTTGAAATCCATATAGAAAGTAAAGTTCCCTGCTGGTGAGATTCCCAATACCCACACAAATTCTTCGGTTAGAGGCTTCTAGGACTTCATATTGTAAAGCTCATGTCTAGTGCTAATTAGAAATAAATAATAGTATAGATGAGATTATATAAAGATGCTACTGTGTTTTTTGGTAATACCCTGGCTGTTCTTTTTTGTCTAAAGAATAAGGATGTTATAACATCTTTAACTTTGCTCAAAAGTCCGTCTAACACCCGAACTATAAAATCGGATGTTGGACCCCTCGAACTCTGTAATCCAATTCAAATAACATACCTGGTTTTGGATGGTGGTATTACTCGTATGGCGTGATTAGTGGACGGTTTTATCGCATAGGATGATATGCTGGTCAAGTTTAGGTAAATGATAGGTGGAATCCATCGGGTCTTCTCTCTCAAATAGAACCAAAGAGAAAGGGAACTGCAGAGGACGGTGATCATAGAAGTACAGTTAGGAGCTCGGTGGGAGAGAAGCCTTTATGATCCCACATGTTACTGACCTAACTTGGTCAGCGTGTCATTCTACGTAGCAAAACTGTTCACTCATCACGTCGTATAGACAATATCACTATGTAAAATCAGGTTAGGGTGCTATTTGAACCGGATTGTAAAGTTCGGGGTATCAAATGTCTGGTTTCATTATTCAGAGTGCTAAAAGGACTTTCAAACAAAGTTTAAGATGTTATATGGGCTTATTCCTAATATATTCTCGTTTCTGAGTTCGTTTTGCATAAGTTGAAAACACGAACCATATCCATTTGGTGCATTTGGTGGGTGAATATGGAGGTGGCAGTGCATAACTGCATATACGATTGAAAACCGGTTATTTGCTGACGTCTGATGTACCAGTATTGACCTCCTGTGATGGCATTTTTTCCCAAGTTGAAACATTTACTGCGCTCGTATTCTGGTATTTTTGTCCAATGAACAAATTAATGTATTACGAAGTACCTACATGAGCAGATACATGTCCTGCATGCAATTCATGATGTGTACTGAAAATTTGTAACACATGCTGGAGACGGCTAGGAGCTTAGCAGCTGCTGTCAATGAACCCAACTGTCTGATCTTACGTGGTTAGCTTCTGGCCTGGCCTTGCTGCCGAGTTTGCCGACATATTTCCATTGTGGAAGTCCAGGAAAATGGTACAGCTCGCAGCTTTTGCGGCTCGAAATAAGTTCTTACCACTATTTGCCAGTCGCTCTGGCCTGTTAGTCATAGCCGTGGGCAGAAATATATACTGTCTGTTTACTTTTGACTAGTGCACACATATTAAGGTTATTGTACTTGGATAAAATGTGAAGTGTCTTTCAATAATATTATATCTTAAGCACATGAAATGAATCCGCAAAGGGGTGGAGACGGCTAGTGTTGATAGGAGCGGTCTGGGTGAGTTTATCTAGGCAACGGCGCAGTGCAGTGTTTGTAGAAGAAATTTTGGTCAAAAGTACCAAATAAACGAGAACGGAGGGAGCATTTTTTAGCAAATTTGCAGGTCATTTTCCGATTTCCCTAGATAGCATTATGGAATTTGTGGAGCAGGAGTTTATGCAATTGTGCTCAGATCATCAGACTCCGCTACAGCAAGTGCAAATAATCGAGACGTCCATGGGAAGATTCTTGGGCCAGAAAACCTGCCTCCACGAAACAACTGTTGGTGCAAAACTGCAAATAACTTACGAAAGCCCATCAAGAGCCTTGCGTGCAGTTCTCTTTCAATTTACATTTCTCTTTATTTTATTTAAAGCTTAGCAACGGAGAGATCATAGAGACCAAATCCTGTAAAGAAAAATCTACGATAAACTTGCCTAAACCTTAGTCATCATTAAAGCTTAGCAATTGAGAGATCGCACAGACTAAATCTTGAAAAAGCTACCGTTAAACCTGTTAATGTGTAGTGGTTTCTTTTATACTGTAGCTTATGGCTTTTGAATTCTAGTTATTCGTAAGAGAGATTATGAAAAATGAGACAGTTGTATACGATTTTAATTGGTATAATATCTATTATAATTAATTTATAAATTCTATTTTAAAAAATATATCATTTAAAAATAAGTTACTGCAGTGTCTTACAAAAACTAAGAAAGCGTAGGCCCTTTAGAAGACAGCCAATAGGGCTCGAACCACGACTTTTAGCTAAAAGATGTGGGTTCCACATGAGTTGGTCTTTCCATGTTCAGTCGTTTGGGATATTGATTTATGATGGTCTACTATAGAGGAATTACTCCGTTTAATCATAAATACATATTATTTTGAATATAGATATAGTCAAAAATTTAAAACGTTAACTATCAAAATCTTTTTAAAATATTTAAATTAAATATATAAAAATCATATAAGTAGATTTATCTTAAAAGATACTTTCATGATATTATAATTTTATTATGTTTTATAAATATATTACTATATAAATTAATAGTCAAACTTATGTTTTAAAGACCGTATCGATGTTTAAGACAATATGTATTTGTAATTAGAAAGAGTATATTAATACAACCTTTAATTCTGCTGTGACTGCATTGCTGGTCCTTGATTTGGTAGTCTATTCAGTTCTACACATTTGCACGATCAGTCCAGTGCTTACCTGAAAACCAACCTGATTAAAATGACCGAGCTAAGCACTAGGGCCCAGGCATGGAAATGGCCATCAGCTATGGGCTGCCAATGTCCGGACTCTGCTGCAGAGAGGTTAGCTTCCTTGAGCCCCCCATGCTAGGTAAAAGCTGGATGCATAGACCACACATGTGCCCCCTGACAAAACCCAAATTTGCTTTTGCATCCCTGCTTGTTCCCAGTTCCCACTGCTAAATATGACTAATCACCGCCCCACTTGATCTGACTGTCCGTTTCATGCATGATCCATATCCACCGTACAAATAAAAAACCACAAAAGAGAAGTTGCTAGCCGTGCAAGCGGTAAAATTTCTAACAAAATCTATTGGGCGGTAAATATGTCACATCGGTTATACTATTTCACGGCTAGTCCAACTAATGTAGCATCCTTGTTGTATGGATGATATTTCATCCTGTGGCGCCTCTAGTTGGCGCATCAAGCATCATTGGATAGCCTCTTTAACCAACACGGCGTACAATCCTAAAAAAAGAAGATATATTTTATTGGGTAACTTAGATCTAAATCTGCAAGTCTGATCTATAATGGATATATCATCACTTAGTCTATAAATAGCGAGTCTCAATAATTATAACTTGTACCTTAGAAGAAGAAAGGAATTCCCCCTTCTCTGTTCAATCTATTTTGTACTTATATTATTCTATATTTGATTTATCTCTCTTACCTAGGAGGAATCGCTCGGATTGAACTCGTCAGCGACGGTTCCTCAACATGTTATCAGCACAAATCGCTCCGATGAATCCTAAGTAGGGGTGGAAACGAGCCAAGCCGAACGAGCTCGAGCCAAGCTCGGCCGAGCTCGCTCGGAGCTACGGCTTGGCTTACCTTGGCTCAAGCTGGCTCGCGAGCCACACAATGTTTTTCAGCCGCCAGCAGCAATTGTTTAGGTGAGTCTACTCCATGGTGTCAGATGAAATAACCTGCTTGCCAGAGTTGTGATTCATCTTGGATATATGGTCTGTAACCAGTGTTTACTGCTTGCTACCTCAAACAATTAGCTTTACACTAGGATGCAGGAACTACAAGCTTATCCATCGAAATCACATCTAGTGTAGACATGCACTAAAAACTTCGTGTCCACTAGGAAAACTCTTGCGTCCATCCTTTAAGAAACTTTTCTCACCATGACAAATCAGACCGCCTGTCACTTGATCGTATAACTGAGATGAACATGCCAGGAAAGTGCCGTGTTAATTTCAATTAGCTATGCAACATGCAACGTTTTAAAGTGCGAAATTATCAACACACAAGCACACAAGGAAATCTGTACCTCCTTTCCATCAGGAAAACATCACCAAAAGAAGTCCGGCCTAGGTCTCCCTACGGCATTCTTTATCACATCAGTTATAATCGCAGTTATCAGCACAGCAAAAAGAACACCTACAAAATTCATTCAAATGTATATAGCTTCAGAACTTTTGCAGATAATAACTGAAACATAAGAAGAAACTAGAGACAATGTCAATAACCAAGTGTTGCATGATGAAGATCATAAACATCTCTCCTAGCAATATATATTGATGCGAAGATAACCACATGACACAATATAGAGATTATCTGGCGAGAGGTCCAATATCCAGAATCAGTGATGAATGAGTTTGAGCTTGTATCAGACAAAGGAACTGCATAGGTTCAGAGACATATAGGAACACCCCATGTTGGTATAGTACTTGGTTTTACTGGGTACCTAATATCAACCGTGATATCCTTCCCAACGAATCGGCTAAACGGAGGAGCATAATGCAAGGCAAGCACAACCGCAGCTAGAAAAACAAGAACAACCCAATCATGTGTGTGCTTTCTGGCCAATCTAGCTCCATGTGTCTGAATTGTGTGCGAGCATCTCCTTGTCGACAAGGCGGCGAAGTAGTGCTTGACGATGTTGAGGAAGCAGTCGTTGTCGGTGGTAGAGCAGTAGGGGTCCTTCACTCCTTGTCGACAAGTATTACAAACCAGGAGTTCAAGTAGCTAGTCCAGCATGGCCAAAACAATTTGAGTTGGGCTTTTAATGTCGAAATCGTACTTGGAGGCAAGAAGCTCCGCGCTGCCATTGAAATTGGTATATCGTAGGATGCTAAACCCACCCCTAAGAAAAATGATCAGGCACTTCACTCCCTCAGCCACCACCTCTGCCTTACGCTCAAGAATAAGTACATGGCAGAAAAGAGCATGCTAGCCTTGTAGACTGCACTTAATAAGTGGTTTGAGAAGTTAAAGTACACCATTCTTCCTCAAGTATAACATGAATGGATCCGACTGAAATTTGCTGATTTTAATATGATCGGGGAGTACAACTCTATTCTGCATAGAATTTATACTAATCTTCAACTTTATGGCAGACAGATTACAGATGAGTAGAAGATTAAGAAGACCATCTCTACCATCCATCCTAATGTAGTATAGTCTACGCACAACTATTGTCAAGATGGATACAAGGAGTATGGTGAATTGATTGATATTATGCAGGTTGCAGAGGCTCAAGATGAAGTTCTTCGCAAAAACTTTGTCGCACAATCACCTGGAAGCTCTACTGGCCATGAGGCCAACACTAAGAGCTACAAGGTGCGGAAGCCTATAATGAAGAAAAGGGGAAGAGAAGGCAAAGTCGAAGTCCAGAAAGGTAAGTCAAATGTTCCATAGAAGAATAAGGCCAACAAATCAAAGCGGGACGACAAGCCCTATGGTCAACAAGACCTAACCTACTATAAGTGTGGCAACTGGGGGTACTGGTTATACATTTGTAAAGAGCCGCAGCACGTCGTCGATGCCTTTCAGACCAAAAAGAAGAAGGGTGGCAAAGGACAGCATAAAACTCACTTTGACTTCATCGAGAGGAATAATTCTGAGCAGCTGCTTGCGCTGATGGAGATTGACTCCACTCCTGCAGTGGAACCCCTCCTTTGTGTTGCAACCGCCGCCGCTATGATTTTCCAGGAAGAGCATCTCACCTCTGAGAAGATACTAGTTGAAATCTCAGATTACTTTAAATGCATCTAGAATTTAGTGTAACGCATAGAATGCATCTAGACTTTAAATGCCATTCATTTCATATGTGAAAGGAATAAGTTAGATTTTATATCCATGATATTCAAACAATTTATTTTCTTGTAATGGTTGGATGATATTAATTTATTTATTTATTCAGTCAATAATAGCATGATATATTCTAATATTTGAAGTATTTTATTTATGTATTGATTGTCTCCTACTATATATTGATAAAATACTTTATATAAGAACATGTGTGGCATCCCATGGAGAAACTGTGCTTAGCTAACAGCGACATAATAAATACCATCTTGAGAGATAAAATCCTTTCAGTCGATTAGCAAGAATGCAGGTAGTCCTATGACAATGTTCGGTTGTGATGCTTGTATAATAGGCTTAGGAAGAGCCACAATTATATTCCCAATAGGCATAATTTTGGTTATTAAATAAGTCTTATTGAACTCAGAATCAACTTGAACTCTCCTAAGTTTCAAAGATATTCGCGCTAACGGTTTCACGTTGAGATTGAAGAAGAGTATGGTAAGAAATACCTGCTCATCAGAAAAAGTGAAACATGTGAAAAAAAATGTATTAGAAATACTTCCTTCATTTGAATCTGGCTATACAACACTAAAATTAAGGCACCCGTAGCCTATACTGCCCTGAAAACTATATTTAGAAGCTCTTAATTTTTTCTATCTCTAGCATGATAGATTAGGTCACCTAGGTCTTAGAATTATTAGAAATATAATTAACAATTTACAGAAATATAATATTGATGTACAGAATTTCCCGAATCAGGAAGATTTTGTGTGCCCTCGCATGTGCCACTGAAAAATTAATTACTAGACCTTTTGCTCTGGAAGTGAATGATAAAGTCTCTGTATTCCTGGAACGCATCGAAGGAGACATTTGAAGACCTATACAATCTCTGTTAGGGCTATTCAAATATTTTATGGTGCTCATCGATGCTTACTCGAAATGGTCACATGTATGTTTATTATCTATAAGAAACTATGCTTTTACAAAGTTGATTTCACAGATAATTCAAATTAAAAATAATTTCCCTGATCATCATATAAAATAAATGAGAATGGACAACGCTGGAGAATTTACTTCAAAGACATTTGATGATTATTGCATAGCAATGAAAATTAAAGTTGAACATTCCGTCCCACGTGTTGACACCTAGAATGAACTAGTAGAAGCATTAATTAAGATGATTAAATTTATTGCCCGACCGATTTTGCAGAATTGTAATTTATCAACTACATGTTGGGGACACACAATCATATATATATATATATATATATATATATATATATATATATATATATATATATATATATATATATATATATATATATATATATATATATATCAATTCTCATCAATTTTAGAGCATCGGCATATAACATCCATTCACCTATGCAACTAGTGTAAGGGTTACCACCGAAAATTTCTCATCTCCGTAGATTTGGTTGCAAAATTTATGTACCTATACCCCCGTTGCAGTGTACTGCAATGGGTCCACTCCGAAAGCCTGAGTTATACGTTGGTTATGAGACAACATCCATAATCAGGTATTTGGACCATATGATAGGTGATTTGCACACTTTCCGTTTTGCTGATAGTATATTTGATGAGGATAGCTTCCCGATATTAAGGAGAGGAAATCAACCTCTTGATAAAAAATATCAAAAAATTACATGGCAAGCCATGGAAATCCATGCACATGACCCGTGTACTATTGAAGCAAATAGAGGAGTCCAGAAAATCATTGATTTGTAGGTATTAGCAAATCAACTATCTGACTATTTTAGTGATTTAAAAAGCATGACCAAGTCGCATGTGCCTGCACGTAATGCACCAGAGAGACTTGAAATACCGAAAAAATTGAAGGTTTCTCTCATTCGGTCTAGAGGCCTCAAAAATAAAGGACAAGAACTCCGGCCCCTCCAATCCCAAATAACCGGAGACGCCTGGAGAAAATTGATAAGAAGGACTTGACACAACCAATCACCGAAGTTTTTCAGAACCAGCAGGGGAGCCAGTTGAGACCTGGCACCAATATGGCACCTTTAAAAAAGGGCATACCAGATTTGAATATTCTCAGGGAGGGAGAAACCAGCATGGATGTGTGCGCACACGTCGGAGTTGAAAAATTAAAGGGACTTGCCCCCGCAATCAGAAGGGGCGGTGAGCAAGTAGAAGCACTAGAAATATCAAACATGATGAAATAGCTATAAACGATATGCACACGGGAGAATCCATGAATAGGACAACTGCCAAGGTTGATATTTATTTTGCAAAGAAAATTATCGCAATCATCATTTTTAATCCATAACCTGTATCGCTCACTGAATATAAGAAAAGATAAGATTGAGAGGATTGAAAAAATATAATAAAAACTGAATTGTTATGTCTGAATAAAGAAGAGGTATTTGGGCCTATATGTCGCATGTCTCCCCAAGTGTACTCCACAGGGCATAAGTGGGTATTTGTTCGAAAGAAAAATGAGAAAAATGAAGTTGTAAGATATAAAGTAAAGCTCGTTGTACAACGTTTTATTCAATGTCTAGGAGTTGATTATAAAGAATTCTATTCCCCGGTCATGGGTGATGTTATGTTTAGATATTTAATCCCAATAGCAACAACGTGAATTTAAAAATGAAATTGATAGATGTGGTAATGGCACACCTTTATGTAAAACTCAGAAAATCACTATATGAACTTAAGCAATTAGGTAGGATGTGGTATAATCGCTTAAATAATTTTCTATACAAGAAAGGTTACACAAACAATGATGATTGTCCCTGTGTATTTATACGATGATCCAAAAATAGATTTTGTATAATCTTAGTATATGTAGATAATCTGAATATCATCGGAACTCTAAAAGATATAAAATAAGTGAGATCTTACCTAGAATGAAAGTTTGAAATTAAAGATTTGGGTAAAACCAAATATTACTTTAGCTTGCAACTCGAGCTTGTCCCGGAAGGGATATTAGTGCATCATTCAGCCTACACTCAGAAGGTGTTAAAAAGATTTAGAAAAGGCATGCCCATCGGAAGTATTAATGGTTGAACGATTTTTACAGCAAGATAAGGATCCATACTGACCTAGAGAAGAGGGGAGGAAGTCCAGGGACCGAAATTTTCATACAAGTGCAGTAGGAGCACTTACGTATTTAGCAAACTACACTAGACTGAACATCGCATTTGCTATAAACTTATTAGCAAGGTATACTACAGAACCTAGCAAAAGACATTGGTAAAAAATAAAGAACATCTTCCGATACCTCCAAGGAAGCAAAGATCTTAGACTATTCTACAGAAAGAACTAAGACCTAAATATGATTGGCTATGCTGATGTCGAGTACATGTCAGACTCGCATACTTCCAAGTCACAAACATGTTATGTATTTCTATGTAGTGGAATTATAATTTTATGAAAATTGTCTAAGTAAGGTCTTGTATCGATTTCGATGAATCACTCAAAAATCAGAGCACTGTATGAAGCCGTACGAGAATGTGCTTGGCTTCGACGGATGATTTACCACATCCAACAATCATGTGGATTGAACATCGTACAAACTCCCACAATTATCTATGCAAATAATGCAGCTTATGTTGTACAAGTACAAATGGGTTACATAAAGAATCATCTCACAAAGCATATCACTCCAAGTCCTTCTACGCTCATGAATTGCAAAAGATGGATAAAATTAAGGTACTGCATACTAAATTATGTGAAAGTCTTGTTTATTTATTCACTAAGTCACTTTCAGCATCTAACTTTGAAAGATGTATATGTAGAATTGGAATAATAAAACTTAGAGAAGTGCAGAACTCAGGGAAGACTTTTCTCGAGCTTACTATTAAAACTTAATCACGAAGATCGAATACCCAAAAGAATACATCCTGCAGATTAAATGAAATCGGGTGAATTATATTCTTTTTCCCTAAATGAGTTTTTATGAAGGTTCTTGGTTAAGGTTTTTAATAAGGCAATTCATGCAACACAATATAATATGTATCATATACTTTTTCTCTAAAATTTTTTCACTGAGTTTAATAGAGTTTTAATGAAGCATGAACGTGTCGGATGAGTGCCTAAGGGGGAGTGTTGGAAAACCTGGGCCTAGGCCTGCAAGTCTGGCCTATGGTGGGTATTTCATCACTTAGTCTATAAATAGAGGGTCATAATCATTATAACTGGTATCTTGGAAGGAGAAAGTAATAAAGAAAGAAATGAGTTCCCCCTATCTCTTTGTTCAATCTATTTGTACTTGCATTATTCTGTATTTGATCCATATCTCTTGTCTAGAAAGAATCGCTGAGACTAGACTCGCCAGCGATGGTTTCTCAACACATTTTATTAGCTTTCACCTTTCCCACTCGAGAGAACAGTTCCAAAACCCACATGCTGTTATGCATGCGATACAAACTGCTAGTGCGCCACGGACACATCTCATGCCAACCATCGTGGACATAGATTGAGGCAGTAGGCCTTTGCAGGCCTTTTCAATGTCCCAACTGGCGTCAGATCAGGTAGTGGACGGCCCAGATCAGGCCATGATTGGGCCAACCCGTCGGTGAGTGGGAAGCTGATTAGAGTTGTTCGATCCCTGATTCGACAGTCGACGATGCCCCTCCTGTGCTGGAAAGCCATAGGAAGCATGTGCATGCCAAGCCACAGGCAGACATGCTGAAAACTGCACCATCTACTACTCACTCCGTTCCACAATATAAATCCGATACACATAACTAGGAGATATTATTTAAGAAATATTTAAGAAAATTAGATTATATTTATTTCTGATAGAAAAGATAGTACTATATCTATCTAATATGAGTAATTATAATCTAATTCTATTAAATATTACTTAACTAACATACTTTCCAAAAATATGTGCGAGCTTATATTGCAGGACCTATATACTTGTTCCCATGAATAAATGCCGGCATGATGAGGCATAAAAAGCAAACCAAAACCAAAAGCCCCCCTCCTTTAATTTGCACCCTCCCCAAATCTCCTCCATTGCTCTCTCTCTCTCTCTCTCTCTCTCTCTCTCTCATCCATGAGGATCAGGAGGAGGCCACATTCCTTCTTCTCATTGCAGCTCTCAGATCCATCCACATCCACTGCACCCCAAACCCCACAGAATGCGGCAAGAAACCAAGAAGAGGAGGGGAAGCTGCATGCCGGTGTGGATCTTGGGCAGAAATCTGGGGTGGCGAGGCGCTTGGCACTGCCACAGGTAGGCATGTTTGTCGATTTGCTTCTTCAAGTTTGTTCTTGCACTCCGGGAGCAGATGCCTAGATCTAGTTAAATCCCTTGTTTCTCGCTGGCTTCAACTCTCCCAGGACAATGCAGTGGATTGCGTCAAGAGCCTGGGTGCACAACAGGGAGCTGATGATATTCACGGGAGCAGGTATGGATTAAAGAGCTACAGAAGAAAGAGAACAGCTTTGTGAATTTTGACCGAACAATAGATGTATATGCTAGAAAAAAAAGGGAAAGCTAGCGCACACAACACCACTACACCGCGTTCTTCTGATTTAGTATTTCGCTTTGTTCTAATGTTTCGTAGTGGCCGATGCCAGCTTGACCCATGGGAGGCAGTGAGACACCCACCATCGATCCAATTATTTTAGTACACCCCCCTGCTAGTCAAAACAACCCTGTGGCCATGTCCATCCATCCACCCAGAATTCCATAGGCACTTCTTGTTGCCACTACTTTGGTGTGCTTCTTGGTGGATTTGTTTTGGTCTCTCGTTGATCAATCAGGCTCACATCACACTCACACAGCCTGTTTTCTTGCGTGATATATCTTGGCCTCTAGCGATCGGCACAGGTCCAGAACCGATGCACATTGCCACCTACCTGTTTTGTTTACTTCATCGCATTTTTAATCGGTGCTGTTCGGGGTTTGTCTGTGCAAGTGATGCGTTCTTGCACTTGCAGTCTGGTGAATGGCCAACGCGGCCCGGACCGGAAGGACGACGTGACATGCAACGGCGGTACGTCCGAGCCGGCTGCAAAGGTGGACGGCGGACCCGTGAGCAATGGCGTGGCGGTGTCCGTGGCGCCAGCGGTGATCGTGGCCGTGAAGGATGAGAAGAATGCCGGCAGTGGGAGCGGTGGCGGTGGGGCCAAGAAGCGGCGCGGCCCGGCGGTGCTGATGGAGGGGTCGCGGTGCAGCCGCATGAACGGCCGCGGGTGGCGCTGCAGCCAGCCGACGCTCGTCGGGTACTCGCTCTGCGAGCACCACCTCGGCAAGGGCCGGATGCGGAGCGTCGCCGGTGGCGGACGCGGCGGCGCGGGCCAGCTCGGCCGCACAGAGCACGGGTCTAGGATTCCCTGCGCGGTGGGCGCGGTCACCGCGGCGGCGCCCAAGGCGGAGGAGCCGGGTCTGCGGCGCTGCTAGGCGGAACGACATTGCGACGAAACCGCAGAATTCTTCCGTTTTGGGGGTACGTTTTGGTGGGCGATGTGAATTGTTGCTGCATTTTCTGTGACTATCAATGTCGGCGGTGGCATGCAGGTGACGGTACACTGAAGCAATCCGGGTTCGTGGTTAAAGTTATTCTGTCCTTCTTTGACCAAATTTCACCGTGATGGACCGATGGCTCCACAATTTTTCTTGTACTAGTAGCCATCAGCCACTGTATGATTGTTGCTGAGGTTCGTGCAGATCCAAGGGTAAAAGTGAACACCTTTTATTAGTCCTTGAAGTGCGAGAAGATGGACTAATTAACGATGGAAAGAGCTTTAATTCGGGGAATCAATCTCGCTTGGTTTGATAGACGGACTTTTACCCCAGGTGTACTTCTACCTCCTTAAAACTGGGATTGATCGCTGTCAGAAAAAAAGCAGGTAATCCGTTGCTCTCGACCGGAGGACAGGAGGCCCAACCCAGCCCAACCCAAGGCGATTCGGATTCACTGCTTCGCCACCAAGCGACAAAGTGGGACGAGCCCGCCGTACCAACGCAGAGCGAGCTGCACCGCACGCCTGCACCACGCACTGCCGCCACCTGATCCATCGGCGTACGCGTACATTCTTTCCCTTCTCCGTTGTCACGCTGCCATTCGCCCGATCCACGACGGCACGAGCCTCAATCCTCGCTAGCCGCGGTCGCGCCGCCCTCCCGCTTGGCCGATGCTGCCAGTACCGTCCGCGCCGGCCGGGCGCAGCCGTGCGGGAGTAGAACGGCCGGTGGGGTGGTTTCAAGCCTAGCCTATGCTACTGATGCTCACTGTCGGGATCCCAGATCCTTGGCTACGATAGACATGCCATGTGAGTATGTGACCACGACAATGCGCTCTTTCCCTCTCGCACAAACGTCCTGTAACAAACTGCTTCTTTCATGCGACGTGTTTTGGGCGCCCAGTGCTTGCGAACATGACGGGGCATGTGATAAATAGTAGAGCATTGCTGGATGGGAATCGGGGGATGCAATTGAAGCGTCTGCTCGTTCCACTTTGAGAATTGTCGGTTGCTGCAGCAGGCCTACTAGCGCCTTCGACAACTCTGGCCGTTTTTCCTAAAAAAAAAAAACTGGGAGGCAAATGCAAATGTCGCCAGCGCCACCCGCACCACGCCGACGCGGTCCAGTGCGGGAGCGAGCCGCCCGGCGCGCGCACGTGCGGAACGGCGGGTGCGTGCGGGGCCGTTCGTGGTCGCGTGGGCTTGGGCCGCCTAAACTTGGATGGAGCAGCGGCACGCGAGGGCAGCGTGGGCTGCGGGAATTCGAGGAGAAAGGGCGTGCCTCTTGCGCTTAGGGAGCGAGGGGTGGGTTCGGCCCGCGGATTGGCGGCAGCTCGGGCCGTGGGACGCGCGGTTGGGCTTCTTGGGTGGCGGTAGTTTTGTTTGGTTGGCTGGGCCTGGCTCTGCTCGGGTTCGTTCGGCTAAGGGTCGATGGGAAGCGGCGCGGTGGCCGGTGGGAGGGGACTGGGAGGCCGCCCAACCGCAGGTGCCAACATTTGACCGTCCGGCTGCAACGTTGGAGGCTGGCGAGATCGGGAGCCAGCGGCGGATGACGAGTGGTCGATGCTGCGATGGGACGAACGGGCCCCTGCTTGTTGTGTGTGTTATGGCTTTGGTACTGCTTAAGTCTGGGACCTCCTGATGACACGACGATGGCTTTGCTACGTCAATGGCGATGATGCAAGCCGGAGACATAGGCTGGTTATCTTTGTAGCTTGGTCTGTTCTGTTGAAGTATAAGTAAATTGTTTATCTTTCTTTATTAGTTTAAGTTTTTGGGTAAATTGGTTGGTGTATAAAACTTAATATGGTATCAGAACCAAGAGATCTTAAGTTTGAAACCTGGCTGGCGTAATTAAAAAAAATAATTGCAGTCCACTTCTATTTCCATGTTTTAGACTTAAAGGAGCCTATACGTGAGGAGGAGTGTTGAAGTATAAGTGAATTGCCTACCTTTCCTCGCCAGTTTAAACTTTTGGGTGAATTGGTTGGTGCATGCAACTTAATATGGTATCAGAGCCAAGAGGTATTGAATTCGAGACCCAGCTGGCGCAATTAAATAAAAATAATTGCAGCTCACTTCTATTACACGTCTTAGGCCTAAGAGAGCCTACACGTGAGGGGGAGTGTTGAAGTATAAGTGAATTGCCCACCTTTCTCCATCAGCTTAAGATTTTGGATGAATTGGTTGGTGCATAAAACTTAATAGATAGAATTGGGTGGAATTAGACGTATTGCATTGAGCCTCTTGGGCGGTATATATAGAGGTACAAGACTTAGAGTTGTAATCTCAATGGACTCTAACCTATCAAATATATTGTACTCTAACATTCCCCATGATCTAACGGAGCGTCGCGAGCAGTGAGACTAGAGGAACCAAGAGCGACATCCCCGCAAATCATAACCGTCGATGCATCGCGTATGCTGTGACTGGAGTAGGAACCGATGAGTAACCCAAGCAAGACGGTAGCCTTTTGTGCCGATGTCGAGGTAACCGAGCGCAAAGGCGGAGTAGTCGTGGTCGAGGATGCCGTATTAGAGATGGCCGTGGTCGACGTAGTCGTGATCGGGTTACCGATGTCGAGGCGGTCCCTCATAAAGCCGCGGGCGCAAAAGAGGCGCCATGGTGATGACGGAGACACGTCGAGGCAGTCGTCGTGGAAGGGGGGCGATGCCGAGGTCGACGCAGTCAGGGCCGTCAAGGATGTAGATGAAAAACGGCGATGCAATCGAGGCAGACGGGATGGGAACGGGAGGGTCGATGCCGAAGTCGATGTAGTCAAGCCGCCAGAGCTGAGGTGTGTGCCGGGTTTGCCAGACCCGGTAACGCGTCGGGGACGAAAGTACGCACCAGTGTTGCCAGTACCGGACGTATAAGGGAGAGGGCCTCAACCAGGCGTGGTTGTGCTAGACGAAGAAGAAGCAGCGCGGGAGCGGACGCTCCTACCCGAAGTCGAGCAGTCCTGACGCATAGTACTAAAGATAAGGCATTTCGTTGCTATAGGGAGTTGATCCTTAGATTAATTGTTGATCTCTTAAGAGTTTTGAGTGTCGTTAGAAATGACAATAGCACTAAAGTCAAGAACTCATCGTTTACCATTTTTTGTGCTGAGCGAGGTCTAGAGCACAAGTTCTCTTCCCTTAGAGTTTTCTAGCAAAATAGAGTTGTAGATAGAAAGAATAAGACTCTTGTGGAGATGGCTAAGACTATGTTAGATAAGCATTGCACTCTTTCGAAGTATTGGGTTGGGGCAATTTGCACCATTTGTTATATATATAATAGGGTGTTTTTGATATCGTCCTTAGGCAAGACTTCTTATGAGTTAAGGTTCAGTCGTAGGCTTAGCGTCTCTCACTTTAAGATATTTTGTTGCAAGTGCTTCATTCTAAAATATGGTAACTTTGGTAAATTTGAATCAAGATCTTCCGATGGCATATTATTTGGATATCTTGTTCCTACTCGTGGCTATCGTGTCTTAAATTTGAAGTCATTTTTGATGAGTCTAGTTCTGGTACTAGACTCGATAGTGTAGGTACATAGTGATTAGGAGAACATCTTTATCGACGACCACCCTAACTCGGAGAATGAGGGGATCCAATTCCTCCTTTTTTTTGCTGCTGAGTTGGAAGGAGAGTCTGCTTTTACTACTTTAATTTCAGTTAAGAAGCCTCCTTCTACCTTCACTAGCGCTTCGAGTGGCTCTGCTCCTACCTCTACAACCCATGAGGTAAAGGCTATGTTTGCATTAGGACCATCGCTGGTGGTGTGGGGTTAACGGATTTCCTCCATTATGCTTATGGATAGCATCAATTAGTGTTAGATGTGGACTGGTTGCTTCATCTATTTAATGGGTTAGAAATAAAAGCTTGCAAGCCAACCATCCTAACCATTTTTTTCTTAAGTTCTAGGGTTAGGATTTGAGAGAGAAGAGTGAGTGTTGTAGTATGCTCTCTTGTCCTTCTTATGGAGTGGCTATGAAATATTTATTCTCAAGTAATAATATAATCAACTTTGTTCATCTCTCATAAGGTGTTCTTGTCTTAGTTGATTTGCTATTGTTATTATTGGTTCTTTATCTCTTTTCTCCCCTTATTGATATTGTTGTGTATCAAGGACGTGTAAATAATGGAGATAACTCCTATAGATCAAATCATATCCATCTAGTCACTGTGGTTTGCAAGATTTTGAAGTTGGCATGTTCTTATTTGAGTTGGAGCATTTTTTGAGGAATCTTGATATGAGACTTTTAGTTTCATTTCTTTATGTGTTCTTACTTGCTGTGATATGTGAAAACTCATTTAAAATTATCTTGGTTATTCTTAATCCACAAGCAAGTTGATTCTCAAGCTTTTAAGATTTGTTCGTTTTAGTGTAACCTATCATGTTTTGAGAAAATATTGAAACATTGGTCAAGATCTATGTAATCTTTAGATAAAATACATTCCTGAGACTCTTAGTAAGGTGTGTGCAAAGTTTACTTTATTAGGACATGTATTTTTGAAGTTTACACAAAATTTAGTTTTAACTCGGGCTGATTTTCTATTTCAAGAACAGGGGAGCAATTCGACCGCTCTTAGGGCTAGTCAGATCGGACCAGCGGCTGGTCAGACCGCCCATCGATCAGACTACACCTCCAATGATGATTAGACCTGTTTAGTGCTGAATTTGCGAGTACTCGCTGTTTTAAGTTGTTGTTTAGGTTTAGATTGTTAAATCTGATCTTCGTAGCTCTCTAGCTATAGAATGAAAGATTTCTGAATGGTAGAAAAAGGATTTGGAAATGTATCATTCACCTCTCTGCGCTGCCATTGCTAGTCCTACATAAGGAGATGACTATTGTTGTTTAATTCTATGCTTTTTCAGGCACATCTCCGTGTCTCTTATGGAGACTAGATCAAAACGTGCAGCCCAGATGACTCGTTGTATCGTTGCGTCAAAACCGGATCGACTCCTTGCCATTCGGTGATGCCCCTGGTCCATGCACACACATTCACAACGTATAGATAGAGTCGGCTACAGAGAATTTGAATGACAGAATGCAGTGTGCACATATCAAGCCAAATTACGTGTACAAGAATGTGCTAGTATTGTTCAGATACATATGATTCGTTTCCAACAGGTGTCAATGAGATTCATCGTTGCTGATGCAGCTCCAAGCCAGACAATGCCCCATACCCTTACCATGGTCAGTCTCATCTCGGTGCTTTGATAGTTGAGAACTTGAGATGTAGCGTGGCACACTAGTTTCCTCGATTTTAGCGGTTGTTTGGAATGCTAAAATTTCACGAAAATTTTAGAGAAATTAATTTATTTTTTTGCAGGAATAGAAATTTTTTTCTGTGTTTCAAACAAGGCCTTAGTCGAGTGTGGAAAAGATAAAAATTGATCGAATTTGCTATCAATTGCACACAAGGCATATAATTGAGGAATGAATACTGTCGGTTCTAGTAAGCCTCCTCTCCATACTCTGGCTCCTCTCCTCTCCTATTCCCCCGTTTCGCGCGAGTCGCAGCGAAGCAGCTGTGGTGCCTCACGCCGCGCTCCGGTGAAGTCATTGCCGCCGCCGTCGCCGAAAGCCCTCTTGCTGAATGCCCTCCTCCTCTTCGTTATATCAAGGGGATGCGCTGGAGGCTTATGCAAGGAAGAGTGGCTCGCTAGGGAAGAAGAAGAAGATGTGTGGGGGTGATGGTGGAGACACACGACCTCGCCGAGACAAAGGAAAGAAGAGACGGACGTTGGAGAAAAGCAGTGTTCAGTCTGTAGTTATGGGCTGAACGTTGTTTCGCCACCGTGTTTGCCACGTCTATACTCATTCCACGGTTGCAAAGTAATGGTATGGTACGGTTGCAAAGTAAAATTCCTATGAAAAAACTTTCTGTGTTCTGAACACGCCCTTACTGACTCAACATCTGCATCTCTCCTGAAATTCGTTTGCTGTTCCTGATGGAGAAGCGGTGCAAAATGCAGTACTGCTAACTGAAATCCTGTAAGACACGTGGAAACAAGAAAACATGCAGAAGCTGTCTAATGCTCACAAGGAAGTGACCGGACAAATGTTCCTGATAAGGAACTGTCAAGAAGCATATGGCTGGGCAAATATGTGTGTCCGGATGAAATAGAAATCGCACAAAGTGGTCCAATTCTGAGCCACATGTTAGTGCATGCATACCTTGAGCTAAGCTAGCTCAACTGGCATAGAATCTTTTCATTCCTTAACCGACTTTGGACTCACACAAAGCATCTTTCTGATATATGACTGACTAAATGAGAGGTCTCTTCCTTAGTCCTTGGTTGCATGTTCAAACTTGAAACAACTTAATTGGCTAGATTTGGTCAGGTTCAACCATAGGTCTTCCATATGTTCTCTGTACAAAGCAGGCATGCCCTACTTTTTTTCCCCTTCAGATCCTTTGAACCAAGCAACTGTTACCCTTTCCACTTAATAGTTCGATTTGAACAATGTATGATCAGTGGTCAAATAGGACTAGCATTCAAAGTCCAAAGGGAACATTGGAAAGAGCAAGAAGATTATAACTTTCTCTAAGGAAAATGGGCAAGGGCTCACATTTTGTTGTGTTTAGTAGGATCAGTAATAGCAACAGAGGAGTGAATAGTGTCTTTCCAATTTTTTCTCTAAGTAGTAGAAATCTTTCCCTCTAAAGTTAGAGAGCTAAGAATATCATATTTCTCAATCTACAACCAAGCAATAACCTGAAACAACAAAGAGCTCAGCTCTGCACTTGGTCGGTCTGACCAGTGGCACATCGACAGTCTGACCAGCTTCAGATCAGCAGTCTAACCGGCTTCAAGCCGACAATTTGACCAGGCATCTCCTTAGCTTTATCCACTTTATCTTCTTAGCATCTCCTTGATCTAAACTGTTTTCCCAAACACCTCTCAAGCACCGCGGTTTTAAGCTAATAAAGTTTTCGGTATTTGGTAAACTACCAAAATACCCTCGCCTTAGCCCAGTTTTTATCTTTTCTTGTAAGAAATCATCATACTTGCCACATGTAGGTGTATCAATGGTTTACCATGCGTTGGCAAGTCTCTTCCATTTTGATTCCTCCGGACCACATCGCACTTAGACCAATCAAACCACTTAATGCAACCCGTTGCTCGAACATTTTCTTCAATATTTCTTGCCTTCCTTGTGATATGCTTGAGGTCAACCATCTTACCCAGCATCCTTGACCATTCTGGACCTCATCTTCTTTATGAGCGTAGTCCCGATTCTCGCCGTTGACTATAGTTTAAACTTTTCTATATATCTAAAGAAAAAGAAATCTTTTCTGAACATAAATTCTTCACAATTTGATCCGCGTTAGCTTAAACATGCTTTATGCAATATGAATACACTGACCTAGAACCAAAGTACACAATCCTCAACCAAATTTCATAGCATACGTTAACATTGTTCTATGACAAAACATTCTGAACTTTTTCACATGATCCCTCAGTTTATCAGATATTTATTTTCCACGTATGAACGACTTCTTAATTACAAGATTGTTATGGATGAATTGGAGCCTATGGCCCACGTGTCTATAACTATTCATGTAAATCATCGTACATGCACTAGCACTCTTTGTAAACCGTGGCACAAATTTTGAGGCTGTGCTCCAACTAGCTTATGGGGGCGTTTGGAGTAGCAATAGCTTATGATTTTTGGTTGAAATTTGACTGTAGCTGGTTGATTTTTTACTGTAGCTAAGTTGGCTTATTGACATAATTAAATTTTAAAAAATTAAAAATAGTAGCGACATGTTAGTCTATCACGGATAATACAAAGGAATACAAGAAAAAAATAAAACACAAAAATACCAAAATAACAAAAAAAATGAACAATGTTTTAAAAGCCCAAAAGCCATCGCCGAACGCGCTTCTTCCGTCGCTAAGCAGGGCCTATAAGTCGTGCTTTTTAGATTTTTTTACACTGTAGCGTCTGTTAGTTTTTTCTAAGTAATAAATAGAAAGCGTTATATTATCACGGATAATACAAAGAAATAAAAAGAAAAAATAAAAAGCCTAGAAAACCCAAAAAACGATATTAAAAAACCAGAAACTAAAATTATTTGGAGCAGAGTTTGTGTGTCATACTCGTACATCAACGACGAATTAATCTAAGTTCTTGTAAATTACAAGCTGGCCGACCGTCAAGTTGTTGATGTTCTTCTTCGGATACCGCAATCATAAGATTTGCCAAGTAAAGGAACTTTACTACTACAGCAACTGAAACAGAGATTAGATGCTAGAATAAATGGTCTTCCAAAAAGATTAGATGCTATGTAATCCGTGCAGAAGCATAACCTGGCCAGATTGTAGGGCCCATGTTTGGTATAGATACCTCGAGGGGTTCCATCGTTTCCATAAGTATGACTAGACCGCTAGTCTTTCTTTCTACGGTGTAAGTACTCTCCTGATTCATTAGGCGTTCGTCGGTGTGTAATGCACAATTAACTAACAAACTGCTGCTCTTACTAGTTAACTTGGAGCTTCGATACTGCCGAAAGTGTGTACCCTTTTTATGTTCCTACTGCCTTTGTTCCGCACCCATTTATTTATACTTCTAATTTCTATTTTAAAAAATTAAAAACTAATATAAATATATGATTTTTTTGAAACAGTTTCTTAATCCTCTTGTTATTATCTTATTTCAGAGATAAGACAGAGAGTTACAATTGTATCATCCACACCACTCGCTCCTATCACGTACACATATCTCTCACTTTTTATACCGCTGACCTTTTACTTATAAAAATTATTTTTTTTCCAATCACTATTATTTATTTTTAGCTAGAAACCATAAACTAAAACTAAAAGTTATCTGCAAAATCTAATACAAACGTACAGCATTCTATCACTCGCGCACACACTGAACCTTATATAAGCACATCATCCATCACTCTTGGAGAAGGTGACTAAGTACGAGTAAAACAACTTCGCTGCATACATCCTCTATACTAGACACATCATCTCTAATTCTCCATGGAGGCACCCTCCACCGCCGGCGACAACAACGGCGGCGGCGACGAGAGGAAACAAGGGTGCCCCCGCCGCGGCGCTGTCCGGAATAGCATTTTGAGGCGCATCTTGTGCGCCCTCTGCTGTTGCAACTGTTCAGAGAACGAGTGAGCGTTGAGCAACCATACTGCTGCATCGATAACACGATGTAAGAGCTTTCATCAACAATATGAATCAATCACCTAATATTCTATGGTGCTTATGTACTGATCAGGAATTACTAGCACACGCTAGAAGGTTGTGTATGCCGTCTAAATATAGGTTCTTATGTTCGGATAAATAATACTGTAGTACGCATGCTTGCTTGTGTCGTTGCTTGGAGATCGAAGGCATATCTGCACGGTTTTGTATTGTATTGATGCTCAGTTTTGGTAGTACGTCGTATGGGCTTGATGTGGCATCTATACAAGAACAGCATATGATTAGAGTGTACTCTTTTTCTTTTCTTATGTTGCTTTAATGTGATCTGAATATGTGTGGTGTCTTTAGTTCATTCTTTTGCCTCACTAGTGTTTGTTTAGATGCACCATCTTTCTTAAGGGTTTATTCCAATTCTAAAGCATTAAGCACTTTCGGTATCAACCGTATGATAATGATGGAGAGTCATTTCGTAATGTTTGGCCAAGAGATTGTGCCAGGTAGACGTCAGAGTCAATTTGGCTAGGCCGCCTCAAGACATTTTACACCACAAAGATTACTAGGCCACAGCCCAGTAGGGTCAACTCCGGCCCAGGTCCACTGTCATCAAGCTATGAATTGTAAAGTTCATACTGGCCCTAAACACTTGGATAGGTTATCGATAGTTCAGAGAATGTGTGCTGATCAGGTTTCTACTTAAGGATTCCCCAAAGCAGCCTTACTCTATGGAAAGAAATTGAATGAGCTACAATCGCTAAATTATGTTGTGAATTTCACACCAAATATAAATAGAAGAACATAGGTAGGGGCTTTTAACACAGGGCACACAATTTACTTACAAGAATCATTAGCAGAAATTCTCTTAGAATCAGTTCGTTGATTAACATCTAGCACTCCTAGTCCTACCTCTGCTAAAAAAATGTACTCCTATTCCTATCCTCTGCTAACAAAATGTACTCCTATTCCTATCCTCTGCTAAAAAAAGTACTCCTATTCCTATCCTCTGCTAAATAAGGTACTATGCCTCTAAGCATGTTGTTATATTAAATGATCCAGTTTTGACAGCGTAATAGGCACGAGTACGTCCTTGTCTTGATTTCCTTCTCTCTATGTCCCGCTCGTTTCGGCTTTTTTTCGACTTCTACTTCTAACTTCTGCTTTTTTTCACTATTCAGTATTTCGTCTTTTTCTGAATCTTTTTAGATATTTTAGGTTTTTTTTGTATTTTCTTTTTTCCCGTGTTCCTTTGTATTGTCCCTAATGGGTTAAAATATTTTTCTATTTTTAAAAAATTAATTATGCCTAAAAGTCAAATCAGTTATAGTAAAAAAAGTCAGCTATAATGAAATTTCAATCAGAAACCATCGCTAAAACGAGCACCCTTTTAGCTTCTTAATTTTGTCTTCTTTTTAACTTTTTGGCTTTTTTTTACCTTTTTTTATTTTTTTTTGTATTCATGTGTGTTGTTCTTGATGACGTAACCTTTTTTAAAAAAATTCAATTACGCTAAAAAAGCTTCCAACATGTATAGTGAAAAAAACCTCTAAATAGTATAATTTAAACTACAAACTTAAGAATTAAGCTAACTTAAGCACAGCCATAAGCTCACAACTGAACACGGCTAATAGGCACGAGTACGTCCTTGTCTAGATTTCCTTCTCTCTATAGACCCTGCTAAGTTAGCATCAGCTTTTAGCTCCTTAATTTTGTCTTCTTTTAATTTTTTGGTTTTTTTACCTTTTTTATTTTTTCATATTTCTTTGTATTATTCTTGATGACGTAACCTTTTTTAAAAAAAATTCAATTACGCTAAAAAAGCTTTCAACATGTATAGTGAAAAAAAACTCTAAACAGTATAATTTAAACTAAAAACTTAAGATTTAAGCTAACTTGACCACAGCCATAAGCTCACAACTGAACACGGCTGGGTTGCACGATGAGTGATGCATGACGCCTTCTGAACTTATCAATTAGAAGTGGCCTAGGGTAATTAGCTGGAAGCAAGAGAAAAAGATCCGGTGAGGCGAGGCTCTGGCTAGACTTCTCCAACCAGAGCCGCGTCGATCCGGGCTCTGCCGTATGAACTCAGACTGCTCATGCGATGCCTGTCACGCGCGCGCGCGCACACACACAAAGAGATGGCGATATGGCTGTGGAAAGAAGTGAAGGGAGACATATCACATCGATGTGATGCCGGGAGGAATTTACAGGGGCATTTCTCTCTGCCCAAACGCGCACATGCACTGTGCCATGGGACACTCGGAAATCTGCGCAAAATGTAAACATCCTTGCGCACATTAACCAACTATTAACAAACAAAAAGATGCCTTAAAACCTAGTATAATAGCAGTAGAACCTGCAGTCATTTCGTGCACTTTCTTGGATCAGGGCTACATCTGCAGGACTGCAACGGTTTCAGTGCAAATTAGAACAGAAGATTTGGAGAGAGCTAGTGTGCAGGGCAGTTTTTTTTGGAGGGACCATGGGCCATTATCAATCATTTGTCGAAATTTGGACACAAATAGCTTGTTTATTCCCCGAAATTCCAAAAATAGCCCCCAGATCACCGGAATTCCAAAACTAACCCCCTTCCCGACCGCGGAATAACGGGCGACCGACACGTGGGCCGGTGGTGCGCCCGGGGGCCGCACCACCCACTGTAGCGTGAACTGGTGGTGCGCCCCCCGGCCGCACCACCCACTGTTCATGCGCGGTGGTGCGGCCCCCGGGCGCACCACCCCATCATTACCTCCGATAATTGGTGGCAGACGCTCTCTCTCCCGCGCACGTAGTGATAATTGGTGCTGCTCCTCTCCCGCGTGTTTGCTCTCACCCGTGAGATTCCATGCATGCATACAGTGGGGAACAGTGGTGCACTGTACATCTTTACATCATATCATATCACTTTATGTCATGAGAGAATACGGGAGGCATGTGATAAAATCATCGCTCTCATTCCTCCGGTGCTCAGTTGCTCATTTTCTTCTTCTTCGCTGCGTCTGAGAGAGCTTTGCGCGTCTGAGAGAGTGAGAAAGAGTGAAGAAACTTAAGGTTTAATCGCGGCGCACGCTTAATTCCGCATTTAATTAGGAGTTTGTGCAATTGAGAAAGTTATAGATCGTCTCGTGGGCTTCAAGAGGAGGTAAATTTTTTATGTCACTGTAATTAAAATTTTTTTTGTGTGATTATTAAGTAATTAGGCAAACTCTCAGTTTGTTCGTTTGCAATTAGGAGTTTTTGCGATTCTAATGGTGCAAATCGTCGCGTAGGTTTCAAGAAGAGGTAATTTTTGTCCAAATGTAACTAAATTTTTTCCATGAGATTATTACGTAATTAGACAAACGATGCTTTTTGTTTCACTTAGGAGTTTTTGTAGTTGCGAAAGTTGTAAATCGTCTCGTGGACTTCTAGAAGAGGTATATTATTTTCCCCCATGTAACTATAAATTTTTTGGACATGTCATTTTAGTTTTAGCAATGTGTTTATTTTGTAGTTAGTGAATGACGTCTTCTTAGTGTAGAAATATAGTATTAGCCTTGTGTAGTTGGTCTGTGCCCATAGTTAACTTAGAAGAGCAAGTGTTATTATTATCATTAATTAGTTAGTAGTCACTATGACATAAATTTAGGTAAATGACTTTGCATGCAGACCAAGTAGTTGTATTTGGTATTTAGATTGTTATGCAATATTTAGAATGTTATTTTGTACATAGGACTTAAAAGTCAGAAAACTAAAAATGTGAAACATAATTAGCTGAAAATACACAGGCTATTAGATGAAAAATTTTACCAGGTCATGCAGTGTTTTTTGCTAGTTGTTTTTATGTGTGTGTTGTACTATAGTCAAGTGATATGTTCTACAATTTTGTATGGGGCTACACTTGTTACAATTCGCTATCGTGCCGTTATGGTGCTATGTTTGTATTTTATGGTGCTATCGCTACACAGGTCATGTGACAATTTTGTATTTTATTTACTTCATCGCATGGGTATGTTGGTACGTATATTTATTTTATATCTTGCTATGTTTGGTAAATGTCACTGTCGTTACGTTTGTTCCACATTGTGTTATCGTTTTGGACTAACATTCTTTGCTTCAATGGCAGGACATGACTTATGAGATGGTAGACCCCCGTTGGGATGAGCACCACCGATGTCAGGCGTGGATATCGGGTGAGGTCCCCCCAGCCTTCATCCTTAGAGACCCCCGCGAGTACTGGCCTCTGGACGAACGGTACATCCCACTTCTGCGGAACACTGGTCTGCTGCCTATTGCCCTCATGGTAAATGTACCACATGCATTCCAGTTCGATGCGGCGTTGTTGTCCGCACTTGTTGATCGCTGGAGACCGGAGACTCACACCTTCCACTTCCGGTGGGGTGAGATGACGATCACTCTTCAGGATGTGTGCATGATAACTGGACTACCTCTACGTGGTGCTGCAATAGTGCCACCCCGACATCCAGTGGCGGAAGGAGCTTAGGTCGGCGGTTCCCTATCGCGATCCCGCGTAGTGCAGCACGTGTCCCTCTTTCTTGGCTTCGACGGTACATGACCTGCCCGGAGGATGCGCCTGAGGACGTGGTGCGGACTCACTTCTTCGTGTACCTGCTATTCCTCTTTGGGTGGGTCCTATTTCCTACCACCACTGGGGACTCCGTTCACCCTAGCTACATACACCTTGCGGAGTCCTTGGCGTATGCCTTGCCACACCAGGTGCCCGAGTACAGTTGGGGGTCTGCAGTGCTTAGCTCCACATACCGAGGCCTATGTGATGCCTCGCAGCGTACTGTGGCCGCCGAGCCGGTCCTTGCCGTGTGTTACATTCTACTTCAGTTGTGGTCGTGGGAGCACTTCCCGGTTGGTAGGCCAGACTTTCGCAGTGCCGTACACCCTTATGCCCTCAGTCCACATTTCTATGCCGAGGACCACGACCCCATTCATGGGCCCACAATGGGTAGTCGTTGGACACACGCGCAGCTTCGATGGGCTAAGGACAGATCTCGGCGAGTGTACACGAGTTCCACAACCGTTGGAGAGTCTCCACGAGTGAGATAGTCCGGTTGCCATGGACTATAGAGTTCATTGCGAGGTGGCCCCGCACGGCCTATCATCTCAGTGCCACCAGACCCATCGTTATGGGCGACGACTTGCCACCTCGTCTTCTCGCACTTCGTCGAGCCGTACAACCCACAACGCGTCATGAGGCAGTTTGGGCTGCACCAGCTGGTTCCACCCCCGCCAGGACGGCCACTTGCCGCAGACGCCCATCGGTATGTATCTTCAAGGTAATTGTGATTGCTTTATGTATGCATAGTAATACTAACCGTGTTATGTGTCACCCATATTGTAGGCAAACGAGGAGAGGACGACAGGAGAATGATCGGGCCACCACACGGCGGTGTGGACAGACTTGTGGCGTGACTACGGGGACACGGAGGTTGTGTACGAGCCACGGGCCTACGACCTCGCGACGTACACGGAGTACCTTAAGTGGTATGTTGAAAACACCCGCAGACTTCATCGGTCGATGCCACATCGCCCGATG
The DNA here is from genome assembly GCA_036346265.1 of Melocanna baccifera. Lineage (NCBI taxonomy): Eukaryota > Viridiplantae > Streptophyta > Magnoliopsida > Poales > Poaceae > Melocanna > Melocanna baccifera. Next base: position 24,527,887 of record CM070692.1, on the reverse strand, counting down.
AGGTCGTGGCACGAGGTCAGCAGACTGAGCGAGTCCGCATCACACCGAGCCGCACGAACGCACGAAGTGGTAATTGTGTTTACTTTAATAATACATCTCAATACTCGTATGTCGTCGCCATATCTCTTTACGCGTTGTGCACTAAATACTTATTTCATCGCATCGACCGCCTCCATCGTATACATGGCGACGCTGCGACCTTACGCACGTTGGGCTTCGGCGAAATACGGCGAATCGTTGGATGTCTTGATCGCAACATTTTCAACGAGGCGAAGGCTGCGATCAAGACCATCACCGCGGTAGCCGCACGAGATGAAATCGTCGCACGACACGGTGGGAGGGGACCACATCCAGCTCCACCACCCTCGTCTGGACGTCCGTCGCAATCTAGTGCCCGTCCCAGCTACGCTCGCTCATCATCGGTGCGACTTGGCCACACGGTACGATAATTGCTAACTGTTGTTCATTCACTCTTTTGCCACTTATTTATCTAGTTCCACCTGTGCTTGCAGCCATCACGACGGGACACCGATTTGCTAGACCCATCGTCGTCAAGGAGGTACACGCAAGGCGCAACGTCCTCTTCCGGGAGATTGGCCAGGACGGAGAGCGACGCTGACTCGGCCCGGAGATCGGGGGAGCAGTCCCGGCGGCCAAGCTGTGCTCGCTCGTCCTCCACGCGCTTAGGCCCAGCGGTGTGATATTTGCCAACTTTTCGTTTATATACTCGTTGGGCGCATAAGTCTCATGCTTCACTTTGTTGCAGCGCTTGGCACAGATAGCGATTTCATGCACCGTCGGGTCCCGAGGGCGACACCACAACCAATGCTCCGTTCGGGCCAACAAGAGCTCCCTATTGAAAGTGACACCGACTCGGCACAGCAGCAGGCCGAGACACCGCCTCCATGCGATTATGGCCGTCAGACAAGCGTGCATGGAAGTTTTGGTCATATGTATGAGCAGACGTCGAAGGTACACCGCACAGAGTACATGCACGACTTCTGCCGTATACTTGATGCGATATAATGTCCAACACATAATATATATGTACGCCGGACGCACTAACACATACGTAAATGAATGCGGGGTTACGCGGAACAACTCGGACACGAAGGCGTGGTCGTTCGTCTTCATTGCCGAATCGCAGTACATGACTTACTACGATTTCAAGACTATAAATGTCGCGGTGTTTGTACTAATCAACCTTTGATATGTGCACAGGACATAGACCCGACTGCGACCGAATGGCTAAGCGCCGTTTTCGGCAATACATCGCAGCCCTCCACGGAGTTCTTGGCAACACCGCAGGCCTCACAGTACGACCTTCGAGACGTACGAAATGCGCCAGACAGGCTCACATACTCTCATGACCACTTACGTCGGCAAAGGAAGCGGCCACCACCTCCAACATAATTTTTTTGCATTGTATTGAAACTAAAACGGGATGTAGTACATGGAAATAGACTTGCACCGCAGATGGAATTCACATAGCGCACAAAGTTTATTTAGCATGCATTACACATACATATAATAACTCTCCAGCAGGAGAAGACTCGCTAACAACAAACACAAGATACAACATAGCATGAAACATTACGAACATAGACGATAACAACCTCCAGCTCGACATATTCACACTAAAAATGAACACAACACAATAAAGAAAATACCACACAATATTACGTTTATCTTCCACTCCGATTAAGGTGTCGAACGGCGCCCCATCTCCGGAAACGACGTCGCATCTCCACGAGGTCGCTATCCCCACGCACGACTCTCTCACGGCGAACATTATACGTACTAGTGCCCATTTCATCCTCTCACACCCGAGCGACAACCGCCGGGCCGTCCCGCACTTCATGAGAAGAAGATTATGAAATGTACCTACACGATTTGAGCGAATCGAAACAATCGTCCTCACTGAGTGAAAGGGCACTTGTAGTAGTGCGCCAGATTCGCAGCTGCAGTGTGAGGTCTTACGTCTCACTACCGCGTTGCATTGCGGGCAAATTACGGAGGGTGCCGATGAAGAGGTGCTAAGATGACTCATTTCGTCGTCAGGGAGTGAGCACGAAAGAAAGCTACAACTAACTCGGGAGGTGAGGAGAGCAACGCGAGGGGACTAGGTGAGAATGCCCCTCTTATAGGCTCGGTGGGGGCCTTCACTCGAAAAGACGAAAGACGACGACTTTGTAAAAGATCGACTGCGCAGTGAAATGGAAAAAGCAAACAGCGTTGCGCAGTGACATGATAAAAGTGGTCAGTTCTGCAGACATACATGACAAGAGCGGTCAGCTTTGGGCACTGAGATGACAGGAGGAAGAGCTTCAAGCTCGTGAGGCAGCTCTCAAGACCAAGAGTGACAGGAAGAAGGATGCAGCGGAGCCATCTTCAAGGCGCGACAAAAAGGGAAAACATCCACGCTACACCCAGTAGACGAAATGTAATAGACCCAGCAAGTTATTTTCCCTAAGGCATGCATGTTAGGACTACTGGTGGAGAGTTCCACACATGCCACATGCCAATGGTCACATCACTTACCACTTTATGTATCGAATCGTTCCTAAAAAAATTTACCCAATTTTTTTATGCATCTACAACTCACATTGAACATAAACTTCTATTACACCTTTATCTTATTTTCCCGTAGTTTATAATTACAAAATTTACAAAACATACAAACATCACGCGGATTGCAAACCCTTAAAACAAACCAAACCTAAAAGTCACTTACCACTTTATATATCGATCGTTCTACGCACAATCGTTCCTAAAAAAAATTACCATCATTTTTTATGCATCTACAATGAGCCAATGAACATAAACTTGTTTTACAATTTTAACAGATTTTTTTCTGTTTCATAACTACAAAATTAACAAAACTTATAATCATTACAGTTCCTGCACTCATTCCCACGTGTTCAATATCACTTTCATTCATTTCGTCCAATTGTTCATATCACATTTGTGCTCAAAAAATTTTTCATTAAATTGCTTCTAATAAAACAACATACCATGATTGAAATTTGTTATTGCCACTTCAACACATTTTTCACGGTCGGCAATATATGAAAATCACAAATACACTAATCGTTACTTCACACAAATTTCGTTCGTACTCTACCAAACAATATTTTAAATTTTCAAAATTGCACAAAAATTAACACAACTATTACAGTGGACTCCACTTCAAATTTATATTTTTCCACTCATTTTATATATGCACATATATTTTTAAATAATTACTTTATATATATAAGTAAATATATATTTTGGGTGGAGAATGCATTTCGGAGAGAGGAATAGCAAAAGCGGATGATGATGGGGTGGTGCGCGGGGCCGCACCATGCAAGCATGAACAGATGGGTGGTGCGGCGGGGCGCACCACCGGTCTGCCTTCTGATGGGTGGTGCGGCCCCCGGGCGCACCACCGGCCCACGTGTCAATCTCCCGTTGTTCCGCGGTTGGGAAGGGGGCTAGTTTTGGAATTCCGGTAATCTAGAGGCTATTTTTGGAATTTCAGGGAATAAATAAGCTATTTGTGTCCAAATTTCTCATTTGTCAGCAGGAGTACAATCTGCAAGACTGCAACGGTTTCTGTACAAATTAAAACAGAAAAAAATTGGAGAGAGCTGGTGTACAGGGCAGGTTCTTTTTGTTGTTTTGGAACACCAAGAGCCATTATCAATCATTAATCAGCAGGAGTACAATCATACTGAGGTTGGCGTGGACAAGAAGAGTAATATGAGTGAGAGGACTGGGTAGCAGTGACTAGTGAGTGATTTGTGTGTAGTTCACTTCATTTTTATGGCAGTTTTAGCAATCGATCCATTGAGGTTTGACCTGTTGTGTCAACACACTCTTGGCACGCCTAGTAAGATCTAAATCGTCTGTCCAAGATCAAGATACCACCAAAGCCTAATGAAGATTCATTAGCTTCTGGAAAGTCATTCGGTAATTTCAATGTCACCGAAGAAAATTCGATTTTTTTTCTAGATATTGGAGAACTTTATGCGGAAACACAAACCGAGTTTATTCAGAACATGAGGAAATTGATAAGAAGATTCTGACATTGTTTTTATCAAGAAGCATGATGGTCAAATCATTCCTAGTAGAGAAGCTCTCCCTAGCGCGAACAATCTGATGCCAGCCACATTACCAATGATTCCGCCAACTTCACAGAATCTGTCGATTCCAATATCGACTCCGATGAGTTCAGCCAGCATATATCAAGTTACCCAAGATGAGCTTAGAGCTTGTCAAACAATCTATGCATCATGGTCTTATCAACAACTCTCTTACATTTGTAAGTACCTTTAATCCTCTCTTTTATGCTCGCATGAAAGGTATATTATATGAACTCGCAACTTCACTGGAGACGTATTCTCCTTTCAATTGGAAAATCTCATCTGATAGTATTCGAATTTTTGGTGCTTCATTGCTTTGAGAGAGTCTCTCGCAAGTTGGAGTTGTTGTTCCTTCTCGATAAGCCAACTGAGCTTGTGGCATTTGGTGAAGCCTTGAATGCAGTTAAGTTAGCTTGAAAAAGATTGATTTCAGTCTGGAGATGAGGAAGATATAAAATTGCTTCTGATAAACCATCAACATGGGACTTGTAAAAATTTTCTTCATGTCATTGATCGGTGTTATTCTTTTGAAGATTATACATCAGGTTAGATCGTCGACTATAGAGATGATATTTCCAGCACTCGATGGCATACTTTTATGAAGGACTGGTAATATGCTTAAGACACCTTAGTATGGGTATCATGCTTTTATAAAAAAATGCTTGGATCAATAGAGCAGAGATATGAGATAGTCTGGCTATTAGAAACCATTTCTTGATAAGGCTGGTCTTTGATTTGTGAAGAACATGAGAAGATTAGGCTAGCTCAAAACTAGAAAGACGAAGAGTAAAAAGATACCTGATAGTCCATTGTTGGAGGTCGATCATGAGAATCAACAACCAAACAAGGGGAAGACAAGGTTGTCTACGAAAAGATTTGCTCGGTATTTATAGATTCATCGGCTCAGAAATTGAGGGCTTACAGCAGAAGGCATAAAATATTGTCTAGCAAAATATTTATGGAGACGTAATTTGACATTGCTGGCGTTTCTCGAAGAGCAGGTTTTTGAAAAAAAAAATCAGCTTTTGCCACGAATAAGTGATACTCGACATTTTGTAAAGGTTTCACCTTCACAAAAATAAGGGGCATGTGTTGCCGCCAAATTTTGATAGGTAAAATAGTCAAAAAAAAAGTATTTTTAGCATTTAACATAATTATAAAGAAAGAGCGGGATTTGCCAGAAATCAAAATCAAGTAACGGCCACACTAAGAAGCATCTAGAAGATGCCGACTAAGGAAGGGTAGATGTGAATACGAAAATCATCAATAGGAGATTAGAGACGAGATGATTTGAAAGTGGACATGGACTCTATTCAAAGAAAGGTTGAGCCGATATGAAAAGATAGACTTAAAGCACAATCGAAGATTTAGTCAGATGTTTTAGAATATAAATACACTATACCGATTGATGAAAAATGCAAACACGCTAACCTTTACTACCTATTTGTATTTACTTTTTTTGTACCTTAGAAGTAGACCGTAGCTAATAGAATTTTACCTTCGTAATTTAACTTTGATCAATATTTCTTCGCATTGACATGTTGATCAATATGTGAGTTACACATATCACTGTTTCGAGATTTCATTCTATTCTCTATTACTTCGCATAGACGTTTTGTCCAAAATTGACTTCTTTTGTTCAGGACTACCTATCGTCGACCTTACCGGTTTGCTGAAAATCGGCTGGTATGTTGCATATGCTACTAGAAAATACCCTCTATAGAAACGTCATGCTACTGTCACGAATTTTTTTATGGCAACAGTAATAACACATGTCTTGTTCGTATTGGTTTTTAAAAGTTGCTTTTCTACAGTACTTAACTTCTAATAGAAATTTTTTCGATTGTAGTATACATTGTAGCGATTTCATTTATATCAGCTAAAATCGCAAGAGAGAGACAGTCGTATGCAATTTTGGGCATACAGTACAGTTAAAATCGGTATAGTATATACTACAATCGATCAGTATACACTGTTTTTAAAAAAACATACCATTCGAAAGTATAGATAAAAGACAAAAGTAGAAGCCGAACCAAACCAGTATGAACTCAGATTGCTCATGCGATGCCTGTCACGCGCGCGCGCGCGCACACACACAAAGAGATGGCGATATGGTTGTGGAAAGAAGTGAAGGGAGACATATCACATCGATGATGCCGGGAGGAATTTACTGGGGCATTTCTCTCTGCCCAAACGCGCACATTCACTGTGCCATGGGACACTCGGAAATCTGCGCAAAATGTACAGATCCTTGCGCACATTAACCAACTCTTAACAAACAAAAGATACCTTAAAACCTAGTATAATAGTAGCAGAACCTGCAGTCATTTCGTGCACTTTCTTGGATCAGGGCTACATCTGCAGGACTGCAACGGTTTCAGTGCAAATTAGAACAGAAGATTTGGAGAGAGCTAGTGTGCAGGGCAGTTTTTTTTGGAGGGACCATGGGCCATTATCAATCATTTGTCAGCAGGAGTACAATCTGCAAGACTGCAACGGTTTCTGTACAAATTAAAACAGAAAAAAATTGGAGAGAGCTGGTGTACAGTGCAGGTTCTTTTTGTTGTTTTGGAACACCAAGAGCCATTATCAATCATTAATCAGCAGGAGTACAATCATACTGAGGTTGGCGTGGACAAGAAGAGTAATATGAGTGAGAGGACTGGGTAGCAGTGACTAGTGAGTGATTTGTGTGTAGTTCACTTCATTTTTATGGCAGTTTTAGCAATCGAGCCATTGAGGTTTGACCTGTTGTATCAGTACAAGTTTTATTAGCACAACTTTTCACAGAACTTCCGGGATACATGCATGACCGAAAACATTGCCGTTCTTCTTGTGTTTGTGAACAGTTGGAAACGGCAGGTCAGTTGGGCCCTTATGCGTAGCTGAAACATAAAATGATCAAATCTACTCCGACTCCACTAATAAAACGAAACAAGCCGCAGGTTAGTGTCCTGCTACTAATCCGTTCGTAAATCGGTAATGCATCAAGCAAATCTCCTGCAGCCAGGAACATTCCAGGAACCTGACAAAACTGAATTTAATTAGTGGAAATAAAACGCTACGCAAATTTAGTACTAGCACCATGTAAATTTCTGTGTAATTAGGCGGATCAGTCACTAGTCAGACTCGCAGGAAAGAAAACCCCAGCGACCTTTCTTTCTTCCTTTGGATGCGCATCGTTTGATTGCTCCGGTCCGGCTATCGCCATCCTCTTGCAAAAACCATGGGTCTGTTCCCTGGTTTCGATTTGTTTTCCTTCTTCAATGACCGTTCAGTTGGGTTGAAATGTACTGATTTATGGTTAAAAGTACACTATTACTAGCTGAAATTATACTATAACTAACGGTGATTTATTTGATATAATTAATTTAAAAAAAATCTAACAATAGAAAAAAACATGATAACCCATCACGTATAATACAAACGAATACAGAAAAACCAGTAAAAAAGCTCTAAAAATACCAAAAACTAAAATAAATAAAATAAATAAATAGTAAAAAATAAATTAGAAATCTAAATCCAAATACACGAAACCTTTTTAACTTCTTGGTTGTTTTCTGACTGAACTAAGTGACAAGTCAAGCCGCTGAGGCGAAAGCTGCGAGCATCTCGGTCCTAAACAGAACGAGCCAACTCCGCATCGCCATCACATCGGTTGATGCTGTGCATACTCGCGTTCGTTTGGGGCTCGTTTTACCTGTCTCGTTGGGCGATGGGCCCCACCCGTGTCTTCGCCAGCTTGCATGATTTGTCATACAGTTGAGCCTGCGAGTCACGTAGTAAACTCTTGAAATGCGTCGCACATTGACAAATCTGCGCCACTATCCAATCGGATCACACACAAAAATGATTTCGACCCTCTTCACAGCACGCATTCGATATGTGGTCGACAAAATTGGTAATGGTCATACTCATCCTACCATCGTATGAAGATTTTTTTTTTGTGTGACAGATAGAAGGCCCACATGCCGTGTGTAGGGCCAACTGGTCAGCCCCCTAAGCAGGGATACACGCTATTCTGGGGGACTAGCTAGCTACCACACGTCGCAATTGGGCACTTGTATTTTTTTCTCTCTCCATGGATGGAGTTTACTCCATATAATAGTTTACACAGAAAAATGTATGGGGTAGATCACGATCGGGATTATAGTACCGCACATTGCGGAATAATCTGCCCACAGGTTTGATCTTACCGCGTTTTCGTGGAAGAGAAACAGGAAGGAAAATGAAGGGAAGGGAGCGCGACGCCAGACAAGGAACGGAAACGAACGCGCTTTGGTCCTGCATGAAACCAACACTCTCCGCCTTGATAAGGTATCTCGTCTTGGCCTCCTAGGCTCTCCTCTCACCGGGGAAATTTGGACGTTTGTAGCATCATCACGCGAACAAATTCCACAGCTAGCACCGAGCGCCAAAAAAATCCATCTCTGACCCCCCCGACGCACCGCACGATCGAACATCCGAGCGCACGTTCCTTCCGGCGCCGACACTGGCGATCGTGCGATGCCGGACGCGCGACCGGTGCTACGGTGTGGTCGTGCGATGCCGGACCGCACGATCGCATCACCAGCACCGGTCATGCGGTCCGGTACCGCACGACCGGACTGTGCTCGGGTTCCTTTTCTTCGCTGCCGACCGGACGACCGCGCGTCATTCGCACCGAATGAAGCAACGCGCTGGCTCGTCCGCTTGCACACGCGTCAGATGTGCAGCAAATGTGCATGGCATGGTCCCTCTCCTTTTTCTCAACACACATGCGTAAAGGCTGAAACAATAGCGAGGTAGGGAGAAGAAGCTCATTTGGCTCGATTGTAGTTGGAGTTCAAATGAGTGAGGAGAGCGGTGAAGAGAAGTTAGTGAAACCACGTAGTTTAAGTTGTTTTCGTTTAGAATTAAGAGATTTAGCAAGTACAAAAGTTGTAGATCGCCTGGTGAGCTTCAAGAAGAGGTAAGTTTTGTACCCGTGTAATTTATTTTTATGTATGTCATTAGTCCATAATTAAGCAAACCGTCCTTTGTTAAGTTGTTTTTGTTTCGAATCAGGGGATTTGGCAAGTACAAAAGTTGTAGATCGCTTTGTGAGCTTCAAGTAGAGGTAAGTCTTGTGCCTGTGCAATTTATTTTTTATGTATGTCATTAGTCCATAATTAAGCAAACCGTATTTCTTTAATGTTATTTTATGTTAATCTTTGAAACACTATATATTTGTAGCAAAGCTTCCATATATTACATATGAGGTATTGTTTAGTATATGTAATGTTGTGCTTTATTTGTAGTGAACATACGTATTGAGTTCTCATATTTTTTTGTGAACATACGGTATGTTAGGCATGATGTATTTTTCCATATGTAATGTAGTTTCATTTTGTGAAAAAAATATGAACTTGTAAATGTGTAGACGTTGAGAAAGTACATATTTATGTTAGAGCATTTGTAGGTGATAACAATAGTAGCAGGATTAGAAATATACAATTAGTACGCTTAGGGAAGTAGTAGATACATTGCGGTAGGTGGTAAAAATAAATTTGGCACAGTAGAATTAAAATACAATAACAGTAATACAATGTATAGTACAATTAAATAAATTCTGTATGTAGTAAAAGTTAGAAAAGAAATGTTATAAAATTAGTAATTGATTTTTTGCAGTAATCTAGAAAACATGCAATAAAACTAAAATATAGATTGAGAGCTAAAAATTTTATTAATCGATATTGTAGATTATAGGAAGGGTACAAAATTAACATGTAAATCTGAAAGTACGGTAGTGGGGGTTTGATGGTACGATTATTGCATGTTGTGTACTAAGATGGTTGATTATGCACTTATGTTAGGTACGCCATGGTTGAGATTCAAGACTTGTTCATATTCTACGGCAGTGGTCTCGTACGTGACAGACCGTATGGGGCGGACGTGTCAAAATGTGACCGGACCATGATCCGGGCACCCGGTCAAAATATCCTCAATATCGCTTATGTTCTTATTTACCAGCCGTTTCTACGCTAATCGTATGTTCATCTTGTCATTTCAATATTCTTCTTAATCTCTTTAATCAATATAAATAGCAAGTTCAAACGGATTAAATAATATGACATATGACGACTTCAATATCCAAATGTACAAAAAAAAACTAAATGAAAAGACATCAATCTGTACTTTTCTCATTTTGACAAATTGCTAAAATTTTAGAACTTTCCATAGTTTTAAGTAGATTTGTGATTTTCATATATTTTAATGTGCTCATAATCTGAGGTAGTCATAATTATGACTTTTTATCCTCACATATTGGTCTATATTGACAAATTTTTTCAGAATTATTGGACTCTTTTAAGGCACTTTTTCAGGTAACTTTTGAAGCTCAATTGGAATGCACAAACTTTCACATAGTTTTGAGCACTTTTCTGATTTTCATATATTTTAATGCACTCATAATCTGAGGTATTCATAATTATGACTTTTCATCCTCACATATTGGTCTATATGGATAAATTTTCTCAGAATTATTGCACTCTTATAAGTTATTTTTTCAGCTAGTTTTTGAAGCTCAATTAGAATGCACAAACTTGCGCATAATTTTGAGCACTTTTCTGATTTTCATATCTTTTAATGTGTTCATAATCTGAGGTAGGAATAATTATGACTTTTAATCCTCACATATTGGTCCAGATGGACAAATTTTCTCACAATTATTGCACTCTTCTAAGTCATTTTTTCACATATCTTTTCAAGCTCAATTGGAATGCAAAAACCTCTCAAACTCCTACTTATATTGCAATGCCTACAACGAAAATATCAGAAGTATGATTTTTACAAATATTTTAAATAACTTTTTAAGTAAGTAATCAAACTCCGAAATTAATCATATGTATCAGTTTTCACATTTTTATAATTACATTAAGATAAACAATTAGTATCAAACTCCAGTGTTCAATATGTTTCAAATATATTTTCAGATAGTTGTTACAACAAAATTACACAAGCAGTAAACAGGAATGTACATAAAATTCATATTTTTCAAACATTGTTTCATATATCCAAAATTATTCTTATTCTAAATATAGAAACCTAAATATAACCTTACAAATACATATAAATTTTACACGCTCGGGAAAAAATAACTTTACATATACATATAAATGAATACGATATCTACAATTAATTCTATACATATCTAAAATTTTATTCATTCCAAATATTAGTTCTGTACATGTAAATATTTTTTAAATACAACTTCATAAATACAATTTTATTCATTTCAAAAATTAATTTCATACACAACAGCGCACATACGGTCGGACGTGTGTGTTTGCGGTGCCAGCTCGGTCGTGCGGTCGATGATCGCTGGCAGGTGTCTGATGTAAACGCGTCGCGAAACCGGACCGCACGTCTCTACTGTAGCACCGGTCGTGCGGTCCGGTACCGCATGATCGGACACGCATCGGCTTCCTCGCGGTCGTGCGGTCGGAGCTGCAGTCGTGCGGTGCGTCGGGGTCCAGATCTGGAATTATTTCGCAACCGGTGCTAGTTCGGGAATTTTGGAGCTACAGGGTGCTACAAACGTCCAAATTTCCTCACTGGGCAACTTGGTAGTTGATGCCGTCATATTTTGGTAAACAAAATAGTAAACAAAAGTAATTTTGGTATTTAACGTAATTATAAAGAAAGAGCAGGATTTATCGACTAAGACAATGTAAATGTGAATGAGGAAATCACCAACAGGAGACAGAGACTCTATCAAGGAAAGGATGAACCAACACAAAGAGGGAGGCTTGAAGCACAATTTAAGATTGAGTCGACTATTTTAGAATATAAATACTATGTAGCGGTTGACGGAAAAACAAGCACACGCCAACCTTTACTACATTTTTTCATCTACTTTTCATGTATATTAGGAGTAGGTTGTAGCTAGTAGAATCTTACCTTCGTAATTTGAATTTGATCAATAATACTTCACATCAATGTGTTGATCAATCTGTGAGTTACACATGTCCCCTGTTTCGATATTTTGTTCCTGTTTGTTTTTGCTTTGCATCGATGTTTCATTTAGAATCAACTTTTGTTCAGATTTACTTATCGTCGATTTTGCAGATTTGCTGAAAAATCGGTTGGCACGTCACATACACTGCTAGAGAGCACCCTCCATAGGGACGCGGTGCTGTTGTTCGGATTTTTTGGGCGTCAACACACTCTTGGCACACCTAGTGAGACCTAAATCATTTGACCAAGATCAAGATACCACCAAAGTCTAATGAAGATTCATTAGCTCCTGGAAAGTCGTTCAGTAATTTCAATGTCACCGAAGAAAATTTGATTTTTTTTTCTAGATATTGGAGAACTTTATGCAGAAACACAAACCGAGTTTACTCAGACATGAAGGAATTGATAAGAAGATTCTGACATTGTTTTATCAAGAAGCATGATGGTCAAATCATTCCTAGTAGAGAAGCTCTCCCTACCGCGAACGATCTGATGCTAGCCACATTACCAACGATTCTGCCAACTTCACAGAATCTGTCGATTCCAATATCGACTCCGATGAGTTCAGCCAGCGTATATCAAGTTACCCAAGACGAGCTTAGAGCTTGTTAAACAATCTATGTATCATGGTCTTATCAAAAACTCTTTGACATTTGTAAGTACCTTTAATCCTCTCTTTTATGCTCGCATGAAAGGTATATTATATGAACTCGGAACTTCATTGGAGACGTCTTTTGCGCCTATTCCATAATTACCATGATATCTTGCGTTTTATATAAATGTGTTGGATTTCATGAGGAGTCTTATCAAGAATACTTAGTGGGCAACTTCTACATATAATCTACTTTCGGCTGCATCGGCTATAGTGCCGATGGCGCCAACATGCTCAATTATCAAGCAAATATATATACAGGTTCTCCAAGAATGTAAGAATGTCATATAGTGCTTCAGTCTAAGAATGTATTGCAGTCTTGATCTTGGCCTTGCAATCTTTAAAGATAGTAATAGCCGATCTGGTAATAATATTGACTTGAGGATTGTAGACTTCTATTGTCAGGTTCTCCAATTCTCCTTTCGATTGGAAGATCTCAATTGATATTATTCGAATTTTTGGTGCTTCATTGCTTTGAGAGAGTCTCTCGCAAGTTGGAGTTGCTGTTCCTTCTCAATAAGCCAACTGAGCTTGTGGCATTTGGTGAAGCCTTGAATGCAGTTAAGCTAGCTTGAAAAAGATTGATTTCAGTCTGGAGATGAGGAAGATATAAAATTGCTTCAGATAAACCATCAACATAGGACTTGCAGAAATTTTCTTCATGTCATTGATCGGTGTTATTCTTTTACATCAGGTTAGATCGTCGACTATAGAGATGATATTTTGAAACAACCACAAATTTTAAAACTCAATTTTTGCTGTTAATCTTCAGTTTCTTCTCCTAATCCCTCCCTAATCTTCCCCCTTGGCCCCTGCCATTTTTCTTCATTGGCGCCTGCCCAGTCCCCGCTTTTCCCTCCCCCTTGGCTTCCCGTTTTCCCCTCCCTCTGGCCCCTGGCCGAAGCCACCACCTCCCTCCCTTTTCGCGCTGTCACCTCGCCCGCGCTGGCACGCTCGCGCCCGTGCGTTCGCTCGGCGGGATTCGCGGCATCGTCGCGTCCCCGGCACCCCATTCGCGTCATCAACGGCCATGCCCTCCCTCACTTCCACGTCCCCCTCCCCAGCAGCTCCCGTCTCATCCCGCGCGTCAGTTGAGCGAAGTCGCACTCCCGCCGTGCACCCACCCCTCTCCATCCGTCCACGCGAAGCTGGAGTCGTCAAATCCCACCCCAGCGCCCGCGGGAGCCGTAAACCTAAGGGTGGCAATTCCCCCCGCGGGGAATATCCCCGTGGGGGGCGGGGCCGGGGGGTAATATCCCCCCGCGGGGGAAACGGGGCGGGGCCCCGCGAAGCTAGCGGGGCGGGGACGGGGGTCATCCTCGCCCCGCGGGGCCCCACGGGGACCCGATAAAAAATAAAAATAAATATATTTAATAATAGATTATTATTTTTAATATAAGAGATTGTATTCTTTTCTTGTATATTTAGACTAAAACTTGAATTTATATGTTAGAATATATATTTTGAAGCTATATTTTTAAAAATAATATGCTTAAGTAATTATAAATTAATAAATAAAATCAAAAATTTATTTTTAAACAATAAATTTAATTTTTAATCCCGAGGGACCCGTGGGGATCGGGACGAGGCAATCTCCCCGCGAGGCTAAGCGGGCGGGCGGGGCGGGTTCATGGGGCGGGCGGGCCGCGAGACTTCCCGCCCGCCCCACCCCGTTTACACCTCTACGTAAACCAAACATCGTGGCCGCCCACGCCCCTGGTACAGAGCTTCCCGTCCCCTCCCTTCCATGCGCCAGTGGCCCCGTCCCACTCCTCGGCTCCCTCCTCCTACCCCGACTTCTAAAACCCGATTGCGGTCGCAGGCAGCACCGCCCCACCCCCTTGCACCTCTCCAAGCCAAGCAATTGCCTCCTCTTCCTCCGCAGCTCCTCCTTTGCCAACCCTTGGTTTGGTGAGCCCTCAAACCCGAACTCCCTCCTCCGTTGATAAAAATTCGATTAACTTCGGCTTTAGCACCACCCCGCCGTCGCATACACAAACCCCAACCCAATTTGAAGTGATCATTGCTCTATCGGCCTCACACCGTGCCACCCCTTCCGGCCACCACCCCTCTCCGTGGCCAACTCACCTGAGCAACACTCGAGCTAAACCCGCACTTGCCCCGTGATCCCCACCCTCCATAGTTGGTGAAACCGGCACCCATTTCGTTTGAGGGGTCCCCTGGCCACTTCTAGCCGCCAATCTCCCCACCATCTTCTTCCTCACCGGCGGCTGCCGCCATGAGCTCTCTCTCGAATCCGAGGCCAAAAATGAGACCCCCTTTCCCTCCTGAGCATCCCAGTACCCCTCATTGTTGCTGAAAGTTAGCACCGAGGGCGAATCGCACGGGGAAACACACCCCTGTCTTCCCGTCACTGTGCCGAGCTGGAGGTGGAAGACGACGCCCCTCGAGGTGTCGTGGCCGCATCTGGTCCCTCCAAGCGTCATCCAACGGCGCCAGCGTGCATGCGTTTCTTCCCCGGGCCGAACCGATCGTTTGCGCGTGCGTGTGGGCCGCCCTCACCAGCCCACTTCTCTGTTTAGTCACGGCCGCCCGTTCCCGAGTGATCGGACGGACCGCGTGAAGGCGCGTCGAGTGCAGGCCGCATCGACCGCTGCCGCGCGTAGGTGGGCTGAGCCGACGGCCCATCGACCGATTTTGAAATCCCGCATGCATATGATTTCCCACGCAGCTCGGTGGGCCGGCCCAATCACTGTAGCATTTGAACAGTGCTTCCTTTTGATTTTTTCCAGAGCCGATTTTAGTGATTAATATCTCATTTGAATCCTTTCGAAGCCCCGATTTCATTTCCGATACCCGTCTCCTCCATTTTCACTCCCAAAAATCTCACCTCAGCCTTTGGAACAATTATTTTATTTATTTTCCTTTCCATTGCTTTGTTTAAAAACAAAATGGCTTATCGTTATTTTATATGTTTGTTTTTGTGTTAGTTCGCGAGGACTCCGGGACGACGAAGCAAAGTTCTAAGCAAACTTTGAAGATTTACGAGTTTGTCGAGATTTCAAACCCGCAAGGCAAGTCGCAAATCCTTTAAACATGTTGTATCCCATGTTATTTAATTATGCTAGTATGTTATTTGCATTATGCTAGTTGTGAAATGTTAGTTCAAAGTAAAATAAAATGGTTGGAATGACATGTTACGTAGTTAATCCTACCACCGACAAAATGCCATGTTTAACTTGCAACCCCGCCATTGTAACCCTAGAAATAATTATCTGTTAATCTAGATAACTGTATGTTATTATTATCACACAAAGTCTTACACTATTAAGGTCGTGGCTGCGGGCCAATAGAATTTGGAAAACCCGATTCTAGGGTAGGGTGGTATGGGACACCGTGCCCTAGAGCGGAGAGTGCCGGCGTGCACAAGGTAGGGTAAGGGTGTTGGGGAAGAGCCGTGAGACGGTTTTCGCCCATCTTTTACCCTAGGTGTGGAGTTAGGGTAAGGGTGTTGTGGGGAACCGCGAGTCGGTCGACGCCCACCGCTTACCCTAGGTTGAGGTCGCGGACCTGGCGAGGTTGCGGGCCATGTGAAAATATAAGGACTGAAACCCTTATGCTGAGCAAATGTCATAGTGATCGCTCAACCACAGGAGTTGACGTGTCAACACTGGTTTAGTAGCTGCTCAACTCGATTGAAACTCTACGGGTGTTGAGAAGTCAGGAGGTTGAGTAGTGGGGTTAGGTATGCCGTGCTGCGGATACCTAACAATGGTAGGGTTCACTCGAAGCGGACGGGAGTTTTCATGTGCCAGACCCGAGTGAATTCTACCGGGTAGAGCCTATATAAAGAATTGAGCAGTGAAACGACCTGGCTTTCTTAACTCTGTCGCGGGAGTTAAGAGATCGCGTGGGTAAAGCTGAGCAAACTCTGCAGAGTCAATTAAATGGTATTCGAATACACCGTGCTCCCGGTTAATGGAGCTGTGTCACTTGGGTGATTCCAGTTGCAAAGCTTAAGTAGTTTTTGGAAGTACTTTTAATTGGACTAGTGAATTAATTAACTTTTCGTGAAAACCCCATAATCTTAAGGAGTAGATGTGTTTTCTTGAGTTTTCTAAAACTGTTTACAAAATAAAACTGCATCCACATAAATTAATAAACCAGTATACTCCCTTCCTTTGGAATTTCATGCATGTAGTAAATTAAGGTTTACCATTGTGACTTGCTGAGTACAGTTGGTTGTACTCAAACTTGCCATGTTACCACCCCTCCAGATCCCAGAAGAGGAAAAGCAATTCAAGAGTTCGTGTTAGGGTTACGACCGCACCCAGGCGTTCCTGTGGGAGTTATCTTCGGTTCTTCTGCTTGTAAGGTATAATTTGGGCTTGGACGCCCATAAAAATATTAAAACTGACCATTAGGTCTTATTTCGTCAACCTAATCCTTTTTAAATGTCCGTAAGCAGGCTCGATGATCTTTACATGCGCAATGTAACTCCCGGTCATTGCGGGATGTCTGGCGCTCTGTTCCTCGAAGCGGGGCGTTACATATTCCAAACACTTTCGATGGCATACTTTTATGAAGGACTGGTAATATGCTTAAGACACCTTAGTATGGGTATCATGCTTTTATAAAAAAAAGCTTGGATCAATAGAGCAGAGAGATGAGATAGTCTGGCTATTAGAAACTATTTCTTGATAAGGGTGGTCTTTGATCTGTGAAGAACATGAGATGATTAGGCTAGCTAAAAACTAGAAAGACGAAGAGTAAAAAGATACTTGATAGTCTATTGTTGGAGATCGATCATGAGAATCAACGACCAAACAAGGGGAAGACAAGGTTGTCTACGAAAAGATTTGTTTGGTATTTATAGATTCATCGGCTCAGAAATTGAGGCCTTACAGCAGAAGGCATAAAATATTGTCTAGTAAATTATTTACAGAGACCTAATTTGACATTGCTGGTGTTTCTTGAAGAGCTGGTTTTTGAAAAAAAAAATCAACTTTTGCCACGAATAAGTGATACTTGACATTTCGTAAAGGTTTCACCTTCACAAAAATAAGAGGGCATGTGTTGCCGCCAAATTTTGATAGGTAAAATAGTCAAAAAAAAGTATTTTTAGCATTTAACATAATTATAAAGAAAGAGCGGGATTTGCCAGAAATCAAAATCAAGTAACAGCCACACTAAGAAGCCTCTAGAAGATACCGACTAAGGAAGGGTAGATGTGAATAAGAAAATCATCAATAGGAGATTAGAGACGAGATGGTTTGAAACTGGACAGGAACTCTATTCAAGGAAAGGCTGAGCCCATACGAAGACAGAGACTTAAAGCACAATCGAAGATTGAGTTAGATGTTTTAGAATATAAATACACTGTACCGATTGATGAAAAATGCAAACACGCTAACCTTTACTACTTATTTGTATTTACTTTTTCTATACCTTAGAAGTAGACCGTAGCTAATAGAATTTTACCTTCGTAATTTAACTTTGATCAATATTTCTTCGCATTGACATGTTGATCAATATGTGAGTTACACATATCACTGTTTCGAGATTTCATTCCTATTCGCTATTACCTCGCATAGATGTTTTGTCCAGAATTAACTTCTTTTGTTCAGGATTACCTATCATCGATCTTACTGGTTTGCTGAAAATCGGCTGGTATGTTGCATATGCTATTAGAAAATACCCTCTATAGAAACGTCATGCTACTTTCACGAATTTTTTGATGGCAACAGTAATAACACAGGTCATGTTCATATTGGCTTCTAAAAGCTGATTCTCTACAGTACTTCACTTTCAAACGAGGTGTCTTTTTAAGACGAGATTTACTAGTCGATTGTAGTATACATTGTAGCGATTTCTTTTATATCAGCTAAAATCGCAAGAGAGAGATAGTCGTATGCGATTTTGGGCATACGATACAGTTAAAGTCGGTGTAATGTATACTACAATCGATCAGTAGACACTGTTTTTAAAAAACATATCATTCGAAAGCACGGGACAAAAGACAAAAGTAGAAGCCGAACCAAACCAGTATATAGGCTATGTGGCAAAGCAACCGCCCCTTCCGCTTGCCATTCTATTCCTGAGCCGCCGCTAGGTTAATTCGATCGCCCAACCTCTTGAGGCCTCGCTGCTCACACGTACGCTCACGTACGTCTCGCTAGCTATGGCGCCGCCGCCACGGCCTACGCCGCGGTACGTGCCAAAGAGAGGCCTGGTCCTCAGGAGGGTGCTCGGGAGCCTCCTCTCGTGGCTGCCGCGCCGCCGGTGGTCGTTCCGGCGCCGTGGCCGGCGTGCGGCCGCTCGCCGTGGCCCGGGACGCGGACGGCACGCCGAGCCGGGGGCGCCGATCGTCGCGGCGCAGGGGCTCGACGCGTACTGAAACAGTTTGCTCGCGCGCGCCCGTATGTACGTATCCCCCTGAGCCCAGTGCTAAACCACAAGTTAATTACTACATGCAAGCACAGTGTGTTTCTTGGCTTTCTTCCGGTTCTCTCTCGGTTCATTTCACTTCCTTGAATCCTGAAACGTCAGTTACTACGATCTTTTTCCCCCTGTTGATTAAATTCCAGGTCAGCGTCAATAAAGCTTTACGCGGCCGGCCCGGGGTGAAGCGGTGAACTGTGCAGATGGAGATGGTCAACCAGTCAGCTTATTATTGTTTCATTAATTAATTGATTATTGTTTGGTTGCTTATATAACTGGATGGATGGATGGATTGCATATTGATAGACAGGAAGATGCTGCTGAAACACACGTGTTGTTGTTTTCACGATCCGTGCTTCTAATTTGGCGCCTCGTTAACGGGGGACTGTCCTTGTTTGTTCTTTTTTTGTTTTTGTAAATACGTCACGTTTGGACTTAACTCCATCGTGATATGTTGAATAAAGGTGCCACCTGTTATGTTCACGGTGAAATCTGCTATACTCTGCGAGGGGTAAAAAAATCTGCTATAGCCCCTTCGTCCTGCTTTTGATTTTTTTACGTCTCCAGCACAAAACTTCTATTGTGATTTTGTATCAAAATATACTAGCAAATATAATAAAAACTATATAATATAAAAATATTTTACAAGACAAATTTAGTGTCATTATTTTTATATAGGTAGTGCTTTAAACGACTTAAAATTCATAGCTTTTGACTGCAATTACACTTTAACGGCTGTTAGTTTTTTTAGTCAAAAAAGAAGCAAAATTAAAAAAAACAGCACTATATCTTTTGAGACAGTACAAACGAATAGAGGGAAAAACAAAAGGACCAAAAGGATAAAATTAAGAAGACGATGCATTCCAAGTGGTTTATGACTTTTGAAAGACAGGAATTAAAAGCTGAAGTCGTTTAAAGCGAAACCATAATCATTTTATATATTTTAATATATTTAATTATCAAAAGTTTTGAAATCTTGACCGCGTGGATCCATCGCCCACTTGTATTTATAGACGGGGGAATACATGAAGTTGCATGGTGTCCAGGTACGACGAATTCTCCATTATTATTATTTCTTCATCATCATCATCATCTTTAGTTGGATTATAAACGAATTAAGCTCAAATGAGCCTACCCACCCAAATATGAGCCGAGCTCGAGTGAGCCTGAGTTAGGGTCCGAGTTTGTATTTAGACTTGATCTCGACTCGAATAAGCTCGATAATAATTAAAATTTTTAACATGCACTAATTTTCAACAATAAAAAAAGCTCAAGTTCGAACTCGGCTAGAGTAAACTTGATAACAGTAAAAAACAATTCAATATGTATTGATTTTCAACAATAGAAAAGTTAAAACTCGGTTCAAGTAAGTTCGATAAGAGTTAATATACATCAATATTTAAGTTCGAATCAAAATATAACGAGCTATTCAAACTTGGTTTGTTGAAACTTATAAGCTCAGGATTAAGCGTGAACTGGATCTTTTTATTACGGCCCTAATCTTCAGTCTCTTATCTGTCTGTGATCTCGGGTTTTATCACATGCAAGATGCAAACGCCACATGTGATTCCACGTGTGCTTTCTTATTGGGCCTGAGAGTTCAATGAGTCCGTGTTCCGTTCTGAAAGGAAAACAATAGAAAGCGAGCGCATATCTTGGCGGGCCTACTAACCGGCCCATACTGAAGCCGATGGCCAACATCACAAAGGATGGGGTCAATGCGTAGCTACGTACGACAATATGGCCAAGCTTATCTTAGGCCTTTGAGATTGTCACCCTATTTCTCATGTATTAGATTTCATATTCGTTTTCATTTTTCCAGTTTCTCCAATCAGGTAAGTTTGGTGCATTATGGTGAGTTTAAGGACTTTCTGTAGAGAGTTACTCCCTGTCCAGAAATGTATGCCGTTTGTAACTTTTCATTTCCTCCAACGCAAGACTTTAACTTATAGCTTAGCTTTGTATAATATGTTAGTAAAAGGAACTAATAAAAATTATATATTATAAAAATATTTTGCAAGACAAATTCAATAATACTATTTTTATGTAGCAAACTTATATACTTTACTACATTCGTGGATGGAGGGAGTAATCAACTCTAAATCCCAGCAATTGGTGCACTCATAGCCATTTACATTTTCTTTTGAGTTTGCAGTAGATACCGGCATCCAAGCCTATTCAATTTCACGCACTGAATGGTACACTATATGTGTAACTTTAACCTAACACTACTAGAACATAATGCAACGGATGAGCATGTGGAATCTTATCTGATGGATACACGCTGTTCATTCCATCATTCCAAGCATCCATAGAGATAGTTATACAACATATATACAGTATAATACTAAACGACGACGTACTACAAGGTCCAATTAGAATCGACAGACTCAGAAGACAAAATCTAATTGAATTAGCAAGTCCATCCCATCTTCAGTACCGTGGGCATGCACGAAGCTTGAGTACTACTTTCCAAGGCCACTGAATTCTCAGAAGGAAATCATGAAGAGATCTCACAAAACCTAATAGCTTTTTGGGAACTCGATCGATTTAGATATTGTGTGAATTAGCTAGCTAGTAGTTGTTTGCATGGATTCTCTCATCAATTCTTACTCCATTTTGCAGCCGTGGAAAATCAGATGTCGTGTTGTTTTCCATTCCAGTATACATCATTAGGAACAAACTGTCTGGATATATGCTTGTGCAGTGCTATGACTGTATGAATAATGCAAATCGAAAGCAAGTAGGCCCCATTTGGAAGTAGGAAATGTCGTATGAATCTGTAACGTCCCCATTTGTAGAGGCGTCGTGTTTCTCCCACAACTATGCAGAAATATTCAACTGCGAGGTATTGTAGACAAGTGTATATCATTACCATCATAAGCTCAATTATAAAAACTAAACTTTATTACAGGATAACGACTTAACAACCTAGTCTTACATTAAGGCATGCGCCCCTTAGATTATTATAGTGCCTGAGCAAGAACAACGTAGATAATACATGTTATGCAATGTGTATTATCAAACATAGTATGGTTACATATTTACATAGAGAAATGCAGAGCAAACTCGAAAATTATAATCAGCATAACTGGTCTTATCTGGGACTAACCTACTCATCCCATTTTCTCTTCATCAAAGTATAAATTGTGCAGAACTGCAAATAAAATCTCGTGATTTGCAATAACTGACGAGTTACTTAGCACAGGTTTCAGCTTTCAATACATGCTCCCACTAAACTACGGTGATCACCTTAGAATGTGAAATGGAGAACTAATTATTCCAAGTGAAATCAAATTATAGCACAAAAGACAAGACCAATTGTCAATTTTGCCATAAATACGGTGCCTTTAAGGCGCATCTAGTTCATTGATGTTGAGCCTATAGCTTAACAGCGAGGTCATTGTCATCGGAGTTGGTCACTAGCAGGGCCGTACCTGAGAATTTGGGGGCCATGTGCTAAACTTAAAATTAGGCACTGCAGTTTAGAAAAGTCAATTGCTAAAATAAAATATATTTTGCATTTAGAATTAGTCACGAGATGGGACTAGACAAACTAATTGATGCGGTGCATATGGTTTCCATAGGCCACAATGTAGCATGAAAGGGCTGCTTCAGCGACCAAGCAGTGTGGCACCGGAGCCCAATCGATGCAACAAGATCAGGAGAATGAAGAGAGCATTAGAGAGGTGGGGGAAGTTCTCCACAAGAAGGTAACAAAAAGGTTTGATTAACTCTTTATCTCACACAAGATTGGCTATAGTAGTAATAGTAATTTTTCTTGAGATATTAGCAAGTAGTAATGGAAGATTAAATCAAAATTAAGGGCCCCTAACTTTTGGGGGCCTATGCAGTTGAGCACTTCGTTCTTGCCTTTGGTAGTCCAGCTCTTCATCATCAGCACCCAACTAGGGCTCAAGACAACAACTAGAATCAATGAAGTGCTTGTCACTGCATGACATATGAAAGGTTGTAACAACAACAACAATACACTACTCATCAACAATTATAAATATATAAACTACTTATATCACAAGAACAATAAAACTAGATACTATCCTTGTTGTATTAATGGTTGTAGGATCGAGTATGGTGACTAGAGGGGGTGTGAATAGGAGCCCAAATTAATTTTGAGGTTTTTCAAAATCTTTCCCTTTGAACGGAAGCAAAACTTTTCACTCCAATAGCTATGTAAGTTATAAAGATTAGAAACAAATAATCATAAGGCAAAATCTGATTAAAATGGAGCAAAACGTGTTTTAAAAAATCCCGATGGTCTAACCTCTACATACATGGTGGTCTAACTTCCATGAAGGGGGGTTTGACCTCCATGGCGGTCAGACCGTTGTTTCAATGACGGTTAGACCGCTATGAACAGTAAAATTAGAGATGCTACAGTAGCCCTGGTCAGATTGCTACTGCAGTGCCGGTTAGATCGGTGCTACAGTAATTTCAGCACTATTTTAAATCAAAAAAATCTGTGTAACTTTTGATCGGTTGATTCAAATGACTTGAAACTTTGCACACACCTTCCTACAGTAATTTCAGGGATGAACAGTAATTTTAGCACTATTTTAAATCAAAAAATCTATATAACTTTTGATCGGTTGATTCAAATAACTTGAAACTTTGTACACACCTTCTCTATGATGTCATGAATCTATTACAATCAACGATAAGAGAATTGTTACCAAAAGTTTTGACATTTTTTCATTCAAAGAAAGGGTGTACCAAAACCGGTCAAAAGAGGGAAATCTTGATCTGTTCTTGCTAGTGAGTTCTTGATGATCTAGATGATCTTATATGGGTTCTCATATGCCATAGTAAGCTAGATTACAGTACAAACTCAAGCCAAAACGCTCATAACATCAAAATTCCAAAATGACCTCTTCTTGAGCTAAAACCAAGCAAATACAAGTGTATAGATGGATGGGATCTGATCTCCAATACAAATCTTCTTCACTTACACACTCTTGGCACAAAATGAGAATAAGGGAAGAAGAGGAAACACTTAAAACCAAGCCAAATCAAAATTTTATCACTTGAGTGCAAGAGGAAAAATACTTGGATGAATTTTGATCTTTATTAATACGTGGAGATGAATGTTTACAGCTATTTTCTAACCACACACAAAGCCTAAGGATGACAAAAAATTTAGCTACAAGAGCCTTTCACATCTCTCACAAAATTTTCTCCAAGAACTCTAGCTCCTCTCTCTACTTGGCATGGATGATTTAACCCTAAACCACCTTCTCTACCCTTTTATAGTGGAGGCATATGAGAAACCCTAGCCAGCCCTCTAGTTAGGTTTCATTTACTTACATGATCTAACCCATTCACTCAACACAATTTCAGTTTTACATTTACACAAGCACACTTCTCAAAGCGCACATACCCATTAACCCAGTAGTGAATCAACACTTAATCTACTTTACATTTTCAACACAACCAAAACCTAAATCACTTAGGCCATGCCACGGTTTTGCACACTATCACTTTTCTGGTATTGACCTATTTACCAAAATGTCCCTCTACCGTCTTTCATGAAGTTTTCTGATTCCTTTGCCACGAAGCATCGCCCATGCTTCACCATTTGTCATGTGGCCCCAATGACTTACTGTCAAGCCTCTCACATATCCAGATCCCACCGAACTGTCATCGCTTGGAAATGACCTGAGTCACTTGGCACACCATATGTTTCTTCTCGCACATAGCGGCACCCGGCTTCCTTAACCGCATAGGACCTCGACTCCTCCCTAAACGTAGTTCCAGTTCACCTTGTCATTGCCCATCAAGTCCACCACTGGTAGCTCCCACTCTGGTTTCTCGTTGTCCCGACTTGTAACCACCCCACAGGCCTTGGTCATCTTCGGCGGCTCCTTGATCATCTAGACTTCGGCTGCTCCTGAGTGTAGTCTGATCCCTTGATCGCTTTTGGCCCAAACTCTCCTAGCTTAGCCCGGTCTCATCCATCTCACCGTGATATAGCTTTGGAGTCCTGCAACCAACACCAATAAGTAAATTGTTATATAGCACTGTATAATACACAAAGTTATCAATTAACACAATTAATCCATACAATGCACCATGCAAAATATATGCAACCAAACCACTGATCCCAAACCTAAGGCCAAAACATTAAACATCTGTGCACACAAGTAACGACCTAGCTCAAACCAAATTTATTTCGCGACTCAAAAATTCCAAAGCTCAAAACCTGACTCAAAAATTCCAAAGCTCAAAACCTGACTGAAGATCCCTGTCAAGTCAGTCTGACCACTTGGTCTTAGCGGTCAAACCGCTGACCCCAAGTGGTTGAACCACTATTATGCACTTGACTCTCCATTAGTAAACTAATGTATGAACACACGCCATAACTCACATATGCATGGACCGTCTCATAACTAATACTTGCATGGATTTGCGCCGTGACTAACACCCAAAACACATAACCAACAAACCAATTCAGCATGGTCAATCTAACCATGGCTCACACGCCGGTCATACTGCCCACAAGGCAACTGGTTAGACCGCCTCTCCAGATCGGTCTGACTGTACTGTCCAACGGTCAGACCGTCTGGCCAGGCCAGTCTGACCAAGAATTCTAGAAAAGCACATGCTGAAATTCAACTTTATAAAAATCAAACTCAAGCAATGAAATTAATACACGATTAATATCAAATACTTATCACCGATATAGGGTTACCACTACATGATCCTTTAATGGTAAATGGTAATATTATTGTAACCATTATTAGATCATTAAAACCTTTCAATCCAGTGTGGTGTTATGGAACAAATTATATACAGGTTTCTTTCTTCTTTATTGGGTTGATTGATTTAATTTATGTCCACGGCATGTCTGCATTATTAGTGAGAGAAGGCTAGCCCCCCGTACACTGCTAGTAACATTTCAGTCAAGTGGCCATACTGCAAAGTCATCTAGGGATTGCTTCACTGATTTGAACAAACACGTATGGCCGTACAAGCTATAGTTGAATTGAAATATAAGATTCAAACGTTGATCGAACTATCTACTCACATTGGCTCGACAATGATTTGCAAGGCCGTGCGTTTACATTAAGTCACTCAAGAACAGCAAAAAAGACTTGTTTTTTTCTCTTTTTTTTCCCTCCCCTCTCTCTTCTTCTCCTTTCATTTCATCACTGAAACCTGCAGGGAATCTGGTGGATGACTTAAATTAACAACATTGAAGCCCTCATATGGATGGCATAAATGCCCTCCATTTACTAGGATCAAATGCACATTTATTTGCGAGGGAGTTATTTCTAGCTCATCATCGCACAACAACCTACTAGGAGGAGCTCAAAATGCAAAAGCCTCCTCCTCTGCATCTTCATCTAATGGCCACTGTCTCCGTGCACCCTGTCCGGATACGGCTTGCAGTGCCATGTGTCCACTGACTCGCACCGTCTTTTCAGCACCCAACAAATTTGGCTGATTTTTGTATTCACTAGTTCAATTTAGTGCGTTATTTTTATGTATTATCAACAAAAAACCGTGCTATACGCTCTGTTTGGAATGCAAGAACGAATCAGGAAAAAAAATCATGTGTTACAAACGGGACCATCATAGTTTCTGTAGGAACGAGCGGTTTCTTTTAATGAAATAAATATCATGTATTCATTTGCTCTCTTTTTAAAATTTTGGCTGGTGCGTACCAGCGTATGCAAACACAATCTACTGTGGGTTGTTTCAGCTGTTGGGATTCTGATATGGAAGATGCTGCGTTGATGGTGGTTGGGTGCTATTGTTGATACGGCATCGTCGGCATGTCATGTTTTTGCAGTGACAGTGAAACAGCTAGCTCTGGACTGAAGTTGATAAAAGCAGTACTTTCCTCTCCTTATCCTGCACATACTGTTTGTGGTTCTTTTTTTTTTGTTGAAAATGCTACATTTTGGTGATTCAGCAGATGACTACTCTAAAAACCAAATAGACAACCCGGGAGAGCACCCATGCTAGCTGTTAGCGGAAAAGGCTGCAGGGACCATGATCCACACATATGCCATTTCGGACTTCAGAACTTGCCTAACCTGAGAACCACCTTGACCAAAAACAGGAAGAAGATGTGAACAAGAACTCTAGCGGCTAACCTGAGACTGTCTACAAAGACGTCGAGGCACGACTTTCAAGGCGTACAAACTCAGATGGCTGCTTCGAACTATGGATCGGAAGCTCAAGGGAGCACTCCCATCTCAAGAAGGGGAGAGTTTAATTTGGGACGTGATTAATTTGCGCGTTGATTAACACAAAACAAAGATGCCCATGTTATAATTACACAACGCTACTGTTCATTTAACCCCCATTGATTCTACGACAAGTGCTGTATCGATTATATCTCAGGCCAGGGGAGACGAGCAAGCGCAGCCCATTGGCCTGTGCAGATTGAGCTGGGCGGAGTTAACGGTGCGCCTCCGGGTCACCGGCTCGCCCGTTTCCCGGCAAAATTGTTCGTCGCCGGGACCATGTTTACACAGATTTACGCGTCCAATCGGTCGCCAACTATATATCATTAGGGCATCTTCAATGATCCTAACTAATTACTATCTATAAGTATTCCACATCATCTATAGAGTACACACTAAAAGCTAGCATTCTAAAGGACTATCTATAAGGATAGCTATTTGATGTTTACATGAACACACAATCATTTATAGAGGTTGCCTCGTTTTGCGTTATAGACTAGAGACGAAATAGTAGCTAGCTGTTTGTGTTTTACATACTCTCTCTCCTCTACATAGGATATATACTGATGTGTACATACAAATAGCTAGCTGACTCAGCACCATTGAAGATGCTCTTAGTCCAAGATTGAATGGGTCCGAACTAGCTGGTGATGGCCGGCGTTAGGAGCCACCTTTACTGTTTAATATGCCATTCCACTGCATGCATCAGATGTCTCAAGCCCTTCGAAGGTGAACTCTTTAATAATACTCCTACTGCTTTGGAGCCCTGCATGCATGGGGGGCAGTGCCACTGGACCCTCTACATTAGTTTAGAAAATACGCTGAGCATATTTCCTGCCCGCTGTAATTCGACATCGTCCGATCGGAAACAGAGGCTCACGATTAACGCCTCTAGGGGAATCATGAGGAGTTGATTTTTTTTTTTCTTCGATTTCTAATGAGTAACTGTCTAACTCCTATCCACGAACGATTTTGTATTGTCCATTTTCACGAGCAAGGTACTGCACGTGCAGTAGCTTCAGTAACACAGCAGTGCGGAGATTCCACGGTTCTCGACGGAAAATCGGACCCTCCTGCGATGAAAGGTTGGTAAAAATGAGTTAAAAAAAACCTTTTACTGATCAGAGGTTTTCACCTTGTACTGGTTTGAGCCGACCAGATGTTAAGACTAAAGGACTGTTTATTGCACAGTCGACTGATTTTTCTTATTATTTTTTTATCTATTGGATATGCATCTTTTAATGGTTTTTTTTAAAGAGGAATTTTTTTAAAAGAGAAAAAATTAGTGCTATATAATTTTAGGTGATGGAGTGGTAAAAAAAATTGAGGTCGACTGAATAATAGCAAAGTCGTAAGACCAAATACGTACGTTCCAATCAGGTACCTGCCACCAACTAGCCGTGTAGCGAAGACGGGAGGAGAGAGAGGGTTGCAGCAAGCTCTGGGAGTGGGAGTGGTGGGCACAGGCAAGCGCTCCCGGTACGACCGATTTTTCACCGGATCGCCGCGAGCCGTCGCTGGCGCGCGGGCCCGTGCCGCGATTCGCAACGATCTCGCGAAACCAAATTGACCGTACCGCGGATACGCGTGGTTGGTGTTCACCGGCATTTACGCACGCTATAAGGTTTTCGTCGACATCCCTGTTGTCAAATAGTGTTCTAGTTGGAGCTAGCTTCGTATGATGGCTGGCATTGGCATCGACACTACTTTTTCTCTCTCTCTCTCTCACGTGAACGTAATTTTAGCATTTTTTTAAGCATGAGTTAATTTAAGGCATCGCTCCAAGGAGTCAGGAATGGTAACTTAAGCTAAGATGGGCAAGAATATACTCTCTCTCCGTTGAGAAATGTGAGGTCTATAATTTAAATGATCTTGTTGAGAAATATAATGTTTGTATGTAGATTTAATGAGGTGTTTCCAAATATACCTTTATTTATTCTCTCTCAACCATATGCATTTATTCATTACTCCATCCGTTCACAAATGTAGGTTATTTTTGATTTTTTTATGACCTCCAATAGAAAACTTTGACTATAATTTATTATTATCATATACTATCAAAAATAATTAAAAAAATATGTTATGAAAGTATTTTGCAGACAAATCTAATGATATTATTTTTATATAATCAATCTATATACTTTAACATATATTAATGGTCAAAGTTTGGTCGTACGGAATATACGGTGACCTACATCTGTGGACAGAGGAAGAATCACGTATACAAAGTATTCTCTCTTATCTTTCTAAGATAATTATAAATTAAAGGGTATCCAAATCATTTTCTCTCATAACCTTTTCAATTTAATTGTCACCTTAATTCTTGTGTAAAGTCAAAATACACGTTATGTTTCTCCACTGAGGTGGTAGCAAAACAAGAAGGAAGGAATGCTCCGATAACATTGCAAATTAACGAGAGGATTATATATATAGGACCAGCAGTCTAGCACTGCTACTGCCACATCTTTCTTTTTCATGGCATGCGTGTACTCCGTAGCCTGTAATGTAGTAGCGCGTTAGATCGGCACACATGCAAGGCAAGACAATCTAAAACAACAAACTGCCATTGCATGTAGCTACATGCGTTATCGTGGCTCTTGATTTTGCGTCGAGATCCACGCGACATGTTTCTCCTCCTCTCCTCTCTCTCGTCTCCCACGCCGCGCTGCCGCTGCCCTCCCTCGAGCCGTGCCGCGCGCCCTCGAGCCTCGCCACCACAGTCCGAGCAGAAGCCACGGGGCCCTTGCCGGAAACCGCGCCGCCACGCCGCAAACCACTGATACCGTGCCGCCGCTCGCCGGAAACCGCGCGGCGCGGCTCAAGGGAGGGGCGGCGGCGGCTTGGGAGCCGAGAGAGAGGAGCGAAGAAGCTAGCACAAATCTCGGATCGGCTTGGACGGGCGTAGATAGTGCATGTAGCTACGGCTACATGTAGTCGTAGAAAAACCACTCTCCAAGGCAACGCCACGCCGCGCCGATGCAAATACTACTCCTTGTGCAATTCCCGGGCATTTAAGTCCACGGACAAAAATTTGGGCCAGAAAGCGCTGAAAAGATGGGCAGGGATAACGACAACTACGAGCTCTACGCTGCCGCAACAGTATGGCAAATTTAAGGCCTCATTCAATACTGTCGTACACATTCTCCAGCAAAAACAAGCCCCACAACAAAAAAAAGCCTCCAAAAGGCAATGAAAAACCATTTCCAAAATCCGATAACTAAGCACCGGTCTTTCACTAGATAGTGTAGTACTAGGAACTCCACATTGCATTGTACTCACACGAGCATACGACGATGCCATTGTGAGCTTCTTGATCGACACTTTGATTTGATCTAGTTTTATGAGCTAGCTAGCGGCTGCTTGTGTGATTGATTGGTGATGCGTGTAGTTAGTAGGAGCGAGAGGGTAGCTAGCCTGGCTCAATTTATATTGATTTTTGTTGATAACTTTTGATTTTAGATTATAAATAATAATAGTTTGTAGAGAGTCATACAGGAGGAGAGACTCGTGTACGACTTTAGCCAATATAAATAAAATCACTATAGTACGTACTTTAATGACCTAGTATATTTCACTTTAAAAAGATATATCATTTAAAAGTTAAATAGTATTAAAAAACATCTACTATAGAAAAGCAGTTTATAAAAGTAAATATGAACCGGGCCGGAGAGAGGCCACTGGTCTGCGTATGTGCAAGCTAAGCTAGCACTGGTACTTAGTTAAGCCGCGATCTAGAGTAGGTCGGGACTTATTTGGTCCCGGATCGGAGGCGACCTGGCGCGTCATCAAACGAGCTCGCGGGAAACATTTCGGCAGCAGCGCAGCTACCGTGCATCAATGGCGCAGTAAAGTGAGGTGGGGAGGGGAGGGGGGGGGGGGGGGAGGGAGGGAGAGAGCTGAGATCGAGCGGGCCGCGCGCTTCAAACTTTGCCGCCTGCGCGGCGCCGATCCCCTGCCCTTGCCTTGCTGGCCTCGCCCTCACCCCCACCCCGGTTTGGGGCCCAGCGCGGCGCTACGGTAATTGCATGCGCGCGTAGGCCATCTGATTAGAAATCAACGCTTTCCATCGGCTCCGTGGGAGATTTTGGGAGGTGGGCGGGTTACTCTCGCGGAGTACGGCTTATGTTTTTTAACTGTATTTTATTAATCTAATGAATAATAATGACGGAAAGAAACTTAAAGTTAAAAACCGCTGAAAAGCCAAAACTAGTGCCCGTTCATATTGGCTTTTGACTTTGGTTTATGAGTAGCAACAAATTGTAGAAAAGCTTGTAAAGAGAGAGATATTTTCGTACGATTTTGGTTGATATAAATGAAGTCATTATAGTATATATTAATATCAACTAGTAGACTTTGACTTAAAAAGATATTCCGTTTGAAAGCTATTTAGTATAAAAAAACTATTTTCTATAGAAAAACTGCTTTTAGAACCTAACACGAACATGGCCGGTTTGTTCTTCATTAGTGTTCGATCTGGACCGTCGATTACTTGCACGTGCAGCGGGCCAGCCGGACCCCGTTCCATGCTGTAGCCTTGCTTGAGCCACGCGGTTGGCTGCCCAACCAACCACCGTATTAAAGCGGCCGTCACTGGGAAGCACGCACGGCGGTGATGTGTGCCGCCCACTTACAGTTGCGCAGCCGTGGCGTTCAAAACCGGGTTGCATGACATGACGCAGCGAACATGCTGCTGGTGCGGCCTCACCATCATCATGCATCGCAAGTTGGCTTCTTGACATGGAGGAAGAAGGGGTGTCATTGTAGCGATGACAAATTGACGACGACAAAGACGAAGGGCAAGTAGTAATAAACAGGGCCCGGAAAAGGAAGCAGGGCATGAACACATCATCCAGCTTTGCCAGCTCTTTTCCCTTTCCATTTATAATCGAAATTTAATGTTCATTGAAGGCTTTACATTAATGGACAGAAGTCAATGCCCGAACCATTCATCCTCTGCTGCGACACGGAGACCACGACGACGACGACATGGATTGAAATGGAAATGGAACAAACGGAGGAGGGAGAAGAAAGGGAAATAATGGAATGGCGAGTGGTGTTGCAGCGAGAGGAAAGGGACAAGCATGGTGCGTTCTTGACTCCCTCGTTCTCAAAGCCTTCTGATCCTGACGCATGAATGCCTACGCGAACCCGAATAATCCCGCAAATTGAGGAGAAAGAAGGGGAAACAAAAGATATCGAAACCTAAACAAGAGTTGTTATGATGATGGATGTAGAGAGAGAGAGAGAGTTGCATCAGCTTCAGATGCAGCAGCAGCAGCAGGTGGTGGAGTCCATGAATGCGAGGATTCAACGCGCCAACCAACTCCCTCGTCAGAAGCACTAGTGGCTACTAGCTCGGATGGATCAATGGCCGGAGCAGTGGAGGGCGGCCTTGATCTGATGCACGGTGGTGCTGATGAGACCGTTGACCGTCGCGACGGACTCGGCGTTCAGCTTCGACGACGGCAGGCTGCTGACGAGGATCTGGAAGGCGACGGTAACAACGGAGCCCATCGGGGCCCCGAGCGGGCCGGCGCTGGTGGACGCGCCCGCCGCGGAGCCCGGCCGGCCGTCGGGCAGGATGGTGAAGCCCGACGGCAGCAGCGGGATGCTCGACGGGTCCTCGCCGCTCATCACAACGTTGGCCGCCGGGATGTCGATCGGCGAGTACACCACCAGCGACCCCGACGCGTCCGTGCAGCTCTCCTGCAGGATCAGCATGCTGTTCTGGCTCGCATTCAGACCCTGCAATGCAACACATAACAACCAGCAAGAATCAGCAACGCGACGCATTAACAATCGAGAATTTTTTGAAGACGAGTGATTAATTACTCTTAGCAAGGAGATGCAGTTCCCGGGATTCGAGCCGTTGGGGATGCGCGACACTTCCTGGACCTGATTGCCGTGCGACAGGACGTCCCACTGCAGCAATGGCAAATGGCACGGTAAGACATGACACCAAGGCGCGAGGATCAAGAACGCGACGCGGTGCGATGGCGTGTCGGGACGGGACGGACCTGGGAGCGCGTGTTCTCGTCGCGGACGAAGGCGAAGACGTGGTCGCAGGGGACGGGCAGCCAGATGGAGGTGGCGGCGCTGAGCACGACGCCGTTGGGCTGGCCCGGGTCGGTGCTGCGGTGCATGGACACGCGCACGCTCACCTCGTCGGAGCCCGATAGCGTCGTCCACCGGTGGAGGTGCGACGCGCTCAGGCTCGCGCAGAAGCTGCTCACCATGCGCTGCGACAGCTTCATCATGCTGCGCTTCCCTTCCGGCGTCACTAACAATCACAACAACCATAGTAAAAAACGCAAATTCTTCACAGGCCAAATGCTTGCGCGACATGTATGGACGCGCGACGTACCTCCACCGATGTCGTGGAGCGGCACGCCGAGCGTCATGAGGGACGCGTACCGCTCGCACGCGCGCTGCAGCGCACCGAGCCACCGGTGCACCCCGAACGCGGCGCCGCTCAGCACGAGGTCCCGGTAGAGCATGTTGATCGGGAGCTTCTCCTCCATCTCCATGTGTTCGACCCAGGTCACCTACAGAGACACCAAGCAAGAACACGCGACGTCGGAGTAAGGACCACCATAGCAGCACAGAACAGGGCAATGCACGTCGAGGAGCACAGGAACATGAGCGGTTCTATAACCTTGGAGTAGCCGTTGGACATGTCAGCGATGAGGCACCCCGACGGGAGCCGGCGGGAGCGTGGCGGCCCGCCGAATTGGGAGTCGCGCTGCAGGTCCACGGAGACGTCGGCGATGGCCCACAGGCCCTGCTCGATCTGCCGGCAGTAGCGGAGGAAGCTGAACTCGCGCGTCGGGACGACCGGCGACATGATGTGCAGCTCCTCGTACATCTGCACGACGACGCCATTAGATTGCTCGTAGCTTCTCGTAATGATCACATGGAAAAGCAACCGAAGCACAAACAAGATGTATTTGCTCGATTGATTCGATGGCATTACCAGAATCAGAGATTCGCTCCTCCCGGCCATGCCATTCACGAGGACATCAATGGTGCGCGCCTTGGAAACGATGCTAGGGAAGAACTCCATCCACTTATTCTGCAACAGCAATCAGCACGGCACGTCATGGACGCGAGCAATCAATAGAACGGTTTGAAGCGAGGGTGGCTCACCGAGTCCATGAATACGTCGACGAGAGCGACGGCGCTCATGAAGACCAGCCCCGAGTCCCGGGACCCCTCGACGTTGATGTCGGAAGCGCGAAACGAGCTGCCGGGCTTGGAGAAGATGCTGTCGTAGGTGTCGACGTTGAGCGTCTCCCTCCCGTCCCCGCAGGGGCTCTTGACCCAGACGTGGTCCCCGGCCTGCGCGAGCCGGATCAGCTCGTCCATGGCACGCGTGGCCATGTCGGCCATCATGGGGCGCTCCATGTCCGACACGGGCGCCGGCAGCTGGAATGGCATCCCCGACGAGGCCCCGCTGAGGAGGTCGAGGTCCAGCGACGGGCCGCCGAGCGCCGGCCCGCCCATCCCGCCGACGGACAGGTCCAGCGACGATACGGATATCGGCGTCACCGGCGGCATCTGAGTGAAGGGCCGGCCGAGGTACTTGGACGTCAGGTTCGACACGCGGTCGAGCTGAGCGCACCCAAGAACGACATCATCAGAAATAGACACGCGCGCACACACACCATAGAGACCGGCCAAGCGCGTTGCATCAAACAGGTAGCTCATTAGAGATTACCTCTTCCTTGAGGCGGGCGTTCTCCATGCGGAGCTTCTGCTCGTCGAAGTAGTCCTCGGCGACGGGCGGGCCGCCGCAGGTGGGGCAGATGACGTTCTTGAGCGCCTCGCGCATGGCGATATTCTCGCACCGGATCTTGTCGTTCTCCGCGCGAAGGAAGCAGTTGTCCGCACGCTCGTGCTGCGCCTGCAACCCCATCGAGATCCCATCAGAAAAAAAAACACCCAAGAAACGATTGAAGAACCAAGGAAAAACCTTGTAAGCAATCAAGAAAACACCGTACTTTCATCTGGGTGCGGCGGTTCTGGAACCAGAACTTGATCTGCCGGGGCTCCAGGCCGAGCTCGCGGCTCAGGTGCGCGCGCTGGTTCTCATCGGGGTGGGGGCACTCCTTGAACATCCTGCACGCACGCGCACACCATTATTCATAGATCATAACACCGCCATCAAGAACATATTTATCACAAGGGAAAGAAGAAAAGAAAAGGCAAATCATAAGGTGCGAAGGAGCGTACGCCTCGAGTTGCTGAATCTGGCGCGGGGTGTGGCGGTGGTAGCGCTTCCGCCGGCGCTGGCTGTCGGAGCCCTCCTGGTCGTCGCCGAAATCCATGGCCACCAACCTACCAACCTCGGTCTCTCTCTCTCTCTACCTACAGCTATAGGGGGAGATCTTTGTACTGTGCTGAGCGCCCTGTGGCCTTGCTTCTTGCTGCTTTTTATACACGAGAAGGGTAGTAATCTGCCGACTCGAGATCAACGATGCCGAAAAGGAAATATTTGGCACTGTCTTGGTTACAGCCACGCTTCATGCCATTCCCCCTGCTTCCACCTTGTTGCCTACCTTGCTCGCGCTTATCTCTCCCCCTTTCCAACACAAAACGCACACACTTTCTCCCTCTAGCTCCCTCTCTCTCTCTCTTGGCTCCTTGGTTTTCTGGACTGTTCGTGCCAATCTTTCTCCTCCTGCTCTCGTAGGAGAGAGAGGGGGGTAGCAGCAGCAGTAGTATAGGAGTAGTAGTAACCGGTGCGAATTAAGGGCCGAGGTTTTTAAACACGGCGCCCGTCGAGGCCATGACCTCTCTCTTTCTCTTTCTCTCTCTACAGTTGCTCTGTTGGGTTTGGATTGGAACAGCTGGAGCCATTTACGGCCAAACGGGTCGGGTCTGCAATGCATTGCTCGCTGCTGCGTCTCCTCCTCCTCCCTCCCTCCCTTCTGCACCCACGAAGTACTCCACGCCTGCCTGTACTTTTGAGGGGAAGCTGCCTGTACTTGTATGCATGGATGGATCATGGATGTATGATACTTATGACATTTCGACTTTATTTATGTGAAACATTTTTTATACTTGATTATATGATGTTGATCGATTGTAATTGTACTTGTTGCGAGCTGCTCGAGCAAGTCCGGACTTCATCGCGGTGGACAATGTTGTGCGGGTTAATTGATATGATGCTTCTTACGCATTAATATAACCATGTATGTTCCAGTATGATACTTCTTACGTATTAGGGGGTGATCGGAATAGTGATGATTTTGATTTTTGTTGAAAAAATATTGTAGCTGACTGAAAAAACACTGTAGCTGAATTGGTTTATTGAGTATAATTAAATTTTAAAAAATTTAAAAATAAAAACGTTGTACTAAATTAGAGCGAACGATGCTAAGGAACATGAGAAAAAAAAACAAAACAAAAAACGAAAAACTTTTCATCAGAGCAGCATCTGTAGTTCTGATGCACCGCTGATGTTTTTTCACGCCGCTCATCGCTGGCGTTCGTAACATGAGCGGGGCCTTAATATAGCCATGTTTTAGAAATTATAGCACGAAAATGGGAGCAAGGATTATTAAAATGCTACGTTATTGACCTTGGCATCCCTACATTCATTCACGCAGGATGGTGGATTCTTATAATGTAAAAATGTGGTTTTATGATGGCATGCTTAATCTGTTGGGATTGAATCGCTCAATCCTCTCTATTGAAAATCACTCAACGGTCTCTCTCATTTCTTTAGATAAACATATGCAGAGGGAGACTAATACACCAAATGTTGAGAATGAATCACTCAATCTTTTCTATTGCCTCATATCAAAACTTAGGAGGAAATACTCAGCTTAAATAAGCCCCATGCACATAAGATCACACGACCTTACTCCACGCATCTACTAACTCTACTAAGACATTCTTATGACACGATCTCCTGGAATTTCTCCATGATCCATAAGACTCGACCAACTTATTGACTCAGATTGTGATCGCTTCGACAGACGCTTTGACTGTTATCATGCTCTTAAGACTGCTACAGTAACTTTAAGACTCTTCATACTGCTTAGTAACTTTAAGATTGCTATAGTAACTTTAACACTGCTACAGTACTCTAACTTATTATTTGACTCGATGCTTCGACTCCTACAACTTATACGACCACTGTAGTTTACGACCACACTCATGTTGCAGCCCTTTGCACGTTGTAGATATTGGCGCCTCCGTTCGACTGCTTCTCATAGCTCAGCATGCACTCCGAGTCAAGCCTCCATACTTGTATGTATCACACATATTATTGTGCGCTTCTTCTAGTGCCACACACTACTACCATGCAAAGACCTACATAGCACGATCACTACATGCAAAAGACTAAAGTAAACATGTAGATATAAACTTTGTCAAGATTAGTATTCAACAATTTTTCCCTAATCTTGACTAACCACACTTCATGAATCTTCATAGAAGAGCTGACTCATCATCACTTTGAACTCCATAGAGTAGTGCTTTCTCCTTCTTTCTTTTCTCAGGACACTTGTATGTGAAGTGACTAAGCTCTTAGCAGTTATAGCACATCACCTTGGCTTTTGTCAAACTTTCTTTGACCACCACCACTGCTAGAGCCGCCGGAGGAGCCATTTCCTTCTCGCTTCGATGATCGAGTATCCCATTCGGCCTTGGTGAGAAGCAAATGCTCCTCGTCCCCTTCTCGCTCTTGCGTATCCGCTCCTTGTATACTTTGAGGCAGCCAATCGCCTCCTTGAATGACATGATATCCACATCAGAGAATTGCTCAATTGCAGCAACAACCTGCAAAAAGTTGTTAGGAATCGAATCGAGCAACTTCTTGACGAGTGTGGTATCCTCTAGGGTGGCGCCAAGGCCACCGAACTTGCTTGCTAGCCCACTGATCTTGCTAGCAAACTCGTCGCTGAAGTCGCTTTCCTTCATTCGCAAGGCCTCAAATTCACTTTTCAATGTCTACAGCCGCACCTTCTTCACTCAATCAGTGCCGAGATACCTTGTCTTCAGGCTCTTCCATGCCTTCTTGGCTGTCTTATTCTTGGCAATCTAGTAGAGCACATCCTTGGGAATGGCCTAAAAGATGCATGCAAGTGCCATCTTGTCCTTCCTCCTTTCCACGACCATTCCAGTCGTAGGTTCGATCGCCTCCTAAATGTCTTGCGTCTCCATACAAGCTTCCATCTTGATCACCCGGTGTGGAGTAGTTGGAGGAGGTGAGCATCAGGTGCTGGAGTGAGACACCTCCCTTCCTCATCAACTATGTCACCGTTGCCATCGTTTGCTCAGTGGTAGGCATCATGTTGAAGCAAAGGTACTTGGGCATACACCGAATCAAGAACTCAGGTTCTGATACCAAATGTTGGAATTGAATCGCTCAATCCTCTCTATTGGAAACCACTCACTTGTCTTTCTCGTTTCTTTGGATAAACACACGCAGAGGGAGACTAATACCCCAAGTGTTGGGATTGAATCACTCAATTTTTTTATTGCCTTATTTCAAAACTTAACAGGAAATAGTCAGCTTAAATAAGCCCCATGCACATAAGGTCATATGACCTATACTCCACGCACCCACTAACTCCACTAAGATCTATTATCATGCCACGACCTCCTGAAATTTCTCCACGATCCATAAGACGCGCCCAACTTGTTGACTCAGACTGCAATTGCTTTAGTAGATGCTCTGACTGCTATAGTACTCTTAAGATTGTTACAGTAACTTTAAGACTATTACAGTGCTCTAACTTCTTGTTTGACTCGATGCTTCGACTTCTACAGCTTCTATGACCACTGTAGCTTACAACCACACTCATGTTGTGGCCCTTTGCACGTTGCAGATATTGGTGCCTTCGTCCGACTGCTTTTCATGGCTCAACATGCACTCCAACTTAAACCTCCACACTTGTATGTATCATACGTATTGTTGTGCGCTTCTTCTGATGCCACACACTATTACCATGCAAAGACCTATACAGCATGATCACCACATGCAAAAGACTAAAGTAAATATGCGGATACAAACTTTGTCAAGATTAGTATCCAACATAATCTATGTTGAATATTATATGTTCATTGGTGATATATAAATTAATTTTATATTGCTTGTGTATTAATTTGGGAGAAAAGCAACATTGTGGTATATTCTTTATGTGTAATCAAGCTATAATTCTATCATCGAGCCAAATAAAACTAGCGTGTTAATGTTAAGCTGTTAAAATAGTAATAGAGATTACCAATACATGCAAAAACATTTCATAATCTTTAAAAACATGTGGTATCATGTCAATAAGTTGTTCCAAAATTATGGTAGTGTTACGCTAAAGGTTTTCCGTGTACGCTATAATATTAGACCTTGGAATCTATACTGACTAGTGTATTAAATACAGTTCTTGGAATACTTGAAGTTGACTATTATAGCGTACGACAAGCAATAAGTATTTGGCATTGTGGTAATAAATTGTTTTTGAATTATGGTAGCGTTACAATAAAGCTTTTTTCTTATGATGCGCTAAAATATTAGATTATGCAATCTATACTAGTTAGAATTTATTGAGTACATTTATTGGAATATTTTAAGTTGATTATGGTAGCGTTACGACAAAAGGTTTTCCATTTATGCAATAAATATTAGGCATTGTGGTAATATGTTGTTTTCGGTAGCATTATGTTAATGCTTTTTCATGTACACTATAATAGTAGACTGTGCAATCTATACTAACTAGAATGTATTGAGTATTGTTAGCAGAATATTTGAAGTTGACAATGGTAGTATTACAACAACCTTTTTGTGTACACTATAAATCTATAATACTAGGCATTGTATCAATAAATTGTTTCAGAATTATGGTAGCATTACAATAGAGATTTTTAGTGTACACTATACTATTAAGCCATGCAATCTATACTAACTAGAATGTGTTGACCAAAATTACATGAAGTTGGCTATTTTGGAGGTCATTGACCTCTCTCCCTCTCCTCTCGGGTTTGGATGCAAACAAATGGTTCAACTTAGAGTTAGACCCAAATAGGATAAAAAATGATATCCCTTTGTTTTATCTCCATTCATAAATGACTCCACATATATTCTTACTGTTGGTCTCTCTGAAAAAATACAAACTGACATGTATCTATATATATGGCATGTTGGACTATGCTAATTAATTTTGTAATACTTTAGAATGCAATTAATAGGCATTAATTTGTTGCTACTTATGTAT
Source organism: Melocanna baccifera (assembly GCA_036346265.1). Taxonomy (NCBI): domain Eukaryota; kingdom Viridiplantae; phylum Streptophyta; class Magnoliopsida; order Poales; family Poaceae; genus Melocanna; species Melocanna baccifera. The sequence goes on along the minus strand of CM070692.1, from coordinate 24,487,299 downwards.
TGATTTGAAATCAAGTAATATTGTGATAAGAATAGATTATTTGGAAGAGTTTGGGTTTGCTCCACAGTGGAGTGTTAGCCACTACATCATCATATTTATATTCTAAAGTTAGAAAAACTGTACGATACTATCTAAATTGCTATTTTTGTATGAGTAGCTATCATTATCAACGTGTTATTGTGAGCCTTATTTGTGGATGATTAGGCTTTATATGATGATAGAATAGGTTAGATTATTTACTTCAGTTTGCCATTGCACTCATTTAAATCTAATTGCATTAGACATTTGGATGTAACCTATGTTTATCTACATGAGATATTTGCTTTGATATCTTTCAAAATTTGAACCTTGGGCTCTAGTTTTGTTGGACAACTTGGCTGGACTTGACCCTTGTGTCCAAAACAATAGGACATGAAGATCTAAACCCATCATTTGTGTTGCATGTTGTTTGTTTGATACGTGTGAAACTAATATGTTTGCATTTATCTGGGATTCATTGGTTAAATTGTTAGATTGAAATACAACTTTTAGTGCATCGAATATGCCACATCCATAGGTTGGAGAAGTGCAGCTTGCATACACGTACACTACAATCTTTTTTTTTTGTAAAACATTGTAATTGATTCTCTCCTTCATAGTACATAGTTACAATCATGTGTGTGTAGGTGAGTATCTGGTGAAAATGGCCTAAATGTTGCAAATGCCCATATCGTTTCATATGTCTAGTCTTCTTCAATCAAATGCTAAAGTGCGATAGGAAAAAAAGATGCAATAATCGATGAATATCTGCATCAAACACATGAATATCTATTATTTTTATTTTATTTTTTCATTTACTTCAATTGATTGCTATTTTCAATGTTCGTATGGATGGTCGAATTTATCTTGGAGCAAAATTCTTCTCATAATTGATGAATATCTGCATCTTACATATGAAAGAAGATATCATTGATTTAATGTAGTCTCCTGTAATTATATCTTTTGAATGCACATATGATTGGAGATTGTACCTATATTGCCATTTATAATTGGAAAGATGTGGCTATTTTTTCAATTTTGTGTTTTCCAAATCGTGTGATTTTCAAATCTGTAGATTGTGAAATAAATACCTCTAATTTGTTGATTATGCTTGAATTCGAAATTCATGGTGTTTGGTTTTGTACTACATAAAACATGGTCTTTCAATCTAAGTTCACCCTTCCAATATAATTATTTTAACCAAGCTTAGAGCAATAATATAAACCATTCACTCTAGTATAGTGATTTTTTTAAAAAAAAACTACATATTATTTACTTACACTACATCCTTATTGCTACAATAATATACATTGCCCTATAATGGATTGAGAGTTTTTTATTGCGAAAACTTAGAGGAACTATGAAGGTGATCTGGACATGTCGACCACAAATTTGTTGCCATGCAAATATCAGGTTCAGTCAAACAACTCCTCATAAACGGTGGACTGCACCCAAAGGACAAGAGATAGAAGGTTTTCTTGATAGGTTCAGGCCCAAGATGGGCAACCTTACTCCTACTAGGAAATGAGTTTGTTGACACTCAAGCACACGACCACCTCAATGCATGTTTTCTACAAATTTCTAAATTTGTCTATAAATTAATTATAAAGCTTGAAGAATACGCGAAAGCTAAGCACACATTAATACAGCTCGGGTCCGATAGAAAAAGCCATCTAGCTACTTTTATACATTGGGAGTAGTAACTACACCACATTAAGCACTCCATGCTAAAACCATAACAACATACGATGCACCCGCGGTTATAATGGTTGGTTAATCCCACGGTTATTGTGATGGTTTTTGCGACAGTTTGTTGTAACTCTGCAAGAGGAAATGTGTCATGATGGTTGACACTTACCACAAGGGCGGATGCAACAAGCACACCGGCAAGTGTCCACATGGTACGTATTGTTAGAAAACCTAGATCTGAGTCTGTAAACCTGGTCCATTGGTGGACACTCTCCACTTAGTCTATAAATAAGGGTACTAATCATTGTAAAGAGTACAAAAAAACAGAGAAAGCAATAAAGAAATGATGGTCAAGCACCCTCCATCGCGTCGCTCCGCCTACACACAGCAAGCCGTCCGCACGTGGCTGAATGCGCGCCCCCCTCAAGGGCCGTCACCGCCTCGATCGCCCGCTCCCGCGCCATGCGCCCCCGTACTGGCTATCACCGCCTCGGCCACTGGCTCTTGACCAACACGCCCTTGGGCTCGCACGATGCCGATCCCGTACGAGCGCTGCCGTCAGACCCCACAGTGCCGCTCAGCTACTCCGACTTTGCCCCACGTGAGAGCCGCTGTCGACCCACACATGAACAGTGGGTAGGGAAACCCTACCCCCTCTTTGAATCGACCATAGTAAATTTGGACCATCCGATTGGCCATGGACTATCCGATCGGCCACGTGAAGTTCAGACATGTCCGAACATCCATGAGCAATCTAGATTGTCCAATCGGCCGTGGACTGTCTGATCGGTCATGAGAAGTTCGGACTAGTCTAAACGGCATTGAGCAATCTGGACCGTCCAATCGGCCATGGACCATCCGACTAGCCATGAGAAGTTCGGACAAGTCCGAACAACCATGAGCAATCTTGACTGTTCAATCAGCCGTGGACCGTCTGATTGGCCATGAGAAGTTCGGAGTAGTACGAACGATCATGAGAAATCTGGACCGTTCGATTGCCATGGACCATCCGATCGGCGAGAGAAAATATTCGGACTATCCGAACAGCCAAGGGAAGTGTGGAACGTCTGAACGACCATGGACCATCCGATCGGTGGGAGAAAACGTTCAGACTGTCCAAACGTCCGGAGGGAAGTTCGGACCGTCTGATCGGTCGGGGTGGTATGGGTGGAGGGGGTTCTTAGATTTTTGCAAATAGGTCCTCGAAAAATTAAAAAATTACATGAAAAATTTTCTCAAAATAGAAAATTCACAGAGAAGCCCTCGGAAGTTGTAGAATACAATAAAAATACATATTTTAGTATAAAAGAGCCTCGGGAATTCAAATTTTGAGTTGTTTTTTTGCATCTGAAGCATGTTTAGCACTATTGTTATTATTTTCTATGCTTTTTCTATATTTACGTACTGTTTTCATTAATCATAATTGTTTAAATTACTTTTAATCACTGGAATTAATAGTAAAATTATAGAAAATACACAAAAAATTTTGAAATATCATAAAAATATTTTGTATCATTATCCAACTTATTTCATATATATTTATCTGTAGTAAATTTATATATTTTCTTCATACATATGTAGATGATATGCATCACGAACCTTTGTTCAAGGAGTTGGCCCAGCATGGCCAAAACTGTTTGACTTGGGTTTCTGATGTCGAGATCGTACTTAGAGCCAAGAAACTCCACGCTGCCGTTGGGATTGGTGCACCGCATGGTGCCGAACTCACACCTGAGGAAAATGATCAGGCATTTCACTTTCTTAGACATCAATTCTGTCCCACTCTCAATAATGAGTATATGGTAGAGAAGAGCGCGCTAGCATTATGGACTACACCGAAGAAGCGGTTTGAGAAGCTGAAGTACACCATTCTTCCTCAGGCAGAGCAAAAATAGATTCGACTCAGATTTGCTGATTTCAAGACGATTGGGGAGTACAACTTTGCTTTGCAGAGAATTTATACCATTCTTTAGCTTTGTGGCAGGCAGATCATAGATGAGCAGAAAATTGAGAAGACTCTCTCCACCTTCTACCCTAGTGCAATACAGTCTATGCGTAACTATTGTCAAGATGGATACAAGGAGTATACTGAATTGATCGATATCACTCAAGATGAAATTCACCGTAAGAACTTTATCGCACAGGCACCTGGGTGCTCCCCTGGGCGTGAGGCCAACGTTGGAAGCTAAAAGGTGTGGAAGCCTATAATAAAGAAAAGAGGAAGGAAGGGTAAGTCAAATGCTTCACCTGAGAACAAGGTTGGTAAACCAAAGCACAACGACAAGCCCTATGGTCATCAAGACCAAATATGCTGTAAGTGTGGCAAGTGGGGGCACTGGTCGCGGATTTGTAAATAGCCGCAACACGTTATCAATGCCTTCTAGACCAAAAAGAAGAGGGTGGCAAAGAGCAGCATAAAACTCACTCTGCTTTTGTCAAGAAGGAGAATTCTAAGTAACTGTCTACACTAATAGAGGTGGACTCCACTCCTACAGCAACACCCTCTCTTGACATTGTAGTTGTCGCCGCTATGATTTATCTAGAAGAGCACATCACATGTGAGAAGATAGCAGCCGAAATCTCAGATTTCTTGGCAAATTCAGTCTAATGCACAGAATGCATATGGAGTTTAATTGTCATTCATTTTATGTGTGAGAGGAATAAGTTAGGCTTGCAAAAAAGATACTCACACAATTCATTCTCGTGATAGTTGGGTGATGTTTATTCATTCATTTATTCAGTCAATAATAGCATGATATGTTCTAATATTTGAAGTATTTTATTTTATGTGTTGATTGTAAAGTACTATATATTAATAAAGTACTTTATATTAGAATGCGTGTGGCGTCTCATGGAGGAAATGTGCTTAACTGTGAGCGGCACAACGAATACCATCTTAAGAAAGATAAAATTCTTTCAGTCGATTAGCAAGAATGCTGGCAACCTTAAGACAATCGTCGGTAGTGATGTCTGTATAATAGGCTTAGGAAGAGCCATAATTATACTCCCGATAGATATAATTTTGGTCATTAAAGGAGCCTTGTTGTATCCAGAATTGACAAGAATTCTCCTAAGTTTCAAAGACATTCGTGTTAACAGTTTTCATGTTGGGACGACTGAAGAAGAGTATGGTAAGAAATACCTACTCATTACAAGGCATGAAGCAAGTGGAAAAATCAGCATTAGAAAGACTTTCTTCATTTGAATCTGGGCTATACTACACTAATATTAAGGCATCTGCAGTCTATACTGCCCAGAAAACTATATTTAGAAGTTCTGAATTTTTCTGTCACTACTAAATTCCAACCCTTTAGCCACGAAATGCATCACAACGACACTAAATTAGTTGCAATAGGTATGTGCTATTGCAACGTTTTGCCAAAATCGTGGTGATATGTGCACAGTATTGCCTCTAAAATATTGCGTTGCGATAGTCATTGAATTCGTTGTAATAAGGTGGCTTTATCGCCACCATTTAAAAAATGGTTGCGAGTAGTATGACTTTATTGCCACGGTTGTCTTACGTTGTGATAATATTGATATTCGTGACAATAGTTAGGAGGTATTGCCACCTTATAGAAGTTCAGTGCGAGTGGGTGACAATATTGCCATAATTTTATTGCGTTGTCATAGTCATCAATTGTGTTGCAAAAGGTTCCTATGCAATGCGTATGAAATGAGGTTGTATTGCCACGAAATAAATTTGTTGCTATATATGATGATTGTTCGTGGCAATAATCTGTTATTGCAACGCTTTGTTTTCGTGGGCCTAACTGCTCAACGCAAGGACCGAATTGGTGTGGAGGAATTATATTATCTATAGTTATTAATTTCTAGAGGAGATAAAAAAATTGAAAAGTGACAACTAAAACGCAGTTGAGGAAGTGTCACTTGACAAAACAGGAAGGGATAAAAAATTAGAATAGAAAAAATAAAAAAACCATGGGGTGTGGAGAAATCGAACCAGCAACCTCCTAGCTCGGAGGCCAAGGCGTTTACCACCGGACTATTGTACCCCACTGTCAATTATAATTGTAAATTTATATTTATCTAAGCATGGTAAGCACCTGTGACGCGGATACGCTCATGTCTTGCACTTCTCAGTTAAATATATTATTTAACTGGAAGGAATTATTGAGTCGCATTAAATATTATCAGGTGAACTCTAATTTAATTGGGTCTTTAATTATTATACTTGGAGATGCGGAGCAACTACTATTTTATTTAATTACATACAGGCCCATGCTCGATCTGTACAAACCGAAAGTGAAGATGTGTGTACAAGATAATGAGGACATTCCAATCGGACTGATTACACGAGCACGAGCTAAAAGATTAATCAACAGTGAACTCGCTCTTAATTAAATTTGGTTTTAATTTATATGAGAACTGCTACTACCTAATTCTAGTATTTTAATTGTTCTCGAGTTTGTACTAAAGACAATTAACAAAGAGAGCGGTGCAGAGAAAGGCAAAGAGCAAAGCATTAAAAGTTTTTATTGCAAAGAAAAGAAAGAAATATAAAAAGAAATAAATACGCATGCATGAAGCCATGGAAGATTATCTAGTCACCACTTTGCATGCTTCATACGGAATAATGAAGACTCGTTTCCACCAATCATCATTGAAGCCAACACACATGCATGTCTCAGCGTGGTCACGAAGCCAAGTACTATTCGGATGGTTATTTTCTACAGCGTGGTCACGAAGCCAAGTACCGTTCAGATGATTGTTTTTGTTATTTTATTTTTTTGTTGTGAGTCGGTCTCGGATAGAATCACTTGCTAAATACTTTGCTACGCAACAAAACTAGAGAACTCAGGATTGCTATTTTCAGCTGTAACTTGTATCTCTAAACTTGCACTATGATATACTTAAGTATGTGCTGCTGGACAATACTCACATTAAGGTCCCTCTTTATTGTTCATGTTCTATCAGGATGAAACAATTTGATCAGAACAAACAGAGTCGTGGCGTCGTCGAGTCAGGAAATTCAACATGGCAAAGAAGCAAGGACAAATGGAATGGAAATGATAGTACTTTTGTTATTAGTTACAAATTTTGTAGTTTAAGTTTGGAAATTGATATGTAATTCCTGCATGAGTGGTGGCACTTTTAAATTATTATGTGTTGAATTAATATATGTGTTTTTGATCCAGCCGTGTTCCTAATTTGATTATTAATTTGCAACAACAAATTATAATAAAATATCATATGCTTAATATGCTACCGCAA